>CP106715.1:103729914-106129914 GCA_025503065.1 Gossypium bickii
GTGACCGGCCCGGCGATCGCTTACCAAAAACACAGTCTCTCGCAAAGTCTTAAGACCATGTATGGGGCCGACGCCTTTGCCCCGATCTTAGGAAGGTCAAGGAAGTTGGTGACTGATGACAGAGGCCCCGGTGGCCAAGCCCCGGTGAACGGTGGCTGTAACTATAACGGTCCTAAGTAGCGAAATTCTTTGTCGGGTAAGTTCCGACCCGCACGAAAAGGCATAACGATCCGGGCACTTTGTCTCGGAGAGAGGCTCGAATAGACATGTTCGCGAAGATGCGACTACCCGCACTGGACGAAAAGACCCTATGAAGCTTCACTGCTCCCAGGATTGGCTTTGGGCTTTTCTGAGCGCGCTTAGGTGGAAGGCGAAGAAGGCCTCCTTTCGGAGGGGCGAGCCATCGATGAGACACCACTCTGGAAGAGCTAGAATTCTAACCTTGTGTCGGGACCTACACGGCCAAGGCACGATCTCGAGTGAGACGATTTCTATGGGCGTAGGCCTCCCAAAAGGTAACAGAGCCGTGCAAAGGTTTCCTCGGGCTGACAGAGATTGGCCTCGAGTGTAAAGCGAAAGGGAGCTTGATCGCAAGACCCACCCGTCGGCGGGGACAAAAGTCGGCCTTAGTGATCCGGACGGTGCCGAGTGGAAGGGCCGTCGCTCAACGGATTAAAGTTACTCTAGGGATAACAGTGATCTTCCTCAAGAGCTCACATCGACGGGGAAGGTTTGGCATCTCGATGTCGGCTCTTCGCCACACAGGGCTTTAGTATGTTCCAAGGGGTTGGGCTGTTTGCGACATTAAAGCGATGCGTGGTGAGTCGGGTTCAAAACGTCGTGAGACAGTTCGGTCCATATCCGTGTGGCGTTAGAGTATTGAGAGGACCTTTCCCTAGTAGAGGGGACGGAAAGGACACACCTCGGTGTACAAGTTATCGTGCCCACGGTAAATGCTTTGGGTAGCCAAGTGCGGAGCGGATAAGCTGCTGAAAGCATCTAAGTAGTAAGCCCACCCCAAGATGAGTGCTCTACTATTCGACTTCCCAGAGCCTCCAGAGCACACACCAGAGGCGGCAAGGGGTTCTCTCGTCCTGTGGGGATCGAGTGTGAAGTTTTGAGAATTCAAGAGAAGGTCACAATGAGACGCAGCCGTTTATCATTACGATAGGTGTCAAGTGGAAGTGCGATGATGTATGCACGGTGAGGCATCCTAACAGACCGGTGAGCTTGAACCTTGTTCCTACATGACCCGATCAATTCGATCAAGCACTCGCCATCTATTTTCATTGTTCAACTCTTTGACAACACGAAAAATCCATTGTTCAACTCTTTGACAACATGAAAAAACCAAAAGCTCTGCTCTCCTCTCTATCTATCCATGGGATGGAAGGGCGGAGGCCTTTGGTGTCCCCTCCATCAAGAATTAGGGCCTCATAATCACTAGCCAATATGCTTTTCCTTTTCTCGCACGCCTTTCTTCGTTCATGGTTCGATATTCTAGTGTCCTAGGCGTGAGAGGAACAACACCAATCCATCCCGAACTTGGTGGTTAAACTCTCTGCGGTGACGATCTTGTAGGAGAGGTCCTGCGACAAAATAGCTCGATGCCGGGATGATAAAAAGCTTAACACCTCTCATTCTTATTACTTTTTCATATTGAAAAAGTAATAAGAATGAAAAACGAACAGGTCGTCTTATTCAAAACCCCAATTATGAAATCCCCTCTCTCACTTTACACCTCGGGCACTGCTTCTTATAGAGAGAAAAGCACTTTCACATCTTCTTAACCCGAAATGGATGGGGAGAGGAAAGGTTCCTTTTAGGGTACTCACGGGAACAAATCCAGTGGAGACGAGGTGGGGCTGTGAGCTCGGAGGATTAGAGCACGTGGCTCACGAACCACGGTGTAGAGGTTCGAATCCTCCTTGCCCACAACCGGCCCAACAGAGAAGGACCTTTCCCTGCAGGGGTAGGAAAATCATGATCGGGATAGCGGACCCAAAGCTATGGAACTTGGGCGTGGGTCTTTTGCCGAAATGGAGTGGCCTTTTATTTATTATTTATCGTATATTTACTTTTCTATTTTATATTTATATATAGTATTATTGGCCAAAACAAAATAAAATAAGCATATTTTTTTATTTTACGCCCAGTAACTCTTCCTCGCCTAGGCTTGGGCGAATAGCGAGCAAGTACAAGTATTAGTAGCATAGAAAAATGCGCTCCTAGTCATTAAATTAATGTGTTTGCTCGCGGTAATTGTGGCCTCTCGGAAGAATCGATGATTTGCATCTTTGAGGCATTTGCTAGTACTAGTACATCCGAGAATTCTTAATTGGTCGGTTGTAAATAGCCCCGGACTATGGAACAAAGGATTATCCCGAACACCTACACCGAGGTATTGACGTTGATTCTCAAATATCGCAAAACGGAATGTGATACGATGAGATAGAATGCAATAGAAACAAAGACACGGGGAATGGGTTACCCGCTCTTAACGGTCAAAAGCGAACCCTTTCATTCGACATTACGAATTCTTTAATTCGAATGAATCAAATCTCCTCAAGTAGGATTCGAACCTCGACCAGGTCGATTAACAGACGACCGCTCTATCACGAGCTAATGAGGAACAACGGAGATTAGATCTCATAGAGTTCAATTCCGTTCTCAACCCATGACCAATATGAACTCGAAGTTTCCTTCAGAACCCCTAACTTCTTCGTAGTGGCTCTGTTCCATGCCTCATTTTATAGGGAACCTCAAAGTGGCTCTATTTCATTATATTCCATCCAAATCCCAATTCCATTTTTATATTGTCATTGACATGACATAAGAGATGTCGGTTCTAGTTTATCTTTTTCTATTTCTATATATGTATATGGAAAGTTCAAAAATCATCATATAATAATCCGAGAAATAGAAAAGAAAAAAAGGGAGGTTAATGATGATTTTAAAATCTTTTATACTGAGGAATCTAATATCCTTATGCATAACGATAATCAATTCGATCGTTATGGTCGATAAAAATTATTAATATTAAAATTTAATATTAATATATAAATTGCATAAAATTAAAATAAAATAAAGTAGTAAATTACTAAAAATAAATACATAAAATAAATACAATAATAGATAAAACGAGATGCGACTTCCCCCTAGATATTTTACACTTTCTCCCACAAAAAAACTTGTAATGCCTACTCCGTTTGTAATCCCATCAATTACTCGCCTATCAAAAAAATGAGTTAGTTCTGCCAATCCTCTGATACCTTTTGTTAAGGATATTGAATAAAACATATCTATGTAACCACAATTAAATGACCAATCATATATCAAATATATCATTTTATCCAATAAAATTCTTTTAGGAGCCCTTTTCACAAATGAATTTAGTAAGTTTAAATTTTGTAAAGATGAATAAAAAGGTTTATATAAAAGGAATGCTGTAAATATTCCAAAACAAGCTATACTCACTGAAAAAGTTGCATTTTTAAAAAATTGATACGAATCCTCAAAATTATTTGAATTTTGATGTAAAAGATTTATAGATGGAGTTAATAATTTTGATAATATATCCAAATGCATTCCTTCTTGATTAAAAGGAATTGCTATAGCTCCAACAAATAAAGTAAATAGAAGCAATATTGTAACAAAAATCATGAAAAATGTATTTAGATTTGGGAAATCATTTTCAATGTTGTGGCAATATTTGAAGGAAGTGTAACGAACCAAAGTTAGCATGTGTCAAAAAAATACGATTTCAGAACCCAATTGTAACACCGCATACCCGAGCTAGACGTTAAGAGCAAGTCTGGTGAGCTACATCAAAACATTTAAGAAATATCCAACCTTAACTATGCGAAATTTGTTATCTGAAAACATTTAAACAGTAAGCCATCACGGTAATTCAAACTTAAACACTATAACCTAGAAGAACATGTGATAGTATAAGTTTACATAAACAATGAAGATAATCAAAAAGGAGAGATGACCGAGCTCCTAACACGCCGAGCCTCTTAATTTGATGGGTTACCTGAAAATTAGTCAACAAACAGAATGAGTATAACTTAGTGTGTAACCAACGTACATAATCAAATCATAAGTATGTATAACACATACAAGTGTTCATTTTCTCTTTATTTAGACATTTATCAGTTCCGAATACGAAGTCAGGACAGAGGATATTTGTTACAATTACAAAATAGAACAAATATAGATGCAGAATAGACCAAATAGAGATGCAATTTCTTACCCCCATCCACTACACACCATTTTCGACCATCCTAACACACCATATAAGGTATTAAATACCCATCCAGCCCTACACACTATCTAGTGTTGGTATAACACATTTTAGAATGATTACAAACTAGCTATCAAATCAGTAAGCGACAAATCGCCAGAATCAGACTCAATTCGACAGATCATTAAACTGCCAGCACTTCCTTCTTTATATCATTCCAACCCAATGCAGACATGGATTACCGATTTTAGATATCAAGGATGTACATACAATTATCCAAATGCAATTCATAATCAGATAATACAGATCATTTAACAGTTATCACATCAATTATACGTATGGATAATCAATTATTCAACTTCAGAATATTGGATATCAAATTATACAGACCCTACAGAGGGTCTACGTTTGATTCGAATGACACTTACGACCTTAAGGAAAATTTCAGTAATTCGAATCATAAGCACATGTGGATTCACACAGCCTGGATGTATGGCCCGTATGGCTCAAAACCACACAGCCAAGCACACGCCTATGTGACTCACAACCCCTTACACGGCTTGGACACACAGCCAAGCACACGCCCGTGTGACTCACAA
This sequence comes from Gossypium bickii, assembly GCA_025503065.1. NCBI lineage: Eukaryota > Viridiplantae > Streptophyta > Magnoliopsida > Malvales > Malvaceae > Gossypium > Gossypium bickii. The sequence continues at coordinate 103,734,760 of CP106715.1, forward strand.
CCCCCCACATGGCCTGGACACACGTCCGTGTCCCTGGCCCGTATGACGCTAAATCTAAAATAGTGAGTTCCACGGCTTGGACACACACCCGTGTGCCCCTAAGATACAAATAGTGAGTTACACAGCCTGGACACACGCTTGTATGCCTCTAATCTGAAATAGTGAATTATTCGGCCTAGCATACGACTGTGTGGCGATGAGAGCATGTTTTTCGACGTTCGCAAATCACAGAAAATTGAGTTTTCATTGCACACCTGGTATAATTTCAATGCAAAGCAATGTAGAAGCATTCCGGAACCTAAAACGACCATTCAATAATCAATTAAATGACATAAACATCCAAATTCGCACAATTTAACACTTAACTAATGATGTCAAAAGCTTTGACGCAAAACTTCCAAATGAACTACCGCTTACCGACGAGTCAACGATAATTGGCAGAATTCTCATGTTGAAGATCATTACCTTCGATATCCACGCCTAGAAAGAAAGTCAAATGATCACTTAACAACGAATTCAAAAAAAAAGGCCAAATTTAACTTCGACAAACACGAATGAAAACAAAGGTTTAGCAGAAATTCTACAATAAACTCGCACAATTAACCTTTCAGTTAGGAAACAATGAAATGCGCATCTACCCAAACTCACAGTAGTAAAATCACTGGCAACTTCAGGGATTGAGAAATCAAAAAGAAAAGAAAGAAAAAGAAAGGGGGGAAGAAGAAGAAAAACTAATGAAAAGGAAAAGCAAGAAAAGAAAAAGAAATGTTCAGAAAACCCAATTCTTTTAAAACAAAACTAATTATGCAAAATAGCAAAAACATATCCTCTGTAACATCTTGAATTTTTGGGCCTATGCGTTTAATGGGTGAATATGTTTAATATGTTAATTTAAGTAATAGGGATCCAAATTGGGCTCAGGATTAGGCCAAGGCCTTGGTTAAATTATTAGATTGGGCATTATAGAGTTAAAAGGGTGGTAAATATGTTTAAAATACCAACGTGGGCTTGTGGCCCAACAAAAGGTGGCACTGTAAGGGAATTAGAAGGTGGCGCCATTAACAATTAAAGAGGCCCAAGTTTTGGCAGCAAGGAGCCCATGTTTGTAGGACATTTTCGGCACTTAAAATAGGAGCAAGGGTGACGCCACAACAAGGGATTTAGGGGCCCAAAATTTAAGTTTAATGAAGCCCAAATCTTTTAATTTAAGTAAGTTTAATCTTATGATGAGGATTAACGATCAAATATTGTGATAGTAGTTCTGATAAGGACTTGTGATGGAATTAAATATGGATCAGGCAAAGGAAAGAACCCCTAAGTTTAAGAAACGAGCAGTATCTGCCGTTCGAGATTGGCCACTTGGTTGTGGACCGGCTTCTGAACAACACCTTAGACAGATAGCAGTTGTGTCGACTAAGGATAGCGTCGATATAGAAAGTATCGTTTTATCGGTAATCAGGTGTGTAGATCTCTAACATACTATTAATCCTATATGTATGTCTATATATTTATGTTAGGGGCTAAAAAGCCGGAAAAAGGTTGTATAGACCGTCGAATGGAACCCAAAAAAGGGTTATGCTAAGATGCCAGGTACGTAAACATAGAACTCTCTATGTGTATCGAAATATGTATAAGTCTGTATGATGTTTCTTTTATGTGTATGCATGGGGTGGGATTATGCTATTGAAGGGGAAGAGCATGATTGGTCACATGGTGATCGGTGGTAGAAAACCCACGTAATAAAATGATTGGTCACATGGTGATCAGTGGTAGAAAACCCACGTAATAAGATGATTGGTCACATGGTGAACGGTGGTAGAAAACCCATGTAATAAAATGATTGGTCATATGGTGATCGGTGGTAGAAAACCCACGTTAAAATTCCTAATTGATAAGGAATAGGTAGTATGACTGTCGATATAGTGTGTAGCGGTTGGTGGGTTGATTGTAGAAATCCCCAAGGTGTGATGGTTGGTACGGGTTAGTGTGTAGAGGATGGAATTCTAGGATGGGTTGGGCTTTGCATCATTTATTATTTGTCATGTGAATATGATTTTTGCCATTGTGTATGGGCCAGGGCTCATAATGTGTTTGTGGGCCCAAGCCTTTTATGTATTTTCGGGATTTACACACTGAGTCTTGGTGACTCACCCTATTATTTTTTCTTAACTTTTCAGATAAGCAGTAGACCGTGGACATGGGAGCCGAGGCGGACTCGAGGGGCCATCAAGATTTTATTTCCATAAATTATTTTCGGTTTTTCCTTTAAGTTTTATTTTGGGAATATTTAGGTAATGAGGCCCCATAGTTTATATTCGCCTAAGTAGTTTTTTTTAAATATTTGTAACTTATGAATTTATGTCAGGGGTTTATTTATACCAAATAATAATAATACAAGGTTTCTTTTCAAAAGTCACTTATTTATTCAAATATTGCCTAATAACTTACGATTTCCAAAACCAACAAAGCAAAAGTTTTCAATGTACAACCCGTAGCATACTAGATCTGGTCGAAATGTATGGGCTGGGTTTGGGGTGTTACATTTTGGTATCAGAGCCTAGGTTCAAAACTCGGGCTGTGAAATGGGTCTAGTACTGTTTTAAAAGTTGATGAAAAAAATATTGGTTGAAGATTTGGCCTTCGAGTCTACACTTTTAGATCCACCTGTAAGTATTCTGAACTCTTGCTGTGTTATTTATGTGGACTTAATGGGCTTGAGGGACGTAGATTAGAATGATAGTATAAATGGACCATAGGTTTAGATGAACAACTCTTCAATTTCATAAGACTTAATGTCACTAAACGAACCCGTAAATAAGTCGCAAGACTAGGGTGTGGCAATAGGTATACGCATGTCTAAGATTGGATCCGGAAGAGCTTGGTATTTAAGCAGTCCTAGTGACTCACCTCCTCTTCGCTGGAATCTTACCTAGTGCGTAGTGACTGTTCACCTTAGCTGAGTTAGGGTGTGGCAATGGGCATACGCATGTCTAGGAGTGGATTCAAGGAGAGCTTGGTATTTAAGCAGTCCTAGCGACTCACCTCCTCTTCACTAGAATCTTACCTGGTGCGTAGTGACCATTCACCCTAGCTACAAGACTTGTCGATGGCCTAAACCTTATAATTAAAACCCGAAAGGGACCAGCCACATTATTTTTACAAAATTGCTAAAATACCCTTATTTTGAAAAAAAAGTACCAAGATTCCATGATTTGCAAATATACCCCGATTTACAAAGTCAACAAAATTTTTCTTTAAAAAAAAAAAAACACATACAACACACGACAACAACCAAAAACCCACAAACACCTGAACACTACTATTATTCCTTTGAAATCAAATTCTCCAAGATATCCTTGTTTTAAAAATATATATGTATACCCCCTTAGTTTTGTAAAAATTTTTGAAAATACCCCTAACTTGTAAAATGACCAAAATACCCTTGATTTGTAAAATTACCAAATTACCCTTGATTTGCAAAATGACCAAATTATCCCTAATTTATAAAATTACCAAATTACCCCTAATTTGTGAAATGACCAAAATACCCTTGATTTGTAAAATTACCGAAATACCCTCGAATTACAAAATTACTGAAATACCCCCAGATTATAGAATTACCGAAATACCCTTGGATTACAAAATTACCAAAATACCCTTATTTCATGAAATCAACAAGGAACCCTAATTTAAAAATTACGAAAATACCTATGTAGGATAAAATTACGAAAATACCCCTAGGTAGTGGAATAACAAAAATACCCCTATGTGTTGAATGTGAGTGCATGGATGTTGTCTGTATATCGATTGTTGAATGTATGTGGTCTCTAGAATTAGGAGGTAAACTTGAGACTGAAACTGTAGATAGGTTCGAATTCAAAAGAATCACTCTTAAAATTACTTTTCATAAGATTGTTCGTGGATAATCAGTGGAAAGAGTTAATAACTCATAAAATATTTAATCAGATAAACGCAAACCGATAGCATGAGTACAAGGGGATGAGGACGCTTTAGATGTGAATACAGGTGCGTACTCTACCATAGTGTACTAAGTGTTTATTTTGGTTTTAGAATTGGAGTGCGCAGTGAAAGCATGGTAGTGAGACTTAGGTAGTACGATTAATAGTTAGTTGGAAATTTCGAGGACGAAATTTCTTTAAGGGGGTAAAATTGTAACATCCTGAATATTTGGGCCTATGCGTTTAATGGGTGAATATGTTTAATATGTTAATTTAAGTAATAAGGGTCCAAATTGGGCTCAGGATTAGGCCAAAGTCTTGGTTAAATTATTAGATTGGGCATTATAGAGTTAAAAGGGTGGTAATTATGTTTAAAATACCAACGTGGGCTTGTGGCCCAACAAAAGGTGGCACTGTAAGAGAATTAGATGGTGGCGCCATTAACGATTAAAGAGGCCCAAGTTTTGGTAGCAAGGAGCCCCACTTAAAATAGGAGCAAGGGTGACGCCACAAAAAGGGATTTAGGGGCCCAAAATTTAAGTTTAATGAAGCCCAAATCTTTTAATTTAAGTTAAATTTCGGCATTTGGACTTGATGAGGTGGACGGCTACAAGGCTTAAAAATAGGAAGATATATTTGGATTTTATAATTGATAATATAGAAGATAAAAAGGAGAAATGATAGGAGCCTATCTACAAGGAGAGTGATGGCCGAAAATCCACCACTAAGAGGAGTAAAGAAATCGGCTACTGCATGGCAAAGGGGTGCCGAATTTTCCTTTTTATTTAGCTTGAATCTTAATTAATTAAGAAGGGCGTTTTCAGTTTTATACAGGAGGTGCCGAAATTCCTATAAATAGGGGGGCTAGCTCCTTGATTTTGGCATTTAAAAACCCTAATTCTTTTATTCTTTGTGCCGAAAATCCCTAGCCTCTTCCTCTCTAATTTTTCTTCTTCAATTTCTTCAAAAGCCGAAACCTTTCTCCATTCTTCTTTCCCTTGTGCCGATTTCTCTAAAAAAAAAATCTCTATAGTTTTTCTTTATTCATCCTATTTGTGAGTTAAATCTATTCTTCTGGCATTTAAAACTTCCTTTGGCATTGCCAAATCCTCTCTCTAGTGCTAGCCGAACCTCATGTGCTAAGGTAAGTGTCGATTTCTGATTAGTTCTCATGATCTATTCTCGGTTTTTGAAAGGCAAAAAGCCGAAAAGCTAATAGTTTAACATTTTTATGTTGGGCGGCAATTTGGGATTTGAAGGAAGCTTGGTCAACTAGATCTAAAAGCCGAAAATAGCTAGTCTCCAATTTTGGGATTTTTAAGGTAAGAAGATTTTCCCTAGATTTTTACTAGATTCGTTCATTATATGCAAGATCTTAACCTTATGATGAGGATTAACGATCAAATATTGTGATAGTAGTTCTGATAAGGACTTGTGATGGAATTAAATATGGATCAGGCAAAGGAAAGAATCCCTAAGTTTAAAAAACGAGCAGTATCTGCCGTTCGAGATTGGCCACTTGGTTGTGGACTGGCTTTTGAACAACACCTTAGACAGATAGCAGTTGTGTCGACTAAGGATAGCGTTGATATAGAAAGCATCGTTTTATCAGTAATCAGGTGTGTAGATCTCTAACACACTATGAATCCTGTATGTATGTCTATATATTTATGTTATGGGCTAAAAAGCCGGAAAGAGGCTGTATAGACAGTCAAATGGAACCCAAAAAGGGGTTATGCTAAGATGCTAGGTACGTAAACATAGAACTCTCTATGTGTATCGAAATATGTATAAGTCTGCATGATGTTTCTTTTATGTGTATACATGGGGTGGGATTATGTTACTGAAGGGGAATAGCATGATTGGTCACATGGTGATCGGTGGTAGAAAACCCACGTAATAAAATGATTGGTCACATGGTGATTGGTGGTAGAAAACCCACGTAATAAAATGATTGGTCACATGGTGATCGGTGGTAGAAAACCCACGTAATAAAATTTTAGATCACATGGTGATCGGTGGTAGAAAACCCACGAAATGAAATCTTAGGTCACTTGATGATCGGTGGTAGAAAACCCAATTTAAAATACCTGATTGATAAGGAATAGGTAATATGACTGTCGATATGGTGTGTAGCGGTTGGTGGGTTGATTGTAGAAATCCCCAAGGTGTGATGGTTGGTACGGGTTGGTGTGTAGAGGATGGAATTCTAGGGGGTTGGGCTTTGCATCATTTATTATCTATCATGTGAATATGATTGTTGCCATTGTGTATGGGCCAGGGCTCATAATGTGTTTGTGGGCCCAAGCCTTTTATGTGTTTTCGGGATTTACACACTGAGTCTTGGTGACTCACCCTATTATTTTTCCCTAACTTTTCAGATAAGTAGTAGATCGTGGACATGGGAGCCGAGGCGGACTCGAAGGGCCATCAAGTTTTTATTTCCATAGATTATTTTCGGTTTTTCCTTTAAGTTTTATTTTGGGAATATTTAGGTAATGAGGCCCCATAGTTTATATTCGCCTAAGTAGTTTTTTTTTAAATATTTACAACTTATGAATTTATGTTAGGGGTTTATTTATACCAAATAATAATAATACAAGGTTTCTTTTCAAAAGTCACTTATTTATTCAAATATTGCCTAATAACTTACGATTTCCAAAACCAACAAAACAAAAGTTTTCAATGTACAACCCGTAGCATACCAGATCCAGTCGAAACGTATGGGCCGGGTTTGGGGTATTACATCGAACACAAGACCATAAAGTAAATAGGAACCTACTATCGAACCAGAAGACTCATTCTTAACATTGATTAACACATAAATAAACTTAGTCGTCAGTTCACTGACAAGGGTTATGCCAAAATAAACTATAAAATTTCAAGAGGGAAGACTTAAACCCCCGATCTCAAACACGCAAGCAAAGCACTTAGCCACAAATACAAAGACTTAATAATTGATAAAATTTATCAAACAAATGTTCAAATTTTGGGGCGGTACACCAATTTCATAAACTAAGTTCGTGAGATGATAATAGGAGGATTTATAGAGTTAGTATGAAAATATATTAAAAAAGTGTTAAGAAATTAAACCGAAAAATCGTTAATTAAAGTTCAATATAAATATTGTTAATTAAACCGAGAAAATCATTAATTAAAGAACGAAATTAATATAAATATTGTCATTATAATAGCTACCAAAAATAATGTATTAAATGAAAAAAAAAAGCTAAATTAATAATTAAATAATCTCTACTTATTGTGTACTTACTGTATAAGAAAAACTATTGTCTACTTACCAGTTAAACAACCTAATTACATTACACATTTTTTAAAAAAAAAATTCGTTTACATTTTTTTATTTTAAAAGTTGAGAAATACATTTAATAAATAAAAATAAAAATTTATTTTCAATAATGAAAATACAAAAATATGTTTGGTACATTGTTTTTTTACAATAGAAACATGAGAATTCAAATTATGGTAAAACATTTTGATACTTAAAAATTATTGAAAAAAAAATTATTTTTACTTTAAATAAGTTTGAACCAAGATAAAATCATTAATTAAATTTATTTTTTTGTTTTACAAAATATCTTTTAGTGAAAACGATTAAATAACTTTTTTTAATGTTTTTTAATTTTCATATGTTTTTATTTTCTAAATTATTTTCAGATATTTTAATAAAGCATGTCTTCCTTAGTGTTTTTCATTTTTCAAGAAAATTATTTCTATTTCTTGAAACCTAACGAAGTCGATATCATGTAAAAAAAAAGTATAATATTGTAAAAATAATATGATTAATAGCACAATTAGGGGTGCTCATTCGGTTAACCGACTTGAACTACCATTAACCGAATTAATCGTCCTTTTAAAATCCTTAACTGTTAACCGAACTGAAATTTTTTCAAAAAAAATTAATCGAACCAAACTTTTTTTGGTTAATTCAGTCGGTTAATTGAATTAACCAAAATTTATATTTTTTTTTTATTTTTGGTTAAAACAAGTATAGAACATATCAAAAATTAACCGACTTAACCGACCGATTAATTTATATTTCTAAAAAATTAACCAAACCGACCTAATAATTATATATTATAATATTATTTATTAAATTCGGTTAATTTGGTTAACCAACCAATTTCGAACCGAATTAACCGTTTACCGAACTTCCAAAAAATTATTAACCGACCCCAACCGAATTAATTCGGTTAACTGACCGATTAACTCAAGTCGGTCGGTTAACCAAATTAATTCAATTTTACTCGAAATTTGCGCACCCCTAAGCACAATATATCATATATGACGAATTGTTAACATTTAAAATGTTATATAAATTAGAAATTACATCACACGAGTATAGAAATCAGGTACTTAGAACACATATGTTAGTTTAAAAGTAATATACAATAAATAATGTAACTTTTGGTTTGAAACAAATTAATAATAACACATGTAATATGTACGATATTAAAATGATAAGAGAAGAGATTAAATTGTAAAAAATGAAAATTAAACAAATAAACACATTATATTAACAATACTACACGCACCGCAATAGTTTATCATAATGTTGTCATCAATCAGCAACATTATCAATATATACAATTATCAATATATAAAATTGATGGAGGTAATAAAATATGAATAATAAAATTAAAATGTAAATATTATAATAAAATAGAGTTTTAGTTTAGTGATAAATTTAATGTTTTATTAATCTAAGTAGTAGGGGTTCAATTCCAACAACATCTAAATTTTTATTGGGTTTTTTAAAATTAAAAGACTAAAACACCATCGAATAATATAATTTATTTTAATTACTAAAAAACATATTCATAATTTTCCTAACCGAATTTATATCTAGCTGAATCTTGAAGAATTACACGAACTCGTTTTAAACCTAATTCGAATTCAAAAACATATGTTTTGACAAAGTTAATTTTTGATTAATAGCTTTCCATTTCTTTTTAGGAAACCGCTCGTTAAAACTATTTATTTCATTATAGAAAAAGACGTAAATGATTACTTTAATTTGCAACGGAAATTTTCGTGACTTAATGTATAAAAACATATAATTTTACATTTTAAAAATAATAATTACTAGATTCAACGAAACAATTCAAATACGAAAAATAAAGTGCCAAAATAATTTACAGTCCAAAAAAGCTTGAAATTCCGAAATAGTTATAAAACATAAGTCGTCTTAATTTTAACCAGAAACTCAATCAGAGCTCTTATGCGCCACCCAATCCTAAGATTGTTGATTACCTGAGAAATTAGAAAATGAACGGGTGAGCAAACAATCAAAACTATGCAATGCAGCATGATAATCATATCATATACAAATGGCAAGGCAAATCATGTAATGCAACACTTTATTTTAGAATAGATACAAATCCTACCACCATCTGCTATACATCACTCCGTCCATCCCTACACACTAATTAGGATAATAAATACACATCCAACCCCACACACCTATAAGTGAGTGCATATCACTTTTCGAAATAGTGCAATCAAGCTACCGGAATAGTGCGATAAACTGCTAGAATCAAATACGTGTGCCCAAGCCACTATAACAGATATGTTGTAAATACCACCAGATAAGTCAAATCATTAAATTGCCAACACTTCCTCTGTCACATCATAATCCCACCCCAATACACATGCAAACACTAATCAGATATCCAAATACACACATATCATACATGCTTTACACATCAGATCACGCTAACATGCTTTCAGAAGTAATACATACAGAAACAAAAAATCAGATTTCATATTTAAAAGTCATACATATCACATTATAGACCTTATGAAGTGGATAACCTTGAATCTCACTTTAACTACAGTCGTAACAAAAATTTATAGAAAATGGGCCCATAAGCTCATATGGCCCACACAACCTAACTGGCCTAGCCTGTGTGGCCCACACGGCCTAGCACGTGACCGTGTAATGTCGATAGTAGGTTTTTTGGCTTCGTGTCGTTCATTATTTTTACGAGTTCGAGTCACACACCTTACTGCTTCTAGGAAATGATGATACGACACACCTCCAAACCCTAAAAACAACATTTAAAATGGACTAGTTAGTAACAATATACGAAAATTGAGTCACTAATTCGGCCACAAACTATTGAACATTCGGCCTTAACTTTGATAATCAACCCTTCGGCATTCGATTACTTATCCAAACAATAACGGCAGTCCTAAAAATCTCCTAACTCGCTGGAAGAACGTCATGTGCCTCAAAAACTTCTCCTAACACAGTACACCAAAACCATCAATTAGATCGAGGCTCACAAACACACACTTCCATACCTTCCACACAAAACGAGAACAACATCACCTAAAAGTAAACAGAAGCTACTTACGGAGAAAATACAGTACTAAGCAGAGCACCTCAGTCACAAACGTCCAGCAACACAAATGGTAGCCAAGAAAGTGGAATAAAGAATGAAAGAAAAGAGACAATAGAAGGAGAACGGAAAAGAAGGGAAGCCGAAAGAGAAACAGAAAAAAAGTCAATCAACAAAAATTAGAAACAAAACGTGGGAAGAGGGAGAAAAGTGTGGGATGTGAGAGAGGGTGTGGAAGAGGAATGTGGGAGAGATTTTGGGAAAATTTTTAGAATAATTCAAGAATAAAATCCTACTAAATCCCATTACTAACCACTTATCAGATTCTCCTGAATTCGAATTCAACCTAACTTCTACCACATGAGTGACATAAACAGGAAATAGAAAAAATATTTCCATTTTACATACATGGGATTCAAACACAAGACTTTTGGGTAAACTAAAGTCTTACCACTAAACTAGTAAGCTCATTACTGTCAACAGTTGAGCAAAAATAATACAAAAGCTAGATATTCACAGGTAGAGGCTGGAACAGAAATAACAAAAATTCAAAGGAAGAGATTTGAACACGGGACCCAAAGCACTTAAGTAAAACTCTTAACCACTGAACTAGATTAACTCAGTTAAAAATTTTTAACAATTTTAAAAAAATTGGGGCGTTATAACTCTCCCATCCTTAAAGAAATTTTAGCCTCAAAATTTTACCTAACTCAAATAGATGTGGGTACTGCTGTCGAATTGAGTCTTCCAGTTTCCAATTAGCTTTCTCAGTACCATGATTCCGCCACAAAACTTAACTAAAGGAATAGTCTTCCTTCTCAAAACCTTAACCTATTGATCCAAAAACTATATAGGCTTCTCCTCAAAAGTCAAATTTGACCTAACCTCAATCTCCTCAATAGACACACTATGAGATGGATCAGATCGATACCCTCTTAACATAGAGATCTGGAAATCATTGATTATGCAGTCTAACTCTGGAGGCAACTCCAACTGATAGGCAACCAGCCCCACTCGTCTCAAAATTCGATAAGGCCCAATGAACCTAAGGCTCAACTTGCCCTTACGTCCAAATCTAAGAAACTTATTCCACAGAGATACCTTAAAGAAAACCTGATCTCCCACAGCAAACTCTATGTCCCTCCTATTAAGATTCGTATAAGACTTTTGTCTGTCAAAAACTGCCTTAAGTCGACCCCGAATCAGTCTAAATTTACCCTCAGTTTTAATAACCATAAGCAGGCTCATAATCTTCCTCTCACCAAACTCGGTCCAACACAGCGGAGTGCGACACTTACGACCATATAGAGGATTATATGGTGCCATATGAATACTGGACTAAAAGCTATTATTATAAGCAAATTCAGGCAATGGAAAAAACTCTTCCCAACTACCATAGAAATTAATAACACTACTCCATAGCATATCTTCTAATATCTGAATCACCCTCTTGAAATGTTTATCAGTTTGTAAATGGAATACAGTACTAAAGTCCAATCGAGTACTTAAATCCCCATGTAGTTTCTTTCAAAACTGAGATGTAAATTGAGGGTCTTGATCTGAGATAATCGATACAACAACCCTATGAAGTCTTAATATCTCGGAGATGTATAACTTTGTTAACTTCTACAGAGAATAATTGGTCCGAACTGGAGAAAATGGAGCAAACTTGGTCAATCGATCTGTGATGACCCAAACCAAATCCTTCTTAGTGGGTGCCAAGGGAAACCCACTAACGAAGTCTACGGTTGCCCGTTCCTATTTTTGCTATGAAATCTTAACAGGTTGAAGAAAAAACCAGAAGAAACTTGGTGCTCAGCCTTAACCTGCTGGTATGCAAACATCGAGACACGAAATTGGTGACCTCACGTTTCAGATCAGGCCACCAATACAACTCTCAGGGATCAATCTACATTTTTGTACCACCAAGATGCATAGTATAAGGACTACTATGTGCTTCTCATAGAATAGTCTGTCTAAAATCCACATCATTCGGAACATAAATCCAACCTCAGAAACACAGAATGTCCTCACTGTTAAACTCAAAATTCAAAGTCTTACCCTCATTAATATGCTATACTCGACTAACTAGAGACTCATCCAGAAGATGTTTATTCTGAATATCATCAACCCAAGTCGACTTAACCTGCAATCGGCCAATAAACCACATCGTTAAACAAAATTAGGTGAGTAGGCAACGTCCTCAACTCTGATATTGATCTTCGACTAAGAGCATCGGCCACCATATTGGCCTTACCAGAATGACACTCTATAGTGCAATCGTAATCCTTAAGAAACTCAATCCATCTACGTTTCCTAATATTTAACTCCTTCTAAGTGAAGAGGTATTAGAGGCTTTTGTGATCAATGTAGATGATACACCTCTCACCATATAGGTAATACCTCCAGATTTTAGTGCAAAGACAACCAGAACTAACTCAAGATCATGCGTTAGATAGTTGCCTATTGAAAAATCAGGTTTGGGAAATGCAGTAGAAAATAAATTTAGGGAAAACCAAAGTTTTTTAAAAAAATTTCAAAAATAAAAACTTGGTTGTGATATCTAAAGTAATAAATACTTAATCAAAATTGTACCTTTTCGATTCATCTACCATGAACGCTTCGGCGGTGTAGTCTTCTCTGCTATCTTCAAGCTCACGTTTGCCTAGTGTGGGCTCGCTTCGAATTTAGAAATTTTTTCACAAACATAGCAGTGGGGTAATTTCATAAATTCTCTAAACTTTTAGGCCAAGTTGTAAATAAGAAAAATATCTCTACAAATTTTTTTTGAAAGAATCTCTTTAGAGAATTTTCTCTCTACAAGTTTCTCTTGAATTCAAGTGTGTAAAAAATAATAACACAAGGCTCTCTTTATATAGGGAGAGTTTAGAGAGTTCAACTATTATTAAACTTAATCACTTTAATATTAAATTAATAAAATAATATTAAGATAAATATAAAATTAAATTTAATATTAAATCTATTAAAATAATATTACTTTGGAAATAATTAATCTGAAATCAAATTATTTGGTAGAGTTGTAGTAAGAGTATAATTCTTCCATTGAAAGCCCACCGCCACTGACCATTTGTAAGCCACTGGAATGCCGTTGGCACCTCGAGCTGGTTCGGTTTCTAACGGTTCGGTCCGAGCCAATGACGGCCTGATCAGTCCGATCCAGTCACTGGTTAGATCGTCAGCCTGGTTTCACATACTAGGCTAGATTAGACCGGTTTTTGGGTCTTGGTCTCGATTTTGGTTTCTGAGCCCAATTTATGATTTCAGGTCCAGTTTTCAAGTTCAATTACCAATTGGGTCAATTGTCCGACTTAAAAATTAATTTCAAAAATATTATATTAATTTTAGTTAATTTGATTAATTTAATTTACTTGATCAAAAGTAATTTTCCCCAAAATCACTTGGATTTTTCAAATTAATTTTTCAAGAAAATTTTTTAATCAAATTCTCTAGTTGAATATTTCTTATGACTGTCCAATTTAATTCCACATCGAATTAATCGACTCAATTAAATTATTTCCAAAGTCGTAGAATTTTTTTTCTAATTCAAAAGCAGTTCGATTGAGCTTTTGCTATGCTAGTGGAGGGACCAATCGAACATATACAATTAGGCTCTAGTAATTACAATTATGTCCAAAAGTATCGTTCCGATAATTCGCAATTACGTAATCATGGAACCAATCCACAATAAGTACCATGATTGAAAACTCCTTATTGTATACTCTTTACGAAAGCAATTCATCCAATTGCTTTGTCCAATGACCTCATCATATGTGTGTTACCTTCGTATGATATCATTGATTCCTTTGAGTTAAATCTGTTCACTCAATACAATCCTATTTTATTTCATTGTCACCACTGTGTCTTTTTAATGATTAATATGATCACTGTCAACAAATCATTGTGATAAATTGCTTGTTCGAGAACAAGCAACCTATGGCCACGTTCCATATTTATCAATCCATACAATGTCAATGAGCAGATATCATTAACTCTTTAATTGAGCTATGAATTCCACCCAACATACTGGTTATCGGCTCGATCATTTTTAGAGCATAAGCCTCCACCTATATCAAAGCACATGAGTTACAAACGCATGGTCAGTGGCTAACTCAGGATTTAGGTAAATCACACCATGAACGTCAAAAGTGAATTAATTCACAAACGGATTCAAAATTAATTCATCTTGGGTTCAATCCAATGTATCATTCTGCCAATGAATACATCTATGTCTCTGCCCGTGGAGTCAACTGCTCTAATAGCCAAGACTAGTCATATCCCTAATTGAAATTATAGACGACATAATAATCCTTCTCAATATTTGAATCAAATGCTCCCTTTGATTCTTTTACGGGATTACAGACTTGTTTAGGTTATCTATTGAAGTAAGTTATCTTTCTCGCAATGTAAATGCTCTTACAATGTCACTTATCATTAATTTGAACTTAGACAATCAATAAGTTAATATTTGCTTGTCACAATTTTGCTATGCATACGAAATATGAAAGATAGAAATACAAAAGATATAATAGTGAAAAGTGAAATTAACTTTATTTATTTATTTATTCATCGTTCAAACAAATAGAAAATAATTATATGTTTACTACAATATGAGTACATTTCCCAACATTTTCTTCATGAGACTTAAGTTGTCTAAATGCGTAAGCTACCACCTTACCCTCTTGGATCAAAACACCACCCAAACCTGTGTTAGATGCTTCACTATACACAATGAATTCTTTCTCAGATTCAGGTAGTATTAGAATGGGTGCTTGAGTCAAAACTTATTTAAGCTTCTCAAAGCTCGATTGCTGATCATCAGTCCACACAAACGGTGCATTCTTACGCAATAGTTTAGTCAAAAGAGTTATGATAAGTGAAAACCCCTCTACAAACCTCCGATAATACCTTGCCAAATTGAGGAAACTTTAAATCTCTAAAATGTTCCTAGGTTGTTTCTACTCAAGAATAGCCTTAATCTTTTTAGGGTCCACATGGATACCCTCGGCAGATACTACATGTCCTAGAAACATAACTTCATTCAACCAAAACTCACACTTGCTCAACTCAGCATAGAGCTTCTTCTCTCGGAGAATCTGTATAACCACTTTAAGATGTTCATTATGTTCAACATCGATTTTAAAGTATACCAAAATATTGTTGATAAATACTATGATGAATTGATCCAAATACGGTTGAAACACCCTATTCATGAGATCCATGAATACGGTCGGAGCATTCGTCAAATCGAATGACATAACTAGGAACTCGTAATGTCCATAACGAGTCCTAAAGGCAGTCTCATGCACATCGACCTCTTTCACTTTCAATTGATGGTACTCAAAACTAGGGGTGTTCAGTCGGTTAACCAACCCAAAATAACATTAACCGAATTAACCAATCTTTCAAAATTTTTAACAGTTAACTGAACCGAAATTTTTTCAAAAAAATTAACCGAACCGAAATTTTTCGGTTAATTTGATCGATTAACCAAATTAACCGAAAATTATATGTTTTTTTTTGGTTAAAAATTAACTGAATTAACCGAATTACCCGAATTACCCGAAATGAATCACTACATAATTAAAAAGATTACATAATTTTAGTTTTAGTTTTAGAATTTTATTTTTATTTATTAAATTAATTGTAATTTTTATGATTGGGTAATTGGGTTGGGTTGGATATTTGGGTTTGGATTGGGTTTAGGGATTGAGTTTAGGTGAATAGTGGGCCTATTTATATATTATAATTTTATTTATTAATTTTTTCGGTTAAACAGAAAAAATTCGATTAACCGACTGATTTCGAACCGAATTAACTATTAACCGAAAAATCACAAAATAATTAACTGACCCCCGACCGAAAAAATTCGGTTAACTGACCGATTAATCGAATTCGGTCGGTTAACTGAATTTTTTCGGTTTTACCCGAATTTTGCACGCCCCTACCCAGAACAGAGGTCAATCTTGGAGAACAAAGACGCCCCATGAAACTGATCAAACAAGTCGTCGATCCTCGTCAATGTATACTTATTCTTTATCGTCAACTTGTTCAGTTGCTAGTAATCCACACAAATTCACATAGTAGCATCTTTCTTCTTGACGAAGAGTACCAGTTCTCTCCATGGAGACACACTGAGTCTAATGACCCCTCTATCAAGGAGTTCTTGAAGCTGCACTTTCAGTTCTTTAGCTCTTTTAGTGCCATACAGTAAGGAGCAATAGACAACAGAGTTGTCCCTCGTATAACCTCTATTCCAAACTCAACTTCCCTATCTGATGGTAACCTTGGCAATTCCTCAACGAAGACTTACGAAAAATCTTAAACTATTCAAATGCCCTTAACGGCAGAACCCACATACACCCTTTTCAGACCAACTGTTTGGCTACCATAGCGGATATCACATTGGAGAGATAATCTCGAAGCTTTCTGACCATCACAATTTCCACACCATCCTTGTTTCTTAAAGTTACCCTATTAGTCGCACAACCCAAACTGACTTGATTCTCCACAAGCCAGACCATGCTCAAAATCAGATCAAATTTCCCAAACGGTAACTCCATCAGATTAGCTGGAAACACAACCCTTTGGATCTCTAATGAACACCTCCTATACATCTTACTAACTTGTAAAGACTGACCTAACAGACTAATTACTGAAACCTCACTAGAAGTATTATCAACAGGAATCCCCAAATTACCAGATACAGAACTAGTTATGTATGAGTGCATAGAACCAATGTCAATCAATACAACATATGGTTAAGAAAGAATAGTAAACGTACCGGCTATCACATCGACCGCACCTCTATCCTTGTGGCACCTCACCGTATACACTAAAGTAGGCTACCTCGCCTCTATCTAATTTACACTTCTATCCAGTGCCCTCTTTCCTTGACCCAAACCATTACCACCTTTAGCTTAACCACGGCCCCTAGGAGGCTGCTAGACTACCCTCTGAGGCTGAATCGACCCCTGAACCGAAGTTTTCACCTGATCAACCCTATATGGACAATCCTTCATGCGATGTTCCATAGAACCACACCAAAAACACGCTCCTATCCTCCTCCAACACTCGCTCGTATGGCATCTACCACAATCAACACAAGCCTATATCCTACCAATACCAACTGAAGCCTCAACTTGTTGAGGCCTATCAAACTTGGCCCATTTCTTAGGCCGTGGAGCTGAACTAGAAGGACTCTTAGCCCTCTTATTCTTATTCTGTCTCATTTCCTGTTCTCTTCGCTCGCACTCCACGCGTTTAATTTCCTCAATAATCTTAGCCTTCTCCACTAATGTCTCAAAAACCCACTCCTACTTTCAGATCATAACGTAGTCAATTCACATAACGGACACTCTTATCGTAATCAGTTGTTACTAAACTTTGAGCATACCTGCTCAATCTTAGAAACTCGGCCTCATATTCGGCCACAGACCTATCACCCTGCTTAAGCTCGATGAACTCCAACCTACGTGCCATAATATAGCTTAACCCCATATATTTCTTTTGAAAGGCACTCAAAAGAAATCTCAAGTCACACACTCAGCCTGCATGCCCCGTACCACTAGCTGCCACCATTAGTATGCTTCATCGCGAAGCAAATATAATATACCCTTCAATTTCTACCCAGGGGTGCAGTCCAGATCATCAATGACTCTCCGTGGCTTCCAACCAATACTTGGCCACAGTCGAGGGTAATCCCAGCGACACCCCTAAACAGCTTAACCCCATTGGATCGTAGTTGTTCAGTTACCGACCCTCGGTTCCCTGATTTGGTTTGGGTCCCAATAACCCTCTATAATACCCTTAGCATTGCTTGGGACAATGTGTTTGCCCCTACAATCTGATTTTGTGGCTCAGTCTCTATGGTAGGTGTCTCTACCGGCTCACTTATCTTTAAGTTGGGCATGCCTCCCAAAGAAGAAGGCTCAGCTTGAGCCCCTCTATGTCGTCCGCCACGCCATCGACTACCACGACCTTGTACACCTCGTGTGCTCATTTTAGTTATTTACAATTTTAGAAGTTTTATGAATTAGCTTAGGTTATTAAAAATCCTAAGTCTATAATTTTATCAGAGTCTTTACAAAATTATCACAGTTTTTAACTAAAGTAGAGTAATCCTAGCACTACAGTTTTACTAGTTTGTCTAGTATATCTAAAGTAGAAGTACTTACAGGACCGGCGTCGAAGTCTCGGATTCTCTTTTTATAACCTAAATATCAGAATTAATCAAAAATCTAAAATTTTTAAAATAATTTTCATGAAAAATTTTGAACCCAAAAAAATCATAGCCCGAGTTTTGAACCTGGCTCTGATAGTACCAAATGTAACACCTCACACGCGGCCTAGACTTTATGGTCAAATCTTGAGGAATTACACGAACTCGTTTTAAACCCAGTTTGAATTCAAAAACATATGCTTTCACAAAGTTAAATTTTGGCTAATAGCTTTCCATTTCTTTTTGGGAAAACACTCGTTAAAACTATTTATTTCATTACAGAAAAAGACTTAAATGATTACTTTAATTTGCAGTTGAAATCTCTAAGTTATTAAGTTTTGAAAATCATGACTTAGTGTATAAAAACATATAATTTTGCAGTTTAAAAATAATAATTACTAAATTCAACAAAATAATTTAAAAATGAAAAACAAAGTCCCAAAATAATTTACTGTCCAAAAAGTCTGAAAATCCAAAATAGTTTAATAAAACATAAATCGTATTAATTTTAACCAGAAACTCAGTGCGAGCTCTCGTACGACGCTCGATCCTAAGGTCTAATTACTTGAGAAATCAAAAAATGAAGGGGTGAGCTAACAAGCTCAGTGTGTAACTTAGACCTTAAAAGCAAAACAAATAGCACAATTCAAATAAAATTCAAATACTGAACAAAATACATCATGACATACTATGCAATGCAACATGATAATCATATTAAATACAGATGGCAAGGAAAATCATGCGATGCAACACTTTATTTCAGATGAGATACAAATCTTACCCCCATCCGCTACACACCATCTCCATCCATCCCTACACACTTAGAGTAATAAATACCCATCCAACCCCAACACACCTATAAGTGAGCATATATCACTTTTCAAATTAGTGCAGTCAAGCAACCGGAATAGTGCGGTAAACCGCCAAAATTAGATATGTATTGCCAAGCCACCAGAACAGATATATGGTAAATATCACCAAATAAGGCAGATCATTAAACTGCCAACATTTCCTCCATCACATCATAATCCCACCCCAGTGCTCATGCAAACACTAATCAGATATCTAGATACACACATATCATACATGTTTTACACATCAGATTATGCTAACATGCTTTCAGAAGTAACACATACAGAAACAAAATACCAGATTTCATATTTAAAAGTCATACTTACCACATTACAGACCCTATGAAGTGGCTAACCTCGAATCGCACTTTAACTACAGCCCTAACCAGAATTTACAGAAAATTAGCCCACAAGACCTAACTAGCCCAACTCGTGTGGCCCACACGGTCGGATGATGTCGACAGTGGGTTTTTCAGCTTCGCATCATTCACTGTTTTTACGAGTTTGAGTCACACACCTTACTGCTTCTGGAAAACAATGATACGACACATTTTCAAACCCTAAAAACAATATTTAAGATGGACTAATTAGTGATAATATACAAAATTGAGTCACTAATTCAGCCACGAACGATTGAACATTCGGCCTTAACTCTGAGAATCATCCCTTCGGCATTCGATTGCTTACCCA
This sequence comes from Gossypium bickii, assembly GCA_025503065.1. Classification (NCBI taxonomy): domain Eukaryota; kingdom Viridiplantae; phylum Streptophyta; class Magnoliopsida; order Malvales; family Malvaceae; genus Gossypium; species Gossypium bickii. Next base: position 103,754,861 of record CP106715.1, read on the forward strand.
AACAATAAATATTATCTTAAAAATCTCCTAACTTGTCGTGCGCCTCACGAACTTCTCCTAACAATACACCAAAACCATCAATTAGATCAAAATTCACAAACACACACACACTTCCATACCTTTCACACAAAATGAGAGCAACAACATCACCTAAATGTTAATAGAAGCTGCTTACGAAGAAATCAGAAACTCAATCCAAAAAGTTTGAAAATCCAAAATAGTTTAATAAAACATAAACCATCTTAATTTTAATCAGAAACTCAATCCCAGCTCTTGTGCGTCACCCAATCCTAATATTGTTGATTACTTGATAAATTAGGAAATGAATGGGTGAGCTAACAAGCTCAGTATGTAACTCAACCCTTAAAAGCATAAAAATAGCACAATTCACACAGAAGTCAAATACTAAACAAAATACAGCATGACATACTATGCAATGCAGCATGATAATCATATCATATACAGATGGCAAGGCAAATCATGCCATGCAACACTTTATTTCAAAACAGATACAAATCCTACCCCCATCCGCTACACACCATCTCCATCCATCCCTACGCAATAATTAGAGTAATAAATACCCATCCAACCCCACACACCTATAAGTGAACATATATCACTTTTCAAAATAGTGCAGTCAAGTTGTCAGAATAGTACAGTAAACCGCTAGAATCAGATACGTGTGGCCAAGCCACCAAAATAGATATGTGGTAAATACCACTAGATAAGATGGATCATTAAACTGTCAAAAGTTCCTCCGTCACATCATAATCCCACCTCAATACACATGCAAACACTAATCAGATATCTAGATACACATATATCATACATGTTTTACACATCAGATCATGCTAACATGCTTTTAGAAGTAACACATACAGAAACAAAATATCAGATTTCATATTTAAAAGTCATACATATCACATTACAAACCCTATGAAGTGGCTAACCTCGAATCACACTTTAACTACGACCCTAACAAGATTTTACAAAAAATGGACCATAAGCTCATGTGGCTCATAAGACCTAACTGGCCTAGCCCGTGTGGCCCACACAGTTGTGTGATGTTGGCAGTGGGTTTTTCGACTTTGTATCGTTCATTGTTTTTACGAGTTTAAGTCACACACCTTGCTGCTTCTTTAAAATGGCAATACGACACACCTCCAAACCCTAATTAGTAACAATATACAAAATCTAGTCACTAATTTAGCCACGAACGATTGAACATTCGGCCTTAACTCTAAGAATTAGCCCTTTGGTATTCGGTTACTTATCCAAACAGTAACGGGAATCCTAAAAATCTCCTACTCGCTGGAAGAACACCGTACGCCTCACGAACTTCTCCTAACAGTACACCAAAACCATCAATTAGATCGAAACTCACAAATACACATCCATACCTTCCACACGAAACGAGAACAACAACATCACCTAAAAGTAAACAGAAGTTACCTACGGAGAAAATATTGTACTAAGAAGAGCACCTTAATCACAAACGTCCAGCAATGCAAACGGCAGCAAAGAAAGTGGAACAAAGAATGAAAGAAAAAAGACAATAGAAGAAGAAAGACAGAGGGAAAGCCAAAAGAGAAAATGACAAAAAAGTCAATCAACAAAAATTGGAAACAAAACATGGAAAGTGTAACACCCCAAACCCGGCCCACGAGCCTTGACCGGATCTGGTTATGTCACTGCGGAAAGACGGTTGAAAATCTTTTTGACTTAGAATAATCATGAAAGTTTGTTAACTTTTGAAAACCATGTCCATTTAAAGTAATATGAAAAACCTTAGTGTTATAAAATTGTCTGAATTTAAACTTTATTAAATACTATTTTGAATAAGCAGGTTGCTAAGATAAAATCCTCTTCACATAGTGGTTCAGTTTAATCAAGCCATAATTAAAATAATACCAAAATAATAGTAAGGCCCTTATTACAACCCATACTTAAAACAAAATACTCAATATTAAAAATGCTTAAAATAATCCAAATATCTTCTTCTGCATGGGCCACCTTGTGTCCTCTCCGAACCCGGTCCATCTTTACGCATCACCTGGTTACTAATGCGACTATTAAATCCCGTAGATCAAGATCTAACGCACTAGATCCCCCTTCCTTAACACTTTTCGAGCACTAGCCACAACCCGAGATGTGCGAGATCAAGCCTTCCCCTGATAGGACTCTGGGCTAATCCGCGCTCCGACCACTCTTTTGCTCAAACGCCCTCCAAGATGTGTTTACTCTCCTCCTAGGATGCTCCTTATATAGCTAGCTCTTCACCTTCATTCTTTGTGTCTTTCCGATGTGGGATCCTTCACAAGATATAGTTTAAATTCAATCAAAACTCTTGTCATGTCCAATCCGCAAAATAAATACTCCCTTGGTTCTCATGAGATTCGAACCCAGGCTCCCTTGCAACATAATCCACGCCGCTAGCCACTTGGCCACAAGCTCCTCTATGCGCAACTAAATATAAACTATGGGCCAAATTCTAAGGTCCAAGCAAAAAGAAACCAAAATGCAAAAGCCAAGACTTGAACCTTGGACCTCCTTCCTTCCTTGTGGCGTCACTCCCTTGTCTTTTATGTGGCGTCACTTTGCCACTACACCACACACTCCACTTGTGTCATTTTCCTCCATATTTTATTCTTAAGGCCTATCTCGCCAACTTCCGTGGTTTTTTCACCTAAAACCAAAATTTCCCCAAAGCCAATATTTGATCCCGGACTTCATGAAGCCCTCTAACCTTCCAAAATCACTTATCCAATAGGTCTAACTTGCATTTAAGCCGATTTCTTATTCTCTAAAAATTCAAACGCTACTACGCCTAAGGCCTATTGGGCTCAATTCTCCTAGGCCCAATTTTGGGATGTTACAAATCTACCCTCCTTCTTAAAGAAATTTCGTCCTCGAAATTTCCAACTAACTAACAATCGCACATCCTAACCTACCACACTACACTCTTGCTGCAAGACTCGATCCTAATAAAGTCGTCATTCCACCTTGACCACGTCCGACAACAACCACGCCCCTAGAACTCATATCTAGCGTCGCGATTTAATCGATTAAAAGTTTTATGCATTAGAAATTTTGTTCCACTGCTTTATCCACGAGCAAATTTTATGAACAGTAAGTTTCGGAAGTCGTTCTTTCGAGCAATCAAAGTTTCATCTCAAGTTCTCTGTTCTAATTCAAACATTCACATACTTCTCTAAAGACACATTCATCCATCCATGTCACTTTCTTGAGCATTCCCAACCTGTGGTAATTTCGACATTTTCCTATAGGGGTATTTCTGTAATAACTCGTGGTCAATTTGAAAATAGTTTTCAAATTAAAGATATTTCAAAGTTTACAAAATCTCGGGGGTCATCTTGGAAAAATTTGTTTTTCAAACCGATGTGTTGCAAAAATTTGTAAATCGGGGTTATTTCATGAATTGGGGACGTTAAGGCATTTTCGTAAATTTCCCAAATCAGATATCTCGATATTTGTAAAATGCAAGTTTTGATATTTTCATAATGTAAGAACATTTTAGTAAAAATCGAGGAATTATGAAAATTTAGAAACCAAGGGCATTGTGGTAATTTTGTTCATCGTGGTAATTTTGCAAATTTTCAAATCGGGGTATCTTGAAAATAGCGTTTTTGTATACTTTTGCAAAGTAGGAAATTTTATTAAAATTGGAGTTAAACCGAAAATCTTGAAAGTCGTGGCATTTTAGTAATTTTCAACACAGGGTATTTTTGTAATTTCCCAATACCGTAGTATCTTAACATTTTGAAATTTCGAGATTTTGGTATTTTGCAAAGTAAAATCATTTTAATGAAGTTGAGGGTAGTACCGTAATTTTACAATACAAGGGCATTTTTGTAATTTTGCCACTAGGGGCATTTTGGAAATTTTGGTAAATCGAGAAAACGTCTTTCAAAATCGATTTAGGGTTTACAAACCAAAGGGGTAAGTTTGAAAATTTTAAAACTAAGGGTTTTAAAACAAGAAGGCTAATCCCTTTCGCGTTTAATACTTGGTTTAGCCTATGAACAAGTCTTCTTGGTTAAGGTGAACCGTAGCTACGCACTGCAGGATTCGAGTAAAGAGGAGGTGAGTCACTAGGATCGCTTAAATACCAAGCTCTCACCGAATACCAATCCTCGACATGCGCAAATGCGATGGTTGCCACACCTTAACTCGGTGACTTACTTCACAGTGTTTGTTTAGTAGCCTTAAGTCTTATGCATGTGTTTGAGTAGACTAGTCCTGTGGTTCAACAGATCCTAGTTCACTAATCTACGCTCCTAAAGCCCATAATATTCACATATAAATCAATTCATCAAGTAGAGTTACTTACCCGTTGATCATGGTCTGAGATACAAAGCCATGCCGTAATAACTCAAAAAAAAATTTTATGAAAGCCCAAATCTTTGAAAAGCCCATAAAAATGTTTTGGACCCAAAGCCCTTAAAGCCGAGTTTTGAACTCCTCTCGATACTAAATCAGTAACACCCCAAACCCGCCCACGAGCCTTGACCGGATCTCGTTATGTCATCATGAAAAAGACGGTTGAAAATCTTTTTGACTTAGAATAATCATGAAAGTTTGTTAACTTTTGAAAACCATGTCCATTTAAAGTAATATGAAAAACCTTAGTGTTATAAAATTGTCTCGAATTTAAACTTTATTAAATACTATTTTGAATAAGCGAGTTGCTAAGATAAAATCCTCTTCACATAGTGGTTCAGTTTAATCAAGCCATAATTAAAATAATACCAAAATAATAGTAAGGCCCTTGTTACAACCCATACTTAAAACAAAATACTCAATATTAAAAATGCTTAAAATAATCCAAATATCTTCTTCCTGCATGGGCCACCTTGTGTCCTCTCCGAACCTGGTCCATCTTTACGCATCACCAGTTACTAATGCGACTATTAAATCCCGTGAGATCAAGATCTAACGCACTAGATCCCCCTTCCTTAACACTTTTCGAGCACTAGCCACAACCCGAGATGTGCGAGATCAAGCCTTCCCCTGATAGGACTCTGGGCTAATCCGCGCTCCGACCACTCTTTTGCCCAAACGCCCTCCAAGATATGTTTACTCTCCTCCTAGGATGCTCCTTATATAGCTAGCTCTTCACCTTCATTTTGGAATGTTACAGAAAGAGGGAGAAAAAGTGTGGGACATGAGAGAGATAGAGCGGAAGAGGAATGTGGGAGAGATTTTGGGAAATTTTTTTAGAAATAATTCAAGAATAAAATCCCACTAAATCCCATTACTAACCACCTATCATATTCTCCTAACTCGAATTCAACCTAACTTCTACTACATGACCGACACAGACAAGAAATAGCAAAATTATTTCCATTTTGCACACATATGATTCAAACACAAAGCATTTGTGTAAACTAAAGTCTTACCACTGAACCAGCAAGTTCATTCTTGTTATAGTTGAGCAAAAATAATATAAAAGCTAAATATTCACAGAAAGAGGTTGGAACAAAAAATTAAGGGAAGGAATTTAAACACATGACCTCAAGCACATAAACAAAACTCTTAACCACTAAACTAAATTAATTCAGTTGACAATTTTTAACAATTCAAAAACAAAAATTTTAAGACTTCACAATAGATATAAAATATTTGAAATATGATTACGACAAGATTTGATTCATGGTTGAAACAAGATGGTGGTCCAAGTGGCTCAAAATTATTGTCTAGATTTTTTCTAGCTTGACCCTAGTTAAATCACTATTCATTTAATATTTAACATAAAAATAAAAATAAAATGTATTATCCATTTACGTGGGGGTGATACCCTTAAAATTCACAAGGAAAACGCAGCATGCCGCCAACCACCAACTATGTTTCAAAGGAAGACTTATAGGAAAGGAAACTGTCTGATTTGAATTACCAGTCGCACACACCCAATGGGAACACCGCATCCGATCTTCACCCCCAGCTTTTGTGTGCAGCTAAACTTCTTAGTCTTGCATCCATAAATCTTTGCATTTCACAAATTCATTTCAATTTCTTTGACTTTTCAATTTTAGACTAACAATTCATTTACATAATTTCTTTTCTCAAAAATAAATTTACCTTCATCAATTGCTATATTATTTTTAATAAACCTCATATATAAAATTTTTTTATTGAGTTGGTATCACTTTCTAACTGACTCTTTAACTTAGTTGAAAAATTACTAAAAATCTTCCTTTTATAAAATAATAAACATTATTGTGAGGATATTTTTATCATTTCAATTAATGAGAAATCTATAAAAATGCACTTGGAGAGACGGAACCAAAAACACCATAATTGTCAACATTTTTACCATTTCAACTAAAACTCCATTTAATTCTTAAATCAATCTTCATTTACAAATTTATTTGTCACATAAATTTTTCACTCTGCTCTGCCTTATGAACTAGTTTTAGGATCCCTTGCAAATCACTTAGTTAACTGACAACCTATAACATTAATCCAACTTATCCACAAACTTAAATTAATTTAGATTGGTCCATTAACCAACTAACTTTTACATATTATATAAATATTTTAAATTAATTAAAATAATATATATTAAATCAGTTAAGTAAAAGTATGGGATTAATAATCGATATATAAATATTTTAATGGAGACCATAATCCACTAAACCAATGTAATAGACTAATTTAATGGAATGGATTGGTTAAGTTGGTTATAAGGTTGGAGGTTCAGTCCTCTTTAATCTTTCTCATTCACATTAAAGCATAATTTGAATAACAACACTACACCGCACCATCTCTTTCCATTGATAGAAACAACCTCCAATGGAGGAACATTTTATTTTTTAATCCCTATGGCCTGTACTCTTTTTCGATTGAAAAGTCTTTTTCTGTCCTTTTCACACCCAGCCAAGGAATAATATAAGTTTTGCCCACAACTTTCCTATATGAATTTGGTAATTAGATTTATTTATTTGATTTTTAAACTTGAAATTTACCAAGATTCGATAATTAATCTTTAGTTCTTAGAACATGAATGCATTGGTCGTTCAAGCCGACTGGATCGAAAATTACTCACTATACTAATCCAAATAAAAGGGTTGAACCGATTGAATCGAAAACTACTCGAAATCAATAAAAACTGAAAAATGGGACGAAAAATAATAGTTGAATAAGTTGAGCTGATTTAATAATTTTTTATTTTAAAATTTTATGGATTTTAATTATTTATTTAATTATTGTTGGTCTAGTAGTTGAACTGATCAAACCGATTGAATGGGAAACCAGTGGTCTAACCAAGTCAACCACTGATTTAATTATTAGAACATTATATGTGACACTCTAAGATTGTATCATGTCTTCACCTAAAAATTTATATATATATATATATATATATATATATATATATATATATATATATATATATATTATTTTCAAATGATGATGTTGCACAATCTCAAAGTGTTACATCATTAGACTTTTATATTTTTCATGTTCAAAGAATAAAATGATTTTAGTTACTAAATTCAAGTACCTAAGTGAATAAAAAAAATACAAGTACCAAAGGGGGGACCTAGTTGCTAAGTTCAAGGGCCAAAAATTATATTATCCCTTGTATGAAATATGGAGTTTTGATTTTTTTTTAATAATTTTATTTTTATTCATTTATGTTTTCTTAAATATATTTTAAATCAATTTTGTTTATCCTTTTCATTTAGTTGATTTATTTAAGTTTTTTTAAAGGAAATAGTCATTTATTTTAATTTTTTTTTTTTGAAAGCTTTTAAGTTATTTATTATAAAAATAAATGTACTTATGAATTACTTAATCAGTTAATTGTTTAAAGCATTTAAATAAGCTTATAAAATAAAGAAATTTTAATTTTAATTATCATTAAAAATATAAATATAATTTAACAATACATCTTTATATTAATGTCCTCAATGGTTATGCTCATTCCATTTCACCATCACTATGATATTTACAAAATCAAACATATATCTCACAATTGATTTTAATCTCACAATTATGACAATTAATTTCATCATCATTTTATATTTTTAATCTTATTGGAGCTAATCATATTGTTCATCCAACAAGGGCGAATCTAGGGGGCTAGTAGGGGCCCTAGTCCCCCTAAAATGGAAAACTTTTCATTTTGGCCCTTTAAATTTTTAAAAGTTTAAAATTAGTAAAGGTAAAGTTGTACTTTAACCCCCTAAAAATGATAAAATTTTTATTTAATCCTTTAAAAATTACATTTTATTATAGTAAAAATACAATTTAATTTCGACCCCTTTTTACTTTGCCCCTGTCATCCAAACGGAGCATTAGTTGACAAAAATACAAAAATATCAAAATAATAAAATTTAAAAGGAATATAGAAATAAGTATGTAATTTAAATATTTGTAAAATATTTTCATAAAAAAATATTTTTCACTCTTCTAAAATTACGTGCTATTATGTAACTTGTGAAAGGAAAAAATTTATGTAAAAATATATTTATGAAATATTTATGTAAAAATATTAATAGTATTTAAAAAAAAGAAATTATTTTTTTGAGATAGCTATTTGTTTTACAAGGAAACTTTTTACTTATAATACTATTTGTTATTTTTTTATTAAAAATAAGTATTCCAGACTATTATATAATAATTAATTTAGGAATAAATAAACCAGTAAGGTCTTCATGCAAAACACTCAATATAAAATTAGAGAGTTGAGACTAAAAGTAAAAGTTAATGTACATTCCTTCTCCTTATATTTTTCTTAGCTCACTTAATCCTTATGATTAATGGTCAAATTATATAATATCTAAATCTATATAGAGACAGAGGATGAAAAGTGAGAGAACAAAATGGGTGGTTGAAAGTAAGAAAAGGAAATGATCATTTTCACTAATATATGATATATGATGGTAAAACAATATATGTATATTTTTTCTTTAGCATCAGTTGGAGAATAAAGAAGACAAAGGGTATAAATTATTAATAAGATTGTTAAAATATATTGTATTTTAAGTTTGAATATTGGAGATGAAATTGCTAGGAAAGATAGTCACAACCCTTCACTCAAGTTTTTAGCGGCAATTTTTTAGTAAGCACTGCTAAAACAATTTGTGGCATTTTGATAAGCGCTGCAAAAAACGTCGCTATAGATAATGCCTCAAAATTTTGTGGCGTTTATGTGGAAAAACACCACTATAGAACATGACCTTTAGCGCCGCTTTTCCCACAAACGCCGCTAAAGAACATGACCTTTAGCGACGCTTTTCCTACAAACGCTAAAGAACATAACCTTTAGCAACGGTTTTCCCAAAAAATGCCGCTAAAGGTCATGAATAATAAAAAAAATTAAAATATTATAAAAACACCACAAATCCATTCCCATCACTTTACCTGCTTAAGCAAATCCTTTAGAAATGTTATTATCAGTACATACATCACTCCATTCTTTGGTTAGAGAATGCGGCAGAAGTGGAATTCCACCAGTTTAGAAATGTATAATTTAATTTGAAGACATATTAAAATGGAACTTCATGAACAAGAAGATCAATGTTTTTCACTATATCTCATACAGCAAGTCAAATTGCCTTTGATTACATAAGATTCCTTTGAAATTTTTTAAAAAACAATTCAAACTAGTTCATATCGACTTGCTCAAGTTGTATGTATGAATTGCAAGATCAACACCTTATTTGAAGTTACAATTCTAGGAAAGCATAAAATGCAGTTCCATGAGCATGCATCTAAAGTGGTAGAAAAAAATTTACTGATTACAGTGACAGTCTGAGCTCCAAATCTAGCTCTTGTGTGTCGCTTGATTTTGAATTCTGACTGCTCGATCCCAATAAGTTGCTGCGATGTTTCTTGCTCCTTGAATGTGAATCATTTAAGAATGTAAGGAACTAAAACAAGTTAAATTTTAAAACACAATCATCACATGGCACATAAACTAAAAAAAAGGAAGGGACTTGTGTGTAGCAACCTCAACATGTAGGTTTAGAAGTTGTCTGGTCATGTTTGGTTGTGCAAAATGTTGGGTGTCTAAGAAGCCACTGCTTGGCTGGGAATCACCATATCTGATGTTTGCGCTTTTATCGTATTCTCCAAACCCCATCTATAATAATATATAATTGTAGTACTTGATTTCATTAATATAGTTATTGATGCATAAAGAAATGGGGGAGGCGACAATGGGAAGTAACAAAGACTTATATATCTAGGGTTAACTGCAAATTATCAGAAACTTCAATTTTTTTTATTTTTGAATGAAAATTAAAAAAAAAAAAAAAAAGAGAATTTGATGGTATACTGTATAAAGAGAAAAAAGAGGGTGAGGTGGTTCACTTACCATCATGTTGGGGTACTGGAAACCATAAGAAGGCGAGGAAGTTGATGAATAAGAAAAAGATGATGAGGCCATAGATGAATAAGCTCTCATGTTATCTTCCTGCATGTATAGCCATCATCAAATTCCACCCACAAACTCAAATATGATAAAACTTCAATTCATTCAATCACTGAAACCTACATGTAAAAAGAAGAAAAAGTGAAAATACCTGGTTGAAATCAGCAGGGTAAGTTTCCAGCTTTCAAACTTAATAAATTTCAGCATTTGAACATCATCTATTTACCATTCAGACATCATAATTTACAGTATATAGCACTCCAAATTTCTAGATTCCAAACATAACAAAGTTCAACATTTATTCAATAGCATATGCAAACTTTTCAGCATTCAAAATCATATATGGACAATATTAATATTACATTTTCGAGCACCTTAAAGAAACATTTTCGAGCAACTTAACGAGCTGTTGATCAAGTCTGTCAAGCTAAATTCATTTATCCAAAAAAAAGAAAAACAATATTTAGTTACCCAAATACCAGCTTCAAACATGATAATTTGCAGCATTTAAATGCCTAAAGTTTCAACAGTCAAATAACATGGTTTACAACATATAACACTTTCCAGCTTTCAAACTTAATAAATTTCAGCATTTGAACATCACCTATTTACCATTCAGACATCATAATTTACAGTATGTAGCACCCCAAATTTCTAGATTCCAAACATAACAAATTTCAACATTTATTCAATAGCATATGCAAACTTTCCAGCATTCAAAATCATATATGGACAACATTAATATGAAATTTTCGAGCACCTTAAAGACACATTTTCGAGCACCTTAACGAGCTATTGATCAAGTCTGTCAAGCTAAATTCATTTATCCAAAAAAAATATATATATATTTAGTTATCCAAATACCAGCTTTAAACATGATAATTTGCAACATTTAAATGCCTAAAGTTTCAGCAGTCAGATAATATGGTTTAGAACATACAACACTCTAAGTTTCTAGCTTTCAAACTTAATAAGAAGAAATGGATGCCAAAGATGTAATATCAAATAAAATGAACATCTTTTATCAGATCCAATACAAATTGGTCATCACACAAGTTTAAAAGAGAGTGAAAAAAAAAACTTATCATTTCATTATCCAATTTTAAACATTTGAGAAAGGTATAGGTTTTCTATCTGGCCATGATTCTATTTTCTCAAAGTACTTGACAGGTACCACCCCATCAAAACCCTCAGTCAATATCACTTTGTTGTCTGACATAATAACACCCCTAAGCAGTTTGTCACATATACAGAACTGGCATATTAAAAATAAAGAGTAAAATGAAGGAGTTCGTACGTCATACCATCCTTCTTTCAAACCCTAGAAAGAATGTCAATTAAAACAATTAAATAAATAAGGGGAAAAAAGAGGATATGTACCAGTAAGAAAAAAAAAGAAGATCCAAGAAAGACAGAAACAAAGAAAATGCAAAGTAGACATAGGTGACTAACAAAAGGCAATAAGCAGAGGAAGAAAAGTAAACAGAATAATAGATTCCAAGTGTAAGAAAAGTATGTATCGCATTTCATTATTCATTTGAGTAAAATAGATTTCTTCACTTCAAGGCCTGTCAACTAGGAATAAATACACACCAGAAGAATATCTAATGATATCCGCATACCAAAGTGATTTTTAAAAACCATAGAATCAATACATGTTTTAGACAAATATCACGATGCTTCATATCTTGTGAAATGTAAAATTGCAAATGTGGAAAATTCAGAACCGACAATTCATGAAAGCATGAAATAGAAAAACCATAGAATCAAAACATGCTTTAGGCAACGCACAGGATAATTGAATTTTGTCAAAGCTCCGGTTACTAGAAGCATGAAAGCATGAAATGAAAGCATTACATAAGACTAACAATGAGCGTTAGCAAAATGCTAGTAATTTTAACTAAGGTATAAAGTAACTTGAAACATAGAAATCACAAACCGGGGTCTGCTTGATCCCAACAAATTAAATATACCTCTTAGAAATTGTAAATTGGATGGTAGAGTCGATTCCAGCAAATTAAATTACACCTGCAAACAATGAATAGCCATGAAATTAAAAAATAATCTAAAGATGAACAACCATGAAAAAAATAATCTAAAGATGAATAGCAAATTAAATATACTGTATTTATATCACACACTGGAATAGAACCATGCAACCAACGAAAACCAATGATGCATTTCAATGCCTAAGATTAAATATAATCAAGTGAAAAAAGCTATTTAAAAAGGAAACCCATATCCATTTTTCTATCAGGAGAATCCAAATTCACCATTTTTAAGCAATCATAAGCTAAAATATAGATACCCACATCTTAAAACATACCTAAAAATAATATAAAATCCATAGCAGAAAAAACAAATCAAGACACGAGAACAAACCTTCAATACCGGAGTGGAAAATCCCAAAACCAACCCAATAAGAGTAATTATTGATAGGAGTTAGACAATAAACATTCAAAATCACATTGGTTATGTCACTATGGCTCCCATTTTGATTCCCAGAGTTAGAACTTGAGACGCATCAGAGGGTTGCCGATTTGGGGAAAAGGGCTGCTGATTTCGGGTGAAATTTAAGGATTTCGGGGGAAATGAACTGGGGAAGAAGGGGGAAATGAATAAGGTTTATCGGGTATATGGGTTGCGTAAAAATGAGAGAGCAAAACCACGTCGTTTTGCCTAAAAGAAAATAAAATTTTGCGGCATTTTATCCCTTAGCACCACTAAAGCCCGACCTATTGCGGTGTTTCACAAAATAGGCCATTAAAAAAGCCAATAAAACAACGCCGTTTAGATTAAAACAAATAACCTTTTACGGCGTTTTTCCCTTAGCGCTGCTAAAGCCCAACTTATTGCGGCGTTTTCCTGAAAACGCCACTAAAAAATCCAATAAAACGGCCTTTTTTTATTAAAACAAAATGACTTTTTGATACTACTAAATATTTAAAGATTCAATCCAATTTTCTTCTTTGTTTCCATATTTGAAAGGTTTAATTATTTCTTAAATTCCTTTAAATTAAATTTGTTTTGTTCCAAACAACATATTTAATTTGTAAAATTTTATAATTACGTACGAAAATAATTTTAAATAATACGAAAACTCGAGTTGGATATGTCTTCTTGATGAAGAATACGTAGTTTTACTTGAAGTATTCGTGTCTGACACTTGTTTCTAACACGAGCACGAACATATGGCATTCTAAGAACCCTACAAATAAGGGTGAAAAAAACATGATTAAAAATAGCTCAGTTCCGGTTGACATCGGTTAACTGATTCACTGACCAAACTGTTCTTTAGTAGCATTGACCTCTCATTCACTCCCGTCTTCATTTGATCTTCCTTAAACCTTAAACCCTAGACCCTAAACCTGAAACTATAGATCCTAAACTTGAAACATTAAACCATAAACCAAAACTCTAAGCCCAGAACCTTAAACCCTAAACTTAAAACCCTAAACCCTAAATCATAAATACTAAACCCTAAATTAATTAGATAAAAATTTAATATTATATATTTTTTCAATATTTTAGGAAATTTAAACAACATTTTCAATTTACTAATTAATTTTGTTTATCTAGAGATGCATGGGTTAGCATTTTTTTTAATTTTAATATATGTAAAGTTTATCTATTATCTCTTAAATAATTTAAACTATAATTATAATTTTAATATATTCAAATTAATATTATCTTTTTTTCAATTATATAAGAAATTATTTAATATATAAATTAAAAAACAATCAGTAATATACCCAAAAAACTTTAAAATTATTTTAAATAATAGTATTTTAATTTTTTTCATTTTTAACATATATTTTTCTATGTTTTTACTTTCAAATTTTTCTACGTGTCATTAATTTTTTCTGAAGATTTTAAATATTCAATTAAAAATAAATTTTATTTTAAATAATATAAATGAACTAGTTAAATAATAAATAGATAGGGAGCAAAACGACGCTGTTTTGTTTAAAATAAAATGTTTTTTGCGGTGTTTTTATCATAAACGCCACTACTGCTGGACCTATTGCGGCGTTTAATGCTTGACCTTTTGCAGCATTTTTCTTATAAACACCGATATAGTTCTAACCTTCTGCGGCGTTTTCCATTTAGCGCCACTAATGTACCTTTTGCGGCGTTTTTAGTCCAAACGCCACTAAAAACGCCGCTAAAAACCTGTTTTGCTGTAACACCCCAAACCCGGCCTAGATGTTATGACCGAATCTGGTGGCGTCACATGGTAGTGCTTTGGAAAACTTAACTACGTTAAACCATTTGTAATAACTTAGGCTTTCGTCAAAACGTGTCATTTAATTATTCATTATCCATTTCAAAACGTTATACGTTGCGGAAGTTTTTTAAAAGTAAACAACTATTTTATCAAAGACACACTAACTGTTTTATCAAAGACACACTAATTCGCAAATTACTTTGAAAACTCAAGTCTTGTCCTACTGCTAGCAGCTCATAAAATAATAATCCCAAATTTGAAACAAAAATTTGTAAAGGCCTTATTACATAAAAATTACCCAGATATAATCAAACCATAATTAATAATTAAAATATAAAACCATAGTAAAATGTCCAGAACTGTGGTCACCGCCGAGTCATCCGCCGCACCGATTCGTCTACTGTTGGGGATTACCTGAATAGATTAAATAGAAAAGGGTGAGTTTTCGCAAACTTAGTGTGTAATCCCCACAGAAAACATACACAGTCATATCAGAAAACAAACAGAAATTTATAGTTCAGGCCTGAGCCCATTACAGAAACGGTGTGGACCTTAGCCCACTCAGATACAGAATCAGATATATTACAAGGCCTCAGCCCATTTCAGTCAGAATATGCAGAAAACAGAGTCCTACCCACCAGCTTCTACACACCAACTCCGTCCAACCCTACACACCATGTGGGGATAAAATCCACCCACCCAGCCTTACACACCATGTTGTACCGAATGCGGTACATAATAAAAAATTTGTAGCTGAGCTCCCAGATAACAGGCTTAAGAGCCTTTCAGATACTTCCTCCAATCATAATCAACCCACCCCGATGCAATGCAACATACAAGAATGACATGCTCTTATGCAGTAAAACTCATACATTCAGATCTGCATACATGCTTAGTACAAAAATCAAACAGTCATTTATTTAGATGTCTAAGTATTGCTTACCGACCCTATGGTAGGTCCACAGTCGACTAGAGCGACCTGTGCAACCTTACAGAACATTACAGAAAAATGGCTCACACGCCCATGTGGGCATACACGCCCGTGCAGCCCACACGGCACAAATTGGCCTTGGTCGTGTGGTTTATATGACCTTACTCGGCCCTTAGAAGTGCACGGTCGGGCTCGTCGACCACACGGCCTGGCCAAGAATCCCACACGCCCGTGTGGCCCACACGACCCAATTGGTCGAGCTCGTGTGTCGCATACGGCCTCACCCAGGCACACGGCCTGGCTCGTCGATCACACGGCCGTGTGGTGACTAACAGTCTTGCACACGGCCTACCACATGGGCGGCCACACGCCCATGTGGCGTCGACAGTAAGGTTTTCGACTTCCGTCGAAACCTCGTTTTCTGCATTTTCGGGTACACACCTGGTATCGAATCGATGCTAACAGAATCTCAAAGTCACCAACACCTATAGTTGAACACGTTTTACGCATTAATCTCATAAACAATCGAATCAAACTAAATTTCGAAACGGGATGCTTATCTAGCGAGCGACTAAACTTACCTTCGAGCACGAAGTAGTGTTTGTTTGCACGCAAGAACTCGATTACAGCCCTCGAGCAGCATCTAGCGTGAGTAACACCATTCCTTCATTAATCGATTAATCAAAATAACGCTAGGTCATTAAAGAAAACACTTACTGACACGGGCAGCAATAGCTGCACAACAGAACCCAATTGCACACGAAATCAAAAAGAGAAAAGTGGGTTTTCGACAGCCAAAAAAAGAAGGGAAAACGGCCAGAAAAGAGAAGAGGAAGAGAGGGGGAGAGAGCCGAATATTGCCTACTGAAACATTGTTCAGATTCTGATAACTTCCCCCCTCTCAATTCCTTAATTCCCTCCTTCAAACACTCCACCATCAGTGATTAATTAAAACTCAAACTCTTCCACCACACTAGCAGCAAAATAATTCCCTTGCTCACACATAGATTTGGACACAAGACCCCCCCACAATAACACACCACCTAGCCACCAGACCAGCAGGCCCATTCTGTTATTTACTTACACACTTTAACTTATAAGTCTACTAACCATAGTTTGGGCTTTATTCATAAAAATACCAAAATTTACCCAAGTTGAGACTTGAACTTAGGACCTCTTAGACACACCCAAACACACCCAAATCACTCAACCCCTAAAGCTGATAGGTATTTATGTCTTGAAATTACAAAAGCCGAAATTAACAAAAAACTGGGACGTTACATTTGCTGTAATGCTTGAAAGAAATAGTCTCAACCATAAATTTAGTTCAAAAAAAATAACACAATATTTAATTTTTGAATTTGACAATTTTTCTCAACTTGATAAAGTTTTGTAATGATATAACACTTTGAGACAATGCCACATCATCACATAAATTTTTTATTAAAAAAATATATTTTTTAGGTGATGATGTAGTGTAATATCTGAGTGTCACATAGTCACATGGATAAAAATTGGGAAAAGTTATCAAGTTTGATCTTGAGAAAAGTTGTCAAAGTTTAGGGATTAATATGGACAAATAAAATATTGTCACTAGTTGGTAGATTCTATTTTATTTTTTGTTATATACTATTAAGGCATTTTTCAAGTTTATTTTATGGTTTATAAAGAATAAATTTTTGAGGGTTTGTGGTTATCCTTCCCAACAATGTGATCTTAAAAGTTTAAACTTGAGTTGTCTCCCTGAGAATGAAATATTATTTATCACCGTACCCAACACTTATTAGTTAGATGATATATTTATTATTCCATATATACCATTTAAATAATTATAATCATATTCAACTTTAACTAATATACATATATTGGATTTTTTTCAAAATTTATAGAATAAATTAATTCTAAATCCAACTTTTTAGATGGATGAACATTTCCCATGGAATTAAATGCATAGTTAGGAAGGTGGCATGTGTTAGTACATTGTATTAAATAAAATAAAACCTAACCAAAGGAATAAAAAATACATGACAACTTCCTAACTCCATTTTAACCTAGTTATGTAATTATATTTTGAGGTAAAATAGGTGGGCTTGGAGAAGCAAATTGACTAGTGAAAAAGAAGAAGAGTGGGAGTTGGGGAGAAGTGTAGGTCACTTGATATGTTGGAGCATTGTTTGTGGTTTGGTTCCTGAATCTGATGATGATGTTGTTCAAGTTTAGCCGTGGAATTAGGAGCTGAAACACTGATAGTCAACTCTAGATTCAGATCAGGCGGCTGATATTGAGTAGTACTGCATGGCAGATTATCATCATCTTCATCTTCCAACAAGCAACTTGCGGCATCGGAAACTTGATCGTTGTCGCGCCAGGGTTTGTTGTTGGGCGGTGCAATGCATTTATGGGACTTTGGGAGTTTTGAAGCAGATGATATTAATGTTGCACTTGCACTGGTGTTAGTATTGGAATTATGATGTGGGCAGTTGTGGCGGGTCAAGCTATGCTTATTTGGATCGATGCCCATGTTTATGAGCTTCCTTCGTAAATGTGAGTTCCAATAATTCTTCACTTCATTGTCGGTACGTCCAGGCAATCTTCCAGCTATCAACGACCACCTGAATTACATTGTTTTTGGAGATAAATTTTGTTAAGAATATATGAGATATCATTTATTAGGATACCCTCAGGCACGTTCTTAATCAAAAATCTATCCTTAAGAAGAAGTAAACTCATCTTGCCTTCATCTATACATATCAATATGTAATGTAAGACAGTATTTTAATTTAGGCATGGTATTTCTTTTATAAGGCATATAAGTAAGGCTTTACCTGAGCTATTTTTATTTGTTAAATTCTAAAAGTCTAAACACAAATTTAGTGTTCATTAGGTTCACTCATAATATTGAAGTAATAAAAGATTTATATTCAAATTTTCAGTTGACACCAATTTCGGGTTTAATCTTACCGATTGCCTAAGAGTGCATGAAGCTTGATAATAAGGTCGTCTTCATCTTCACCAAAGTTTCCTCTTTTAACGTCAGGCCTTAGATAGTTTATCCATCTCAGCCTACAACTTTTACCACATCGAAGGAGCCCTGAATTATTAAACCAATCCAAAACAAAAATTATTAGCATATATATATATGATTCATCCTTGATTTGAATTATAGGGTAGCGGATGCAATGAAATGGTAGAAACCAACCAGCAGCCTGAGAAAGAGTGCGCCAGCAACCAGCTTCACCGTTTTTTCGAATGTAATTTAGGAGCTTCTCGTCTTCTTGCTTGGACCATGCCCCTTTATTGGTGTCTCGCTTATCGCAACAAGGCTTCCTCATTATCCACCGCTAATTAGGAATCACCGGCTGAGCTGCTCTTTGAAGACAGAAACAAAGCGCGGGGAGAGAACGAAGGGGGTATCTATTTAGGGTTTGTTAGGTTAGTTAGTTGCATGCTGTACTTAAACTGGTAAAGGTAGGGTTGAGTTTGACCGGTGGGTTGAGTGCATGCATGTTTGTTTCCACTGCATGCAAATGGCAAATCAAAGTTTGACAATCTTCTTCCCTTTTAGATTTTTAGCCATTTACAAAGATTATTTTATGTCGTATCTATATAAAATGTTTGTCCTTCCTTTACCATCAATCACTCCAGTATCTTAATAATACTATAAGTGAAAATTAATTAAATAATTGAAATATCTAAAGTAGGAAATTAAAAAAAACCAAGAGTGAAATAATAAAATTGTTAAATATTGGATATAATTTTATTTAAATGAAAATTTTAAAAAGCAAATAACTATTATAACCTTATAAATTTAGAAAGAAGTATTTTATGGTTTGATTTTTATTTTTTACCTACTTTTTTTAAATTGAGTTATTGCCACTAAACTACATCAAATTTAGTGAAATGTTATATAATAATTAGAAATTTAGCGTGTATGCGTATGGAAATTAAGTGTTTAGGACAAATATGTGTTTAAATTAGAAGTAAAATAAAATTTAAATACATGAATACATCATATTAAAAATACTAAATGAATACAATTATTTATTATAGTGTTGTCATCAACCTTAAGTTGATATTAAATTAATTATGATACCATCTCAATCAACAACGTTATTAATATTAGATTTCATCACACCCACAATGTAAGGTGTCAGAAAATATTTTATATTAAAAAATTTATAAAAATATATCAAAAAAATATCTAAATTTGTTGATCTTGTGTTAATTCTCAAATAAAGTTTTTAGTTGTTTTATCTGAAGATTATACAAAAGTATAAAAGGTGAAAATACTCTTATAATAATATTAATTATCCTTTGACGTAAGGGTATTTTAGTAATTTTATAGTTAAACTGGTGTCGAATTGACTTATGGCACCAACTCAATCAGCCCGTTTATATATAGTATAGATTACTAGATTATGGTATATCCACTTTGTGGGTGAGAACAATTATGTAAAAAATATAAAAATTAAAAGTGACTTTGAATGAAATGATAAAATTGATATATTAGGTTAAATCTCATGAGTCTCATTTATATGAACGTGTTTTCCTAAATTTGTCAAAATATAAAAAAATATAAATAATTTTAAAATAATATTTGTTGTTTTATAAAATTAAAAGACATTCAATAATTCCTAATTGAATTGGGATCTTACTCAATCAACTTTTAATATATAGTATAAATAATATAAATAATTTACAAGGACTAAAAAAAAAAGTTGGCACCGTCACATTTATTAAAGTTGACCGACTGACGGATAGTTTCTATTTTATTTTTATTTTTACCTACAACAAGGAAAACATCTTAACAAACAGTCCCTCTTTTCTTTCTTGGCTCTCCTTATCACGTTATAATATATCTCCCCTTATCTAATTGATTAAAACTGCTACAGGTCTCCTTTTAAAAAAAAGAAAAAAAAAATCTGCTACAGGTTACTGTACTCTTTAATTATTCAGATTTTAATTTTTTTTATTTTAAAAATATCGTTGAAATTTTTTGATTAAATTTAAATTTATTATAACACCAATTTTTTTATTTCATAGATGCCAAAGTGAATATTTATTTATTTTAAATTGTCTAATTAGTAAATTTAATAAAAAAAGTTTAATAAAATTAACTTTTTGAACTAAAATTTTTAAATTTAAAAAAAGTAAAAACTAATTTCTGCTAAAGTAAAGAAAATTGTAGCGTATTTAAACCTATCTAAATTTCACGTTGTTATTTCTAAATAATTGTTTAATAGAATTTGTTGAAGCAACCTAACCAAATTATTTTAATTAGCCTCAAGTCAGGCTTCTGAACAGATCATAATTCAATCATTGTTGCAGAATTTTTAATTAGACTCCTTGCCCTTTTGAACCTTACATATATAGAAGTGATTTTTATATTTTATTTAAAAACAGATTTATCAAAAAAAAAAAAAAAAACTTATCCGTTCCATTTAACAGTGTTTTAAATTTTGTTTTGGTTCTATCTAAATTTTATATACTAATTTATTTATATTATATATTTAAGTTTTTTATTTAGTTGGTGAATTTAGTCTATTAGACAAAAATTTAGTAGGAATTCTCCTTGTTAATTTTAACTAGAAGGTTTTCGCTCTAGCGGCAATTCTAGTTAGGGATGAGCAAAATCCAATTCGATTCGAAAAACTCGATAAAATTTTCAAATTTTGAATTAAATAGTTCGAGTTATTTGAGTTAATCAAGTTATTTGGATCAACTCGAATAAAAAAGTAAGTTTTTCGGTTTAACTCGAATATGAATTACACAATTCGAGTTATCCGAAAATCTGAATAAGAATAGGCAAAACTACGCCGTTTTGATAAACATTTACCTTTTCTAAAGTTAAAAGTCAAAACCATTAAGTTAAAAGGAAAAATTATGTTGTTTTGATAAATCTTTACTCATTAAGTTAAAAAGCAAAAGCATTATATTATTTATATAGTTAAATAATTTTGTACTTCGTTTACTAGTTAAATAATCGGTTCATGTAAACACAACATTGAGTATAAATAATAGGATTCGTTAACTCGACTCGATTTGACTCGAAATTTTTTTGACTCAATTCGATCTGATTCGAAAAAAATTCAAATTGAGTTCGGTTGCCAAAACAGGATTCGTCAACTCGACCAACTCAAAATTTTTTGACTTGACTCGATCGAATACTCACCCCTAATTCTGGTTGATAATAGCACTCGAAGGGCTACTAAAAAGGTTTGACTTCGAGAAAATGAATCCTCAGATAGAGGTAGGATGGAAAGTTGATGATTTGGGTGAAAGGAAGGCCTCGTTTAAAGATGTGCTCCTGGGATTTACGAAAAACTCTAATTTGGTTGGGAGAGGATTTGGTGCTGAAGATACTAGTTGGGTGAAGGGGATATAATCTCCGAACTTATTGGTGGCATCCCTTCAATCAAATTATCGAAAAGAGTTTACTCTTTTTTGGAAAAGAGTATGGAAAGAACTGTCATTTTGATTTTATTGGATAGAAAAATCACTGTTAATGTACATCTCAATAGGATTTATGGCATTTGGAAGCTGCCAGGTCAAATCTAATTAATGGACCTTGAAAATGGCTATTTCATGGAGAAAATTAATTCTAAGGATGATTACCTTAAAGCTTTGTTTGAAGGTTTGTGGGTAGTCTTTGGTCATTATTTAACAGTTCAACCTTGGTCGACTTCTTTCTGACTAATAAGGCCCATTCGATGCGAGTTATGGGATGAATACGATTGTTAAGATTGTTTGGAATGTTGTACAAGAAAAGTACACTTAAGACAATCAGTGGGACAATTGGCTGTGTGGTGAAGATTGATGAGAACACTAAGAATGGTATGAGAGGTTATGTTTCCAAACTAGCTGTAACACACTTAACCCATATCTGTCGTCAAATTGGGGTAACGAAACATTACCGTACAAACAAAACATTTAAACATATATTTCATACATTATCATAAACATATTATAATTCAATCATAGATATACATTCTGTCCCTAAATTGAGCTCTCAAGGCCCTAAAAATGCCTTAGAAACAATTTAGAACTAAATTCAAAACATTTGGAAAGTCAAAGAATAAGATACATTAATTTGAATACAGGGGTCACACAGCCGTGTGGCCAGGCCGTGTGCTTAACATGGCTGAGACACACACCCATGTCTCAGGCCGTGTAGCCTTCGAACTAGGGACATACAACCGTGTCCCAGCCCGTGTCCTTACTCGTGTAACTCTTTGAGTAGGGTCACACGCCCGTGTGCCAGGCCATGTAACTCATTGACTTGCATGCAAAGGAACCTACAAGAGACACACGGTGTAACATCCTGGAAAGGGCCTATGCATTTCTGGTTTAAATTGTATGAATGACAAGTCTTCAGTCTTATGAATAAATTATTGATATTTTTGGAAACTCAGAAATGTATGAAAATGATTGGAAATGAATATTTTGGAAACCTGGAAATGCATTAGGACATGAACATTTTAGGAAACCGAGAAATGTAAAGAAATGGTTCAAAAATGGAAAGTGCACATTTTTGGAAACCTGAACATTTTGGAAACTTAGACATTTTTGGAAACCTGAACATTTTGGAAACTTGAACATTTTTGGAAATGATTCAGAAATGGAAATGAACATTTCTGGAAACTTGGAAATGTAAGAAAATGGCAAGTAAACAGAGCCGATCAAAAATTTTAAGAAACTTAGAAATGATGCAGAAATGTCAAATTTTAAGGTTCAAAATAGGAAATAAAGGCAAGAGGGCCTTAAAAGAAAAAGTTGGAGAAATTTGGCACACAAACAGGCTTGGAAATGTGGCCTGAAGATGCCACTTAGGGCCTATGGAAATGGCACCATGTGTAGGAGGCATGGGCCTAGGTTCGAGTCACAAGGGAAGCAAATAAATGAAGTTTTAATTTTGCACCCCAGGCTATGAGGTGGACGGCACATGAGTTGGAAAAAGGGGGTGTTTTAATTCCATAAATACATGATTAAAAAGTGATAAATAAGGGATTTTTAATTTGGATTATTTGGAAGAGATAATAAGGATTTTTCTCTAGTTTATTTTAAATAAAATAGATGATGAAAGAGGAGTGGTGGCCAAGTAAGGGACTCTCTAGGGCTGATATTTTCTGGCTATAAAAGGAGGACAGAGGGCTACTCATCAATTTTTGCTTCCTCCTCATCTCTGCACAAAATTTTTAGGGCTCTTTTCTCTTTTCTTTTGTCTAGCCAATTCTCTAGCCTCATCTTTCTTTTTCTTTTCTTCTTCTTCTTCCTTTTCAAAACAAAATCCAACCTAGTGAAATTGCACTTAAAGCCGAATCTCTCAGTGGTGTCGGGATAGATCTGTCGAATTCAACACTTAAGGTAAGAATCTTGTGGTTATTGATTTATTCTCTTCTTTAAGCCGAAAAATAAGGATTAATGTTATTATTATTATGGCCAAACTATAAGGAGTATTTCGGGATTTCTAGTGCTATCGACTACAAGGGAGAGATCATCCGGATTCAAGAATCTAAGGTAAGATATACACATATTTGGTCAAAAGTTATGGAATATATGTGAGATTAAAATTAACATATAATTATAGGGATTTCACGGACATACAAGGCAAGGAATCCTTTTGATTTGGAAATTTTAAGGTAAGTAATACAAATCCTAGTTGTATTTGGAAAAGTGGTCAATGGTCTTTTAAAGTGATTAACTTATGTAGGATTTGAGATCTAAATCGGTAGATCGTTCTTCGGGATTTCAAGGAACCTATTAAGCAAACCAGTGTGTACTCACACTAACTTTCAATATATATATTATGGCAATAATCTGTTTTAATATATGAATGTGTATAAGAATGAGAATGTGGCTAAGTACCACGATGTGGAAAAAAGTACCAGTGCACGTATTCCTACTCTTGGTAGGATTATGAATGTGTTATATTCTCAAAAGTGACATGAATGTGAATTTAAGTATGATATGAATGATATGTAATAATTGGGGCATTTGGGATATATGTGAAGGGAGAAAGTGAAGGTGATGACTACGGTCTCACCAACGAAGGTGCTGACTTCGGTCTCACCAACGAAATATGGTGGCTACGGTCCCATTAATTGAATATGGTAACTTCGGTTACATTATCTGAATATAGTGTCTAAAGACACAACGTAAGTGGGCGATGAGCACGTCGACTGCAGCGACTGCCTTCGATGGTGTGTAGCGGATGGAGGGTCGACTTAGTAGTCCCCATGGTGTATAGGTTGGTACGGGTGGTGTGTAGCGGATGGACAAATAGGCTTGGGTTTGGGTTGCATCATCTTTTATTTTGTATGAACATGAGATTGATATGACTTGTATGCCTGATTTGTTGAAAATTAGTACTGTGTACACATTGAGTCTGTGGACTCACCCTGTTGGGGAATTATTTTTTTTCGTGAGCAGCAATAATGGACCGGGTCTACAGAGCTAAAGGTGGCCATGCAACACTTGAAGAATTTATTAGAAATTGGACTCTATTTAAATTTAGTACTTTAAATTTTATTTTGGGTTTGAATGATGTAATAAGGCCATAAGGCCCAGTTGGATTTTCTTCACTTCTGCTTATTTTTATTTGATTATGATACACCTTATTTTTGATTAAAGTTAAGTAAATTATTTCCTTTAAAATAATAAACCCTAAAATTATTTTGTCACCTTATTTAAGTTGGATTTTCAGAATGTATTAAATGGGTTCCAATTTAAGCCCAACCCAAAACAATGTTTTCTAAAATTTACAATTTTTCTCTAAGTAACCAAGAATTTGAAAACCGGTTTACTTAAGGAACATACCAGATCCGGTTCAGGCTCGTGGGCCGGGTGTGGGGTGTTTCACACGGCCGTGTCACCAGGCCGTGTGTCACACACGGCTGAGTCACACACTCGTGTCTCAAGCCGTGTGGACTTAAAATTTCACCTAAAATAAGCCATTATCAACATCAATTCATGCATAAACCTTTAGGCCTTTTTTGTACATAATCATGGAATTAAAACCCTATCAAAACATACATATAATGTCCAATTTAAGAGTCCTAAAATAAACTAACCAATATGCCATTTAAGGCACCTCAACTGCAATTATAAAGACTTACCTAAACATGCAAATTTTACCACTTACCGTTCATCAATTAATAGTTCCAAAAACTTACTAAATATACCTCAACATGACTATTACTATTGCAACACTCCTAACCGGTATCCGTTGCTGGAACAAGGTTAAGGAGTATTACCGAACAAATGAAACAGTAAACCATTCAATTCATACATCAATGCAATCATAATATGATTTCATTCAATTACATTCATAATTCCCCTAAATCGAGCCCTCGAGGCCCTAAAAATACTATAGAAATAGTCCGAGACTAAACCAGAAACATTTGGAAAATATTAGGACAAAGTTGAAAATTTTGGACTGCAGGGGTAACACGGCTGAGACACACGCTCGTCTCTCAGGCCGTGTGGACATTCAAAATAGGGACATACGGTCATGTCCCAGCCAGTGTCTGTGCCTATGTAACTCACTGACTTGGGTCACACGGGCAAGCTACACGCTTGTGTGCCAAGCTGTGTTACTCTCGAAATAGCCTCACACACCCGTGTGCCAGGCCATGTGCTAGGCTATGTAACTGCCTGACTTGCCTGCCTTTAACCTACAGGGGACACACGACCGTGTCGCATGGCCGTGTGTCACACACGGCTGAGACACACGCCCGTGTGGACCCAAAATGAGCCTTAAAATACAAGCTTACCATTTCAAGTTTGCTTAAACCTTAAGAAAATCAAATACCAATCAAAATACCAAATCAAAACGACATTAATCAAGCCAAAAACACACCAAAACCAACCTATTAAGTGCCTAACCAATGTACCCTCATTGGTACCACAAGTATATATAATTATACATCAAAATAAACATCAATTCAATTCATCATTTCATTCAAGCAATACCTAACCAATATACCTATCAAAGGTATCTCAAACACAACAATTCCTTAACACATTTCATTCATACTAGCATAGAAACTATGCCTCATTCTCATGTACTATATAAATTGGCCATTTACACAAAAGATCATCCATAATATTTGCATAATTAAACCAAAACATTTACAATAGCTATACAAGAGCCTATACATGCCATATAATCTGAATTAAACATTCCAAAAACTACCGAAATAAGCTGGATAGTGTGACTTGAGTGCCGATCTCATCGTCCAACCTTCTAAGTACCTACAATGACATTAAACAACACAAGTAAGCTTAATGAAGCTTAGTAAGTTCAATGCATTAAACAATAAATCTTACCGAAGTAAAATACAACAGTTCAAACAATAATAATCAACCATGAAAATTCCCTCTCATCACAATCTCAATCGATGAATTCAATTATGTTCAAATCAATAACCAGTAATTAACAAATCTTTCAAATTCATTAAAAAAATTACCTTACCGAGATTTTCCATTCGAAGAACGACTTACGGATAGGAGTACATCGTTAGATCCACCAAACACACTAGGCAGAAGCTCATAAGAGTTGATCCACCCGAAGCACACCAGATAGAAGCTCATAAGAGCTGATCCAACTGTAACACACCAAACAGAAGCTCATAAGAGGTGATCCACCCAAAGCACACCAGACAAAAGCTCATAAGAGCTGATCCAATTGTAACACACCAAACAGAAGCTCATAAGAGCTGATCCAACCGTAACACGCCAAACAAAAGCTCATAAGAGCTGGTCCAATGGAAACATGCCAAACAGAAAGTATAACATGAGAGTTCGCAACAAATGATGAACCTCGATTTTACTTGGGTAATACACAGATATCTCCCTCCAATACCATCTCCACTCCAAACCCCTGTAACACACCAAATCTCGATGGTACTCTATCCCGCGTTCAATCCAAACCAAGCATCAAATTCAATATTATATCTCAGATAATAATTCATTTTCAATAATGGAATATATATATTATCATGTAATACCAGTCATCAAGTTATATAAATGTTAAAATTTTAACCGTAGGAACTTACCTAGACTGAATTGTAGTAGTTGCAGAAGTTCAGGGACTATTCTGCTATTTTTCCTTTTCTATTAGTATCTACGGATCTTGATATAAAATATAAAATTCCTTATTTATTAGCACAAATTTCATTTCCAATCCATTTTACAATTAATACCTTTTTTAAAATTTACACAATTACCCTAAACTTTTACAATTTTTGCAATTTAGTCCCTTAACCCGAAATTCATCAAATTAACCATTTTTCTCAAGTCAATATTTTATCCAAATATACTATACCCTTAAACAGCCCCCAATGAACCTTAAATTCACTATCAAACCCTAAAACTTTGACATTTTCACAATTTAATCCTAAAATCAAAATATAACAAAAATCACTTTACAAATTCATCAAATAACATAATCAAAGCTACAAATACATGGTCTTCATCAAAAACATTCAATATTCATCAATGAAAACTTCCAAAATTTTTCACAGAATAAAAAATAAAAGTACAGGCTAGCTGGACCTAGTTGTAACGATATCAAAAACATAAAAATTACAAGAAATAGAATCAAATTGGACTTACATGCAAAGAAATAAGCAAACTGAAGCTCTTTCCTTCCCTATCTATGGCTTTCGGCCATTTGAAAAAGAAAAAGAAATTGATTTTTTCTTTTCCATTCTTTAATTTTGTTTAACTTTAATTAAACTTTCATTAATTTACAAATTTGCATCCATTTCACATTATTTTATTATTTCCATTAATATGCCATCCAACACTAACCATTAGTGACTAATTATTATATTGGTCCCTCCTAATGTAATTAATAAGCAATTTAGTCATTTTATTAAACTAGTTACTAACTTTTGCACCTTTTTTAGTTTAGTCTTTTTTCCTAAATTAACTATCTTAGCGTTAAAATTTCCGAACCAAATTTTAATAAGACTTTAATGACTCTATAAATATTCTAAAAAAATATTTACGAGTTGACACAACGAAAATTTGTGGTCTCGAACCACTATTTTGTCACCATTGAAAATCGAGCAATTACAACTTCCCCCCTTAAGAAATTTTGTCCTCGAAATTGTTACCTGAAAATAGATTCGGATATTATAGTTTCATTGATTCCTTGGTTTCCCAGGTAGCTTCTTCTGAACTATGTGGTGCCATAAGAATTTTAATAACGGGACTCATTTGTTCCGTAGTTCTTTGACTTCCCGAGCTAAAATTTTCACTGGTTCTTTCGAATACGTCAAGCCCGACTGTAACTCAATTTCATTATGAGGAATCACATGCGAAGGATCAGATCTGTACCATTTCAACATCGAAACGTAGAACACATTATGGATTATCTCAAGTTCAGATAGCAAAGCTAATCTATAAGCTACAGGGTCGATTCTTTCAACAATCTCGTACGGTCCTATAAATCTCGGACTCAACTTTCTTTTCTTGCCAAAACGCAACACTTTCTTCCACGGTAAAACTTTTAGGAATACTCGATCGCCAACTGCAAATTCTATATCTTTTCTTTTCAGATCCGTGTATAATTCCTAACGATTAGATGCAGCTTTCAGGCAATTTCGAATAATTTGAACTATCTTCTGTTTCTCGAATCAAATCAATTCCGACCATTTTGGATTCACTCAATTCAAGCCAATACAACGGTGTTTTACATTTTCTCTCGTAAAGAGCATCAAACGATGCCATTTTTATATTGGATTGATAACTGTTATTATAAGCGAATTCAGCTAACGGTAGGTGCTTTTCCCAATTACCTTCAAATTCGAGTATACAACATCTCAGCATATCTTCTAGAATCTGAATCACTCGTTCTGATTGCCCGTCAATCTGAGGATGAAATGTTGTGCTAAAATTAAGCTTTGTGCCTAAAGCTTCGTGAAGTTTGCTCCAAAATTTCGATGTAAATCTCAGATCTCGATCTGAAAAAATAGATGTCGGAACTTCGTGTAATCTCACAACCTCATATACATATAGTTCTGCTAATCTTTTAAGTGAGAATTATGTTCTGACTGGAATAAATTGTGCCGATTTAGTCAATCTGTCAACAATCACCCATATCGAATCTTTCTTTTTCGGAGTTACAGTTAAACCAGGTACGAAATCCATCATGACTCATTCCCATTTCTACTCAGGAATTATAATAGTTTGTAGTAAACCTGACGGTACTTGATGCTCTACTTTTATCTGCTGACAAGTCAAACATTTAGCTACAAATTGACAGATCTAACGTTTCATACCCGACCACCAATACATTTGTTTCAAATTATAATACGTACTGTTGTGAGCTTCAGACAGAATATCATGTTTCAAATCTAGATTATTCGGAATGCAAATGCTATTGCGATAACGTATTGTACCATTACCATCAACACTATACTCTGTACTCAAATTATTCTGAACCAGCTGTCGTTTAATCATTAACCTTGAATCTTCATTTTGCAATTCTCAAATTTGTTGCAGAAACAGGAGTTTACTTCTCAACTCTGCCAATATAGAGCCATCTTCATTCAGGACTAAATGAGCGTTCAACGCTCAAACTGTAAATAATGACAACTTTTGACTGAGTGCATCTGCAACTATATTAGTCTTTCCTGGATGATAATCAATAACCAAATAGTAATCTTTCAATAAATCTAACCATCGTCTCTATCTCAAATCCAGTTCTTTCTAAGTCATCAAATACTTTAAACTTTTGTGATCTATGAACACGTGACATTTCTCGCCAAATAAATAATGTCTCCAAATTTTCAAAACAAAATAACTGCAACCAACTCGAGATCATGAGTAGGATAATTCTTTTCATGCAACTTTAACTGTCGAGAAGCATAAGCTACTACTTTCCTTGTCTGCATCAGCACACAACCCAAACCGTTGAGAGATGCATCACTATAAATAACATATGCTACCCCAGACTCAGGCTGAGTCAATACTAGAGCTTCCGTCAACATGTTTTTCAGCTAATCAAAACTTTGTTGGCACTTATTGGACCAGACAGACTCAACATTTTTCTATTACAATCTAGTCATTTGTGAAGCAACAGTCAAAATGTTTTTAACAAAACGTCGATAGTAACCTGCTAAACCCAAAAAACTTTACACCTCAGAAACATTCTTTGGTGTTTTCCAATTCATCACAATGAAAACTTTACTCAGATAAACTCGAATCCCATCAGACGATACTATATGACCTAAAAATCCAACCTCTCGAAGCCAAAATTCACACTTACTAAACTTTGCATACAACTTTTTTTCCTCAAAGTTTGTAATACGATTCTTAAATGTTGAGCATGTTCGGATTCTGACTTTGAATATATTAATATATCATCAATAAACACAACAAAAAATCTATCCAAATGAGGTTGAAAAACCAGATTCATTAAATCCTTAAAAGCAGAATGGGCATTTGTCAAACCAAATGGCATTACTAGAAACTCATAATGACCATAACGAGTTCTGAAAGCAATCTTTGACACATCACAGTCTTTAACCTTCAATTGATAATACTCGAATCTGATATCTATCTTCAAGAACACTGTGGCACCTTTCAATTGGTCAAACAAATAGTTGATACGTGGCAAGGGGTACTTATTTTTTATTGTGACTTTGTTCAACTGTTTGTAGTCTATACACAATCTTAATGAGCCGTCTTTCTTTTTCACAAACAACATAGGTACGCCCTAGGGAGATACGCTCGGTCTAATAAACCCTCTGTCTAACAATTCGTGCAACTATGCTTTCAACTCTTTTAATTTAGCTGATGCCATACGATACGGTGATATCGATATCGGTACAGTTCCAAGAACTAAATCAATCACAAACTCAACTTCAGAATCAGGAGGTAATCTCGACAACTCTTCTGGAAATACATCAGTAAACTCACTAACAACTGGTAACTGATCTAGCTTTGATTCTAAATCTTTGGTATCAAGTATGTATGCTAGAAATGCTTCACTACCTTTTCGTATCAATCTCTGAGCAGAAAAAGCTGAAATAATTCTAACAACATCTTTCGAACTTTCAGACTCAACTGAAATCATCTCTCCTATCTGACATTTCAAATCAATATGTTTTTGTCTACAGTTTACTTCAGCATCATGCAACGATAGTCTGTCCATACTCAGAATAACATCAAATTCTCGAAAGGGTAGCAACATCAATTTGGAAAGGAATTCACAGCCTCTAACTTTTAGTGGACAATTATGACAAACTAAGTTAACTATCACACTCTGATCTAGTGGATTAGTAACTTAAATATCATAATCAGTAGATTCAATAGGTAATTTTTTTGGGTTACTAATGCAGTGCAAATATAAGAATGAGTTGACACAGGGTCAATCAATGCATACACAAAAACATCAAAGAGATAGAATATACCGGCAATCACATCCGGAGTAGTAGCTTCCCCTTTAGCTCGAATAGCATAAATGTGAGCAGGTGCTCTAGCCTCTAATCGAACAACGGTGTTTTTTGCCCCGATACAAGCAGTTCTAGTAGCATTATTCTGACCCAAATGTCTATCTTTCTGAGATGTAGATATTTTCTTTTCTTTCTGATCTTCATCCTCTTTTAGTGGTCTAGGACAATTCCGAATAAAATGATCAGTCGACCCACATCTAAAGCAGACTCGTCTACACTCACTAGCATAATATTTCCCACAATATCTACAATTGGGCTTCGGAGCATTTCGTACACTTCCCACACTATCAGTTGATTTAGTCGGTACTCTAAAATCATGCTGAACCATCCTTTTTTTTCCGGATGCTCAAACACTAAGGTAACTCGGCTAAAATATTCTTTAGTCTTCTTTGTTGGTGATACAAAAAATGACTTGCATGAACCTCTCTTGTTAAATTCTCGAATCTGTCTATCCCGTTGTATCTTGCAATTGTACACTTCTTCCATTTTCTATGCACGATCAGATGAGACAACAAATTCTCGAATTTCATTACCTTCAATCATCATTCGGATTTCATCATTCAGGCAATTTTCAAACCGAATGCACATCTCTTCTTCAGTAGGTACAATTTCTCAGGCATATTTACTAAGATACACAAATTCTCTCTCATACTCAGCTACCGATCTATTTCCCTGTCGTAACTCAAGAAATTCTCTCCTTTTTCTTGTCCAGATACCTTTTCCCGACATATTTCTTTTTAAACTAGGTTTGAAAGAATTCCCAGGAAATTTTCTCCCTAAATACCACAACCACAATCGTAGTCCACCAACTGTACGCTTCCTCTTTTAATAATGAAACGACATATCTAAGAAAATCATCAGAAGAGCAAGCCATTTCTTCGAACGCGCAAGATGTTCTAAAGACAATACTTAGCTTTAACCGAATCATCCTCTAATCTACCACTAAATTCTTTAGCACACCACCTCCTAAGTTTCTTAATCGAAATACGTCGACTAGGCTCAATCATAAGAGGAGGTGGAGGTGCAACAGGAGGCATAACAAATGGTATAACAGGGGGTGGAGGTCGTTGAGCCAGATTATTCATTTGCATAAACTCATTGAACCACTAGTTCATAAACCCAAAGAACATAGTTTTAAGTTCATGTTCCTGAGCAAGAGGAATCAGAACACTACTACTCGTCCCATGATCAAAGGCCGGTACGTTACTTTTAACCTCATCATTGTCAACACGGTCAGATCCGTCTGACATATTTGCAATCTATAAGAAAAAAAAAGGTTAGATCGGATCAAACGCATCACACTATCACAGATTTATATGGCATGTAATTCTAGAAAATTCACACACTATGTTCAGCCCGGGAATCGACTAAACCGTAGATCTTATACCACTAAATGTAACACCCCTAACCCGTATCCGTCGTTAGAACAGTGTTACGGAGTATTACCGAACAAACAAATAGTAAATCATTCAATTCATACATCAATACAATCATAAACTAATTTCATTCAATTACATTCATAATGAACATAAATCCAGCCCTCGAGGCCCTAAAAATACTATAGAAACAGTCCAGGACTAAATCCAAAATATTTGGAAATGTTTAGGAAAAAATTGAAAAATTTGGATTCTAATGGTCACACGACTGTGACACACGCCCGTGTCTCAGGCCGTGTGGACATTCAAAATAGGGACACAAGGCCGTGTCCCAGCCCGTATTCATGCCCGTGTAACTCACTACCTTAGGTCACATGGCCAAGCCACACACCCCTGTGCTGGGCCATAGAACTCTCGAAATGGCCTCATACGCCCGTGTGCTAGGTCGTATAACAATCTAACTTGCATGCCTTTAACCTAGAGAGGACACACGGCCGTGTCGCATGGCCATGTGGACCCAAAATGAGCCTTAAAACACAAGTTTATCATTTCAAGTTTGCTTGAACCTTAAAAAACTCAAATACCAACCAAAATACCAAATCAAAACGACATAACCGAGCCAAAAACACACCAAAACCAACCTATTAAGTGCCTAACCAATGTACCCTCATTAGTACCACAAGTATATATAATTATACATCAAAATAAAAGTCAATTCAACTCATCATTTCATTCATGCATACCTAACCAATATACCTATTAAAGGTATCCTAAACACAACAATTCCTTAACACATTTCATTCATACTAGCATAGAAACTATACCTCATCTCATGTACTATATAAGTTGGCCATTTACACAAAAAATCATCCATAATGTTTTCATAACTGAACCAAAACATTTACAATAGCTATACAAGAGCCTATACATGCCATATAATATGAATTAAACATTCCAAAAACTACCAAAATAAGCTGAATATTGTGACTTGAGTGCCGATCTCATCATCCAACCTTCCAAGTATCTACAATGACATTAAACAACACAAGTAAGCTTAATGAAGCTTAATAAGTTCAACGCATTAAACAATAAATCTTACCGAAGTAAAATACAACAGTTCAAACAATAATAATCAACTATGAAAATTTTCTGTCATCACAATCTCAACCAATGAATTCATCTATGTTCAAATCAATAACAAGTAATTAACAAATCTTTCAAATTCATTAAACAAATTACCTTACCGAGATTTTCCATTCGAAGAATGACTAACGTATAAGAGTACATTGTTAGATCCACCAAACACACCAG
This sequence comes from Gossypium bickii, assembly GCA_025503065.1. Classification (NCBI taxonomy): domain Eukaryota; kingdom Viridiplantae; phylum Streptophyta; class Magnoliopsida; order Malvales; family Malvaceae; genus Gossypium; species Gossypium bickii. The sequence goes on from CP106715.1 coordinate 103,789,572, forward strand.
ACAGAAGCTCATAAGAGTTGATCCACCCGAAGCACACCAGACAGAAGCTCATAAGCGGTGATCCAACTGTAACATACTAGATAGAATCTCATAAGAGGTGATCCACCCGAAACACACCAGACAAAAGCTCATAAGAGCTAATCCACCCGAAGCACAACAGACAGAAGCTTATAAGAGGTAATCCACTCGAAACACACCAGACAGAAGCTCATAAGAGCTAATCCACCTGAAGCACACGAGACAAAAGGTCATAAGAGCTGATCCAACTGTAGCACACCAAACAGAAGCTCATAAGAGCTGATCCAACCGGAACACGCCAAACAAAAGCTCATAAGAGCTGATCCAACTGTAGCACACCAAATAGAAGCTCATAAGAGCTGATCCAACCGGAACACGCCAAATGCTGAGCCTCGGTTTTACTTGGGTAATATATAGATATCTCCTTCCAATACCATCTCCACTCCAAACCCCCGAAACACACCAAATATCGATGGTACTTTATCCCGCGTTCAATCCAAACCGAGCATCAAATTCAATATTATATCTCAGATAATGATTCTTATTCAACAGTGGAATATATATATTATCATGTAATACTCATCATCAATTTATATAAATGTTAAAATTTTAACCATACGAACTTACCTGGACTGAATTGTAGTAGTTGCAGAAGTTTAGAGACTATTTCGCTATTTTTCCTTTTCCACGAGTATCTACGAAATCTTGATCTAAAATGTAAAATTCCTCATTTATTGGCATAAATTTCATTTCCAATTCATTTTACAGTTAACATCATTTTGTTTTTTAAATTTACATAATTACCCCAAACTTTTACAATTTTTGCAATTTAGTCCCCTAACCCGAAATTCATCAAATTAACCATTTTTCTCAAGTCAATATTTTATCCATATATACTAGACCCTTAAACAGCCCCTAATGAACCTTAAATTCAGTATCAAACCCTAAAATTTTGATATTTTCACAATTTAATCCTAAAATCAAAATATAACAAAAAATCACTTTACAAATTCATCAAATAACATAATCAAAGCTACAAATACATGGTATTCATCAAAAACATTAAATATTCATCAATGGCAACTTCCAATTTTTTAACAGAATAAAAAAAAGGTACGGGCTACCTGGACCTAGTTGCAACGATATTAAAAACATAAAAATTACAAGAAATGGAATCAAATTGGACTTACATGCAAAGAAATAAGCAAACCAAAGCTCTTTCCTTCCCTAGATATGGCTTTTGGCCATTTGAAGAAGAAAATGAAATTGATTTTTGCTTTTTCATTCATTAATTTTGTTTAACTTTAATTAAACTTTCATTAATTTACAAATTTGCCATCCATTTCACATTATTTTATTATTTTCCATTAATATGTCGTCCAACACTAACCATTAGGGACTAATTATTATATTGGTCCCTCCTCATGTAATTAATAAGCTATTTAGTCAATTTATTAAACTAGTTACTAACTTTTACACCTTTTTCAGTTTAGTCCTTTTTCCTAAATTAACTATCTAAGCGTTAAAATTTTTGAACCAATTTTTTATACGACTTTAATAACTCTATAAATATTCTAAAAATAATATTTACGAGTCGAAACAAATAAAATTTGTGGTCCCGAAACACTGTTCCGTCACCACTGAAAATCGGGTTGATGCAACTATACCATCAAAAAACATGCCATTTGAGCCATTCAAAACATACAACATAAGGTAGCTCAATGACACAAAACATCAAAGCATTAAATGTAACATCCTAAAAATGGGGCTATTTGTGATTGAATGATTTTCCTTGTGTTTGAATTGCCATGGTATTAATCGTGGAATAATAAGGCTTAATTAGGGGCCTTGAGTTGGTTCGGAATAGTAGAAAATATTATGTATAAGTTTTAAAGGTAGGGAGCCTTAGTAGTTAGGGGTTACAAGAATAAATGTAGATTATTGGACACAGAAATGGCCTTGGAAAAGTGGCAAAAGTGAGGCCACTTAAGAGCTGTAGATGACGCCACAAGGGGGAGCAAGGGGAGCCTTGGTTCGAGTCACAAAAATCCCCTTTTTATACTATATTTTGGACGGCACAAGTGGGAGAGATTTTCTCTCTTTAAATTTTTTTTTATAATAGGATAATAAGGGATATTATTAAGTTTTAATTGGATTATTAGGTGATTAATCAGCAAGAGTTTGCAAGAGGAAATTTAGGCTTCTAATTTATTCAAATTATTCAAACGATTGGTCCAGAGTAATTTAAGGAATTTGCCGAAATTTGAACTCCTTGATTGGAGAGGGTGGACGGCAAAGGAGTCAGAGAAGGGAGGGGTGCCGAAATTCCCTTAAGGCTACTCATCTTTTATTTTATTTTCTTCTCTCCTTTTCACTTGATAGTAGCCGAAATTTCCAACTCCTCTTCCACCCTTGATTTTCTTTTCCATTTTCTCAAACCAAAAACCCTTATCTTCCTCTTAAGACCTTGGCCGAATCTTCTATACCATAATCTCCCATCCATTCCTTTCTTTTCTCTTCTCAAACCCTTAGCCGAAACTCCATCTCTTCTCCATTATTTTCTTTCTTTTCCTTAGGCCGAATACACCCCTTTAAAGTGCTGAATTTCTTTCCTTTTTATTAAACACCTTGGCCGAATATTGAGCAAGGAGGGGAGGAATTCTTTAATCGATTTTTGGAGGGTAAGCATGTTAGGCGAATACTTATGTTCTCCTTTCTTTTTCTTGCCGACTTGGATATTGGTAAGAAGCTGATTTCGGCATTTATTTACAAAGATGCTAAGTATCTGTTTTGAAAACCGAATCTGTCTAGGTGCTCCGGGATCTTAAAGCGGAGAAGCTGATCTTCCATTCTTTGATCAATCGACTGGTAAGTAGATGGTAAGGATCTATTGTAAATAGATTGTTCTTTTAGTGTCGAAAGCGAAGGCTACTAACATGTGGTTGCCGATTTAGGGAAAACAGAAATACTTGGTGAGCAGTGACTAATATTCAAAGGAGATAGGTAAGGTTTCGGGTTCACAAGGAACCCTTCTCAATTATTTTGGGTTGGCCGAATAGGCCATAGTACTAATCCTATGGTTGGCCGAATATAGGTGCAGGGAGAGCTGGTGTGGCCGACTTCTCTTTTCGGGATTTAGGACTATCGTGGTGACAGGTGTGTACATACACACTTATAATTAATTAAATGTGCTAAACTATTGTGTGTAAGCAACCTGATCTATGTAGATACGGAATTAATACCATGAATGGTATAAGCAAGGATCCAGGTAAGTCCTTGTCGATTATGAGATATTTCATGATGCTTTTGGGAAGCATGGTATGTTTGATATACGTAGCATATGGCTGATAATAAATCCTATACATGTGATTAAATGTATGGTAGCATGAAATATGTGATATAATTGTTTGATGTGGGATTGATGAGTGGAGGGGCGATAATATTCGTGCCGACGGGCACCGATGGTTTGGCACCACATTGTGACTACGGTCACGGAGGTTTGGCACCTCCGGAGGTTTGGTACCTCATCGCGTCTCGTCCCAAAGTGGCTTAGCACCACGGTGGGTTGGTCCCACGCATATATATTAAGGGATTGACGCCAGTGATTTGGTATCACACGATGGGTTGGCCCCATCAATTGATTGTGTCTACAGACACCAGAGGTTTGGTACCTCCAGTGATTTGGCATCACATTCGTGACTATATGTCACCAGTGGTTTGGCACCACCAGTGGTTTGGTACCACACGGGGTAGACAAAGGCGTTTGGATGGCTAGGTTGGGGCATGCCTTGGTACATGACTCATTAATTATAATCAGTGTATGAAATTGCTTAAATTCGGGGAAGGGTTACATCTTCGAATCTTGGTGACTCACCTTCTCCTTTATATTTTTCAGTGACCCGTAGATCGCGGATAAGGAGCCGGATGGACTCGAGGTGGCCATGCAGTGGACTTGATTTAAATGAACTTTAAACTTTAGTTATTTTTATTTTACTGTTGGTTAAATTTTATTTCGGATGTAATAAGGCCTCCTAATACTCTACTTTGTTACTTTACATATTTTGGATAATCTGTTTTAAACTATTTTATTAATATTAATTAAATACACATGTTTTCCCAACCTTAAACGAAAAATGTTTTATCGTGCCATCGGGCACATTTGGAATTTTATGATAACTTGACTTAATTAATTACCCAATTAAACACGAAGTATGGTTTTCACAAGACAATCAAATGAAAGGTTTTCGACAACTTAAATGGATTTAGAAAAAAGAATTTTTCAAAAATATTTTCCACTGTGACAAACCAAATTCGGCCATAAAGTTTGGGCCGGGTTTGGGTTGTTACATTAAAGGCACCAAATCAAGATAACATTCACAATTTATACTAGCCAATCCACCAACTAAACATTTATCATAATGACATTACAATTCAACCTATACATGCCATTATAAAATTGGCCAAAATATACAAGAACTACCCATATTTATGCTGGATAGTGTGATAGATCTTCAACGAGCTTCCAAATCGATTGAGCTTCAGATGATCTATAAAACATAAGAAAAAAACAAGGTAAGCACATAATGCTTAGTAAGTTCGTAGAACATAGAACATAACTTACCATTTCATTTATATAACATTAAGTGTAAGCATAATATAACCCAAACAACAAGCTTGTCCCAAGCCTGTGCATCATCATCAATACACAAGTTAGTGCCTTTATACATAATTCGCTTAGATTAAACATATGATATGTCATTTCCATATGAACATACATCATTTGATTCATTCATTCATTCTTGATCATATGCACAATTCCATTTGGAAACTTACCGTTTCAATCCCTTTTCTTGCCCGTTGAATCATCTAGAATATCACCGGATACTCAGGAAAACTCACACGAAATATGCTTAAACATATAATTGTAACATTTCCTTTACATCATTGCTCACACGAGTTGTGAAATAGGCTTGCTCACACAAGCTATGGAGTATCCACAATAAATGCAGGACCTCAGCCATCGATAGGACATTCAAGACCAGCACCCATAACATGAAATCCCTAATGGCATGTCATTTGTATCCTACGAATTTCTAAAGTTCAACTGGGACTCGACAACCATCATTGCATTGATTTATTTAAACATCGATCAATTTACATGATAAATAACAAAAAAACATACAATTTGAAATAGCATTAAAATGATAACTATTCACACGAACTTACCTCGACAACTAGGGGTGTGAAGGTTAATCGAGCTATTCTGAAGCTTTACCTTTGCCACGATCTAAGTTCGTACGTGGTCTATCTTGATCTAAATAGAAAATTTCAATCCATTTAATACTTATAGTATTCAATTTAATCCCCATTTCATATTTATGCAAAATTACTATTTTGCCCCTAACATTTTAACTTTTCACAATTTAGTCCTTAAACTAATAACTTAAAATCTAACCATTTTAATCAAAATCCATGTTAATTAAACATTCAAGGGACTTTGAAAGAACCTATATTTGTCATCATTTCACAATAAAACCCTAGAGTTCATACCTTTAACAAATTAGTCCCTAATTTCCAAAATTCATAAAAAATCACTTTACAAAACTTGTTTATTTCTCAACAAAGATTCATAATCTACCATTAAACACCAAAAACCATTCAAGAACATTCATGGAAAATACCTCAACCTTTAACAGTTTTACAAATTGACCCTCGGGCTAGCTAGGTTAAGTTAAAACGATCCCGAAAACATAAAAATTATTAAAAACAGGGCTTGAAAACACTTACATGCACTAAAATAAGCTTGGCCTAACCTATCCCTATCTTCAATGGTGAAATTCAGTTGAGAGATGTGAAAACGAAGAAGATGAATGGATTTTCCTTAGGTTATTTTAACTTTAATTACTCAATTACCTTTTGCCCTTTAAAATTTATCAAAATTTCACTAAAACCATGTCCATGCACATCCACTAATCCATTTATTGTTATAATTATCATTCAAGTCCCTTAGTTCAAAAATTCATAGCTATGTGACTCCTTTAACTAAGAGAACTCTACTTTTACAGTTTATACGATTTAGTCTTTTTTACTTAATTAATCATGTAAACATTAAAATTTCTTAACGAAATTTTGGTATGACCTTACTAACATCCCAAAGACATTAAAATAATGATAAAATAAAAAATTACTCGTCATATTTGTGGTCCCGAAACCACTGTTTCGATATAACTAAAAACGGGTTGTTTCACTAGCAATGTGCATCGACCTTTGAAAACTGTTAGTCTCGATGGTTTGGAATGATTAGTATATTCAATGAATTGAATATGAAGCTCTACCAAATTTATGTTTCCTTAGTGGGAGATATGGTCACATGAAAGAATGTTACCTGCGTAAGGAAGGTTCTAATGTAGAGAATGAGAATATGCCTTCCGAGAAGGATGGGGGACCGATGGTGGACAAGATAGTGGTCAATAAGAGATTTGGTTCTTGGATGGTGGTGGAATGAAGGGGTCGAAAGAAAAATAAAAATAAGGTTATTAATGGAGGAAAGGAAGATAATTTAGGAAATAAAGAGTGAACCACATTTCTCGTCAATAATGGATTTGAAATATTGCAAGAGGAATGGAATAAGTGGGTAGGTGCCTGGTAGTATTGTTGGTCCAAGCAAGGGCTTGTCGCATATGTTTTCTGCTAATTCTCACGGTCGAAAATGCATGTTAAAGGAAAGGGTAAATATATTAGTGTTGGGCCTTTATCTAATAGGGCTGATAAGGAGACGTGCAGAACAGGATTGCAAATGTCGCAGATTTGGCCTAGGGCTCTAGACGAATAAAGGAAAACTCAGAGTTTGACAAAACTTGAAACACAAACATATCCAAGTGATATTTAATAATTAAAAAAAAAGGCAACAATTAAAACAAGTAATAAAAGATAGAAAAAGAACTCTTTATCATTTGGCATCAGTTTCTTGGACATTTTGAATGTTCTTTATATTTTTATAAACTGATTTCCAATAAAACAATCTCAAAGCAGTTTTTACCCAGAAATTTTTCAAAAAATATATTTTTTTTAGTGGGAAAATGTTTTCCAAATGATCTAAAATTTTCCATATTTATTCCTGGCACTCTCTTAGAATATTAAAAATATTTTCCATAAAAAAGTGATTGATAAAGAGAAAAAAAGAAAATTACGAAAAAGAACAAAAAATTAAAAAAATCAATGGGTTGAATTTTGTGCCAAAACTTTCTAGATTAGATCTACAGTATTTGAGAAGGTTCCAGTTTAAATTTCATGATTTTTGGAAATCGGGAACACCACAAATGAAGTTTGTCAAGTTGCTCTGCAATTTTCAAGTTTTCAAGTTTCAACGATTTTCATTCTCTTAGCTTAGGTTTCCATTTATTTTTTTTCTTTTTATTGTTCCTTTACACATCCTAGCACTTTATTATTTCTTGTGTTAGTAGGTGAAAGCTTCCTTCCTCCGTGCAACACAATTCTTTGGTCTCTAGTTGATTTTGGACTCCTAGTGCCATTAGGTTTGATTTGCTAGTTCGATTCTCACACATTCTTATTGGCTGATATAAAAACTTTTAAAAGACTCAGAAGATTAATTCTTACCTCATTGAGAATTTATTTTGATTTCTAAGAGCATAACGGTAGGGTTTGTTATTCACAATTTGACATATGTCAAAGCATATGTTAAGTAACGTTTGAAATCACGAAAGTAATCACCAAGTTTTGAATCCACTAATTGGAGTAGACTATTGACATTCTCACTGGCAGGGGATCCCTAAAGTGCACGTCTCTAAAGAGAAGTCATTATAAGTATGTGGGGTAATCCACCAATTAGAATTATACGCCTAGTGCAGATAGTTAGTTACACATTCCTTGCAATGGAAATTCTCAAGTTAGAAAAATTTCGAGGACAAAATTTTTTCTAAGGCGGAGAGAGTTGCCACACCCCAAATGATTAGAAGACATGTAGATATGATGTTATCTGTTTGGCATAGTATAGTCCGCCTAGTTACAGTCTTTTGGCTAATAAGAGTTGGTGTAGTATAGTATGTTGTGTAAGTAATTAAAGATTCTATCTCAGATTATTCTGTTATTTAAGAAAAGAATATGACAAAGGAAGAGTAAGCCTGGTGAGATTTATCGCTAAGAGTGTAGTACCCAGTTACTTGAGCACTATGCTAAATAGGTTTTGTAATGTGATCTGGTTAGGAGCCAACTGGATTGACTGGTCAAATAGCTTGGTACATGATTCTCATTTATATTTATCTTGGACTCTATAGGCCATTAAGAAGGACAAATTATGGATACAATTGACACTTGTCACGTTCCACTAAGGGGAACTAGATATATATTTGGTGAGAAGGGCTCGTCTAGGGGTTCTTCTTCCGTCAATACCACACTTTGATTCTTTTTCTTAAACTTAAATGATATCTCTTCCTCGTTAAGCTAGAAGCCAAAGTTCTTGATTTAAACAGTGGTTGTTCCACCTCCTGATAAGTTTGATAGTTCTGCATGTTAAGTATTTGAAGGAATAAGGATATTAAGAAGCTTATGAACAGTAAGTTATGAATAAAAGGCTTTGCATGGGGGCTGTTCGTAATTGAGATGTTAGCAATTTGGTTATAAATGGGTTTTAATGATGGTTACATGTTTTTAAGGAGTCGTTGCTACTGTTGGTTCAAGAAGGGTGTTCAAGTTTGGAGCTTCAAGCTATAGTTTAGGTGAGTATCAAGTGGGTCTCTATCTTGGCTTCTGTATATGCACTGTTCAAGTAGAGATATACATGATGATAATTGGTAAGTGTGTGAAGCATAGTAAAGCTGCTGCATGTGCAATGATGATATGTGTAGAGTATTGTATGAATGGGAAGTTGAGTGTTAAGTATGTAGGTACATTCTGATATGAGTGTAACGACCCCAAATTCTAGAGTTAACATTCGAGGGTTGACCTGGTTGGTGATGAATAAATTTATTTTGGGATTGGGTTTTGTTGGAATTAATTTGGATGAATTTTGGATATTTTTATAAGAAATTAAGGATGTTGGGAAGCTTGTGTGAAGTAGGGGGAAGATGGATGGCTAATTTGGTGATTTTACCATTTTTGAATAAAAGTCTTCTCCCAATTAATGAGAAAGGATAGTTTGGTAGATTGAGGTATGGGAAAAAGTGGATTTGTCCCTATTTTCCCAATATTATAATCACCCTATTGTTTTTTTTTTCTTTTTACATTTCTTCATTTTTTCCCCTTTTTTTCTCCATATATTTTTCCTTAGTAAGTCATGTAGAAGGAGAGAAATTTGAGTGAGTTCTCACCATTTTTTTTTCATCCTCCAAATTTCAAAGAAGGTAAGAGTCTTGATCTAGTTTTATTTTTTCAAATTCCATGGAAGAAAAAGATATCTATGTAAGGTGGAGGTTTTTAGGTGTTTGGAAGGGTTTGAGTTTAAGGAAGTCTCTACCCATCTTCTCATATTTTATTTATTTAAATTATGTATTTTTCCATCCTATCAACTCTTATTTTTTTATGGGAAATCTTGTGTGTTACACGATTATTAGTTAAAGAGAGTGGTTAATCTTCTATAGCTAAGGGTAAAGGCAAAGTGGAGAAGAGCTAGACAAGAAACTTTGTTGGTGTTCTTTCATCGAGGTGGTACCCTCTAACTCTTCTATCCTTCTTGATAAGTTATAAATATGATGCTTGTGTAATAATGCATGCATGTTACATGTCTTTGGATGGAAATCATGTTTGGATGATTTAAAATGAAGCTAAAAACTTAGTTGTGAAATTTGCCAGAAATAAATTATTACATTAATAGTAAGTTTAAAAATTCTCTATAAATTTTGAAAAAATAATTAAAAAGTGATCTATACATCATTGTAACTGTGAGCCAGCCTAGTTTCATTCAAAATAAATAGATATAAATTTCGATTTGTATTTTAAAAGATATGAATTTTTGAGTGTTGAAAGGTCATAAAAATCTGGCTGCAGAATTTTTATAAAATAGATTTAGCAGTGACTTTGAAAAATCACAAAAAATTTCAAAAGATAAAATAGGAAGTAAACCTTATATCTATATAATCGTACAGAAGTCTAGTTTCTTTTAGAGCAAACGGTGCTCGATTTAGATTTATATATTAAGAGTTATTAATTTTTGAATGAGAAAAGTTCAAAATGTCAAGGTAGCAGACAGTCACATCTCACTAGTTAATATTTTAGCTGGAGAGTATGAGACTCGAATGTCATGGTTGTATTTTTGTGATTATATGTTTGATGCTTTATTTGCGCTCAGCCTTCGGGCTCTAACCTAACTAGCGACCATGAGTGGCGCTTGGGATAACCCTACAGACACTTGAGATTATTTGACTAACAGCCATGAGTGGTGCGGGACTATCCGGATACCCGATTATTTGAGCAGTATGCACAATCTAGCAAGTTTGACAAGTTTGATATGCAAGCAATTTGGTTATGTAGATTTAATGACTCATGATTTAATTATTCGATACTCATATCATGTTTCTATGTATACATTTGATTTGCATGCTTATATTTATGAATTGCTTGAAGCGTGGTAGATTTTTTGTGTACCACTAAGCCTGTAAAGCTCAGCCTTCGAATTTGTCTTAATGTTTAGATTTGTGGACTTTTGTTCGTGTTCGAGGAACATCACCGACAATAGACTCGTAGCATCACATATTCAGAGTACAGTACCTTATCTATTAGTGGGCATTGTATTCGTAAAGCCTTACTTGTCTTTTTTTTGTAGGTCTGTAACTCATTTATCATTTTTTTTATTTTGACTATTTTGGTATACGATGATATTGGAGCTCCACATATTTTATATAATTACTTTTATTACTATTTTCAATATAACTATGTATGGTATTTTCTTTTATAAAAAATGTATTTCAATGTTTTAAAATTTATTTAAAAATTTTGTTGGGTTACTCCGGTGACCTGATGTAGCGCCTTAGTATTCGAGTACTCTGTATTTGGGATTAGGGTGTTACAATGAGAGAGTACGGATCAATCAGGTGTATGACCAAATCTAGGTAAGTGATTTTTGAGTAAAACGTCCATTTGTGATTCCTCTAGTAGGGCAGTTATAATGCTAACCAAACTGACAGATGACAACATGAAAATAAGTGCAAGACCATGTGGTTGAGACCCATGGCATTGTGTGAGACGAAAAAACTCATGGTGCCTCTAATAAGATGAAGACTGGACTGGCAGATCACGACATGAATATGTGTAAGTCCATGTGGCTGAGACCAATGACATGATATGATAGTAAGAATATTCATGGTGATGCCTTCGGTAATATGTAAACCAGACTGACAGATCAGGACATGAAGATACATATAAGTCCATGGGGGTGAAACCTATGGAACCTTTTGTGAAAGTCCATCAGGACAGTAAAAACATGATTTTGTATGTTGCCTTTCTGATGAATTTTTGAAACATCTATGTGGCGTATCTTGTATGGGCTTTGTGGCAAATCCTGTAATGTCTTATTGGCGTATTTGGTGATGTCTGTGTGGCAAAATCTGGTTATTCTCCTTTGTGGTAAGTTTTGAGATTTTCTTTGAAAGATAATTCTATGTTAAGAATCTGATACGTCTAAAGTTAATTTGGTTTGATTAGTATTGTGATGAAATCGAATGAGGTTTAAAGGAAGTTTCCTAAAAGAAAGTATGTATCTGTATTTTTAGGGAATCCACCATAGTAGTCTGTCAGTAAAGGATATGGGCTTGTTCATAATTATGTCAAGTATAAGTGTTCATTAGTTTGAGTTTGTCTACACTATGTAGGTTGAAACCAGAGTTATCTGGTATCTGACATATCTTAATAGTATCCTGTCTCATTCTGGGGTTATTTGGAATCTAGGCCAATTTTCAATTTGGGCATTCTTGTGTTATGTAACATAGACGTTGGAATTCTTCTGAATGATCTGGAATGTTTCTTTATCAATATGAATGTGTTTCGGGTTTGATTCAGGGTATGACCTGATGGGCAATCTGATAGTTATCGAACTCAATATAGGAATCCGCCAAATGCAAGAACAGTTAGTAAATATCTGCCAATGAATAGTACTTGTGAATGATCAATCTGGGAAAAATGTTAAGTGTTTGTTTGAAGAGGAATCCATTGAAAGTAGGCTCTGAATAGATATTCTTCTGAATAGATACCTATGTTTTATTAAGGAATAAGATTTATATCGACTAGTAAGATTTGAAATTAGCAAAAGAGAGTAGTGAGAGATGATACGTTAAATATGGAAACTAACGTATAGGAAAATATCTAAGATTATGAAAGCACCCTCCAAGGACAGTGATATAATCCAAAATGTTCGAAGGGAGGAATTCAATTACGTATTGACTTCCTACACTTTCAAAAATCATGGAGGTGTCATTTTTTAAAACATGAATATCGATACTTCTACTCCAGACCACAAAAATTCGGTAATTTAAGGCATATGATCCATTCGAAATAATAACTACTCAAAATGCAACTTTTACCTTATCAAGTAATCACCAAAACGATCAAAATAATGGTTCATCATTAAAAACGTGTCCGAGTAAGCAAATGATAAAACAAGAACAATATCCATAAATCCTAAGAACAAATTAGCTATGAAAGTAATCATAACATTATGGAAAAGTTCATGCAACAATTCTACCACATTATTCAATGTCTATTGACCATACATACAATTCATGGCACTTCAACATAGCAAATATTCAAACCAAAACAATACCAATGAAATAATTATAATATCCACCAAATGTGTCAGAAAACTAAACCTATAAAACATCATGAGGATCACAATAATAATCGATCAAAGTCTAACCACATTGCCTTATCCCCACAGTTCAAAAAATAATATTAATACCACCTACGAAATACTAAAACCTAACTTGGATCACTTCCTTGGTATCCCCACACCGCTCACACCACAAACGCTAAATATCTACAATGGTTAGAGAGAGTGTGTGAGCTTAAACAAGTTCAGTAAATGTTGGAGTAACCAAAATATATTCACAACATCAAATGTTGAACAAGAGCATGCTATAACACATTCACAACCATATTCTAACAAAGTCACGATAACATATTCATGCTTCATTAAATCATTAAACTAACACATACTCTTACGTATAACTACACTCAACTTATATTCACATGCATACATGCTTTAATAATTCATTTTACAATAATTTGTCAAGATAACAATGTATACATGCTTTAATAACTCACAAGTTTAGCTTAAATATTCACATGCATTCATAAGTTTAATGAAAATGACCCAAACCAAAATTACATACGCAGTTTACTATGAGAACATACTAACATTTCCATGAAACTTAAATCAACTCATTAGCATACTATTTACATGTTTATGCATCCATCCCGCATCGTATTAACACAATAAATAGATCACATTTAAATGATAATTTTTGGCACTTGAGGCTATGAAACATGAAAGTGGGCTCTATAACCACACATTAGATACACGGATCTCCAACACACCAAATGACTCATTGAGTCAAACATACCCAAAAGTGAAACATAAAGCTAACACTCTCTAACACACCAAACATGTCCCGTTGAATGGAGCTTAGCTTACATTCCTTTATCTCTCCAACCTGTCCTAAGGCCTCAAGGCCCAAAAACACATTACATATAGGTGGGTACTCACAATCCTAGGGCATGCCAACTATATCCAACAGTTTCAAGAGATCACAAGGCCAAAATATCCATAATTACACATTTTTAATTATTAATTTAATGCACATCATCTCTGTTCGTATTCATCAATTTACATCACAACTTGAACACAATGCATGCTTATCAGATTCATCTTTACTTGCACTTTAAGTGCCACAATAATGCTCATTGAGCCATCACCTATCCGAACACATATGTGTGCATTAAAATCAGTACATCATATATCACATACAAGTATTCTTACATATTACCTGTCATAATAATATCACATTCCATAATTTTAACACATATGTACTTACTGAAATTCCACTATCATTCGCTACATATTTGCATTATTAGCATATCATTGTCACTATCATTTGGCATGTATATCATGCCCACAACACAACACAGTTCACAATAATCATCACACATGTCTCATATCACAAAATCGTATCATAATAATCAATCCACAATTATTCACATAATCACATAATTTGCCAAAATAAGGCAAGGGAAATAGAAAGCTTATACTCAAAAATTAGGATAGGGGTTTAGGTTATTCCTAAGCTCCCAATTAACACTATGAATCGTGTCTACAAGTAGTGATTCCAAAATCTCACCGATCACGCTTTCACCTAATTGCCAAAAGCTTAAACTAGTTTTTCATTGCCTTTCGTCTTTCTAATAGAAGGCTCCAATGGTTCTGATGCTTCACACATAATAACCACACAATATACACAATCAATAATCAGCCAAAGACTCACTTCAAACAATTAAAACACAATGCTAAGCTAAATTCTCTTGTAATCCAAACCTTCGACATAGCAAACTTGAATTTCAATTATCTCGATCTATGCTTAATCTTTTTGCCTAAAACTAATTCTGTTCATCTAGTTATTCACCTACGACTGATTCTTAACCTTTAAGCTACTCAAAACTACCCAATTCATGCTATTGAAATTTTTGACATGTTTTTGGAAATTTTCATGAAAATCATTAAAACATTGGAAATCTTCAACAAAACTTTAAAGTAAGTTTAGGAACCTTCTAATAATGTCAAAACTAATTGAAAAACATTTTGAAACCACTTTTTTACCCAAAATCCCAAAATCCACCATTAATGACTCAATTTTTGACTTTTATTTAAAACATGCAATTTAATGACTAAAAACTCAATTTAAAGGATCAAATAACAACAAAAACTAATGAGAAATAGAATCGTTACCTTATTTAATGAAAAACTAATTGTTTGATCAAAAACCCGAAAAACCTAAAAATTCAACAATAGAGAAATCTATGGTGTTCTTGGATGTTTTTCTTGAAATACTATGGAGATTTATGGCTTGAGGAATTATAGAAATCTAAATAATTAAGTTTGGGAATCAAAATTGAATGAGAGGAGCTTTGGAATGCAATGGACGACAAAACAAAAATATGGAGAAGAGACTAACGTGAGTTTTATAAAGATGAAGGGGGAAATTGGGTGAAAATTAAAATTTGGTTTAATTGCCTATTAAAAACTCATAATTTGGACCCTTTTACAAATCAATCCTTATTTCAAAACTGAAAGTCTTTTGAACATTATTTTCAAAAATTGTTTTAATTTCCAAAATGTCATTGACAAAAACATTTCTGAATACCATGCTAACGAAATTCCCAAGCTCACTAGAGCTAAAATCCTCATTTTACCATAGAAACTTCTAGGCCCAATTTTGCGGTGTGACAATTAGTTGTGCTCAAAAATTGGTAATGATAATAATGTCAGGAATGTCATTGCTTCTAGGAAACAATGGTGGCAAATTGCTTGGGATCCCTCAAGTCTTGGTTGGATAAAGGTTAACACAAATGGAGCAATTAATCTCAGCTATCAAATGGCATATGTTGCATGTGTGTTTAGAGATGACAAGGGTGATTGGATCGTTAGTTACTGTAGGAAATTTGGGGGTTATTCGTCGACTAGGGTGGAGCTTTAGGCAATTCATGATGGTTTGTGCATGGCTTAGGAGAAAGGGTTTAGACTAGACCTGTTCATGGGTCGGGCCACCTGGACTGGTTTCATTCTTGGCGCGGTCGCAGTTCCACCTCGATTTGTTCTTGATTCAAAAGAGAAGTCAGTTTCTAATCTTGATTTTACCTACTTTAAATAGCAAGATAAGCTACTTGATTCTTGGATTGTATCCACAATTAGTAGAGATCTACTTTTATCTTTTACAGGTACATCAATAACACACGAGGTCTGGAGTAAGGCCTCTCAATTGTTTGTTGTTGCCTCCAGTGCTAAGATCTCCAAAATTAAACATGAGTTGCATGCTTTAAAAAGGGGTAATCTTACCGTCACCAAATATCTGGCTAAGATTAAGCTTCTTTATGATCTCCTTGTTGCTTCCGGCCACCCACTGTCCGATAGTGAGTAGGTTGGCATGGTTCTTTTCAGACTGTCTATTGAATTTGATACAGTTGTCATGATGTCCGCGTTTGCATCGGAGCTGATGCACCTTGATCGGTTAGTGGAAGTCCCTCTGGATTGTGAAAATGTCAAAAGAAACATACTCTTGACAGCCAGATTCAGGTCAACATGGTGAACTCTGTCCATACGGCTCGTGTTTTTTTGATGATGACATCGTCTCTGAAGGGTGATCGCGCCTTCTATGGTGGCCGTGGTTGGGTCAAATGGGGCACGTTCAGGGTCAGATCTATGGTCAACTTGGTCACTTAGCCCAAAGGTGTTACTACTGCTTTAATCAGCTGCACGATGGTCCTCTAGCACCGGTGTTGTTGAGGGTCTCTCAAGGTCCAGTGGTGGCTTTTGACGCAACAGTTGGGCAAGAAATGGCTACTGGCTTTCGACCTGATGCTACAAGAAAAGGGTTTTTTAACCCTAATTCTTGTCCTCATTTGGGTTATAGCATTGGGCCATCGGTCAACCATGTGGTCCTTAATGGGCAGGTTCACTTGCAGGCTGGGCCTACGCGTGTTTTGTAGGCTACAAAAGCAAATAGCCCTGTTGCTAGAGGAGGGGCTTTGTGGACCTTGTAGCCCGACATGCAAAGACCGATTGGGCCTACTCCTATGGCTGCTGCTACTGCTTATTTTAGGGAGTTAGGCCAAGGTGCTCCCATGGGCCCTCAACCGTGTGTTGGGCTTCCTCGGATCCCAGATTTTTTAAGGTCCAAATTTTCTAGTGAAAATATATCGAATGTTACTCCACCCAGGTTTGCTTTTGGGCCAAATTTTGGGAATCCAACAATAAATCATGTAGATCCATATGTCCCTTTACTTGTAGAAAATAATGCTTCGACATCATGGTACCCTGACTCAAGAGCTACCAATCACGTGTGTCAGGCTACTTCGGTATTAAATACATCCACGCAATATTCAGGTAACATTCCACTTTTAATGGGTGATGGGACGCATGCTGCTATTGCAAATTTGGGTAATGCTATGTTTCCTACAAAAAATAAGGTGTTACATTTATCTAATGTTTTACATATGCCAAGTATTAGTAAAAATTTATTGTCTGTTTCACAATTTACTCGAGAGAACAATGTTTTCTTTGAGTTTCACCTTTTTTACTGTGTGGTTAAGGATATTTAGACTCCTGCAATATTGTTACGAGGCCACACTCATAATGGACTTTATTGGTTTTCCCCTATTGTTACTGAAAAGTGTGGAGATACTGATATGTCCGCACATAGTACTAAATTGGGATCAAGCCACTCCAATTTTGATATGTTCGAATTGTGGCATCGTTGTCTGGGTCATCCTTCGGCACGTGTTGTTCGATCAATATTAAAAACTTGTAATGTTATTGGAAATAAAGATAAGCTTGCTTATGTTTGTATTGCTTGTCAAAAAGGAAAATCTCACAAGTTGCCTTTTACAGATTCTACTACTGCTTATGTCACAGGTTACGATTGTATCAGACTTATGGGGACCTGTCGTTGTTGCATGTGGTAGTAATTGATATTATGTCTCTTTTCTTGATGTTTTTAGTCATTTTACACGGTTGTTTCTTATTCAACGCAAATCTCAAGTTGTTGATTGATTCATTCAGTTCCAGATAATGGTTAATACTCAATTTGGGAAAGACATTAAACAATTTCAAAGAGATTGGGGTGGCGAGTTTTGATCATTCACATTTGTGTTAACTCAGCATGGTATCATTCATCAGATCACGTGTCCACATACTTCTGAACAAAATGGCATGGTAGAAAGAAAACATCACCATATTGTTGAGGTAGGGCTCACATTACTTGCTCAATAAAACTTACCAATGAAGTTTTGGGGTTATGTCATTTCATGTGTGGTTAATTTAATAAATCATTTACCCACTGCGGTCTTACATGATCAGTCCCTATACTTGGTTCTTTACGGTAGGTCCCCTACTTATGGTCATCTTTAAATATTCTGGTGTTGTTGTTTCCCATATCTACGCCCATTCAATAATCACTAGTTGGAGTTTCGGTCTCTGCCTTGTACCTTTTTAGTTACAGTTCCCAGCATAATGGATATCAATGCCTTACGTCTCATGGGAAAATTGTTGTATCTCGACATGTTATTTTTTATGAAAGTCGATTATTTTTTGGGTACTCTTCATCTTCTACCTCAACAACTGATTGTGCTACCACGTTTGTTCCTCTTGTACAGTCTCAGTCACATCACTCTGCCTCTCCTAACAGAGATGCTGACAAAAAAAGTCATGCAGCTTTGTCTCATGGTACCATAGACTTGCCGTTTTTAGAAAATGATGTAGGTGCCTTGAATCACAGTAGCAGCACTTCTTCCCCCACACCGGTGTTGTCTATCACTATAGTAGATCCTCCACTGCCACTAGGAAATACACATCATATGATCACCCGGTCCATAGCAGGTATCTTCAAACCTAAAGCTCTAGTAGTTGAGCTACGTGATTGTGAGCCACGTACGATTGATGAAACATTTTCACATAAAGAGTGGCGATTGGAAACTCAAGATGATTATAGTGCTCTTATTCAAAAATCATACTGAGAAGTTAGTTCCTTTGCCACCAGGATGGAAAGCAATTGGTTACAAATGGCTGTTTAAAATAAAAAGAAATCTCGATGGTACTGTTGCTCAATGGAAAGGTCGGTTAGTGGCTAAAGGGTGTTTTCAGGTGCTAGGTGTGATTTTCAGGAACATTTAGCCTAGTTGTTAAACCCTCTACCATTTGAACCATTTTGTCTATTGTC
This sequence comes from Gossypium bickii, assembly GCA_025503065.1. Classification (NCBI taxonomy): domain Eukaryota; kingdom Viridiplantae; phylum Streptophyta; class Magnoliopsida; order Malvales; family Malvaceae; genus Gossypium; species Gossypium bickii. Next base: position 103,808,522 of record CP106715.1, read on the forward strand.
GTATCCAAACAATGGACGATCTGCCAAGTTGATGTGAATAATGCATTTTTCAATGGTGAGCTCATTGAAAAAGTTTACATGCACCAACCTCCTGGGTATGTTCAACATGATGCGAATGGGAAACCTCTTGTTTGTTAATTGACAAAAGCATTGCATGGATTGAAACAAGCTCCGAGAGCGTGGTTTGATAAGTTGAAAATTTTCTGTGATCCTTAGGTTTTGTTCTTTCAAAATTTGATGCATCTTTGTTCATTCATGTCATTAATGATTCTTGTATGTATGTGTTATTTTATGTGGATGATATCATCATTACAGGAGATTCGTCTAAAGGCATTAACACGTTTGTACAACAACTGCACACCGAGTTTTCACTAAAAGACAATGGATCTCTTCATTATTTCTTGGGGGTTGAAGTCACTCGTTCGACCAGTGGGAGTCTTCATTTATGGCAACGTAAGTATATTCTTGACTACTTGATCGGTGTCATATGACTTGTGATAAGGGTATTCATACACCCATGGTTAGCTCTTCTTTGTTATCTAAGAATAAGGGCATTTTGGTTGAAGATCCTATTGAGCATAGAAGTATTTCTAGAGCATTGCAATATATTATTCTCACTCGACCTGACATTGCATACGCAGTCAATCGTATATGTCAGTTTATGCATGCTCCGACGGATGTTCATTTTGTGGCACTAAAAGGTATTTTACAATATTTGTGTGGTACTATCGACTATGGTTTGATCATTCAACCCTCTGAGAGGCTCTCCTTGGTTGGTTACACTGATGCTAACTGGGGATTGGATTTTGATGATTGACGATCCACCACAGGATATCGTGTTTACTTTGGAGGAAATCCTGTCTCCTGATGTTCCAAAAAGTAGCAGGTTGTGCCTCGCTCCACAGTCGAGGCTAAATATAGAGGGTTGGTAGCTGTGGCTACTGATGTTACTTGGTTGGTTTCGTTCTTGCAAGAATTAAAGTTTGATTTTGCTGATGTCCCTACCATATGGTGTAACAACTCAAGTGTCGTAGTGGTAGTGGCTAATCCAGTTCTACATTCAAAGTTCAAACATGTCGAGCTTGATTTGTATTTTGTTTATGAAAAGGTTGTTGATGGTTCTCTTATTGTAGGAGAGATTCCTGCCTGTGATCAGGTTACGGATATTCTTACAAAACCCTTGTTGGCATCACAATTTTGTCGTCTTCAACATCTTCTTCTAGTCTCGAAGGTTGAGAAGTTAGGTGAATGTTAGAGTTTGTTAAAACAATTAAGCAGTTATGGCTGTTAGTAAGCTATTAGAAATTGTTAGTACTTAGTTAGTAGCAGTTATCTACAGAGAGTTGTATAAATACATATATTGAGCTTCTAATGAAAACAAGGATAGATTCTATAACACGCCTTACCCGTACTCAACTCCGGAATCGGGTACGAGGCATTACCGAACTTAACTTGCTTGAATATACAACTTTAGGCTATAAAATTTCTTTTCAACTTAAAACTTCTCATTCACATTCATATCATCCTTATTATGGGCCTACGAGGCCCTAAACATGTATACGGAGGGTTTCAGAATTTAACAGGAAACTTTTGCGCACTTAGAAATTTTTTGCCTAAACAGCTCATACGCCCATGTGAAATGGGACACGCCCATGTGGGCAGGCCGTGTGGTCACACACACCCATGTCCCTAGTCCGTGTTGAATTTATTTTTCATTTCAAACCTATAGGGGTTTTCACACGGCCGGGCACACGCCCGTGTCTTTGGCATGTGTCCCTCACATGGCTTAGACACGCCCATGTCCTCAGACGTGTGTGAAAACCTGGTATTCTATTTATGATGTCAGCAACTCCTAAGGGGCACATGGCCTAGGCACACACCCGTGTGCTGGCCCGTGTGACGAATCAAATTCTTGCAATTTGATACAGGGGACACAAGACCTATCAACACACCCTTGGGGCTGACCGTGTGTCACACACGGCCTAGATACATGCCCGTGTGTCTACCCGTGTGGACAATTATAAGGCTATTTTCCAAACCAATTGCCACCCTGAAACATAAACACACTTATAACAACTCAAGCAACACATATTATGGCAATAGTACACTATGAAGAATCACTAATCATCATTCATACCCTTCATATATCACTCCATCAATTGCATGAACTTTCACTTCATAGACTCATCATCATTAAATATATGAAACTTAACAAATATTGGCCAATTCTCAATGGCCATTTACAAAATGAGTGTGTAGCGTTAGTAGCCAACACTTTGGCTTCCAAATATGACATAACACAAGATGACCAAGTTCCTATACATGTCATACCCAAAATAAAACAACTTTACTATACCAAAAGAGTGATTGATAGTGTGATCTGAGCTCCGACATTCTACGATCACCAAGCTAGCTTGGCGATACTACAAAGAAAAGGGAAAAGAGAGGGGTAAACATATAGCTTAGTAAGTTTGCATGAATTAAAAATAGCAACATAAGTACTCATGGTAAAATCCATCCATCTCATAGAACAATAACAACCCAAGTTCTCAAGTACTTAGTCATACTTATTCATGCTTACTCTTACCCATCACATATCACATTATGGTTTCATAACTCGTATTTTACTTATGGTACCTGTATCAGTTCATCACATAATTTAGCACTTATGCTAACTTGAACATAAACTTAAATCATCATCATCATCCTTAACATAAATGGAACTTATTATCATCCTTGTATAATTTAGCTCTATATCATATTTGCATACTTAGCTCTTTTTCCCGTTAAACTACTCGAAATATTAGAGGATTGTAACAGCCCAATTATGACCCTAATTGGAACGGTGGTTTCGGGACCACGAATCCGGGTTAGAAAATATATATATATTTTCTTATTATTTATTAAATTGATACTTATGTTATGTGTTTAAGCATATTCTAAAATATGATAAGTTAATTTGTTCTTTTGGATGCTTAATTTTAATCAAGGGATTTAATTGTTTAATGGTAAAAGTTTATTATATTTTATTAAGGGGTTCAATTGAATTGTTTTACTTCATGAATGGATTTGCATGGTAAATTACCCAAAAGCTTGTTGGGTGGACGGCATGATGATGGATATATATGTATATTTTATGTAATTGGTTAGTAAGTGATGTAATATTAATATTTTAATATTAGATTAAGAATAAAAAAAACACAAAAATGTGAGTGGATGTTTATCTTCCATCCATTTTGTTCTTCATTGCCGAAAATTGACTAAGGAAAAGAGAAACTCAAGCTCTCATCTTTCGACCTTTTTGCATGTTCATCTAAGGTTAGAAATTAATCATGATTTTTGTAATTTGGTATATTTTTGAGTTAGTTACTTTGAATATTGACAAACCCATGTGGAAATTTTTATTTTGCAGCATGTTTTAAATTCGATTTTGATGAATGTTGGTGATTTGTTGTGTTTAATGGAAGAATAGAAATATATTCTTGAAGATCAACATGTTTAAAGTATGAAAAATTTGGTGGAATGGGGTGTAATGGTTTAAATTTCAAAAATGAGTAGTTGAAGTATTGTAATGTGAAATAATTAGTTTGTATTAATGTATGAGACCCTTAGAAAGATTCGGCCCTAAAGGATGTTGGACAAATTTTGAGCAATTCATGAATATTACTTTAGGGACTAAATTGTAGATATTATAAAAGTTAGGGGTAAATTCATAAATTTTCTAAAGTATGTGTTTATGGATCAATTGAATAGAAATTGTTTTTAACTGAGCTTAACTGAACTTGTTTAGACCAAGATTCAAAGGAAAAAGGGTTGGACAAAGGAAAAGCTAAATTAAACGAATAGCCGAGACACTCAAATTCATCGACTTTTGAGGTAAGTCTATAAGCAATTGGGTTGATACCAATTTTATTCTATGTTAAATTGTATATAATAAAGTGAATTAATAGATTAAATAGCACAAAGCTGAATATAGCATAGGAAATGTTTATTATATGCGAAAGTGAGATTTGTATATATATATGTATAATGGTATTGCCGAATGTAATGTTATATGATAGAAGAAAGGAGTTGTTTTTGAATCTCTAATTATGTGTGTATTTATTTGGATGGCAATGAGATCATCTGTGTACTTAGTACTGAAGGGAAGATGCGCTAATGGCACTGTGTGTGCAGACTTATTTACAGAGCACTGTATGTGCGAGATCGATTGAATGGCACTGTGTATGCGGATTTATTCACCGAGCACTGTGTATGCGAGATCGGTTGAATGGCACTGTGTGTGCGGATTTATTCACCGAGCACTGTGTGTGCGAGATCGGTAGAAAGGCACTGTGGGTGCGGGTATCAGATTTTTCTTAAGGACTGAGACACTTAATAAAGACAAATGAAAGTGTCAGGTATGTTCATATTGAATAATGGTTGATTATCTTGGTGAAAAAAATTAAGTTATTTCGATTTGGGTATGAAGCATATGAATATTTAGTCCTTTTGTTCTGAGTTTGAATGAGCAAGAGATTGAGTAATATGAATTTAATATATGTGTCGATATTAGGAATTATTCGATAGTTAGATTTTGAAATTAACAGAAAAATGATGAAATGTGTGGTTGTGCACTTTACCTTTTTGCTTATAACTTACTAAGCTATTTAAGCTTACATGGTGTATTGTTACATTGTTTTATAGATCTCTAAAGTTGAAGCTCGAGCTCAGGGATCCTTGTCAAAGTCAAGCACACTATCGATTATTTTGGTACTTTTTGGAATTAAACTCTAAGTCCATGGCATGTATAGGCTAAATGATAGTTTTGAGTTTATCCTTCGAATGAGATGTTATAATGCCATGCGAAAATGGTTTTACTACTTCTATGTATTAAGTGAATATGTTAAGTTGATATATATATAGATATCTATAATTATTCAATGAAGTTTTGGTCGAAGGTTGCTTGGTTTTAAAAAGGTAAGTTTGTGTGATAATGAATGTTAGGTTACCATGAGAAATGGTCGATTTGATTTGTTTTGTTTAATATAACATATTTGTATATAAATATAAATGTTCATTATAGGTTTGCCTTTGAGTAAAACGCTTTTATGTTCATATGAGATGTGATAAGTTAGTATGCATATTTTGTCTAAGTTAAAATTTTTATGTGGTTGGTATAATTAATGAAAATTGTAAGTTAATTGTTTTTAGATAATGGTGAGTCATCTATCAAAGTTAGTTACAATAGTTTTTGTACATATTGAATTCAGTGCAGGCTGTACAAAGATGAAAATATGATTTAGGTACTGTTGCAAGGAGGTTATCTATGGTGAATGATATATAAATATATATAAAAATCTAGATGGGTATTCGGCCTAATACATGTGCTTGGTTGCATAGTAATTATTATAAAGGAATTAATTGTTGAAATGTTTTTGTATGTATAGAACCTGCTAATACTTAGATTTAATTATGTGATGTATACTTTATTCATGTAAGCATGGAAGTGAGTTATATTATGCTTGATTAAGTCGGTCATGTGATATAATATGTTTTTAGCACATGATAGAAAAAAAATTAATTATACGTTTTGGTATTAGGATAGTAATACCTGTAACTCTAATCCGGCGACGGATATGGGTTAGGGGTGTTATATTTGATTAGTATCAGAGCTACGGTTTAATCGGTTCTCGAACTACCGTAGCGCGTGTGAGTCTAGCTATACATGCCATGATTTAGAATGTGATAGTGTGATTATTTTTGACAGTTAAAATGTGTTTATTTCTTTCATATAGTAATGGATCCTGATTCTGAGCGAATTGTAGCTGATGACATCGAGAGTGTGGCGCTTGCTCCCGCGCCAGAGGAATCTCGACCGGCTACGAGTAATCCTGATGAGGGGGCCAGACAAACCTTCTATAGTATGATGAATGATTGGTTTAGTCAATATATACGAACCAATTCGGCTGTTCAACCACCCCTGAATCCGAACATTCCTCCTGTAGTACCGGTGGTACCCCCGATTGTCAATTCCGAAAGAGTAAATAAGCCTCCAATTGATCGCATTAGAAAACACAGAGCTCAAGAATTTAGAGCCAAGGATGATGATGATGCAGAGTGAGATAAATTTTGGCTCGATAATACTGTTCGTGTTTTTGAAGAGTTATCTTGCACACCCGATGAGTGTCTGAAGTGTGCCATATCATTATTACAAGATTCTGCTTATTATTGGTGGAACACACTCGTCTGAAAGAAAGGGTTACCTGGGAATTCTTTCAGACGGAATTTCGCAAGAAGTATGTAAGCCAGCGCTTTATAGACTCTAAGCGCAAAGAATTTCTGGAGCTTAAACAGGGTCGTATGATCGTATCCGAGTATGAACGCAAGTTTGTGCGACTTAGTCGCTATGCTCGCGAGTGTGTGTCGTCAGAGGCTGCTATGTGCCGGAGATTTGAGGATGGTTTAAATGAAGATATCAAGCTTCTTGTTGGCATCCTTGAAATTAACGAGTTCATTGTACTAGTTGAACGAGCTTGTAAAGCAGAACAGCTGGGAAAAGAAAAACAAAAACCTGAGCTTGACTCTAGAGATGTTCGGAAAAGATCTGCTAGTAAATTCTCGCAGATGGCAATGAAGAAGTTCAAGAATGATGGTAGTCGATCCAAACCTAATACCGGGATTTCTATTCGAGAACGGCCACCAGTGAGTTCTCGAGCTACATCAGTGGCTAGTGTCAGCAATACTCGATCGAGTAAACCTGAGTGCCAGCAGTGCGGTAGACGGTATTTCGAAGAGTGCTGGGGTAAATCTTTTAATCGCACTTGTTATCAGTGTGGTTCACAAAATCACTTCGTTCGAGATTGTCCGGAAACTGTTGAAAAGGGTACTACTTAAAGCGTGAGACCGAGTGGCACTACAGCTAGAGGCAGACCATTTCGTACTGGAGAGGTAGGAGTGGTGGATAGAGGGGGACTACAGATGCAGGTATTCGATCTGATGCTCGTGTACCGGCTAGAGCTTACGCTATCCAAGCTAGAGAGGAGGCCTCATTTCCAGATGTCATTACCGGTATTTTCATTATCTCTGATACTAAGGTAATTACTTTGATTGATCCCAGCTCAACTCATTCGTATGTGTGTAAAACATTAGTATCCAGTAAGACTCTACCTGTTGAGTCTACTGAGTTTGTGATTCGGGTTTTAAACCCTCTAGGTCGATGTGTATTGGTTGATAAAGTGTGCAAGAACTGTCCTTTGATGATTCGAGACATGTGTTTTCTGGCCGATCTGTTGCTATTACCTTTCGATGAGTTTGACATTATTCTTGGTATGGATTGGTTGACCGTTCATGATGCGGTATTGAATTACAGACGAAAGACTATCGAGTTGAGATGTCAGAACGACGAGATAATACGATTAGAGTCTGCGAATTTGAATGGGCTACCAGCAGTGATATCCTCGATGTTGGCTCAACAGTATTTGAGAAAGGGTTGCGAAGCTTACTTGGCTTATGTGATTGATAGTAAAGTGACCGAAAAGAAGATTGAATCAGTACCAGTTGCATGTGAGTATCGGACGTGTTTCCAGAGGAATTGTCGGGATTGGCACCTGTTCAGGAAGTAGAGTTTGGTTTTGAGTTAGTGCCAGGGACGGCTCCGATCTCGATAGTTCCGTATAGAATGGCACCGACCGAATTAAAAGAGTTGAAAGCGCAGTTGCAAGAATTGACTGAAAAAAGTTTTGCCCAACCGAGTTTCTCACCCTGGGGTGCGCCCGTCTTATTTGTGAAGAAGAAAGACGGGGCATTGAGAATGTGCATTGACTATCGACAGCTTAATAAGGTGATCGTAAAGAACAAATACTCGTTGCCATGTATCGATGATTTATTCGATCAACTTAAAGGAGCCTCAGTGTTCTCGAAAATTGATTTGAGGTCGGGATATTATCAGCTACGAGTTAGGGAAACAGATGTACCAAAGACTACTTTTCGAATGAGATATGGTCACTATGAGTTCTTAGTGATGCTGTTTGGGCTCACTAATGCCCCTACAGTGTTCATGGATTTGATGAATCGGATATTCCGACCGTATTTGGACCAGTTTGTGGTTGTTTTTATAGATGATATACTGATCTATTCGCGCGATGAAACTGAGCACGTTGAGCATCTGAGGCTAGTGTTACAGATCTTGTGTGACAAGCAATTGTACGCAAAATTCAATAAATGTAAGTTTTGGTTGAAAGAGGTTAGCTTTCTAGGGCATTTCATTTCAGCATCAGGTATTCGGGTTGACCCGAGTAAAATTTTGGCTATACTTGATTGGAAACCTCCGCGGAATGTTTCTGAGGTTCGTAGCTATCTGGGACTTGCCGGATATTATAGACGTTTTGTGAAAGGATTTTCTATGATAGCATCACCGATAACCAAGCTATTACAGAAAGATGTTAAATTCAAATAGTCAGAAAGGTGTCAGAAGAGTTTTGATCAACTGAAGATCTTGTTAACGGAAGCTCCGGTGCTCGTTCAACTAGAATCGCGTAAAGAGTTTGTTATTTTTAGTAATGCATATTTAAACGGACTCGGTTGTGTATTAATGCAAGAGGGTAAAGTTGTTGCTTATGCCTCGAGACAGCTGAAACCGCACGAGAGAAATTATCCGAGGCACGACCTTGAGTTGGCCGCTATAGTCTTTTCTCTGAAGATATGGCGTCATTATCTTTTTGGTGAGAAATGCCACGTTTATTCGGATCATAAGAGTCTAAAGTATTTAATGACTCAAAAATATCTGAATTTGAGGCAACAACGATGGTTGGAACTGTTGAAGGATTATGAGCTCGTGATTGATTATCACCCAGGAAAGGCTAATGTGGTTGCCGATGCACTTAGCCGAAAGTCACTATTTGCTTTACGCGCATTAAATGCGGATATAGCTATGACTGAGGATGGTGGGATCATTGCTGAGTTGAAAGTGAGACCATTATTTGAGCAACAGATTCGAGAAGCACAAGAGTTCGATGATGTTTTAAAAACAAAGAAAAGTCATTGTGGCTCGTGTGCAGATCCAGACTTTCAGATAGATGCTGAAGGATGTTTACGGTTCAAGAATCTGATTTGTGTACCGAAGAACCCTGAGTTAATTAGAAAGATTTGTGATGAAGCTCATAGTAGTAGATTGTCGATTCATCCAGGTAGTACGAAAATGTATAATGATCTGAAACAGCATTATTAGTGGCACGGTATGAAACAAGACATCTCAGACAATGTGTCAAAGTGTTTAGTATGTCAACAAGTGAAAGCTGAGCATCAAGTGCCCTCGAGACTACTTCAACCGATTTTGATTCCTGAGTGAAAGTGGGATCGAGTCACCATGGACTTCATATCAAGTTTACCTTTGACGCCATGTAAAAAGGATTCAATCTGGGTTATTGTAGATAGATTGACGAAATCGCCTCATTTTATTCCGGTACGTACGGATTTTTCACTTGATAAGTTGGCTGAGTTGTACGTATCGCAAATTGTTCGGTTATACGGAGTACCTATTTCTATTGTTTCGAATAGAGATCCGAGGTTCACATCGCGGTTTTGAAGAAACTGCAAGATGCTTTAGGTACTAAGTTACATTTTAGTACAGCTTTTCACCCTCAGTCGGATGGTCAATCCGAGCGTGTTATCCAAATACTCGAGGATATGTTGAGATGTTGTGTTCTTGAGTTTGAGGGTACGTGGGAACGATACTTGCCTTTTATTGAATTTGCGTATAATAATAGCTTTCAATCTAGTATCAAAATGGCACCCTACAAAGCTTTGTACGATCGTAAATGTCGTACACCGTTGTACTGGACCGAGCTCAGAGAAAACAAGATACACGGGGTTGATTTGATTAAAGAAACTGAACAGAAAGTGGCAATAATTCATAATAGTTTGAAAGCGGCATCGGATCGTCAAAAGTCTTATGCAAATTTGAAACGTAAGGACATTGAGTTCTAGATAGGTGATCAGGTATTCTTGAAAGTATCGCCGTGGAAAAAGATACTTAGATTTGGTCGTAAGGGAAAACTGAGTCCGACATTTATTGGACCGTATGAGGTTATCGAGCGTATTGGGTCAGTTGCATACAGATTGAGATTACCATCTGAGTTAGATAAAATTCATAATGTTTTCCACGTGTCGATGCTTCGACAGTATAGATCCGATCCTTCTCATGTGATCAGTCCCTCCGAGATTGAGATTCAACCTGATTTGACTTATGAGGAAGAACCGATTCGCATCTTAGCCCGTGAAGTGAAAGAGTTGTGAAATAAGAAGATACCACTAGTTAAAGTAATGTGGCATAAGCACGGGATTGAGGAGGCAACCTGGGAAATCGAAGAATTTATGAAGGAGCGTTACCAACATTTATTCACTGGTAAGAATTTTCGGGGACGAAAATTTATTTAGGGGGGAGAGTTGTAACAGCCCAATTACGACCCTAACCGGAATGGTGATTTCGGGACCACGAATCCGAGTTAGAAAATATATATTTTTTTCTCTTATTATTTATTAAATTGATACTTATGTTATGTGCTTAAGCATATTCTAAAATATGATAAGCTAATTTGTTCTTTTGGATGCTTAATTTTAATCAAGGTATTTAATTGTTTAATGGTAAAAGTATCTTATATTTTATTAAGGGGTTCAATTGAATTGTTTTACTTCATGAATGGATTTGCATGGTAAATTACCCAAAAGCTTGTTAGGTGGACGGCATGATTATGTATATATATGTATATTTTATGTAATTGGTTAGTAAGTGGTGCAATATTAATATTTTAATATTAGATTAAGAATAAAGAAAACTCAAAAATGTGAGTGGATGTTTATCTCCCATCCATTTTGTTCTTCATTGCCAAAATTTGACAAAGGAAAAGGGAAACTCAAGCTCTCATCTTTCGGCCTTTTTGCATGTTCATCTAAGGTTAGAAATTAATCGTGATTTTTGTAATTTGGTATATTTTGAGTTAGTTACTTTGAATATTGACAAACCCGTGTGGAAATTTTTATTTTGAAGCATGTTTTAAATTTGGTTTTGATGAATGTTGGTGATTTGTTGCGTTTAATGGAAGAATAGAAATATATTTTTGAAGATCAACATGTTTAAAGTATGAAAAATTTGGTAGAATGAGGTGTAATGGTTTAAATTTCGAAAATGAGTAGTTGAAGTATTCTAAGGTGAAATAATTAGTTTGTATTGATGTATGAGACCCTTAGAAAGATTCGGCCCGAAAGGATGTTGGACAAATTTTGAGTAATTCATGAATATTGCTTTAGGGACTAAATTGTAGATATTATAAAAGTTAGGGGTAAATTCATATATTTTACTAAAGTATGTGTTTATGGATCAATTGAATAGAATTTTTTTTCAAATGAGCTTAATTGAACTTGTTTAGATCAAGATTCAAAGGAAAAAGGGTTGGACAAAGGAAAAGATAAATTAAACAAATAGCCGGGACACTCAAATTCATCGACTTTTGAGGTAAGTCTATAAGCAATTGGGTTAATACCAATTTTATTCTATGTTAAATTGTATATAATAAAGTGAATTAATAGCTTAAATAGCACAAAGCTGAATATAGCATGGGAAATGTTTATTATATGCGAAAGTGAGATTTGTATATATATATATGTATAATGGTATTGCCGAATGTAATGTTATATGATAGAAGAAAGGAGTTATTTTTGAATCTCTAATTATGTGTGTATTTATTTGGATGGCAATGAGATCATCTGTGTATTTAGTACTGAAGGGAAGATGGGCTAATGGCACTGTGTGTGCGGACTTATTCACCGAGCACTGTATGTGCGAGATTGATTGAATGGCACTGTGTGTGCGGATTTATTCACCGAGCACTGTGTATGCGAGATCGGTTGAATGGCACTGTGTGTGCGGATTTATTCACTGAGCATTGTGTGTGCGAGATCGGTTGAAAGGCACTGTGGGTGCGGGTATCGGATTTTTCTTAAGGACTGAGACACTTAATAAAGACAAATGAAAGTGTCAGGTATGTTCATATTGAATAATGGTTGATTATCTTGGTGAAAAAAAATTAAATAAGTTATTTCGATTTGGGTATGAAGCATATGAATATTTAGTCCTTTTTTTTTGAGTTTGAATGAGCAAGAGATTGAGGAATATGAATTTAATATATGTGTCGATATTAGGAATTATTCGATAGTTAGATTTTGAAATTAACAGAAAAATGATGAAATGTGTGGTTGTGCACTTTACCTTTTTGCTTATAACTTACTAAGCTATTTAAGCTTACATGGTGTATTGTTACATTGTTTTATAGATCTCTAAAGTTGAAGCTCGAGCTCGGGGATCCTTGTCAAAGTCAAGCACACTATCGATTATTTTGGTACTTTTTGGAATTAAACTCTAAGTCCATGGCATGTATAGGCCAAATGATAGTTTTGAGTTTATCCTTCGAATGAGATGTTATAATGCCATGCGAAAATGGTTTTACTACTTCTATGTATTAAGTGAATATGTTAAGTTGATATATATAGATATCTATAATTATTCAATGAAGTTTCGGTTGAAAGTTGCTTGGTTTTAAAAAGGTAAGTTTGTGTGATAATGAATGTTAGGTTACCATGAGAAATGGTCGATTTGATTTGTTCTGTTTAATATAACATATCTGTATATAAATATAAATGTGCATTATAGGTTTGACTTTGAGTAAAACGCTTTTATGTTCATACGAAATGTGATAAGTTAGTATGCATATTCTCTCTAGGTTAAAATTTTTGTGTGGTTGGTATAATTAGTGAAAATTGTAAGTTGATTGTTTTTAGATAATGGTGAGTCATCTATCAAAGTTAGTTACAATAGTTTTTGTACATATTGAATTCAGTGCAGGTTGTACAAAGATAAAAATATGATTTATGTACTGTTGTAAGGAGGTTATCTATGGTGAATCATATATAAATATATATATAAATCTAGATGGGTATTCGGCCTAATACATGTGCTTGGTTGCATAGTAATTATTATAAAGGAATTAAATGTTGAAATGTTTGTGTATGTATAGAACTTGCTAATACTTAGATTTAATTATGTGATGTGTACTTTATTCATGTAAGCATGGAAGTGAGTTATATTATTCTTGATTAAGTCGGTCATGTGATATGATATGTTTTTAGCACATGATAGAAAAAAAGTTTAATTATACGTTTTGGTATTAGGTTAGTAATACCCGAAACCCTAATCCGGTGACGGATACGGGTTAGGGGTGTTACAAGGATACTAAATCTCATCATACATGTATCACGATGCCAATGCCATATCCCAGATATGGTCTTACATGGGATCACCTCTTGATGCCGATGCCATGTCGCAATTATGGTCTTACACGGGATCTCTTAGGTCGATGTCGATGTCATGTCCCATACATGGTCTTACACGAGATCGTACATCGATGTCGATGCCATGTCCCAGACATGGTCCTACACGAGATGTAACACCCCAAACTCGGCCCAGAGGTTATGGCTGAATCTGGCGTATCACATTGAAGTGTTTTTCGAAAACCATGTTTTCATTGAAAACCCTTCTTAATTAAAAGCTTGAGTAAAATCCCAGTTACGTTAGTTTAATATTATTTTATTTTAAACATGGTATGTAGAAAAATTATTAAGTTTATTCCCAAAATTTCTTTTCAGTTGCGGAAGCTAAGTTTAAGAGTAACCGATTTACGAAAACGTGATGTTTAAAGATTAAATTGTGAAAACGTAGTGTTTTGAAAACAGTTATTCTTTTAGAAAACCGCGATCTATTTTTAATAGATAAGAAACGTAATCCCAAATTAAAAACCAGAAATTAAAAGAGGCCTTATTAAAACCCAATAAGAAAGCGGTTAAGTAAGGTAAAATAGAATACTAAAATTTAAGGTTGTTCGTAGTGTGGCCACCTCCGAGTCCTCCAGTACATCGAACCGCTTACTGAAGATTACCTGAAAAATTAAAAAGAGAGGGTGAGTTTACGAAAACTTAGTGTGTACAACCCTCATCGATCATAAAGCATGCATCACATCAATCCAGGCCTAAGCCCATAATAGTAATCAAGTGAGCCTAAGCCCAACACAGTAACGGTGGCAATTGGGCCTTAGCCCATAATAGCCTCAGTTGGGCCTTAACCCATATCAAATGTCACATATCACATCTATCTGGGCCTAAGCCCATCTCAATATCAGAATCAGTATATGCAATGCATGAATACCCAAACCAACCCTGCACTCCGTCTCCTATCCAACCCTGCACTCCTGTGGGGATTTAATCGACCCACCCATCCCTACACTCCTTATGTAGCACCGGCTGCGGCACTAACCAATATTGCAGCAGAGTTGTCAATCACATAATAAACTTAAAGCCATTGGTGGATCCACAATCGTCAAGCGACCATGCGACCCTAACAAATTATACACTTCCTCCAATCAATGATCCCATCCCTCTTGCAGCATAATGTCACGTGAATGCAAACATAACATAAATGGCATACAATAACTATCATATAACAAATAGGGGCATTTTAGTCATTTTTCCCTTCAGAGGCATAGCGGTCATTTTACTCTATGGGGGTATTTCGGTCTTTTTGCAAATCAGGGTATTTCAGTAATTTTACAACCTTCCCTAAGGTCTACAGTCGCCTCGAGCGACACAGATAACACATGTGATCAAAACGGAGTATTTGGGCTCAAAGCCCAATATTCGGCCTAAGTGGGCCCACACGCTCGTGTGGCCCATTTAGCCCAAAACTGCCTTTGGCCATGTGATCGTCATGGCCGGCTCATTATTTTCTATTCATCCACAAAATTTACTCGCGTAGGGCCCACGAGCCCATTGGGCCCACTCGACCCATTCCGATCCATTTGGCCCCAAGATCGGCCTAAGACCACGAGATGCTCATGGTGACCTCTGTCGTTGTATCGACTTATCCATACACGCGTTCATGCGCTCGTGTGATAGCCGTAACCGTACTTTTGGCCTTTCGGCTTCTCAGCATTTTGGGATTTCAGCATTTGCCAATCTACATTTAGAGTGGTGTGTGTACACACCTGGTTTGTGAAGCATACTTCCAAGCCCTTAGTAACGAACCTATATTCAGTCAAGGGGTATAGTTAGCCTTTTCATCTTTAAAGATCACAACACTTATTCCCCAAACCGATTAACCACTACCTACCTTGACTGAATAACAATGGCCTATCCTTTTCCTTAAATCGCTTGGTTAAGAATCGATTCCCCCTCCTCGTGGCTTATCTGAACCGCAAATGTAATCTATCAGTTAACATTATCTACTAACTGGAGTTAATCATATGCTAATTCAATGAAAACACATGCCCAAGCAAGAACTAACATTCGGCCTAACCCAAGATTCCTTGATCGAGTACTTACCTTGATCGCAACCTTAGAGTAAGAAGTCAGCTACTACTAATCACTTTCCCTTTAATCGCCCCTCGAGGAACCTTAAACAAACCAATCATCGATCAGATAAGAAAGGGAGATTCGACAGATAAAGAGGAGTACCATCAATACCAAAAACCGTTAAAAGCATTAACCATCACTTACTATCACATTCAACAAATAGGAGAGATCCCTCACTCGAGCTCACTGGCTAAACAGACGAAGATTTGAAGCTAAGGGGATTGGAGATGAATGACGAAAACAAAGAAGATAGAAAAAGGAAAGTGTAGAAGTCGACTAAAGATTCTCAATAGGCAGAAATTTGAAAGAGTAGGAAGAAAGATTCAGTTTAGAGATAAAAAGGTAAAAAAGGAAGGAAAAGAAATCATGAAAAGAAGAATGAGAAATAAATCAGCCTAACGTTGAACAAGTATATTCGACACCAAGAATGACCTAAATGATGATGCTATTTTGGCTAAAAACAAAGTGAACCTGAAAATAAAGAGTCTTGAAACCGAGTGGCCAAAAGGGACAAAACGAAAAAGAAAACGAGTGAACTTACACAAGCAAAAATTGGCTATCACAAACACCACACTCCCAACCCCCGAAAACAAATGGCCAAAATCGAAACCTGTGCCTACCTATTGTCCATTTCGACTCCAACTCCCCAACAAATCAAATCCCCTTGATTTCCTCCCCTTATCACTCCATAATCCATCCTTAAATCCCTCACTTAACCAATTCAAACCTTCTTCACCAAAGTTCAATTCCAACTCAACCACTTGCCGACCACAGGTGCAAAATAAATGCTCAAACAACGCAATCCAAGATTCGAACCTCTGACCTCCTTGCCACCCTTGTGACGCCACCTTGCCACAACACCACAGGCTCTTTTGTGTCCCTTTTTAATCACAATTATTTAAAAGGCTTAATATCAGGAATCAGCGTTCCCCTAATGCTAAAAATAAAAATTTTCTATAAGTCTAAGCTTGAACCCAAGACTTCAACAAGACCCCCAAACACTCCAAAATCACTTAACCATCACACCAACATGCAATTGTGCCACCTTCTTGTTCTCAAGAATTTTAAACGCTCCCACGCCCAAGGCCCAATTCTTCTAAGCCCAAATTCTGGGGCATTCCACGAGATCTTCTTTTGGTGCCGAAGCCATGTCCCAGACATGGTCTTATACAGGATCTACATTCGATGCCGATGCCATGTCCCAGACATGGTCGTTTACAAGACCGTCCTTATCTCATGTCGTGACATAAGTATCCTCGTTATTCCAAAATTTCAACGAGACTTCACTTAACATAATCTCATCATTTTCTCATTAAGACATCATCAATAAAATTTCATGGAAATGATATGCATTTCTCAAAATAATAAGTAATTTAAACATAATAACATATGTAACCTTAATTTCACACAAACTTACCTCGGTACTCAAAATGTGTGTGGATGTTCGATTTAGTCCAACACTTTGTCTTTGCCTCGGTTTCGGTCCGGGCTTCGTGTTTCTTGATCTATAATAACAATTTCACTTGTTTAATACTCACATTGACTAAATTGACTCATGAATCACACTTTGGAAAAATTACAATTTTCCCCTAAACTTTCTTATAATTACACTTTTGCCCCTAGGCTCGTGAAATGTTTTTCATTCAACTTTCTTGTATTTTAAGCCTAGCCGAATCATTTTGTTAACTACAAAAGCCCCTAATTTCCACTATTTAACTCATGTTTGACCATTTTTATAACTTTTAGATTTTGGTCCTTTTATGCATTTTCCATGAAAATCACTTAGAAAAAGATGTTTATCATACATCAAACTTTCATATTCTTCCATAAAACATCAAAATACATGCATGTCATACATGAGTAAATTTTTGAACATAAACCCTAGCTCAAAATATAGCTAGAAATAGCTTAATCGAGCTACAAAGATCTCAAAAATACGAAAAACATTAAAAACGGGGCTAGGATGCACTTACTGTCAAGCTTGGAAGATGAACAAACCCTAGCTATCTCTTCCTTAGTGATTTTCAGCCATGGGAGAAGAAGATGAACATAATTTTGACTTCTTTTTCCCTTTTTAATTATTTTATTAACCAAAAGACAAAAATGTCCTTAAGGCCCTTTCTTGAGATTTTTCCTTCCCATGTCCATTTTTGTCCATCTTGACATTTAATGGTCTAATTGCTAAATAAGGACCTCTAGTAATTTTTATAATTCTATTTCATACTTAAATCTTCTAGAATCTCATAGTTTCTAATCTTTGCAATTTAGTCGTAACGGACAATTTAATTACTAATAAATAAACTTTCCTCATGAAATTTTCACACAATCATGCAAACGCATCATAAGCCTCATAAAAATCATAAAATACATATTTCTACTTCGGATTTGTGGTCTCGCAACCACTATTCTGGCTAGGCCCTAAATCGGGCTGTTACAGATTCACACAAAATTCAGTATTAAGTTTGATTTCCTTTGTTGTGATTAGTTCTTTGTTAGTATTCTATCATTTTAAAAAATAATTTTTAATTGAGATGTGTTTGATTAACTCATAGTACCAACTCAATTAAGCTCTTAGAAGTATAGATATCGATTGGGTCAATGTAATTTTTTTCCTCTAAATGTTGCAACTAGGTCCACTTTAATACTTGAAAGTCTTGTAGTCTACATGGATTCTAGAATTTGTATTCTTTGAATTTGGTTTCTAAACGTGGATTTCGTTAAGTTCAATGATGTCTTCCTATGATATTGCATCATATCATCACCTGAAACTTAAAATATATAAGATAAACTATATAGTTAGCCACTCAAATTTCTTAAAATTTCATTTTGGGAACTGAAATTAAAAAGTTTGCAATACAAAGATTGTTGTTACATACTTTTATCATTTTAGTCACTATTGTTACATATTTTTATCGTTTTAGTCATCGATCGTTAATTTACCATTACATACACTCATTTTAGTCACTCAACTTTTTACTAAGTTTTCATTTTGATCAATCATTTTATTTTTTTTTAGAATTAATTTTGTTTTTTCAAAAGATCTGGCTTTTTACAAGGAATTGAGTTTTTCGATTGGTGATATGAAACTCAAGTTTTTCATCTATAACTCAATTCCCTGTAAAATCTTAGGGTTGTCTTAAAAAATAAAGAAAATTAAAAAGATAAAATAATTTTTACATGTATAAATCCAATTTTTCCCTATAAAAATTCAGGTAATTTATTGTAAAACCTTAAATTCTTTTATTTTACTAAAAAAATTAATTCTAAAAAAAAGGAAATGAAAAAGAAAAATTAATTTTTTCTATAAAAATTCAAGTTTTTCCTATAAAAACCTAAGTGATGAGAAAAAATAAAGGTAATTAAATTAGATAAAAATGATTTGTTAACTCAGATTTTCTCGATAAAATTCTAAGTTTCTTCTCTTAATGATAAAAACTAAAATGAATTTTTAAAAAACTAAAATGATAAAAGTATATTACAATAATGGGGCTTTTTTACCTGTATATTATAAAATTAAAAAAATACTTAAATGGTATCACAAACAGATTATGTACCGAAATGGTATATCCAAGCAAGTGGAAGGTGGTGCATAGGTGGCACCACCATAAAAATCTGACATGCTTGACTGCAAAATATATATATATATATAAATGGAAAATGCCATCTAAATACGCAGCACGAAAAGGAATACGGGTCAATTATGACTCTTATTCGACCAAACCTGACCCATCCGGACCCACTGACAACCCGCTGTCATTGATGGGACAGGACAACTGGTGAAGCCTAAGAGAAAGGTGACACACCCACTGGTCATGCCCATTTGCCAGATGGCACAGAGTTGGTGATGCCAACCTCATAGGCGGCACACCTCTGACTCCTGCACTGGTGGCAGCGATGAGACGGGACTATGCCCGTGACTTGTGTTTTGGAGACCATTATAAGGTTCCCAATGTCTCATTTTGGCCGGAAGGGAAAAGAAATTTGAATAAGAGAAGAAGAAGAAGAAGAAGAAGAAAGCGGGAAGGGGAAAAAGCAAAAAAAAAAAAAAGGGAAGCAGAATAGAGAGAAGCAAGGAGAAAGAGAAGGAAAAAAATAAATAGAAAAGGAAAAGAGAAAGGGAAGGAGAAATTGTGTTTAGGGTTTAGAAAGATTTGGTGTTAAAAAAAATTATAAAAGGTAATTTATTTTATTTAGTAATTTTTTTGTTATAAATAAATGTTAATTTATTTTTTTTGTTATTGTTGATTTATTTTGGATTCCATTTTTAATTTTATTTTTGTGAGGTATTATTTGGTTAAAAAGAGCTATTAAGGTATGTTTGTATTTATTTTATATTTTCATTCATTCATAAGTTTTTTTAATGTTTATTGAAGTAAAAAAGCCTATTTATGTTATGTATAAAGAATGTTTTATTTTTTTATGTAATTTATTTGTTATGGGTCATTTTATCCAAAAATGCCCTTTTTTAACGTTATTTACGAAAATGGACCGACTTTTTAGTTATTTACCGGAAATGGCTGAATTACCCGAAAATGCGTCTATGTCAGCGCGATGTCAGGTGCTGTGTTAGCAAAAGACGTCCCTAGAGGAGCGTTTTGTCCACGTCAGCACAAAGCGCTTCCTTGAGGGCGCGCTTTGTGCTGACGTGGCAAAACGCACCCCCAGGGATGCATTTTGCCCATTTTTTTGTTAGGGTTTTCAGTTTGGTTTAGGGTTAAGGTTAGGGCTTTTAAGAAAAATATTAATGAAATTAGGGTTTATGGTTAATTAATTAAATTAGGATTTAGGGTTTTAAGGTTAATTACTTAAATTATGTTTAGGGCTTTGGAAAAAAATATTACCAATATAAAAAAAAATTTCTACACTAGTATCTGAAAAAATAATTTTGAGAAGACATTTCTGAACAAATAGTGTCCAAATCGCTTCAAGCCGGATGCACTGTCAGCAATATTACTGAAAAAAGCTCCTACGTGGACGCTCTTTTTTTACAGCAGTGTCTGAAAAAATAATTTTGAGAAGACGTTTCTAAACAAATAGTCTCCAAAACACTTCAAGCAGGATGCGCTGTCAGCAAGATTGCTGAAAAAAGCTCACACGTGGACGCTCTTTTTCTACAGTAGTATCTGAAAAAATAATTTTGAGAAGACGTTTCTGAACAAATATTGTCCAAAACGCTTCAAGCAGAATGCACTGTCAGCAAGATTACTAAAAAAAGCTCCCACGTGGACACTCTTTTTCTACAGTAGTTCCTATTTGGCATTAGACTATAAATGAGCCAAATTTCATTCTCAGGTTGCATAAGTTACAGCAAGAGAAATTAAAGCTAAAGTAGAATAGAAACTGAAGATGAGTGAACATATTAGTAATGTTATTTACTATGATTGTGAGGCCTGTGACACCAAGAACGGTGTTGTTTTTTATCGGAGAATACAGCGCGACTGGTTTTTAACCAGAACATAGATTTTAGAGAATTTCGTAAAAGAATTAGGCGTAAAATCTTCAGAACGATGCCAATGAAAGTTTTTTCTATTAAATATAGATTTTGTGCATTGGTTGATCCCGTGAGATATGACTCATTTGACATCAA
The DNA here is from genome assembly GCA_025503065.1 of Gossypium bickii. Lineage (NCBI taxonomy): Eukaryota > Viridiplantae > Streptophyta > Magnoliopsida > Malvales > Malvaceae > Gossypium > Gossypium bickii. The sequence continues at coordinate 103,829,544 of CP106715.1, forward strand.
AGGTCCTCGTAGCTTGGAGGTAATGGTGCAGACTCATCTTGCTAGTAGATCACCCTATCTTGAAGTATATGTACAATTTTCATCGCCAAATGATGCATTTGCGACTTCAACATCTACTGTTGTTTGAGAGGAATACATGACCCCTAGCAGACACTTTGTTAGTGGGAGGCAGAATACGGAAACGCCCGTGTTTGGTGGTAGTATGAAAAACACAACCCCTGCACAACACTCAGTTAGTGGATGGGACATGCATATCAATGGGTTGATGTTCGATGCTAGAAATACATATTGGGGAAAGACATCAACCCTTAGTGGTTGGCAATCCACATATGATTGGCGACATTACGAAACTTGTTTAATAAGGGATGATGTACTCCCTACGACGTCCACCGGCGAGGGGACCTCATTCGTTGCAGATGATGGTGGGTCGGATGATGAGTCTGATATGGATCCACCTAGAGAGCTCGGCCCCGACGGTGCAAAAGTTGCATTATTTTCTAAACCGGAGTCTGTTTCAACCATACCTGAAGATGTTGAAAGGGGTTCAGATGAAAAAGAAGAATATCCACGATTCAAGGCGTACTAGCCTCCAGCCTACATGCATAATGACGATCTATCTCAAGATAATCCATTGGAGTTTCCATATCTACCACACAGAAGGCGTGACCGTACAAGTTCGTCATTGGATTCGGGCGAGTTGGAAGTTCGTAAGGAGTTTTCCAATAATGATAGTTTTCTGGTGCATTGAAACAACATAGCATCATGAACGGGGTTAACTACAACGTAGTTAAATCCAAACCCGATAAGTATGAGGCCAAGTGTGCAATGCAAGACGGTACATGTTCATAAAAAATCATGGCCTCGTTGAGGAAAAGGACAGGCTTGTGGGAGATAAAAAAGTACAAAGGTCCACATACATGTGTTGCCGGTACAGTATCACTAAGTGTTTAGGGTTTTTGAATAATACTGTTATTACATAATGTTGCATTATTTAATGTACTTCGTTGACAGGTGTTTCACAAGATCATCCCAAGATGGATTCAGATATGTTAGCTAGCTTAATACTACCGACGGTAAAGGCAGATCCCAGGACTTCAATACCGGTCTTAATTGCCAATATTCATAGCCAATTTAGGTACACTCCCTCTTACAGCAAGGCTTGCATAGCTAAGCAGAAGGCATTGGAAAAGTTGCATGGTCGGTGGGACGCTTCATATAATGAAGTGTGACAGTGGTGTTAGGTTCTGGAGAGATATGTCCCAGGTTGCTTAACAGACCTTGAAATGACACCTGCGTACTACAACGACTGATTGCTTCGTGGATGCCAAGTGTTCAAGCGTCTATTCTGGAGCTTTAAGCAATGCCGAGACGCATTTCTATACTGCAAGCTATTGGTACAAATTGACTATACCTGTATGTATGGTAGATATACCCATTGGCTATTGCTAGCTGTGGCACAGGATGGTAGTAGGAGAATCTTTCCAATTGCATTTGCAATAACATCAGGGGAGTCAGCTGATGACTGTGATTTTTTTCTTTCTAAGTTAAGGAGGCATGTCTGCCCCCAACCTGATATCTGCGTTATATCGGATCGAGGCCCTGGAATACTAGCCGCAATTGAGCGACAGGGAAGCCTATGGCATCGCACACACATCGTATTGCCTAAGGCATATTGTGTCCAACTACTATGGGCAACATCGATCTACAAGTGAATGACGACAAGTGACCAACATTGGTATTTAATCTCGATTAATATAATTTCGCTTGTAATATTTAATTTATTCTTAATGGAAGAGTGGTTTGTAATATTCGCTATCAACTTATATTGGTAGGGTATGAGATAAGTAAGGACCGTTTTCATGAGATGTTGGCAGTTTCGCATTCATTTAACGAAGAAGGCGCAAACTACCTCTATAACATACGTTTCGAACAGTGGACACAAGCATATGACGGCAGCCTATGATATGGTCATATGACTTCAAACCTAGCTGAATGCATAAATTCTGTTCTAAAAGGAATGCGTCATTTATCGATAACATCGGTTGTACGAGAGATATATTTTCGTTTAGCGGCACTATTTCTAAAGCGAGCAGCGAGTTATAAAGGCCAAATGCAGGGAGGCCATGTATGGTGTGCGAAGGTATTACAAGAAATTAACAAGGCTAAGGCACGGGCCAACACCATGCACACAGTGTGTCATGATCGCGACAACCTATGGTTTCGTGTGACGGAGCTTGACAGACCAAACCAAGGTATTATTGGAGGGCAATATCGTGTACACTTGAGAAATAGGACCTGCGACTGTGGGATGTTTGACGCACTTTGTTATCCATGCACTCATGTAATTGCAGCTTGTCAGAATCTCCGTCTGGATCCCATGAGCTATGTCGACGAAGTGTACAAAATAGAATACATGTACAACGTGTGGAGACACGTATTCCCACCAGTCTTAGATGGACGTAAATGGCCGTATGTATCGCTTGCTCCGTTTAAGTTGTTACCGGATAGAGAACTGCGTCGCAAACCAAAGGATCGACCTTGCTTGACTAGAATACATAACAATATGGATATCCGAGAAACTGCCAACCAACAAAAGTTGTACGGATGGTGAAGGAACCCAGGCTATACAACTCGATCATGTCCAAATCGGAATAGCTGATAGTTGTTGTAATAAAATTATGTTGCATTATTTATATTTTATTTAAAATATAAAAATATTAAAAATATTGTCCTATTCAAAAGAACTTTTATTTTATTAAAAATATAAAAAGTAAATTACAATTAAAATATTAAAAATAACTTTTATTTTATTAAATGAAACAATATAAAAAAGTTTGTACAAATATATTAACAAAAAACAATGTTGGTGCCGGTCGAAATCAGTGCCACAAGGGGGTGGTCGACGGTTAAGCGCTGGATTCCTCATTGGTTCAGCTTCCGGCGGGGGTTGTGGTTGCTCCGGCGGGGATTGTGGTTCCTCCGGCAGGAGATCTGGTTGTAGGTGTTGGGAGGATGACCCACCTTGATAGAATAATGACTGCGGAGGTGTTTGCATCACCCATGGCGGAGGTGTTTGAATCCCATAAGGTGATGGGGATTGGTAAAAAGAAGAGCTCCTCGACGGTGACTCGTGCGATCCTTTATGCAACGGTGGCCTATAGATCAGCGGTTGACTCAGAGTAATCGGGAACGGAGATGAACCAGGCCATGCATTCCAACCTGCTATAAGACTGGGAAAAGGAAACATATAAGGGTTAGGATACATATAAGGGCTAGGATACGCACCTGGCATAATCTGAAAAGGCTGTGATATGGGTGTCGTCGGTTGAAGTGTTGGGCCCAGTGACTTTGTGGGCGCTGTTGATGCGCCCAGTGATTGTGTCGACGCTATTTATGGGCCCGTCCCATCATCCCTTCTCATTGGATTTAAAGGGCCTCGTCGTTCCCTTTGTACACGAATTTGTCATCGCATCTCCTCTTCCAACTGTAAATATGGCTTGCCATGGATCCTAAAGCATGGCATGTATTCTGGCACGCACGCTAACTCAAGAACGATGATCGGTTCCTGAGTAGGTATATAGTCATATCGATTTTCCCACATTTCGATATATACTGACCAAAATCTTGGTCAATCCGTATGCAACTGCCGTAAATCGACTTTGTGCTCATCATCGAACACCTCAAGTGCCACGGGAATCAGTTGTCGAAATCCAAATTGTCACAATACTCTATCTGACTGGTGCATCTCCACAGTGGCATAGTTGACCAATGGAACCTTCACATGCCAAATGTTTGGATTTTGAAAGAAGTCATCCGGAATTACTGCCCAAATTACCAGATCCTGGTATGGTGTCCGTTGAAACTATATAAACATGATAAAAATATTAGTTATATACATAATACTAAATACTAAATACGAAACAACTATTTTATTATGTATATGTATTTTATTTAATACTTACTTGTGCTTTTGACCGTTGGTCTAATAGAAGCCGTATATCTTCAAGAGAGGTAGGTATTCCAACATAACTCACTAAACGGTTCCACCTAATTAAATAAATTTTTAGCATACAATTATATTTTAAATCTACGTAATAATTGTAAAATCTAATATAAAATTTACCTCGTTATGAGTGGGAATGTATATGGGTGGTCCACTCGAGGACGTAAAAATAGAAAGTGAAATTGTGCCCATGATTGCAGTAGTGATAGGAAACCTCTGATTTTGGCTTTATTCGGTCACGTCGTCCCGCACATCTCCCAGTACAATTTTGCTAACACGGCAGACCCCTAACTAAATTCACCAGCTGCTCTAAAATCAACAAGTTTCAGCAGCCATATCAGATGTACAAGGTTTCGTGACAAGTCCGGCATCAGATAACCTTCAATCATCTCAAGAATGTAGGCCCGAGCATATCGTTTTCTTTCTAGTTCAGTCAAATCATTATCAGGCTCCGGGAATGTGTCTCGTAACCAGCCCATCTCGATTCGACCTCCGTTAATATTATTCAGAATAGCACCCAAAAGATCGTAGCAAATGGCTCCCCAATCAGTAGATTGGGCGAACCCAGTGACTACATACCCATCCACCGGCAATCCCAATTGCAACTGCACGTCTTCTAGAGTGATAGTACACTCTCCACATGGAAGATGGAAAGTGTGTCTCAGGTTTTCACCTCTCTATCAACGCACTGATTAGTTTCAGGTCCAACTTGCACCCCCGGCCTATCGTGGCCACATGCCAAAAACCCGCTTCTCGCAAGTAATTCTCTATCAACGGCGATGGCGGACCAGGCATATTACGAATATAGCATTGCAACACCTGATCTACAGACTGTTATAAAAAATTATAAAATAAAAATTAATTAAAATTGCATAAATGAAAAATATATTAAATAGTATTGAAAAATTAAAATTGTCACTTACCATTGTCATTTGATCGATAGGGATGTGTTAATTATCGAGACGAATTAATTTTCCGGCCATTGCTAACAAGATCAAATATTTTTTAATTTTAAAAAAAAAACTATTTCAAAAAAATTTAAACAGACCTTTTTTACAAAAATTAAAGGACTTTTTTGAAATTTGAGAGGAATTTGAAAGGACTTTTGTGTGAAAAAAATGAAAGGGGGCCTTTTATAGTTTTTTTTTTATTTACCGTTGGATGCCAAACGGTCAAAAAAATAGTTGTTGGGGGTTAAAAAAAGGGCAAAACGCGTCCCTGGGGGAGCGTTCTGCCACGTCAGCACAAAGCGCGCCCTCAAGGAAGCTCTTTGTGCTGACATGGACACGTTTTCAGGGAATTCGGCCCTTCCCGGTAAATAATTAAAAAGTCGGTCCATTTCTGTAAATAATGTTAAAAAAGGATATTTTTGGGTAAAATGGCCTTTGTTATGTGTGTTTTAGGTTTATTAGATTTATTTTTATGAAATTTATTTGGCACGTTATTTTTATTATTTTAATATAATTTTTTTATTTTTTATGTAGGCAAAAAATGAGACCATTGAGATGGAATTTGTGAATGGGACCATTGAGTTGGAATTTATGAGATAAATTAGGAATAATAGTTTATATGTTCTAATTTTTTTAGGTTTTATAATTGGGAATAAGAGTTTATGTTTTTAAATTTTATTTTATGTTTTTTATAAATATTATAAATGAAATTTCTTTCGAATCATTCCATGCAAAAAAATTTATATTTTTTGACAATAATTAAGTTGGCATGTTATTATATATATTATATTTTAAACCAATACATTTTACTTATTATCATTTTAAAATAATAATAACATTATTCGTATTTAGTATGTTGCGATAGTTTTTGTTATATTTTTTTTATTGGCATGTTAGTTTTATTATTTTAATATAATTTTTAGGTATTTTGATAAATATTTAAAATGTATCAAACTTATAAATTAATTATCGAAATTTGTTTTGAAATTGCAGGTATCGAAATGGGTTCATTGATTAAGAACGATGATCACATATCAAACACAGTTAATAATATGGTAATATATTGTTATTTGTTAATCATTGGTTCCTTTAAAAAAAGTTCTACGTCATTTACGGAAATAAATTATGTTATAATAACTATTTTCTATAATTTAATATTGTCAGGGCTCGTACCACGCTATGAGGGGTAGGGTAAATGGTTTAGGATATCCCCTAGATGAACGAATGATGCCATATTGGAGTTAGCCAGATTCGAGTCAGCAGCATTGATCCAGTCGTTTGATTTGCAGTACGATTTAATATCCACATTGTTTGAGCGTTCGCGCCCGGAGACCGACACTTTTCATTTGTTGTGTGAGGAGTGCACTGTCACTCTGGAGGATTTTGCATTACAACTTGGGCTCCTAATCGACGAGAGTGCCGTAACGGGCGTAAGTATGATACCTGAGCTAGCTGCCCTTTGTTATAGCCTATTAGGAGTCTCGCCCAATGATGCTGAGTCCAAATTTACAGGTTTGAGATTTTCATGGCGGAAAGCCAATTTTGAACATTTATCAATTACTGCCACTGAGTAGGAGGTGATGTGCGCAGCTCAAGTGTACATTATGCATATTATAGGGGGTGTATGGAACGACGGAAATGTGCAAGTGTACACAATCGCAACAAGTAATAAAATAACAAGTAAATGTCGAGTTATCATACCCACATGGACTGTGAAAAGAATTATTTATGGAATTAATTTAAAAACACTTTGGTGAAGAAAAATATTTTGATTTGAAGAGGTGGTTAAAAAACTAGGATTTTAACTAAGTAAATAAATAAAAATAAAATAAAATTTCCAATGCACGATTTCAAACGATGATTTTAATCAAGATGACATAATTGTGCTAGATCAATTACATTTCCTAACTTAGAATTAGTAAACTCATGTTTATGTTGTTACGAATAAATTCACAGCAACTCGGTAATTTGCTGACTTATGAACATACTTACCTACCAAAGTCTATTTATCTCTTGACTATATCTCTATGTCAATTCAATCGATTAAACAAATTTTAATAAGCAAATGTGTTAATGCACATACATACTTATGAAATTAAAATAATCTCTTGTACATATCTCTATGCAAATTCAAACAATTAATTCAATCTCATAAGCACATAAAAGATTATTTGAGGTAACAATGTATTTCTACCTTGAAACAGTTTAATTACAATAATCTTGCAAGTTATGCAAGGCAAATGTATCGTTAGATAGTGTTGCTAATTTAACCCTCGGCTACCTTAGATGATTAAACATGCATTAATTAAGTATCGTGTCAATTAATTACAATTTCAATCTGTTTAAATAATTAATTCATTAGTTACCTTACAATTGTAATGCAAGAATAACTTAGTCATGGTTTACTTAATCAAACATCTTACCGAGGCCTATAACAACACAAACACAATTTTAATAAATTAAGTAGACAAAAATGCAATCAACCTAACACGAGTTAAATTTAAGCCATACCAATTAAATTAAACATTTTAACATCACAAATATTCATAGACATGTTCATCATAACAACAACAAAAATTAAAAGGATAGGGAATAAGAATCAAATCCGGTGTTTCTCTGTGGCTTGACTGGTTTGCTCCACTCTTCCTTCTCTGCTTGTTCTTATCGAACAGAGGCTGCTACGAACACTTTAATGCTGTTCCAAATAGTGGATGAATGACACTTTTTCAAGAGGTGAAATCTGTAAGAGAATAAAGAAAAATGGATGGGAAATGAAAAGAGAAAATTGAGAGAGAAGAGATGAGATGAGAAAAGTTGAAGTGTGTTTGAAGTTAGCAGCCAAGAGGGGTTTTTATAGGTTGAGAGGGCTTCTAAAAATAGCCAAAATCAGCAGCCATAGCCCCCCCCAATGGCCGGCCACACATGTGGCAAGTTTGAAGTTTTCAAACTTGCTATATTAAGGTATGGGCAAATCTAGAAAGGCACAAATAGTGGAGGGGTTTGTTTGCAATTTTAAAAAGTCTTCAAGGGTCATTTTGTAAGATAATTAATCATCCAAGCAAGCTGATTGGGTCAGCATGTGGGACGGTTTTGGGCTGCCCAATACTCGGTCGGTTCGGTTTTCTCGATTCAGCTCAATTGGGCCACTTTTCATAATTAATTAATAAAAATTTATTTAACTCAAATTAAATTGGATATAAATTAAAATTAATTATATTATGAATTAATACACATAATTTGGACCGTCTTAGACTGAAAAATTAATTCGGCTTGATGCTTCAAAATTGTTTCTCGATTTTGTGCTTCTAGAAGTGTCTACCTAGCCGTTTTTTGCCCTTTGTACAAAGCTGTCGAAAATAATCAAAATTACTTATAAAATTAATTAAAATTCATTATTTTAATAATTTAAGTACAAAATGATTATTTTATAATAATTATATATTTTTTGACAAGAATTTTACCGAACTTGCAAGAATTTGAGTTAAAAAGGGCATGAAAAAGTGTGTATATTTTCGTGTTTCTAGTGTACTGATGTCGGATGCGAACAATAACAGGGTTCATTTGATGTATTTACCCCTATTAACTGATTTCTAGAATGTTCGCTCGTATAGTTGGGGTTCTACAGTTCTGGCTATGTTGTATCGTGAGCTCACAATACAATAGACAAAGGCGGATGCCTCATGCTGCAATCTTGGGCTCTTTACCAAATGTCATTCTTGGCATCGGTTAGGCACCAAGCATATGTATTTCCACTGGTGAACAAGTGATAAAATTTTACTTGTTATAACAATTAATTGACGTTTTTTTCTAACGATACTATTCTAACATGTAATTTGTTTTCGTAGATGGAGTACTAATCCAGGTATAGGGAGGTCAGACACTGTCCCGATATATTGTCTGATGATTGAACAACATGTCAGGGAAGGAGTAAGTTATTCCAATATTCGTGACATGTAATTACTTTGTATATCTTACTCGAACTGTGTTAAATTTTAACCATGTTATTAATCATGCAATTCATCTGGATGTCGTATCGAAGACCAAAAATTGCGGCTATTATACCCTCTTCTACCCACATTCATTCACACATGTGGTGCATTAGCACGCCAATTATCAATTTCCAGACAATCGAGTGGTATAACGGGGATCGAGCACTCCGGCAGTTTGGTTGCATCCAGTATATCCTCACTCCGCCAATGCAGTTAGGAAGATCCATGGGATTAACAAGAGAGGAAAACATAGAAATAATTGGGGGTTGTGCACCATAAATATATTGCAGTGTGGGATAATCAGATATTGCGAGAACTTCAATGGATATTTCTTTCAATTTGCAACCATCGTTAGAGTACATACAATGGTACTCTAATACGAGAAAACCATATTTATTGGTGGGCAATCGACTGTAGTCCCCCCACACATGCATCGACTTGGGGCATACGAGCCAGAGCCCAAGCTAGAGTCCGAGCGGTCGCATACACATTCCAAGGATAGTTTTTATCATCTGGAGTTGCGAGTCTATGACTATTTCCCAGGCCAGTCAGGACACGGATATCATTTCAGGTTTGATATCTTTAGTCCAGTACCACCACAATACAGCACTCCTCCCAACCCGTATCCACCACATTACTCCACTCCTCCTAGATCGTATCCACTGCAATACAGCACTCCTCCTGGCTCAAGTTCATCGATGGCATTCAGGGCATATGATTTTTCTTCAATGTTTCGCATACCCCCAACTGCGACTGAAGAAAATGTTGATCGCAGTGATAACCCATATCATGAATGTCGACCCCTGCAGAAATATACCCCTAGGACCACACCATCAAACCATCAATTTTAGGGGTTTCTTGCAATTTAAATATTACAAAGTTTGTACTTTTTTATTCTAAAAAAATATAACTCAAGAAAAAGATAATTTTTGTATTTATTTAATTAGATTAATTGCAACATTAAAACTTGGAACAAACTTTATGGTCATAAATTAGAATAATTGCAACATTAAAACTTGGAATAAACTTTGTGGTCATAAATTAGATTATTTGCAACATTAAAACTTGGAACAAAATTTGTAATATAAATTAGGTACATTGGTGTACATAAGCACAATTCCTACCCGATCGTGACGATTGTCAATATGGTAGTTTTGTTGCAGGCATTTACTCCGATTATGACCAGCTAATCTGCATAATCCACAATGCTTATCGTCGAATTTCTCCCTAATGCCCATTTCATTATAAATTCTGGATGATTGCGGACGACCTTTCGGATTCCTACGCAACCCTTTGTCTGGGACAAGCTTGAAAGTCATCGGAAGCACCTCCCACGTAGACCAATCAGGCAGGACGGGGAACTCGTTCTCCCAGACACACAATCTGCACTCAAGGGTGTACACATCATCGATAAATTGTTCAACATTGAGCAAAAATTTAGCACACGCTACCACAACATGCGCACATGGATAATGAAGTGTTTGGAACCTCCTATAATCGTACCGTTTGTTTCAGAGATCAACTCCATAAGACCTAAGTGGTATACCGCATCGACGAAAAATGGTCTCTGTAACTCAAAATGTTTCAAAACGTCATCAATATACTTCTACATTCATCGACCTCGCCATCTAACGGTTTGCAACCATTGTATCCCTGACATCTTCGACAAACACGTGTTCCGCCTCTATCTAGTTGACTTGTTGCTGACTCATTCTTGGCATCAAGGTAGCCAAACTGTAAAATGTAGCTGAGAAGGCAGATGAAATCAGAAGATGTCGTGTTTCCAACAATACGGAGTTGATCCCCTCTGCCAAGTTTATGGTCATATGACCATAGCAAAAGCCCTAATCGAAAATCTGAGCCCATTGCCACGACTCCATGGTTCCCAACCACTGTAAAAAACATGTGTTCATTTTCCCCTCCATGTCACTCTCAAGTCGAGTCATTCTTTGGCGGAAAATGTGTGCCTCTAGATCATGCATTGGGTATGTATTAAGAAAAGATAAGCTATAGTATTGATCTAAAACATTAAAACTTATATTGAAAAGATAAGGTTATCCTTTACCCATTCTCACAACTTGTCTCCGCCAGTCTGCATTATTATAATCTCGATGGAAGTTAGCCGCGATGTACCAGATGCAGTAAACAGATCTCCATAGCATAGCGGAACACCTAATGGCATCAATTAATCATTTTCCTCTATCGGAGATGATACAAATATTATCGTTACTAATAACATACCTCTGCAGGTTCGTAAGGAAGAATTCCTATAATTCCATATTTTCTTTATCTACGATGGTAAATGCTATCGGGAGCACGTTCTTGTTCACATCTTGAGCAACCGTAAAAAGTAGGATCTGTGTATATTTTTTGTATAGCCAGGTCTCATCTACTTGCACAAATGGCTTGCAATGGGGAAATGCATGCACATATAGATCAAACATCTAGAACATCCGATGGAAAAAAAAATTTCCCAGTTGTAGTTGGTTATCTGGGTCGTAATAAGGTCGTGTCTATAACACCCTTAACCTGTATCTGTCGTCGGAACAGGGTTTCAAAGTATTACCGGAACATTCAGAATAATTTTTCAATTAATTTGCATAAATTACTATCCATTTACTGAGATCATACATATCGTCCCTTATATGGACCCTCGAGGCCCAAAACGAGTGTTAGAATCAAATCGGAACTAAATCGGGAACTCAGGGAATTTTTTACGAAATTCTAAAATTTTTCCTAGGTGCAGGGCTCACACGCTCATGTAACTCTCTGACTTTTAAAGAATGAAGAAATTGAAGTCACACGCCCGTGTACTAGGCCGTGTGGCAAATTTTTGTTTTCAAAATTTAGGTGCAGTTTTCACATGGTCGTGTAACACGCCCGTGTCCAAGGCCCGTGTCAACCACACGACTAAGACACACCCGTGTCTCAGTCCGTGTGCCCAATTCTGAGCATTCTATTTCTCATTTTTAAGATGCAGGGGAAATACGGTCGGACCACATGCCCATGAGACAAGCCATGTGTCACACACGGCCAAGACACATGTCTGTGTGTCTGCCCATGTAGACAAAATAAGGTCATTTCCTAGCCTCATTTGTCATCCAAAACTTACCATTTTCCTGCACTAAAACTTACAAGCATTTATCTACCAATCCAACATCATATTCACAAGAAATTTGACATCAATTATATAATATTATCTCATGCATCAATAGATATAAACTTACTCGTGTCATAAACTCATATACTAACACAATTTCATCAAACCAACTCATAATAAGCACTTATGTGATTATCAAAACATCACTTTAACATAGTCAAACTTTAACCGTCATTAGCCACTCCAATAGCTAGGTTACAAAACAACCATTACAAGCCATCATTGGCCAACCAAGCTTATACATGCCATTATACCAAAATGAGATAGTGGATAATGTGATGACTGCTCCGACTGACTTCTAACCTTCGCGAGCTTTGAGCACTATAAAATAGAAAAATAAACGGAGTAAGCATTTTACGCTTAGTAAGTCCATATAACGGGAAATAAACTTACCGGTCTTATTTATTAACACAAGCACACATAAATACATAGTCACTCAATTTTGGGTAAGTTACCCAAACACATACACTTATTCAAACAAGTTAGTCACATAATCTCATATGAATATCAAGTAAACATAGATGAGCTCATCACATTATTACAAGCTTCCATTAATTTCACCTTTCCACTCTTCAAGAGACTTTTTCGTCAAACTATTGAAATCTTGATGGATGTTCGGGTAATATACACATGTGCAAAAGTACCAATTGGGTACATAATGAAAAGGCATACCCTTAAGTTGTACATTTTACCGTAGGATTACCAGTCCAGGCTAAATCCTATCCGTAGCATATACTCTAAAGGGCTTAATATGGATTACCCGTGCGGGCTAAATCCAATTTATAACCTAACTCAAGAGGGCTTACATTAGAAATACCTGTCCGAGCTCTATTTACAACATATGCACTATTATTTTCAACCCATCAAAATTCAACATCGACCGGAACACGATAATTTGTCCATATTACACAACTTAAAACTATTTCATTATGTAATATATCATCTCACACATAACAACACAATCATACAATTCAATTCAAGCATATTAACATACATTTTTAAGTTACACGAACTTACCTTGAAGATGGTTCGTTTTTTAATTTCAACTAATCCGAAACCTTTTGTTTTCCTCGATCTAGTTCTGTAGTTGGTATTTCCAGATATATATGGATAAATTTAACTATTAATCTATCACATTTCATATACATTTGCATTCTATTGAATCCTAGGAAAAATTACCATTTTGCCCCTATCCTTCTCAAAAATTTTGATTTCATCCCTAAGCTCGGAAAATGAAATTCATGAAATTTAACCCTCTTTCCAAGCCTAGCTAAAATTTATAAACAACATTTACAGCACACATTTTTCACAAGTTTCAGAATTTTTCATGGGTTTTTACTATTTTTCATTTTAGTCCCTAAATCAAGTTTTCATCAAAAATTGCTTTGTAAAAGTTGTTTATCTATGAATAACTTTTCATTTTCTAGCATAAATTTATAATTTTCAGCATATTCATCCATGACCCAAATTTCATACCTTGATAACTTTTCAAATTAATCCCCTAAATAGAGAGATTAGACTATGCCGGTTTCAAAAATATAAAAATCATTAAAAACAGGACTTGATTTCATACCTTTTCAAGCTTGATAAGTTGTCTTCCTCTCTCCTAGGGTTTCCATAGAAATTTTAGGGAAAATGATATGAAATTAGATGAATGTTTCTTTTTATTTAATTTCCATATTTTAATTTTAGTGATTTCCAATTTAGTCCCTTGCCTTTTCTAATTTTTCCACGGATGAGTCATTAAAATATCTACTAACTACTCTTCAATGGTATAATTACCATATAAGGACCTTAAGTTTTGAATTTCATAGCTATTTGATACCTATAGCTACTAGAATCCAACTTTTGCATTTTATGCAATTTAGTCATTTACCTAATTAACCACACAATCGATAAAATTTTTGTATCAAAATTTTCATGTGACCTTCCTATCATGATGCCAACCATAAAATAAAATAAAATTATTTTTATTTTTAACTCATTATGGTCTCAAAACCACTGTTTCGACATCACCGAAATTGGGTTGTTACATTGTTTGTAACTCAATGACAATCCTTGGCACATACTCCCGCATAGCGGCTATCCATCCGTGTAACTCATTGTACGATGTATTGAAATCCCTGTACAATTGCACCATTGACATCTGTTTAGCTATCCATGCCTTTCAGTATGATACTCAATACTGGAATCGTGCCTGCATTTCGGCAATCAGTACCGAAAATTTAATGGTCGGCATGTCCTTCACCATTGGCATGATATATGTACAGATAGTTTTAGAATCAAGTTTTCAATGATCTTCTATCATACGTGTTGACGTGCATGTGTGAGGCCCAACAAATTTGCATATCTCCCACATCTGCAGCTTTTGAATAAATGTGGCTCGTACCCGCCAATTGTAGCCTTCCGTCGACTTCCAACACTCCCCAATATATAATGTCAGTTTAGACACTATGACTTTGTAGTCCACTGATATATTCATGTTATACGGCTTAATAGCAAATACACATTCTTCCTTACTTTCAAATCTCTGGCCCACGAACAATTCCTCAGGATCGAAATCTACGTCCAACCGATGAATAGGTAGTAATTTCAGGGTACTCTAGGAACTCGGCTATGTGCGCCGCGTTGGGGTCTATGAGCGACATGTATGCCCCAGGATTATTGTGTATTACAATACGTCGAATCGGGTTCCCAACTAAAAACGCATTAATGTTTCCATCTTCATTCACGTCTTCGTTGTAAATATCATCGGGGGCCTCGTCCACATCGGGATCACTATCACTATCGACCTTGTGATCATAAGGATAACTATTATCGTATCCATCATCACCAACCACATCAATATCGAGTGCAACATTAAGATCGATATCGATCCCGAGTATAGTCTATTGGCTATCAACGTACGATATTGAAGCCACCATACACGGTTCTTAAGCTCCATGTTCTTCACCTAATGCAGTGAGATCTTCAGTTGGCTCCACACCAGCTAACTCAACAAATAATTGAATTGGTGCATTTTGGTCACTCCGATTCCCACAATAAAGAGCGATCATTTTCTCCACTTCTTCATTGTCTACAAGTTTCATTTCGGTGAATTTAATGGGATATGTCGAAACTAGAAACTTGTAGAAAAGTTTCGAGATCCTTCTCCCACAACGTCTAACAATTTTTACGCTAATGTTTTCCTTCATATCATCGAATGAGACATTTCTATTAAATCCCATTTCTATTTGTTGGCGACATTCAAATATACATCCAACGGTTATTGTCAAGATTATTCAATCGAAATAAATGCATATAAAAAAATGATTATCTATCTTTAATACTAAATCTGTTAAAAACTAAATAAATATTCTCAAAACAATTTCAAACAACAAAAAGATACTTACATAAAAAATTTAATGGATAAAAAGAGACCAAAATTATATCAATATGTAATTTTTTTCATTCATAAGCTCAGTTCTCATTTTGCACATGAAGGACATTTATCTTTACATTTAACCACTTAAATTCATTTTTACGTTTTCTTCCATCTCCGATCTTGTATCTTCCTCTGGGAAATTCTCTATATTAAATTCTGAATTCTCTTCAAATTCATCTTCTACAATCTAATTTGGAAATTCCTCAGGATCTTCTTCCTCTTCAATCTTTATAACGGGTATTGAATTTAGAAATTCTCTTGGTAATTTCCTAACAACTAATTTATCCATCCATGATATGTCAAACACATTTTGCTTCCCAGTCAACTTTTGTGAACCTCCACTTTGTCTCGCTATTTTCCTTGCTCCATAAGAGATTATAAACTTCACGAAGTATATAACTAGATTCTAATAGGTTCGTGGTACCAATGTCTTCCAAAGATGGTCTAAAATAATTTGATGCTCCCGTTCTATTAATATCACTCTAAGGATTAAGTATTGTACTTTATTCTTTCTAATCAGTTCATGACCATTCCATAACCCTTTTTACATCTTTTGATTTACGGTAATAAGGTGTTGAACGATGTCTTTGTAACAGACCGAATTTGACCCCAATCGAAATGGTGGTTTCGGGACCACGAATCCGAGTCTGAGAAATATTTTGATATTATATTTTGTGTTTATTATATGTGAATTAATGTGTGTGAAAGTCTCGTAGAAAAATTTTATCGTTTGTGTGTTCAGTTTAACAAAAAGGATTAAATCGCGTAAAGTGTAAAAGTTGCATACTATAGTGTAAAGTGCTAGATTGATGATGGCTTTTTAATATGGGGCATTAAAAGGGCAATTAGCCCATTTTCAAGTTAGTGGGTGGCATATGTCATAACTAACCTTAAGTTTTATATTAGTTTTATTTTATTTTAAAGGTTAAATTAGTAATTAAATAATTATTTACTTTATATGTTAAAAGATTATAATAATAAGCCATCATCTTTTCATCCATCTTTGGCCGAATGTGGGAGAAAGAATGAAGCTTTGAAACCTTTTAATTTTCGGCAATTCTAAGCTAAAATTCAAGGTGAGTTTTTAGTCGATTTTTGTTAATTTTGACGTTTTGAGATCATTGCTTGAACTAGTAGCTTACCCATGTTGAAATTTTTGAATCTAAGCATGTTTGATATTCGGCCATTGATGTGTTCATGTAGTTTTTGATGTTTGATGATTTTTTCTTAAAGATATGTTAAAGATTAGTATATTTTGTATTGGAAATTTTAGTGAATTTGAGTATTTTGGACTAAATTGCAAGAATAAATTTTTAGAGGGGCTTATTTGCGAAATAAACGAAAGAAATGGACTTGTATAGTCCTTATACATATTCGGCCCTTAAGTAGTGTTGAGAAATTTTGTGTATTTTGTGTTTTATGCAAATAGGATTAAATTGTGAAAATGTGAAATAGTAGGGTAAAATGGTAAATTGCCTATTTATATGTTTAGGGACTAAATTGAGATGAAATGTACTTGAATGAGCTAAATTTTAATGTGTTTAGATCAAGAACAAAGAAAAACGGATTTGGATCGGGGAAAAACAAAGGTTCTCGAGTAGCCGGTTTACGCGGTCCATCGACAGTCGAGGTAAGTCCTTAAGCAAGTATACACCAAAGAATTATTTACGAATATAGTATATAATGATGTTTGAAATTTTAAAGCATAAATATACATGTTGGCCGAATGTGGAGTATGAATTTGTAGTGAAATTAATTTGGTTAATACAATGTGAATATGTATGTTTGGATTAATAGGTGAAAGTAAAATGAAGAATATGAGATGGTTAATAGTTTAGTACTAAGTACTGTGTATCGCAAAGTTGAATGTGTTGATATTCGGGCTTCGTGCTCTAGCGTGCTTAGTGCCGGTGACATATTCGGCTTCGTGCCTAGCGAGCTTAGTCTTGGTGATATATTCGGGCTTTGTGCCTAGCAGGCTTAGTGCCGGTGATACTTTAAAATGAAGGAACCATAAATTGCTCGAGGTGTAACATAGTTAATCTATTGAGTTAAAAACTCAGGTAAGCATAAGTCCCATTTGAATTCATCAAAAGTAAGGTAAGTTGTGATTAATGTTACTTGAGTTGAAATATTATGTTAAGAACGGTGTTATGTGAATTTGAGCTTATAATCGACGTGTATGAATATAGAAATAATAAAATTTTTAGTGTGATAATGTAATGGATATGAATGTTGAATTTACATGATTATAAACGTGCGATTCATGTAATATATGTACTTTGTGCTTTGATGAGTTGCAGGTTGATGGTAGTGAAGTATAAGTAATTGAGTTAATATATTACTAGTATTCAGTTTTGTATCAATTGCATATCGAAATATACATAAACGATGTCCTACATTTATTGATTAAAAATGTTAAAGTGCTTGGTTAGTGAATTATCGTTTGCTTAAGACTTACTAAGCTAGTGAGCTTACTTTGTAAGTGTTTGTATTTCTGTTTTATAGATCGTTGACTCAACTACCGGCTCAGGGGATCATCAAGAAAGTCGACCACACTATCACTCTCTTTGGTATATATATGTTTACCTTTTGAATCAAAGGCATGTATAGGCTGTATTTTGATAAGTAATGAATGATATTCGATTTTGGTAAATGTATATATATGGCCTTACGAATAAGGCTGTTACTTTTGGATTAAGCATCGTTTATATGTTTGATATAATAGTCTGTTTTAATCTTTGGTATAAGACGTATGCATATAAGGCTTGGAAGTTAAATGTAGTTGTATAGAAATGATCATATATATGTATAAGTATGCTTATTATGTCGTGCGAATATCTCTACTTAGATTATTATATGCTCGGTATAATTCAGAAATGACCATGAAAATGTATGTACTAATGCTTTGGGTTGATCATTGAATTTTTATTTTGAGAACCGAATATATGGTCGATGGATTGGTTGTATATATATAATTTGAATTAGTCGCATATCATGTGTGTTTGGTAGGTTATTCAATGATCTTGTATCCATGTATTAATAAGGTAAAATGAATTGAAAATTTTGAATTGACGTGGATTTTGTTTTAGGGACAATGCGCATATTATGGTAGTATGATGTGTTTGTTTGGTCATGCTATATTGTCCGAGTGTCATATGTGTGAATGATAAGCTATTTAAGTACCATGGACCTATTCGTTTTAATATGCATATTCGTAGAAAGTATAAAATAATATGCTGATATTCGGTTAATGAGATGGATGTATCATATATGTTTGACATACGAAATTTGGAGTTGTTAGGTGAAAGCTTGATTCGAAACTTGTATAGATTAGGAGTTATGATGTACTGCATTATGAAACATGGGTTGTAAAGTAAATCTTGTTCTTTATTTGTGGATATAAAAAAAATGTAAATATGCATATTGGGTTTATTCCATAAATGACTGTGAAAAATTGTGTCTAATTCGGTAACGCCTCATAACCCTAATTCGGCGACGGGTACGGGTTAAGGGGTGTTACAGTCTTTTTCTAGTTTCATTCTGTAATCTTACAATTCTCTCATCATCTTATCAATTTTCTCCCTTTGTGCTGAAGTTATTATCTCATCAGGCAATATCAAATTTATTGCCATTCCTTACAATATCTATGACAGAAAATATTTTTTATTTCGATTTTCTGTATTTATCTATTTTTTTTCTGTTGTTATACTAACTAAAATTTATAATAGTTACTAACAAAATAACTTTCAAATATATTAAAAAAATTTAAAACATAACATTGATAACCTAACAAATCACAATAAACCTTAAACGAATAATTAATCTAAAGACAAAACTTACTAACAAAATAACTTAAAAATTAATATAAATTTACATTTATAATCTAACAAATCACAATAAACAAAATAACTTTAAAACAAAACATAAAAATAATAGTAACAAAATATTTTTTTCTCATCATAATCTATTCTATTTGAAAATAACAATAAAAATAGAAATACATTTTCTTTCTTTCTTTCTTCTCCCTCTATTCTTCCTTATGTTCTGCTATTTTTTAACAGATATTTAGTATTGAGCCGAATGGGGGGAATTTGGTGCTGGTGCCGCCTATCAGATAGGCGTCACTGGTGCCTCCTATCAGATAGGCACCATACCCCTGCATTACATCCGTATAAAAATATAGGTTTTGTACTATTCTGGTACAAATGTGGTGCCGCCTATCAAGTAGGCACCACTATTAAAATATTTTTTTCAGTCAAACATGTCAAATTTTTAGGGTGGTGTTGCCTATGCACCATTCTCCACTTGCTTAGATGTATCATTTCGGTAAATAATCTGTCTGACATACCATTTAAGTATTTTTTTAAATTTTATAATATACAGATAAAAAAGCCCAACAATGTCCCTATTGCAAACTTTTTGTTTTCTTTGACAAAATAAAATTTTATAAAAATTGAATGACCAACGGCATAGTTTACCCAAAAACATATAAAAGTTAAAAATAAAAATTCTAAATAATATATATTTTTCGGAGTTAAAATAAAAAATAAAAAAACCGAGGAATTATGTAGACACTTAAAATGGCAACTTTGTACGATGAAGTGAAGCAAATGTCTAAAAAAAACAAAATCAGCGACCAACTCGTTCAAAAAGCTCCCACCTCAATTCCCGCACTTTTCCTTTCAACTAAAATCCTCCAAAACAGTCTTTTTGCCAATCACACACATACACACACAAATGGCTAGTCTCATTGAAACCTATGCCTGCGCCCCTTCCACGGAACGAGGCCGTGGAATTCTAATCTCCGGCGATCCCAAAACCAATTCCATCCTTTACTGCAACGCAAGGTCCGTTTTTATTCGTTACCTTGACCGCCCTCTTCACGCCGCCGTTTATGGAGATCACAGCTATCCCGTCACTGTCGCTCGTTACTCCCCCAACGGCGAGTGGATTGCCTCCGCTGACGTCTCTGGAATTATACGAATCTGGGGTACTCATAACGACTTCGTTTTGAAGAATGAGTTCAAGGTCCTTTCCGGTCGGATCGATGATCTACAGTGGTCCCCTGATGGCTTAAGGATCGTTGCCTGTGGCGATGGCAAAGGAAAGTCCTTTGTTCGCGCTTTTATGTTAGTACTCCTTATTCTACCTCTTCTATTCCTCTCTTTTTTATAGGACAATTTCTGTTTCATAATCTGAGACTGTCGCTTGAGTAAAATAAAGATAATATGAAAATAGTTAGATTTTTATTAGAGTTTCTGTGATATTGAATTTAAAGGTGGGATTCGGGGTCAACAGTTGGGGACTTTGATGGCCACTCGAAGAGGGTGCTAAGCTGTCATTTTAAACCGACGAGGCCATTTCGAATTGCAAGTTGTGGAGAAGATTTCTTGGTGAATTTTTATGAAGGTCCACCCTTTAAGTTCAAGTTATCTCACAGGTAGGTAATACTGTTTTCAATTGCTCTTATCATTTATTAGGCGTTACATTTACCTGATATTTTTACTTTTTCGTTTCCCTTAGTGGAAAATGAGTAATCAAAAGTAGCAATTAAAAATATGAGAACAATAATGATAAACAAAAATAAAATAACTAATCAGACGAACCCTAAATTTCTCAAGTAGAATGCCTTGGTCTTAGTGAGGAAGACATTTCATTGATGGTTTGTTCTTGCTTTCATTATTCATATGTGCATGCATGTTTTATGGCGGTCACCAAAGCTATGGCCGTGGTGTCTCAGGAACATAAATTAAATTTGTCAATGATGCAAACAAAGATGCATTTTCAGTACCCGCATCAATCAGATACATGCATTGCTACTTGTTACAACTATTTAACGCTTCATTTCGAGAATAATCTTCTACTCAATCTTAAGATTTGCCTAAACTGAAAAGTGTGCACTGTTTGATTATAATAGAGACTAACAAAAATGAAAAGAGTATTTCTTGATCTTATCTTTCCAACTACACAAGTGTCTATATTTATAGACAAGATATTAAAGCTGCTAATCTGTTCAACAAACTAACTTCTTTAACAGCTTTTTAACAGCTAACTTCTTTAACAGTCGAACTTCACAACTGCTTAGGAAAGTATGAGTTTCATTAGGAAAATAGTATTCCACTGGTTCTTAAGATTTATGTGAGTTTTAGGGTTATTCAAGGAATTGTTTTATGATGTGCAGGGAGCATTCAAATTTTGTCAACTGCATTAGATTTTCCCCAGATGGCAGCAAACTAATTAGCGTAAGCTCAGATAAGAAGGGTATAATATATGATGCAAAGACTGGCGAAACAATGGGGCAGTTGTCCAGTGAAGATGGTCATACAGGTAGCATTTATGCTGTTAGCTGGAGTGGAGATGGTAAACATGTAAGCATCTAGTTGAGTATTTTATTTAGTTGTTTTGATAAGGACCATACCCTGTCAATGCAATTATGCTTCTGACATTACTCTCGCTTTTGTGAAACTTTTTTAATCCAAATGCAAGTTAACAGCTTCGGCTTGGTTTCATTATTCATATGTGCATGCATGTTTTATGCCATTGCATTTGTGGGTATAGTTGCATGTATTCTTTTCGAGAATTCCTAACTCTTTGAAATTTATATTTGACCACTATCTGAATTTAGGCTTAGAGATGTTGACAAGCAGCGGATAATGGAGCAGAATAATAATATTTTTGGAGGGTAGTACCATCTTATGCATTTAGAGCCTTCGGGCTTATTGGCTTGAGATTTCTTACTAACTATTTGATTTGCGCTTTATTTTATTGATGAAATCAGGTACTAACTGTTTCTGCTGACAAGACTGCCAAGATATGGGAGATTTTTGAGGATGGTACTGGGAAAGTAAGTAAAACGTTGGAATGCTCTGGATCTGGTGGAGTGGAAGACATGCTTGTTGGATGTCTGTGGCAGAATGATCATCTCATTACAGTTTCCCTTTCTGGCACAATTAACTTATACTCTGCTAGTGATCCTGATAAACAACCGTTATGTTTGTCTGGACATATGAAGAACGTAAATACATTAACTTTAAACGAAAGCAACGAAAAGATTATTCTATCCAGCAGCTTCGATGGATCTATCCTTCGATGGACTCCAGGGACTGGACACAGTGGCAAATTACAGAGGAAAGATAGTTCTCAAATTAAATGTTTGGTTGCTACAAAAGAGGAGATAATGACATCTGGATACGACAATAAGGTGAACTTATACCAAAAAACACATTGCATTTTGTTATTGTTAAAAGAATATGCATTCTCTGTTATTCAGTTCATCCACCACTAAACAGAGAAAAATGTCAACTTTGTTCTTCATATGAAGTTCAGTTATCAAGGACTTGGAATATAGCTTTCAAATGAAATTTTATTTTACCTGTTCAAGATAATTACATTTGCATCAGTATGTTGTTATTACGATCTTGCAGGGGAAAAAGGTGGCGCTTGTGGAAGCATCTATAAAATTTAGTTTAGTTCATATTCCCTAATCTATAAAAAGTGTGGTAAGTATAGGCGACCTCGCATGAACTGATGGTTGCATTTCAAATGAGTGCTAGAATGGTATAACTCAAACATTATATAATCTTTATTTTAATTAGCTTGTTGGAGCAAAGAGATATGGTTTTATTTGCAACCGGAACTGGCAATGCAGAGACCTCGATAAAATAAATTAACAGATGAAACTTTGGGGCTAGGATTTGAATATTTTCTGAAGCATTGGCTAAGAATGTGCCGTATAAGAACTAGAGTTTTAAACATTGTTGAAAAGATGTTGATTATCTTTGATAATAATCAGAATGATTACTTTCTTCCTAGCTATACAATACCCAATCTTAATGAAATTGCAACACTTGTCTTCTATGGCAATATGAAGAATATCAAGGTTCCTTTTTCTGCATGATGGTTGTAATCTTGATGAATGTTTAAAGTTTCTCTATCCATACACGGGTCACCTGTAAAATTCTTTTTATTGTTCAACATTGATACCATCTCTATCTAGATAAGTAATTTCATTGATTTATATTCGCTGCAAACACTCTGCACCTAGCTTGATTACTAGTTTTTTCTTCTGTTGACAATTCCTCAGTTAATTTCAGGTATGGAGAATTTCTCTTGATCAAGACAAAGCTGGAGAGGCAGAACATATAGATGTTGGCAGTCAACCAAAGGACTTGAGCCAGGCCATTAATTCCCCTGATCTGGCTTTAGTTTCATTGGATTCTGGAGTTGTATTGCTTAAGGATATGCAAATACTTTCAAACATCAACCTTGGATTTTCAGTGACAGCGTCTGTTATTGCACCTGATGGAAGTGAGGCAATTGTGGGGGGCCACGATGGTAAGTTGCATATATATTCTGTCTCAGGTGATTCTCTTACAGAAGAAGCAACCCTTGAGAAGCATAGAGGTCCAATTAGCGTGATACGGTATTCACCAGATTTTTCCATGTTTGCTTCTGCTGATCTAAACCGCGAAGCAGTTGTTTGGGATCGTACCTCCAAAGAGGTAGCTTGAACTTCATATTAGTTTTAATATGTTCTAGCCTTCCAATAAAACTTGGATGGTAGCTTGATTCATCTCATCTTTGAGATGTAATGTTTGGGGGATAGCAACCATTATGTTCTTTACTTATATTCTATCTAATTGCTTGACATTTCCTTGATGTCAAAAGTAAAT
This sequence comes from Gossypium bickii, assembly GCA_025503065.1. Classification (NCBI taxonomy): domain Eukaryota; kingdom Viridiplantae; phylum Streptophyta; class Magnoliopsida; order Malvales; family Malvaceae; genus Gossypium; species Gossypium bickii. Next base: position 103,853,745 of record CP106715.1, read on the forward strand.
CGGGGAATACATATTCAGTTAAGAGAGATGGTTTCCTCCTTAACAAGAGTGGATGCTTCAAACATCTTTCCCAAAAGTAATGCCCTACATTATTATGGGATTCAGATCCATCATTCTTATTCAATCGGGGACATTACTCCTTGATAATCAGCCTTTTTTGTGGTCATCCTCTAGTTTCTGAGTTACATTTGCTACATTGCTCCAAAGCCCTTGTGGCATGGCCATAGTTCTGGGTCTGCAGAGTCTCTTTTAGGACTGATAGTGGAATGCTAATTATGTTTGGAGTACTTGATCATTTCTTCAGTTATCTGGTTATTTGTGTTTGATTTTGGCATCAACTGCTAGGTAGAAACCTGTTTTATTGCATGAAGCAACTTGCTAAAGCTCTTAGCTTTCTAATGTTGCATTGTCTTACAGCCCAAATATGATATTATAAAACTAGTTTTAATTTGTTTATGATATCTTGAGCAGCATTATGCACATTTCTGTTACCGCTTACTTCAAATCAAGAAACAAAAATAAGGTGTGTTGCCATGAATGGGCCAACAAAGTTTCTGATTAATTTGAACAACAGGATGCTTTGAAGTGCTTTGAGAAAGTGTGACTGGATGTATTAACCACCATCTTTTGCTTTGTAGCTAAAAATATGGTGTTCCTTATCGTTTTGCAGGTGAAGCTTAATAACATGTTGTTCCACACAGCTCGTATCAATTGCCTTGCTTGGTCTCCTAATAGCACTATGGTGGCTACAGGATCACTAGACACTTGTGTAATCATATATGAAGCTGGGAAACCTGCTTCAAGTCGCATAACTGTTAAGAATGCTCATCCTGGTGGAGTTTATGGTTTGGTTTTTATTGATGACTGCAATGTGGCTAGTTCAGGGGAGGACGCCTGCATTCGTGTCTGGAAGATAGTGCAGCAATAACGCAAGCAGTGCATAAGACACGAATAATGCTGGTTAAATCTTTAAAGTTAGTGAATCCACATTCATTGCTTTCTTACTACATTTACATTTGTTACCACATGATAGTTGTATAACTGTATTTCAGGACACTATTTCCGTTCTCAAATTTTGTGCCAAAGAATAAAATGAAAGCAAAAAGGAGCAGGTAAGCAGCTTCATCAAGGGTTTTGGTGAAACAGGTTTGCATATATATATTTTTCACCTGGATTCATGATGTAAAGGGGGAGCATTGTGCCCTAATGATACTTTTTTAAGGTTACTCCATATAGAAATATCTTTATCCAATGCATTGCAAATGATGAATAAAGTTGTCAACTGTTTCCATAAATATATATTAATTTGCACTTAAAATGTGCCCTAGAGGCACTCTTCCAACAATTCTTTCATCATTCATTACTCTTTTTTTTTTTTTTTTTTTAATTATGAAATGCGTATAGCATCTTTGTACAGTTTGAGGCCATTTCTTGTGAGATTAGAATCATGTTAATAATTTTTTTCTGCTCTTGAGGAAAAACACTTATGTTTGGTGTGATTGTCAAATCTGGTGATATGGCTTTATTTTAGTTTAGTTGGTATATACATTCCAAGCCACTGAATCTCAAGAGAGAAAGGGTAGTTGTGAGCATTGATCCAAATTCCCAGCCAATTAGGTGCTTTGGAGAGTGGACTATTGGGGCACCATGAGGGCAAAGTTCTATTATGAAATAAAGCAGGCAGCATTTGAAATTAGAGGTTATGTATTGATGTTTCAAAAGGAAAAGAAAATTTCATTTGAAATTTTATTTGGTTTCCTCCACATGAAATTTGAATTTATGATTTTCCATTGATTTTTTTTTTTTTTGCTATTTTCCCTTTCTATTATTATTATTAAGGGGTAAAAAAGCTTTTGTATTCTTTAAAAGAAAATCAGTCTAACCTAGTGCTCAATTAATCCATCACTTGTTAAAAACACATTAACTAAGTTTTGACAACAGTTTTCGTTGTTGACTGTTATTGTGCTGATATGGCCATTAACGACCATTGAGTCAAGATTGTGATGTTGACATGGTGGTCTATGTTAGTAATGATGGTTGACTTAAAATTCTCATGTTATCAAAAATAAAAATATAAAAGTTATTCAAAAAATTTAAGTTCAAAATTAATCTAGATAAATGGGTGTTTAAATTCATTCGAATCTCAACATTTTTTTTTTTCAAGTTCATTCTGAATCTAATTTTTAAATTATTAAAAATTTTAAAATTTTAAATAAAATATAATAATTATTAAAAAAAAAATTAAAACATTATAGAAATTATAAAAAAAAATGTTGTGCTTTCGTTGCTATTTCACATGTAAATTTCATTTTTTTTATAAGCTTTTGAAGTTATTGTTGCTTTTTTTATTTTTAATAATTCGCTAATTGTGACAATGGTGTTTGAAATTATTAGCATTTTTCTGTTGTTAGTTGTTAGTTTTTATGTAGGATGTACAATTGTAATGTGGAAAATCAATGTTATGATTAAATATGTGCATAAAATAGAAAAATGAGACTTATGGTAATAAATTTATTTACCATAATGGTAATTTATAAGATTTTTAGTTGGTATTTTAGATTTTATTAGCTAAATAATTTTTTTATTGTCGTGTTTATTCTAAGCTTGAATTTTTTTTAATAATTTATATTCTTTTTGAAAAAAAAAAATTCTAATGTGGACCACCATATTAACATCACGGTGGCTGATTCAATTATCATTAATTCTTACACTAGCATTGTAGTGGTCAATGACGGAAATTGTTGGTGAAAGGGCTTAATTAATGTGTATTTAATGTCTAGGGGTTTATTGGAAAGATTTAATTGATCATTTTGAAAAAGCATAGGGGCTTTATTATGAAATAATTTTGGTTTTGTTTTTTCCTCAAACTAGCTGTTAAATAAAGAAGTGTAGCCAATATATATACCTCTCTAAGTTATTACTTTTCCATCCTTGTTTTGTTGGACTCATTGGTGTTGTGCTCCGAACTTGTTAAGCGTATTATAATGTAATGAATGTTTCATCCACGTTTTTTTTTTTTTTTTTCTCTCATTTCAAAGACACTGCATTTCTTCAGCAAAATACTAACTACAAAGTACAGGCATGTTGGTGGTGAAAGATGACAATGACAAACTAATATTAGGCAGATTTAGCAAAGGTTTAAAACTACCAACTCAAATTAAACCATGTCATAATGTGCACGTTCTCATTTCATTAGAAAGAACAAAGATTCTACTGAATAATTAGTTCAATGATAAATAGTGTTAAACAGGCTTTTCTTACCTTGTTTTCTAAGTTGTTCTACACTTTGTAGCCATAAAATCGTCCTATTGCTGGTATGAGAGAGAGAACTATGGGTGCAATACAACACGAGATTTTAATGAATGATTTTGTCTTCCAACGTCAACGTGAAGGGTGGGTACAACATATAATAACAACAGCATGCAAATGGCAGCTCAAGAGGGAGTTCCTCTTACTCATTCTGGTCTTACCATTGAATATGAACCCTGAAGCCAAAGGCGTCGACCAAATAATGTATCTCATCTGATGGGTATTCTTTCGAACCTTTCATGAAATTTGGATGCAGGATCAATGTACCGAGTCTCTGAGATATTCACTTTTTAGATCGCACTTCACACCCCTTCATGTGCACTGATTGGACTGTGAATTCCAGTCATCAAGAAGGTTTAGTATAGTTTCCTCTAACTTCTTTGCCTGTGGTCCAGGCTTCAAGACATTAACATCACCCCACTGTGAGCAAGGATCTACCCACCAGCTTCGCCGGCCAGTGCACCATGCCCCTGGGACAGCTCGGTTTCGCCCACACTTGAGGATCTTTTCATCAATCATGTCCAACACAGGATCATCTTTCTGAAACTGTCTTGCAAATGCTGCTCCACTTTGAGCCATTTGATCATAATCAGAATTGTTGAGAAAGTGGGGTTCCGTCTTTGGAGGACTGTCCCAGATCATATATCTTAAATCACCGTTTACAGTAGTGTTCTTGAACTCCGGTGAATTGCAAATGACAGAATGAAAATAGCTTTCTTCGGATAACATAACATTGTTAAAATACATTAGAAGGGTCCGAGGTAGATTATCCCACCCGAAAAGGCAAAATTCCAGAAAGGATCTGCTTAAGACAACCCATGGCGAACCTGCAACTCAATACCAAACTGTTAATAACTGTAGCATCTCCAAAGAAAAGATGTATATATAAATTTTCATGAAATGTAAAGCAATAATATGGATTATAGACTTTGCCTGTGAACACTTTAAAAGCATCAGGCATTAGTCGTTTCTGCGTAGCGTGAAAAATTTTAGTCCTCCTAGCTAGGTAAATCCCTGGGTCAACCACAACAGGCAGGACCCGTTGATCTCTGCATAAAATCCGAAAAAAATATGATTTAGATTTAATCATGAATGTGCAGCAGAAGGATCTATATATCTCATAAAAAGGGTTTTGCCTACTCTTTCCACCCAAGGTCCCCAGTATGATCAATGAAATTGAGGTCCCTCCTAACAGAGGAGAACACGTGGGACATATCTGAGATAACAAACACAACCAAAAAAGAAAAAGTTAGATACAATTAAGAAAACAAAAGGCACAGATGAAAATGGAAAGTAGCATGATGAGGGAAAAATAGGCATAGCGCGCAAGCAAGAGAAACTCCCACCATTGATACTGAGAAAAAGAAATGCAGGAAAGATAGAGGGGAACATCTGAGATTTTTTTCCAATATGACATTGAAGCACCAATGGCGCATATGTAAGTGGGCACCTTGATTCCTTTATGCGTATTTTATATTGACCCTGAGAGAAACAAATAGTAGGAGGCTATGGGATGGAGGACTTATAGCCTAGTAGCATTGGGAACTAGTTTTAGGATTCTCCATTGCATTCAGTCTAAAGCTTCTCTGTAGCAGAAAATCAATCCAAGATTTTCAATGTACCCTAAAGACAATAAGCAGAAACTAATTCAAGTTTAAATTAATGTTTCAGAAAATCGGTTTTGATGTGATTGTTCTTAAGTATTTAGAAAAATATTAAACTTTAAGCAAAAAGTGGTGTAATAAATAACTGCATTATAAACCTGAGTTCCCTAGTTGCAAAAGTGTTACTTTGTCCAGACTCTGCACCCAAGCATAATAAAATAAGTAAAGAGCATCAGAACTCAAGCACTTTCAGCTCCATAAACATACTTGCACATAAATATATAAATATATATATATTCATTAGTTCATTATGAGAATTTGTCTCACCACATATATATACACACACATACATACTCATATAAAAACCTTGTAACACTTAACAACCAATCAATCATTTAATAATTGATAACAAGACAGACAGTAGCATAAACTTCAGATGCAGAGCACCTAGCAATAAAATCAGTATCAGTATACTAACTTTTTTAATTTCTTTTTCTGAAGATAAATTTAGCTTACTTTAAGAGTGTTAACCTCTGTTCGCACATTTAAGTAGGCCATTAACAAAAAACAGATACAGTCTATAGCTAGAATGGTTTCTGTAGAAGAAAATACATTACTTATTTTCAACAGGAAAAGCAAATGATAAAATATTCTATGCCCTCTGTTTGTATTGGTGCGAGGAAAATGGCCTTCTGTCTAAAGACCAAAGTGTAATAGCTTAAGGATTTAAATTCATACATAAAACAATCAATAATTGTAGAATCGGTGCGCCAACAACAAAGTCTGGCCATCCCTAAATCAGATCTCGAAATAGAAACATTAGAAATGCTGGACCAGCCAAAAAATAAGCCAACCACTGCTCTATCAGAGTAAGAAATATTCCAACAGGCAGATCCCTTTACTAAACTAAAAGTTTTAGCAAAACTTCGCAGATTTAGACCCAAAAAGGAAAGTGTAGGACTGAAACCTCATGAATCATCAATATAGATCAGCTCAAAACACTCATAAATCAGCTTCAAGAGAATCTTTCTGTCATAGAGGTAGGCAAAACACTAGATGCTTTTGATCTAATCTGTTCTCAGGACCAGATATGTCTTACAATAAACTATCTTAACAGTTCTTATCTGATTGATAGCTTTCAAAGTTTCATTTTGGCAATGTTAAAATCGCCTCAAAATGTAGATTGCTAGTTTGCTTTCATCTAGAAATCTTTCTTTAGTCAGCAAGAAAGACTACATTTTAAGTAAATTAATAACTTGACAAGCCAAAAATGAATTCTTGCAATCATGATAACTTGAATAGAACAAGAAACTAGTTAGAAACACTATCAAAATCAATAATTTTCCTTTGAGAGTGTAAAACATTTCTGAATCATATCCAAATTTTAGACAGTGGGGAAAATTCTAAGATTGGAAACATTGCACCAAATTTTGGCAGAATGCAAGCGACCAACTCAAAGAAAACCTTTTGATTGAGGTAAACTGTTCATACTGATTACACAAATTCCCCAGCAAACATCCAACACAGAATCTTCAACCAATCCAATTGATCATAAAGAACACCTTAAGCAGAAAATCTTAGGTCCATTTCTTATTAAACCACATATTCTATACCAACCAAAGCAAATTCAATCAAATACCAAGTGATTCCAACTAAATCAAGAACATGTAAATCCAAAATTAAACATTTCTCCAAATCAAAGCCTCAATTGTCATAGCTACTCCATAAAAATGAAAATAATATAAATCCAAAAAACAAACAAATATACGAACTGAAACTGCTTACCATCTTGAGTAACCAAGGGATAGTCCAAAGCACTCAAAGCAATAAACCAATCCCAGCCACGATCAAGCTTCATCAACATAGCAGCAGCATGCAACGTGGCAGCAATATGTGTAGAACCCATAGAAGAAAACCTATCAGGCTTCCCTATAACATCCACATTTTCAAAGCTCCTAATAGCAGGCACAGATTTCAAAGCCAAAACCAACCTATACCTTTCCTCATCGGAAGCGTCAGCACCAAGTTGCAGCAAATATCGATTCCTGGGATGATAGACAGCAAGTAGTAGCCTAAAGATCTGATCCTTATCACCTTTTCCACCAAATAAATAGTAAGCAAAAGCTGGTGGAGAATGAAGACCATGTTGGACTAGAGAAGGGAAAAGTCTAGGGGAGCTGAAAACAGAGATCGAGTAAAGTAAGAGGAGGAGAATAGAGAAAATTGTTGTCAAAAAGAGAGTGAAAAGCCATTTCTTTTCAGCACCCATAACCCTAGTGTTTTAAGCTCCTCGAAAATTGTAGCTTTTGATTTAACGATTGAAGTTTCTTCAGCATATGGATTTATTGATGATCAAAGAAGGAAATCGAATATGGATTTTGAAATGTTTCAGGAAATGGGTATTTGGGGATCTTTGATTTCAGAAGAATTAACACCATAGTCGATTATAATAAAATTTAGGTCAGACAGTACAGTTTCTCCCTCTTTTTTCCCTGTCGAATTCTCTCTCTCTGATGTCAATAAAAATTATTAAAGCATTTTGTTGTTTTCTTGTATCTAAAAGTAGTAACTGTTGAAACCGGTTGGACCGACGGTTCAATTATATACATTGAACCGGAAAATATAAAGCCAGCATGAGCCTGGAATCGGAACAACCGTTAAAATAAAAAATAATAACCTTAGTTCTACTGTGTGGAGGCCGGAGGGAAGAGGAGTCGGAAACAGAATGTGTTCCCTAAAACAGTCGATCGTGAATGTGATGTGGAACCACCTCTGGAATTCTTGCACAGTGAGCATTTGCAGACTTGGCTATCTTTGTATGTGTTGGCACCATCAGATTCTCCACCTTCAATTATGGTTAAGCTATTCAGCCCCTTTCCTTTTCTTCACCGAATCGAGAAGCCAAAAACAGAGAAAGGAGAAATCCTTCCATTTTCCGAAAACAAAAGCTCTTAAAAGAGTAAAAACTTGTGTTCTTTCATTTTCTTTTAAATGTAGAGAAAAGGAAATGTGAACATTTTTTTAAAAAAAGGAGGGTTTTATTTACCGGCCACAGTGGCCCGCTTCCGGTAACAGGAGACTTTTGGGTCTCCGGCCGCGGAGCCTCGCCGGAGATAGACGGCAAACAGAAACAGAGGAAACAGAATAAAAATATGAAGAAAATGTTTTAAAAAAAGAAAAATCAAACATTCTTGTTCGGCCACCATGCCCACCGTCGGAGACTGGAGAACAGTTGGGTTCTCCGACGGCCAGCCTTGCCGGAAACTAAACAGACAGAGGAGCAGAGAACTGGCAGCAAAACAAAGGAGTTAAAACGCTTTTCTGGGATGAAAAAAAAAAAGTTAGTTTTCAGTTTTTTTTTTTTTTTTTTTTTTTTTTGAGTTTATAATCAAAACAAATGGGAATTTTCGTGAAAGTCCCTCTGCGTCTCCACATGTTGCAGTGAGGGGTCGTCGCAAGGTCTATTATGAATATGGATCCCTGTTAGTTTCCATTACCTTTTATTTTAGTCCTTATTTCAGAAATTTTGAGCAAATTAATTCCTCCTTTAACCCCTCTGCTTTCTTACATCTTTATTTCGAGTTGAAGTCTTTTTAAATTTTATTTGATTTTTTATTGTATTGATATGTTATTGTTAGGCTTATATGTCAACAAAACAAGCCCTCTAAGAAAATCCATAAAAATTGAATTAAGTTATTGTATTAAATTTACACTTAATTAAATCTTTGTCTTTAATTAAAATAATCAATTAAGCTCATTCACTAATGGTTTTCTTTATTGACTACGTTGACCGTTAAAATAAATTAGCGGATCAATCAAATGGTGATATGTGACAATTTCTTATTAATCTAATATTTTACCCATAGAAAATATTAAAAAAATAAAATTATTAAAATTTTAAAATATTAAGAAAAAATATTAAAATTGTATAAAATTATAAAAATTATAAAATTAACTTATAAATATTATAAAAAAGTTATAAATTTCATAATAAATTCTAATAATTATAAAAAAATTTATAAAGTTAATAAAACATATTTAAAATAATAATATTTTATAAAATGTATTAGAATTCTTAAAAATTATAAAAAAATATTAAAATTGATATAAGCTTATGAAATTTATTTTAAAAAATCATAAAAGCTCAAATTGCATCAAATCAGTTGGTTAGATCAATTAGACCAAAATCGACAAGGGTATTGATATGGAAAAAGACATTGGACTTTTCGCCTCAATGGTATCACAAGTCAAACAAAGAGCAATTTGATATAGTTTTAAGGACTTGTATCGGCACAATTTGGGACTTGTGCCGCAAAAAGAGTCCCAGATCCATGTCACTACACTGTTTTGAGTAGTTTTGACTTTTGGGGATTTGTTTTGTTGGACAAAACACGTTAACAAAAAAATAATTAAATATAAATAAACACATATAAAATAAAATTATTTATATTTAATTTTTCAAATACGAAAAACAATCAAAACAGTAACAAAAATTGAAATAAAAGGAAGAAAAGAGATTTTACTAAAGGTTGAGGCCTGTGAAACACAGTTTCCTTAAGACAGATTCGACCGCTCCTACGGTACTTGGAGAAACGTTGGTTGAAAGTCTCATAGGATACAACAACACAAAGATCAAAGCAATAACACCTCTGCAACGTTCAACAAACGAACGTTGCCTTTTTTTATCACTGGAACGTTTAAAAAATTCAGAGAAGAAAAGAAGAGTTTCGAGAGCAAAAAAAAAATCGGTGTGAGAGAGTGGAAATTGAGCAAAGAATTCAGAGAAGTCTCAGCCTTTTATAGGCATTTGGTATGGTGGAAATTTGGAAATATCTACAAAATCTGCCATTAAAGGAGCCAACAAATCAATTTGATTTAAAATTAAATCAAATTGATTGGAATCAAATAAAATAAGATAATGTCCTTATATAAAAAAATTATGTCTGCTGAGGAAAAATAATTTCGTGTTGAGCTAAAATATCCACAGGCCAATTTCGAGTCAGACATTTTGCATCGCCCACATCTTATGGGTGAGCCACAACCCCGTCGGATTTGGACCTGTACCTCCCTGCGCGCAAAGCAAGGTTCCAAGCTTAGTCATTCAATCACCCTTCAAGAGGGTTCCTATATATAAACACATCTCACACTTGGTATTTAACCAATGTGGAATCTAAGCTTTTCTTTTCCTCAACAAATATTTCCAAGTAGCTTATTTTGAACATCAATTTCTCATTTATCACTCAACCATTTTGAGCATATGATATATCGTTGTAAAGGTCTCATGGAGTAAAATAAGAAACCATAATTTTATGATTCAACTCTTCACTTTTACATATTAAGAATATGCCTCAAAGTTCCCATAAAATGCAATTTTTCCAACAGTCCCCCACATGAATGAAAATTTATAGTCTTATCGAAAAATATTGACTCAATGTGGTGATAGAATCTACGATCGATAGTTGCATAGGATTGAACCTTCCTTATGAAAGTATATTTACTTTACTAGCTGACTAGTAGACGTGATGTCCTTGAACTGTTCTACCTTTTGTGTAAATGATGATATACCTCACACAACTACCTCTCTAACAATGTTTTAGTTCTCATGGGTTTGTTCATATAGCCGTGAAAATCTCCTAGTTCTGCAAGAGTTTGAGAGAACTATGCCCCAATAGTCTCCTTAAAGCGGCCCCACTTCACTCTCACATAGGTGACTTATGTTGTTCGACTCACCGAAACACACAATGGTCATTAAAAGCATTGCTTAACCTATCCCACTTTTAGTCACTATTTACATCATAGGAACAGACTTGGGATAAGTACACCCATAGTGACCTCACAAGGTCTATGCAATTAGGTTGTCCCTTTGAACTTAGATATTAGGATCTCCAATCAACTAGGTAGAGTTTTCCTTCACATAACGCCTTTTATTTTCATGGGCTTTAGTCACATTCCTTTTACTGTTTTAACAACATGATCTCGTTTTAAGCCTTTAGTTAGCGGATCTGTAATGTTATCTTTTGATTTTACAAAATCAATAGAGATAACTCCGTTTGAGATCTGTTGTTTAACGGTATTGTGTCGACGACGCATATGTCTCGACTTAAGTTATGCTAGCAAGACACCCCCCACACTTTCAAGTGGTTGTAGGATGGTTTTCTACCTTTTCATAACTCATATAGTGTCTTATCCCTTTTCTTGTGGGGCACCTTATTTAAAAAGTAATTAACTCATAGAAACGCTCCTCCCTCCCACGTTTCTTGTGATAACCCGGAGCTTTATAGGAGTGCGTTCATCTTTTCCTTTAGAGTCCAATTTTTTTGCTCGACTACTCTATTTGAGGATAGTATAGTGGTGTTACTTCATGAATAATTTCATGTTGTGTACAGTATTCAAATGATTCAACATATCCACCACCATGATTACTTAAACTTTTTATTAAGTTGGTTTTCAACTTTCTTGCTTATAGAGAATAAAATTCTCTTCATATTTGCTTTTAAGCAAATATACATAGCAATGAAGGTAATAAAAATATTTATTCCTTCCTCTCATTTAAACAAGCTTTACAAGCATTGCTATGTATTAGATCAAGTGGTTTTTGACCTTTGTTAACTTTACCTCAACACATGTTTCACATTTATAATTATAATTATTGTGAAACGAAGGAATGTGATCTAAGTTAATTAATATACATAAATTATCATAATTAACATGTCCGAGCCTACTAGACATAAATTAAATGACTTAAGCATATAAACAGAAAAAGAAGCAACATTCTTATTCATAGTTTTGCTTTTACAGAGATAACATTTAGTTTAATACATATCCCTTTCCACAAGCATTCCCCCTTTAAAAAGAACATTCTTATTCATAGTTCTTGCGTATGTTAGGCACATAAGTCCATATCTAACTTTCTTTGGAATCTTACAGTTGGATGACTTGTGCCCTATCTTGTTGCAATTGAAGCATTTTCCTTGAATTTTTTTGCTTCTTGGAAACACCACCTTTTGGTCCCAATTTAAACTCATTTTTCGATTGTTTTCCCTTCTTGAAGTCTTTCTTGACTTCTACGACATTTGCCTTAGCAACATTGTCATTTACTGTTTTGTTGAGCCTTTTTTTCTGTACCTCTATTGTCTTCTTCAATTCGAAGTTTGACAATTAAGTCTTTCACTGTTATTTCCTTTCTTTTCTACTTTAGGTAATTCTTGAACTCATTCCAAGCAAGAGGCAACTTCTCAATAATGGCTGCCACTTGGAAGGATTCACTTATCATCATCCCTTAAGCAAAAATTCCGTGAATGATCAGTTGAAGTTCCTGCACTTGATTCACAACTAATTTAGAATCAACCATTACAAAATTCAAGAATTTAGCAACTAAAAAAATTTTTAGTTCCAACATTTTCAGCTTTGTATATATGGTCCAACGATGTCCATAATTCCTTAGCTGTTTTCTTTAACACTATACACTTCGTACAGTGCATCTGACAATCCATTCAAGATGTAATTTTGGCATAGGAAATCAAAATGTTTCCAAGCTTCAACAGCAGTGAAAGCGGTAACTTCATCTACCTTGCCCTCTTTAACAATAGGAGGGTCATCTTTAAAAAATTTGGTCAAGTTCAACATGGTCAAATAAAACAGCATTTTTTGTTGCCAAGTCTTGAAATTTTGTCCCAAGAATTTTATAGGTTTCTCGTTGTGGGTTATAATAGCTGCCATCGGCAATACTGAGTTTTGGATCGAAGATTGCATTTGAACCAAAGCTTCAGATTGCGAATTGATTGAATTAGTGGAAGTCTCCATTTTTCTATTAAGAAACAAAATCAGAATTTAGAAACTTATCAACTTTTGTTAGATGGCAGGAATCTAATAAAAACTGAAACAAAACTTTATATGGTCTAATAAAAAATACAATAAAATAATGCACCAGGTAGGTAACCCTAAAAGAGATGTGGTGCACTCGGCATGCTTAAATACCAAGTCTTTCAAAGAACCAATCCTAGACATGTATTCTCGTATTGTCTTTTTAATTTACTGTTGATAAATTTCTTTTTAATTCACAATTTAAAGCCACAATTAAGACCACTATAAACAAAAAAAATTTCCCTTTGATTTGTTAAACAGCGAAATATAAATCCTGAAACAAAATCAAAACAATTTTGTTAAACGACAAGATTAGATCCCAAAACAAAATTATATCAAAATAAAATCTGTTAAACGGCAGGAATAAATCCAGAAATAGAATTATTTGATTACGTCTTTGTTTGGAAACAAAATAATATCGAATAAAATCTTGTTAAACAGCGGTAATACAAACGAACGTTGCCTTTTTCTATTATCGGAACATTTGAAAAATTCGAAGAAGAAAAGAAGAGTTTTGAGAGCAACAAAAAATCAGAATGAGAGAGTGGAAATTGAGCAAAGAATTCAGAAGAAGTCTTAGCCTTTTATAGGCATTTGCTATGGTGGAAATTTGGAAATATCCACAAAATCTGCCATTAAAGGATCAAGCAAAATAAGCCGCAGGCCCATTTCGGTTTGGACATTTCGCATCGCCCACATCATACGAGTGGCCCCAACCCGACCCCATCGGGTTTAGACCTACACCCCCTACGTGCGAGGCAAGATTCCAAGCTTAGTCATTCAATCACTCATTAAGAGGGTTCCTATATATAAACACATCTCACACTTGGTATTTAACCAATGTGGGATCTGAGCTTTTCTTTTCCTCAAAAAATATTTCCAAGTAGCTTACTTTGAGCATCAATTTATCATTCATCACTTAACCATTGTGAGCATATGATATACCGTTGTAACGATTTCATGGAGTAGAATAAGAAACCATAATTTTATGATTCAACTTCCCACCTTTACCCATTGAGAATATGCCTCAAAGCTCCCATAAAATGTAATTTTTCCATCATGTTTTAATTCCCGACCACTTCCGAGCAACTTCAAAATGATTTTAAGTTGTTTCTAGAGTCATTTAATTGTCCAAAACTTGATTAGAAATTTTATAAAGTGTTTTTAAATTTTAAGCTTTAGCAAAATTCCTATTTCTCTCTACCCAATCAATCTCGATTTTGAGTCAAAGAACTTTAGTCACGTGATATTTGGAAATGTCCATATATGTTCTCAAAGACCCAAAATAATTTATAATTGTACTTTTCTAAACTTTCCAAATTTGATTTAAAAAATATTAATATGTTGCAAAACAAGTATTTTATCAAAAGTATTTTTTTATCAAAGTTTGAAAGTGCTCCGTTAGCACCTCCCATTCGCATCATAAGTCAAGATAGGTGAGGGGTATTATAGCTAATCGGAAATTGATATGTTTAGATCATATTGCTTGTAATTTTCATACTTGATTGATGCCATTTGGTTGTGTTAATATATGTTATTAGGGATGTATTTAGTTATGATATATGTAGTAAAAGTCACATTGGTTCTATATTAACATAATTGATGGACAAGATTGTATGGCTTTTTTACCTGTATAATGCAAAAAAAAAAAAAATACTGAAATGGTATGCCAATATTATTATTTACCAAAATGGTATGTTTGAAACAATAACACGGGGTGGAGAGAGAGAGATGGGCGGCACTCATGATTTTTCTGACACTCATTGAATCATCATTACAAAATGATGTGTATTTAAAAAATTACTTTTTAAGGGTGGAAGGGGAGAGATAGGCGATACCAGTCTGGTGCAAAAATACGGTCTGACTGGTGGAGGATGATAGAGAGGCGGCACCTGACTGAAATGTGATAATCTAAAATATTTAGGGACCTAATATGTAAATTTTCTATTTTAATTGACTGCTAAAAAAACTTTTAGGGTGGAGCCTGATAGTGTCGCGGCACCAAACTTCAAAAAGGTTAAATTGCTTTATAAGCCTTTCTTATTTACTATTTTATTTTATTCTCTTTCAACACAAAAAATAGAGACTTATTACTAATTACCTCAAAAAGTTTTTTCTACCAATTTTTTTTAAATCTGATTCCAAATGGAAATAAATTTTATTTATTTTTCAGAAAAAAATTTTGTTCAAATAATTTTTTTTAAATTATTTTATTCCACTATTCAAATAATTTTTTTGTAAAATTATTATATGAAATACAGGACGGTCTAAATTTAGCAACACTCTTCCCCCAGGTCCATTTCAGGAAAAAAGATAATATGCAACTTCAAGCTGTCAATTATATCCTTTATGGAAATGGCAAATTGACTCGGAGAATTTCTGACACAAGTATTCAACTAGTTTGGACTTGTATTGTGTTGAGTTGGGACCAAGACAACAAAAGTTCTTACACTGAAGATGTCTGTCTTCCTTTGTTGAAGTAAGGACAAATGGTCTGATTCGAGATTTCCTAAGAATCAACTTAGAGAAATATCATATTTTTTATATCAAAAAAAGAAATGATCCGTCAAGTTCAGGATTGATTTCTGATAATAGGTCAGATCGTACCAAAAAAGATTCGTTTTATTCCAACACAAGAATTCAACAATCGTTTAGTCATAATCACGAAGCTATTCATACGCTCTTGAACAGAAATAAGGAATCCCAATTTTTGATAATTTTGTTGTTTTCGCATGAGCCCATTCAACGATATAAAATATCACAATGTGGTAAAACAATCAATTAAAAAAGATCCTCTAATTCCAAGTAAGAATTTATTATTTTATCTTATTCCAACAATTATTTGAACAAAAAAATATTTTTAAAAAGTAAATAAAATTTATCTCCAGCTGGAATCGGATTTTTTACAAAAATACTTTTTGGTAGAAATTTTTTTTGAGCTAATTGGTAATAAACCTATTTATTTTTTGTGTTGAAAGAGAATAAAAGAAAATAGTAAATAAGAAGGGCTTATAAAGAAATTTAACCTTTTTAAAGTTTGGTGCCGCCATCCTATCAGGCGGCACCCTAAAAGCTTTTTTTTTAGAAGTAAATTAAAATAGAAAATTTACATATTAGGTCCTTGAATATTTTAAATAATCACATTTCAATCCAATGTCGCCTCTCTCTCATCCTCCACCAGTCAGACTGTATTTTTGCACCGGAAAATACTGGTGCCGCCCATCTCTCTCCCCCCACCCCTTGTTATTGTTTCAAACATACAATTTTAGTAAATAATAATATTGGCATACCATTTCAGTATTTAATTTTTTTTATTTGCATTATACAAGTAAAAAGCCAGATTGTATGGAATAGTTTTGGTTTTTATAGTAAATTTTTGAGCTCGTAAGACTATTTATGGCGTGCAATTATATGATATATATATATATATGTATATGGTTCAAGTGAAACATTGTTAGATAATATAAATGTAATATATAAGAAGAATAATTATACATTATTAGTTACTAATATATGATGAGAAAACAAATAGATGATTAAAGGATTCGTAAAAGAAATGCTTTTTTACCTACATAATACAAAAATAAAAAATAAATACCAAAATGGTATGCCACCCACATTATTTACGAATCTGACAATTTGATCGATTATACAGTGTTTCAAGGTTTCACTGGTTATAGAACTTATAACCATGGTTTTAGCGGTTGTAAAAACCCAATATTGTGTTGATTGTAAAAAAAAAAAAAGTAAAAAAGAGAGGAAGGAGACAGTAAAAATAAAAAGAAAGAAGATAAGGGAAGATAGAAGAGAAAAAAGAGGGCTTAGCTTAGTAGAGAAGATAGAAAATAAAAGATAGAAGAGAAAGAAAAAGCTAAAAAAAGGAGATAACACTAGCTTAGTTTTTTTAGGGTTTAGATTTTTAGAGAAGCTAGAAAAGGAAGAAAAGGCAGGCACTCTATAACTTAATCAATGATGTTGGCACAACACCCAAACCCCCAAATATAAGTATTAGTATTTCAAACTCGCATAAATCGGTGTTACCTATCCCAGACCCTCAACCCTTAATTATTTTTTTATTAGCAGACTAATGATTAGGTTGAAAACGAGGGTCTCCACCACCCAGGATATACCATTTCTGTAAATAATGGGGATAGCGTACCATTTTGGTATTTTATTTTTTATTTTTGTATTATCTAGATAAAAAAGGCTAAAAGAAATCACGGTCACTAACATGACTTCTTATCTATTTCAAAATCTATGTTCTTCTTTTTTCTATTCAATTTTATGATGATTGTATTTGGTCTAAGTTTTTTTTATATATATAAAGATATTATAATCAAATAAATGACAAAAGAAATTACGTTTTATAAATTTTATTGTCTCTTAAAAACGATCATTGTCAGTGACGGAGCCAATAGGGTTGGTAGGGCCCCAGCCCCCCTTAAAATAGAAATTTTTGTTATTTAGGTCTTTTATAATTTATAAAATTTTAAATTAGTAATGGTAAAATTGCACTTTGCCCCCAAAATATTAAAAATTTGATTTAATTCTTTAAAATTATAAAGATATAGACTATTAAAATGATGAAATTATATTTTTACTATCGTAAAATATACTATTTAATTCCGCCCAAAAAGATTGGTCATTGTATATTCAATCTCCAATGCAATCCTATTGGAAAAAATTTCTCAAATCAAATACCAAGGAATTGAAGATCCACTCAAAAAGATCTCAATTTTGGAATTGGATTCCATTGTTAATTTAGTGTTGTTATTTGATGTATTATATATTTGTATCTAATCAATGTTAAATAAATAGTAAAATTAAATTTTATAATTAACCAAAAAAATTAAGTATTAAATTGTGTGAAAATTAAATTTTAACATTATTATTTAAAATTTATTAAAAATTTTGAAACCCCTATATAGCGGGTCATAATATAATTTTAAAATACTTTAAATATACTAATAATTTTATCACACACGTATTTGTGAAAATTACGAATTTAGAATATAAATGTGTGTTTAAAAATAGTATACAATAAATAATGAAATGTATGGTTTTAAACTAATTGTAACATATGAAATATGTACATTATTAAAATAAAATAATAGATTAAATTAGGAGTAAAACGAAATTTAAACACTTAAATACATCAAATAAACAATAGTTTTGTCAATAATAGTGAGTTAGGGCTTTTTTACTTGAATATAAAAATAAAAATAATATACTAAAATGGTATGTCAGAGGGATTATGTGCCGAAATGGTACATTCATGCAAGTGGAGGGTGATGCATAGGCGGTATCACCCTAAAATTCTGATAGCCTTGACTAAAAAAATAAAAAATAAAATGGAAATGCCTTGTAAATAGGTGACACCAAAGAAATACGGGTCAAATACGACCTGTATACCACCAAAACCCGACTCGCTGACACTGAGGTGACAGGACCACTGGTGATGCCATGCCCAATAGATAGGCGGCACTGGACTGCAAACAGCAGTCCCCTTCAGTGGTGGCAGCGATGGGACGGACCATGGTCTTGTGAATTGTGTTTTGGGGACCTTATAATGGTCCCCAATGTCCCCATTTTGCCTTGAAAGTGGATGAAAGAAAAAAAATAGAAGAAGAGAATGGGAAGGGAAGGAAGGGAAAAAAGAAAGAAAAAAAGAGAAGCAGAATAGAGAGAGGAGAAGGGGAAGGAAAAAAAATAGAAGAGAAAAAAAGGAAAGGAGAAAGAGAAGGAGAAGAGGTTGTGTTTGGGATTTGAGAAAAGAATTAGGGTTGTGTTTAGGGTTTGAAAAAATATCAAGAGGTTGTATTTGGGGTTAGAAGGATTTGGTATTTAAAAAAATTCATAAAAGGTATTTCTTTTATTTAGTAATTTTTTTGTTATAAATAAATGTTAATTTTTTTATTGTTTTTGATTTATTTCAAAATTAATTTTTATTTTTGTAAGGTCTTATTTGGTTAAAAATAGCTATTAAGGTATGTTTCTATTTATTTTATATTAGCATTCATAAGTTTTTTTTATGTTTATTCAAGTAAAAAAGCCTATTTATATAGAATCTTTTATGTTTTATTTTTTATGTAATTTATTTGTCATGTGTGTTTTAGGTTTATTAGATTTATTATGTTTTTTTAAATAAAATAATAATAACAATATTCGTATTTATTAGGTTTATTATGTTGAGATAGTTTATGTTCTGTTTTGTTATATTTTTTTATTGGCATGTTATTTTTATTATTTTCATATAAATTTTTTGTTTTTTTATGTAGGTAAAAGATGAGACCATTGTGATGGATTTTATGAATGGAACCATTAAGTTGGAATTTATCAGATATATTTATTTTGTTAATATAGTATTAGCAAAAAATATGATGTGGACAAAACTGTTGGTATTTTTATAATGAAAAGCAATATATAAAATTTAGGTATTTTGATAAATATTTAAAATGCATCAAACTTAGAAATTAATTATCGAAATTTCTTTTAAAATTGCAAGTATTGAAATGGGTTCATTGATTAAGAACGATGATCACATATCAAACACAGTTAATAAGATGGTAATATATTGTTATTTGTTATTCACGAGTTCCCTTAAAAAAAGTTTCACGTCATTTATGGAAATAGATTATGTTATAATAACAATTTTCTATAATTTAATAGTGTCAAGGCCCGTACCGCATGTCATAACCATTTTTTGGGAAAATGGTAAACGACGCGGTCGACTCTATTTTTTTTGAAAAAGACGAAAAGGAAGGGAGTCGCCACCAATCTTTATTTGGGTGCAATCGGATCACCTTTGTTTTAATAAAACGTCTCGGTTTATCAAAACGATGCTTTTGGTCTACGAAAATTTGAGAAAATTGGGTTCGGAAGTCAATTACGTGCGAGGAAGGATTAGCACCCTCGACACGCCCAAAATCGGTACCAATCTGATTGATCGATGTCCTAATGTTGGAAACTTTGAAATGATTTGGAAATAGATACTTTTTATTTCTAAAACTTGAAAGAATTGGAAGGGGCGTTTAAGGCTCTCTTATTTTCGAAGAGATAAAGCATCATGTCCAGTAAGTTAGGGCGTAATACTTTAGACTCCCGAAACTAAGCTTGCCTTTTAAAACTTAGTTTTACATTTGAAGAGGATCTTCCGTCATTTGTCAAACGAGAAATCCGAACCCAGTAAGTTAGGGCTCGTTTTCTCGAAGGTCCAAATTAGGAATATTGCCTCTATTTTAATAAAAAAACTTATTCGAGGTATCTAGATGGCGAGTCCAATAAGTTAGGACGCGACATTTCGAATATCCGAGATTAAGAGTTTTGTTTAAAATCTAAATTGCAATTTCAAAAGGGATATCCTGTTGTTTAGCTTTAAACGAGAAGAAACCGGAACCCAATAAGTTAGGGCTCGATTCACTCGAATTGCTAATACAGAATGTCGATTTAAAACTGGAATTTGTGATTTTGAAAGGGATCTTTCGTTGTTTAGCTTGAACGAGAAAAATCAGAACCCAGTAAGTTAGGGCTCGATTCTCCCGAATTGCTAATAATAGTGGGATGACGATGAGAATATAAGTAGTGGTGACAGGAAAGTATCGTGACAATGGAGTATATGTATTGACGATGATAGAAAATAACGATAATAATAGTGGTGGTAATGTATAAAATAGGTAAAATATATGCATATTGAGAAATAATACAATGATAGTAGTAATAATGATGAGAACAACAAACAATGATAACATATAAAAAACGAATACGACGTAGTAATGATATCAGAAATGAAATAATAATAAAAAGTAATATAACAATAAATAAGGAAAATAATGTAATAATGATATTAAAATGAAATGGTAAATAATGTAATAATGATATTAAAACGAAATGGTAAATAACGACAGATATAATAATATTGAAAATAATAATAATAAATATGATAATTATAATTCTTAAACCAAGAATATATGAGTATAGTAATGGTGATGACACTTGATAAAAATAATAGTAGTGAATAATAATATAATAATAAATAATTGTAATACTAATAAATAAATAAATAAAATAATAACATAATATAAGCAAGTAAGATGCATACATATGCAAAAATATGATAATAATAATAGTAATGGTACAAATAAAAATAATATAATGTGGTAATAATAAAATAATAATAAAAATAAATAATAAAAATAAAGGAATGAAAATATTAAATAATAGTAAAAACAGTAAAAAAAAATTTGCAAAACAATTAAAAATGGGTTAAGTCGCATTAAAAACAAAAGTTTTGGGTCGAATTGTAAATAAACAGGAGTTCAGGGGCTAGAAAACACGCACGTAAAAGGTGGGAGACCCAAAAGGTAATTTTTCCAGGTAAGTTAAACGCAGCGTTTGACGGGGGACCGAGTCGCAAACCTTGAAACATTATTGGGCCAATGTTGCAATAATTAAAAGTTTGATTTTAAAAACTAAAAATGTGGAAGGACCAAGTGGGCAATTAGCCCAATTAACGAAAACGCGCGGACCCTCTGGATGGGTCGGGTCGCGCACGCGGTTCTCTCCAAACGGCGCCGTTTTGGCGCTAATAGCCTATGCATGAAACAGCGTCGTTTCTTTGTGCTATAAAAACAGTTTTTTGTTCCAAAATTCATTTTAGCTCTGTCCCTTTTTAAAAAAAAACTGATTCTCCCTTTGTGCTCTCTGCAGGTCCGAAGGAGAGGGGGAATTTCGGCGTCACTCCGGCGCCAGAGCCGTCGCTCCGGCCACCGCTAAAATGTATATTTTTTATTACATTTTTTATTCTTTAATAATATATTGTGGATAGACCAAAAGAAAAGGGAGAAAAAAAACTTAAAAATGAAAGAAAATAGGTTACCTCCTTAGCCTCTGTTTTGATTCTTAGGTTTTTAGTGATTTTTTTGTTACCCTACGCGTACTTTTCTCTAATCTCTTGTTATTTTGTTTCGATCTCTCTATTTTTATATTTGAGAATCTGCTTCTATTGCCAAGAAAATGAGAAGAAGAAAAAAAGGTCCTTCTTACACTGTTTTTGCTTGGCTTTATAGCCATATTTACAAGATTTTTTTCGACTATAATATGCTGTCCCTTCATTTTTATTGCTCCTGCAGTGTGTGGCGTGGCTGGCATGGGCGATGGAGCAGGTGGCTTCCGCAGGGGCCAGGGTAAGTGGGTGTCGTGGTCGAAGACCGCAGGTCGACTCCAAAGCGCGCCTAGGTTTTCTTTCGTTTTTGGTTTTTTTTTTTCTGACTAGGGTTGGTCAAAGCTGGGCTTTTGTTGGGTTGGGTCTGTAATTGGGTAGGTTCTAGTTTGGTTGGGTCTTTGGTTTGGGTCTAGTGTTTTGGGTTTGGTTTTGTAGGCTTAATGGGTTAGGTTTAATTGGGCTTCGAGTTTGGGTTTAAAATAGGCCCGGGCAAAATCTGGGTCTTACACCGCACATTGAAGGGTCGAGTGAATGGTTTAGGATATCCTCCGGATGAATGACTGATGCCATACTTGGAGTTAGCGAGATTATGGTTAGTAGTACTGATCTAGACGTTTGATTTGAGTACGATTTAATATCCGCTTTGGTCGAGCGTTGGCGCCT
The DNA here is from genome assembly GCA_025503065.1 of Gossypium bickii. Lineage (NCBI taxonomy): Eukaryota > Viridiplantae > Streptophyta > Magnoliopsida > Malvales > Malvaceae > Gossypium > Gossypium bickii. The sequence goes on from CP106715.1 coordinate 103,876,125, forward strand.
GGAGACCCACACTTTTCATTTGTCGTGTGGGGAATGCACTTTACTCTAGAGGATGTTGCACTGCAACTTAGGCTCCCAATCGACGGGAATGCGGTAACTGGTGTAAGTACGATATCTAAGCCGGACGCCTTTTGTTATAACCTACTAAGAGTCTCGCCTAATGATGCTAAGTTGAAATTTATGAGTTTGAGATTTTCATGGCTGAAAGACAATTTTGAGCATTTATCAATTAATGCCACTGAGCAGGAGGTGATGTGCATATCTCAAGCATACATTATGCATATTATAGGGGGTGCACTGATGCCAGATGCAAACAATAGCATGGTTCATTTGATGTATTTACCCTTATTAATTGATTTGCAAAATGTTTGCTCGTATAGTTGGGGTTCCCCAATTCTGGCTATGTTGGATTTTGACTTTGTCGGATGACAAAGCCTTCTGCTGTAGACATAGGCGGATGCCTCATATTGCTGCAGTCTTGGGCTCTTTACCGAATGCCATTCTTGGCATCGGTTAGTCACCATGCATACGTATTTCCACTAGTAAATAGGTGACAAAGTTTTACTTGTTATAGCAATTAATTGACATATTTTTTTTTAATAATACTATTCTAACGATATTATTCTAACATGTAATTTGTTTTCGTAGATGGAGTACTAATCCAGGTATCAGGAGGTCATACACTATTTCGATATACTGTCTGATAATTGAACAACATGCCGGGGAAGGGGTAAGCTATTCTAATGTTCATGACATGTAAGTACTTTGTATATCTTACTCGAGCCGTATTAAAATTTAACCATGCTATTAATTGTATAGTTCATCTGAATGCCGTATCGGAGACCAGAAATTACGGTTGTTATTCCCTCGTCTACCCACATTCATTCACAACTGTAGTGCATTAACGCATGCATTATCAATTTTTAGACAGTCGAGTGGTATAACAGGGATCGAGTACTCCGGCAATTTGGTTGCATACAGTATATCCCACCTTTGCCAATGCAGTTGGGGAAGATCCACGAGATTAACAAGAGAGGAAAACATGTAAATAATTAGGAGGTTGTGTACCAAAAATATATTGCAGTGTGGGACAATCGGATGGTGCAGAGACTTCAGATGGATAGTGCTTTCGATTTGCAACCATCGTTAGAGTACATATAGTGGTACTTTAGTATGGGAAAACCATATTTACTTGTTGGGCAATCAATTGTAGTCCCCTTACACATGCACCGACTTGGGGCATACGAGCCAGAGCCCGAGCTCGAGCCCAAGCCTGAACCCGAGTCAGAGCCTGAGCGGTCGTATACACATTCTGGGGATAGTTCTTATCATCCGGAGTTACGGGTCAATGATTATTTCCCGGGCTCGTCAAGACACGGATATCATTCTGAGTTTGATATCTTTAGTCCACTACCACTGTAATACAACACTCCTTTCGGCTCGTATCCACCGCATTACTCCACTCTTCTCGGCTCGTATCCACCGCAGTACTCCACTCCTCCCAGCTCAAGTTTATCAATAGCGTTCGGGGCATATGATTTTTCTTCTATGTTTCACACACACCTACCTGCGGGCGAAGAGAATGTTAATCGCTGCGATCACTTGCAACGTGAACGTCTACCCCTGCAAAAATATACCCCTAGGACCACACTATCAAACCATCAATTTTAGGGGTTTGTTGCAATTTAAATATTACAAAGTTTGTACTTTTTCAATTCTACAAAATTATAAATAAAAAAAAGACAATCTTTGTATTTATTTAATTAGATTAATTACGACATTAAAACTTGGAACAAACTTTGTAATATAAATTAGATAAATTACAACATTAAAACGAGGAACAAACTTTGTAATATAAATTAGATACATTACAACATTAAAACAAGGAATCAAATTTGTAATATAAATTAGGTACATTAGCTTAATTTCTACCCAATCGTGACGGTTGTCTAATATGATAGTTTCTCTACGGGTATTTACTCTGATTATAACCAACTAATCTGCATAATCCACAAAGCTTAGCATCAGATTTCTCCCTAATGTCCATTTCATTATGGATTCCGGATGATTGTGGACGACCTTTCGGATTTCTATGCAACACTTTGTCTAGGACAAGCTCAAAATTTGTCGAAGGCACTTCCCACGTAGACAGGTCAGGCAGGACGAGGAACTCATTCTTCTAGACATGCAACATGTGCTCGTGGGTGTACACATCATCGATAAAGTGTTCAACATTGAGCGAGACTTTAGCACAAGCTGCCACAATATGCGCACATGGATAATGAAGTGTTTGCAACCTCTTGCAATCGCATCGTCTGTTTAGGAGATCAACTCCATAGGACTTAAGTGGTATATCGGGTAGACAACCGATGGTCTCCGTAACTCGAAACGTTTCAAGATGTCGTGAATATACTTCTACATTTATCGACCTCGCCATCCAACAGTTTGCAACCATTGCATCCCTGACATCTTCGACAAACGCATATCCCGCCTCTATCTGGTTGACTTGTTACTGCTTCATTCTTGGCATCAAGGTAGCCAACTTGTAGAATGTAGCCGAGAAGATAGATGAAATTAGAAGATGTTGTGTTTTCATCAACACGGAGTTAATCCCCTTCGCTAAGTTGGTGGTCATATGACCATAGCGAAAGCCCTCGTCGAAACTTTGAGTCAATTGTCACAGTTCCATGGTACCCAACCACTATAAAAAATATGTGTTCGTTTGACTCTCCATGTCACTCTCAAGTGGAGTCATTCTTTTTTGAAAAATGTGTGGCTCTAGCTCGTGCACTGTGTATGTATTAAGAAAAGATAAGTTATAGACTCACCCTAAAACATTAAAACATATATTGAAAAGATAAGGTTATCATCTACCCATTTTCACAACTTGTCTCCACTAGTCTGCATTCTTATAATCTCGATGAATGTTAGCCGCGATGTGCCGGATATAGTAAACGGATCTCCATGCCACACCGAAATGCCTAATGGCAGCAATTAATCCTTTCCCTCTATCAAAGATAATGCAAATATTATCATTGCTAATAACATACCTCTAGAGGTTCGTAAGGAAGAATTCCTACGATTCCATGTTCTCCTTATCTATAATGGCAAACGCTATTGAGAGCACATTCTTATTCCCATCTTGAGCAACTGCAAGAAGTAGGATCTGTGTATATTTTCCGTATAGCCATGTCTCATCTACTTGCACAAATGGCTTGCAGTGGGGAAATGCGCACACACATGGATCAAACGTCCAGAACATCCTTTGGAAAATTATTTTTCCTGACTGTAGTTGGTCATCCCGGCCGTAATAAAGTCGTGTTTGTAACTCAATGACAGTCCCTAGCACATACTCTCGCATAGCGGCTATCCATCCCTGTAGCTCATTGTATGACGCATCGAAATTCCCGTACAATTGCTCAATTGCCATCTGTTTAGCTATCCATGCCTTTCGGTATGATACTCGATACTAGAATCATGCTTGCATTTCGGCAATCAATACCAAAACTTTAATGGCCGGCATGTCCTTAACCATTGGCATGATGCACGTACAGATAGTTTTGGAATCAAGTTTTCGATGATCTTCTGTCATACGTGGTGACGTACAAGTGTAAGGCCTAACAAATTTTCGTATCTTCCACATCTGCGACTTCTAAATAAATGCGGCTCAGACCTGCCAATTGTAGCCTTCCACCGACTTCTAACACTCCCAATATATAATGTCAGTTTAGACACGACAACTTTGTAGTCCACTGATATATTCATGCTATACCGCTTAATGGCAAATATGCGCTCTTTCTTACTTTCGAATCTCTGGCCCACGAACAACTCCTTAGGATCGGAATCTACGGCCAGCCAGTGAGCAGGTAGTATTTCAGGGTATTCCGAAAACTCGACTGCGTGCGTCGCGTCGAGGTTTATGAGCGACATGTGTGCCTCAGGATTATTGTGTATCACAATACGTCGAATCTGGTTCCGGACTGAAGACGCGTTAATGTTTCTATCGTCATTCACGCCTTCGTCGTCAATATCATCCGGGACCTTGTCCACATCGGGATCACTATCACTATCGACCTCGTGATCACAAGGATCACTACTATCATATCCATCATCACAAACCACGTCAATATCGAGTGTAACATTAAGATCGATTTCGATCCCGTGTACAATTGATTGACTATCAACGTAATCAGAGCCACCATACACGGTACATTTTGGTCACTCTTATTCCTATAATAAAGAGCGATCATTCTCTCCACGTTTTCATCGTTTACAAGTTTTATTTTGGTGAATTTGATGGGATTTGTCGAAACTGGAAACTTGTAGAAAAGTTTCGAGATCCTTCTCCCACACGTCTAACAATTTTTACACTAATCATTTCCTTCATATCATCAAACGAGACATTTCTATTAAATCTCATTGTTATTTGATGACGACATTCAAATATACATCCAACGGTTGTTGTCAAGGTTACTCCATCGAAATAAACGCATACGAAAAACTAATTATCCATATTCAATATTCAATCTGTTAAAAAATAAATAAAAATTCTCAAAACTATTTTGAACAACAAAAAAATACTTATATAAAAAATTTAATGAATAAAAAGAGACCAAAATTATATCAATATGCAAAATTTTTCGTTCATAAGCTCAAACCTTTTCAGTTCTAATTTTGTACATGAACAATATTTATCTTTACATTTAACCACTTAAATTCATTTCTATGTTTTCTTCCATCTCCAATTTTGTATCTTCCTCTGAGAAATTCTCTATATTAAATTTTGAATTCTCTTCAAATTTATTTTCTACAATCTAATTTGGAAATTCCTCAAGATTTTTTTCCTCTTCAATCTTTATAACAGGTATTGAATTTAGAAATTCTCTTGATAATTTTCTAACAATTAATTTATTCATCCATGATATGTCAGTCAACTTTCGCTTCCTCGTCAACTTTCGCGAACCTACACTTTGTCTCACTATTTTCCTTGCTCCATAAGATATTATAAACTTCACGAAGTATATAACTAGATTCCAATAGGTTCATGGTACCAATGTCTTCCAAAGTTAGTTTAAAATGATTTGATGCTCTCGTTCTATTAATGTCCCTCTAAGGGTCAAGTATTGCACTTTATTCTTTCTAATTAGTTCATAACCCTTCCATAACACTGCTTGAATCTTTTGATTTGCGGTAATAAGGTGTTGAACGATGTCTTCTTTTGGTTTCATTCTGTAATCTTGCAATTATCTCATCATCTTATCAACTTTCTCCCTTTGTGCTAAAGTTATTATCTCATCAGGTAATATCAAATTTATTGCCATTTCTACCAATATCTTTGATAAAAAATATTTTTATTTCGATTTTTCAGTATTTATCTATTTTTTTCTGGTGTTATCACTAACTAACAATTATTTTATAATAGTTACTAACAAAATAACTTTCAAATATATTAAAAAATATTAAAACATAACATTCATAACCTAACAAATCACAATAAACCCTAAACAAATAATTGATCTAAACACAAAAATTCCTAACAAAAAAACTTTAAAATAACTTAAAATTTAATATAAATTTACATTTATAACCTAACAAATTACAATAAACAAAATAACTTTAAAACAAAACATAAAAATAACAATAAACAAACTATATAATACCAACAAAAAAATTTATTCTCATCATAATCCATTCTATTTAAAAATAAAAATAAAAATACATTTTCTTTCTTTTTTCTTCTTCTTTCTTTCTTTCTTCTCCCTCTCTTCTTCCTTATCTTCTGCTATTTTTTTTAACCGACCTTTCTTCTTGAACCAGACGATTAAATAGGAGTGTAAATTTCATACATTGGTGCCGCCTATCAGATAAGGGTCACCAGTGCCGCCTACTATATAGGGGTCATTAGTGCTGCCTATCAGATAGGCACCACACCCCTGCACTATATCCGTATATATATATAGGTTCATACCAGCCCGGTACAAATGTGGTGCCGGCTATCAGGTAGACACCACTATTAAAATAATATATATATTTTAGTCAAGTTTGCCAGAATTTTAGGGTAGTGCTGCCTATGCATCACCCTCCACTTGCATGAATGTACCATTTCAGTACATAATCCTTCGACATACCATTTTAGTATATTATTTTTATTTTTATATTATTCAAGTAAAAAAGCCGTGAGTTAGTGTTGAGTTGACTTATGACACAGAATCAATTAATAACATTATTAATATATATAATTAATTGAGATAATAACTTGTAAATATTAAAATAAAAATGTATAAAGTTCATTAAAATGAGAATTAAAATTTTATTAATCTTGTTAGTTTTGATTCAAATCTCACCCTATATATTTTTAATTGACTTTTGTAATGAAAAAAACTAAAATACTCTTAAATAATATAACCTAATTTAATTATAAATAGATATTTTGGTAATTTTTTAATCGATTAAGAGTGAGCAGTAGATGAAAAATAAGGAATTAGGGACACAAAATTTCTGTTTTGGGTTTTCCAAGATTGCCTTATCGTAAAAGGGACACGTGTTGTCCTGCGAAAAGATTTAGTTCAACAGCTAATTACTGCACCTTGCAGTGATAGATAACAAGCTCGAATGCAAAAAAACATTTTAAACGTAAAACGACATGATATAACAGATAAAACGACATTGAACTTCCGTAAATACCTCCTTTAGAGAATATCTTTTCCCGTAGCCCATAGCTAATTGAAGCTCCTGCTTGCTTTCCTTTGCTTCAGCAGAGCGACACAAACGAAGAAGAAAAGAAATATAATAAAATAATTTCAAAATTATTTATATAAATATGGCGTTTGGCGCCAAAAAGGTGGGCCATGTGGTCTCCGGTATTGGTGGCAACGGAATGGGCCAGATTTTGGCCGCCATGGCCGCCGCACTCTTGATTCGCTTGTTCTCCGGGCCTGGCCCAGCTAGCTTGCCGGAAGATGAAACCTGTGAAGAAAACGACTCCGTCAACGGCGATGATGCTCCGCCATCAGCTGGCAAAGTTTCTCCGGTCACCATAACGTGGAGGAACATCACATGTTCTCTCTCCGATAAACACTCAAAATCAGTAAGTAAATAGTAGTAACAGTTTTCTTCCTCTTTTTTTTTTTTTTTTTTTTTTTTTTTTTTCCCTTTAATTCATTTATTGTTATGCATTTTTGCCTGGCTTCTAAGAAGATGCAAAAGGAAAATTGAAAACATATTTGAGCTTCGAATTGAAACTGGAAATGGTAGGACTTGTTTGTCTTTTAAATATGATAGCTATTTATTTTACGATAGGTTCGCTTTCTGCTTAAAGATGTGAGTGGAGAGGCCAAACCTGGAAGATTACTCGCCATAATGGGGCCATCAGGATCAGGAAAAACCACTCTGTTAAACGTTCTGGCGAGTCAGATTTTGGCATCACCGCGGTTGGCGTTGTCAGGTCTTTTGGAGTTCAATGGGAAGCCCAGTTCAACTAAAGCTTACAAGTAATGACATTATTAACTTTGAAATCATTAGAAGTGTAGTTTATATATGGGTTTTGATGGCATTTATAAGACTGTTTGTTGGTTCTTGTAGATTTGCTATGTTAAAAATTTGAAAATCTAGGGATGAGGTATAAACCTATAATAATTGAGTTGAATATGTGACTGCTAGCTATATAAAATAATATATAATATATAATCACAAGGTAAAAAGTGTTAGGTATCCCATAATGATAACGAAAGTTTGTGAGTATTATAATCTTAATAGACCCATGACATAAATATGTTATGAGTGTTATAATTAATGGAACATTCATGATGGGAACTACCTATGTGAGTAGGAGTGTGGTCGCTTCTAAGAGCTCAAGGGTTTGGCTCTGAGAACGCTCATGAAAAGAGGTTACATATACATGACCGTAATACTGTGCATTGACTGGTGTTGGAATTGTTGTGTGAGGTGTGTTTGGTTAGACAAATGGAATAGCTGGTTCAAAGCATAATTTACCATGCAATTTCGATTAACTTGAACATGTTTTCACTAAGTGAAAATTCAATCGTAAGACATCTTCATTTATGCAATCAATTTTCAAGATTATCAAAATCTAGAAGTGACCCAAAAGTTATGTCACTTGGTTATTAGCTAAAAGTTGTCACTATTTATAGTGATGAGTTATGTCTCTTGTTACTAAAGAGTTATGTTTCTTAATTATTAATAAAGAGTCATGATTATTCAAGTAGACTCTATTGATAATCTTGAAAAGAGGTTACATATACATGACCGTAATACTGTGCATTGACTGGTGTTGGAATTGTTGTGTGAGATGTGTTCGGTTAGACAAATGGAATAGCTGGTTCAAAGCATAATTTACCATGCAATTTCGATTAACTTGAACATGTTTTCACTAAGTGAAAATTCAATCGTAAGACATCTTCATTTATGCAATCAATTTTCAAGATTATCAAAATCTAGAAGTGACCCAAAAGTTATGTCACTTGGTTATTAGCTAAAAGTTGTCACTATTTATAGTGATGAGTTATGTCTCTTGTTACTAAAGAGTTATGTTTCTTAATTATTAATAAAGGCTCATGATTATTCAAGTAGACTCTATTGATAATTATGTTTATTGTTAAAAGATGTGATTATCCATTGGATAAAAGAGACATAAGAACTCTCATAAATAGGAGTGAAATTTCATTTGCATGGTACACCAAAAAGACATGGAAATAAAGTTTCTTTCTATTCTTGTTAAATTCTTTATAGAAATTGATATCCTTACCGTGCTCCACTCAGTGCTCAATGGATTGTTTCTGTCAAGTGCAAAACCTAAACAGTTATTGGGTATCTTTGAGATTCATTTGCCGTAACTCTTTTGCACATCATAATATAGATGGGGCGAATAGAATCTTAAAGAAAGTAACATTGATACACGCCTTGAAACCTTTGTTAATTTCTCATGAGTTCATTTTTATCCCCCACACACTAACTTTTTGATGGCATTTCTAAGACTGTTTGTCGGTTCTTGTAGATTTGCTTACGTCCGACAGGAGGATCTTTTCTTCTCCCAGTTGACAGTTCGAGAAACATTATCTCTTGCTGCAGAACTTCAGCTTCCAGAGATATCTTCCGTAGAAGAGAGAGATGAATATGTGAACAATCTCTTATTTAAGCTAGGCTTGGTAAGAATAACTTGATTTCTGTATACTGGAGATATATGAAATTGTGAGGCTTGCAGACATATTACTTTCATTGTCTTAGCTGCCATTTGCTTTACATAATAATTGAGAGATATAGAAATTAGCTGCTTCACTGGAACCTATCAGCTATGCTACCACCCTATATTACTAATTGTATGATCTTTGCTTTTGGGTTAATACAATGTGGTAAGAAAGAGGTTTGCTCAATTTATAGTCAATTATCATTAACATTTTTATCCTGATACAGTTTTTCTTTCTGGGTGATCTTTTTATTCATTCTCCAAAAGGTCAGCTGTGCCGATTCAATTATTGGTGATGCCAAAGTTCGTGGGATCAGTGGTGGTGAAAAGAAACGCTTATCATTAGGTTGCGAACTGATTGCAAGTCCATCTGTCATATTTGCTGATGAACCCACAACTGGTATGCATGATTAAGCATAATGTAATCTTCTTGTAAGATAGCTCTTGTTACTCAATCTTTTTCCTATGTTACATTTGATCACATTATTTCTAAGTGGTTTCTGAATGCTTAACAAAAACCATCCATCATGATAATATCTATGCTTGATTAATTGCCTCCTCAGTCGTTCCGAATTGCTATCATCTGGTAATGTATGTCAGCCACCTAAGAAGTATTGATAGAGCATGTGGGGTGCAAAGAAAAAAAATGTAGCCGAGAGTGATAATTTCCAGAAGTTCTTCATTAAACATCCAGAAGTGACAATTTCACATACCATGCCATGTCCAAATCAATTAGTTGTAACCTTTATTGTAGAATAATCAGGTTTGCCTGTGAGGTTGATCTCAGTCTTTCTAGATAATCTTGGAACACTTAACTAAAACCCATCTATCATGTAATATCCATGATTGCCCAATTGTGTCCTCAGTTATTCACAATTTGTATCCTAAAGAACTAATCTTAGACTCCTAAGAAGCAATGATATAGCATGTGTGGGGTGCAAAGTACAAAATGTAGTTAAGAGTGCTACATTTTGGAAGTTCTTCATAGAATTTGTGCCATTTATAGAGCATGAACAAGACAAAAATCGATTTTACATACTGTATCATGTCCAAATCAATCAGTTAGACCCTAAACCTGACTTAGTGTATGGTCATTAATCTTTTTACCAGAGTTGATTTTGGTTTTCCAATTTCTTCTTGTGTATTCAGGACTTGATGCTTTCCAAGCTGAGAAAGTAATGGAAACTCTCCGCCTGCTTGCACAAGATGGTCATACTGTAATTTGCTCAATACATCAGCCTAGAGGTTCGGTGTATGGTAAATTTGATGACATTGTGTTGTTAACAGAGGGCACACTTGTTTATGCTGGCCCAGCACGTGATCAGCCACTGGAATACTTCTCCAGATTTGGGTTGTTATCAAACTTTGCTCCTGTTAATTATGGAATGCAATGTCTGCCTGCATGCTATGGTTCTTTATTCAGTCTCAATAAATTTAATTCCGATTGTCTGATTTTTATTGACTGCGACTTGTGAGGAAGAGACATGTAAATATCTTCTATTTAAAAATATTTAACCTCTGAAAAGGTGCATTGTTGGGTTTAGGACTAAAATTATCCATCAAGTTTACCTGCTAGGAATCCTGATTAGCATCAATATTACTTGTATGCTGGATGAGATTTCTAATGTAACTCAAAGAGAAAAAATAGATATTGCCATGGCCTCATCATTTACCAATATACTGTTAATGTGTGATACTGATGCATCCCTTCGCACATGATCTTGTGGACTAGTTATGTTTTTCATTTTGTTTATGGAAGTGGATGATCTAAATATTCTCTCTTTCTCTCTCTCTCTCTCTCTCTATATATATATATATATATATGTTGTTTCATTGATATCATAATTAAACGGCTTTGAGAATCATGAGCTGGTTTTTTTCCCCTCTGCTTTTGTTTGCTTTAATAAACAAGGACTATTATTTGAACTCTGCATCTAGATGGAAATTATCTAACAACAAAGTACCAGAATCTGAAATGATGAGACATATTCTTGAATATTGATTAATCAACAGGTACCAGTGCCCAGATCATGCAAATCCTGCTGAATTTTTGGCTGATCTTATATCCATTGACTACAGTTCTGCTGACAGTGTCTACTCGTCTAAGAAAAGAATTGATGCTCTCGTTGAAGCATTCTCAACACAGTCCTCAGCAGTTCTTTATGCCACTCCTCTTACTGGAATGACTGGTCCTAAGCAGGGCATGAAGTTCGGCAAGAAAATCGCTGCTAAGAGGAAAGGGGGATGGTGGAGACAATTCTGGTTGCTTCTAAAACGTGCATGGATGCAAGTTGGTTTTTCTACTATTTAGTATAATTTTTGTCTATTTAGTTTTTATTTGATATCTTTAAGGTTTAAGGACATGATAGTCTTGCTAATTTCTTTTTTCTTTTACATTGTGTGGCTGTGTGTGTGCATGTATTCAAAATGATCATAACTTCTGTTCCTTTTTATTCATTGACAAAATGGTTGGCCAGGCTTCTCGTGATGGACCAACAAATAAAGTTAGAGCTAGAATGTCAATTGCATCAGCTATAATATTTGGATCTGTTTTCTGGAGAATGGGAAGATCTCAAACGTCCATACTAGACAGAATGGGTTTGCTTCAGGTATGGACCCTTTGGTTTCCTTAGAATTCTTGCTCTCTTTTCTGCTATAAAATCGCGACCATGCAATTTTTGCAGTACATGAAGTCCCTTTGATCCTACTCTAGGCTCTGATTTGTGTTTTCCGTAAGAAAGTGGACCAAAATGAATGGTTCAAGTGTTTTTGATGGGGGAGGTTAGTGGAGGGGAATTAGATAAGTGTGGAAGGTATTGAGGACAATTTTTCTTTCCGACCATGCCAGAAACTGATGCACCTGATAAAAGGAATTGAAGCCATTTGAATTCTATACCCTCGATAAAAAGGGTTTTTATGTTATTATGATTATTATATTATTTTTATTTTAGCAGTTTGTTCCTCAATTCCAGTCTGTAGTTCAGGTAATGAAAAAACTGGCTAATTTCTAGCTTTTGCTGGCATTGGCTGAAGACCTCCATCCTCTCCCTATGGTGCCATAGCTCAAAGGCACTCTTGAGACCACATTCTAACTATTGAAACTAATGAACCATACCCCTCTGTTGTTCTACAAAGTATATGATGTGTTCATATTTGAAAGGCAGCATATTTAATCATCTACCATTCTTGAAGAGTGACTGGTGTCGAGCAATTAATGATATATATGTGATTAAGAGATGTAAGTGTTGATCATATTAAAGTTCCTTGACACTATTCGCATCATATTCCCCGTGTCAGGTTACTGCAATAAACACAGCAATGGCAGCTCTTACAAAGACTGTGGGTGTATTTCCCAAGGAACGTGCAATTGTAGACAGGGAACGTGCTAAGGGATCTTATGCATTGGGACCCTATCTTCTTTCCAAATTGATAGCTGAGATACCTGTGGGAGCAGCATTTCCTCTAATGTTTGGTGCTGTGCTCTATCCCATGGCTCGCCTTCATCCAACCTTTTCCAGGTCATTTCATTGCCTTCCATAATGAGGCTCTTTATATTGTTTACACTAGAAATAGATATGTTGCTCTATCTACAAATGTCATGTTTTGTTGAAGTAATTGCTTACCACATGCCTACCTTTTCTGAAGAAGCTGAAGAAAAACACGAAGAAACAATTATAGCATTTTTCTCAATGATGCATAAAAAACACATAATTTGGTTTATGATTGTTGATGTTGAAATATCTGACAATACCGAGGCACTAATATCAATTGTTAGTTAATAATTTGGTTAATATCATGGTGATTTGGTGAGTTGACCTTAGAGTTTGATTTTCTAGATTTGGAAAGTTCTGTGGAATTGTGACTGTGGAGTCTTTTGCTGCATCTGCAATGGGTCTGACAGTAGGGTCCATGGTCCCAACCACTGAGGCAGCAATGGCCTTGGGACCCTCTCTTATGACAGTCTTCATCGTGTTTGGAGGGTATTATGTAACTGCAGATAATACACCAATCATATTCCGTTGGATTCCCTGTGCTTCTCTAATAAGATGGTAAATAAACAAATACTAAACTCTGATAAGGCATTATTTGATGATAAAGCAACACCTTTCTTGTTTGTGCTTTAATGATGATAAGTCGCTTCTTTGTTTACATGCTTTCAGGGCTTTTCAAGGGCTTTGCATCAATGAATTTACTGGTCTTAAGTTTCATTGTCAGAACTCCTTTGACATTCAGACAGGAGAGCAGGTATGGAGAGAATATAATTCCCTCTATCTGAAAGAGTGTCCAGCTTTGACAAGACAGAATTATAGACAAGAAAGTTATTAAGGCTAGGATAAAAAGGTCTTTGTTCTGGTCTCTGTAGAGGAACTTAAACCAAAGTTACCATGATGAGTAGTCAGATTCTTTAACTAGAATCTACAGCAACTGTTATTATTGAAGATTGGTCAAACATTTCAAGTATAGCTGACCTCCCAGTTCATAGCTTGATGAGAACAGATTAATTTGCTAAGTAAACGAGAAAACTACATGATTTCCTCGAATTTAATGGGCGTATATATACCTACCTATGCACACAACGTGCGTAACATTTCGTACTAGGACTAACTTGTCTGGATAGCATGGCTAATTTAGATGGCATTATTGGGGTTAAGCAGTCTCATGATTTCCCTTTAGTGAAAATGTAGTCTACGATAAGATTCTTGTTTTCTTGTTAAGCGTTCTCGTCAAGCTTTCCTCTTCGTCTATCCTAATTCTCTTTTTCTTGCTTAATCCAGGCACTCTATCGATACTCCTTGGGAGGAACATGTATCAGAGATACAGTTATAGTGCAAAGTAGAATTTTGTTGTTTTGGTATAGTACCACTTACCTTCTCCTCGAAAAAAACAAACCCAAATACCTGCAGCTAAAGGCGCCTGCATCTGAGCAGATTGAACCAAAGCTAAAGCTTGAACCTTTATTAGAAACCGACCAAACTCCCCCACTCAAACAAGTTGAACAAAATCAGCAAGTTGAATCAACTCCAGTAGACCAAACTGAACCATTCATCCTAGAAGGTTTGTAAAAATTTAGGCATTAATGATGTTACAAGAACTAAGAAGTGCTACTATTTATTGATTTATGTCATACAGGTGCTAAGTAAAGGAGATATCTTTGCAATAAAGGAGGGTCTCATGCATTTTCGAGCTACATTTACATCAATGGTATACTTTCCCATGTACAATAGCTCGTCTGTAATGGATCTTTATGACTTCCATATGAACCATATCTGTGCTACACTTACGGATATCTTTTGTCATCTCTCGTCTAAAGAGTAGCTAAAACCAAGAAAATGTAGTTTTCGTAATGCATGATGCTATGTTGAAACTATCCTGGAATCATGAAACTTTTAGGTAATATATCATGTTCGAATCTCTACCTTTTTAGGATGTCGATTTGGTTTGATTTCTTGGTCTCTTATTGAACGTAATAGCTATATGTAATATATGTTAGCAATGTTTCACTGGATTATAGTTGAGTGTCGTGCTGCACTTATGTTGGCAAATAAGGTTAATAAAATTATGAGAAATTAGAAATTAGAAATTAAAACCCCTTTATAAACTCAATTGTGCTGTAATTCGGTAACCGAGAAGAAGAAATGGAAAAACCCAATGTGTTGTCGGTATGCTTTTGTGGGTTGTCATGGTTAAACGCTCATGATGTTTTTTTACTTGGTTTGATCCACCAATTGGTAATCATGGAAGGATCATTCTCCTTGGGACTGTTGAAGAAAACCAGAGAAATAGAGAGAACGTTTGATGTGGATTAGTAGCTTGATTTTTACTCTAGTCTTGGTTATACATTATGAAGTGAAAGGGGAATAAATGTAGATGCATTGTCGATGCATGAGAATTAAAAATGTAGATAAAAATATAAAAAGAATTATTAAAATAATAATAATTTTAGTTCTCAATTTTTATATATATTTTTGTCAATATCACCTTAATTTTATATAAAAATTATAAAAAAAAATTGAAACTATTTAAAAACTAGAAAATTCTATATAAAAATTCTAAAAAAATAAAATATTGAAAATGTGATGAAGAACTAATAAGTATGGGAAATAAAGAAAATTATCATTCAATAGAATCCAATAATAATTTTGAAAAATCAAAAAAAGAAGTTTTACTATTACATGCTTGCTTAGTGTTTCTCAAAACCAAATTAGTAACATCTTCAAGTCAAGTTTCATACCGCTAAAGAACATCCAGAATTGATATTATAGAGGCTTGTCAAATTGACTTTGATGCCATTTCATTAGCCAAAAAATAAAAAGTATTAAAAAAAAATTTAATACTCGAATCAAATTTTCAATTCATTTAAATTATTTTCCAAGTCCAAATTGTAAAAATAATTATATTTTGAATTTTTTTATAACAAAAGAACTATCTCAAGAAACAAAAGAAAGAAAAAGAGAACAAGTAATTTTGCTAAATGTTTTTAAATTTTTATATGTTTCTTTAAAGAACATGTATTGAATATTTCTATATAGATAATACAAAGAGACAATTTTGGAGGGTTTAAAATTTTTTCCCTCATTTTCTCTCACCTTATCTATTTTTAATTTTTTTATTTACTTTAATTTTAAATTTTAGAATTTTTAAAATTTTTAAAAAGAATTTCAATTTTATCATTTTATATATAATTAAGGTCATCTTGATAGAAAATATAAAAATCAATGATCAAAATTTTTATTATACCAACTAAAAAAGTGTCACTTAGTAATCAGGTGATAAGAAAAAAATGTTGAAAACTTTAATGATGAAATTGTAACTATTTTAATTAAATGACCAAAATAAAAATTTAACTATAATTTAGTGATTAACGATCTACCTCAAAAGAAAAAATAAATACAAGTTGACACCTAAATAAAAATAACCCTGTAATCTTAAAACTCTTAAAAGCAACAAATATTGCAGTAAGAACACTGGTATAAATTACCCAGAGTTTCAATACACAACCACCAACCTCAAAAAATAAATAAATAACTAAAAAAAAAACAACACAAAATATAACTTTTATCATGGAGGCATTTTTAGTAAGAGTTAGATTATATCTAAAAATGGACAAATTAATCCCTCATGTATATTAGATTAAAGAACAAATTAGTCATTTCTATTAAAAATTTCATCTATTTTTGTTGTTAAAAACTAGCATGACTGACAGAATAATTAGATAATTACACATTCCATGCCACTTATACCTCGTGGTGACATATAATCGAATAGTATTTAACTCTTCAGTTTTACAACCACTTGACTGCCTCTCATTCAATCATATGTGCCCATCGTTCGTGTTTAAAGGAATGTCATTTGACTCACTTTAGGCTTCCCGGATTGTATGAAATAGAGATGTCATATTATTTGTATCCATTTTTCAATAGTTTAATGTCACGTTAGTATTTTTACCTTAAAAAATTTAAATCCAAATAAAAATACTAAAATCCAAGGATAAAATTATAAATTTAGCATTAAATTATTAGAAAGGGATAATATCCCTATTTCATACCATCCTTTCTCTCATCGAATTTACTTTATTTAATATTTCCTCATTTTTAACCTGTTAATTCTTCGGGTTTAATTATACTTTTTTTAATTTCTGATTTTATTTAATTTAAAAATTAAAGTTTAATTCACAATTCAATTAAATTTAACAAAATTAATTAATAATGTTATTAATTCAACTTTCATTTTAAAATAAGGAAGATTAAATTCTCACAATCAAAATTAAAACAGCTAAATTCCAAAATTCCAAAAACTGCAATAACTAAAGCTAGAATTAAACCTAGGTCTTATCTTTCGTGCAGGTGGAGGAGAGGATGGCGGTGAAGTTTTTTTTTTTTTTAATGAATATCATAAATTAAATAATAAATTAACAAATCTATACTACCTTTTAGACTACTAGATTTCCATACGTGTTTATATTTTTATTATTTAGAAAATATTTTTATTTCCTAAGCATTATTAAAAAAATAAAAATAATTCAAATCATAATAATTTTACAACATTTAAAAAACATATACGTAAAATGATTAAGAGATAGATATATTCTTTTTATTCTTCACTTTTATTTAATATTTACAAAATCGATGTAAACAAATTAATGATATTATCAATGTATTAAATAATAATTTTATTTTCAATTACAGAAGAAATGTTTCTTATGTGACTATCTTATAATAACACCTATTTGTATATTGCCCTTTTTGTGGTTTTCTAATAGTAATAATCTCATTTTAAATAAAAAATAATTTAAAATAATATGATATTTCTTATTTATTAAATTATAATAAAAGTGTAATTGAAGATGGATCATTTAAATTTTTATTATGAGTTTGAATAAATGTAGAACAACAAATCTATTTTGAAAATTATGTAAATATATTAAATATTAAAATACAAACAATTAAAAAAGCATTTTAAGAATTGAGATAAGATTTTGGTTTAATTTGAATGTGTACACTAATAATAGATAAAGTTAATTATGATTTTAATGTATTACAATTATCAAATTAACTATTATTTTTATATTTAATGTTAAAAATTAAACTAGTTTTTTTAGTTTTAATATTAAAAACGTTAAAATGTGCCACAAGTCCTTGTACAATTCATAAATTTAAAATTTAGTCCCTCTACTTTTCAAAGTTTAAAATTTAGGTCCAATTGTTAACATTGTTAATTTTTTTTTTTGTAAATTTTGTTAGTTTGACATTTTGAAATAAAACAAAAATGCCACATGATAGCAATGTATTTAAAAATGATGTTGTGATGAACCTAATTTAATAAAATAATTTAACAGAGTTAACAATTAGACTTGAATTTTGAACTTTGAAATTAGAGGGGCTAAATTTCTTGAAATAGAAGTACAAGGACTAAATTTCATAGTTTCAAAGAGTATAGAGACTTATGGCATATTTTAACCTGTTAAAAATTATTTTAACATTTTATTTTCTAATTTAAAACCAAATAATAGTGTTGCTAATTAAAGGAAGAGATTACTCGATCCATTTCTGTATCGCTCATGATCTATATAATAATCGGAGCTTCCATTTCAAATGCATACCCTATTTTTGCACAGCAAGGGTATGAAAATCCACGAGTAATTCAAATTGTATCAAATATAATCAAATTAAATTATATGAATTTTGTTCAAAAGCAACGTATCTAATTGGGATGAGATTATCACAATATATTTTCTAATTTTCTAATAGTTTATTTTCACATGGAAAAAAAACTATTGAAATTATTAAATCATCTAGTTGTATTATAATAAAATATGAAATAAATTAAATACAATTTTAAAAAACTCAACTTCCTAATTAAAATAAAAGTATATTTAAACAAATCAAAAAATCTAACCACCTAAAAAATTAAAATAAAATACTAATAATATTACAGGTATATTTAAGTTTTTTATTTTAATCTTCTACTTCAATCTATCATCCTCGTCAACATCTTTTATCTTGATCTTCAATTAACATTGGACTTCTTATATAATTAATTACTTTAGAGTTACAAAATACCTAAAAAATTATAAAATATAATAATAAATAATAATTTATTGTTGTAAATTAAAAAAATGCATAAACTAAAATTAAAATTAATTACAACGTATGATAATAAAGTGAAAGTTTCACATTAAAAAAAAAAACAATAAGGGAAATAGAGGAGTAGCCAGGGGTTGGCAAGGGCCCTGTCTCCTTAAAATAGAAAGTTTTTCATTTAAGTCCTTTAAATTTTTTAAAATTTTAAAATAGTAATAATAAAATTATACTTTTCCCCCTAAAAATGATAAAAGTTTGATTTAATCCTTTAAAAATTATAAAGATATAAACTATTCAAATGGTAAAATTGTATTTTTACTATCGTAAAAATTAAAATTTAATTTTGCCCACTCCTAAAAAAAATTTCTGCCTTCGCCCCTGAAGGGAAAGTGAATAAGGGTGGGTTTAAAATAAATCTAGTGAATAAGGGAAATTGACCAGATGTGTGGTAAAAGAATATCATGATTTTACTTTATCATTGATTAAAATGATCTTTCATCTCTTTCCAATGACATTGTTATTGTTATTTGAATATGACTTGAAATTTCATTTTCTAAAAATTAATACTTTAACACTCCATAATTTTTGAGACACTTCAAACTTACTAATACTAATAATATCCATTTTTTGTAATATTATTTATATGCTATTTATTTGAAAATGCTTAAGTGCAGACAGGAGCATAGCTAGAGGGTTAGTAGGGGGCCCAGCCCCCCTAAAACTACCATCTTTAGTATAATCGTACAAGTATGTGATTTTACCCTCTCTTTTTTCATCATTTTATCTACCAAAAAGTTGCTTGAATATGAAACAATCTATTGACCTTTTTTCCCAAATAAAATAAATAAATAAATAAAATTTCAACTAGAACAACATTGGCTAGGATAGAATATATTTCAATTTTGACAGGAAAAATGAGTCTATAGAATCGATTTCAACCTAAAAAAAGACTATTTGACCAAAATGACCCAAAAAAATAAATAATTACTCAAATGACTCAAGTTCAAAACAATCACCCAAATAACCTGAAATGAACAGTAAATTTAAGTGGGGGGACTTAAACGGTCGGCACTACCTCAATTTTTGTTCTAATTGTCACCTGATAAATTTGTCAGGTGTTAAAATAATATTTTTTAGGGCTGGGGGACTTAAATGATCAGCACCATCGTATTTGTTTTTCAACCATTTCATACTGGTATACTTTACACCAGTATTTGGAAAAAAAATTAGGTTGAGGGACCCTGATGGCCGACACCCACTTTATCAAATAAAAAAAAATTGGGTCAGGGGTACTAGATGGTCGGCTTCAGCTTTTTCGGGGACCAAATTTTTTTTTTTCCCGATTGATGGGACATTGATGGTCGGCATCTTTGTACCAGATTTGAAAAAAAAAATTTAGGTGCTAGGACGCTAATGGCTAACACCCTTGTACTAGATTTAAAAAGAAAATTGGGTCAAGGAAAGTAAATGGTTGGCACCCATGTACCCAAGTTTTTAAAAAAGTGTGTATGCACCCCAATACCAGATTTTAAAAAAAATTGGGTGCTATAACACAGATGGCCAGCATTCCTTCAATACAGAAGGTTGTTTTCTCTTCCATTTGAGCTTTTTTTTAGTTGAAATCCAATATTAATGCTTCGTTTGTTAAGGAGGAAACAAGAATTTTTGAAAATGAGTTCCCAAATTTTGTTAGTTTGTGTTTAATTCGATGGAAAAATGATAAATACAACTGAAGAAGGTTGTGTTAGTCAAAGTCAGTAAAAATCGGATGAGACTCAACAAACGTGTTTTACTGGCGGATTTGAAGTAGAAGATCGGTATAAAAATAGCTACCCGATGCGGGAAACAAATGTTGAGACTATTTTACAAATTTTTGATTTCAACAGATCTGCTTAAGTTCACGGAAATGGAACTTGAAGATGATGATGATCTAGGGACAATGATAGTAATTTATTGCCTCCGAAGATGGAAAATCCCAGCCCAGTGGAGTTATTTGCGGAGATTGCTAAATTGAAACCTATTCAAGTTGTAATTCCAGTAAGTCAGCATTCTAAAATTGACTTTGATCTTAATTTCTGTTGGGAAGATCAATCGGGTTGTGGATGGTCACTACAACCTCCCAAAAATCCAAACTACGGTGAATGTTCATATAACGTCCTAATACCGTGTTTCGTTTAGAGATTCATCCAGAGGTGTTGGCCACCATAGAAGATGGTAAGGAAGGATCCGATAATGAAGAGTAGTTCAACCATGAAGAGCAATTTGAGTATGATATTGAATATTTAAGTGATCTCGGTTTGGATGACATTCCTAAAGACATAGACGATGAAGGCCCAATAGAGGGTAAAGATGTACATCCTCATTCGACCTGGAACATGGGACACGATATAGTTATCCGTAATAATCCAAGGGCTTTCATGACTGATGTAGATCTTGATGTGGCGCTTGCGCGCGAGTTCTCTTAATATCCAGATATAATGTCAACTCACTTACTAGATGAAGAATAAGAAGCTGAAGAGTTGTTCGTAGGAAAACAATTCGATAACAAGAAAGACTGCTTACTTGCAATAAAGTAGTACAACTTAAAACTCTCTGTCAACTATAAGGTCACGAAGTCAGCACAGTCTTTATATGTTGAAGAATGTTGGAAAGCCTCAAGTGGCTATAACTGGTGTGTTCGAGCTGCATTAATGCAGTGAACCCAAATGTGGACAATTAGGAAAATAGAAGGTCCTTACACTTGCACGGTTGCTCGTATATCGCAAGAACATCAAAAATTGGATGTAACAAAAAATATACAACTGCATCACCCCGTTGGTGAAAGATAGTCCCACCATCATTGTATCAATTCTTATTGCGAACATGCAAGCTTGGTTCGAAATCAAGGTTTATTACAGGAAGGCATGGTGGGCGAAACAAATGGTGATAAAGTAGTTATACGATGACTGGGATGCATCATACAACGAACTTCAATGGTGGATAACTGCAATGTGGGAGTATGTGCCAAGAAGGGTAACTGATTTGCAAACACTGCCATATAAAGGCTCGGATGGCGAGATAGAACTGGGCAAATGGGTTTTGCAATGATTGTTTTAGATGTTTGAGCCGTTTGTTAGGGCTTTCCTTCATTGCAAAGTGATGGCGCAGGTGGATGAAACATGGTTGTATGAGTTATATACGCAAATACTCCTGATTGCGGTTGCACAAGACGAGAATCACAAAGTACTTCCTATCACTTTTACCATCGTGGAGAATGAGAAATTCAAGTCTTGGGAATTTTTTTTGTCAAATCTGTAAAGATATGTTATTAGGCAAGACAATATTTGCCTCATATCGGACAAATCGAAAGGGTTAGTTGTTGCGGTAAGGCGTTGAGAGTTCCATGGAGGCCCGTTTATTGCATCTGATGCATTGCGTCAAACTTCCAAAGAGAGTATAATAATAAAGAATGGCATAGAGAACTCGTGAAAATGGGTAAAAAAACACTGTTCCAAAATTGATTTGTATATTTTCAAGATTTATAAGTTTGTATTTCTAAATTTCTTTTTTATAAATTTATAAGAGTTTAATTGTTTTAAATTATTTGTTCAAAATTGGATACACAGGGTACGAGTTAGAACTGCGACGATTTAGGCAAAAGTTTGCGAGGCTTGAAGCTCAGATAAATTCGTTACCTGAAAATCGTCATCTCTGGCAGTGATTAGGTAGAACAGAGAACTGGCAATGGAGTCAAAGTTTCGATGATGGGTTTTAGTATGGTCACATGACGACCAACCTCGTAGAGGCGATTAACGTGGTCTTGAGGCGTACACATCATCTTCCAATTTTGGATGTTTTCTCGGCAACATCCTATAGACTGGCGACGTTGATGCCAAGTATGTGGCAAAGACAAGTAAAGTAGATGGAGGCCGGGCACAGGTATGTTGAGGGAGTCTGAAACACAATGAAAGTAAACGTGAATAGGGTGCGGAAAATGAACGCAGAACTGTATTTGCGTGACTTGGAAATATTTCGAGTTCAAGAATATGTAAGCCGTCGCTCGGGTCTTCTGCCCAGGTCGTACACTATTGATCTGCGAAACAGGTGTTTCGAGTGCGGGAGGTTCTAAACTCTTCAATATCCATGTGCGCATGTTCATGCAACATGTGCGCATGCAAAGCTAGATGTCAAACATTTCGTAGACGAGGTCTACGCTCTATAAAGCACATTGCGTATTTGGGGGAGCGAATTTCCCGTGATGCCAGATGTCTTGAATTAGGAAGTTCCACCCCTTGCTTTCGAGATGTTGCCTGACCGCTGTCTCCATAGACATCCTAAAGGTCGACCACGGTTGTCGAGGATTCGAAATGACATGGATATCAGGGAAACGAGTGAACCCAAACAGTGCACAATCTGCCGAATATCCGACCACAACCGATCAACTTGCCCACATCGTGTTTATGTTCGCGGTTAATCTTCCTGTAATGCCAGATTGGAAGACGACGAATAATACGAGCCTTTTTTATTATTTCATGATTATTGTTAAAAAATAATTTATTATTAAAAAATAGTGTGAAATAAATAAATAAATTATCCAATTATTAAATAAATAAAAATTTCAATTATTATATAGTGTAAATAAATGCTTTAAATAAATAAATTATTAAGTTATTATATAGTGTAAAGTAAATAAATAAAATAAATTATTCAATTACTATAGTGTAAAATAATGTTTTAAATAAATAAATTATTAAATTATTATATAGTGTAAAGTACATAAATTAAATAAACAAATTATTCAATTATTATATAGTGTAAAATAAATAAATTATTCAACAAATTAAAGAATAAAAAAACGGATCATGACCCAAAAAAAGAAAAGAAAAAAAAGGAAAAAAAAAACTAAAAGGGCCCGTGATGTAGAATAATAGTGGTGTCGGTCGCCTGCCGTGCTCGTGACATCAATGGTTTGGGCCAGACTTGCCACGTAGACCTTAGGCATGCGCATGATTCAGGCCTGATTGACGGGCAGGACATGGCCACAAAACCGTCGACTTTAGGCCTTGTCAGCAGGTACTTGTTCCTCTAATGGATGGCTTCAAGCCTGCTCGACGTGACCCATCAATCACAGGTCACAAGGCCTTTCACGTAATTTTTTTTTTCTATTTTCTTACTATTTTTTTACTCAAACCCCAATGGTCCCCCACTATAAATAGCTGATTTGAGCCATCAGCTGTCCCACCACTAGAAATTCCACCATCGCAGCAAGTTTTACTGTCGACCACCGGCAGTCACCGAATTTTGTTTCCTCATTTTTTCATACAGTACTCAAAATTGAGAATTATTTCAAACTTGTTTAAAATTAAAGGTTTTCTACTAAGTTCTTAATTATTTATTTTGTTCTTGATAATTTCTTCGATTTTGTTGTAGATATCAGAATAGTAGATAATTCTCTTCTGAAGCATGACAACCACGTTGCTAAATTTGTTCGCAATACAGTCAAATATTCACTAATTTATACAAATATTCACTAATTGATAATATCTTCTTGTTTAAACAATAATTAAAACTTATTATTTTAACTATTTCTGCAGGAACGATATCGGGTTGTCAGACCTCGACTTCATGATCCGAGATATTTTCTGGATCGAAGGGTGCTGCTGTATTTGGATGTTACAGGGTTTGGGGTAGTCGCTTACATTCAAATTGCTGACCTTCGGGCTGATTAAATATCAGCCTTGGTTGAACGATGGGGCCTCAAGACACACACGTTCCACCTCTCGTGCGAGGAAGCGACAATCACACTGGAAGATGTAGCAGTCCAGCTGGGGTTATCTATCAATGGAGAAGCTATAACCAGACCTGGAAAAGTGCTCGATCTGTGGGCACTTGCAACCGTTTATTAGGAAGAGTGCCTCTTGATTATGAGGGAGGAAAACTAACCGAGTTGAAATTCACTTGGTTAAGAGCTAACTTTGAGCATCTCCCAAACAATCCAACATAGATGGACATTATCTATGCTGTTAGAGCATTCATTCTGCAACTCATAGGGGGGATATTGATGCCGGACGTAAATCAAAATATGGTCCACATCATGTACCTTCCTCTACTAAAAGACATGGCCCAAGCCGATAACTACAGTTGGGGCTTCGCAGTACTGGCGTATTTATATCGCGAGCTTTGTCGAGCGACATAGCCATTTACGAATACTATGTGTGGTTCCTGTCTGATACTGCAGTCATGGGCCTTATACATGATGCCATTTTTGGCAGATGTGAGCCACAAACCGTTGTTCTAGCCACTTGTAAATAGGTGATTTGACATTCGACTATATCTTTTGTTTCTTAATTTTATAGTATAGTACTTTTGCATGAAAATAATAATAATAGAAAATATTCACGTATATTTCAGATGGGCGATGGTACCGAGAATTGTACGGTCATACACCCTACCCATATCTCACTCTGGGGATAAGGTAAAATACGCTTTCAACCTTTTCCTCTAAATACATTTTTTTGCATATTAAATTAAACTTAGCTAAAAATGTTTGGTCTATAATGTGCACTTTCTATGGATGTCATATTCAGACCTAAAATTTATACCACTCATACCATCATGGGTACACGATCAGCAAACTCTGTTCGTAACAAACGTGCCATTAATTAATTTTCATATGGTTAAGTGGCATGCAGCGGATTGAATATTAAGACAGTTCGATTGCATGCAACCCATCCTGGTTCCTCCACATATATTAAGAGAAATACATGGGATTGACAAAAAAAAGAGGGACCACATAAATTGGGCGAACCAACACGTTTCATATATCTTTTTGTGGAACACCAGACATGAGAGGTGACCCCCCTTGTTTGTCTCAGACACAGGGTTCATTCCTTCGCGCTAGTATGCAAAATGGTACTTCGATAACGGGTTGCCTTACATTTACCAGGGTCAATACATGTTGATCCCGGAACACGCGCAATCGGAATCTACTCAATAATGTAAAACTAGAACACAACCGCGTCATAACCGAGTTCCACCATTCGGGAACACGAATTCTGTCTCAAACACCGATCTCAAGCCCAACTATGAAGCATCTGAGGAAATCTCGCATACCCCCATCTGAATTCTCCTTTGTTCAAGGAGATATTTGGCGAAAACCCCAAGCCTGAACATTAGGCTCACTCCAAATCGTCCTCACACCACACGGAGCTCAATCGACAATCACCTACACCTAACATTGAGGATATTTTTTGCTCGGCACCTCTAGTATCGCAATACCCCAGCACCCCTGATGATGAGGTATATGATTATACAACATTCTTCAATACACTAAAAAAGACATAGGAGGTTGGCTCGAGCAACTATCAAATGCCTCAAAAAGCTACACACCCTCACTGATAGAGGCACCCCGAACATTATATGCCAATGCTGGGGACGTCGCCGAGATCTACATAGTTTTGTTTTTTTTTAATATTTATTCTGTAACTTTTCTACAAATACAAAAAATTTGGAATTTTTATCGTAATTATCAAGTTGGCATAGTACAAAATATTAAGTCAAAAATATATAATTCGAACAAATAATATTACACAAATAATATAAGAAAATACCAACATTCTACAAAACTAATATACGAAAATATATAAAAAATTTATACGAAAATATAAAATTCGACCAACAAATACGGATTAAAATATTTTTATAGCACCCCAAAATGATACAAACATTTTAGAACAATTTATATACGAAAATATAAAATTCAACCAACAAATAATACGGACTAAAATTGATTTACGGATACAAAAATAATACGAACATTTTGAATAGTAGTTTCTCCACTGTTAGTCATCTTCTGCTTGAATAAGGTTAACATTATTAGTAATGTATGCCTTGTTCTCCCGCCATATTCTTTAACCGTAACCAGTTTATACAGTTCACCATTTATGGCAGAAAATGTCATCCAACCTTTAAAGGCATAACCTTTGCAGTTCACGAGACAGTATATAATTCAACTCCGTTAAAAAATGACATTATATAATTTAACCCCAAAATTTGGTTGTATACTCCCAAACACCCCCATTTGTAACCACTACATCACACCCATTTGATGATACACTACCAAAATCAATATCCATATTTGATAGTACACTCTCAGGCACTCTCATTTTGTGGTACGCTTAACAAGTTTTTTTTATCCAACTGCAATATCACACCCCAAGACCTTCCATATATATAAACTAAGTGGGTTTTCGACCATCAGTGTCCTAGTACCCAATTTTTTTTTCTCAAATCTGGTACAAGGATGCCAACCATTAGTGTCCCAGCACTCAAAAAAAAATTTCGGTCCCCGAAAAAGTTAAAGCCAGCCATCTAGTATCCTCAACCCCAAAATTTTTTTATTTGATAAAGTGGGTGTCGACCATCAGTTGGCCAGCACTCAAAATTTTTTTTACGTGTAAAAGTGGTGTCGACCATCAAGGTCCCCCAACCCAATTTTTTTTTTTCAAATACTGGTGTAAAGTATACCAATATAATACGGTTGGAAAAAAATACGAGGGTGCTAGCCATTAAGTCCTCCAACCCTAAAAAATATTATTTTAACAGCTGACAAAATTATCAGGTGATGATTGGGACAAAAATTGAGGTAGTGCCGGCCATTTAAGTCCCCCACCCAAATTTACTATTTATTTCAAGTTATTTGGGTGATTGTTTTTTTAACTTGAGTCATTTGTGTAATTATTTATGATGTGAGCACGGCCACATCATGTTATGATGCAATTCGACGGCATCGGAATTGGCCCAAGCACAAGGGCCCAAATGCAAAATGAAGTTTTAATTTCAATTTGTTAATTTAGTTGCGGGAAAATAAGGATATTTATCCATTTTAGGTATTTTAGTTATTATAGTTTGAGTCTTTAATTATGTTATGGTTTGAAAATCATTAATATGAGTTTTAATTATGTCATAATCTAAACATCATTAATATGGGTCTTTAATTATGTCATAGTTTGAACATCTTTAATACTTGTTTTCAAGTGTGTCTTAATTTAGACATCATAATTGTGTGCTTAAGATTCCTACAAATTAAAGTGTGTTTTGTCTTAATGTGCATTTAAACGTTGTCTTAATGTTGTCCAAGTTGTTCACATTGGTTGCTACTAGGAAACTTCTTCTCAAGCTAAATACATGCACTTGGAGTTGCTAAATTTAATGCACCAATTCATGTGCATAGACAGTAGGAGCAAAAGAAGCTTAATGTGACCATTTGGTTCATGTTCATGTATGAGCTATATGCATGAACATCCAAGGGAAAAGAATTAAGCAATTAATGCGGCACAATACATGGTAAAATGCATGCACATCATGGAGGATGCATCTGCAAGATGAATGTAGCTAGTTCATGAACCTACATGCCATTAAAGCGCCTATTTATGAGAATGCATGTTCCATGCAAGTGCATGAACGATCCAAGGAGATGAATGAGACTTTTGGTGATCATACAAGGCACTTGAAGCTTTCTTCTATGCTAAGAATTCATGCACAACA
This sequence comes from Gossypium bickii, assembly GCA_025503065.1. NCBI lineage: Eukaryota > Viridiplantae > Streptophyta > Magnoliopsida > Malvales > Malvaceae > Gossypium > Gossypium bickii. Next base: position 103,904,433 of record CP106715.1, read on the forward strand.
AAGGGACGAAGAATGTGACTCTTCAAGTTAAAGTTCATGCATGAATATCATTCAATGAGGTGCATGAATGTCCAAATACATGCCAATACAAGGGATGAACGTCCATTAACCATCAAAAGGGAGGGAACAACCATTTATATGCATTTAAGGGAGTTCATGAATCATTCGGTTCATTGTAAGATTTTTGTACATGAACTACATTAATGGCTGAATGTTGGTCATTCATCTTCTTTTATATTTTCCTATAAATAGTTGTTTTGTAAACATTTGAAAAGGGACTTTTGCACCTTTTATGAATTTTAATCTATTTGTGAGTTATTCAACTCTCTTTGTTCTTTTGTGACTCAAATTGACTTATATAGCTAGTCTAGTGGCGTCAATCTGATTCTTGTGAAGTTATCACTTCTCAAAGTGTGGCGTTCAGCTTTATACCGATTGCTTCCTATCTCAACATAGATAGTGGGTCACGGTTTATCTATCTTTTCCACCTTAAGTGTTGACATAAGATTCGGGTAAATATTGAACTATAATATTGGTTCACTCTTCATCCTTAAGCTGAACCTATTCCATCTAATTCCCATCTACGAAACACCCCCTTTTGATATTTTAAACCAACAACTATCAATTTTAGCCTTTTGACGAACTAGTTCGAATACTACTTAATTTTACTATCGAGAACACAAGTGGCTCGATTCATCTGACGAGTAGAGATCGCATCAATTTATTTTTTGGGTTATTTTGGTCAAATAACCAAAAAAGAAGCATTTTGTGTCAATTGGATTGAAAAGGAAAAAAAAAATAACGTTGTAATCATGGGCTGATGATTGTGAATGGAAATTAGTCAACTCAGGCCTTGACCAGAACAAAATGACATACCTGGGAAACCAAAAAAGAGGCATGCCCTGTTGATACCGATGCAAGAAGATCGAGAAAGACCAAAATCAATCTAGGTGGCCCCATTTCCAGATGTTAGAGGTTTCCGATGGCCTGCAATTACGGCAGGTTGATTTGAACTAGCCTGAGAAGGCGACTAGGTGATTTGATGTAACCAATTTGTTATCACCGTTTTTTGTGTCAATTATCAGCCATTATTACAACATTATTTTGATCTCTTTTTCAACACATATGTCATAAAATGCTTCTTTTTCAAGTTGAAATCGATTCCCACAAATTCATTTTTCCTCCCAAAATTAAAATATGTTCTATTTTAGCCAATGCTATTGTTGTTGGAAAATTATTTTGTTGTTTATTTTATTTGGGAAAAAAAGCCCAATTCATCTTTTCACAACTGAATTTGTGTCTATGCCAATTTAAAAGCAATTGGGGTAATTATGTCTAGTTTAAAACCATTAAAAAATTGTATATTTTTTTGAACAATTTCATTATAGGTTTTGATCATATTTATTATTTTTGACATAATGCCTATAACTACCTATAGCTAGACCTGTCCATGGGTCGGGCCACTCGGCTTGCCCGAAAGTGGGAGGGTTGAGTAAAAATATAGGCCTGAAAAATGGGCTTGGGTAAAAAAAGGCCCATTTAGAAAATAGGTCGGGCCTCAAGTAAGGCTTTTTTGGCTTGATCTCGGCCCAACTTGAATATGCAAAATAAAAAAACTGCAAATTTTTTCTCCTTTTTTTATTTTATTGCTATTTTCTTATTATTTTTTTCATTATTTTGCTACCATTTCACAATTATGTTCTTACTATTTTGTTATTATTTAGATATTTTACAACTCTTGTTTTATTGTTAATTTTGTTACTATTTTAGAGGCAATTTGCTTGTTAAGTTGCACATAACTTAGTGTTATTTAAGTATACATCTTTTTTAAAATTTATTTTCAATTTATTGGGAAATATTTATTTTAATGTTATTAGTATTTTTGAAATTCTTTTTTTAAAAAAATATATAAAAAAAATTAATACGGCCAGGCCAAGCCCGAATTTTAGCATTTTTATCTGGGGCTGGCTTGGACAAAATTTTAGGCCAATTTTTTGGGCCAGGACTCCCAAACTCATAAATAAAAATATAATGCACTTCAACGCACTTGGATCCACATTCTCTTACATTGGCAATAGTACTCATGCAAATCGAGTTAAGACTCAATCAGCAAAATTGTATTTTCTTTTAAAAGTTAAGGATAGGTTAAATATAACTTTTAATATCTAAATTTGGTTTCAATGTTAAAATTAGAGTCTATTTTTTTAAAATAAAATTTTATTTAATTTTAGCTTTTGTAACACATCTTAGTCTATTTTTTTAACACAGTTAAAATGGGATGACATGGACTAATTAAGTTAATATACTTGGCACTCATCAACTAAATATTTTTGCCACATCAGTAAATATTTAAAAATCAAAAAATGAAAAATTATATAATAAAATTTATTAAGTTATAAAAATTTAAATTTTTTATGAAAATAAGAATTTTTATTTAAATTTTATAAAATTGGCATATAACAACAAAAAAAGTTAGTTAATTTTTCAAAAAATTACATAAAATTCAAAAAATATATAAAATAAAAAAAGTCATCAAAATTTTAGAAATTTTAGAAATTTTAAAAAATAAAAAATTATTATTGAAAAAAAATATAAAAAAATATAAAATTCAAAACAAATTGAAAGAGGTTGATTGAGGTTGAATTTTAATTACCCATAAACTTTCGTCAATAGCAATCAAGATTGGTCAATCTAGTGAAAGCCGGAGAAATTCTATAACTTATGAGTTTCTAAATTTATATATATATATAGATATAGATATATTTTTGCAAGTTTAAATGAATTTTTTGCTTACTTTTTTTTTAAATTTTCTCAAAATTTTCTTAAAATTTTTAATTTTTTGAATTTTTGTATATTATTTTGCAACTTTTGATTTTCTTTAATTTTATAAAAGTATGATTTTTTTATATTTTTATTTTTATACATTTTTATCTTTTTCAATCTTTTAAAATATTTGTTAATGTGATAGGTACATTGAGCTGATAATGTAGCATGCATACTATGTGCAACTGTCACGAAGCTAGAACTTTAATCTCGCAATCTGTGCAGTCTTATACGATTCTATTGTTTCAAAAACACCTAAGTCAACTTAACTCCTACAAAGTGAGGATTCTCGTAGAATTCCTCTAAGGCACCAATTTATATAACAAAAGTAACACAAAGTAAAAAGAATGCTTAAAGAATAGTGTAGTCATAGAAAAACAATGCATGAAAGGTGTTTAAGTAAATCCTTTCAATATAGTATTCACTATCCTCTAGACATAGAGCGCGCAGGCTTTGAACCCAAATATGTTACCCACAATGGAAGTAAACATGTTAGTAACAGAACCTTCTTCAACAAGGTCTAAAGGGTAATCTACATAACATACATTTTGATCTTCTTCTTCAAGAATGGACTCAATGTGGTACCATCGCCCTTTGTAACGATCAAGGTTGGTAAGCCCATCGGTCCACACAGTTGTCCATGTACCACTAGAAGATTCAACAGCCACCGCGATCACTGCTTCCTTAGGCAGAACTTCGGGTTTAGGAGTTACTCGGAAGGCTTCCAAGATATCAACATCTTTGATTTCATATCCAGGAGTATAATAAGTCAATTTATACTCTTTAACACCAACTTTGAATCTAACACTTGCTTTAGTCTCTGTTTGTGGTGACATAAGTCCCTCCATACAACTCATGAATTAAGAATTCTCGCAACAACAAGGTCTACTCGGCATAAATGAGAAGTGTCGAAACCTTTTTTTTTTTTTGAAAAAGGGGTTGACTTTGATTTTGAAATCGAAAATGAACATGGGAGTCGCCACCAATCCTTTTTATTTAGGTGTGATCGGATCACCTCGTAATTCAATCATTTTAATAAAAGTTTAAATTTATTAAAACGATGATTTTTGGTCTACAAAATCTAGAAAACGGGTTCGGGAGTCGGTTACGCACGAGGAAAGATTAGCACCCTCGATACGCCCAAAAATTGGTACCTAGTTGATTACTTGATGTCTTTAGTGTCGAAGATTGACAATTTGAAGAAATTTTAAAATACGATCCTTCGTTAAAATATCGCTTAATTAAAATTTTTTTTTGAGAAAAAGGCGTATTTCACATTAATAGAGGAAAAAAATTATGTCCCGTAAGTTAGGACACAATATCTTAAGTCCCCGAAACGAGAATAAACACCGAAAATTATTTATTTTGAAAGATGTTTGATTATCTCGGTTTTAGAAAGAAATCATGTTACCTAAGTTAGAACATGATCTTTTCGTAATCCCCGAGATTACTTAAAAATTTTAAAACGTTCGTTTATTCGATTTATCGAGAAGGTCGAAACCTAGTAAGTTAGGGAACGACATTTCGAATTTTTAAAAATACGGGGTATCGCTTATTTTAAAAACAAAATTTTTAATGCATCGCGTAAAATGTGACGCGGTTTTGTGGTGAAATGTAAAACGGGTTACGGTGTTTGTGTGCATGACAGAATAATAAGTATGTTAATGTAAATGACAATATGAAGAACGGAAATAAAATAAACAAGCCAGAAATAAAATGACAAATAATAAGAATAACAAACTAAAAATTCGAAGCTAAAGACCTAATGTTACATAAATAAATAAATATGGTGTAAAATAATTTAAGAATAATAATAATAATAATGATAATGATGATGATATTAATAATAATAATAAATAAATAAATAAACTAAAGTTTTAAAATTATATAAAAGGATATAAATAGATAACTGATAAAATAAGATAAATGTGTGTATATAAAAAATTTTAGGTAGATAAATATATATATAAAAATATAATAATAATAATAGTATTGCAAAATTAATTAATTTAGTAATATGATAATAAAACAAATAAGTAAATTCAAAAAAAGAAAGTATAATAATATTAATATTAAACTAATTAATTTAATAATAAAGTAGCAAAAATAACTAAGAAAAGGACTAAATTGAATTTTAAAACAAAAATTTGGGGCAAATCAGAAGTAAATAGAAAAGAAAAAGACCAAATTGAATGCGCGAATAACAAGGAGGGACCAAAATGGGAAGTAATCCCCACTCTCCAAAACGCACAGTTTCAAGCCTGACCAAATTGAAATCGAAACAAATTATAGGGCCAAAATTAAAGACAAAAGAAACTTAATTGTAAAACACTTAAAAAGCGGAAGGGCTAAAGGTGAAATTAGCCCTTCCGTTGAAAAACACGCGGATCCTAGGCCGGAGCAGGTTGGGTCTCGGGTCAGAGGCCAAAACGGCGTCGTTTTGTGCGTTTGAGTACCAAGCCCAAAACGGCGTCGTATTTAACCTTTATATAAGCAAAAAAATAACAAAAAAAAGTATTTGAAACTGTGTTTTAAAAAAAACTTTATTTTTTCTCTGAAATCCCCCTTAGTCGGCCCCTACTCCGGTTGTATCTCCGGTCGTCGGCTCTACCGTGGCCCCGCCGTATATGGTGGCCGGAACCGCACCAGGATGGATTTTTTAATCCCTTTTCTAAATCCTTCTCTTTTCCTTTGAAAAAATCGTTCAAATCTGATTTTTTTTTTTTAGAAAAAACTACGCAAATGAAAACGGCCCTTGCTGCCCTTTTAGACCTTCATCAGACCCATATGGGTCTTGGGTGTTCAGACACCGACGACGATCGACGGTGAGAGGAGGCGAATCGACAAGGTAAGGGATTTTTATTTTGTTTCTTCGTTTATTTAAATAATAACAAATAAAAAAAAAAGAATAAAAGAACACCTTTGATTTTGAATCAACCTCTCTGTTTTCTTGTATTTGATTTTTCTGTATTCAAATGTGTCTGAATCAATGTGTTTTTTGGTGCTTGAATCTCTGTTTTTTTTTTTGTATTGAATCTCGGTAAAAAAAAGTTACATCAGTTTTAGGTGGCTTTTATAGCCATTTACAACTTGTTATTTTAATTTATTTGTCACTTCTTGTTGCAGGCAAGTGGGCGGTGGCTAGTGACGGTGGCCAGTGGCGGTGCTGTAGTGGCGGCTGGTCAGGGCTGTAGACCTAGGTGCGGCGCACCTAAGGTTTAATTTTTTGTTTTTCTTTATTATTGGTTTGGGCTAGGGTTAGGTTTTGGGCCTGGTTGGGCTTTGGATTTTGGGCTAATGTAAATGGACTGTTGAACCTTGGTTTTTTATTTTTTTATTTGGTTTTGTTTGGGTCTTATTGGGCCCCAGGCTAAATTGGCCTACTACAAGGAGTTAATGAAACCTTTTCGAAGAAACCTTTTCGAAGAAATATTTTAAAAAATTATCAATGAATCCGAAAGGTTCCTTATTAGACTATGGTATTTGATTCGCCAAATTCATCATTATTTTATATTCTTTCATATGCATGGCGTAACTAGATTCGTGTTTTTCAAGTTTGTAATTCTTTACTTATTTTTGAATCAAAAATTCTAAATGCGAATGAAATAGAAATAGATATATAATATAAAAAGGAAATAAATAAAATAGAAATATATCAATAATATAAAAGTAATTTAAAAATATTATTCTAATATATTATAAATAAAATAGATAAATTAATTAATAAAGTATATAAATTAATTCTAATACTAATATATATTAGAATATATATAATAGAATAGATAAATATATAATAGAATTAATATTCTAACATCTAATATATGTTATATATTATAAGTTCGATAATAAGAAATAAGAAATTCACCATTGACAGTAATATATGTTGTATATGTAAATCCTAGATGTGAAAACAAGCATAATTCGACCCTAAAATGAAAAAAAAAAAAAGGAATATAGATGGAAAAAAAGGGGGAGAGGTTAGACGTAAAGTAAAAAAATAAATCGATATGCTAAAATAAAATACGAAATGAAATTAAAACAAGGCTAATGAGATAGAAATAAGGAATCATAAATAGAGTTTGGGTTCGAATTCCATAGATAATATGGATAGTGTTGCCTATAATGATGGACAAATGAACGACTCTCAAAATTTTTATTTATCCACTTCCTATTTTGAAAATAGGTTGGTTAAACTTAAAAATTCCTTCGTTGAAGAAGGAAACAATCCAATTGAATGCACTTGAATTGGATGGGACCAACGAAATCGAGTGCTACCCCCATTTCTTATTGATTTATTTTGTATTAGATAATTTTCAAAATTTTTTTTTGACATATTTCATTTTATTATGAAAATAAATCCTCTTACTTTGTTCTTGGAGTTTCCATGCTTGAAAAAGAAATCTGGGGCGTATTTCTCAAATCATCGGTCCAGTACTGGATGTAGTCTTTCCCCCGGACAAGATACCTAATATTTACAACGCCCTAGTAGTTAAGAGCCGAGATACCGTCGGTCAGCTCTTAAATAATACAAAAAACAATGGATCAATGGATGATTTACAATTGAGGGAAGGCTCTATTTATAATTGAGTTCCCCTAAATCCAACGGTCTAGCTAAATTTACATCGATGGACGAGATGAAGCTTATCCCTACAATTAAGGATTTATAAAATTTACATAATTAAATCAAATTTAATCTTATTAGATATTATTCTCCTCAATCTTCTAATATTAGTTTCCTTATGTACCAAGGGAGCCTAATTTTTCATATCTACTTTATTAGGCCACACAGGCTTCTCCATAAGTTCTTTGAATCGAGTCAATCCTCGTAAGTCAAATGATCCTTATCTAACTGATAGACCTCTATGGGATATATTATGTGCAATGATCACGAGCTTTGAACTACGACCCATGATATAACAACATGATTAGTTCATATCATCCTATTTTAACAATGTTACGAAAGTGAATCAAAATGTATAATTCGGGTACCCATTTTTTTTAAAAAAATAACTACTAATTTAAACATTGTTGAAAAATTCTAATAAAAAAAAATATTTAGCCTATTCTTAACTCTTAACAAAAACTTTCAAATTAGCTTCGCATCACATGAATGCGATTTTTAAAATTTTGACAGATGAAAAATAAGGTAAGATGGCATGTTTGTTGTAAGATTTTACAAAATATTCTAGATTTTATTATGGTAATGCAGACAATTAGAAAAGTATTATAGATTTGCAATTTATTATTTAATTTATGAATGGGGTTTTCTCACTTTCTCCTCTATTTTCTTTTTATACTTTTTTATGTGAAATAAATATTAAATTTTTATGTACTTTAATATATCAACTTTAGTTTTTGAAACTGTACACATTAGACTTTTATTTTTTTATTCAATTATTTGCATTTAAATAAATGAATAAATCATTTTTTTATATTTAATAAGTATAATTATTAATGTATGTAGTATATAAACGTAAAACGAAATTATATCATTAACGATGTTAGTTGTTTATAAAAAATTAAATTAAATCACAATGTCAATATTATGCATTTAGCGAAAATTTATATATTATCCCTTATATATAGATATTAAAATTTTTTAATATTTATATGAATTTTAAAATTTTCTAAATAAATTTTTTACTAACTTTATATATATATATATATATATTGCAAGTTTTAGATAATTGTAAATAATTTTAATGATTTTTCAGCTGGTGAACATGGGTCAACGCCTGAAATATCATAATTGATCCCTAATGGCCAATAAAAACAATCATTTAATTGGGAAATAAAAGAGTATGAGAATACATAACACAAAAATGAAACAATAAAGAGAAAGAAAACACCTCACACCGTTTGCTTTTGATTAGGCCTCTCTTGGTGTGCGCATTGGACACGTGTCAATGGTCAACATTAGGATTATAAAGTTGATATTAATGATTAATAAGTAGTTTCAAATTTATTAATTATGACCTTTGACCCCTCTACATTTTCTTTATGCAAAAAATCTTGACTTGGGTCTACAATCTAGAATTCCATATTATATGAGACGTCAATAGTGATGAAACCCAATACACTCTAGAAACCCTTACGTATGAACTAATTTATTTGGGGTTAATATCTACTTTTCTCCTTCAATTTCTCTAAATATATTTGCTTAATCTTTTAATTTTTTTTAGACTTAATTCATACCTAAATTTATATTTAATCACTCAAAGGTTGGTATCTCCACACTAACATTATTATTTTGTGCTGATATCAATCAGATAGTTGCATGGTAGCCTCTCAGTATGCCACATACAAACATAAATTTAAAAATATATTAAAAAGATCTTTTTCACATAAAAAAATTGAACTTGAACACGTGGTTGTCTAGATACATTTAGATTTGGACACCTATTTTATCTAGATTCATTATAGATGTATTTTTTAATTTGTTTATAAAATATTAATTTTTAGGTTATTATTTTAAATATATATAATATAAATTTATAAAAATATAAAAAAATATACAACTAAAAATATATATAAAAAATCTTATAGTATTTTTAAAAATATAAAATATAAAATATATAAATTAATAAAAAATTATAAAATTATAACAAATATAAATATATAATAGAACTAAAAAGCACGTCTATAATGAATCTGGACAAATTATTGTCCAGATACATTTAAATCTAGACAATCTTCTGTTTAGGTTCATTCTATATGTAAAAACTTTTTATATTTTTATTAATTTTCATATTTTTTTAAATTTCATAATAATAATATAAATAACTTGGTATTTTACAAATAATAAAACATATAAACTTACTACAAGAATTACATTTGGAATGACTCTAGATAAATTGGTGTCCAAATTTAAATATATTTGGACAACCATTTGTCCATGTTCATTTTTTATGTGAAAAAATTCTATTTTTTTTATTAATTTATATATTTTTAAAGTTTTTAAAATTTATTTCTGCCATGTATACTAAGAGGCTACCACCTCCCACCATCATATTGACTAGTAGTGCCACATTAGTATGAATTAACGATGTTGGTGCGAATATACCAACTTGGGTGACAAAATACAAGTTCAGATGTAAACTAGGTCCAAAAAAAAATTCAAGTACCAACTAAGTTCTTTTGGACAAGTTTATGGGACAAATTATATATTAACTCATTTATCTTCACTCATTATATGAAGTGAAAAAAGAATTGTTTTGTAAAAATTATAATAAAAATAATTATGTAAAAATTTAATAGAATTTTAGTTGAAATAATAAAGTTGAGATTTTAGAGAAATTAATGTCCTAAGTTTAAATCTTGTTTTTGAGTCTATTTTTTTAATACAATGCTTACGTTAAGTACGTATAATTCTTATCAAGCCTTAAGCGGAGGAAAAATATGCTAAGACTCGTTTGAACTAGAGGTGTACATGGGCCGGGCCGGGCCCAACTAAAAATCTAGGCCCGTTTTGTAAGCCCGGCCCAAAATATGGGCCTAAAAAATTGTCCAGGCCCGGCCCGACATGGAATTGGCAAACCCGAGCCTGGCCCGTAGTATTATTTTTTTATTAAATAAAAAATAATAAATAATAAATCAAATACATTTAAAGAAAATAGATGCTTATTTTCTACTTTGAATCTCATAATGATACTATTCTCCCATTTAATTTTCTACTTTACGAAAATAGATGCTTAATTTGTTTAGCTTAATTTATTAATAATTTTTTCATATTCTCAAAAATTCAATTTTAAAGAAATTAAATATGGAATAAAATAAACATATGTTCCTAATTTGGTAACAAAAATCAAGGAAATTCCAACTTTTGCAAGTAACTTAAAACACATGTTTGTCACTTGGAAACTTGAGATACGGAGCCTTCAACTTAAACATTAATGATTAATATATAAAAAGTAGTAAAGATTTTTTTTTTTTAAGTCTTGATATTCAATCAATATATTATAGGATCTCAAAGATTATATCGAAATAATATTAAAAATGACAACAGAACAGTAAAAAGTAATTATATTAAAATTGAAACAACTTGTTTGAACTAAAAACAAAAGTTCTACAATATCGAACTAATATTAAATACGTCAACAGAACAATAAAATACCATAAAAGAACAATAAACAGCATTAAAACAACCCCAAAATAGCATCAAACAACAACTAACAACAACAAAACAGTGCCAAAAACAGCATAAAAATAGCACTAAACAGCAGAAAAACAACATCACCAACAAAAAAATTACTAAAGTAAATACCTAAAGTTAAAATTTTATTAATAAAAAAATAAAAATAATACTAAAATATTTCGGGCCAGTCCGGGCTAGCCCGGGCCAAAAAAATCATACCCGAGGCCCAGCCCATTTTTTAAACGGGCCTCATTTTTTGCCCAAGCCCATTTTTTGGGCCTATATTTTTACCCAAACCCTCCCATTTTTCGGGCGGGCCTTCTAGTCAGGCCGGGTAGCCCGGCCCATGTACAGCTCTAGTTTGAACCCACGTCCCCTTATTTGTTGCAATAATAAAAATGTCAATTGAGTGAAAATTCAATCAATTATTTTTTAGATTTATTTCGAGTTTAAATTGTTTTTTTTAATTATATAAAATAAAAGTTTAACTATAAAATTAGTACCTGAACTTGTCCACTTATCTCAAATTGGTACTTATGGTTTTTTTTGTCCCAGATTGGTACCTAAACTTTTGTTCCGTCAACTAAATTGGCACCTAAGTTTAACGTCGTTAAGTTTAGGACACATGCAAAAATAATATTGTGACATGTGTCATAAATGACATCATGGTAATGTCGTCATTATTTTTTTTTAAAAAATACCTTCTTCTTTTTTACTTTTCTCCCCTCCCCTATTTTTTTGACCTTCCTTTCCCCCCTTCCCCTTTTTTCCTTCCTCCCTCAACCCAAGTTGTTGCCTTTGTTGCCGACAGCGGTTAGCCTCCTTTTTGGCCTGAAAATGGCACCTGAGTGATAGTCAACAATTTTTTGTCTTCCTAAGAATCAACCACAAAATCTGTCATCTTTTATTCACCTTTGGTTCTCATGTTCGTTTCGTCTTATCTACTTGTAAAAACAGTTTGGGTTCAGAAATTATCCTCTGGTTCTTAGAGAATCTATTTTAAACCGGTAAGCCTGTTTTGTTTCCAATCCCATTAAGATTCTATACCTCGATCTTCTTTCTGGGTTTGTGAAACTAATTTCATTCAATCTACAGGGTTTTGCATTGTGACCCTTTCGACCCAATTTCAAGGTTTTATCTTCTGCCATGTTGCAATGGCTTGTGGATTTCTTTTTCTTTAGCGATAAATCAATGGTGTTGCTAGAAGAGGGAGATTTTACTGGATGGTCTTGTGGGTTTCTTTTTCTTTAAGTGTTTTGTTGAATGATGCAGTGCAAAGTTTTTTTAAGTTAGGTTGAATCATATTTGATCTCTCTATATATATTTATGAAAAAGAAGGTTGTAGTCTAGGAATTAAGAAAAACAATTTGTAGATGTTGAGATTCTACCACTCTTCCCTTAGATATGCAATTGCAGTGGGTGATTTTGGAAAACTGAACCAAAGGCCTATGTTAAGGTTTACTAAACTTGATGACATAAATCAACATCACAAGAAAAGATTTCTTCTGCGAAATCAATCATCTACAAGAACTATCTCAACATTTGAATTGAACATGTACCCATTAATGAATTGAACAGTCAACTTCAAGTGTATCTATAGAAAAGAAAAATTGAAAATTTGGGTTTTTTTTTTCTCGAAAAACAAATAGAAAAAATAAATGGAAGAGAAGGGTTTTTAAGGTTGAGAAAGGAAAAGAGTGGTGGAAAAAAATGTTGACTGTCATTGTCAAACAAGAAGAAGAAACTTTGGTTGACGGGAACCAAAAAAAAAGAACGTCAAAATATTTTGGGGGGTAGAAAAGTCAAAAGGAATTTTTTAAAATTTTTTTTAATTATGACAACACCATGACATCATTTATGCCACATGTAACAATATTATTTTTCCATGTGTCCTAAACCTAACAACGTTAGACTTAGATACCGATTTAGTTGACGGAACAAAAGTTTGGGTACCAATCTGTGACAAAAAAAACCATAAGTACCAATCTGGGAGAAGTGGAAAAGTTCATGTATTAGTTTTATATTTAACTCGAATTTAATAAACTACAGGATTAACTCATTGTTGCTTGAACCACCTTTGGGTTTCAGTTCTTTATAACTTGTGGGAAAAAAATTAAAACATGTTTTCTCCAAGTAAACATTGAGAAATTGATTTGATGAAACTAAAAATTCATTTTCCTTTTTTATTACCCAAATTATAATTTACTAAAGAATAATTTTTTTTGTTTTTTTGTTAATTTGCTTTCAATTTTTATTGGCTCATTCATTGGATTGATTTTTACTAAGATGATGGGTGATTGCAAGGTGGAGATGACCAATGATGGCATGCAAGAATTTTATGTTGAGTTAGATGGACCAAAAGATAGTAAATATTATTTCTTTTCTCTTCTTCATTTTCAATTCATTTCTATGATGTATCTCTATAGTTCTGCTCAAAACTTCATTTTCTTTCTGAGGTTTTCTTATTCTCTAAGAACTTATTGGATTCAAGTAGTTTGACCATTTGGTAATTGTTATTGGGTTTTCTCTTTTGATGATTTTGATACTTGAAGATTAGTATATATATATCTGTCTATATGTGTGTATTTTGTCCAATTAATTGTTCTTATATAAGCTGCCAGTTTTTACTTGTTTGTTTATTTAGTTCATTGTATTTTTTGGATAAGAATAGGATTTGCTTCTGGGCATTTTTAGACTAAGATTCAAATGAAGATGAGTACTCTTTTTTCATAGATTATCCAATATTGGATGTGCCAAGGTCCTTACAATAGTGGTGTGTGGAAGATAAGAGTGGAATTCCCAGATGCTTATCCGTATAAATCTCTACACTTGGCTTTGTAAACAAGATCCACCATCCCAATGTTGATGAAAAGTAAGTTTTGTGAATGCCTTAAAGTTCTAAATTTAGCTTATTTGGCTTTGATTTAATGGTGGGATTAACTTGCATGAGATAAAAAAAGAATGATTAATTATTAGTTTGTTTGGATGTCAACAATCAGACTTAGAGCCCCATGCTGGGTAAACCTTGCACATTCTTTGTTCATTCGTTCCTGTTTTCAAGTTGCTGTTATTACTCTCAAAACATGGTAATCGATCCCGTGATTTTTAATTTTAGATCTGGTGTATGTGTTTGAAGTGTTTCTTTCACAACTTCTTTTATATCCCAACCCACGAGATCCATTGAATAGAGAAGATGCTTCATGCAACTTATGAACAACAAGTGAATAAGCATAAGCTTTTATGTTCCATATTTCATTCGTATCTTTGCCTTTAGAATACCCTGTCGAGGTAATTTTCAGTCGATGGAGTTAGACCTACTTGGCCCATTTTTGTGGCCAAACCATTTCACCTACTTCCTATATTCTTTAATATAGTTTTTTTGATGGACTCAACTCGCTAGTAATATGTTGTGGCAAATCATTTATCACCTCCTTTGTATGATATGATTCTTGTTCTTTGAAAGTATAATATATGATTTGCAAAATCATGCATTACTTCTCTTCCATTATTTGTAATTTTAAGAATTCAATCATTACAATATTATGACTTTTTTCTCTTTCAATTTCCCAGAATATTGCGAGAAATATGCCAAACCAGAAGATGTCGTAGAATTCCAATGTTAACGAGCAGAGTGAAAATGGATACATTCCATCTGAATACGAGGAAATTGCCGAAAAACCTGGTCCTTATTCACACTATATGTCTACCTTGGAAATTCTATGTATTGTACATTGATATTCGCAGCTCCATGAAAATTTGAAACTTGACAAAACTGGGGCATGCTGAAAATTCCTGCCTCTCTCTTTGCTTTCCATGGAGGTTAAGTAAATTAACTGATTGTTGTTTATATATTTCAAGTATTCATCCATTATTGATGCTAAATGGCAATTTGCATATGTTCTTCATCTACATATATCAATTAAACTTATTTCAAGTCTTTTACAATATACTTTTAAAGATGCTAGAAAAAACCATAGAGATGGAATATAATTTGCTCTTGAATTTTTTTTTTTGTTTACACTTTTCATTATCACAGTAGAATCAAGTTCGATAATAAAAAATTCAAGAGAAATTGAAAATTGAAAAATCAATTCCTACTACAAAATAACATCTTAGACTCCTACAATATTTCTCTTTAAAACATAAACAAAACAAAACAAAAGTTAAACCCCTCTTTAACCACTATATTACCAAAAAGAAAAATGAAGTTACTGAGTGGGAGCTCTATTTAGAACAAAAAAGTTGAATATTGAGTTATTAAAACCAATTTCAAATCCCTTCTCTTCACAAAATATGTAGTCCAATTTTTTATGAGCACATTGGCCCCTTTGTTCCATCGCTTGAGTTTCATGTAATGTTGGCTATTGGTATCACAATCCCAAACCAATACCAGTAATCCTTGTTGAATTTGGGCTAACTGATCGGCATTCCAGTGCGACAAACACATGAGATTCCACCAACTCCGATGCCAATAGCAGCCTTGACAGGTTTTTGAGATCACTTTTGTAAAGTTGCTTCTTGATGCACCATGGATCATCATGGGCATGATACTTCAGTTTAGTATCAATCTCGACTCTATTTCTCTTATTTCTATCGGTCGAAAATTTTAAGTTCCCTATTGTTTGTCTCTTGTTGAACAATGTCAAAGTAAGCTCTCAATTGATCTTCTTATTCAGGCTGTTCAAGTTACGGTGATCGCTACATTCACCGACTCCATTCGAAAGTGAAAGAGATAACCCTAATGAAATACCATCACTGGTGTCCGCTTCCATCGATTCCGACGAAAAAGCATCGTTACTATTCTCCATGCACATCATATTACGTACATCTGATTTCCTTGTATCTTGAATTAGAAGTTTTCCTTTATTAGTAGGAGTAGTTTCGATGGACATATTATCGATAGAAGGAGAAGATCGTAATGATAGTTCGGTATCAGCATCCCTCGATTCCAACAGAAAATCTCTAAAAAATAGATCCATGTAGGTTCTAATTTCTCGTAACGAATTTATTATTTTTCGATACTAGTTGATATTATTGACACAGACAACGAAAGACAACTCCAATGAAATAATGTTATCTTCACAATCTGGGTTTTTTTATTGGGCTTATTGGTGTCATCCACATCCATGGAATTCAAAACAATGAAGGAATTGTTGTCTTCCATGGATGAAGCAGCTAAGCATTGAACAATTAACTTATTTTGTTTCAGGTAGCTGCTAAAACCCTTGTTTAATGAAAAATTTATAAAATAAAAAAAACAGTAAAAAATTTCTCTCCTCAATCCCAACTCTAGAATCTAAACTCTTTACCTTTTATTCTCACTTTCTTGAAAAAATATGAGTTTATATAATTAAACAGGATGAAATCTTTTTCCTACTAGGAAAGTAATTTGGCCTCCAAATTAAAGTTTATATATTTATAGTTTAATGTTGTCGCCAACTCTTAGTTTTTTTTTTTTTTTTTTTTTACTAATGAAACTGTTATTTCACGTTTGAAGGGTTTTATTAATTATTAGAATTATTTCTCAGTAATAATAAGTTAAGTTTGCAATGATAGAAAACAGAAATTTAGATATTCATTCCAACGTTTTTAAATATGATTTTCCGTGCAACGTTGATGGATCCAGAACTCAGTACCATGGATAGTGTAAGATCCTATCCTTACAAATCAAAGGAGCCGATAAATTTGGTTGTTTCTCTAAAGAGCCAAGCTCATCGATTTTGTTTACGGCATCTTTAGAAAAGAAGTTGGGAATTATGATTGCTTACAAGTTAATTTTTCATTTTCTTGTGCTATAATATAATAATTTAAAGGTTTCTTTAGTTGTTAAGTGTTAAGTTTCGTTAATCTTAAAACGGTACTGTTTGGTTACAGTGTTTCACATTTGTCTACCAATTAGAACACGGTTGATATCCAAGATAAGGAAGGGAACTAAGATATTGCTATTAAGCAAGCCTTAATAATTACGATGCAACACTCTTAGTTTACCAACTAGTGGAAAATTCCTATGAATATCTGGTTTTCGAGAATGAAGCTCTCTATCATATCAACTTTCGTACCCTCAAGTTCACCTCTCTGAGTTGTAAGTATTTTCTGGTTTTCTAAACCGAAGTTTCTTTTGAATTTGTTGATATGAACTTAGACAATCTGAGTTTTTTTTTTCACAATTTCAACAACATGATCAATCTCATTGAATAATGAATAACTTCATTTTACGCATTGATGATATTACCACTATAACATCATATTCAATAATAAAAAAATTACGAGAATTATCCATCATTTAAAAAAGTTACATTCCTAGTAACCATGAAGGCATTAATCCTACAACCAAACCCACATCAAGTTGGCTTTCTAATAAGATTTGCAATCACAGTTTCATTACCACAAAGATGATCATAGAATAGTACTACAATTGAACAATCTAAAAACACTAAAAGAAAGAAAGAAAGAAAGAAACAGTCTAATAACACAATATCAACTTAGCCTCCTCTAAACAAAAAAAAAAAGGATAATATAGTAAAAATTACTGGTAAAGCATTAGATCTCGATTAAGAATGGAAAAGTTGAACCTTGAGTTAGCAATGTCCCAGCAAATACTAATTTCATCCCTTTATTTTAGTTTTTTTCCTTTTCACAAATTGTGTTATCCAATTCTTGATAAGCACATTGCCCCATTGTTCCATCTTTTGAACTTCATCTCATGTTTGGTGTGGGTATTGCAATCCAAAATCAATACGGGTAAACCTTCTTCAATTTGGGCTAGCTGATCAATGTTTCAATGCGACAAAATATGATACTCCACCAACTCTGATGGCAATATCAGCCTTGACATGTTTCTGAGATCATTTTTTTCAAGCTTCTTTTTTATGCACCATGGATCATCATCAAGCCTCACTTCAGTAGCTATCTCAACTTTGCTTCTATTGTTTCTATTGGTCGGTTTCCCTATTGTTCGTCTCTTCTTGGATGTAAAATTATCACTCGTAGTTGCTAAAGTAAGGGCTTTGTTGATCTTCAATTTATGATTATTGCTACATTCACCGATTTCAACCCTAGGGGGATTATTCATTGAAAGAGACATTTCTAACGAGATATCAGCATCGGTTGCGATATCGCTCTTCTCCAAACACATCATGTCTAATTTTCTTGTATATTGACCATTGCTTTCTTTGTAACAAAACACTTATCTTCTCTCATCTGTTTTGGTATATATATTACCAATGGTAAGAGACAACTCTGATGAAATTTTAGAAGTGGTATCGCTCGGTTCCGTCATAAAATCTCGACTACTCTTCTCCATCCTATTTTCTAATTTATAGTAATGAATTTCTTGTTTTCCCACATCAACTGAGGATGTTACACATAGCCACGATGAAAGAGAAAATTCCAATGAAACATTGCTCTCTTCACAATTGAGGACATCCATAAAATTGAAAAGAATGCAGAGCTTGTCATCTACCATGGTTTAAGCATCGGCTCATTTGTTTTTGTTTCCAGTTACTACTAAAAACCTTGTTGAATGGAAATTTATAAAAAAGAAAACAACAAAAGGCTATTTCTTGTTGGTCAATCTCAACTCTAAAATTTAGCTCTTATTGTTAACTCTCTTGAAGATATATTTTAGTTTATATAAAGATTTCAGAATAATTTTGAAATCCTCTTGCACAAGTAATTTTTTATTTACTACCCTTGTTTCACTTCTAATTTGAAGAGAAAAGAGTTTTATTAATTAAAAATTATTTTCTTTGGGTGATATATTGGTAGATATGCTATGTTTTTTTTGGTGAATATGATGTATATAAAAAATTTTGAAATTAAAGAAACATTTAATATCTGGGTATTACTTTGTTATAATGCACATGTGAAATAATTCTTAATAAAGTTAATTCATAAAATAATTTTTAATTGAAAATTTGGAGTTATTAAATACCTAGCATTATTCATACGTCCAATAAATTTAAAAATAGTTATTTTTAAAATATAATATTGAAGATAAACGATGAAAATTACATCATTTATAATTTTACATATTGTAATGACACTTTATTAAAATTTTGTTAACAAACTAAAATCTTAAAAGTAATTACAAATAATCAAAATTTTAATAAACTACGGGATTCACTCATTGTTGCTTGAACCACGTTTGGGTTTCGGTTCTTTATAACTTGTGAGGAGCTCTCGCTTTTCCTTTTTCTTTTCTCTATCAAACACCCCTCCCCAAAAGGGAAATTTTTTTTTAAAAATGTCTTCTCCAAGCAAACACCGAGAAATTGATTTGATGAAATTGCAAATTATTTTTCCTTTTTTATTACCCAAATTACAATTTCCTGAAAAAAAATTTATCTTTGTTTTTTTTGTTTATTTGCTTTCAATATTTATTAGCTCATTCATTGGATTGATTTTCACTAGGATGATGAGTGATTAAAAGGTTGAGATGATCAATGATGGCATGTAATGATTTTATCCTGAGTTCAATGGACCAAAAGACAATAATTATTGTTTCTTTTCTCTTCTTCATTTTTCATTCAATTCTATTATGTATCTCTTTAGTTCTGCTTAAAACTTTATTTACTTTTTAGGGTTTTCTCATTCTTCTATGAAGTTATTAGGTTCAAGTAGTTTGACCATTTGGTAATTATTATTAGGTTTTCTCTTTTGATGATTTTGATACTTGAAAATTAGTATATATATCAACCTATATGTGTGTATTTTGTCCCATTAATTCTTCTTATTTGAGCTGCTAGTTTTTACTTGTTTGTTTATTTAGCTTATTACTTTTTTTTTTTGATAAGAATGAGATTTGTTTTTGGGCATTTTTAGACAAAGAGTCAAATGAAGATGAGTACTCTTTTCTCAGAGATTATCCAATATTGAATGTGCCAAGGTCCTCACAATGGTGGTGTATGGAAGATAAGATTGGAACTCCCAGATGCGTATCCATATAAATCTTCATCACTTGGCTCTGTAAACAAGATCTACCATCCCAATGTTGATAAAATGTAAGTTTTGTGAATGCCTAAGTTCTAAATTTAGATGCTTTGGCTTTGATTTAATGGTGAGATTAACTTGCATGAGATAATTAAGAATGATTAATTATTAGCTAAATTATTTTTAAAACTATGAGTTTCAAGTTTGGCTCAGTTTGTTTGGATGACATCAATCGGACTTTGAGCCCCATTTTGGGTAAACCTTGTACATTCTTTGTTTGCCTCATTTGTTCATATTTTGAAGTTGCTTCTATTATTCTTGGAACATGGAAATCAATCCCGTGATGTTTATTTTAGATCTATTGAATGTGTTTGATGTGTTTCTTCTGCAACTTTTTATATATCCCAACTCATTAGATCCATTGAATAGAGAAGTTACTTCGTGCAACTTATGAACAACAAGTGAATAAGCATAAGCTCTTATGTTCCATATTCCATGCATATCTTTACCTTTGGAATTGTAACACCCCAAACCCGGCCTAGAAGTTACGATCGGATCTGACGTGTCACATTAAAGTATCGTTTGAAAACCGGGCTTGTCGATAAAAGTTCGTTACTGAATTTTTAAATCCCATTTAACCAATTGCTGTTGAAAACGTTAGTGTTGTAAAATCAAAACATGTTGTCCAATTATAGGTCATATCAATTGTTATAAGTTTATCAATCTAAAATAGAAAGCCTTTTCTAGTTGTAAACTTCAAGATTTGAAAAACGTGATTTTCTTTAGAAACAGTTATTGTTTTGAAAACCCGTTTTTTCTAGTCTAGCAGGTTGAAATAAAAAGAAAACACCAAATAAAAGTTAAAACCTCAAATGGCCTTATTACAAAAATATGAACCCCAAAACAAACTATTTAAAAGGCTAGATTTAAATTAAAATACTCGCGAACATGTGGCCACCTCCGAGTCCCTCGCAGCTCCAAATCATCTAATGCTGAGGATTACCTGTACAGCTAAAAGAAAAGGGTGACTTACGAGAACTTAGTGTGTAATCCCCTATCATGCGATGAATGCGGGCTCGAGCCCTATTCGATGCATCAGATCTGTGCGGGCTTTAGCCCTATCAAGATGTGAGTGGGTCTATGCCCAAAGTTATAACAGTGCAGAACAGAGATACAACCCAACCCAATCCAGCCAACACACCACCCGTACCAACCAGCACACAATGCGGGGACTAAGTCGACCCATCCAGCCAACATACCAATATCGCAACATAACTGCTAATAGTAACACAGCAAAGCTGCTAATAACAGTAAATATGGTCAAGCCACTAGAATCAGAATACGTGGCAGAGCCACTAGAATAGTAAGAACGTGGCAGAGCCATTAGTACAGTACTTCCTCCAAATCAGAATCCCAACCCTAATGCAGAATGTCGTGTCATAAATAGTACGTGTATGCAGCATGTTATATTCATAAACAGTTATATAGATAGCAGACATGCATCAACTAAACTACCACTAGGGGTATAATGGTCATTTCGTCAGTTAGGGGTAAACTGGTAATTTCACCCCTCACGGGTATTTCGGTAATTCTATCCTTCGAGAATATTTTGGTACGGTTTATGACCTTCCTAAAGGCCTACCATCGTCTCAAACGACTCGAATAACTTATATGGCCAAAATAGTGTAATTAGGCCCAAAGCCCACTATTCGGTCCAAGTGGGCCCACACGCTCGTGTGGCCTATTCAGCCCAATTTCAGTCACGGCTATGCAAACTTCACAGCCCAATCCATTATTTTTCACTATCGTTAATTTTACCCATGTGGGGCTCATGAGCTTATTGGGCCCAAATGGCTCATATCGGCCCAACGAGGCCCATTATGACCTAAGCCCACTAGAACGCTCGTGATGGCTTCTACAGTCTAGTGCCCATGTTCATGGGCCCGGTTTACCACACGAACGATCGCACGCTTGTATGGCATCGTACGCCATATTTCTAGCTTGTCGGCATTTAGCCGATCTACAGTCTTAGCAGTGTAACCATTACATACTTTCGGCTTTTCAGCCGATTATCGAATGCTGCATACGATTACACACCTGATTGTAACAGCAACAAGTGCAAATAATCTGGAGCACACAACCTATAATCGATACAACACACAGTTAATGCATACTCTTAATCCTCCACCTTTATTTGCTTAAATCACAACCACTCACCTTGCTAGAGCTAACAGATACTAGCGTCTCCCTGCTGATCAAGGGTGATTTCCCCCTCCTAACATGATTTGGCATAACAAAATTTGTTAGAAACAACCAAACATTCGGCCCCCAGGAGAAAATAAAAAGAGAAAGCCGAAGCTTATTAATAGAGTCTAAAGAAATCTTTACTAAGAACGAAATAATAAAGTGGTTGTGTAACCCCTTACCAATATCTATAACCAAACGTATTTCGGCAGTATTCAGTCAAGAAGATTCGACCCTAACCACGAAGAACAAAAAGATTTGAGAGGGAGAGAGTATAAAAATTCGGCCTAACAGAGAAGGGAAAACGAAGTTTGAAAAAAAAAAGAAAAGATGGAAGTAAAAGAGGGTCAGCTATAGTAGAAAACGATTAAAGAAGAGATGGGAGAAAAAGACTTTAAAAGAAATGATTAGGATTAGGCCCTTGGTGTCTAATGTTTCTGGCAGAGTGACCAAAAGCCAAATGAGAAGGTAATGTTGAAAGAAAGGATGACCCGAATGGTCAAAAATATGTCAAAATGATAAATTAACACCCGAAAATACCAGAGAAAATTCGGCACCTCTACACTCTAACAAAGCCGAAAATGCACCAATTGACCTACCCTTGGCCGAATTTCCCTTACTCAACCTTTCCCAAATTCGACTATGACTCTTTCACATCCCATCTCCTTCAAACTCTCTACCAATTTCTTCTTGATTTGCTCCCAGCCTCCCATTCAAATCCATTCAAATTTGATGACCAAGTCTCTAACCTCCTCTGCAGAGTTTGATTCAAACTCTACCTCTCATGCTACAGAGTCATAAAATAAAACCCCCTACTTGCATACTATGGGATTCGAACCCCAATTCCCTCGTCACCTTAGTGACGCCACAACCATCAAGCCATAAGCTCTTTTTGTGACATAAAATCACACACATTTAAACATAAGTCCTAACTGCTAACAGCCAATTTCTCTTAAGAGCAAAAACTAAAAATTTTCCAAGGCCCAGACTCGAACCTAGGCTTCCTAAAAACCCCAAAATACTTAGTGATTGAAGTACACATGGAATTTAAGCCAAAACATGCAAAATTACAAACCCTACATTTTTAGGGCGTTACAGGAATGCCCTGTAGAGGTAATTTACTTGGATTTCTTTACCCTTGCAGTTGGAAAGGGGAGGTTTTAGTTTTAAAATTCAACCATTTTCAGTCAACGTAGTCAGACCAACTTTACCTGTTTTTGTGGCTATACCATTTCACCTACTTCCTCTACTATTTAATATAGTTTTTCGATGAATTCAGGTTCACTAGTAATATGCTGGGGCAAATAATTTATCACATTCTTTGCATGATGCGGTTCTTGTTCTTTGAAAGTATGATCTATGATTCGCAAAATCATACATTGTTTCTCCTCCATTCTTTGTGATTTTAAGGATTCAAACATTGCAATCATATGACTTTTTTCTCTTTCCATTTCCCAGAATATTGTGAGAAATATGCCAAGCCGGAAGATGTCGTAGCAATAACAGCAGCAGAGAAGTCTGGTGATGAAGAGCAAAGTGAAGACGAATACACTCTATCTAATAATGACGAAATTTCTGAAAAATATTATCCTTAATCGCATTATGTGTATACCTTGGAGATTTTATATATTGTACATTTATATTCATGGCTCCAGGAAAATTTAAAACTTGACAAAACTAGGGCATGCCGAGAAATTCCTTCCCCTCTCTTTGTTTCCATGGAGGTCATGTAAATTAACTAACTGTTGTTTATATATTTAAGTATTCATCCATTATTGATACTAAATGGAAATTTGCATATGTTCTTCATCTAAACATCAATTAAACTCATTTCAAGTCCCTTACAATTTACTTTTAAATGTAGTAAAAAAACCATATACAAGGAATATAATTAGTTTTTGAAATTATTTTTTTTTACACTTTTAATTATCAGGGTAGAATCAAATTCGGTAATAAAATATTCAAGAGAAATTGAAATTTTAGAAATCAATTCCTACTACAAAATAACATCTTAGACTCTTACAATATTTCTCTTTCAAAGATAAACAAAACAAAACAAAACAAAAATTAAAACCCTAAATAAACACTATATTTCCCCAACAAACGAAATTACAGAGCAAGAGCTTTATTTAGAATAGAAAACTTGAATCTTGAGCTATGGATGTCCCAATAAAGACCAATTCCATCACCTAGTTTCAAATCCCTTCCCTTCACAAAATTTGTAGTTCAATTTTTGATGAACACATTGGCCCTATTGTTCCATCATTTGAACTTATTGTAATGTTAGGTATTATTATCACAATCCCAAACCAATACCGATAATCCTTGTTGAATTTGGGCTAACTGATTGGTATTTTAATGCGACAAAACATAAGATTCCACCAACTCCAATAGCAATAGGAGCCTTGACAGTTTTTCGAGATTACTATTGTAAAGTTGCTTCTTGATGCACCATGGATCATCATGGGCATGATGCCTCAGTTCAATTTCAATCTCAACACCATTTCTATTTTTTCTGTCGGTCGAAAATTTCAGGTTCCTCATTGTTTGTCTCTTGTTGAGCAATGTTAAAGTAAGCTCTCTATAGATTATTTTTTTATTTAGGTTGTTCAAGTTATAGATGCCGCTACATTCACCGACTCCAAATGAAAGTGAAAGAGATAACTTTAACGAAATATCATAACTGGTGTTGGCTTCCATTGGTTCCGACGACAAAGCACTATTACTATTCTTGATGCATATTATATCACATACATCTAATTTCTTTATATTATCAGTTGGAGTAGCTCTGGTGGATATATTATCAATAGTAGGAGAATATCATAACGACAATTTGATATCGGTATCCCTCGGTTCCTATTGGAAATCTCTAAAAAAGTTGATCCTCGTAGGTTCTAATTTCTTCTAATGAATTTCTTCTTTTTGATACCAGTTGATATTGTTGACGCAGACGACGAAAGAGGCAACTCCAATGAAATATTGCTATCTACATAATCTGATTTTTTTTTCTTTTTCCCAATTGGTGTCGTCCACATCTATGGAATTAAAAATAATGAAAGGTTTACTGTCATCCATGAATAAAGCATCCAAGTACAGAACAGTCAAATTATTTGTTTTGGGAAACTGCTGAAACCCTTGTTCAATGAGAAATTTATAAAAAAGAAAACATTGGAGCCCCATGTTGGGTAAACCTTACACTTTTTTGTTTGCCTCATTCTTCAATATTTTGAAGTTGCTGTTATTACTCTCAGAACATGGTAATCGATCCTGTGATGTTTAATTTTAGATTTGGGAATGTGTTTGAAGTGTTTCTTCCGTAACTTCTTTTATATCCCAACCCATGAGTTCCATTGAATAGAGAAGTTACTTTGTGCAACTTATGAACAACAAATGAATAAGCATAAGCTTTTATGTTCCATATTCCATGCGTATCTTTTCTTTTAAAATGCCTTAACGAGTTAATTTACTTAGTTTTCTTTGTCCTTGCAGTTGGAAAGGGGAGCTTTCAGTTTTAAAAGTCGACCATTTTCAATCGACAGAGTTAGACCTACTTGACCAATTTTTGTAGTCAAACCATTTCACGTACTTCTTATATTCTTGAATATAGTTTTTCGATAGATTTAGGTTGCTAGTAATATGTTTTGGCAAATCATTTATCACATCCTTTGCATGATGTGACTCTTGTTCTTTGAAAGTATGATCTATGATTTGTAAAATCATTTATTACTTCTCTTTCATTCTTGTGATTTTAAAGATTCAATCATTGCAATATTATGACTTTTATCTCTTTCCATTTCCCAGAATATTGCAAGAAATATGCCAATTTGGAAGATGTCGTAGCAGGAAAGAAGTCCAATGATAAAGAATAAAGTAAAAATGGGTACACTCAATCTGATAACAAGGAAATTGCCAGAAAACCTGATCCTTAGCCACACTATATGTCTACCTTGAAATTTCTATATGCTTTAAATTGATATTCGCACCTCTAGGAAAATTTGAAACATGACAAAACTGGGGCATGCCTAAAAATTCTTGCCCTTTTTTTTGTTTTCCATGGAGGTTATGTAAATTAACTAACTGTTGTGTATATATTTCAAGTATTCATCCATTATTGGTACTAAATTACAGTTTGCATATGTTCTTCATCTAATATATCAATTAAACTCATTTCAAGCATTTTATAATTTACTTTTAAATATTGTAGAAAAAACCATATACATGGAATATAATTTGTTCTTAACATTAATTTTTTGTTTACACTTTTCATTATCAAGGTAGAATAAAATTTGGTAACAAAAAATTTAAGAGAAATAAAAAATTTAAAAACCAATTCCTACTACAAAATAATAAAATAATATATTAGACTTCTATAATATTTCTCTTTCAAAGATAAACAAAATAAAATGAAAGTTAAACCCCTCTTTAACAACTATATTACCCAAAAAGAAAAACGAAGTTACTGAGTGGGAGCTTTGTTTAGAATAGAAAAATTAAATTTTGAGTTATTTTATCCCAGTAAAGACCAATTTCATCTCCTAGTTTCAAATCCCTTCTCTTCACAAAATTTGTAGTCCAGTTTTTTATGAGCACATTGACACCCTTGTTCCATTGCTTGAACTTCATGTAATGTTGGATAGTGGTATCCCAATTCCAAACCAATACCGATAAACTTTATTGAATTTGGGCTAACTGATCGGCATTCCTATACAGTAAAACATGGGATTCCACCAACTCCGATGGCAATAGCAGCCTTGATAGGTTTCTGAGATCACTTTTGTCAAGTTGCTTTTTGATGCACCACGGATCATCATGGGCATGATTTCTCAATTTAGTTTCAATCTTGACTCTATTTCTCTTGTTTCTATCAGTTGAAAATTTCGAGTTCCCTATTGTTTGTCTCTTGTTGAACAATGTCAAAGTAAGCTCTCCATTGATCTTTTTATTCAGGTTGTTCAAGTTATGGTGATCACTACATTCACCGACTCCATATGAAAGTGAAAGAGATAACTCTAACGAAATGTCATCACTGGTGTTAGCTTCCATCGGTTTAGACAAAAAAGCATCGCTACTATTCTGAGGTAACTTACTTGCATTTCTTTGTTCTTGTACTTGGAAAGGAGAGGTTTCAGTTTAAAAATTCAGCCATTTTCAGTCGATAAAGTTAGACCTACTAGATTGATTTTTGTGGCCATACCATTTCACCTACTTCTTATATTCTTTAATATAGTTTTTCAATGGATTCAACTAGCTAGTAATATGTCGTGGCAAATCTTTTATCCTATCTTTTGCATGATGCAATTCTTGTTCTTTGAAAATATAATCTATGATTTACAAAATCATGCATTGCTTCTCTTTCATTCTTTGTGATTTTAAGGATTCAATAATTGCAATATTATGACTTTTATCTCTTTCCATTTCCCAGAATATTGAGAGAAACATGTCAAGCCGGAAGATGTCATAGCAATAGCAGCAGAAAAGTCTAGTAATGAAGAGCATAGTGAAGACGGATACACTCCATCTGATGACGAGGAAATTGTCGAGAAACCTGATCCTTAGCCACACTATATGTCTACCTTGAAAATTATATGTATTGTACATTGATATTTGCACCTCAAGGAAAATTTGAAACTTGACAAAACTAGGGCATGCCTAAAAATTCTTGCCCCTCTCTTTGTTTTCTACGAAGGTTAATTAAATTAACAAAGTATTGTTTATATATTTCAAGTATTCTTCTATTGTTAATTTTGAATGGTAGTTTGCATATGTTATTCATCTATATATATTAATTAAACTCATTTCAAGTCTTTTACAATTTACTTTTAAATATGTTTTAAAGATGCTAGAAAAAACCATATGCATGGAATATAATTTGTTCGTGAAACTGTTTTTTTGTTTACACTTTTCATTATCATGATAGAATCAAATTCGGTAATAATAAATTAAGATAAATAAAAAATTTAAAAACCAATTCTTACTACAAAATAACAAAATAACATCCTAGACTCCTATAATATTTTTCTTTCAAAAATAAACAAAACAAAACAAAAGTTAAACTCCTCTTTAACCACTATATTACCTAAAAAAATGAAGTTAGTGATTAAGAGCTTTGTTTAGAATAGAAAACTTGAATCTTAAGTTATGGATGTCCCAGTAAGGACCAATTTCATCACTCAGTTTTAGATTCCTTCCCTTCACAAAATCTGTAGTCCAGTTTTTGATGAGCACATTGGCCCTTTTGGTCCATCACTTGAACTTCTTGTAGTGTTGGGTATTGGTATCACAATCCCAAACCAATACTAGTAATCCTTGTTGAATTTGAGCTAACTATCGACATTCCAATGAGACAAAACATGAGATTCCATCAACTCCGATGTCAATAGCAGCTTTGATAGGTTTCCGAGATCACTTTTGTAAAGTTGCTTCTTGATGCACCATAGATCATCATGGGCATGATGCCTTAGTTCAGTTTCAATCTTGACTCTATTTCTCTTGTTTCTATCGGTTGAAAATTCCGAGTTCCCTCTTGTTTGTCTCTTGTTGAGCAATGTCAAGTAAGATCTCTATTGAACTTCTTATTCAGGCTGTTCAAGTTATGGTGATCGCTACATTCACCGATTCCATATGAAAATGAAAGAGATAACTCTAACGAAATATAATCACTGGTGTCGGCTTCCATCAATTCCGACAAAAAAGCTTTGCTGCTATTCTCGATGCACATTATATTACGTACATTTGATTTCCTTGTATCTTGAATTAGAAGTTTTCCTTTATCATTTGGAGTAATTCCGGTGGACATATTATCAATAGAAGGAGAATATCGTAACGATAGTTCTGTACCGGTATCCCTCGGTTCCGACAGAAAATCTCTGAAAAGGTTTATCCTCGTAGGTTCTAATTTCTCGTAATGAATTTCTTATTTTCCAATACCAATTGAATTGTTGATATAGATGAAAGAGACAACTCCAATGAAATATTGCTATCTTCACAATCTGGGTTTTTTTTCTTTTGTCCTAATGGTGCTGTCCACATCCATGGAATTCAAAACAATGAAGGGTATGTTGTCTTCCATGGATGAAGTAGTCAAGCACCGAACAATCAACTTATTTGTGTCAGGTAACTGTTGAAACCCTTTGTTTAATGAGAAACTTATATAAAAAAAAAGAAAACAATAAAAAAATTCTCTCCTCAATCCCAACTCTAAAATCTAATCTCTTTACCTCCCATTCTCACTTTCTTGAAAATAAATGAGTTTATATAATTAAACAGGATAAAATCTTTTTCCTACTAGAAAAGTAATTTGGCCTCCAAGTGTAATGGTGCCTCCACTCTCATCTTTTTTTTTTTTTTGACTAATAAAATTGTTATTTGATGTATGAATTTTTTTATTAATTATTAGAATTAATTCTAAATAATAATAAGTTAAGTTTGCAGTGATAGAAAACATAAATTTAGATATTCATTCCAACGTCTTTAAATATGGTTATTAATGAATTTTATATTTTATTTACCGTTAATGTTTCATTAAAAGAGAGTAATACATTAGGGGAATAAATTATAGGCATGATTATTTATTTGACCCTTCAACTTTACGAAATAAATCATTTTTAATTCTCAATTTAATTTTTTTGTCTTTTTTAACCTTTTAACTTCAATTTTTTGTCAAATAACCTTAAAATTGATGGAAAAGTTAACTTTTGTTTTAATTTTGTAGATGTGGAATGCCAACATTTAATTAATTTTTAAAATTTTGAAAAATTCAAAAAATTATAAAAAAATACTTTTAATTTTTTTTTAAAATATAAAAGTCAGTTAAATGCTGACATGTAATCTATGTGGCAATTCATGGATATGCCACATCAATAAAGTTAATAAACGTTAACTTTTTCATCCATTTGAGGTGATTAATAGAAAAATGTAAGTTTAAGGACTAAAAATGGCGAAAAAGTGAATAGAAAACTAAAATGACATTTTTTTTATAAAGTTGAAGGGTCAAATAAGTCATTATACCTAAATTATATTAGAATGATTTGAAAAATTAAATATTTTAGCCACCAATGAAATAATTCCCCATCATCAACTTTTAAAAATATGAAATATTCAAAATCATCTTTTTAACTTTTATTAAATTATTTAAAAATTTAATAAACAAACAAACATGTTTTCTTCTTTAATAATTTTTAAAATTATTTTTACTTTTTTTAAAATTTAATCAACTTTTATTTTTATGTAGTCAAATTTTTAATTTCTTTTAAATTATCAATTTCTAGACACCTAATTTTTCTTTTTCAATTTTTAATTTTCTATATTTTTCATAAAAAAAATAATGAAATTCCATGGTTTGGTAACACTGCGGGTGGCTGTAATCATTTTTCGATTTTTTGCAAACTCTTTTTCTAGGTTTTTAAAAATATTTAATGATTGATTTTAATTTTTCAATTTTCAGTTTCTTTATAATTTTTATTAGTTTTTCTAATTTTTAATTATTGTTTTCGACATTTTTAAATTTTATTTTTACTTTTCTTTTCCACATATAATTTCAACATCTTTGCATTTTTCCTCAAAATTTTAATTATTTTTAAGTAATTTAATTAAAATTGAATTAAATTAGAATGATATCATATATAATTGAGTGTATAATAATCTTTGTATGTCTTTGAAAACTATTGATGTAGCACTACTTTATTGTTGTCTAATAATTGTATATTTTAGGATGATCCTACTATAAGTTATTCCATGTAATACGTAAATTTATACATGAGTAGACTTTTCGATAAATAATTCATGAACAATTAAGTTTTGTTCGTTTATACTTATTTATTAAGCTAAATAAAAAAAAATAAACAAGATGTTTAAGCTTGCTTTTTTCTTGAACAATCACATTATAGATCCTGATCATATTTGCTCTTTTTGACACAATGCCTGGAACTACCCATAGCTCCTCCTTAATTTATAAATAGGAGGATAATGCATTTCAACACACTCGAATCCACATCCTCCTACATTGACAACAATGCCTGTGCCAATCGAGCTAAGACTCAATCAACGTTTAAGCTTGTTTATTAAGTGAACCGAACATGAATAAAGTTTGGTTGGTTCGTTTGTGTTCATAAACAAACACGTTGATGTTCTCTTAAAGCTCATTTAATAAATTATTTTAAGTGTATTTAAAACTCATTTACTATTCAGTTATCGTATAATTAATAATATTATTATAGTTCACGTGCTTATTCTATTTATATTAAAATTATTAATATTCATATTTAATTATTTTACATCTAAAAGATAATATGTATGTTTATTTATTGTTTGTTGGTTTATTATTCATGAATATTATTTGTAAATGTGTTCAATTATATGTTCGTAAACTCTTTCATTTAACTTATAGGAACAAACACAAACAATTATATAAATAACCCACAAACACTATTTTAAAACTTTTAACGATCACGAACCAAACATTAAAAACTTAAAAATAAATAAACAAACATGAAAATAGGCTGGTGGGAGAAGAGAGGGAGGGAGGGAGAGGGGGATAATTTTTATTTTAAATAATACTAATATATTTTTATTTAAAATTTTCAAATTTCTAGTCAAATTAATATAAATTATATTTTTAAAGACACGCGCCTCTTCTTAATTGGTTGCAAAGTTTTTTTTTAACAGATTTAATGATAAGAGTAACGTTAGTTACGGAATAAAGTTTATATACCTGACTCGACCAAAAAACAAAAAGAATCTAATTCAAATAAAGAGCATAGTGTAAGGGCCTCTTATTCAATTAAGCCTTTAATTATTTATAATTAAATTTTTAATATTGAATTTTCTTCTCACCAACATAACTTTTTTACGTGCTATAAAAAATTGATAATATTATGATAAATAACTAGAGTGCATTTAATATTATTAATATGACATATTTACTTATTTAAATTTAATTTTACTCATAATTTAAATTTTTTTATTTTAATTTCGTACATATGACATATGTGTTATTATTAATTTTGAACACTACATTTCATTATTTATTTTCATTTAAAAATATATAAAAATATGAAATGACAAATATGCTATCATAATAATATTAAAGGTTAAATATAAAATTAGCATTTGAATTTTTTCAATTTTTTTAGATTGATACTTATAATTTTTTTTTTTCTCAAATTGGAACTTAAATTTTTGTTCCATCACCTAAATCGAAACCTAAGTAATAATTTGGGAAAAAAAAAAAAACTATAAATACCACTATGAAAGAAGTGGAAAAATTTAGTTATTAATTTTATATTTAATGTTAAAAGAAAACAAAAAGATGATGGGACTAGGTGAATAAAGGAATTAAATATAAAAGGGCAGGAAGAGCAGGTGTAAGAGAGAGGGATTAAAAATTGCATGAAATGATGAAGATACAAGTGGACGCGGTGTGATTGGCGCGTACATTCCCATTTCTTACTACAGAATCTTCCAATTAAATATCGAGTGTCCCACACGTTATCTTACCATTCTTCCAAATCGATATCTAAATTCCAGGTTTTTTACTCAATAACGGTCCTTCACCATCATCTTTCTTCTATAAATACTCTCTAGTTTTTTTATTCCCAAAATCATTGCGCCACTTATTCCGGAGATAACTTCACGTCCAAAAACCATGCAAGCAACTACTTCTTGTCTTTCTAAGTCCTTAGCTTCAGCTCCTCCACCACAACATCGCTTCTCCAGCAACCTAATAGGTGGGAGAAAGGGTTTGGGAGGAGCAAAGACGGTAAATGTCAAAGTAATGGCTTCAAAAAGATCATCAGGGCCATATAGTCACAATTTCGACGGGAAGCTAGTGGATGAGAGCATGATAGTGTTGAGAAAGCGGATTCAGGAGATGCAGAGGGTGGAGAAGAGTTATGAGCCTCCCCAACATTGGATGGAGTGGGAGAAACAATACAAGAAAGAAAAGTACGACCTCGATGTTTGCCAAGCTGTGGGGAGCTTGCAATCCAAGCTCATGGAAACCAGGCCTGCCGTTGCTTTGGGGATGGCTCTTCTTCTTCTCTTTACCTTACCAACTACAATCGCCGCACTTCTTTTTCATCTTATCCCTAATTCCCTATGATCATATACATCTAAATTTGTTACTTCTAATTCAAAATGTTGCAATCTTCAGACTCTTCTTACGGTGGTTCATCTTATTATAATTATTAGAGTTTTAAGATATTGAGCACTCGGTTAAATTGAGTGAGTTCAAATTTTATTTTGGGTTGGGTTTCAATCCTGCTATGTATAGTTGTTATGGATAAATTTTGTTCTATTATATTTTAATTATTCATCAATTTGATAATGAGTTTATTTTTATTATATAGTTGTTCAGGTGTATATGTATAATCATATATTTTATAAGTGAACTTTCATAGAAATAAAATTTCTCTTATTATTTTTTCAAATCAAATCTTTGCACATTCACCTTTAAATTGAATATTAGTAACAACTTTTGCAACATTATACTCTAATTTTTATTTAAATTTTAATTTGTAATTATATTTTGACCAATGTGCGTGACAAAATATACTAAAAATTGGAATCCAAGTAATTTGAGAGTGAGGTTTTAATGCGAATGTGATAAATTTAAAACGGTGTGAGGCATCCGAGATAAATGAGTAGTTTAATTGATGGCAAAGTTGAAGACGGGATGAGAGATGTGAGTGTGACCGACAAATGACTTGATAGACCAATTGGCCTCAATCCTTGGAACTTGGGGCCGGAGTCGGTGATGCTATTTTTTTTTTTTTTTTTACTTATCTTGATTTGTGTTTTTTCTGGGTAATTTAGACAGAGTTGTAAATTTTGTAGCTCAAATCCAGACTTGTACCAAAAACGAAACTACCCACTCAATCGAACCTAAAAAATGGGTCAATCACTAATTTTCAACTCCAGAATTTTTATTTATATCAAACAATTTATATATTTAGCCCAAAGCTTAAATACTCAAACATAAAGCCCAAGAATCAAACCCATGTGAAGAACACCAATGATTCTGACCCAAAAGCCTTGCCTCCCCTATGGAGAATGCTTTGCTTATTTATTCCAAGGTATTTCTCAATATTGTTAGGCCTATAGCATTGGAGTTGATAGAATTCAACCAGCTGACATTCTACATTCCAGAAGGGATGAAACCCATGGCTTGCTGTACTATGGAGTATATGGTTCCAAAGGAAGGAACCTTCTTTAAAGAAGACCAACCTGTGAGAAAGTTTATCCCAATCAGACCTCTATTCCTAGGCAGAACGTTCTGCCGTCTGGTACTCTCAGCCTCCACGACTACTAAATTTCAAGCTTTGGTCTGCCGCAAGACAGGACAAGCATTTGGATCAAACTCTCATTGGCACCAAGATTCTCCAAACAAATGCTTTATTTGAGTAGCAATTAAAGTTTATTTCCAAGTTCAGGACTTATTTGGAGACATGCCATGCCGATTATATTTTATGGACTTAATCAATTTATTAACCAACATGAAACAAATGGCAATATGAAGACTTGGTCAAATCTATAACAATTCCATCAAAACAACAAACATCCAAAGAATAATTAAAATTTAGTTATTTATATTATCATAATAGTTGGCATACATCCTAAGTCCTTCCCTCATTTGCCTAAAACAGCAAAACTTGGGAAACCCAACCTTTCTCATTATCATCATCGTAAATCGATGTATGCTAAAAAGCAATCCAAAAATCTATCCCCCTATTACAAAATATTAAATCCTAAATAGTATATGTAAAAAAAAAAAAAAAAAAAAAAAAAGAGTTAGAGTAATTTTTTTCGCAGTTGCTACTTGTTCTTGATGGTGATCCCGAGCTCACCTGCAACAATAACAGTCGTAGCCATATCAAGAAACATGCCATGTTCAACGACACCAGCAATCCTCAGAATAGCATCGCTTGCCACCTGCAAATCCCCAATGTCTTTCTTCAAATACAAATCCACAATATAATTCCCATTATCTGTTACAAAGGGTTTCCCTTTAGAATCATTCCTCAGCTTGGCCACACAACCCGAATCTTCGAACAGGTTTTGGAGTTTATTAGCTGTGAATTTCCAGCAAAAGGGGACAACTTCAACAGGCATGGCTAAGCCACTCCCTCCCAAATGCTTAACCAATTTGGATTCATCAACAATACAAATAAATTTCTTACAAGTCCCTTCCACCATTTTCTCTCTTAACAGGGACCCACCTCTGCCTTTGACGAGATTAAGATGTGGGTCCACTTCATCGGCGCCGTCGATTGCTAAATCGATGGTGGAATGGTGGTCGAGATCCGAGAGCGGGATGCCTAAAGAAACAGCTTGTTCTTGCGTTTTCTTGGAGGTGGGAATTCCTACGATGTTTTTGAGCTTGCCGAGGCGAAGCAACTCACCAATGCGATTCACGGCGTGTTTGGCTGTCGAACCAGTGCCTAGACCCAGAACCATTCCTGATTCAACGAACTCAACGGCTTTGTATGCGGCAATTTTTTTCAATTCGTCTTGGGTTAGGATGACCGGTGGAGATAAAGATGGAGGCCTAGACAAAACCTCCACAAAAGAAGCTTTTTCAGACCAAGCAATTGCCATTTTGTGTGTGGGGGGGGGGGGGTTATTGGGGTACTAAATAATAAGAAAAACAGATAAAAAATGATTAAAAAAAAATTGAATCAACAGAAATCAAAAGATTAGCATTGTAAAATACAAAGTAGAAAAAGAAAAAAGAAAGTGGGATATGATTGTCTCCCGCTTGTTATTTCCCTCCAGGAAATTGATTTAGGGCAGGAGAGGAGGCGTATGGAAAACAGAAAGGGATGTGTTAGGTGGTTATAAAGGCGGATGGAGGAAAGGGCATCCAGTCGTGAAACTCAAGACCCAGGCCACACAAATAAAATGGATGGTGGTGCTCTTCTCTTTCCAGTTGGCGGATCAGATATTATTGGACCCCTTTTCAATAGAATCTAATTTCAATGCTTATCTTTAACTTTCTAAAATCGATACGATTCTCCCCATATTCTATATCATTTTAAATAAAAAACAAATGGTTTTAAAATATGATGTAAAATACGCAAGTTTTCTAAGTCGGATTTGAGAGATAACAAATGGTTTTAAAGTAAAGATGATTTAACCTAATCAAATGGTCAACCTAACTTAAGCTTTGAATAGAATTTTTAATCAATTTAAAATATTAATTTCCTAAAAAATAACATTTTCTATTTATTCTTGTTTTATAATAAATATATTTGAACCTATTACAATATTTAGTATAAAATAACAATTTTTATAATGTTTCAAATAAGGAGGTCTTTTGAATGGGTCAGGCTAAGTCTTGGAAGTCTCAACCGGGGCAGCTTGTAATTATAGGGAAGGAAACGGGCTGATGGGTGGGTATTTTGTCGCCTTCAATTCTAACATAATTTTATTTTTTTAGATTTTGCTTGTTTTATATTTATAATACTAAGTATGTGTTCACTATAAAATTTATATTATGAATTCCATCCAATAAGAAAAAGTGAGAATTAAATCAATAAAATTATAGAAAAATTTTACTGTTATAGCAAAATACTATTATATCAAATGGTTGTTATAGAAAGGGTTGACTGTATACTTAATTTTATTTAAGTACTAAATTGAAAAAACCAAGATACTTTAAGGGGCAATTTATGCATTAAGCCTAAAACTTTTTACCTTTGAATTTTGACTTGACGCGCATATTATTAATTTTAATTATTTGCACGATATGTAATTACATGCCCAAAATAGTTATATTTAAATTTAATTAAATAAATAGGACTACCTTTTTTTTTCTTTTAATGAAGGTATCATTTTTAAAATAAAATTTTATGATTAAACTCATAACAATCATTTAGGGGGGTTTTATTTTCGATTGCCAAATAAAATAATGAAGATGTTGAATACAACTTTTGTCATCGACCTCTCTCTAGAATGGTCTTCCAATATTAGAAAGATGTGATATTTGGTCTTCTCATGGCAACTTGAATGGTCCACAAACAAAGTTTCAGTGCCTAAGCTAAGCTAAGAGAGGTAGGCATCTTCTTGGGAAACTCATTAGTTATAAATACTATTAAAGCAAAAGGAAGAAAATGTGGAATAAAAATAGCCCATCCCAGCCTAGACTCCACCATTGGGACTTGAAACTTGAAAGCCGCCTCTACAGAGTAACATGCATCCATGGATTGCCCTTTCTAACTTGCATTCATCTTTCTTTTCAAACCTTGGAATAATCCACTCCATTCCATGCTGAATGGATCATCAATTAATAATTCTAATTTCTCTAATTATAATTTTTTATGGTAAAAGTGAGTATTTTTAAAAAATAACTTAAAAGTTTTAGAGAAAAAATACTATTATTAATATAAACTCCAAACATTCAAAACGTATAAAAAGAAAAATCAAAACTAAATTATGACTGGGGGTTCGAAAAATTCAAAAATCCCTACTAAACCAAATCAAGCTAAACTAAGCTCTACTTTTACTCATGTGAAATAAATAAAACATATAAGGCTCAAAATCTGTATATTTATATACACACATAATATTTAAAGTGGAATATTTCTTTAGTAAAATTTGATATGATCCAATTTAAATCAATGAATGTGATTGCAAGACACAAAAGAGAACATTGTAGTCATTAGGGTAAGCCATGTCATAAACTAAATAAAGTGTGTTGATAACTTAAAACTTGTTAAACCTGTTAACAAAGATAGAGAAGATGTATCTTCTCCTCCAAATTTTGCAGCTATTAACAGAAGGTTTAGCGTCAAGTTTGTTAAGAATGACATAAGGAGTAGGAAAAGATGTTCAATTGTACCTTGTTGTTCTTGGAATTTATGATTTGAAACATTTATCTAATTGAATTGAAAAAAAGGAAGCTGTATTAAGATCTAAGAAATTATTTTCGATACAATGCGAATCTTAAAAGGATGAATGTTCCATATTATGCAAAAGATGTTGGAAAAATTGGTGTGAGCAAAAGGTCAAAGACAATTGCCAACAAATGGCGGTGAATGATCAAACGAAAGTAGTAGTATGGTTGTCGATGAAGAAGAAAAAGATGAAGCAACAATTACGATGGATGAAGGAAAGAAGTGAGAAATGTTCAAAAGTTTGTTTATCAAATGCACCGTTTCATTTATGTGCCAGCCAATGGGCTTTTTAGTTATTCAGAAATTGGGCCTTGGTTAAATAGATATTAGGTGGCCTTTGCTTATTTATAGTGTGGGAGTTGTTTTGTTTTTTTATTTTTGACAAATGGAGGGAGTTGGTTTTTTGTGGTGATGTTATTGTAAACAAATACAAAATAAAGGTAAGTTGTTTAATGATGGTTCGATTGTTGTTGGTGCTACTGTTAATGCTAACTAGGAGAGAGAGGTAGTACTATTAAAGTTGAGAGTGTATGAGAAGAATAGTTGGAGATGATTGTTGCTGAGGAGACCTATTTTTGTCCCTTTTTGCAGTGGGAAAATAAATTAATTGTAAAACAAGTCAGTAGCAGAAGGTAGTATTCAATCCAGAATTAAACAACAATGTCATATTAATAATATATTTAGATGCGCATCATGGAAGCAACCAAATTTGACATACATATGACAAAACTTCTATAGAAATGAAGATTATAATGAAATGGCTTTGGAATTGGCAGGCCTGAATATGACCCATTTATGGTTTAGAGTATTGGGATTTAAAAGCTCATTTCATTGAAAGGAAATCAATCAAGAAAATCATAAACCCCAACAAATAGAATATAAAGAATCAAAACGAAAACAACTTGTCATTCCAACAAGGCATGAACATAATTTATCAAAAGGTATCTAAATTGCTTTTGTAAATTATTTTTTTTATTATATTGAAACTGAAACATCGGTTAAAATTGTCACTTAGTTTAAAACATGAGACACGAGTCGAAAAGACAAATATTTTATCCAAGAGAGAAATGCAAGGTACATAAAGTGCATATTGTTGTCGTGTATTCTAGTTGAGAAAGTCTTACCTTTTTCAATTTATTTAACCAATCACCAAGTATTGTAATCAAGTCATTTTCAAGAAAAGAAATAGAAATGAAAAGAGTTAAAACCGATGAACACCAACCATCAAGAATGCTTTCTTTGTTGGACGGAATCTCGTCGGATATTGTTTCCCAATGCGTTCAACAAGGTGTAGACACATTTAGAAGTTTACTACTTAGGTTGGCTTATGAAATGCAAGTAGAGATTAACTGAGTTTTATCATTTGTGGATGTTTCTTAGTTCAAATGCAAGTTTATTAAGTGTTTGGAACATCATATGTAATGAGTAGAGTTGTAATAGATAATGAAGATTTTTGTTTCTCTTATATAGTTGGTTGGTTTCTGACTGATTAAGAATTTCTTAAAATAACTGTAAAAATGTGTTTTCCCTTTCTCCTATATAGTTGGTTTAACTTTGAAGTCAAGATTATTATTTTTTGTTTATTTGTGATGTTTGCTGGTAGTTGGATGGTTGATTTGTATTTATGTTTTCGTTTTAAACTATTGTAGAGTCATGAGGAGAACCATAAGAAATGAGAAAGTGTTGAGGGCAGTAAACTTAAATAACATAGTTCATCATGTATGTGTAATGGAAAAAAGGCCCAAGGTAAGAGAATGTATTATGTGCTTTGCTGTCGACGATAACATGCAAGCCCTAGTTATGCTAAGAACTTTACTCTTCCTAAATCAAGGCAAAGTGAATGAGGGTGAAGGGATTTTGAAGCGCGCAGTGACGACTAACGAAACTATTCTATTGGCTGTCTATAAACTGGTGGTATGTTTACTGGTGAAGGGTTAAAGTGACCTGTCTCACCCAGCTACGGTGGAAGGTGTAGGTGTTGAAGAAAATATGGTTGACAAAACAGTTTTCTTGTACAACAAAAAATAAAAATTTTGAAAACTGAATCGGTTTGTGATATTTATAGCAATAAACTTTTTCCCAAAATAATACATTTGTTTTGAGCAAGATGGATCTTAGACATTCCCAACTTTCAACCGAACGACCTTCTCCTCTATTCTCATACCACGAACTACTTCGAGTGTAGGCTCGAACAATTTCAAATCAAAACATAGAACCAAGAATAATCTTCTTACTTTCAAAAGAAAAGTAAATCTCCCTCCTATAGAAACTGTTAGAATTATTATTCCTGAAAAATATAATTTATACTTAGAAATGAATTTTAACTATTTTCGAGCAGAATAATAATATCTCGAAGTTGTATTTTTAGCCCTACCAGTTCCATCTGAAACCCTAGTTGAATTAGTAGAACACAAATAAAACTTATTTAATAGAAAGAACTCATCCCCTAATTGAACTAGGAGAGAAGGGCGGCTAATAGAATGTGCCTCCCCTCATATGTATTATGATGGGGATTCGGGTCTCTCATGTATTAAGTCCAATTATATATACGTCTTGGACTTTTAACCCAACACTTTATAATTTAACTCAACCTAATACATGTTTTCTATTTCCCAAAATAAATATTATTTATTTCATTAATTTTTTCAATTAAATAATTTTCTCAACCTAATTTTAATTTTGTTAAAATCATGACAACTTTATCGTAAAAGAATCTATGAGAAGATATATTTAATTTATATATTCAATGAATTCATAATGACCAATTAATTTAATTCCATTTTCAAAGTTCAATTCTTTGATTAAATTATAATTTGAAAAACTTAAATTAAATATCAGGTCATTTTCCATACTTAGTCAGAAACCACATTTATTTCCAAATGTAACCCATTTATCTAACTTTATCATTTCTATCAATTTTTGTTCATTTGATTCAACATGCAATTTATTTCTGGTTTTAATGAGCTAGTGAAGGGATCAAATGGACATATGTATTTAGGGCTCAAATGATTTATAATTAAGTTCTAGCTTTTCGCCTATTAATTATAAACTCATTTAGCTATGAAGTCATTCCCCTATAGTGTTATAACTGAGCTCTCCCTAATAACATACTATTACGAAAGCTACTTTATCAGTGCTCGTCCAATGACCTTGCCATAAGTGTGTTACCCTTATAGGATATTCTTAATCTCTTTGAGATAAATTCGTTCTCCCAATATGATCCTATTTTATCTTATGGAAACCATAACATCTTCTTTCATGAAAAGTCAATTACTATCATGTAGTAATTAAGTCATTTATCACAAAAACAAACAACCCGTGACCATATTACTTTTCATCTATCATGTAATGCCAATGAGAAAATATCATTTATCCATGTCTTGGGCTATGAATTGCACTATTGTGAACGATGCTACATACTGTAGAAGTCATATACCTAACGCACCAACTTTCAGTTCTTTATCCATTCAAACTCCAGCTTTTACTTACATCAAAGTGTACGAGTCACGCATGCATATTCCTACATCTACTCAAGATTAAGGTATGCCAAACTATGAACGTCATAAGTGAATAAATCCATAAACGAATTCAGAATCTATTCTACTTAGGTCCTGTCCAATTACTCAGTCCAGTTAGTCACATATATGTCTCTATCTTCTGGGAGTCATTCGCTCTGATGCTCAAGATAAAGCATCTCCCTAATTAGACTTGATAGATGACATATTAGTCTTTTAATCAGTTTACTCATTTTCGATTATGACTAAGGACACTTTTAGGTTCATCTACTAATACAAGTTGTCTTTCTGTATTATGATCTGACCACGTATGTAATGCCCCAAAATTTTAGTTTTTGAAT
The DNA here is from genome assembly GCA_025503065.1 of Gossypium bickii. Lineage (NCBI taxonomy): Eukaryota > Viridiplantae > Streptophyta > Magnoliopsida > Malvales > Malvaceae > Gossypium > Gossypium bickii. Next base: position 103,946,311 of record CP106715.1, read on the forward strand.
TATTAAAATTTGTCAAAGTGATTTGATCTGAGTGGTTAAGTGTTGTGAGTTGTGTGTGAGAGGTTCTAGGCTCGAATCCTGTCCCTTGAATTTTGTTAATTTTTGTCTCAACCCCTATTTTTGAACTTCTGGTTTAAATATTATTTTCGCTCAACTAATGTAAGAATGAGCTTGTTGGTTTAGTAGTAAGGCTTTAGCTTACCCTTGGGTCTTGTGTTCGAATCTTTGCGGGTGCAAACAAGAATAATGTTTGCTAAATCCCTGAGTGTGCCACCCAGGTGGATGTGGTTGGGTCAATTTCAAGCTCTAGATAATTTGAGTAGTTATCAGAAAATCTGGTTAGTGGGATATTATTGTTTTTTTTTTAAATTATTAGTTTATTCCCCCAAATTCTCCCACTCTCTTCTCACGTTTCTGATGTTTCTCTCATTCTCCCCTCCTTTATTTTTTTCTGTTTTAAGCTTCTCCTATTTTTCTGCTATCACTTTTCTTCCTCCTTATCTCACTATTCTCTTCTTGTTCTTTTTGTTTCCTTCTTTTACTAGCGTATTTGCCTTTATGCTACCGTCTTTGGTGCATTCGAGTGTGTGGTGTTCATTAGAGTTTATCGTGGTCAATTGTTAGTGTAAGTATTGCTGTTTTTCTATGTTGGTCATAATCAATTGATTCGTTTATTAATTGTGTAGGTTTTAAGGTGAATATTGCAAGGCGATTAACCCTCCAACGAACTAAGGATTCGTAAGGTTGCTATTCGTTAAAGGTTAAGTGTTTTAAATGCCATTTTGAGGGCTAGTGTGGTGGTTTTGAGTCGAATGGTTTGGCTATAATTTTTGGGGATAAGGGTCGTAGCCTCTTAACCAATTCTTGTTTCGTTGGCTAATTTGTCTTGCGAATGTCGTTTTTAGGTACTGGATTTCTCACTATTGGGATTTCTTCAGAAATCAGTAAGGTGTGTAATAAAAAAACTGAAAAACAGTGAATGATGCAATGTCAAAAAATGGACTGTTGACGCTACATAGCCGTGTGATAAATCGTGTGAGCCACATGGGCGTGTGGGCTCATTTCTTGAAAATTTTACTAAAGGTCGTTTTGATGTGTGATTCGTATTTAGCCACTCCATAAGGTTCATACTATATAAATAGGACCTTAAAACATGACATCTGATAGTATGCTACTGTATGTAATGTGGATATGGTATGTAAAATATGTATATGATCTGTATTCTGATAATTTTGGAAGCATATCTTATGTGAAAAGCATGTATGACATATAAGCAATTGATACCTGTTAGTATGTGCATGTGCATTGGGGTGAGATAATGATGTGACGGAGGAAGTGCTGGTAGTTTAATAATCTACCTTATCTGGTGATTATATCACAAATATCTGTTCTGGTTGCTTGACCACGTATCTATTCATTATTCTAAAAAGTGACATACGCTCGCTTTTAGGTGTGTTGGGTTGGATAGGTATTTATTACCCTAATTGGTGTGTAGGGATGGATGAAGATGATGTGTAGCAGATGGGAGTAGAATCTATATTCGTATCTAAATCTGCATACATGTATCTGAATATGTATTTGTTTCTCAAACTGCATTTGTAACTGAATTTGGTTATGTATTTGTATCTAATCAATTTTGTTGGGTTGAGTTATATACTGAGCTAGTAGCTCACCCTTTTGTTTGTTTTTTTCTCAAGTAATCAACAAACCTAGGATCATATAGCACGCGAGATCTTGAAATTGGTTTATGGTTAAAAACGGTTAAACTAAAGGTTTTTGTTAAATTTGGACTATTCGAGACTTTTGGACTATGTTTTTATTATTTTGGACGTTGTTTTCATTTTGTGGATTGTTATTATGGGTTTTGTGTTTTATATTCCTATATGCAAAACTATTTGTTTACAAGTCAAACCATGGTTTTCAAAACTTCTTAACTTAGAAAATTTCGCTGCCAATCAAACCATTCACTTAGATGGTTTTCCGTAATAATATAAAAGGTTTGAACAAGGATTTTTCCTTAAAACTAGAAAATGAATTATCAAAGTTAGCACAATACTAGTAGCTTATCTGCAATTACTGTGGCTTGTCCACATATTTTTGGTAGCTTGACTGCAATTATTGGTGCCTTGCACATAAAATGGTGTGTTATTGGATGGATGAGTTCTGCGAAAACTCTTATTGTGGTGTATAGCAGAGTTGGGTAGGAAATTGTTTCTAAAATTCCAAAACTGCACTATTAAATATGAGCATGCACATTTTGACATAATCTGTGCTATCTTTGATATTATGATTCTGAATTACTATTATTTTGTATTTGTTTTCCTTATGTGTTAAGACTCACAATAGGCTCTATAACACATTTCTTAATTTACTGAATTTTCAGATAATTGTAATGCTCTTAACCCTAATCTGCCACCGGAATAGAGTTACGACGCATTACCGAAGTTACAAATTTATTTATCTGACATTTTATTTCATCTAGCATTCATATTTGGAACCAATCAAAATCAAACATATTGTCCCTTAAACATACTTATTTTTCTCGACATGTCTAACTTGAATTTATACATACTTAATTTCCTTGTATCAACGTATCAAAGATAATCACATATTTACATGTCATGATAAATATCATTCTCTTGCCGTTTCTTCCTAAACATAAATCAGTTAATTCATTATATCAATATTTCATGTACCATCAACTCATATTTCCTTATATCACATAATTCCATGTAACACTTACCAAACTTTGTCATATTATTGAACGTCTTACAGAATTGGTCTGCACCGGTATGCACTGAATTTCACTGATAATTGCTAATGTCATAGCATAGCTATGGTCTTTTCACTAGAATGCCATAGTTCAGCTATGGTCTTACATCTTCACTATCATTATGCCATGGCGAAACCATGGATTTATCCGTCAATTCATCTTTTAACTGAACTGAAGTGCTCAATTTGATCATTTATTCAATTTTCATGCTTTTACATTATTCACGATTTTTTCATCAATACATATGAAATAATACATCATGAAGTTCATAAAATTAACAAATGATCACTAAAATTTAGCCATATAAACTCATAAGTTCAATTTTCTTTTTTTTATTATAACGATAATCATAATTTCATAATAAATATTCCAAATAAAATATTATATCATTTCTAATTCAACATTTATCAATTATAAGCGAGCATGTGATCAATTTATACATAAGTCGTTCTTATATTCTTCCTCCTCCTCCTCTCCATCCACAACCTTAGTATATAACACATTTGTAAGTAACATTATCTATAATTTTTCACTATTTATTTATGTGAATATTCAAGCTGTCCATCCGTATCATAGTCACTAAATTGTTTTTATCTTAAACTACAGAACTCCAAATTAAGATCCTCTAATTTTTCTTGAAACTAGACTCAAATATATTCTTACCAAAAAATTTTCAGAATTTTTGGTTTAGCCAATAAGTACAGTTTATTCTTTAAAGTTACCCCTGTTCTGTTGTCTGACAGTTCCGACTCTTCTTCACTAAAAATTAATTATCTCATTGTACGGAAATCAGATGACATTCTTGTTTATTTCTGTTGAAAATAGACTCATCCAGTATTTTAAAAATACAAATTTAAGCCCCTAATAATTTTTATCCAATTTTTTATGATTTTTCAAAGTCAGAATAGGGGAACCCGAAATCATTCTGACCTTGTCTCACAAAACCTATTATACCTCATGATTTACAATTTCATTACTTACATCGTTTCTTTAATAAGAAACTAGACTCAATAATATTTAATTCCATATTTTATTCATCCTCTAATTTTATTTCTAAAATTTTTGGTGATTTTTCAAAGTTAGATTACTGTTGCTGTCCAAAACTGTTTTAGTGTAAAGTGTTGATTTCTATTTTGCCCCAAATTTCACAGTTCATACAATTCAGTCCTTATCCAATTAACCCCTCATTTGGGATAATTTTTCTCAATTAATACTTTATTCTATCATTTTAAACTACTTCATAACCCTTGAAATCAGAACTTTAGCATTAGACCTTAATTCCAAACTCTTTCACAATTAGGTCCTAAAACCAATTTCCACCAATTTTACTTGATAAAATCATCATATATCAAAATTAAAGCTTCAATTCTATGTTTATTCATCATATGCTTCCAGCACTCATCCATAGCAACTTTAAAAATTAGCCATAGAATCAAAAACTAATAACATAGTAAGTTGGACCTAATTGTAAAAGTCCAAAAACATAGAAATTTCAAGGATAAAGCAAGAATTAAACTTACATGAAGCTAGAGTATGAAAACCAGCTTGAACCCTCTTCCATGGCTGTTTTTCAGCTGATTAAAATGAAGAGAAATGAAGAAAATTCTAGATATTCCAATTTGGTCCCATTTTTATTTAGATAATTTTGGCAATTTTCTAATTTTACCTTTATTTCACTCATTTCCTAATTTTTCTCAAATATTGCCACCCAAAATATCTCTTTTGGGCTTATTTGCACTTTAGGTTCTTCCTCATTTGACAATTGAGGTATTTAATCCTTCTAGCAACTTTTACACATTTTTCAGTTTAGTCCTTTTTATTTAATTAATCACCCAAACATCAAAATTTTCTAACGAAATTTCAATAATACTTTATTGACATTCCGTAAATAATCATAAAAATATTTATGACTCGGTTTATAACGCCGATATCTCGATACCTCTTTTTCTCAATTTTCTTAACCAAATAATTCTTTATAAAACACAATTTACTATCTCAAAAAATCTTTTAAAAACTACATTTGGCTCGTAAATATTAAATAATATAATCTATGAGTTCATTTGTCAGATTTGGTGGTCTCGAACCACTATTTCTGAAATCATTGAAATTTGGGCTATTACAATATTCCTCGAGGTTAGGACTTGGATATGACTTTTAGAGGAGCAACTGAGATGTTTTTACATTTAAAGTATTTTACACTTATTTTTAATATTTTTTGGGGACTGTAATAAATTTTATCTGAACTATGTCATGAGTTTTATTTCATTATTATTTTGATTGCATGACATTAAAGTTTTAAAATTGCTTAAATTGTTATTTGAAATGATTATGCATGAAACATGATTTTTAATAAAAATCTGTCAATATCACTCTTTTCCACTGCAATAATGAACGTAAAATTTAATAAAATTCAACTTGGTTATCAAAATAATTAATCTTTTCAAATGCAATACTAAAATCAATCAATTTCTGAAATTAACATAGTTTTGCAAAAATTAAGAGAATATTTGTTTTTCACTAGTTTTGAATAATAATAAAAAAGAAAAAGGTTTAAAAAGTACGTTTGAGAGAAACAAAAGTTTATTTATGTCATTTCAGTGACTAATGTAACCTTCAGAATTTGACCATAACGTCTAGGCCGGGTTAGGGAGGTTACAACAAGAATTTCATAATAAATATTAACATTTTCCTATACATATATGTAATTAAATATTAAGAACATTAATATAACAATCAAAATATAATTCACACATAAATTCTGATTTGGTAAGGTAAGATTCCTAGTGTGCCTCTCTCTTGTTAGAAATTCAATATTTTTGTTTTAATTCTCTTTCTTCCTCACTCTAGTCACCACCTTCACCTTAATTCCAACACTTTCATTATTTCTTCTCTTTTTCTACTTCATGAACACATCAAATACATAATCAAAATCCACACTAAAATCACTTTCACATATTTTTGTTTACATTAAACATGAAATCTACAAGGAAACCTTCAAATCCTTACCTTGGAACTTGCTTTCTTACACTTCTCTTAACTTGCTCTCCCCTTCATCTTCCCTTTTCTTGAATCCAAAATAATATCCATGTTCACCGTAGTCTTCTCATTTCTTTTTCATCTTGGTGGCTATGAAAATTCTTTTAATTTATAAGTGAAAATGGTGAATTTTGGTAGAAAAGAATAAAATGAATAAACTTCAAAATTTTCTCTCATCTTTTTCATGGTGGACATGAGAACGATGGGAGGATGAAGATTTTTCTTTTCTCTTTTCTTTTTTCTTAATCATTAATTAACATTAAAATATTTTAAAATAAAATAAAATAATAAAATATTTCAACCAATAAAATTTAAACAACATTCATTAATTATTATGATATTACAAGATAATTATCTTAATTGAGAAATAACTATTTTACCCCTCGTAATTCTCTCAATTTCATCCTTGAGTCACTATTCACTTTTTATAAAATTATGATTTAGTCCGTTATATTTTTCCACATATTCAATTTGGTCCCTATTTACTAATTTTGTGTCACAAGGACCTTTTGGGTATTTACACTTTTGGTCCTTTTAATTTTTTAAATTTACACTGTAACCCCTCAACTTTTTGAATTTTCACACTTTGACTCCATCACTTTTTATTTCTTTACAATTTAGTCAACACCTCGAATTTATTTCTCTAAATACACGACTCCTTTCAATTGCCTTCTCTACTAATACACAACTCATTTCAATTGCCTTCTTTACTAACTCTAATAGTTCTTATTTTATTTCCTTTGAAAATTCTAACACATTTCAACTTATATTAGCACTTTTTTCGACTTAAGGGATTTTAAGGATGTTACAATTCCCATTTTCTTTTTGTTTTCATCTCACGGTTATTACCATTCGGAATTCTCAATGTGATTCATTTCTCATTAATTTCAACATTTGTATAATCTTTTGACCTATAAAATTAGAATATGAGTTTGATTTCAACATTTGTATATTCTTTTGAGCTATCAAATTAGAATATGAATATGTTGAAAATATTTTAATTTATTCATAGTTTTTGGAAGGGAAAACAAGATTTGGAAGATTTTTCAAAATTGATCTCAAAATACAGAGGGTAATTATATATTTTCCCTTAATTTTAATTTTTTATTGGTTTACTTTTATTCCTTTAATAAAATAAAATAAAATCCTTCTTACAGTAGAATTTATTTATTTTTATTTAATTTCTCAACTTTGAGTGAATTTACGTTCTTGTGTTTTGCTTTTTTTAGGCCTAATTGTTTGCAAATTTTGTTGGTAATTTATTGTATGAATGTATCTCACTTTGATTTTATAGAAGAAAATAGAACTAAAAAAATGTTCAAACAATTTCAGGGGACCAAGAGTAGTTTAAATTTTAAAATGTGCGAATTAATGTGAAAATGAAAAAGATACTATGAATTATCTAATTATTTAATAAATAAATTACCATAAAAAGATTTTAATCCACTCATACAATTATCTAATAATTTAATTTATTTATCTCATTATTTATTTATATTATTCCTTTCAACTCGCATTTTAAATTAATTGATTTTATTTTAAATTTTTACATAATATTATTATTAGTTTTAAACCATATACTTTTTTATTTTTTTATGACACATATATGTGTGACTAGTATACTAGTATATACAAACTATTAATTTATTATATATTATATTATTTAAGATAAGATTATATAATATAATAGAAGGATTAACTTTCAAATGTACGAAGAGTATAAAGACTTAGAGCATATTTAAACTAATATAATAAAAAATATATTTAATATTTAATATATTATGTATTAATATTACCGTATGTGATATAATATTATATAGTATAATAATATATTTAAAAATATTTATACATGTGTTGTAACACCCCTACCCGTATTCGTCACCAGAATAGGGTTACGGAGCATTATTGGAAATTTTCAGAACATTTACAGACATTTCATGTTAATCATTATTCATTCACCGATATTATACAAAACATCTCTTAATTGGATCCTCGAGGTCCAATACGAGCATTAGAATCAAGTTGTGACTTAATCGGGAACTCTAAGGATTTTTCGCGACATTTCAAAATTTTTCCAAAGTGTTGGGCTCACACGCCCGTCCTACAGGCCGTGTTCGACCCCGTGTAACTCTCTGACTTGTGCCACATAGCCATGCCACACGCCCGTGTGCTAGGCCGTGTGGTTAATTAAATTCTTTCGAAATTAGGTACAGGTTTCACACGGCCAAGACACACGCCTGTGTTCTAGGCCGTGTAGTACACACGGCTAAGACACATGCCCGTGTCTTTGCCCGTGTGCTCAATTCTGAGCATTCTGTTTCTCATAATTTAGGTGTAGGGGACACACGACCAAAACACGTGCCCATGGGGTAGACCGTGTGTCACACACGGCCTAGACACACGCCTGTGTGGATAAAATATAGGCTATTTACCAAGCCATTTCGCCACCCTCCTTTGCACACACCTATATGACTTCCAATGATACAAATCGTAGCATAATTAGGTAGCCAATACAACCACAAATAAGGCTAAAACATTTCTTTTCAACAACGACATCTAACATGCTTATAATATTATATTTTGCCAAACCAAATCATACCAAATTTAACATCCATAAGCATCAATATTATTTCTTTCAATATGTACTGCCTTGCCTAGGTTCACTAGCTTATCAATAAGCCAAATCATAACCATTTATCATCTATGCTATTAAGCCACAATAAACCATTTAGCAAACAATGACAAACCACATCACAAAAGACATTAGCATATATATATACATATCCCAAAACATAATCATAACTAGCCATTCCAATGGCTAGATTACACTAATCATTTACATTTACATGCCAATATGGCCAATATAACCTATACATGCCATTATAACCACAATTGATTTACCATATTGTACCGACATGGGCTGTAACACCCCAAACCCGGTCTATGCGTTAAGACCAGACTTGGCATGCCACATCAATCGAACATACATCTAGTTATCAATGATTTAAAGAAAACATCTTCAAAACTATTTTGGAGGTGAAGTTCATCAAAAACCGTAGTTAATTTGAAATCTATGTTTTTAGGGCATAAGAGTTTATAACTGACAAGAGATTTGGAGACAAAATTTATAATAGAGTTTTACAGACATTCTTACGAGTTTGAAATATTTAAGATAAACCCCTTTTTATACGAAAAATTAAGGAAAACATTATAAATTTAAAATAGTCCCCTTTTAGTATTTTAAAACATATTAAAAACCCATTCACGAATAAAAATCCATAAAAATAATACCAGAGGACTTATTACATCGCAATTGAAATAGTACTTAAATAAAAAGACTTAAAAGAAGTTCAAAGTTTATATAACTCATCATTCGTAGTATGGCCTCCACACGAAGTCATCCCCGGCCCAAGCCTCCATCAATTATCATTACCTGAGAAGGGTAAAAAAACGGGGTGAGTTATTTAGAACTCAGTGTGTAACCCACTTATCGTGTCCACTGGGCCAAAACCATTTAAGCATATAATTGGGCTTGAGCCTTTTTACAAATGTACAATATATATATCAAATATAAAATGCATGTGATATGCAATTCCCAACCAAGCCTAAATTTTCATTCGCTACACACCACCCGTATCAACCAGCACACCTGTGGGGATCAAGTCAACCCACCCCGCCAACATACCAATCGCAGGCTTAAAGCCATTTAAAATGATTGTGGTAGAGCCACCGAATTAGATTGTGGCAGAGCTACTTGAACTAGATTGTGGCAGAGCCACTGAACTAGATTGTGGCAAAGCGACCAGAACTTCTCTTCAATTTTTATCCCAACCCATGCAATCAGGTATGCATATACAAAGCATAACAATATTCATAAAATAATTTCAATATAAGGCCCACAATACAAGTTGGCCCATTAAGCAATCTAGCAATTTATACCTTTAAGCGGACTAGCAATTTGGCCCATTAATCAAATGAGGCCCTTTTCAAAATTTTCACACTTTGGCCAATTTATCAAATAATTTGTATGGCCCATTTATCACATGAGGCCCAAAATATCACTTTTAACGAAATAGCCCATTAAGGGCAATTCCGTAATTTCCACAACCATAATACCGGTTTCATGCATTTACACAAAGAGTGTTAGTATACCATATTTTCCAATTTTACCAACATTACGATTTTTATTCTATTACTAACGGTACAATATCTAACCCATGAGATAAGTGTGAAATTACACACCTGATTACGGTGAGAACTATACTTTCCCGTTCGTCGTTACCTAAATACGTATCACACTCGATTAGAACACTGATACTAAATATAAATCTATATTAAGATAAACGATCTAGATCTTTACCCTCAGAATTTCGAACAACAATTATTTGTGGTTTCTCCCCGATTGATGGTTCATAACCCGTTGAAGAACCACAAACAGTCAAAGGCTCAGGAGTACGAATGACTTCAAATAATTGATTTTCACCAGAGGAGGGTCCACAACCCGGTGGAAAATCTCGGATTGCTGAAACAGCCCTTCGCTTGAATCCAGAGGGAATAGCGAATCCACCCCTCTTCCGAACATTATTCACTACTCTTTTCGAACCTATCTTGTTTGCCACAAAATCTTACGTTCACGGAAATGATAATCGAGCGATAGTGTCCCCTAAAACAAAATCGATTAGTAGTCCATCTATAACGATATGACGAGTAATATAGAAATCCTTGATAGGAACCCTTACCTTAACACTTCGACTCGATTTCTAGCGTGTCACGATGATTACGAATACTCCGAGTTCGGCCTTCTTTATAACACTATAAAAATGAAAGGATCGTCTAAGAGAAAAGGATAAAGGATGCTATTTTCGGTCAAAAGACCCTCCCAAACTAATATATTTTCGGCTAAAGAAAAGAAGCGAATAAAGATTCGAAAAGGGTTCTTACCGATTGATTAAAATGAAGGTTGAAAGAATAATCAACAAAACAACAGAAGTGAAGAGAAGATTCGGCTTTGAAGGAAAATTGGAGAGAATGGTGTTAGCACCATTCGGCCATGGGGAGAAAGAGATGGGAGACAATGTGTTTTGGGTTTTTCAAATGTGAGAAAGGAGCAAAGAGTAAGATTTGGGACAAAGAAGCATTCGGCAATGGTGAAGAAGAGAAGAAAAGAAAAATGGCCTTTAAGCTTTGGTATTTCGGCACAAGAGAGAGAGTGTCTTGAGATGCTAGGCAAAAATTATGACCAAATGGTAAAAATGAAATGAAATGGCCAAAAGAAACAAGGCTTACCTATTGCTCAAATTCGGCTAGGAGAAAGGGTTTGGAGAGAAATGAAAATTTTACACAAAATGCTAAGAATTGACCAAAACTAACTCCTAATCCTAGCCAAACTACTAACAATATTCGGCCATCCCCCCTAGCCACCAAAATCGTCCATGTACATTGGCCAAAAGTCAAAGCTTTAGCCACCCAAAAGTTTCCAAAACAACACCCTTAAAATATGCCTTGTGTTCCCCCTACCTTCCATAAGCTTAGGATTTCTTTGCCCAAGTTCAAGCTTACCTTAACCATTAGCCACCTTACCATAAAAGAAATAGTCCAACCTTACCATAAATCAGGCTTGACCGACACATGCCATAAAGGTGCAAAAATAAAAGTCACCAAAATGCAATCCATGGAATTCGAACCTCTCCCCTCAAGCAACACATATGGCGCCAACTCCACTTTACTACTAGCTCATCTTATGCTAGTTTTTGACACTTAATTTCCTTAAACATCAAGGTCACTTGTTCCACTTCAATAAAATACTCATTACTAAAATTTATTCTAATTCTGAATAAATCCCGAGCCTTCTCAAGACTATATTAAACACACAAATTGAATCATTCACAAGCTAAGCACCAAAAACATGCAACATATCGATACTCAAATTTTTAAGATGTTACAATTCTACCCCCTTAAAGAAAATTTCTTCCTCGAAATTTACCTGGTTAAAAGAGGTGAGGATATTGTTGCCGAATTGCGTCTTCAGGCTCCCACGTAGCTTCCTTCGCTCCGTGATTACGCTATAAAAACTTAACCAACGGCACAGTCTTCTTTCTAAGCACCTTAACATCACGGTCTAAGATTTTCATTGGTTCCTCCTCGAAAGACAAGTCTGGCCTTAACTCCACTTCTTCTACCGGTACTATGTGAGATGGATCTGATCTATAACGCCTTAGCATAGAAACATGGAAAACACTATGAATCTGATTCAACTCCGGAGGTAATTCAAGCTGATAGGCCACTGGTTCTACACGCTTCAACACATGGTACGGTCTAATGAACCTAGGGCTCAACTTGTCCTTCCTTCCAAATCTGAAAATCTTCTTCCAAGGTGAGACTTTCAGAAAGACCTGATCTCCCATCGTAAACTCAATATCCTTACGCTTCAGATCCGCATACGACTTTTATCTATCCGAAGCTTCCTTTAACCGCGCTCGAATCACCTTTACCTTTTCTTCCGTCTCAGATATCAACTCAGGACCCAACAACTATCGTTCCCCCAATTCAGTCCAACAAGTAGGGGTACGACACCTACGACCGTATAACGCTTTATAGGGTACCATTTGGATACTAGATTGGTAACTGTTATTATACGCGAACTCTGCCAACGGTAGGAAATCCTCCCAACTACCTCTAAAGTCAATCACGCAACCTCTTAACATGTCTTCCAAAATCTGAATTACTCTTTCTGACTGACCATCTGACTGAGGATGAAAAGCCGTACTGAAGTTTAACTTTGTTCCCAGAGCCTCATGTAAAACTTTCCAAAATCGTGATGCAAACCTGGGATCCCTGTCTAATATGATAGACACTGGTACCCCATGCAACCTCACGATCTCAGATACATACAGCTTAGCCAACTTCTGCATCGAGTAATCTGTACGAATTAGTAGAAAATGAGCAGTCTTCGTTAATCGATCAACTATTACCCAAACGGAGTCTTTCTTAGTAGGTGTTAAAGGTAAACCACTAACAAAATCCATCGTTATTCGCTCCCATTTCCATAGAGGAATCTTTACCAGTTGCAATAAACCCGATGGTAATTGATGTTTCGCCTTTACTTGTTGACAAGTCAAACACTTTCCCACAAAATCAGTAACCTCCCGCTTTAACCTTGGCCACCAATACTACTCAAGGAGATCCCGATACATCTTATTTCCTCCGGGGTGTATAGCATAAGGGCTACTATGCGCCTCTCGTAGAATTATTTGTCTCAAATCTGAATCCATGGGCATACAAACTTTTCCACGAAAACACAGCACACCATCCTTGTTCAATTCAAAGTCCCTTATTATACCACTTTCAACTTGTTGCATTAAAGGACCCAACTTTTCATCTGATAACTGCTTTTCCTTGATTTGCTCTAACCACAATGGCTTCACCTGAAGTTCCGCTAACAGACTGCCATCCTCGTACAAACTGAGATGAGTAAACATTGCTCTTAACTCCGGTACTACCTTACGACTTAACGCGTCTGCCACTACGTTAGCCTTTCCAGGATGGTACTCGATTGAGAAGTCATAATCCTTTAACAACTCCACCCATCTCCGTTGTCTCAAGTTCAACTCCTTTTGGGTAAAGAGGTACTTAAGATTCTTATGGTCTGTATAAATGATCGACTTCTCACCATAGAGATAGTGCATCCAAATCTTTAAGGCAAACACCACCGCAGCTAAGTCCAAGTCATGAGTAGGGTAATTGACTTCGTACGGCCTCAACTGTCGAGAAGCATAAGCCACCACTTTTTCACTTTGCATCAGTACACATCCTAAACCTGTGTGTGACGCATCACAGTAAACGATAAACTCTTTTTCAGCCTCAGGCTGAATCAGTACTGGCACTTCCGTCAAAATCTTTTTCAGTTTCTCGAAACTTTCTTGCTGTTTATCGATCCACACATACGGTACTCCCTTTCGCAACAGTTTAATTAGGGGTGCAGCGATCAACGAAAACCCCTCAACAAAGCGTCTATAGTAACCAGCCAAACCCAAGAAACTCCAAATCTCAGCCACTGACTTCGGTGGTTTCCAATCTAACACAACCTCTACCTTCTGAGGATCAACTCTTATTCCTTCGGCTGACACCACATGACCCAAGAAAGTCACTTCCTTTAACCAAAATTCACATTTACTGAATTTGGCATAAAGTTGCTTATCTCGTAAAATTTACAGCACAATACGCAAATGTGAGTCATGCTCTTTTTCATTCTTAGAATATACCAAGATATCATCTATGAACACCACTATGAACCGATCTAGATAGGGTTGAAAGACTCGGTTCATCATGTTCGTAAATGCAGTTGGTGCATTGGTCAAACCAAACGGCATCACCAAAAACTCATAATGTCCATAACGAGTTCGGAATGCCGTCTTATGAATATCTACCTCTTTAACCTTGAGTTGATGATAACCTGGTCTCAAATCAATCTTGGAGAAAACTAAAGCTACTCTCAACTGATCAAACAGGTCCTCAATTCTCGGCAATGGATACCTATTCTTGATCGTCAACTTATTCAACTGCCTATAATCAATGCACATACGCATCGACCCATCCTTCTTCTTGACGAACAAAATCGTTGCTCCCCACGGAGACACACTCGGTCGAATAAATCCTCGATCTAACAATTCTTGAATTTGAACTTTAAGCTCCGCTAACTCCTTCGGTGCCATCCTATAAGGAGAAATAGACACTAGAGCCGTTCCGGGTAAAAGTTCAATACCAAATTCTACTTTTCGATCTGGAGGTAGACCCGGAAGTTCTTCAGGAAAAACATCTGAAAATTCTTTCACCGCTCTCACACCTTCCACCGATAATTCCTTGGCATCCAAAACACTAATGAAGGCTAGGAACGCTCCATACCCCTTCCGCACCAACTTCTCTGCCTTTAATGCAGATACCACTTTTGCCAAAAAGTTCCTTCGCTCGCCTATCATTACTACCTCCTCATCATCCACATTCCTTATTGACATTTACTTTTCAGCACAATCCAATTGCGCCCGGTGCTTCACCAACCAATCCATGCCCAAAATAAGATCAAACTCACCGAAAGGCAATTCCATCAAGTCCGCCAAAAATATTTCTCTTTGAATTTCTAAAGGCACGTCTCTAAACAATTTATTCACAATTACAGACTGTCCTAAAGGACTAATTACCGACATCTCTTTATCGGTAATCTCAGATCTAATATTCAGATTTCTAAATATGGTACTAGCAACATACGAGTGGGTAGACCCAATATCTATCAAAGCAGTAATAGGCACATCAAAGATGAAGAACGTACCAGTTATCATATCAGGTGTATCGCCATCCTCACGACACCTAACCGCATAGACCAACCCCGGCTGTCTTGCCTCCGCGTTACCTCTAAAGCCATTTCCTCAACCCGGTGCACCTTGACCACGTCCGGTACCATTACCACCACGACCTAATCCACGACCTCTCGGTGGCTGCTGAGTACCTCTAGTTGGCTGAGCATCAGGGTTATGAGCTTCCTGAGTCAGATTAGTCCGTCGAGGGCAATTCTTATACTGATGATCATTGGAACTACATTTATAATGAGCACCGCTTTTCCTCCAAAGATTCCCGTGTGTCGCAGCATCGACCTGATCTCGACTCTAATTGGTAGTCCCAAGTGCTCTAGCTTAAGCTGGCTCATCATTTCAAGGCCTCTTCTGGAACCTTTTAGAAGAACCCGAGTACTTAAAATCCCTATTGCCTCTGACTCTTTCCCAGTTCTGGCGTTCTGAGTTTTTAGCCTCTTCGGCTATCTTGGCTTTCTCTACAAGTGAGGCAAAAATCCGTACTTGTTGTGGGGCTATCGCAGACCGCAACTCATCATTCAAATTTATCTTTAAAGCGTGCATACAATGTTCATGATCAGTCGGCACTATTGTGCGAGCATAACGGCTCAAGCGAAGAAATTCTGCCTCGTAAGTTGGCACCGTCTTATTTCCTTGAACCAGATTTGGGAATTCCTTCCTTCGGGCATCCACATAACTTGTCCCCACATACTTCTCTTAGAAAGCAGCTTTGAAGAAATCCCAAGTAACCAATGCAGCTTCGGTGCCTTCTCGAACAGTAAGCCACCATTGATACGCCTTGTCCCTTAGCAGGGACACCGCTCCTCTCAGTTTCTGCTCGACGGTGCACTCCAGATCATCCATAATCCGCTCTACAGCCTCGAGCCAATATTTTACAACATTCGGAGCTACACCGGAGACACCTCTAAAAACCACGGCACCACTTAATTTAAGTCGTTCCGAAATTGATCCACGAATTGCTGGACCAGTTCTAGTCCCAGCAACCCTTTCTAGGACTCTCAACATTGCTTGTGTCAAAGCATTGTCCTCTCTCGTATGGTCATGTGATCCAATCTCACTCCCGGGTGACGCAGGTGCATCCATTTCTGGCATATGACCCGGCGCTTTAGTTGCATCCCTAGCACCTCGTCCTCTACCACGGCCACGTCTACCGCATCTACGTCCACGTCCTCTAGTGCTCATAATGACTAATTCGGTTTAATCTGATTACAAGTTTTATGAATCAGAATATTATTTCAGTGTTTATTAACGATATTTTATGAGTTATAAGAGATGGAGTTGTTTTCGTAATCACATCCTATAGTCTCGATCTCTACCATTTTCAACACCTAAAACTAGAAGTTCTAGAGTGTTCCTATGATCATATCACAATAATAAACATTCAATATACAAATACTTACTTGACTTGGTGCCGGATGCTCGTGGTGCCATACTACCTTTAAAACAAAAAGTCTAGAAATTTAAACAGTTTTAAACAAAAATTGTTGTTGAACCCAAACCACAGCCGAGTTTTGAAACTGGCTCTGATACCATAAAATGTAACACCCCAAACCCGGTCTATGCGTTAAGACCAGACTTGGCATGCCACATCAATCGAACATACATCTAGTTATCAATGATTTGAAGAAAACAGATCTTCAAAACTATTTTGGAGGTGAAGTTCATCAAAAATCGTAGTTAATTTGAAATCTATGTTTTTAGGGCATAAGAGTTTATAATTCATTTCAGAGAGATAATGGTTAAATTTTTAAAGAAGTTTAATAATAAACTCACAAGAGATTTGGAAACAAAATTTATAATAGAGTTTTTACAGACATTCTTACGAGTTTGAAATATTTAAGATAAACCCCTTTTTATACGAAAAATTAAGGAAAACATTATAAATTTAAAATAGTCCTATTTTAGTATTTAAAACATATTAAAAACCTATTCACGAATAAAAATCCATAAAAATAATACCAGAGGCCTTATTACATCGCAATTGAAATAGTACTTAAATAAAAAGACTTAAAAGAAGTTTAAAGTTTATATAACTCATCATTCGTAGTATGGCCTCCACACGAAGTCATCCCCGGCCCAAGCCTCCATCAATTATCATTACCTGAGAAGGGTAAAAAAATGGGGTGAGTTACTTAGAACTCAGTGTGTAACCCACTTACCGTGTCCACTGGGCCAAAACTATTTAAGCATATAATTGGGCTTGAGCCCTTTTACAAATGTACAATATATATATCAAATATAAAATATATGTGATATGCAATTCCTAACCAAGCCTAAATTTCCATCCGCTACACACCACCCATACCAACCAGCACACCTGTGGGGATCAAGTGTGAAATTCCTAACCAACCAA
The DNA here is from genome assembly GCA_025503065.1 of Gossypium bickii. NCBI lineage: Eukaryota > Viridiplantae > Streptophyta > Magnoliopsida > Malvales > Malvaceae > Gossypium > Gossypium bickii. The sequence goes on from CP106715.1 coordinate 103,963,835, forward strand.
CTTTACGATTTTTATTCTATTACTAACGGTTCAATATCTAACCCATGAGATAAGTGTGAAATTACACACCTGATTATGGTGAGAACTATACTTTCTCGTTCGTCGTTACCTAAATACGTATCACGCTCGATTAGAACACTGATACTAAATATAAATCTATATTAAGATAAACGATCTAGATCTTTACCCTCGGAATTTCGTACAACAATTATTTGTTGTTTCTCCCCGATTGATGGTTCATAACCCATTGAAAAACCACAAACAGTCAAAGGCTCAGGAGTACGAATGACTTCAAATAATTGATTTTCACCAGAGGAGGGTCCACAACCCAGTGGAAAATCTCGGATTGCTGAAACAGCCCTTCGCTTGAATCTAGAGGGAATAGCGAATCCACCCCTCTTCCGAACACTATTCACTACTCTTTTCGAACCTATCTTGTCTACCACAAAATCTTACGTTCACGGAAATGATAATCGAGTGATAGTGTCCCCTAAAACGAAATTGATTAGTAGTCCATCTATAACGATATGACGAGTAATATAGAAATCCTTGATAAGAACCCTTACCTTAACACTTCGACTCGATTTCTAGTGTGTCACGATGATTACAAATACTCCGAGTTCGGCCTTCTTTATAACACTATAAAAATAAAAGGATCGTCTAAGAGAAAAGGATAAAGGATGCTATTTTCGGTCAAAAGACCCTCCCAAACTAATATATTTTCGGCTAAAGAAAAGAAGAGAATAAAGATTCGAAAAGGGTTCTTACCGATTGATTAAAACGAAGGTTCAAAGAATAATCAATAAAAACAATATAAGTGAAGAGAAGATTCGGCTTTGAAGGAAAATTGGAGAGAATGGTATTAGCACCATTCGGCCATGGGGAGAAAGAGATGGGAGACAATGTTTTTGGGTTTTTCAAATGTGAAAAAGGAGCAAAGAGTGAGATTTGGGACAAAGAAGCATTCGGCAATGGTGAAGAAGAGAAGAAAAGAAAAATGGCCTTTAAGCTTTGGTATTTCGGCACAAGGGAGAGAGTGTCTTGAGATGCTAGGCAAAAATTATGACCAAATGGTAAAAATGAAATGAAATGGCCAAAAGAAACAAGGCTTACCTATTGCTCAAATTCGGCTAGGAGAAAGGGTTTGGAGAGAAATGAAAATTTTACACAAAATGCTAAGAATTGACCAAAACTAACTCCTAATCCTAGCCAAACTACTAACAACTTCGGCCATCCCCCCCTAGCCACCAAAATCGTCCATGTACATTGGCCAAAAGTCAAAGTTTTAGCCACCCAAAAGTTTCCAAAACAACACCCTTAAAATATGCCTTGTGTTCCCCCTACCTTCCATAAGCTTAGGATTTCTTTCCCCAAGTTCAAGCTTACCTTAACCATTAGCCACCTTACCATAAAAGAAATAGTCAAACCTTACCATAAATAAGGCTTGACCGACACATGCCATAAAGGTGCAAAAATAAAAGTCACCAAAATGCAATCTATGGAATTCGAACCTCTCCCCTCAAGCAACACATATGGCGCCAACTCCACTTTACTACTAACTCATCTTATGCTAGTTTTTGACACTTAATTTCCTTAAACATCAAGGTCACTTGTTCCACTTCAATAAAATACTCATTACTAAAATTTATTCTAATTCCAAATAAATCCCGAGCCTTCTCAACACTATATTAAGCACACAAATTGAATCATTCACAAGCTAAGCACAAAAAACATGCAACATATCGATACTCAAATTTTTAGGATGTTACATGGGCCGATGGATAGTGTGAGTGATCTCCGTTGAGCTTCCAATTCAACGAGCTTCTGATTTACTCTAAAACAGGAAAATAAAACTAAGTAAGCATAAAATGTTTAATAAGTTTGTATAACATGGTACTTAACTTACTATTCTTCCTATTTTGAGGTAACTATGTAAGGCATATTTAATCAATTTGACCTCAAGCCCTACACACATCCTCATTGCCCTTATTAGTCATATAATCCATAATAACATCAAGACATGTACGAGCTCAACAACAATTAAGCTCCATGCACATATGCTTTCCACAACATGTATTCATTTATCATGTATAAATCATCTCTTATTATTACAAGTATAGTTTCATAGTAGTTCATTTCGAGTTCAACTTATTTCATGTCAAGACCTTACTCATATTTTTCGAATATTAAGGTCACACAAGTAGTAATACACACAAGGTGTACGAGTCTATAATCAAGGATGAACTTATATTCATCAACCAAATTCCAAGTACAAATATCATCTTCTCATATTTCCATGTATCAATTATCACATATCATTATTTTCGTGTATTTCAGGTAGATACATGTAATAACTCATTTATTATTCATATCTTCTCATGTCAAGAGTTTTACCCGTTAAATCTTTCTAGAATATCGATGGATACACCGGTAGTAAACTCGAGGTGTATAAATCAAATTCCATCAATTCATGTCCAATAATACACATAAGGTACAATTTTAGATAGTACACTCTCGAGCCACACATGTATACAATAGGATTACCAGTTCAGACTAAATCCTTTTTATGACATATGCTTTAAAGAGCTTGATCTGAATTACCCGTCCGGGCTAAATCCAATCCATAACATATGCTCGAGAGGACTTATATCAGGATTACCCATCCAGGGTAAATCCTTTTAGCAATGAGGTCAATAGGATTACTCGACCGAGCTAAATCTCACCAGCAACATATGCAGGACCTCATTCATTTCGGGAAATCACATATCCATCGAATTTTCCATTTAGTCAAACGAGATTTAACATTTTTCAAGCATTATCAGGCATGTGATCAATCTCATACTATACATTCATGCAAATTCAAATGTTCACATTCAACTCAAGCATAAAATTTACACTTTTATCATTTATCAGGCATTATTGTTGTTCGGGTATATTTCATTTATCAGGCTTTGACAAATATGTGATCATTTCACATAATTAAGGCATTTATACAATTTACATAAACACAATCAATGAAAACATGTAAATAAACACAATTTAGTTACACGAACTTACCTCGACAATGTTCGTGTACGTCAATCTACTAATCCGACATTTTCCTCTTTTCCTAGTTCTAACTCTGAATTTGGTCTATCCGGATCTATAAGAGTAAATTTAATGTCAATTTATCACATTTCATATTCATGTGGATTCATTTTACATCCTAGAAAAAATTACCATTTTGCTCCTAACTTTTTTATAAATTCTCATTTCGTCCCTAGGCCCGGAAAATGAAACTTGTGTAATTTACCCCCTATTCCAAGTCTAACCGAAATCCCATTACAAAATTTACAGCAAATATTTTCTATAAATTTCAGAATTTTTCATCAACTTTCACCACTTTGCATTTTAGTCCTTATATCATGTTTTCATCAAAACTCACTTTGTAAAAGTTGTTTATCTATCAACAACCTTTCATTTTCTACCATAAATTTTCAATTTTCAGCATATTCATCCATGATCCAAATTTTCATACTTTGATAACTTTTTAATTTAATCCCCCAAATAGATAGATTAAGCTATCCCAGTTTCAAAAATATAAAAATTACTAAAAATAGGGCTTGAATACTTACCCAATTTGGCAAAGAAAGCTTGCTTTCTCTTTCTTAGGGTTTCCATGGAATATTTTGGGGAAGAAGATGATAAAAATGATTTTTATTTCCATTTAATAATTTATCATCTTTTAATAATTTTGATTTCAATAGTCCTTAGCCTTTTTCTCATTTTCCATGGATGAATCATCCAAAAATATCTACTAACTTTTTATTAATGATCTAATTTCCTTATAAGGACCTCTAGTTTTGAATTCCATAACTATTTAATCTTTATAGCTACTAAAATTCAACTTTTTCATTTTATGCGATTTAGCCCTTCTCGTAATTAAACACTTAATCGATAAAATTTTCGTACCAAAATTTTCCCACGATATATCTATCATAATACAGACCATATAATAAAATAAAAATAAACTTTATTTTTGGCTCGGATTTGTGGTCCCAAAACCACTGCTCCGATTTCACCGAAATTGGGCTGTTGCATATGTGACTCCTCACACCTGACTTGGTCACCAAGTTCGAATGTGAGGCATCACATTTGTTGTCAGAACAACTCAAACTAACTCCTATTTCAAATTTAATATGAACATCAAGCATTAGTCAATTCATAACAATACATTCACATTGATTAAAATCAGTTTCAAGTTATTTAAATCATTTTAGAAATATTTTAAAATGAGTTTTAGGAGTTCGAAGGTGATCGAGACCAAGTATGTGTCTTCAGGAATTAAAACAAACTCAAAATAAGGGAGGAACCCCTTGTCGAACCTAATTTTATCGACACAATTGGGTACTTGTACTGATACAAGTACTTGTTACTGTACATTTTTTCTTTTTGCTATTGACTTACTTATATTGATACATCTGACCACTTGTACAGAAACAAGTTTGCTAGGACCCAAAATCACCTCTAGAGTCACCTATTTTGACCCAAAACAAGACCAATTCATTTCCAAAGCTTATGGGACTTGAAATACATGTCCTAAACACCAAACTTGCTTACCTAAACACAGTCAATCACATACCATCAACATGATCACATTATCTCCAAATTCAAACATCAAAATATCTTACTTGGCATGCAAGCAACTTATGAATCATAGCATAAACATTATCCAAGATCATACATACCATCATACTCACACCATTATACATGTATAAACATACTTAAATTACAATTCACTACATATTAAGTCATCAAAATGGACTCCAAAATTAAGCCTAACACTAGGTACATGCCAACTTGAAATACAACGTACAAAAGACTATACAAACCCTACTGAGTTGAGAAGTGGGTCCTAGATGCTATCAACCATCCCAAAATCCTCGAGACCTACTCATTACATTTTTACGGAAATAGATAAATCCGTACACTGAACAAAAAATCTTAGTGGTAATAACATAATCCAAAAAAATACATATTTAAATTAAACACATAAGCTAATTGTAATTTCATATATGAACATTCAATATCAACTATCATTGTCTCATGCTCGTTTCTTTTGTACTTTCTTATGAATTCTTCATTCGAATTAAGTTTTATGTGTCAACTAATTGTATATCTTTCAAACTTTACATTATTATATTTAGTATCTACATTTGAAACAATCATAACATCAATGCTATCTCGGTATCATTTATAACTTATGTCATTCTCAAATCAATATTTTTAAATCAATTTCACCCATAAAATAGTTCAACTCGTTTCATAACGTCATCAACCCTTAGGGCTCATGTTACATGTTTTGCATGATCTTTCACATGCTATGGTTCATCACACTTGCATTTATTTCAATTATTCAATTCAAGCATAAGTTATTCATCTCAAAATTCAACTAACATATTCAACAACGTAGCACATAATTTGAGGCCCCTATTAATTAGACACAAATTCAAGACGGATATACGAATTTAAACTCCTAACATTCCAAAATAAGCACCAAAGTGCTGATCAGGATTAAATGCACTAATCTCCCTAACACTCCACAAAAGTAATTGCACTGAAGTGCCAATACAAATTGCATCGAATTGCCAAAACAAATCGCACCAAAGTTCCAGAACGAATCACACCGAAGTGTCAGTATGCTCCCACCAATAATGTATACGAATCCTATGACAGGACAACTATACTCAAACTCTATCTAAGACCATTTAATAAGACATTTCTCATATTCATATGCATAAGTCTCACATCTTATAATCATTACACAACATTTTCATAACCCGTTCATCTTAATATCATGTTTTCAAATATCAATCTTTTATGAGATCACATGATCATATAACATACATTTCATATATCTATTTCTAAACATTTATCATTACATTGTAACATGAACTCATTCACATAAATATTCAAAATACATCAGTCATCATATCACAAGTATACTTACCAATCATGAGACAAATAAACATTTTTACCTTATTTAATTTGCTACTTTATATGATATATATTTAAATCAAATCACGATAGCGCAAACTGAAATGGAGCTACTCATTTATGACCTTCGCCTTTCCATTATCCCTCGACGTCCTAGCGTAGTCTTTAGCTTTAGTAATTTGGAACGACAAAAGTGAGCAAAACTAACAAACTTTTTTTTCTTTCTTATTAGCATAAACAACAATTGATACGAGGAAAAAGATATCATCCATTCTTTTTCCACTCACTTAATATATATATATGTATATTAGCAAAATAATTGAACTTAATTAAGCCTTAAACGGATGGTTATTATCTATCATTAATTAAACTAGTGGAATTGGATGAATGAGATAAATTCATTCAACTATGGAATAATGATGGTAATATATCAACATGGTCCTTGGATCAATTCCAAATAAAGCCTCACACATTTCTTTAATCAATTCTCACTTGTGATAACTCATTTGCAATTTAGCCCCTGTATTATAATTAACAACTTTCTCTATTTAATTGCTCGATAATTCAATATTATAATCTCATACTAGATACGTTAACTCTTCAATCAATAATTCACTAGATCAATTTACAAAATCTACTTTGAAATTGCGTTTTCCAACATTGTTTAAAATCGGGTCGTTACAACATATACATAACTATTATTGAAATAAAATTTGAATTTAACACCTGATTTGCTTGAACTGGCTCGATTTGATTAAGTAAGTCACTTTTAATAGTTAACTACAAAAGGTGATATACTATTACACAATATAATAATATAGTATATAACTATGAATAAAACTATTAAAACATATATACAACTATTATTATATTATAGAAAGCTTCAAAAAGTATTTTAAAAAATCAATTAAATCTCTAATAAAAGCTACAATAATCTGAGTCCTTCATTGAAAATTAGCAATCAATTGAACCTCCAAAATATAGCTTTCCGTCAAAGCATCTAACATGGGATGATGTGGCAATTATCATCAAAAAATGGTGACTAGGCAATTGGATTGAAAAAAAAGTGACGTGAAAAAATAAATGAATTTTTTAAATTATTTTATTAACACTATTAATATTTTTGTTGAATTTGTAGATTTGACATTAAGAATTTTATACTTATAAACATTACATGTAATGAGTATTGTTTAGTTATGTTATAGATAACGTTTTTATTAAAATAAAACATCTATATAAAATTATTGCTTTATATTAAGTGATTTTTTATTATGTTATCATCATGTAAAAGTAAAATTAATTGTTACATTTGAAATATAATTTATAAAATATCAAAATTATTTGAATATGTTTTAAGCTTGTCCAACCAAAACTGATTCAAATCCGAGAAAATTCAAGCTAAAAAAAAATTCGAATCTAAAAAGGATCGAGTCAGAGAAAACTTCTAACCCAAGAATATTCAAGCTTGAACTGATCTGAACTCGAGATAATCTAAACTCAAAAAGAGCTCGACTTGAGTTTGTCGCAACCTGTTCGTTTGACACTTTTACTAAAAATAAATTAAACTCTCGTAAAATAATTAAAAAATAAATTAAACCCTCATAAATTAATTTAAAAATCAATAAAACCTTTCACATGTTAAACATAATGTTATCATAAAAAAAATATTTCAAAAGTTTAATTAATTGCTAGCTTTGAAGTAATAGGTGAAATGATTGCAATTTTCAATTAAAAAAAAATAATTATTTTACATAGATTTTATTTAACATTTAAGTCTTAATATTTTATAATGAACAGTACTTTAAATTAGGTAAACAAACCCAACCCTTAAACTAAACCGTCCGACAAATAAAAAAACTAGCCGACTACTTAGCCCAATATAATTGTAATAGGGCAGCAGAGCAAAGCAAATAAAATAGTTTTGTTTATCAGAACTATCTAAAACACAACAGATTTAATGTTTTAAATGTTTTAATTTTAGTGTATGTTTTTCTATTTTTAATTGATTTTGCAATCTATAATTAATTAATGTTTACGTCATTGTTATTTAAATGTGTTTACCTATTTTTCATTTTTCATATTTATTAATCCGGGTTTCTAATTCGGTTAAGAAATTACGAAAAAACATCTTTTTTTAATTTAAAAAATTTTATTATTCGAGAGTATTTTAGTCTTTTCATTTTAATAGAAATCAATTAAAATATGTATACGGTGGGATTTAAACCCGCACCAATCAAATTACTAAACTTTATATTGATGTATTTTATACATTTGTTTTAATATACACAATTTATTATCTACATCAATCGTATAATTAATTTCAAACATTGTTTATTATATATTACTTTTAAACAAATATTTGTGTGATTAGATTAATTAGCTTATTATTATTGAGCTGGTTGGACCATAGTTGAATCAAGATAAAGAAATGGAAAATTAACACAAAGTTGAAATGAGATGGAAAAGGAATGCCTTACTTTATTATATTTTAGAAAGAGAATGTTAAATGGGCCTGGCCCAACTTGAACAAGTCTACATCTTAGTCCGTCAATATTGACCCAATATTATTCTGAATATAATTAAGAAAGAGATGGTGGTAGTACTTGTTTTTAAAATATTAAAACGGGAAATGCGGGGTGGTGGCTCAAGAATCTTCCTCCTCCCTCCCCAAAATCATAACAGAAATGAAATCCCATATATAATGACCGAAACACTGGATTCCAATACATGCTTATTTACCTCAAACCCCCATACCTTCTTTTTCACAGAAACCAAAAAAGAAGCTCCCTTTGCTTGAAGAAAAACGATCCCTTTCTTGTAAGTTTCCTCTTTTCTTTTATGCTTTAATGCTCTTGTAATCGTAAAGCACTCTCTCTTTTTTGCCCCCTTTGTTATTGCTACCTTTTTCCCTCTCATTCCTCTTTTCCTTTCTTTTTGTCTTTTTGGCTTCTTTGGGTACTTCCCTTTCTCCATTCTGTTTTCTTTAGAATGTTTTTGGATGTATTTTCTTCAATGGCTTCATGCCAATTTGTTTGCTTTTGTGGGTTTTCTTTTTCTTAGGCATTCGTATTAAGTGCCTGTCAAAAAGCCCCTCTTTTTCTTTTCATCTCTCCCTTTTCCTCCTCTGCTGAACCTTTTCAAAAATTTTTAACTTTTAAACTGTGTATCTGTAGTTGCTCCCATATGTTGAGCTTTTGATGCTGTTCGTTTCTGAGAAAATTTCTTCTTGACTTTCTATGGGGTGCTTTTGTCCAAACTTTATTACATGCACTTGTTAGGGTGTCCCCAATTCTCCTGGTTTCAGTTCCGCAGTTGAGAGGCGCCTTATATGAACTTAAATCTTATATACTAACACCTAAATTTTGAAAGTTTTTGATTGTTTCTAATCATTTGTAGTTGTTGTTCACAGCAGGAAATTAAACAAGAGAACTTGATCAAAACCATTCCTGCCTTGTCTTTGGCTTGTTTAAAGCTGATTGTTGAGTTTTCATTTTTGTATCTAATTATGGGGGATCATTTTGTATTACTAGTGGACCGGTTGATAACTGAATCCACATTGGAAGCTGCAATTGAAAGCAGGAACCGGTCTTTTCAGGCCACTGCATCAGTGGTTGATGACACTAAGGTATTCAACTCTTCTCCAAAGTTGAATTTATCCTCCCTGGGGGAAATTGTTGAATGTAGGATATGCCAAGATGAGGATGTAGACTCGAATATGGAGACCCCTTGTGCTTGTTGTGGCAGCTTGAAGGTTAGTTTGGTGCTTATTTGACTATAATTTTTCAGAATATGAATATATCTGTAAATGTTATGCATATTAAGATAACCCCACAAATTTTTCACTATAATGATTTGCAGTGTTCTCATGGCGCCGCACTTGATAACATAAGTGAAACTTTTGCATGTTTTATAGATAAGAGTTTCTTATTATAATTATATATCTTAGCCTTACACATATACATATATCACCTTACTCACTCATATGAGCACTTTTGTGTTGCACGTTGCACCTCATGCAATATAAGGGTTCTAGTGCCTAGAGTGCGCCTTGCAACTTTGACAACATTTTGTTTCCAATTTTAGGTGAATGATGTGACGAACTTTGTGTAGTTTTTGCTCCTTAGAAGTTTGAATACATCATCAGTTTCAATCGGGCTCCTATATCCTTCAATACTCTGTCATTTTCAATAAATCTTTTTAAAGAATCCAGTCTAGGGGAACCTGTGAATATGCATTTTCCTTCTGAAGGGTTTAGCTAGTCTGATTAGTTGAAGCTTGATTTTTCTACTAACCCTTTTTATTTTTATTACAGTATGCGCATCGCAGATGTGTACAGAGATGGTGCAATGAGAAGGGCAACACTACCTGTGAAATATGCCATCAGGTACCATAATTTTACATTCATGACCCAAGGTTCTTGTTAAAGCATTTTTTTTTCCCCTTCTAACCCCAACTTCTTAAAGTGGTATGGTGCTCGAATTCTTCATTGATATATAGTTTCTTACCTAAATTTATGTGATCATACATCTTCTGCATTACAGCAATTCAGGCCAGGTTATACCGCGCCACCTCCCTTGTTTCATATTGGGCGTATTCCAATGAACTTCAGGTAAGTCTTGTTTGAAATTTAACTGTTTTAGGTATTAACCAAGAACTTCTAGTCAGATTAAGAGATTTTAAAGTGCTTCATTTTTCTCTGGAGTTTTATGAATAAGTAACCTTTATGCCTTTCTTTTTTATTATGAAATCAGGGGCAATTGGGAGATATCTAGGAGGGAGTTAAACAATTCTGGCTTTATAGCAGTGGTCTCAACAGATCACAGCTTACTGGATTCTCGCTATGATGAATATTTAGCTTCGACTACAAGAAGCTTAACCGGTTACCATTTGGTTGCAATACTTGTAAGTCTCTCTCCCTCTCCCTTGGTCTGTTTTAACTTGTTAGATTGACATGGCATGCCGCTGCTTATCAATGTCCAACAGATTTGGACACGCTTGACATATAAGAATTGTATGATATTATATGGAAACATTACTGTCATATCATAGTGTACTCATGCTTTAATCTTTAAAAAGAAAAAAGAAAACAAAGTATTGTGTGACTATATTTGTGTTTAAGTTCTTTTTCTAATTTGTTATGCTTTTAATCTGCAGTTCATGCTTCTTTTGGTTTTACGGCATATTCTTCCTGTCCTACTAAGGGGAAGCGATGACTTCTCTTTCGCATTATTTATCGTAAGCCGTCTTTTTCCCCCATGCATTTAAAGAATACCATCAGATTCTTTACTTTTAGACTTATAAACGTATCACTTCTATTGTTTTACAGTCGATATTACTTCGGACCATTGGAATTATCCTGCCAATGTATGTCATTTTTAAAACAGTGACTGGCCTCCTTCGCCGCAGGCAGCATCAGGTGAATACTTGCCATTAATTCAGCTTGTATTTCCTACTGTTCCGGTTGGTTGTCTATTCTTTGCTTATCAGAGCTACGTTTTTTTCCCGTTGTTCCATTAGGAGACACCAAATTCATTGTTTGCTGAATCAGAGGAAGAGAATGAAGTTGCTATCATGCAAACTCAGCCTCATATAGTTAACATACATTGAATTCCGACATGGATAAGATACATCTCTGTATCTTCAGTAGGTGAAAAAGAGTTGAAAAGTAGGGTTGATATCAGGTAATAATATACTTGTTTCGCAGATGATTTTAGCTATCAAAGAAATATACATTAAAGCCAAGAAATCCAAACAATGTACAGTGTATATATTCATTGTGCAGTTTATAAAAAGAACCACAAATTCAAGTGAGATTTGCTTACTTGTACAGAAAATAGAACAAAAACAGATTGTATAAATATATCTTTCTATCTATTCATTTATTTTAAAGTATTGGATATTAAAAGTTTGCTAATGATATAAACAAAATTTAAAATGACAATTTCAACCGATAACTAACTATTGGACTCAGAAGTTGGAGCGCATAGACATAGAAGATAGTACCATGGAGGCTCTTGTGATAAAAAATTGGGTAAATTAATTTTGTTTGTCTCTTTGGTCTTGTTGCATGCTGTTTACTTTCCAAGGAGTTTTTTAACACCCAAAGGTGGGATCCATTAAAAGATTACAAGTTTGACTCTGATCGCTCATTAGGAGAAGGTTAAGTTTGATTAGGTTTTTTACACCAAAAAAATAAGGTATCACATGTATTTCATGTCAGTTTTAATAGTAGAAATAGAGGAATTTTTAATAAAAAAATTAATTTCTTTTATAGATTAATTTACTCATTCTTTGAAGAAAAAGAATAAAATGTAATTTAATTCTTAATACAAGAGCCTCTATAATATTTTTACCAAACTAAACCCATATCCAATACCCTCTCAATAAACATCCTTATCCTCAAGGATTGAAGTGTATTGTTTCATAAGATCTTTATGAAAACTACCCACCAACTCTTCAGACGTTTGTTTAACATTATTATCCTAATTTTACCAATTTCAGATTGTATGCATTTATTGATTGATTTTTTTATTCTTTTAAATCAGTAATTACACTATTAAATTACTTGATTCATTGTTAATAGAGTTTAAAACATCAAAAAAAAAAAAAAAAGAGTACTAAAATAAAACCAGTATGTATTTTTAATCAAGTAAAAATCAGTAATTATTGATTTCCAGTGAACTGATGTTAAGCAAACAAATACATTTATTTCCATCCTAAATTAACCATAATTCTTATGGTACAAATTACAAACCAATATATTGTGAAGCAGCAAATGGATCAGAACTGAGGTGTGGGATGGCACGGTAATGAATGGCCGAGTTCTTTGAACTTGATTCCGGGATGCACCACTCTTACGGATCTAAAATCAACCTTCATCGGCTCTATTTGGGCACTAGCATGTACCATCCATGTAATTTACCAACAAATCTTGAACCATGCCTCGATCTGGCATCTTCCCTGCAGCACCGTATATGGGTGCTAGACCTCCGCTTATCGGCCCTGGGTTTTCTCTCACCTGAAATGGAACATATATAAACGAACCGAATATTGACAATTCAGCAAATTCTCAACTACCAATACTACAAAAGTTTCTCTACATTACAAAGACAAAAAAGAAAAAAGATGCTTACAGTTTGTACGGCTTCCCTCAAATCCTGGAGGAAGGCATCAACTACTGGTACATGTTGAAGAGTGACACAGATATGAATGCTGTTTCAACCACATCAAAGAAAAGAATCAGTCCTGATAATAGAAATTGCTACCAAGGTAACAGATTCTAACTTGAGGACAAGTATACAAGTATCTATGAAAGCATCTAAAATTCACAATAAAATAACACATTTAATCAATCATACTAGAGGCCGACCAGAGGTACAATACATCTCAAATGACTAAGGGAAGTCAACCCAATTCAAAAGCAAAGAAAGAATGAGGTAAACGGTGGTCACCTGTTGGGCCTCTGCAATGCATTTAAATGCCAACCTTTGCCAGACATGATATCATTGACTTCAAATATGTCCAGAACAGCAGATCCAAATGCCACAATTGTCATGTCTGGGTTCCCAATGATGAACAACTCAGGAATCTCCTTTATCCTACCATTTGAAATAGCTGTTATTCTATATATCTCAATATTAAAGAATTCAGCGGAAAATGTGAAATGAATTCAAACCCTTTCTGAATCATCTTCGATACTTCCATGATTTTTCTTGTGTTCTCCAAGTAACCTATGCGTTTTCAAGGAAACAATAATCAGCCAAAAACCAGAACCCCTGAATACTCTAACAACAGTGTAGACGACAATTTACTAGCTTCAGGCATTGTGGACTAGAAAGAAATTTTGCTACCTTGTTGTCCCAGAGACATCATTGCTGCCCAAGCTCCAGCAATTACTCCTCCAGGCCTGCTTCCAGCTATGGTTGGAGACACATAAAGCCCACCCGACCACTCAGTAACTGTCCATGAAAAAAATAAAACAAATATAACTGAGTACCACATTTCTCACGTAAATTAAGAATTAATTCTAGCATCTGAAAGATAATATCAACACAGTATCTGCTCTCTTTCAAAATAATCCTCCCTGTTATACCAAACTAATGCTTTCCATCTCATCTTAAATGTTTAAAATGGTCCCGAGAATCAGAAATACTATCCTAGAAGTGATCTGCCTGCCTCAGTTTTCTGTTTGAAACAACCCTAAGATTTTCCTATCCGCCTTCTTTCCCATCTCAAGCATATTTCTCCTTTTCCTTTTCTTTGACAGTAGAGATTCTACTTACCAGCTACAAATTGATGCTGTTAAAGAACAGTCGGCCAAGAAACCCAGCATAATATTTAGTAGCCACCAAGCAAAGATGACATGAAAAGAAAACATCATAAGAACTTGATCAGAAGTGTAAGAAATATGTTAGACAAATATCTGAAATAAACCTTACTGACTTATCCGATTTTATCACAAACTTAATCTTGACACTTCTATTAAAGTATATATTAATACAATGTACATAGTCAAAAGGCAGAATCAAAGCAACAAAAACAGATAATATGCATTGCAGAACTTGTACAGAAAATTGACATTTGTCAGTAGAGATATATACCTCCAAATCACCAATTTGAAGTCTTTACTTCAGCAGCTAGATATAATCAAATAATAAAGCCCAAACAATGTTCAATACTGTTCAAAGAGAACTGTTAGATACCTTTCTAATGTCATGATTTCTGTAAAGAACTACACTCGTTCCTTTAGGAGCCAGCCCATATTTATGCACATCCGCTGAAATTGAAGTTACTCCCCTAACAGTGAAATCAAATGGCAGAATTGGGTACCTGAGAAAAACATATAACCAATCAAGTTTTAGCCAACATTCCTGTCATAGAGATGGAACAGAAACAATTATATTAAGAGCTTATCCTCCCGATAATACTTTCTACTCCAATTCAAAAACAAAACACTAACATTTCCAAACAAGAATTCATGTATCAAAGGGAGAAAATCACTACCTGTAGTCCATACAAGGTATCCGCTAATTAAGATAAAAAATTGGAAAAAGAAAAGGTAAATTGATACTATCATAGTGAAATAATGAATAAAGTGGCAGCCCCAATCATATAAAACAGTTTCCTGATAAAATTGCACCTGATAGCAGGTTATGCAGATCACACAATCAACTCAATGGCATAAAACACACAAGCTGATAAATTCATTTAAAGGAAAAAATAATGTCAATAAAAGTGAAGACACTTATCCAGAGTAAGAAAACCTTAGCACATTCCACCACTGCATAGACGAGAGAAATACTAATCTCTTACAGGGAAAAACACTCAACTTCTACAGAATAAAGTGAATAACCAGTTATTCATTGAAAACAAGAACTACTAAACAGGTTGGTATCAATTTTTAAAAAGTTTTGATGACTCAAATAAACAGTTCCTTAACGAGGGAAGCCAGTACCAAATCAACAATAGACAACTACCCTCTTCAAAGAACAAGAACTGAACGTAACAAGGACAAGATGACTACCACAATTCCAATATCTTAGTCCATGTTGAAAAGAAAATAAATTATATGATCTAATACAACTGAGAGTTCAGCAGCACATACCCGAGTTTACGAGCAAAAGGCAACACAAAGCCACCAAGACAAAGGTCAACATGGAGACAAATTCCATAGCTATCAGCCAGTTTACCAAGCTCCTGTGAGAAGGATGCTATATTTTATCAGAAAGGCTCCCAAGTAAAATATAACATTAACAAATTACATTTAAAAGCTTTTCCTACCCTGATGAAATTAGTGGCTTACCTCAATAGGGTCAATGATGCCATGAGGATACCCAGGTGCAGATCCAACAATCTGCAGAATCATAAGAATTTTGTCAGGCCAACTTACAACAAAGACCTTAGCTGCATATAAGATTACTGAAAATAATATAGGCATGCATACCAAGATTGTGTTTCTGTTAATTTGTTTTCTGATTGCTTTGACATCTGCTTTAAATTCTTTATTGACAGGGACGCGACGAAGTTTGATGTTAAAATACTGTGCTGCCTTGTCATATGCTGAATGTGCAGATTCAGCTATTATCCTATGGTTTGGAATCGAATAGTTCAAATTGATAAAATCGGGATTTATAATAAATTAATGAAATAATTTTAAGTAGATATCAGGAAAAGCTTACATTTCTGGCCTTGTAATTCCCTTCTTCGCCTTCATGTAATCCCGAGATGTTTTCACTGCTAATAATATGCTCTCAGTTCCTCCTGATGTCATGTTTCCACAAACTTGTCCTCCAGAAGCCTTCTCTTTACTGCCAAGTAGATCTGCTGTCATAGCAACCACTTCAGCCTCAAATCGTGCCACACTCTGAAACACATCTAAATGTAATGGGTTGGTATGTGCAAACCTGAAAATAGTCAGCAGCACTTTTTAAAAATGTGTAGCTGAAAGTGGAGTGGGGTAGACATGATTTCCTCAAAGTAATAATAGAAAGGATATAAATTTTTAACTGACGCAAATAGAGTATTTTAAACACTCTTTTTGGTAACCAAGATAGCATCGAGTAATTATCTGAAACTTCCAATCCAGTCAAATGAGTTCAAAGCATTGCAAATAATAACATACCAGAGATGTTCTCAGGAATTTTATTTTATTTTTTAAATTGAGAAATTAGGGTATCTTACTAACATCGAGCATGCCTCATTGATCAAAGAAAAATGTCCTTCAGATTCACTTCCACCAATGTAGCTGGACAAAAGTAAACCCATAATTTATCAAGCTCAAGCACAATTCAATAAAAACTGATTTATATTTGAAAGAACAAAACACATACAATTTTTCTCTCAGACAAAATTATAAACATACACTGTACCAGAGCATTTTCCTTTCCAATCAGCATCATTGCTCTTTACATCTTTCATTTCCTCTATAACACCCACTCCTAAACCTGTGGTTGGCAACTCTGTCCTCCAGTGTTCTCTTTTGGATTTGCTACCAGATTGTAGCTTATCCACAACCTGCATTATTCAGACCGGTATATGTAACAAATTATATTCATCCAAATTTTCAAGACAAAATTTACTAAGACCTGACTGATTGGAACATAAAATCCACAAACAATATTTAAAAAACAAAATTGCATGATGCATCTAGAGCAGATATTAGTATTCTAGTTCTAAAAGCAAGAACACAAGTGTCTCTACAACATGTTGAAACAACAATCACAAGCCTTCTCTAATTCATGTTATAATGAATACTTGTGCACTTCCGCAGAATTTCATCCAACAGGAGTCTAAAATATAATAGTTAAACGATGTAAGAAACACTTCCACTGAATTCACTATATAATCAATAAACAACATCCCTGATGGTGTCATTCAGGCTTTGGCTATTCTACACCAATATTCCAACATTATTTATCTCTCTTTGGCTCTTACAGTTTAATGAAAGCAGCACTCATGCTTAGTTTAAACAAATACACAGTAGCACTCATGCATGGTTTAAACAAATACACAGTACATTTCCATCTAGACAAACACCAAAAAAGCAAAAGAGTGCTACACTACAGTCTCACAACCCAAACTGCAAGCCCATTTTTTTAAATTCTATTTATGAGTTCCCTTATTAAATGCAAAAAAAGTAGGTAAAAAAAAATTATATCAATCAGAGAGAAAATTCTAAATAGCGCCAGCGACTATAACTGTAATACAAGAAATGAACTAATCATTCACTGATATAAAGTAAGGCCCTCCATGATGCCAAATAAAAGAAATCAAATAAATCCAAGGAACCGTACCATACTATAAAATGCAAGCCATTAATGTGTTTTCAGATATCCACAAACAATAGTAGCGGCCAGCGTTGGAATCATAATACTACTACACTAACAAATGCTATGAATGCAACTCAGCGGACGCGTATTAAATGCTTCCAGTTATGCCTGATCCAGTTACAATATATTCTTTCATTCATTGCCCAAACAAAAAGAAAAATAAATTTCTATTGGTAGCAACGAATCAAAACTAAGCATTAATCCACAGCACGAATCAAACTGAGTGTATAAATCATTTTAAAAAAAAAAATCAATAAATATGCCTTAAATTATAAGAATATATATAATCTGACCTTTTGTTTCTCTGCATCAATATAACCCTGAACACCAGGAACCAACCTTTTTTTTTTTTTGTAAAAAAGACGTTTTTTTTGCAAAATGGAGAACAAATTGATTAGTCAATGAAAATGAATATTTCCGCTCTGAAACTTAAATAAAATAAAACATATAAATTTTAATAGATTACTTGATGGAACACATGAACAAGGCTAAGACCGTAGCTTTGAGGCCTTTCTCGTGAATAACGGAAAGGAGCGAGTGAAGTAGACGGGCGATAAAGAGAGTGAGCAGAGGGACGAGAAGCAGAGCCAAAGGTTCGAATTGTGAAAGGAAGAGATTGGCAGAAAGTCTGAAGCGAACTAAGAATGAATTCAACCAAGAAGAAGAAGAATCCATCTTTGTTTTCTCCTGAAAAATTTAGGAAGAAGAGAGGATATGCGAAAGGGTTTATAATGTTGGGGTTGGTAATCGCGTGCAAGGCACGTCCCTTACTTGTGTTTTGGCGGGGGTGGATTGCGTGACGTTGCCTCACTTTTCCTTCGACTATCCTCGTTCCTTATTATCTCACAATCCTACAAAACTAAATTATTCCTCTAATAATTGCAATCATTATTTTTCTTTAATTTATTTCATGAATTAATCCCAATCTCATTCTAATCAAAATGTTTTAACTCCATTAGCAATCCCATCATCTATTATTATTTATTTATTTCACAAATAATTGAAGTTGTTGGAATATTATTCTACCTAAAATATATGATCTATTTTTTCCTTTTAAAATAAAAAACTAAAAATTAATAATCCCCCTACAAACTTCACATTTATTTATTAAGTTGTATTTCAAGTGTTTAAATTTCATTCAAATATAGAAATAAAAACGGGATAACATCAAATATATTATTTTAGAACTTCGACTTATACATACTATGATTTTGAAAAAATATCAAGTTAAATTTTGACATATTCCAAGGAAGCAAAAAAATTGTAGATTGCATGGTAAAGATGTCAAATGGAGATTTAAATGTGAAGTGTTGCTTTGTTGAGCCACCTGAGGATGTTCAGAATTTACTGGAGGATGATATTCAACCCTCTAGAATAAGGTCAGACTCTTATTAGAGTCGTGTAATTAGAAATTTACTTCTATATCTTTTAACATATATATTATTTACTTTAAAACTAAACTAAAAAAGTAGGAATTGGTATTTTTTCATGAAAGCGTTGCTAAGACTTCAACTATGAAATTTAACAACCATAATTATATGGATGTAAATTTTAGTATTAAAAAAAATTTAAAATTACAAAGATTCATCAAAATATCCATTAGCTTTCAATGATGATAAGAAAGATGAAGGGACAATTGAAATTTGTTTGGCTTTAATTTGATTCAATATCCATCGACGAGTAAAAGAATATCTTAAATCCAAGTTGATCTGATGACCAGTGTTAGAGATCAGAGAAAAAATTGTTTGAATTTTGATTCGCAGATTTGTGACATCCAAAGTTGTTTCATAAAAAATAAAATCTAATTGTAGAAAAGAAAGGAAAAGAGAGCTTCTGATTGGTGCAGACAGCACAAACAGAAAAAATTATATAGCATCAATTTTAACAGCCTAGTAACTTAAATGAAAAATTTTGAATAGTTAAGCGATCAAATTATAAGTTTTTTTTAATTAAATGACCAAAAACGATAACTTATCTATAATTTAAGGACTAATGGTGCAATTTACCCCTTTTTATTTTGAAGGAAAGGTCAGGTGCGATTGATGATATACTCAAAACTCTAATATTTATAAGACGTAATTTACAATTTAGCCCTTGAAGTATACTTATTACCCACTTTGGTACTTAAATTTTTTTTTTACCCAGTTTGATACCTAAAGTATTGATTTGTTATGGTTTTTGGTCCAACTTTTAATAGAAATAAAAAAATCTGGCGGCCAATCAAATAAAGCCACGTGGCTTGATCTATATTTTCATAAACTATTTTTTTGTTAAAAAGAAAAAAATATATTATTAATATAATGTGTTTCTTAATTATTTTTTATTAAATTTCTTTTTCACCCCTTCTTGATCCTTCAACAAAAACCCATTTTTAAGAAAACCCAGATTTGCATTTTCTTCCGGTAATTCTTGTATTCTCCGCTTCTAATTTTCCTACATATCATATCTGTAACATCCCAAAAATCTCAATGTCACTAATAGTAGTGTTGAAAAAGATAAATAACAAAATTTCCCAAAAAGTAAGAGTTTATCAATTGAATAATGATAGTAAAGTCAAATTTTGACATTAGAAAAGAAAGTATAAATAGTAAAATTTCAGTAAAGATTAAATTGAAAATTTGTGAAAGATGGACTAAAAGTACAAATTTAATATTTTAGAAAAAGGAGAAAATTTTTAATAAATATTTTTTATGAATGTGACGTGGATATGAACTGATAGGTGGAATAGAAAAATTGATATATATATATGGACTAGATTGAGAAGTGGTGAAAATATAGGGACTAAAGTGTGATTTTATCATTTTTTGAGAAAAGGGCTTAATTGCCATTATGTCATGAACAAATAATATCTATTTGATGGGAGAAATTATGACCATTGGAATAAAATCATGTGATTAAATGTGAAGCATTGATCGATTTAATTAATTAATCATTTCAATTTGAAGCATATTGTTAACCTAAAATTCTATGAAATTAAAGTGAATTATCAAATCCAACTCTAATTCAAGAGTGTCCTTTCATGAAGGTGGAAGTGAGAGAAAGCTTTTGGGTAAGTTTATATTATGTTTATTTGAATGTATAATTTGATGTGAAATTGTAAGAATTAAGTGTGAATAATTATGTTATATGTTCTAAGTGATGAAAGTATCATGTTTATGTATGATGTGGATGACTTTATGAACAATTTGATGGATGATTTTAAGTGATTAATTTGGTAAAAATTGAAATAATGACTAAATTGTAAAATTTTAAAAAGTTCAAATTATGAGAATTTTGATGCATAAATTAATTTTTATGATTATGGGATATGAGACTTCAAAAAGAGAACATTGATTGATAAGATTCGAGCTTATAGGGACCAAATTATAAAGATTTTAAAATCTAAAAATTTTGGTAAAAGGGGCTGATTGTAAAACATGGAAATTCTGGGCTGTTTTTAGAAGGAATAAAGTATGTTTTTAAGGATTAAATTTTAGAATAGTGAAATTTTGGATTTTAGGGACTAAATCATAAAAACTACAAAATTTGATTTTCAGAGACTGTATTGTAAAACTGTAAAATCTGAAGTATAAGGACTGTTTTTTAAATTTTGAAACATTTATGTATAAACATGGACATAATAATTATATAATTTATTCCATGAAATATTTGATAAATAAATGTGTGAAATTATATAATGGAAATTTGAAATTGGTTAGATTGGTTATGATATGTATGTGATTTTGAATATTTGTTTGAGCTGTATATACGAATTTATGATGAATTAGTGAGAATGATTAAAATTAAATCTTAAAAAGCTTGAATGGTGGATATATATATATATATATATAATTCTGATATCAAACACAAAATTAAATTTTAAAGGCTGAAATTGAGTCCAATAATAATTTTAAAAACTTTTAATGTGACATTTCTTATCCGGATCACATGGGAAGCAAATGGGATACTTTTGAGTTGGAGGATACACTTTGAAAAAAGAAAAGGAAATGGTAAGATTAAGGCAAGGACAACGAATGGAAAGGTATAGATTGTGGAAGTCAATAAAAGTGATTCAATATGAGAAGATGCATAGTAATTATACAAATTTTGAGGAATGTAATAAAAGCGCGCATTTCTTTTCCCAAAGGCAAGGAGTTGAAACATGAAAAAGTTAAAAAACATGACAGCATCAGTTACGATCGATCAAACATGAAATAAATAAATAAAACATGAAAGATATATCAAACATGTTTTCAAGCATTTATTAGTCCACGACGCATGCAGAAGCATCTTATCATACTTCCAACCCAAAACCTTTTAATCCAATTCAATTCTTCTTCTTAGAAATATATTCATATGAAAATTATAAATATTTATTTTTAATAAAATTAATTAATAATAATACATAAAATATCTATGTTATTAAAATAAAAAATATATATTAAATTGTTTATCATGATTTTATCATCAATTTTGAGACAGTATCGAGTTGACTTATAATATCATTTCAATCAAATACATTTCTAATATATATATATATATATATATATGATGGAGGTAACGATGTGCATGATAAAGTTAAAATATATAAAATAATTAAAATAAAGCTTTAGCTAAATGGTATACTAAAGATCTTACTAATATAATTGGCATGAGTTCAAATATTATCATGTGCATATTTCTATTGGGTTTTTAAAGTGAAAAGATTAAAATATCCTCGAATAATATTACTTATTTTAATTATAGAAACACATTTCTATAACTCCCTAATTAAGTTGGTTACCCGATTGAAGGCGACACTAAATCAATTAGGAGTTTAAATAATAGTAAGTATAGATATACAACTCAAGGGTAATAAAATATGCATAATGAAATTAAAATATATAAAACTATTAAAATAAAGCTTTAATTGAATGGTAAATTAAAATTTTTACTAATGTAATTGGTGTGGGTTTAAATCTCATTATATGCATACTTTTATTTTTTAAAAAGTGAAAAGACTAATGTAACAGCCCAATTTCAATAGTGTCGGAATAGTGATTCGAGATTACTAAATCTGACGAAAAAGTTAGAAAACTTTGTTAATCGATAATTATAAGTTAAGTGTGATTTTAGAAATATTTTAAAATTAGTGAATTTTGTGAACTAAAAGAATTAATTAAAAAAAAAAGATTTGGGTCAAAACGCGAGGTATTGAGACCTCGAATTCATATGATGAGTCATAAATATTTCTAAAAATATTTATGGAGTGTCATTAAGTTATTATTAAAGTTTAGTTGAGAAATTTTAACGTTTGGATATGTAATTAAATAAAAAAGACTAAATTGAAAAAGGTGTAAAAGTTTCATTATAGATTAAAGAAAGTATAAAGGACCAAAATGGCAATTAAGCCATTTTATTTAGTTGAGGCGGTTATTGTGAAGAAAATCTGAGATTTTTTTTATGTTTAATATTATATTATTATATTATATTATTATATTATTATATTATTATATATAAACAAACAAATGGAAAGAAAAAAAAAAAAAGGGGAGACAAAGGTGAGAATTGAAACAGAAAAGAAAGAGAGAACAAGACGAAAGCAGGGGAAAGAAAGAAAGAAAGAAAGAAAGAAAAGGAGAAATTGATGATTTAAAGCTTGGATGTTTAATAAGTAAGCTAATTTAGTCCTTTTCTTTTAATTTTGATGCTTTATAAGTTTTAGAACAAAGTTTTGATGAATTTAAGTTGAAGTTTTTGAAGTTTTAAAGCTGTTGAATATAGCATATGATGAACAAAAAGATGAATTAGTGGTTTAATTGAAAGAATTTGAAGTTAGAATTGGGTAAAGGATTTAATTGTAAAATAAGCTATAACAAAACTGTTTTGGACAGCAGCAGTAGAGTAATTTTAAAAAATCACCAAAAATTGTAGAAGTGGAATTAGAAGTTGAATGAGATATGAAATTAAAGCTTATTGAGTCTATTTTCATATGAAAGAAACAGGGAAAGCAAAGGAATTCTTTAATTTGAGATATTTATATTTTTGTAAGACTGGTTCAGAGGAATTTCGGGATCCCCTGTTCTGACTTTGTAAAATCATAAAAAAATTGGAGAAAAATAATTAGAGGCTTAAGTTTATATGTTTAGAATCCTGAATGAGTCTATTTTCAATAGAAATAAACGAGAACATCATATGAATTCTGTATGAAGAGATAATTATTTTTTAGTGAAGAAGGGTCAGAACTGCAAGACAGCAGAACAGGGGTAACTTTGATGAATAAACTGTACTAATTGGCTAAACCAAAAATTCTGGAAATTTTATGGGAAGAAGATATGTGAGTTTAGTTTCAGGAAAAATTTACGGTTCTTCATTTGGAGTTCTGTAGCTCTGGAAATAAATAATTTAGTGACTATAACTCAAATGGACAGTTTTGAATATACTTATGAGTAATTAATGAAATTATTGACAATGTTACTTATAGCATGTTATATACATTAAGGATGTGGAATGGAGAGGAGGAGGAGGAAAATATGTATGAATATTTAGGTAGTATGGCTAATTTGAAATGTTTTAGGCTCAGGGACTAAATTGAATAAAAGTAAAACTTTGTGATTAATTTTGTAAAATGTGGAAATAACCAATTTGCATGAAATGGATTATTTTATTATTTAAAATTGCAAAATTGAATGAAATTATTAATTTAGATTAAGATCGACTGAAAAATCAATGAAAATAGAAAATTTCCAAAGTGCCCCTGAATTTTGATATTTCTGCAAAATTTAGCCAGGTAAGTTCGTGTAACTTAATTATGTAATATAAGGGAATATAAGTTGATTGTATGTGAAATATTGATATGATGAATTAACTGATTTATGTTTATGAAGAAGAGATAATTGAATGATATTTTTCATGATATGTAAATATGTGATTATCTTTAATATGTTAATATAAGATAATTAAGTATGTTGAGATGAGTAATAAATTTATGTAAGACATGACGAGAAAAATAAATATGTTTAAGGGACAATATGTTTGAATTTGATTGGTTTCAAATATAAATGCTAAATGAAATAAAATGTCTGATAAATAAATTTGTAATTTCGGTAATGCCTCGTACCCTATTCCGGGATTGAATACGGGTAAGGGGTGTTACAGCTAAAATACCCTTAAATAGTATTACTTATTTTAATTACATGAGTGCATTCCCATAACTTCCTAACTGAGTTGGTGAACCGGTTGAGAGTAGAGGTATCCATGGGTCGGGCCCAACCAAAATTTTAGGCTCGTTTGCTAGGCTCGACCTAAAAATAGGCCTAAAATTTGCCCAAGCCTGGCCCGCCCATATTAATTTTTTATATAATATTTTTGAAAAATATAGTACATCAAAAATACTAAAAACATTAAAATAAATACTTCCCAACAAATTGAAAATAAATTAAAAAACAATATATATACTTGAATAACACTAAGATAGGTGTAACTTAATGTAACATCCCAAAAACGGGGCTATTTGAAATTTCATTATTTTCTTATGTATGAACTACGGAAATATTATTTATGGAATAAGAGAGTTTAATTTAAGGCTTTGGGTTGGCTCGGTTTAAAAGAAAATTTAGTTTTAATGTAAAAAGGAAAGGAGCCTTAACAGAAGGGTGTTAAAAGAATAAGTGGGGATAATTTGACACTAAAATGCCCTTGGTAAAGTGGCAAAAAGAAGCCCACTTAGGACCTAGTGTGACGCCACCAAGGAAGCAAGGAGAGCCTTGGTTCGAGTCACAAAAATCCCTCTTTTTGGCATTATAGTGGGACGGCACATGTGGAGAGTTTTTCTCTCTTTAATTATTTTTTTTTAAGTGATAATATGAGCTTTAATTTCCTTAAAAATTCTAAGGATAATATGTGGGATATTATTAAGATTAAAATAGATTATTAATTGGATATTATTGAGGATTATTATTAGATTAAGTTGAGATAATTGGCAGAGGAAAAATAGTTGGTGGCTAATTCAAATTATTTTTGAATTAGTCCAAATTTGTGGCCAAGAGCAATTTGTGGTATTTGCCGAAATTCAAACTCTTCCTATGAAGAGTGGACGGCAAGCAATGGGAGGGGGAGTGCCGAATTCTTTATAAACCCCCTCTATCACCATTGTTTCTCTTTTAGACTTTTTCTGCAGCAGCCGAATTTCTTCCTCCTCCTCGTTTTCTCTTTATTTTCTTTCTTAAAACTCCTTGGCCGAACCCTTCACATCTCCATAGCTTCTTTATTCGTAAACTAAGACCCCTATTCTCCTATACTCCTCTTGTAGAGCCAAAAATCCTCTTCTCTTATTTGGAATCTCTTTTGGCCGAATACCAAGGTGGTTGGACCTCTTCAAGTTAACGGTTGTGGTGATTAGGTAAAGGTGAATGGCTATAGCCGAATGTCAATTTCCTTATCTCTAATGTTCATCGATTTGGATTAAAGGAAAAAGCCGAAAGTTGGCAAGTACTAATGGTTGGCTAACCTTTCTATTGAAGTCGATTTCACCAAGGACTCAGGATCTCAAAGCGGTGAGATCAGATCTTGCATTCGCTGACAAGCGGAATTTGGTAAGTATAGGTAAGGCTTATATTGGTGTTTAAAAGCCGAAGGCTATGGTTATTAGTGTTATTAATTGACCAAGTGTAGTTTGTAAACCAGATTCGCAATTCGGACGCTAAGGCTAGTACTCAAAGTGATTTGGGTAAGGATTCGGGTACAAAGTATGATCCCTTTAAATCTTTTGGTTTGGCCGAATAGGCCATAATACTAACATTGATAGTTGGCCGAATATAGGGGAAAGGACTTAGAGTGTGGCCGATTGGTTTTCTTCAAGGATTTAAGACCATCGCGATAACAGGTGTGTACATACACACCATATGATATATTAACTGTGTTTAATATTGTGAATGCTCATTTATATTTATGTAGCATTGGAATTAATACCAACTCGGTATAAGTGGCGACTCAGGTAAGTGCCTGTTATTATAAATTTGCTATTTGGTGCTTTTGGTAAGCATGATGTATTGACACATGAAATTTAAGAATGTGATGGCATGAAACATATATATGTTTATCTGTGTGGGATTGATGAGTGGAGGGGGCAGTGTATTCGTGCCGACGGGCACCAGTGTTTTGGTAACACACCGTGACTATATGTCACCAGAGGTTTGGTACCTCCAGAGGTTTGGCACCTCAACAGCGACTTATCCCTGTGGTTAACACCACCGTGGGTTGGCCCCACTTGAGATATGGGATTGTCTGCCAGTGATTTGGTATCACACGATGGGTTGGCCCCATCACCCGATTCGTGTCTACGGACACCAGTGCTTTGGTAGCACATTGTGACTATATGTCACCAGTGGTTTGGCACCACCAGTGGTTTGGTACCACAACGGGGTAGACAGTGGCGTATGGTTGGCTAGGATGGGTACACGATATTGTGCACATTAATTGTTACATGTTGTGTATGAAATTACTTAATTCGGGAGAAGGGTTACATACTGAGTCTTGGTGACTCACCTTCTCCTTTATTTTTTTCAGGTGATACATAGACGCGGATGTGGAGCCGGATGGACTCGAGGTGGCCATGCAGTGAATTTAAACCGAATGGATTTTGGCTTTAGTTATTTTAATCTTTAGTTGATTTTATTTTGGATGTAATAAGGCCTCCTCAAACTTTATTTTTGTTATCTTTCTCATATGTTGGATGTTTTGTTTAAAACTATATTATTAAAATTAAATTAAAATCACCTGTAATCCAAGTTAAACGGAAATTGTTTTCTTTACGTGCCATCGGGCACATTTGGAATTTGCTTTATAACTCGACTTAAAAAAAATGTTTTTTTTTAAAATAAAGTTTTCAAATCCGAGAAGTTTTTCAACAAAGTTTAATGGGTTCCAAAATGGTTTTCGAAAAGCTTTTCCCCGTAACGATCCAGATTCGACCATAGTGTTTGGGCGGGTTTGGGTTGTTACAAAATTGGTATCGAGCCCAGCCTCAAAGCTCTCTACTGTGGGGCCCAAGGCCCAAAAATGTTTTAGAAGGCCTTATAAAATGATTTTTGGATTTTAGACAAAGATGGCCCAGAGTCTCCCGCACCGATCCGCCTGTGTAAGTACTTCAACCTCTTGGTGAACTATATTCGTAGAAGGGTAGGAAGTATGGAACGTAGATAGACTTATAGGACTTGAACCCTAGGATTAGATTACTCAAACACATGAACCAAACATAAGACATTAAAGAACTAAACCAATCTATGACTTAGCCAAGTGAGCTAGGGTGTGGTAACCCAGACGCATGTCGAGGATTGGATCCTAAGAGCCCGGTATTTAAGCGATCAGTGTGACTCACCTCCTCTTCTTCGCAGTATCCTACCCGTGCGTAGCTCCGGTTCACCCTAACTCGCAGGGCTCGGTGGTGTGGTAACCTCTGCGTGCGCATGTCTAGAAAGGTTCGGTGAGAGCTTGGTATTTAAGCGGTCCGTGACCCACCTCCTCTTCACTCGAATCCTGCCGCTGTGCGTAGCTTTGGTTCACCCTGACCAAGAGGGCTCGGTCATAGGCTAAACATAATGATTAAAACCCGAAAAAGGGAATTAGCCATGTTTTCGAAAAAAAAAATAGAACAACAACAACCCGAATGGTTTCAAAACTTTTGCAATAATTTTTTTTTCAAAACGAAGAACATCATTTTTACAACGTTTTCCTCGAAAAACTTGATTTGTGGAAAATTACAAAAATGCCCTTAGGGGTAAAATTACTAAAATGCCCCTGACTCATAAAATATCAGTTCAATGGTTTTGCTCAAAATTTCAACTATTTTACAAATATTCAACAACTTAGCTTTGAAAATCATCAACAAAATATTTTGGTCTTGGAAAATTACGAAAACGCCCTCAAGTTGCAAAATTACCGAAATGACCCTGATTTTGGAAATCTTTACAAACAGCACTATTTGAAAAAGAACATTTTCAGAAAGAAACCCCTGAGTTTTGCAACTGTTAAAAATATCCCTGACTTATTAAAATTACGAAATTGCCCCTGAATGACAAAATTACCAAAATACCCCTGGTTTCAAAACGATGCCATATCTCTAAATTTCACAAATTTTTCAGAAAAACCCTCTTGTTTTGGGAATTTCAGAACGACCTACTTTACTAAAGTTTTAAAACTTCTTTTATTACGAAAATACCCCTGTAGGAAAATGACGAAAATACCCCTGGGTTAGAAATGGGCAGAAATGTCCGAAGAGTGAATAGGTATGGAAAGTATTAAGGAATGGATGCATGAAGTGAACTAGGATAGAAGACTGAAACCTTGTCTGCTCGAAAGAACCCCTAATTAAATTCTGCTCATAAAATTTCTTCGCGAATAAGAAAGTGAAACAAATGCTAACACATAAAATTTTCTTAATCAGATTAAAAGCGCGATAGATAGAATGAGTTCTAGAGGACGTGAGACGTCGTGGACGCGGTAGGGGTAGGATGACGGTGTCCGAACCCGGCAGACAGTCAAGGTTCGAAAAGCGAGGTACCACCGCCACCACCACCTCCTACTTTCGTGTGAGGGAGGAGCGGACCGCACCCGTGGTGGGCCGTGTCGCAAGTCGCTTTGTGAGTTTTGGAGATGGTGGCCGGGCCGGTGGGAATTTGGGAGCTCGGAAGTCCGCTCCCGAGCGAATCGGGCCTAACGACGGCCGAGGTATTCCGTGGTGTCTCGGAGTGGCACCCAAAGTCTTGCATGAATATTGGCCGGAATCTACGGAAAAGGTCATGGATGATCTCGACCGACCGACGAGGAAAAGTCGAAAGGGGCGATGTCGCTTCTAAAGGATGAAGCGTACCAGTGGTGGCTGACAGTCCGGGATGGAGCCGCGGCTGATGATCTCACGTGGGACTACTTTAAAACGGCCTTTCAGAAGAAGTATGTGGGCACTAGTTACACTGATGCTCAAAGGAAAGCCTTCCTAGGTCTAGTGCAAGGGACTAAGTCGGTGGCGAGAGTATGAGGCGGAGTTTTTAAGGCTAAGTAGGTATGCCGGAGGAATCGTAGCCACCGAACATGAGCGCCGTGTCCGCTTTGAGGACGGCTCGAGAGATGACTGAGATTGCTAATTGCCCCGCAGCAGGTTCGTGAGTTCTCGTCCCTAGTGGAGAAGGCCAAGGTGGCCGAAGGGATTAAGGAGACTGTGAGACAAAACTATAGTCGGAATAACCAGAAAAGAGGATTTGGGTCAGCTGGATCGGGTAGCACTAATGCTCGAGCGGGCTAGGCGAGTGGGCCAAATCGGGCCGGTGAGCCCACACGACTACTAATCAAAGGCCGACTCGGTGCAACCATCGTGGAAAAACCCATTGGGGAGGTTGTTGGACCGGTAACAAAGGTTGTTTTGAGTGTGGGTCTTTGGAGCATCGGGTAAGGGACTGTCCTCAAAAGGCAGCTAAGGATCAGCCAGAAGGTCAGAATCACGCTCAGGGCAGAAATGTTGGACCACCACAGAGGGGTCGGGGTAATGGCAGAGGAAACAATGGTTTCAACCGAGGTCGTGGAACTCAGGGCCGAGGTTCGGGTAACACGCAGGCTAGCACTGGCTTAGTCTATGCAATGAGGCGCCGTGAGGAGGGAGACGCACCGGACGTCATAACCGGTACGTTTCTAATATTTGGTTTACCTTATGTTGCATTGATTGATGTGGGTTCGACGCACTCGTACATTGCTAGTAGTGTGGTAGGAACTATGGACCTAGACTCTGAGACTACTCTTAGGAAGATGACTGTGCTAAGCCCCCTAGGACACTCTGTAGTAGTAGACAAACTTTATAAAGAGGTACCCCTAGAACTCCAAGGGGTCGTATTTGTAGCCGATCTGATGGAACTACCTTTCGGAGAGTTCGATTTGATCCTTGGAATGGATTGGCTAGTTAAGTATCGGTAATTTGGATTGCGCGGCTAAGCGCATGGTGCTTAAGACGGCTGAGGGTGATGAAGTGGTTATGATAGGTGATAGAAGGAATTACCTATCCAATGTGGTGTCGGCCTTGAAGGCCGAAAGGATGGTTAAGAAAGGTTGCGAGGCATATTTGGTTCGGATCTGTGCTTTGGAAGCTAAGGAGTCAGTAGTTGAGGTTCGAACGGTTGGGGAATTTGCTGACGTATTCCCGGAAGAACTTCCAGGTCTGCCTCCAGATCGGGAAGTTGAATTCGGTATTGACTTGCTACCCGGAACGGCACCTGTGTCTATAGCACCATACCGAATGGCACCAAAGGAATTGGTGGAGCTGAAGGCCCAAATTCAGGAGCTCTTGGATAGAGGGTTCATTCGACCAAGCATATCTCCGTGGGGAGCGCTGTGTGTTGTTCGTCAAGAAGAAGGGCGGTTCAATGCGGATGTGCATCGACTCACCGCCGCTTAAACAAGTTAACGATCAAAAACAAGTATCCGCTTGCCTCGGATCGATGACTTGTTTGACCAACCAAAGGTGCCGCGGTGTTTTCAAAGATAGACCTTAGGTCGGGCTACCATCAATTGAAGGTAAAGGAGGTTGATGTTCACAAGATTTTATTCGAACTCGGTATGGACATTACGAGTTTCGGTGATGCCATTTGGGTTGACCAACGCGCGCGCGTTTATGGACTTGATGAATAGGGTGTTCCAAAGAATACTTAGACCAATTCGTCGTAGTGTTCATAGATGATATATTAGTCTATTCTAAGACGGAGAAAGAGCATGACAAGCATTTACAAATGGTGTTGCAAGTACTAAGGGAGAAGCGATTATATGCCAAATTCGGTAAGTGTGAATTTTGGCTAAGGGAAGTAGCTTTCTTAGGACATGTAGTATCGGCGGAAGGAATTAGAGTAGACCTCGTAAGATTGAAGCGGTATTGGATTGGAAACCGCCTAGGTCGGTGGCGAGATCCGAAGTTTTACGGGTCTAGCGGGTACTATCGGAGGTTTGTGGAAGGGTTTTCTCGATCGCAAAGACCGCTGACGAAGCTACTAAGAAAAGGAGTCCCATTTGTATGGTCGGAGAAGCGGCAGAAAGCTTCGATAAGCTAAGGAAAATTTTGACTAAGCTCCGATTTTGGTGCAACGAAGCGAGAAGTTGTTCACCGCTTTATTGTGATGCGTCTCATACCGTTTTTGGGATGTGTCTTGATGCAGAGGGGAAGGTAGTAGCCTATGCATCACGGCGAGCTTAAGGCCACACGAATCGAACTATCCAACGCACGACTTAGAGTTAGCAGCGCAGCTTGTCTTCGCTCTGAAAATATGGAGACACTATCTTTATGGGGAGAAGTCGATAGTTTACACGGATCACAAGAGTTTGAGGTATCTCTTGACTCGAAGGATCTTAACTTGAGAACAGCGTCGGTGGATCGAACTTTTAAAGGACTACGATTGTTCGATCGAGTATCATCCGGGCAAGGCCAACGTGGTAGCCGACGCGCTTGAGCCTAAGGTGGTGACGGACTTAAGAGCAATGTTTGCTCGGTTGAGTTTATATGATGATGGAAGCCTCTTAGCAGAACTTCAAGTTAAGCCGACGTGGATGAAGGAAGTTAAGGAAAAACAATTAGTGGATGAAGGGTTGAATGCTAAGAGAGCACAGGTTCAGGATGGTGGTTTGGAAGGATATAACCTGTCTAGTGATGGAGTGTTATGCTTTCAAGGACGAACGTGTATGCCAAAGGATGTGGAGTTGAGGCAGAAGATTCTCCATGATGCACATAGCAGCCCTTACGCTATGCATCCGGGAGGAAGCAAGATGTATTGGGATCTTAGAGAGCAGTTTTGGTGGCCCGGGTTAAAACGTGAAGTAACAGAGTTTGTTGGTAAGTGTCTAACTTGTCAACAAGTTAAGGCTGAACATCAGTTGCCGTCAGGGTTGCTTCAGCCAGTGAAGATTCCCCAATGGAAGTGGGAACGGATCACTATGGATTTTGTTAGTGGGCTACCCCTTACGCCCAGTAAGAAAGACGCGGTTTGGGTAATAGTAGACCGGTTAACTAAGTCGGCTCACTTCATACCGGTGAGGATGGATTTCTCTCTTGTAAGCTAGCTAAGTCGTATGCGTCTCGGAGATAGTAAGATTGCATGGGGTTCCAACATCAATCATCTCGGATAGGGATCCCGTGTTCACGTCAAGGTTTTGGAAAGCCTTGCATCAAGCTATGGGCACACGGTTGATTTTAGTACCGCTTTCCATCCACACCGACGGACAATCGGAAAGGGTGATACGAGATCTTGGAAGATATGTTAAGGGGTTGTGTCTTGGACTTCCGTGGTAGTTGGGAGGAATTTCTACCGTTAGCGAGTTCGCCTATAACAACAAATACTGTGCAAGTATCCGGATGGCTCCGTATGAAGCACTGTATGGAAGGAAGTGTCGTACTCCGACATGTTGGACGGAATTAGGTGAACGACAGATTTTGGGTCCGGAGTTGGTGACAGAGACGGAGGATAAAGTCAAGGTGATTCGGTCTCGTCTTAAGGAAGCATCGGATAGGCAAAAATCCTATGCTGATTTGAAACGCAAGGAGATGGAGTATGCGGTGGGAGACAAGGTTTTTCTGAAAGTGTCGCCTTGGAAAAAGGTGTTAAGATTTGGACGGAAAGGGAAGCTAAGCCCAAGGTTTATCGGGCCATATACGGTGATTAAGCGAGTAGGACCGGTAGCCTACCAGATTGAGTTACCGGCAGAACTGAACCAGATCCATGATGTCTTTCACGTATCAATGCTGAGACGGTATCGGTCAGACCCTTCGCACGTTGTGCCAGTGGCAGAAATCGAGGTGAACCCAGATTTATCTTTTGAAGAGGAACCAGTTCAAATCTTGGACCGAGATGTGAAGGTTCTACGTAGAAAGTCAGTGCCCTTGGTGAAAGTGCTATGGCGGAACCATGGTACAGAGGAAGCTACGTGGGAACCCGAGGATGTAATGAGGCAACAATACTCCCACCTTTTCTAGTCAAGTAATTTCGGGGACGAAATTTATTTTAAGGGGGGTAGAACTGTAACATCCCAAAAACGGGGCTATTTGAAATTTCATTATTTTCTTATGTATGAACTACGGAAATATTATTTATGGAATAAGAGAGTTTAATTTAAGGCTTTGGGTTGGCTCGGTTTAAAAGAAAATTTAGTTTTAATGTAAAAGGAAAGGAGCCTTAATGTATGGGTGTTAAAAGAATAAGTGGGGATAATTTGACACTAAAAAGCCTTGGTAAAGTGGCAAAAGAAGCCCACTTAGAGCTAGTGTGACGCCACCAAGGAAGCAAGGAGAGCCTTGGTTCGAGTCACAAAAATCCCTCTTTTTGGCATTATAGTGGGACGGCACATGTGGAGAGTTTTTCTCTCTTTAATTATTTTTTTTAGTGATAATATGAGCTTTAATTTCCTTAAAATTCTAAGGATAATATGTGGGATATTATTAAGATTAAAATAGATTATTAATTGGATATTATTGAGGATTATTATTAGATTAAGTTGAGATAATTGGCAGAGGAAAAAAATAGTTGGTGGCTAATTCAAATTATTTTTGAATTAGTCCAAATTTGTGGCCAAGAGCAATTTGTGGTATTTGCCGAAATTCAAACTCTTCCTATGAAGAGTGGACGGCAAGCAATGGGAGGGGGAGTGCCGAATTCTTTATAAACCCCCTCTATCACCATTGTTTCTCTTTTAGACTTTTTCTGCAGCCGAATTAATTTCTTCCTCCTCCTCGTTTTCTCTTTATTTTCTTTCTTAAAACTCCTTGGCCGAACCCTTCACATCTCCATAGCTTCTTTATTCGTAAACTAAGACCCCTATTCTCCTATACTCCCTTGTAGAGCCGAAATCCTCTTCTCTTATTTGGAATCTCTTTTGGCCGAATACCAAGGTGGTTGGACCTCTTCAAGTTAACGGTTGTGGTGATTAGGTAAAGGTGAGTGGCTATAGCCGAATGTCAATTTCCCTTATCTCTAATGTTCTGTCGATTTGGATTAAAGGAAAAAGCCGAAAGTTGGCAAGTACTAATGGTTGGCTAACCTTTCTATTGAAGCCGATTTCACCAAGGACTCCGGGATCTCAAAGCAGTGAGATCAGATCTTGCATTCGCTGACAAGCGGAATTTGGTAAGTATAGGTAAGGCTTATATTGGTGTTTAAAAGCCGAAGGCTATGGTTATTAGTGTTATTAATTGACCAAGTGTAGTTTGTAAACCAGATTCGCAATTCGGACGCTAAGGCTAGTACTCAAAGTGATTTGGGTAAGGATTCGGGTACAAAGTATGATCCCTTTAAATCTTTTGGTTTGGCCGAATAGGCCATAATACTAACATTGATAGTTGGCCGAATATAGGGGAAAGGACTTAGAGTGTGGCCGATTGGTTTTCTTCAAGGATTTAAGACCATCGCGATAACAAAAAGTACACATACACACCATATGATATATTAACGTGTTTAATATTGTGAATGCTCATTTATATTTATGTAGCATTGGAATTAATACCAACTTCGGTATAAGTGGCGACTCGAGTAAGTAAGTGCTCATATTATAAATTTGCTATTTGGTGCTTTTGGTAAGCATGATGTATTGACACATGAAATTTAAGAATGTGATGGCATGAAACATATATATGTTTATCTGTGTGGGATTGATGAGTGGAGGGGCGGTGTATTCGTGTCGACGGGCACCAACCAGTGTTTTGGTAACACACCGTGACTATATGTCACCAGAGGGTTTGGTACCTCAGAGGTTTGGCACCTCAACAAATGACTTATCCCTGTGGTTAACACCACCGTGGGTTGGCCCCACTTGAGATATGGGATTGTCTGCCAGTGATTTGGTATCACACGATGGGTTGGCCCCATCACCCGATTCGTGTCTACGGACACCAGTGCTTTGGTAGCACATTGTGACTATATGTCACCAGTGGTTTGGCACCACCAGTGGTTTGGTACCACAACGGGGTAGACAGTGGCGTATGGTTGGCTAGGATGGGTACACGATATTGTGCACATTAATTGTTACATGTTGTGTATGAAATTACTTAATTCGGGAGAAGGGTTACATACTGAGTCTTGGTGACTCACCTTCTCCTTTATTTTTTTCAGGTGATACATAGACGCGGATGTGGAGCCGGATGGACTCGAGGTGGCCATGCAGTGGACTTGAACTAAATGAACTTCAAATTTAGTTATTTTATTTTATTATTGGTTTATTTTATTTTGGATGTAATAAGGCCTCCTCAAACTTTATTTTTGTTATCTTTCTCATATGTTGGATATTTTGTTTAAAACTATATTATTAAAATTAAATTAAAATCACCTGTAATCCAAGTTAAACGGAAATTGTTTTCTTTACGTGCCATCAGGCACATTTGGAATTTGCTTTATAACTCGACTTAAAAAAAAATGTTTTTTTTTTAAAATAAAGTTTTCAAATCCGAGAAGTTTTTCAACAAAGTTTAATGGGTTCCAAAATGGTTTTCGAAAAGCTTTTCCCCGTAACGATCCAGATTCGACCATAGTGTTTGGGCCGGGTTTGGGTTGTTACACTTAACAAGCAAATGCCTATAAAATAGTAACAAAATAACAATAAAACAAAAGTTATATAATATTAAAAAATAACAACAAAATAGTAGCAGCCTAATAGTGAAATGGTAGACAAATATTGAAAAAAACAACAATAAAATAGTAAAAACAAAAAAAAGTATTGCATATTCGGGCCAGGCCGAGCCAAAAAGCCTTACCTGAGGCTCGACCCATTTTTTAAACGGGTCTTACTTTTTTGCCCAAGCCCATTTTTTGGGCCTATATTTTTATCCAAACCCTATCACTTTTCGGGTGACCTGGCCCATGGACGAGTCTAGCTAAGAGTGACATCGACTCAATCAGGAGCTTAAATAATAGTATAGGTTATTATTATTATTATTATTAAAAATCCTATCACACGTGTATGCATGTGGAAACAAAAAATTTTGAACACAAATATGCATTTAAAAATAACATACAACAAATAATGAAATGTTAGATTTAAAACTAATAATAATAATAACACATATACAATATGTACGGAATTAAAATAAAAAAGAGTATAACTTGTGAGTAAAAGAAAATTGAAATAGGTAAATACATCATATTAAGAATATTAAATGCACTCCAATTGTTTATCATAATATTGTCATTTTTTTATAGCACATCAATAAGTCATCAAGTTAGTAAAAAAAATTAAAAATTAAATATCAAGTTGAATTGTGACACCAATGCAATTAGTGACATTATCTACATATGTGTATGCCCACGTCACCAAAATTTGGTGAGCAAAATAATTTTATTTTAAAAGTTAAAAATTTTAAAGTTTTCTAAAGAATTATTTTGGTGTGGTGGTAAATAATTTGTTTATAAATCCATTAAACACGAGTTTAATTTCTAGATATGTTAATTTTAATTATTTTATTTAAAAGCAATATAAAAGTATGAAAAGATAAAAGGTTAAACAAAATCATAATAATGGTTATTTAATAAAATATGTATTAGTCATTTTCTAATTGAATTAATACCCGATTAACTCGATTTTATTAATAATGTAAAATATTAAAGAGAAAAATAGGAATAGATTGGTATTTTTTGGCTGGTTTTATTATTATAAAATATTATAAATAGGGTGAAGCCAGAATAATCTTTTAGGGGGACCGAATGAAATTTTAATTTTTTATAGTCTATATCTTTATAATTTTTAAAGGATTAAATCGAATTTTTATAATTTTAGAGGGGCCAAAATACAAAATTATCTTTACTATTAAAATTTAAAAAAAAAAAAGCTTAAGAATTTAATTAGAGGGGTGATTATAAATTTATTATGATTTCTGTGAAAGCAATATTGAAAATTCCAAATAATATATTTGGAGATGAAAATGGTGACAAATAGAGTTGAAAAACCAGATATTGTATTTTCTTTGGATTTAAAAAATGGTTGTACAGTACAACCAGACAGTTTACAAAAATATTATAATATATAAATGCTATTCAATTTTAAAATATTAAATAACAATAATAATAACAACAATATATATTTTTTTTGTTCTTTTTACTCAACTAGTTTTCTTAATCAAGTTATTAAAGATCTAATTACGTAATCACAATAACTTTATTACATGTCACGCGTTTCAATAATGAGATATTTTAAGAAGCTATTAGGTAAAGCCACCCCTTTCTTATTACTCAACTATCAAAATTTCGGGGATTTTTCTAATTGATAT
The DNA here is from genome assembly GCA_025503065.1 of Gossypium bickii. NCBI lineage: Eukaryota > Viridiplantae > Streptophyta > Magnoliopsida > Malvales > Malvaceae > Gossypium > Gossypium bickii. Next base: position 104,001,869 of record CP106715.1, read on the forward strand.
AATAATATATTTAGTTCTCAATACTTATATACCTTAACAGTTTGATTTTAATTCTAAATAATTCAATAAATTTTATCCATCAATTTAATTCTCAAACACATATAATCAAATACAAATACAATTATATTTAAATACATAATAATTAAATCTCGATAAACTTATACGTAAATTTATGATTTTTATAAACTCAAAAACTCAATAAAATTGTGATTTTTATAAACTTCATTTATAATCGTGCTAATAGTATTTAAGGGTGAGTGTTCGATCGAATCGAGTGAACAAATTTCGAGTTAATCAAGTTGTCGAGTCATATTCTATCATCCTAATTCGATTTGGAAGAGTGAAATAAAATTCCAATTCAGTCAAATTGAGTGAAATTGTTCGAGTTAAATTAAAAAACTAAACATGTCAAATTTAAATCTTGTTACAATATAACTAATTCCATGCTAGACCACATAAATTTGAAATCATGTATATTTGAAAACATTTTCAAAGAAAATAAATAATAAAAAATATACTTTAGTATGATAAACTTGAATCATTAATTAACTTATTTAGGTTCCAAAATTATTATTTTAGAAAATTTTTAAATTTGTAAAATTTGAAAAATGGGGGCAAAACTATAAAATATGAAAAACAGAAGACACACGGCCTTGTGACCGGACTGTGTGGAAAGCCCTGGACCATGTGGAGGGGGTACACGACCATGTGGCTAGGCCGTGTGATAGACTGTGGCCATGTAGTATTTGTAAAATCAACCTACAGGGGAGACATGGCCACGTGGAGGGTCCTAGGTCGTGTGAGAATAAAAAAACCTAAGGTTTCAAGGGAACATGACTATGTAAGGGGTCGTGTTGTAACACCCCTAACCCGTATCCGTAGCCGGACTAAGGTTAAGAGGCATTACCGGACATATCGGAACATTTTACGCTCATTTCACAACATCAATCATACAACATCATTTCATAATGATTCATACACATATAGTCCCTTTAGATAGTCTACGAGATCTTAAACATACTTTAGAGAAGGTTCGAGACTAAATCGATCTCATACGGAACTTAGAAAATTTTTCTTTCAAAACAAGGCACACGCCTATGTGGCTAAGCCGTGTACCTTACATGGCCGTGCCTTGGACCATGTCTCAACCCGTGTGCAAAACTAACTTGAATCACACGGCCTGTCACACGCCCGTGTGCAAGTCTGACTTGTTTCGAATTGGGACAGTGAATGACATGGTCGAGACACATGCCCGTGTGCTCAACTGTGTGAACAAATATAGGCCATTTGCAAGGTCAATTTGCCACCTAAAATTTGGTCATACTTATAAGCATCAAACAAGCATCAATTCATGTCTCAAAGGTAGCCAAAAACATACCAAATCATGAAACTTACCAAAATTTACCATTTCTTTTGGCCATTTAAGAACACATCAAAACATACCAGAATTTGCATCACATAGCATGCACTAAATTCACTCCATAGTCACATTCATTATCAAGCCATATCACATGGTCATAATTACACATTTCAAAACATAATCAAAGTTCTCTAGCCTATACATGCCATATTGCTATATGTACATTTTCAAAAGGTACCAAAGTATAGTTCGACAGTGTGGTGAAGATCCTCGATGATCCCCGAGCTTCCAGTAGCTTCGATAATTTATAAAACAATTAAAACACACACAAAGTAAGCTTATAAAAGCTGAGTAAGCCATATACAAATAAACTTATCACATAAACAATTTCAAACTATTTCTTTCATATAAACTATAGCAATCACAATAGCAAATTCATATCTCTCATCTGGCTCAATTGTTCATAACCACTTACTCATAAACATATTAAAATTTCATGTAGCTCATATATCAAATGAACATATTCATACTTATCTTCCATTGCCAAATTTCATATATATTTCATACGTACCTGAAACGGATACATATTCACATATTCAATCGTATCTCGAAACGCCCGTTGAACCGTTTGGAATCAATAAGGATACTTGGATAGCTCGTAAAGCTCGTACAATGCCAGCATCCCCGACGTGGTCTTACAAGTAATTAAATATCGATGCCACTGTCCCAGACAGGGTCTTACACGAAACCAAATACGATGCCGATGTCCCAAACATGGTCTTACACGTAAATAATAAATTGATGCCAATGTCCCAGACGTGGTCTTACACAATAACACATATTGGAATTCTATGTCATGACATATGTATCCTAACTATTCCTATGGTTCGTACGGGACTTTTCGGACGTCATCACATTATCGAAACTTTCGCAGATTTCACACATTCAACTCAAATAGTCATATATCACAATTCATTCACATATAAGCAATAATAATTCAATTCAACACATTTATTTGTATATCGACTTACCTCGTACAAGAAAGAACTCAAACGAACGGTTATTCAACTACTTTCGATTTCCCTTGATCTAATTCCGTTTTCTTTGGTTCTTGATCTATACACATTCAAATTTAACTCTTTTGTTCACCAAATCATTTAATTCAATCGATATACACGTATTTAGGGTATTTTATAAATTAGCCCTCACATTTTCATATTTTGACATTTTAGTCCCTATTTCATAAATCACAAAATACACATAGTTTAATATAATCCATGCTTAGCCGAAAATTCCCTTAGCTCCTATAAACCCACATATTTCATTTATTTCACATTTTATCCCAAAATTTCTCATTTCCACAATTTAGCCCAATATACTCAAATTCATCAAAAATCTAAATACAAAACATATTAATCTCATACCAAGCTTTCATAATTCATCAATTAACATAATTAAACTCACAAAATCATCAATGGCAAAACTCAAAAGCATTATCAAATTCTAAAATTGAGACATGGGCTTAAGAAAACACATTGCAACAATCACAAAAACGTAGAACTTATCAAAAACCGAAACAAAAACATACCTTGATTAAGCTTGAATAAGGCCGAATAGAAGAAAGCTTTAAAACCCTTATTTTCTTTCTAATTTCAGTGGAAGAACACTTCAAAATGATGAACATTTTGGCCTTATTCACTTAATTCATTTTGATTTAATGAATTACTAATTTAACCTTAATGAAATATTAATATAAAACACTTGAATCATGGACATAAATGTCCACTAGCCTTATAATGGCATATTAACCTTTTAGGGACTTCCCATAAATCAAATCATAACAAATTAACATATTAACAATGAGAATGCCACTTTTACTTTTTATGCGATTTAGCCCTTTTCGCAAATTAAGCACACAAACAGATAAATTAAATTACGAAAATTTCACACATACTAATTCACGTGCTGTAGACTCAAAAAATAAAATAATAATATAAAAATATTTTTTTGACTCAGATTTGTGGTCCCGAAACCACTATTCCGACTAGGGTCTAAACCGGACTGTTACAACTCTCCCCTCTTAGGGATTTTCATCCTTGAAAATCTTACCATTAAACATATTCGGATATTGCTCTCTCATAGCATCTTCGGGTTCCCACGTAGGTTCTTCGACCTCGTGTCGATGCCATAATACTTCTACTGTAACAGTCCGGTTTACACCTTAGTCAAAATAGTAGTTTCGGGACCATAAATTCGAGTCCGTATAATATTTTAATAATTATTTCTGTGTCTTCGATATGTGACTAAGCATGTGATAAAGTTCTGTAAATTAATTTGTCGATTTGTGTGTTTAATTTGACAAAAGGATTGAATTACATTAAATGTAAAATTTGTATGTTTTTATGAAGGGATGCCTAATTGTTATGTCTTACTAAGTATGAGGACTTATGTGGCAATTTAGCCTTTATTTTTTTTGTTAGTGGACGACAAGCTATTAAATGAATGAGTTTTATATGTTAAAATAATGGTTAATATTTATATGTTAATGTATATGATATTTTATATTATAATAAAAAGAAAACATGAGTAAGTGGCTTATTATTATCATATGTTTGCCGAAAAACAAAAGAAAAAGAAAGAACAAAGCATCAAGGGTTTCGGCTATTCCAAGTTCAAATCTAGGTATGTTTTGGCTTTAGTTTTTGATAATTTTTATGTTTTTGAGATCGCTGCTTTGCCTACCATCAAGCCCATGTTTCAATTTTGTGTATTGATAATGTTTGTGAGATATGCAATTGATGATATGTTGAGCTTTGTGATGATTTATGGTGTTAAATGAAAGATTTGAGCTAGGTGAACATACTTTGTTCTTGAATTTTTGATGAATTTAGCTAATTAGGGCTAAATTATAGCAATTTGAGGGATTAAATTTGTAAATTTGATGAAAAATATGGGCTTGTATGAGATGTATAAATATTCGGCTAAGCATGAGTGTGGGTTGATTTTGTGAATTTGGTGTTTTGAGAAAAATGGGCTAAATTGATAAATTGTACAAATGTAAGGGTTAATTTGCAAATAACCCTAAATATATGTGTTTGGATTGAATTGAATGCGTTAGTGAATAAAAGGGTTAATTCTAAATATATTTAGTTCAAGAACTGAAGAAAACGGACTTAGATCGCGGGAAGGCGAAACTAACCGAGTAGCCGTTTCCGTTTCAGCTAAACCGAATCTGAGGTAAGTTATTATGCAAATAAACGTATTCATATTGAATTATGTATATTCCTATGATCATTGCTATAGATGAATGTTTACGATATGATCTGTACATGAATTCTGAGATAAGATCGATATAGTGATAATGTTCGAGAAGTCCCGTATAAACATAGAAATCTATTCCGTTTTTATCATGTAAGACCACGTCTGGGACGTTGGCGTTGATTTGAGATTTTGTGTAAGACCTCGTCTGGGACGTTAGCATCGATATGAGATTTCGTGTAAGACCTCGTCTGGGACGTTGGCATCGATATGAGCTTTACGTGTAAGACCACGTCTAGGGCATTGGCATCGATATGAGCTTTACATGTAAGACCATGTCTGGGACATCGGTATCGTATTGATTCGTGTAAGACCCTGTCTGGGATAGTGGCATCGATAACTGAGTGCATATAAGACCTCGTGTGGGACGTTGGCATTGTATGACTAATCCGAGCTTTTTGCGTATCCTACTAGATTCCTTACGGTTCAACGGGCAAGTTTGTGACACGAAATGGCCATGTAAATAGTGAATCCGTTTCAGGTACGTTGATTCATACACTAAGTGTGTATATAAGGTAAGTTCCTATGTGATCTTACTATGATGATTATGTACATTTGAATAACAATATGCAATGTGTTAGAAGTGTGAAATAGCTTTATGTATATGAGACTTTTGAATTGATGAATGTGGCAAATATGGCCTAATACATGGACCAAAGTATATATGTGATAATTTACTAAGTGATTTAGATGTGCTAATGTATCTATGAGTATATATGCCTTCTATGTTAAGTTTATTTGTATAATGATTTACTAAGCTTTTGTAAAGCTTACTCTGTGTGTACGTTTACTCTGTTTAATAGGTCGTCAAAAGCCACTGAAGGCTCGGGACCGTCAAGAATCGTCATCACACTATACAACTTATTTTTGGTACATTTTGAAAATATATTTTGCTAGATATGGCATGTATAGGCTAGTCTTTTGTAATTGTAAATGAAGTGAATTTAGCCATGTGATTTGGCTAGTTATATGTTGGTATTATGTTTTAAATGAATGTGGTATATGAAGTATACTTTGGTATGGTTGAAGCATGTGAATTGGTCAAGTTTTTGGGTAAGCATTTGAATAAATTATACTTAATATACATATGTTTTTGGTCTTGGAAGTTGGCATGGTTGAAATGGATATTGAATGTTTAGATTGAATGGTTGTTTTGGTTGTCTAGTATGCATGTAATGTGTTGGTAAATCTTGCTTGTAGGTATGACCCTAGTGGGTGGCATTTTGGCCTTGAAAATGGCCTATAATGTCACACGGCGTGGCACACGGGCGTGCCTAGTGACCGTGGGCTAAGTATATAGCTAGCACAAGAGTACACGGCCTTGGCAAACGGATGTGTCTGCTGCCTAATAACTATGTGATTTTTGACAGGATCAACCACGGCCTGGGTACACGGGCGCGCTTAGTGGCCGTGGAAGATAAGTCAGTTTCAACCACGGGGAGGACACACGGGGGTGTCTAGCAGCCGTGGGAGGCACATGGCCTGCCCACACGGGCGTGTAACCCTTGAAACTTAGAAAAGTTTTAATCGAGAATGTCTATATGTGTTTCGGTTTAGTCCCGACCCGGTTTATAAGCATGTTTTAGGTCTCGTTGACCGTATTAAGGGGCATTATGTTTGAGATTGATGGATGAATGTATGAATTTCTGAATATGTTTCCGATCGGTCCGGTAATGCCTTTAACCCTAGTCCGACACCGGATACGGGTTAGGGGTGTTACATCTACTAACGAAATTTTCTTATTTCTCAATTTTTAACCTTGCGAACTAAGATACAGATTGATTCTTCTTCATAAGTCATATGGACTTAATCTCTATCTCAGATGGAGAAATTGCATGAGAGGGATCTAATCTGTATCGTCGAAGCATCGATACATGAAACACATTATGGATCTTTTCTAACTCAGATGGTAGCAACAGTCTATAAACAACCGACCCAATACACTCGATAATCTCATACGGCCTGATGAATCTCGGACTCAGTTTATCTTTTCTGCCAAATCGGAGTATTTTCTTCCACGGAGACACTCTAAAAAATACTTTATCACCAATTTCAAATTCAATATCTTTTCGTTTCAAATCTGCGTATGACTTCTGTCGATCAGTTGCTACTTTCAGACTATTTTGTATCATTTTTACTTTATGTTCAGTCTCTTTAATTAAATCAACCCTGTGAATTTTATTTTCACTAAGTTTAAACCACTACAGAGGTGTTCGGCATTTCCTACCACACAAGGCTTCATACGGTGCCATTTTAATGCTCGATTGAAAATTATTATACGCGAATTCAATCAATGGAAAATATTGTTCCCACGTATCTTCAAACTCAAGAATGCAATATCTCAACATATCCTCGAGTATCTGAATAATCCGCTCGGATTGATCATCCGCCTGCGGGTGAAAAGCAATATTAAAGTGTAATTTCGTACCTAAAGCCTCTTACAGTTTCTTCCAAAACCGCAAAGTAAGTGTAACAACCCAATTACGACCCTAGTCGGAACGGTGGTTTCGGGACCACGAATCCGGTATAAAAAAAATAATATTTTCTTTTATTTAAATTATTTAATAACTTGATATCTATGCTATGTGGTAAAACATGTGATAAAATATTATATATTAATTTGTGTGTTTGGGTGATTAATCTAAGTGAAAGGATTAAATTGAGTAAGTAAGAAAAATAGCTATTATGATTATAAGTGGCCAAATTTAGTAGTTTCTTTTAATATAAGGATTTGAGTGGCAAAATTTCCTTTGGTGATATAGTGGATGGATGGACTTATGAAATTAGTGGGGAAGTGCTAATATTATATTTTTAAAGTGCATGTAAGTGGTTGTAATAACATATTATAATATTAGATAACATTAAAATAATAAAAACAAAATAACATAGGAATTATCATCTTTTCTCTTCTCTCTTTGACCAAAAAAAGAAAGAAGAAGAAGAAAAAAGAATGAGCTCCCAACCTTCTACCAATTTGCATGTTTAATTAAGGTAAGAGTTTGAAATTGATTTCTTGAATTTTAAGCATTTTTGAGGTTGTTGCCATGAAATCTATATTGCCCATATTCGAAATTTTGATTTGGTTGTTCAAAGTGAATGTTGCCATGGATGAAAAGCTTGATGTTTGTATAATTGTTGATAGAATATGATAGATGAAGGTTAGATTAACAAGCTTCTCTTTAGTAATATTGATGATATTTAGCCTAAGGGATTATTTATAAAAATAAAAATAAAAATTTTTAAGGGTTTAATAGCAAAATAAATTGAAGAAAGGGGCTGGTATAGAGATCAAGAGTATTCGGCTCTTAATTGTTGTAGTCAAATTCATGCTATTTTGTATTTTTAGCTTCAAGGACTAAGTTGTAAACATTATAAATGTTTGGGGGTACAATAGTAAATTGCACAATAAAGTAATTATGGATTAAATTGTATGGAAATAAAATTAAATGAGCTTAATTGGAATTGTTTTAGACCGAGAACAAAAAGAAACCAGAGTGGATCGGGGAGAAAGCTAAATTAAACGAGTAGCCGAGAAGCTTAAATTGTCGACTTTCAAGGTAAGTTTGTAAGCAATTGGATTGATAAAAATTTTATTCAATATTGAATTGTATATGCTAAAGTGAAATAATAGACTTAATTATATAAAGCGGAATGTGGTATGGAAATATTTTATTATATTCGAAAGTGAGAATAAAATGCATATTATAAATGTAAGCTTGAATTAATTTGGGTGGATTGAATATTTGTATATGTATCAAATATAGTTACACGTGAAAATAGAATGTGATTGATGCTGAAAATTAAAAATGAGGATATATATATCTTATTATGTATAATGGTTGTTGCCGAATGTGATATTATGTGATGGGAGAAGTGTGATGATTTTGAATTTTTAATCTTAAGTGTATTTATTTGGATGAAATGAAATCATGAGTATATTTAGTAATGAGGAAAAGATAAAATAATGGCACTATGTGTGAGAGCTAAAATACCGAGCATTGTGTGTGCGAAATCGGTTGAGTGGCACTGTGTGTGCGGATTTATTCATCAAGCACTGTGTGTGCGAGATCGGTTGAAGAGCACTGTGTGTGCGGATTTATTCACCGAGCACTGTGTGTGCAAAATCGGTTGAGTGGCACTGTGTGTGCGGATTTATTCACTGAGCACTGTGTGTGCGAAATCGGTTGAGTGGCACTGTGTATGCGGATTTATTCACCGAGCACTGTGTGTGCGAGATCGGTTGAAGAGCACTGTGTGAACGGATTTATTCACCGAGCGCTGTGTGTACGAGATCGGTTGAAAGGCACTGTGTGTGCGGGTTATCGGTTTTTGCTCAAGGATAGAAACACTTAGTAAAGGTAAACAAAAGTGTCAGGTATGTACATATTGAATAATGGTTTATCATCTTGGTGCAAATTTATTTAAGTTATCTCGATATGGTATGAAGGATATGAATACTTAGTCCATTTGTTTTGAGTTCTAATGAGCATGAGATTGATGAATGTTAATCCAATATGTGTTTTAAATTTTACGAATTATTCAATAGTTAGGTCGAATAAATTAAAAAGAAAATGGTGTAATGCGTGGTTGTGCACTTTACCTTTTGCTTATAACTTACTAAGCTATTTAAGCTTACCTGGGGTGTTTGTTACTTTGTTTTATAGATCTTTATATTACAAGCTCGTGCTCGGGGATCCTTGTCAAAGTCAAGCACACTATCGATTACTTTGGTACTTTTTGGAAATAAATTTTAAGTCCATGGCATGTATAGGCTAATCTAGTATTTTGGGCTTATCTTTTGAATTAGATGTTATAATGCCTTGTGAAAATGGCTTTACTTCTACTATGAATTAAGTGAGCATGTTGAGTTTGTATATATATATATGTATATATATGTGTGCATTATATATATTTGGCTTAAGCAGGTTTTAAAAGAAAAGTATTATGAATGCGTTAGTTTAATGTTTTTATATTTGTGAAGAGTTAGCAAACACATTCGCTCATGGCATAAAATTTTTAATGTGGTTGGTATAGTTATTAAAAGTTGTAAGTTAATTCTTTTTTTTTCTTTGGCAAAAAAATAAGTTCCATAACAAGGCTCGTTACAAGTAAATTATTTATATTGAATGGGACTTATGTGCATATGTATTGAAACTAGCCTATGTCAATTGCTTAGTATGTGTTTAAGTGACCTCGAGCTATGAATAATTGTATGGAAGTCATGAGAAACCAAGTATGTTATTAACGAAATTTTTCATTGATTTAGATTATTGGATGCATATTACCTTGTATGTATATATATTCGGCCTTAGGTATATGCTTGGATGTATGGTTAAAGAATAAGTAATTAAATGTTGAATGTTTTACATATGTACCAATTCGGCTATTACTTGGAATTGATCATGTGGAGTGTAGTTTATTCATGGGAGATTTGTAATTAGATGAAATATGCTTGTGTAATTTGTATAATACAAATGATATAAGTTTAACACGTGGTAGTACAATTTGAATGCTCTGATTTTGGTTTTAGGTTTAATAATGCCCGTAACCCTAATCTGATGACGGATACGGGTTAGGGGTGTTACATTTTATTGGTATCAGAGCTACGGTTTAGTTGGTTCTCGGACTAACATAGCGCGTGTGAGTCTAGCTATACATGCCATGTTTTATAATGCAATAGTGTGATGATTTTTGACAGTGAAATGTGTTTAATTCTTCCATATAGTGATGGATCCCAATTTTGAGTGAGCTGTAGCTGATGACGTTGAGAGTGTGGCGCCCGATCCTGCGCCAGAAGAATCTCGACCTGCTACGAGTAATCCTAATGAGGGGGCTGGACATGCCTTCTATAGTATGATGAATGACTGGTTCAGTCAATACATACGAATCAATCCGGCTGTTCAACCACCCCTGAATCTGAACATTCCTCCTGTAGTACCGGTGTTACCCCCGATAGTCAATCCCGAAAGAGTAAATAAGCCCCCAGTTAATCGCATAAGAAAACACACGGAGCTCAAGAATTTAGAGCTGGGGATGATGATGATGCAGAGCGAGCTGAATTTTGGCTCGATAATACTGTTCGTGTTTCGACGAGTTGTCCTGCAAACCCAATGAGTGTCTGAAGTGTGCCATATCATTATTACGGGATTCTACCTACTATTGGTGGAATACACTCGTGTCAGTTGTCTTGAAAGAGAGGGTTACTTGGAACTTCTTTCAGATGGAATTCCGTAAGAAGTATATAAGCCAGCGCTTTATAGACTCTAAGCGTAAAGAATTTCTCGAGCTCAAACAGGGTCGTATGACCGTATCCAAATACGAGCGCAAGTTTGTGCGACTTAAATCGTTACGCTCGTGAGTGTGTTTCGTCAGAGGCTGCTATGTGCCAGAGATTTGACGACGGTTTAAATGAAGATATTAAGCTTTTGGCTGGCATTCTTGAAATTAACGAGTTCATTGTACTAGTTGAATGAACTTGTAAAGCTGAAGAGCTGGGGAAAGAAAAACGAAAAGCTGAACCTGAATCTAAAGATTTCCAGAAGAGATCTGCGGGTAAAGTTTTACAGATGGCGATGAAGAAGTTCAAGAACGATGGTAACCGATCCAAACCCAACACTAGAATTTCTATACGAGAATTGCCACCAGTGAGTTCTCGAGCTACATCGATGGCTAGTGCCGGCAATGCTCGATCGAGTAAACCTGAGTGTTAGTAGTGAGACATACGGCATTTGAGAAAGTGTTGGGGAAAATCTTTCAATCGTACTTTTTATCAGTGTGGTTCGCAAAATCACATCGTCTGGGATTGCCACCTGTTCGTGAGGTAGAGTTTGGGATTAAGCTAGTGCCAGGGACCACTCCAATATCAATAGCACCGTATAGAATGGCACCGACTAAATTAAAAGAATTAAAGACTCAGTTGCAAGAATGGACGGATAGAGGTTTCGCCCGACCGAATTGTCTCCCCGGGGTGCGCCCGTGCTATTTGTAAAGAAGAAAGACGAACATTGAGAATGTGCATTGATTACCGACAGCTCAATAAGGTGACCGTAAAGAACAAATACTCGTTGCCACGTATCAACGATTTATTTGATCAGCTGAAAGGAGCCTCGGTGTTTTCAAAAATTGATCTGAGGTTAGGATATTATCAGTTATGAGTTAGGGAATCGGATGTACTAAAGACTGCTTTTCGGACGAGATATGGTTACTATAAGTTCTTGGTGATGCCGTTTGGCTCACTAATGCCCCTGCAATTTTTATGGATATGATGAATCGGGTATTCAGACTGTATCTAGATCGGTTTGTAGTTGTATTCATAGATGACATATTATCTATTCACGAGAAAAAAATTGAGTACGTTGAGCATTTGAGGTTAGTGTTACAGATTTTGTGTGATAAGCAATTGTACGTAAAATTCAGTAAATGTGAGTTTTGGTTGAAAGAAGTCAGCTTTCTAGGGCATGTTATTTAATCGTCGGGTATTCGGGTTGACCTGAGTAAAATCTCGGCTATATTGGATTGGAAACCTCCACGGAATGTTTCTTAGGTACGTAGCTTTTTAGGGCTTGCAGGATATTACAGATGTTTCGTGAAAGGATTCTCGATGATAGCAACCCCGATAACAAAACTATTACAGATTGATGTGAAATATGAGTGGTCTGAAAGGTGTCAGAAAAGTTTTGATCAACTGAAGACATTGTTAACGAAAGCTCCAGTGCTCGTTCAGCCAGAGTCGGGTAAAGAGTTTGTTATTTTTAGTGACGCATCTTTAAATGGACTTGGTTGTGTATTGATGCAGGAGGGTAAAGTAGTAGCCTATACCTCGAGACAGTTGAAACCACATGAGAGAAATTATCCGATGCACAACCTCGAGTTGGCCGCTATAGTCTTTGCTTTGAAGATATGGCGTCACTATCTATTCGGTGAGAAATGCCACATCTATTCTAATCATAAGAGTCTAAAATATCTAATGACTCAAAAGGATCTAAATTTGAGACAGCGACGATGGTTAGAATTGTTGAAAGATTACGAGCTTGCGATTGATTATCACCCGGGAAAGGCTAATGTAGTTGCAGATGCACTTAGTCGAAAGTCATTTTTTTTGCTCTACGCGCAATGAATGAATGCGGATATAGTTATGACTGAGGATGTTGCGATCATTGCTGAGTTGAAAATGAGACCATTGTTTGAGCAGCAAATTCGAGAAACCCAAGAGGTTGATGATGATTTAAGAACAAAGAAAAGCCATTGTGGCTCGTGTGTGGATTCAGACTTTCAGATAAATGTGGAAGGATGTTTATGGTTCAAGAATTGAATCTGTGTACTGAAGAAACCTGAAATGATTCAAATGATTTGTGATGAAGCCCATAGTAATAGATTGTCGATTCATCGGGGTAGCACGAAAATGTATAACGATCTGAAACAGTATTACTAGTGGCATGGTATGAAAAGACATCACCGATAATGTATCAAGATGTTTAGTGTGTCAACAAGTAAAAGCCGACCATCAAGTTCCATCCGGACTACTTCAGCCGATTATGATACCTGAGTGGAAGTGGGATCGAGTCACTATGGATTTCGTATCAGGTTTGCCTTTGACGCCAAGTAAGAAAGATTCAATCTGGGTTATCGTTGATAGATTGACGAAATCAACTCATTTTATCTCAATACGTACGGATTTCTCACTTGATAAGCTAGCTGAGTTGTATATATCGCAGATGGTACGACTGCAAGAAGTGCCTGTCTCTATTGTTTCGGATAGAGATCCGAGGTTCACATCGCGGTATTAGAAAAAAAAAACTACAAGATACTTTGGGTACCAAGTTACACTTTAGTACAGCTTTCCACCCTCAGTCGGATGGTCAATCCGAACGTGTTATCCAAATACTCGAAGATATGTTAAGGTGTTGCGTTCTTGAGTTTGAAGGTACGTGGGAACGATATTCACCTTTGATTGAATTTGCTTATAATAACAGTTTTCAATCAAGCATTAAAATGGCACCTTACGAGGCGTTGTACGATCGAAAATGTTGAACACCGCTATACTGGACTGAGCTCAGTGAAAACAAGATGCACAGAGTTAATTTAATTAAAGAAACTGAAAGGAAAGTGGCAGTAATTCGTGATAGTTTGAAAGCGGCATCAGATCGTCAAAAGTCTTACGCATATTTGAAACGTAAGGACATTAAGATCCAGGTTGGAGATCGAGTATTTTTGAAACTTTCACCGTGGAAGAAGATACTTAGATTTGGTCATAAAGGAAAGTTGAATCCGAGATTTATTGGGCCGTACGAGGTTATCAAGTGTATCGGGCCGGTTTCGTACAGATTGAGCTTACCATCTGAGTTAGACAAGATTCATAATGTTTTCGACGTGTCGATGCTTCGTCGTTATAGATCCGATCCTTCTCATGTGATCAGTCCATCAGAGATTGAAATTCAACTTGATTTGACGAATGAGGAAGAACCGATTTGTATCCTAGCTCGCGAAGTACAAGAGTTGCGAAACAAGAAGATATCGTTGGTTAAAGTATTATGGCATAAACACGGGGTTGAGGAAGTAACTTGGGAAACCGAAGAATCGATGAAAGAGCGTTACCCACACCTATTTGCTGGTAAGATTTTCGGGGACGAAAATTCCTTAAGGGGGGAGAGTTGTAACAACCCAATTACGACCCTAGTCGGAACGGTGGTTTCGGGACCACGAATCCGGTATAAAAAAATAATATTTTCTTTTATTTAAATTATTTAATAACTTGATATCTATGCTATGTGGTAAAACATGTGATAAAATATTATATATTAATTTGTGTGTTTGGGTGATTAATTTAAGTGAAAGGATTAAATTGAGTAAGTAAGAAAAATAGCTATTATGATTATAAGTGGCCAAATTTAGTAGTTTCTTTTAATATAAGGATTTGAGTGGCAAAATTTCCTTTGGTGATATAGTGGACAGATGGACTTATGAAATTAGTGGGGGAAGTGCTAATATTATATTTTTTAAAGTGCAGTAAGATGAAGTGGTTGTAATAACATATTATAATATTAGATAACATTAAAATAATAAAAACAAAATAACATAGGAATTATCATCTTTTTCTTCTCTCTTTGACCAAACAAAAGAAAGAAGAAGAGAAAAGAATGAGCTCCCAACCTTCTACCAATTTGCATGTTTAATTAAGGTAAGAGTTTGAAATTGATTTCTTGAATTTTAAGCATTTTTGAGGTTGTTGCCATGAAATCTATATTGCCCATATTCGAAATTTTGATTTGGTTGTTCAAAGTGAATGTTGCCATGGATGAAAAGCTTGATGTTTGTATAATTGTTGATAGAATATGATAAATGAAGGTTAGATTAGATTAACAAGCTTATCTTTAGTAATATTGATGATATTTAGCCTAAGGGATTATTTATAAAAAAATAAAAATTTTTAAGGGTTTAATAGCAAAATAAATTGAAGAAAGGGTCTGTATAGAGATCAAGAGTATTCGGCTCTTAATTGTTGTAGTCAAATTCATGCTATTTTGTATTTTTAGCTTCAAGGACTAAGTTGTAAACATTATAAATGTTTGGGTGTACAATAGTAAATTGCACAATAAAGTAATTATGGATTAAATTGTATGGAAATAAAATTAAATGAGCTTAATTGGAATTGTTTTAGACCGAGAACAAAAAGAAACCGGAGTTGATCGGGGAGAAAGCTAAATTAAACGAGTAGCCGAGAAGCTTAAATTGTCGACTTTCAAGGTAAGTTTTAAGCAATTAGATTGATAAAAATTTTATTCAATGTTGAATTGTATATGCTAAAGTGAAATAATAGACTTAATTATATAAAGCGGAATGTGGTATGGAAATATTTTATTATATTCGAAAGTGAGAATAAAATGCATATTATAAATGTAAGCTTGAATTAATTTGGGTGGATTGAATATTTGTATATGTATCAAATATAGTTACACGTGAAAATAGAATGTGATTGATGCTGAAAATTAAAAATGAGGATATATATATCTTATTATGTATAATGGTTGTTGCCGAATGTGATATTATGTGATGGGAGAAGTGTGATGATTTTGAATTTTTAATCTTAAGTGTATTTATTTGGATGAAATGAAATCATGAGTATATTTAGTAATGAGGAAAAGATAAAATAATGGCACTATGTGTGAGAGCTAAAATACCGAGCATTGTGTGTGCGAAATCGGTTGAGTGGCACTGTGTGTGCGGATTTATTCATCAAGCACTGTGTGTGCGAGATCGGTTGAAGAGCACTGTGTGTGCGGATTTATTCACCGAGCACTGTGTGTGCGAAATCGGTTGAGTGGCACTGTGTGTACGGATTTATTCACCGAGCACTGTGTGTGCGAAATCGGTTGAGTGGCACTGTGTGTGCGGATTTATTCACCGAGCACTGTGTGTGCGAGATCGGTTGAAGAGCACTGTGTGAGCGGATTTATTCACCAAGCACTGTGTGTGCGAGATCGGTTGAAAGGCACTGTGTGTGCGGGTTATCGGTTTTTGCTCAAGGATAGAAACACTTAGTAAAGGTAAACAAAAGTGTCAGGTATGTACATATTGAATAATGATTTATCATCTTGGTGCAAATTTATTTAAGTTATTTCGATATGGTATGAAGGATATGAATACTTAGTCCATTTGTTTTGAGTTCTAATGAGCATGAGATTGATGGATGTTAATCCAATATGTGTTTTAAATTTTATGAATTATTCAATAGTTAGATCGAATAAATTAAAAAGAAAATGGTGTAATGCGTGGTTGTGCACTTTACCTTTTGCTTATAACTTACTAGGCTATTTAAGCTTACCTGGGGTGTTTGTTACTTTGTTTTATAGATCTTTATATTACAAGCTCGTGCTCGGGGATCCTTGTCAAAGTCAAGCACACTATCGATTACTTTGGTACTTTTTGGAAATAAATTTTAAGTCCATGGCATGTATAGGCTAATCTAGTATTTTGGGCTTATCTTTTGAATTAGATGTTATAATGCCTTGTGAAAATGGCTTTACTTCTACTATGAATTAAGTGAGCATGTTGAGTTTGTATATATATATGTATATATATGTGTGCATTATATATATTTGGCTTAAGCAGGTTTTAAAAGAAAAGTATTATGAATGTGTTAGTTTAATGTTTTTATATTTGTGAAGAGTTAGCAAACACATTCGCTCATGGCATAAAATTTTTAATGTGGTTGGTATAGTTATTGAAAGTTGTAAGTTAATTCTTTTTTTTTCTTTGGCAAAAAAATAAGTTCCATAACAAGGCTCGTTACAAGTAAATTATTTATATTGAATGAGACTTATGTGCATATGTATTGAAACTAGCCTATGTCAATTGCTTAGTATGTGTTTAAGTGACCTCGAGCTATGAATAATTGTATGGAAGTCATGAGAAGCCAAGTATGTTATTAATGAAATTTTTCATTGATTTAGATTATTGGATGCATATTACCTTGTATGTATATATATTCGGCCTTAGGTATATGCTTGGATGTATGGTTAAAGAATAAGTAATTAAATGTTGAATGTTTTACATATGCTTGGAGTGTAGTTTATTCATGGGAGATTTGTAATTAGATGAAATATGCTTGTGTAATTTGTATAATACAAATGATATGAGTTTAACACGTGGTAGTACAATTTGAATGCTTTGATTTTGGTTTTAGGTTTAATAATGCCCTTAACCCTAATCTGACGACGGATACGGGTTAGGGGTGTTACAGTAAGCCTCGAATCTCTGTCAGACATAATAGATAGTGGCAACCCGTGCAATCTCACAATATCAGAAATGTATAACTCAACTAACTTATCAAGCGAATAATCCGTTCTCATTGGAATAAAATGAGCTGTTTTTTTCAATCTATCAACTATAACCCAGATTGCATCTTTCTTCCTCGGAGTTAAAGGAAAACCAGAAACAAAATCCATGGTCACTTTATCCTATTTCCACTCGGGAATCATAATCGGTTGTAACAAACCGGATGGCACATGATGTTCAGCTTTAAGTTGCTGACAGATCAAACATTTTGAAACAAAATCAGAGATATCTCTTTTCATTTTAGGCCACCAGTAAAGTTGTTTCAAATCGTTATACATCTTTGTATTTCCCGGATGAACAGATAAGTGACTGCTATGTGCTTCATTCAAAATCAACTGAATCAACTCTGAATTTCTCGGAACATAAATCCGATCTCGTAATCTTAGATAATCATCAACATCATTTCGAAATTCAGAATTAGAGTTCAAATCACATTGAGCTCGTTTCACTAGCATTTCATTATCAACTTTCTGAGCATCACAAATCTGCTGTAAGAATAATGGTCTAGCTTTCAATTCAGCTACAACCGAACCATCATCAGACAGAACTAAATGAGCATTCATCGTACGTAGCACAAACAATGATTTCTGATTCAAAGCATCAACAACAACATTTTCTTTTCCCGGATGATAATCAATCACAAGCTTGTAGTCTTTTAACAGTTCTAACCATCTTCTCTATCACAGATTCAAATCTTTCTGAGTCATCAAATATTTCAAAATTTTTTGATCTGAAAACACATGACATTTTTCACCAAAAAGATAGTGGCGCCAAATTTTTATAGCAAACACAATTGCAGCAAATTCAAGGTCGTGTGTCAAATAATCCTTGTCATGCAGTTTCAATTGTCTCGAGGCATAAGCTATAACTTTGCCTTCCTGCATCAAAACACATCCCAGACCGTTCAATGAAGCATCACTATATATCACAAATTTTTTACTAGATTCTGGCTGTACTAACACTGGAGCTTCAGTCAATAGGGCTTTCAACTGAGCAAAGCTTTTCTGAAACTTTTCAGACCATTCGGATTTTATATCTTTCTAAAGCAATCTCATCAACGGAGTTGCAATTATCGAAAAGCCTTTTACGAACCGTCGGTAATAACCAGCAAGTCCCAGAAAACTACGGACTTCAGGCATATTTTTCGGAGGCTTCCACTCTAAAATAGCTGAAATCTTGCTTGGATCAACTCGTATATCGGATGCTGACACAATATGCCCCAAAAAGCCAACTTCGCGCAACCAGAACTCACGTTTACTAAACTTTGCATACAATTGCTTATCACGCAGAGTTTGTAGCACAACTCTCAAATGTTCGGCATGTATAGCACAACTCTCAAATGTTCGGCATGTATAGCTAATATAAACCCACATATTTCATTTATTTCACATTTTAGCCCCTTAATTTCTCATTTCCACATTTTAGCCCCTCAATTTCTCATTTCCACGATTTAGCCCAATATATTCAAATTCATCAAAAATCTAAATACAAAACATATTAATCTCATACCAAGCTTTAACAATTCATCAATTAACATCATTAAACTCACAAAATCATCAATGGAACAACGCAAAATCATTATCAAATTCGAAAAATTGAGACATGGGCTTAAAAAAACACATTGCAACAATCACAAAAACGTAGAAATTATCAAAAACCGAAACAAAAAATACCTTGATTAAGCTTGAATAAGGCCGAATAGAAGAAAGCTTTAAAACCCTTATTTTCTTTCTAATTTTAGTGAAAGAACACTTGAAAATGATGAACATTTTGGCCTTATTCACTTAATTCATTTTGATTTAATGAATTACTAATTTAACCTTAATGAAATATTACTATAAAACACTTGAATCATGGACATAAATGTCCACTAGCCTTATAATGGCATATTAACCTTTTAAGGACTTCCCATAAATCAAATCATAACAAATTAACATATTAACAATGAGAATGCCACTTTTACTTTTTATGCGATTTAGCCCTTTTCGCAAATTAAGTACACAAACAGATAAATTAGATCACGGAAATTTCATACATACTAATTCACATGCTGTAGACTCGGAAAATAAAATAATAATATAAAAATATTTTTTTGACTCAGATTTGTGGTCCCGAAACCACTATTTCGACTAGGGTCTAAACTGGGCTGTTACACGTGTGGTCCACACAGGTGGCCTACATTCCCATGTGGCAAACCTTGTGGCCCTATCCTAGGCACAATTTTTCCCCGATTCACTTGTGAAAGAACACACACCTTTCACCAAGATTCCACGTGATGTCCCTTACATTCAAATCTGGTCCGGTGGACCTATAACGGGTCCTTCAAATGAAAATTACACTCGAATCAGTAACAGTTTTCAAGATTTATCAAGATTATCAAAAGATTTAATGAAAAATCGAGAAGGATCATTTTAATTGATTTCAAATTATCGTTAGATTGAAAATATTATAAAGATTCAAGATCAACTTCGGGATTTGAGGCGTACTTATCGCTTCTTGGCAAAGATGAGGGGTTTCTAACGATGATTACGATTCCGGTAAGAAAAAGAGTTAATATTAGGAATAAATTTTGATTCGGGAAAAAAATAATTTTAGTAATGGAATGACAAATTTGTTGACAAGAAAAGGGGGAAGAAACGCAAAAAAGAATATAAAGGGAAAAGAGGGAGAAATCAAATTGAATTAGAAAAAAATTCTAAACCCTAAGGTAATTAGGATAAGACGGACTAAATTGCTAGGTTTTCAAACTTTTAAAGGGTTGCATGGTAAATTACCCATATTGTCGAAATTAAAAAGAAAATGAGAAAGGGTGGCATAACTAGAACTTAGGAGCACATAAGAGAAGGGAGAATGCTTAACCATTAGGTTGCTACCCACATTTCTTTATTTTCTACTTCATTTAATATATATTATAGAGTGACTTTCATCTTAATTTGTTGAAAATTAAAAGAAAAGAAATGGGAGAGAAGTGGATAGAACCTAATACCTCTAAGGAATGCATTAACAAAGCCTATTCAATTATTTGGTTATTTATTTAATCTAACCCCCTATATTTTGGGGCATTACAATAATAACCCAGTCCTGTTGTGACGCCTACACCCAGATCCGGCGAACAAGTCGGGTGGGGGTGTTACAAAAGATCATAAGTACCAACTTGGAAGAAAGTGTCAAGTTCGAGGGGCTAATTAAAATACCATTCATATTGAAGATTAAGCAGTTACAATGCTACTGTTTTAGTAAGATTTATGAAACTTTTATGGGTTGAAGGCATTTTGTGATGTACCATTTATAAGGCTTTTCTTTAAGATAGGTTTGGTATTGGGAATTGTCACAACTTTTTTGAAACATTATTGAATTTCCATACTAACAATTGTATATTTTGGGATTATACCTTTATACAATGCCTTTTTTTGATTTCAAAATAAGTTTCTTATTTTATTTTCCAACATATTCTCTTCCTATATCTGTTAATTCAAATTTCCACTAGTGGATTCAATTTTAAGGATTACATGATTACATCAGAAAATTTACAAAAACACTAATGGCAGTTCAAATTGCAAACATCACTACTTATTTTCACTAATCCACCATTCATCAATTCACTCCCACATAACCAACATCCCCACTAAAGCCATTGTAGTTATCAGCCAAAATTCTAGCACCCCACAATAATACCAACTTTTTTACTCCTACAATAAAAAATATTAAGAATGGAACCTTAAAGAAACTTTTATTATATATAAAGAAGATTGTAAATTCGCAATATTTTATTTTTGAAAAATATAATTATAAAGTTCTAAAATTAATTAAAAATTTTGATTAAAATACCTTCTAATTATTTTATAAAAAGTTTAATTGGAACTATGGAAGATAAATTATGTCTTACTCTATGTTTGGCATTACTTTAATCTATTTGTAAATAAATATTATAACTGTTTAATTTATATTGTAACTTTAAATATAAATATTGTTAAGATATTTCATATATTATGTAAATATTAAAATTTAAAATTGTTTAATAATTAAAATAAATTACAAAAACAAATCATATCTATTTTTAATTAATTATGTTGGATATTACAAAATCATAAACTGTATTTGCCATATTATATTTGTAATTATTTCTGTATATATGATTCACAAAATATCATTTTTGTCAAATAGAGATTGAAGAACAAAATTTCATTAATCATAATTATTTTTCATTTTTGGCACCAATTTCATTTTCCTGATGGAATTAGAAAAGTTTATTATGAATTTATTTTTATTTATATGCCTTTAAAATTTAAAAAGTAATAAACAAAAGACGTTTTTTTATTCCTATAATATAAAATTAAAAATATATATCTAAAATAGTAATCTGTTAAAAAAAAGAATTTTTGATGGTCAAGGCTGGTTGGTAGACGACACCGGTGAATTTGGGGTTTGGTCCACGGTTCCTAAATGTGAAAAGAAGAGAATACACATTGCAGAAGAGAAGGGGAGGACAAGGTAAAATGAAAGAAAAAGAGATTAGCAAGAGAAAAGAAGGAGAAGGTAAAAAAAAGAAAAGAAAAGAGATTAGAAGAGAGGACAGAAGAGAAAGAAAGGAGAACGAAAATAAAAACAAACAAACAGTGAGTTAGAGAAGAGAAAGGATTTAAACCAAAAGAGGGTTTTGTTTAGGATTTAAATAAAAAAAAGAGGGATTAGAAGGTTTTGTTTAGAGTTTAAACCAAAAAGAAGGTTAAAAAAAATTAGAAGAAGATTTTGTTTAGGGTTTAAATAGAAAAGATCAAAAGAGGTTTTCTTTTAATATTTATAAATGATTTGTTTTTGATTTATTTTAGAAATGTTTTTGATTTATTCAGATTCTAATTTTTTTTTTATAATAAAAGAAGGTTATATGAAAAAAAGTGTGCAGATATGTTTCTGTTTTATTTTTTGATTGGAATGTTTTTTTTTTTTTTTGTTTATTATTATATGCAAATAACAATATATAATCCCATTAGGTTTGTTTTGTTTTGATAGTTTTGTTATTTTAACATAATTTTTTTATGTAGATAAAAAAATAAGATCATTGAGTTTAAATTTATGAGATATTTTTATTTTGTTATTCACTAAACTAGTATAAATAAGTTTATTATATACTGCAATAGTATGATAAAAAAATTAGATGTGGACAAAACTGTTTAGTATATACTGGTGTCGCCTCTTGTCAAGAAAACACCTCCTTCTTTGACCTAAACCCGTGTATAAACCGGTATTGTAGCCCGTACGTGATACTTATTTCGATGCCGCCTAGCAACAAGCACCACCATTATAATACTGATTTCTTCTTTTTTTTAAAACAGTTTTCTTGTTTGTGTCAGAAAAGAAAGGTGATGTGGCCTTTGCACCACTCTAAACATACCATTCATGTAATTAATGGTGGTGGGATACCATTTTAGATATTTTTAATTTATTATATATTATATGGGTAAAAAAGAGGTAACAAAATATTCATACACGATTGCTTTGCCAAACACGTGACTTACGCTATGCAAAACAATGGGCTGAAACTAAAGTGGATTTGGAAAATATTAAATCAATTGACTCTTTGTAAACGTAAAAAACCTTAAAACAAGGAAGAAAGGTGATTAGACAGATGAACTGTACTTTTAAAAATTATTTATTTAATTTAAGTTTTGTAGTTTTTAAATAATAAAATTATAATTTTTTACCACTTCCAAAAATTAATTTCACCATTTGATTTTAATGTACAATTTTGCATAGTAAGTGTGAAGGGCGAAGGGCTGCCATACCCAAATCCTTATTCACGGCAGTATAAGAGTTCAACAATTTAATCATCATTTTTAATAACACCAATTCCTCAATCCTACCGCTTACGCTCATAACAAATACATTCATACAAATATTTTTATTTATATACAATATTAATTTTAAAATGTTTAATAAATTTGTCCCTCAATATTTATAAAATTTATCATTTTTGTTCTAACTCTAACAATTAATTTTAATTTTTAAAAATAATAAATTTGACCCTCAACATTTATAAAATTTTTCAATTTAGACTTAGCTCTACAAATTAAAAAAATATTTTTAACTTTTTATAACCTACCAGTTAACCCCTGTGAGATATTAAAATAAAAAAAAGAATACTCTCCTTCAAGTCACTTGCAAAAGAACTCTAAAAAATTGAGATAAAATACAAAAAAATTAAGACCCAAAAGAAAATAAATGCATTAAAAACATTATTTGCTAGGATAGTAATGTAGTCAATTATTCCTAACAGGTTCCAAATTAATTAGTTTGGTCCAGTGTGAAGCCTAAACTATAGTAAAAGAAATTGCTACAAGTGACTTGAAAGAGGATACTTTTTTTCTTATTTTAATATCTCACATGAGTTTGCCGATAGGTTATAAAGGACTAAAAATGATTTTTATTTTATAGAGTTAGGACTAAATTGACAGATTTTATAAATATTGAGGGCCAAAATTATTAATTTTGTTTATTCATTTTTATATTTAAGATCAAATTAATAAAGATATGTAAATATTAGAAGGCTAATTTTGTTATTAGACTAGTAAAAAAATTGATCCAATTTAGAGTGACTAAAAATATTTAATTTTGAAAAGATTAATGATTAAGTGCATGCTATAATAGTTAGGTAGGTAAGTAATTAACTATTTTGCTTTATAGATTCTGCTATACGAAGGTAATTTAATCCAAAATTAAGGTAATTAAAATTTTAATTTTTAGTGTAAAGATTTAATACTGCAGGGGCTACAACTTCAAAGAGACCGTACGACATCGTTTGCACGCAATAGCATTAGCTAGCTAGCCTAGCTCATATTATTACCATCACCTCCGAACCGTCTTATCTAGTCAGCCTATGATTAGCATAGATACTACTTAACTCGTTGGCCTTTATATAAAACAAAACTCGCTTTTCATTTTTTATATAGTTAAAATTCAAAAATTATAAATTATTTTACGTTTGTATTTTTTTTATGTAAAATTTAGGTACAGATGTACTATTATTAATTTTTTTTTAGATTTGACACTCTAATTTTTTTAAAAATACTTATTTAATAATTATGTGTAAAAAAGATATTATAATAGATTTAAATTAATAAAAAAATTTAACGGTGTATTTAGACTAATATATATTATAAATGTTGAGGTATCAAATTAAATATAAAGATTTAATCTAAAATTTTAAAAATAATATAGGGAATGAAATCGAAATTTAACTATTTTTGTGTAATTTTAAACATTAAGATATTAAATTAATAATGTAAAATTAAAATAAAATCATGAACATTTATCACTTGTTTTATATATGGTAGTATAAATTATATACCAACAAACCATGTAAAGTTAATAATTAAGTTATATTCTTTGTGTGGTGCGGTTTGATAGGCTGAAGTCCGACCCGACTTGAAAAATGAGTTTAAAATTTTGCTCAAAAATGACTCAAATAAAAAAGTTAAAACTTGAGTTCAATCTGGTCCCCTTGTATTAAAATTCTTTTATGTTATTTTATATAAAAATAAATTTAAACAATATAATACATCAAATACATTAAAACAATAAAATAAATGTTTTCTAACAAATTGAAAATAAATTAAAAAAATTTTATACTTAAATAACACTAAAATAGGTGCAACTTAACAAACAAATACGATCATCGTATCTAATTCCAATAATGTGAACTCAATTGTTAATTAGTTTCCGGCACTTATATCATTTTGAAACTTTTAATTTTGGATTTATCTCTCGAAAATCTCCGCTGTTTTTCTCTTAAAAGTAAAATATAAATTTGGTTGGCTAAAAGGAAAATTTTAAAATAGACGACTTTATGAAAATGGAATAAAAAGACAAACACTAAACTCTTTGATTGATTACAATTATGTTGTTCAAGTCGAAATGTAGTATAGGTAGGTTAAAATATATCATAAATTTTTGTATTTTTTTGAATATTTAGAATTCAATTTTTATATTTTTATTTTTAAGAATTTAGTTTTTTTATTGTTTAGTTTTTATAATTTAGGTTTAACTATTAATACGGATAAAATTTTACTTTTTGGTTAAAATGAAGTTAAAACATCATTTTTTTAATTACATAGCTATAAAATGAGTATTTTTATTTCAAAATATCATATCAACAAATTTAATAAAAAAATAATGTTAAGGTTTAAATTTAAATTTTGAAATCTGAAAAGTAGAAAAATTAAATTCTTAAAAATAAAAGTATAGAAACTAAATTCTAAATTTTCAAAAATTACAGAAACTTGTAACATATTTTAACCAAAATAAAATTTGGTCATTATAATATAAAGAAGACAAAGGGCTTTAACGGACTGATAAGCCTTCCTTGCTTAACCTGTAAACTGATACTCAAATTACATCATTTTTCTCATTTTGCTATTTTTCTTTTTTTTTGTTCAAAGTGGTATATAAACTACATTTCTCCTTAAGTTAGTACATCTGTTAGTTAAAACGTTAAGTCTAATTAAAAAAAGGCTTAAACCGCAAATTAGTATATAAACTAGACATTTTTTCCAAGTTGGTACCTAATTTTTTTTTCAAAAGTGGGACCCAAATTATTCTTACTTTACTTATTTTACACCAAAATTATATTTCCGTTAAAAAAAATTCTAACCAATAATAGACTACCACATTATATAAACTTTAAAAAATGATTTTTAAACATTCAATTATATAAATATTATATATGATATCAAGAGCTTTGTTTATATCAGAGGCAAAGTTGACACCATCTTGTTTATAAAAACTAAAGGCAAAGATATTCTAATAGTACATGTAACACCCTTATACCTCACCCGACTATTGGATCAAGTATAGAAATGTTACATTGGTTGCCAGAGTAACAAACAGTAACACTCTATTTAGTTGAATTCCATATATTAAAAATATTTTGATTTCACTATCATACCATTTTAAAATCGAGATTAGGAAAAGACCCAAATAAAATTTCAAACATTCATGCATTTAAATGAAATTGTGATACAGGGACTAAGGATCAATACTAGACACATGGTATCGATACCATGCTTCAAGTATCGATATTGTTTTTAGCTTCGATGTTTTGAAAATTGTTCAACAAGTTCAGTAGCACCAGTACCATTAAAGAGGTATCGATACCATCACCAGAGTATTGGTACTCTAGTAAGGTATTAATACCATTTTGAGCCTCAAAGTTTCAAAACTTCAAGTAAAAATTTTAAGTATCGATACCGTGGTTAAAGTATCGATACTTCCCACTATCGGTACTTTACCCCAAGTATCAATACCAAAACATGATTCAATATTTGAAATTTAAGGGAAATTTTACCAATTTCCAAAACTTATACATTTAAGTCCTTATAGACCAAACACTTCAACACAACCAATCCAATTCACAATTTAAGCAAATAAATAAATTATAATACCAACATATTATAACTCATCACAAACACATTAAGGATCTTAATTAACTTCACGAGATTGATGAAGTTTACAAAGTCTTGTATTCTAGTCCCCAATACCTATATCCCATACCATACTACCTATGTACATGCCATACTAAACCAAAATTTAGTGCCATACTATTTTCCAAGCTTGGAGATGTGATGAGATGAGCCTACCACAAGTCGGTAAAAGCTATCTTCTACCTACGTGTTAAAAACAAACATGTTAAGTCGGTAAAAGCTTAGTAAGTACCACAAGAATTTAAACTTTTAAAATGTCCAATACTAATGATTATTATATAGTAAATATTTTTATACTTCAAATTTTAACCAATGACACTAATAAGTGAATCCTTTTCATTTCAAAATACTTACCATCACATACCTCGTCACATTGTGTAACACCCCAAACCCGGCCTAGACGTTACGATCAAATCTGACGTGTCACATCGAAGTGTTTTTCGAAAACAGGCTTGTTGAGAGAAATCTATTTTTAACCGATAGCCATGTTTGTTACTGTTGGTTTCTTAGTTGGTTAAAAACCCGCGGAAGCTACTCTAATTAATGTCATTTTGAAGTTTGAAAATAGGTGTTTGTCTTTTAAAATCGTTATTATTTTTGAAAACTTATTTGTATCAGTTTGGCAGTTTCAAATTAAGAATTTAAAACCCAAATAAGAGAAAATAAAATCACCAGAGGCCTTATTACATAATTATCAACCCAATATAAAAATTAAATAACTAAGTCTAAAATTAAATAATAGCGAACGTGTGGCCACCTCCTAGTCCCTCGCAGCTCCAAATCATCTAAGGTTAGGGATTACCTGTACAGTTAAAAGAAAAGGGTGAGTTACTAGAACTCAGTGAGTAATCCCCTACCATGCACTAACAGTCTAGGCCTGAGCCCTATTCAGTAACAGTACAGTGTGGGCCTTAGCCCAATACAGTAATAGTGTGGGCCTAAGCCCGATATAATATCAGTATGGTGCAAGTATGCAAACCCACCCCCAGCTAGCACACCACTCGTACCAGCCCAACACACCACGTGGGGACAAAGTCGACCCACTCAGCCCACACACCAATATTGTAGCATAGCTACCAGTAATAATAATGCAAAGAGAGCTGCCAATAGCGATGATATATGTGGCAAAGCTACGATGAGCGATAATTATGGCGAGCCACCAAATGATCGATATGTGTGGCAGAGCTATGTGTGGCAGAGCCACCAGTAACAGTACTTCCTTCATACAGAATCCCAACCCCATGCAGTATGCCATGTCATTAATATTTTTTGTATGCAATATGTCCTACTCAGTACAGTCATACAGTTATACAATACATACTTTCATCTGTCAACCTACCTCTAGGGGTAAAATAGTCATTTTCATGCATTAAGGGTAAAATAGTAATTTTGCCCTTTAAGGGTATTTTGGTCATTTTTCCTACCTTGGGGTCTCAGTACAGTTAACAACCTTTCCGAAGGCCTACAGTCGCCTCGAGCGACACAGATAATCCATTTGGTCAAAACAGTGTAAATGGGCTTAAGCCCAATATTCGCCCTAAATGGGCCCACACGCTCGTGTGGCCTATTTGGCCCAATTTCAATTACGGCTATGTAACATATATAGCCTAATCCAATTTCTGCCACCTTTCGTAAATTTTATCCGTGTGGGGCCTACGAGCCCATTGGGCCCACACGTCCCATTTTAGCCCAACAAGGCTCATAACGGCCTAAGTGTCCGGGAACACTCGTAGTGGCCTCTTCAGTCTACTGTCCACAGTTGTGGGCTCGATTTTTTCCACACGAGCAATCGTAGGTTCGTGAGGCCTCAAATGCCGAAGTTTCGGCCTTTCAGCTTTTGCTTATTCATAGCGGAGATAGTGTAATTACACACCTTTTTATGGAGTCGTTCCAAGATCTACGAGCACCCAACCTTGTTTGAATCATCGAGATCCAATGTTAGTCCTTAATTGTTAGGGTAACACCCTCTTAATAACACTTAAACTGAAATACATTTCTTACCTTATTTGAATGAGGGTGACCTTAATCCCTCAATGCTCGCTGTTCAGAAACGATCACACACCTTTGCTACTGTTCTTAAAGAACAGCCAAGAACCGATTAGAAAGTGGTAGGGTATATTTGGCCTACCCTAAAACATGAGATAACCTTATTACCTTACCGGATGTTTTGAGAACGAAAGTGTGACTCCTCCAAATTGTTCACACTTCACCACCCTTAAGGAAGACCCTAGAATCGCAATGAGCGTGGTACGTGAAGAATGAGATAACAATTGGTTAATGGGGTTTATTCAATTTTGGAAAAGAAAGAAAGAGCATAGATGCATTCGGTTTTAAAAGTAAAGCAGATGATAGATTTTGAACACTTACCGATTGTCAGAGCCGTTGTCGAATCGAAACAGAGGAGGACAACACTTGGGTTTTAGCCCAAGTAAGAAGAGAAACCAAATCAAGAAGGGAAGAGAGGGACTTCCGATCACACCCTACCAAAAGTTGAAAAAGAAAAAAAACACAATAGGGAGGCACAGATAAGGTTCGGCTGAAACAATAAGCCAAAGAACTGAAAAGGCAGTAGACCGAAACTAGAAAAGAACAGAGGAGAGGGGAGTTTTGGCAGAGGTTGATACAAGAGAAAGAAAGGAATGATCAATTGCAAGAGAAGAACAGTAAGAACCGAACAACAAAGATGTATGAGTGGTAAGTTGCACTTTCGGCACTAGAGAGAAAAGTAAGAAACAAGAATTAGAAGTCCAAAAACTGGTGACAAAATTGACCAAAATGAGGTGAAAAAACCCCTAGCCAAAATTTCTAAGCTTTCCTATACCCATTCGGCATAAAGACTCCCACACACTCCAACTTCCTTGATTCACTCCACCAATCTCTCCCTAATCCTCTCCATGATTTGCTCCTAAAATCCCTCCATGACCAATTCAAACACCTCATCAGCAGTGTTTCAGTTCAAGTCTTCTACCTTCCCAGCTCAAGCAGCAAAATAAACACTCCATTACTTATCCCAGGATTTGAACCTCAGACCTTATAGTTACACAACACGCCACTGGCCACTAGGCCACAAGCTCTTCTTGTGTCATTAAACAAGCATTATTATTAATAAAGCCTAAGTGCCAGTGTCTAGGTTCGTTTAAGGGAAAAATTAAAATTTTGTAAAAGCCAAGACTTGAACCCAGGCTTCTCAAATGCCCCCATACACACCCAAATCACTTAGCTATTAAAGTAAACAAGTAATTTTGTCAGAACATGAAAAATTAAAGACCCTATATTTTTGGGGCGTTACAATTCTACCCCCTAAAAGAAATTTCGACCTCGAAATTTACCTGGTCAGAATAGGTGTGGGTATTGTTGTCGCATCACCTCCTCAGGTTCCCACGTGGCTTCTTCGATACTGTGATTTCGCCAAAGGACTTTAACCAGTGGGATCGATTTCTTCCTTAGCACCTTAACCTTACGGTTCAATATCTGTACTGGTTCTTCTTCGAAGGTCAGATCTGGCCTAACTTTGATCTCCTCGATTGGTACTATATGTGTGGGATCAGAGCGATAACGTTTTAGTATGGAGACATGAAACACATCGTGAATCCGGTCTAATTCTGGAGGCAACTCAAGTTGTTAGGCGACTGGTCCCACACGCTTCAGTATACGGTAAGGCCCAATGAACCTATGGCTAAGATTCCCCTTTCGCCCAAACCTCAATATCTTTTTCCATGGAGAGACATTAAGAAATACAAAGTCTCCTACGGAATATTCAATCTTTCGACGTTTAAGATCTGCGTAAGACTTCTGCCTTTCCGATGCTTCCTTCAACTGGTCTTGAATCAGTTTTACCTTTTCTTCAGTATCAGAAACTAACTCAGGCCACAAAACTTGCCGCTCATCCAGTTCAGTCCAACAAGTAGGGGTACGACACCTACGACCATACAACGCCTCGTGACGGCCATTTGAATCTTGGATGGTAGTCATTTTATTATCATAAACTCGCGGTGGCAAATAATCTTCGCAGCTGCCTCGAAAATCAATAACACAGCTTCTTAACATGTCCTCCGGTATCTGAATCACCCTCTCCGACTGACCATCTGTCTTAGGATGGAACGCAGTACTGAAGTCCAACCTAGTACCCAAAGTCTCGAGTAATTTCTTCCAAAACCGAGACATGAATTGAGGGTCTCTATCAGGTATGATGGAAATCGGTACCCCATGCAGTCTCACAATCTCAGCTACATATAATTTTGCCAGCTTCTGCAACGAGTAATTAGTGCGGACTGGTATGAAATAGGCAGATTTAGTCAACCGGTCTACAATGACCCATACTGAATCGTTCTTAGTAGGCGTTAAGGGCAGCCTACTCAGAAAATCCATGGTTACTCTTTCCCATTTCCAAAGTGGAATCTTAACTGGCTGCAGTAACTCAGAAGGCAGTTGATGCTCAGCTTTGACTTGCTGGCATGTTAAACACTTACTCACAAGATCAGTAACTTCGCGTTTCAGCCCTGGCCGCCAGTACAACTCACGAAGATCTCGGTATAACTTATTTCCGCCAGGATGCATAGTGTATGGACTACTATGTGCCTCTCGCAGCATAGACTGCCTTAACTCAGAATCTTTCGGTACACAAACTCTCCCACGGAAACACAGTACTCCCTCACCATTCAAGCCAAAATCTGTAGTCTCTCTATTCTCAACTTGTCAAAAACGAGAAACCAGTGACTCCTTGATGTGTCTCTAAGTAACTATGACCACAATAAAGGTAAGCGTACCTATCGTTCAATAGTATAGTTATGGTAAGACTGATAATATCGTATCCACAAAGACCAAGAGTACTAGTAATTACTATCTTTCTATTATCTAGCCTAAGAATTAGAGTGATTTCTTTTTAAACTAAAACTTAATTAAAAACACGACAACGAATGAATTAAGAAAAATACTTTTAGACAACTTATATAATAAAGAAAATACCCAAGGAAGAATCCACCTAGACTTCACTTTTTACTTTTGATTCATACGATTTATTCACTTGACTTAATCAGTAGAAATCCCTGAATTATGTTAATATCTCTTTCAAGACTAAAAACAACTGACTCTAGGTTGATTAATTGAAATCTCTTTCTAATTAAAACCCATATTGTCACATTAACTCGATATATGGATTCCCCTATTAGATTTGACTCTAATCGGTAGATTTTCGTTGCCCTATT
Source organism: Gossypium bickii (assembly GCA_025503065.1). Taxonomy (NCBI): domain Eukaryota; kingdom Viridiplantae; phylum Streptophyta; class Magnoliopsida; order Malvales; family Malvaceae; genus Gossypium; species Gossypium bickii. Next base: position 104,034,061 of record CP106715.1, read on the forward strand.
TCTAGGGTTGCAATCGACTCCGCTTAATTGTGTTGATCTACTCTTAAACAGGGACTTTTGCTCCTCTGAATAAGCACATTCGACTTGAATCAATAACCTAAATTATCAAAATAAGAATAAGAACTCACAATTAAGAATAAGAACAAGTATTTATCTTATAAATCAAATAATAATAAGATTTGTCTTATGTTTCATCCCCTTAGGTATTTAAGGGATTTAGTTCATACTGATAGAGGGAAACATCTTAAAATAAGGAAAACAACAAAACAAAAGAAAACCCAAAAACTTCTAAAGAACTTGATGGGAGATCTTCAGTCTTGATGAAAATCCTTCTTTCGAGCTGCTCCCGATAGCTGTCTTCGAGTATTTTCTACCTTCTACTCGATGTCCCCTTTTAGGTTGCTCCCTAGGGTGTTTATATAGGCTTTATGCCTTTCTTGGCCCACAAGTAGCCTTTTCCGAATAGGATTCAACCTGGGTTCGGCAGGGACACGCCCGTGTTCGATGACTTAGGCCGTGCTCGACTTTCCTCGTCATACACGGCCGTGTGGTCCGCCCGTGTGTGGAAGTCCAGGCCCTGTTGATTTCTGTGGTAGGCCTATTTTGTCCCTTTTTGGCCCGTTTCTCGTTCTTTTTGGCTCCCTAAGCTCTCCTAAGTGTGAACATGAAATTAATTGATTAGAAGTATGGAATTCATCAAATCTAATGAAAATTCATCCAAAAATAAGCCAAGCATATGGTCAAAATACATATAAATTATGGTTTATCAAATATCCCCACACTTAAGAATTTGCTTGTCCTCAGCAAAATCCTCAACTCACAATTAAAACTAACTTCCTCAATTCATAATTCTTATTAATAATGTCTCATCATAATTCACAGATAATTCATACATTGATAATTTAACTAAAATACTCTTAAAGATTCAAACAATCTAAGTCACAATTTGTAGCACAAAAATATAGGTGTTTTCATCTTACCTAAATAATCACCTTGGATTCAAAACCGACAAGAGTTGACATCCTCACTAAAGATTCACTCAAATCACTCAAAGTGTTTAAGGTTTAAAATTAAGCACTCGGAAGTCAAACATGAAAAGTTATTACCATAGGCTTGCTCAAACATGAAAAGTTATTACCGTAGGCTTGTATGAAACTCAAATCTCCACCACTATGAAATGATATGATACACAAATCAGAAGGTCTTAAAAAGGGTCGTAACGAGGCTTGGGTTAAAGGTGTGGATAAAGGCTGAATTAGAGGGTTAGAATCGAGATCGAATTGACAATTTACCTAACTAAAAAAAACTAATAATGAATAATTACATCAATTGGACCTATCACTAATAACACGAGCTTCTTCTCAGAATATGAAATTAGCCGCTTAAGCTCAAATAATATAGAATTAATTTCCAACTTTTTTTTAAAGAATAAGAACATACAATAATAAAACTGAAATAGAGAACATAGTTAGGCAATTGATCAAATCAAATCTCGACAAAAAGGAGCTAAAAGAATGGGAAAAATTCTCAATGAATAAAAAAGAATCGGTCTTGGGTTAATACTAAGGATAAATCAAGAAATGGTTTATTAGGATCAAAGGGGTTTATTAGGGGTTAATTATGAGGGTAGGCTTTTTATGGAGTAAGTGCGTTAGATCCTAGGTGCTTTTATCATCTCAGTATATCAAATCAAAAGTGTGGTCTCGACATGCATAATCGAAGTAAGTCTAGAATAACAAATCAATATTGACACACTCATAATCAATAAAGTGAGCAAGAAAAATATATGCTCTAAAAGGCTCAAAATCTCACAAAAATTATGGTTTTGACTTCAACTTTGTAAATTTCAGACTTTAAAGTAATATTTAAATTTAGAGAAACAACCTAATAAATTTTTAATTATGAAAATAGACTTGTCATGCTTGATTCTCTAATGTCTTAAAGTTTAAACCATCAATGCACAATTATCTATGACTTAATCCAAAACATATGAATAAAAATCATAAGTTAATAGAAATTTCATTCTAATAGTAATATGAGAAAATTACTTAAGGACAAGACATAATTCAGAGATTTTCTGATAATCAATTAAATAACCTCCCCACACTTAAGATGTACATTGTCCTCAATATTAAAGATAGATAATGTAGTAAGAAAATCATAAGAGAGGGAGAGAAATGAAACTTCCTGAATTTTGGATGGAGTTAATGAAAATAAAATCTGATAAACTTGGGCCGATGTGAACGTGGGAGAGGAGACTCTGGTGGTGTAGTCGTTCCTTAATAACACATTGAACCTTTTGGAATTGACTTTTCGAGTCGATGAAGCAGCCGACATGAACTTATGGTTCCTAAAGCTAAATCTAAATGGTATGAAGAATAAGAACAGCATAATAAAGAAAATGAAGATAAATAATAGAAAAGAGATATGAATTCAACAATAAAGGGGAAAAAGAGTGACCGTTGGTGGCAGGGGTGGTGGTTGGTGTGGTGGCGGGGTAAAAAAGGAATAAGGGGAAGGGGGAAAGGAAAAGAAGGAAGGAAGACAACGGAAAAGAAAAGGGAAAAGGGGGTTTTTGGGCTGGGGAGGAAAGGAGAAAATAAAGTGAGGAGGCGGTGGCTGGAAAAGGCATGCGGTGGCTAGGGTTTGGGGGGAGAAGGTTTGGAGAAGAAAGTAAATAGGAGAAGGGGGTTTAAATAGAGTTTAGGGTACATGGTCGTGGCCCACGCCCATGTGCTCTGGGCGTGTTAGGTCACACGGCCGAATCGCATGGTCGTGTAATGCTTCATTCGTTTCTCCTTTCCACGCCCGTGTGATTTACTCAGTATTGACCACGGCCGTATCGCACGGCTGTGGCATTTTATCGTAGGCCGTGTTTTAGGGAAAATTTCCATCTTGTTTTCTCACGGTCTTCGGCACGCTGATGTACCTACTCGTGGTGTCCACACGGCCACGACGACGCCCGTGTGAATGCCCATGTGGGTAGGGAAACCTACGTCTATTAATTTGGTTAGTTTTTAGTTAGATGCATGTTAGTGAGGTTAGTGCTCGGGTTGCCTCCCGAGAAGCGCTTGTTTAAAGTCTTAAGCTAGACTTACCTTTCATTCGCATAATCATGGTGGCTTGAGGAGTTGAAACTCCTCATTCCTGCTATCCATTTTGGTAAAATAATGTTTTAGACGAGTACGATTTATCTTGAAGGTGCCAAATTGAGAATGAGTTACCTCGATTGTACCGTATAGGAAAGTATTAAGGACCGTGAAAGGGGTTATTCCATTAGGTTCAGAAGTGGTAACACGAGGATCTGTATTATCCATTAGAACTCGGTCTCCAACCTTGAAGTAGTTTGCTTCATCTTTAAGTTCGTTATGGAGTTGCCTTGGTTTTGCTTCGTGTGTTCTTGGTTTCTCCTTGACATGTGTCCTCCACTCATCTAGTTCATCGATCTGAAGTCTTCGCTCCTCATGAGTTATTTCATTGTTGGCATGAGATCTAGGATGTGGCTCAGTTGTGTATTTTCGAGGTGCTTCCTGAAAAGATGGTTGAACCAAATGATTATTAATAGAATTTATGTTCTCACCTTTATTACTCGATGTCCTAGTAGAGTCACGAGCCTGAAGAGTGATCGTTTCATCACCTACATGAAGTGTGAGTTCACCTGTACCAACATCAATTCTAGTTTTAGCAGTTGCTAAAAAGGGTCTTCCTAAAATTAAAGGAACGTTACTATCCTCATCCATGTCTAAAATAACAAAGTCTACTGGGAATATGAATTTGTCAACTTTCACTAGTACATCCTCAATTATGCCCCTAGGAACTCTAATGGTTTTATCAGCCAATTGAATGCTCATTTAGTTTGTTTGGGTTTCCCAAGACCTAGCTGTTTAAACATTTTATAAAGCATAACATTGATACTTGCTCCTAGATCAGCTAAAGCATTATTAATAGATAAACAACCAATTAAGCAAGGAATTGTAAAACTCCCTGGATCTCTTAACTTTTGAGGTAGTTTATTTTGTAAAATTACTGAGCACACTGCATTTAGATCTACATGCGACGTATCGTCTATCTTTCGTCTATTTGTCAACAGCTCTTTAAATTTTTTTTTTGAATTGGACATCTACGAAAGAGCTTCAATAAACAGTAAGTTAATATGTAAATTTTTTAAAAGTTTAAGAAATTTACCGGATTGCTCATCTATGCTGTCTTTCTTCGTCGCATTGGGATATGACACACGAGGTTGGTACTCTGTACTTGCCAGTTTTGGTTTATTATGGCTTACCTAAACCTTACCTTTATCTGCCATGTTTTCTTACCTTGGTTTTGGTGCGTCTAGCCCTTCACTTTTGTGAGCAGTTATGGCATGAAGTTGCTCCTTTGGGTTAGTTTCAGTGTTGCTTGGCAGGCTGCCTTGTGACCGTTTAGATATGAGCTTAGCAAGCTGTCCTATTTGGTTCTCGAGTCCTTGTATCGATGCTTGCTGATTTTTGAGTGCTGTTTCGGTACTTTGGAAACGGGTTTCTGACACCGCAATGATTTTTTTTAGCATCTCCTCAAGGTTCGACTTCTTCTCTTGTGGGTAGGGTTGCTGTTGAAAGCCTGGAGGGGGTTGTTGTCTCTGATTCCCTTGACCACCTGATGAGAAGTTTGGGTGGTTCCTCCAACCTGGATTGTAAGTGTTACTATAGGGATTATTCTGAGGTCTAGAATTATTGCACATATAGTTCATCTATTTGCTTTCTATGCCAGGGTTGTAGGATGAATATTCTATGTTGTTCGTCCCTCCTCCATTTGTATCGCACTGCATCACTGGATGTACCTGCGAAGAACCACACAAACCATCAATCTTTTTACTTAAAAGTTCTACCTGGTTTGATAGCATGGTCACTGTATCGAGGTTGAAAACACCAGCTGCCTTTGTTGGCTTCGTTCTCATAACTTGCCACTGATACTTATTCAGTGACATCTCTTCAATGAATTTGTAAGCTGCCTCAGGTGTTTTATTGTTCAGTGGACCCCCGGCGGCTGCATCAATCAACTACCTAGTTGAGGGGTTCACACCATTGTAAAAGGTTTGAACCTGTAGCCACAAAGGTAACCCATGGTGAGGGCATCTTCTTAGTAAATCCTTGTATCTCTCCCATGCATCGTAAAGTGTCTCTAAATCCATTTGCACAAACGAAGAGATATCATTCCTTAACTTAGCCATTTTAGCCGGCGGAAAATATTTAAGTAAGAATTTTTCGGTCATTTTCTCCCACGTAGTGATTGATCTTCGTGGTAACGAGTTCAACCACTATTTAGCTTTGTTCCTCAATGAAAAGGGAAACAACCGAAGGCGAATGGCATCATTAGAAACGCCATTTATTTTGAAAGTATCACAGAATTCCAGAAAATTTGCTAAGTGATTGTTTGAATCCTTATCTTGCAAACAATCAAACTGAACAAACTGCTGAATCATCTGAATAGTGTTAGGTTTCAGTTCAAAATTATTTACAGCAACAGCAGGTTTAAAAATAATTGATTCAGCTCCTGTTAAAGTAGGCTTAGCATAATCATACATAGTATGAGGAGTAGGATTTTGATTCACTGGATTTGCGGTAACCACAGGAGGTAGCGGATTATTATTAGCCATCTCTTCGGTAGTATTTGTTTCTTCTTCTTGCTCTTCTTCTATGTATTGTAGACTTTGCCTTATTTCTCTTCCATTTCTGCGAGCTGTATTTTCAATCTCACTGTCAAAAAGTAATGGTCCTGACGGGTTCCTTCTAGTCATAAACTAAAAGTTCCTGCTAGAAGCAAAGAAAGAAAAATTAGAAAAGTAAAAAATAAAAAAATAAATTGCAATAAAATAAAAATGACTAAAGTAATAAAAAATTAGTATTCCTAATATCTTAGTCCCCGGCAACGGTGCCAAAAACTTGATGTGTCTCTAACTAACTATGACCACAATAAAGGCAAGCGCACCTATCGTTCAATAGTATAGTTATGGTAAGACTGGTAATATCGTATCCACAAGGACCAAGAGTACTAATAATTACTATCTTTCTATTATCTAGCCTAAGAGTGATTTCTTTTTAAACTAAAACTTAATTAAAAACACGAAAACGAATGAATTAGTAAAATACTTTTAGACAACTTATATGATAAAGACAATACCAAGGAAGAATCTACCTAGACTTCACTTATTACTTTTGATTCATACGATTTATTCACTTGACTTAATCAGTAGAAATCCCTGAATTATGTTAATATCTCTTTCAAGACTAAAAACAACTGACTCTAGGTTGATTAATTGAAATCTCTTTCTAATTAAAACCCCTATTGTCGTATTAACTCGATATATGGATTCCCCTATTAGATTTGACTCTAATCCAGCAGATTTTCGTCACCCTATTTCTAGGGTTGCAATCAACTCCGCTTAATTGTGTTGATCTACTCTTAAACAGAGACTTTTGCTCCTCTGAATAAGCACATTCGACTTGAATCAATAACCTGAATTATCAAAACAAGAATAAGAACTCACAATTAAGAATAAGAACAAGTATTTATCTTATAAATCAAATAATAATAAGATCTGTCTTAGGTTTCATCCCCTTAGGTATTTAAGGGATTTAGTTCATACTGATAGAGGGAAACATCTTAAAATAAGGAAAACAACAAAACAAAAGAAAACCCAAAAACTTCTAAAGAACTTGATGGGAGATCTTCAGTCTTGAAGAAAATCCTTCTTCCGAGCTACTCTCGATGGCTGCCTTCGAGTATTTTCTGCCTTCTACTCGGCGTCCCCCTTTAGTTTGCACCCTAGGGTGTTTGTATAGGCTTTGGGACGCCTTTCTTGGCCTACAAGTAGCCTTTTCTGAATAGGATTCAACCTGGGTTCGATAGGGACACGCCCGTGTTCGATGACTTAGGCCATGCTCGACTCTACTCGTCATACACGACCGTGTGGTTTGCCCGTGTGCAGCAGTTCAGGCCGTGTTGATTTCTAAGGTAGGCCTATTTTGTCCCATTTGGCCCGTTTCTCATTCTTGTTGGCTCCTTAAGGTCTTATAAGTGTAAAACATGAAATTAATGGATTAGGAGCATGGAATTCATCAAATCTAATGAAAATTCATCAAAAATAAGCCAAGCATGGGGTCAAAATATGTATAAATTATGGTTTATCATTCATCCACCAACTGTTTCCCCTTAATTTGATCAGTCCATATCGGTCTCACTTGAAGTTCAGCTAACAAGCTAGCATCATCATACAACCTGAGACGAGCAAACATTGCTTTCAAATCAGATACAACCCTACGGCTCAGTGCGTCAGCTACCACGTTAGCCTTACCAGGGTGGTACTCAATCAAGCAGTCGTAATCCTTAAGCAGCTCTTCCCATCTTCGCTGCCTAAAATTCAACCCCTTCTAAGTAAGGAGGTACTTGAGGCTCTTGTGATCTATGAAGATAATACATTTTTCACTGTATAAATAGTACCTCCAAATTTTCAGTGCGAATATCACCGTGGCTAACTCCAAGTCATGAGTTGGGTAATTCGCCTCGTGAGACTTAAGCTGACGGGATGCATAAGCAACCACCTTACCCTCCGGCGTCAGCACATAGCCCAATCCAATGTGTGATACATCACTGTAGATAGTAAATTCTTTCCCAGACTCTGGTTGTATCAAGACAGGGGCTTTAGTCAAAACTTTCTTCAGTTTCTCAAAACTTTCTTACTGCTTATCAGTTCAGTTAAACGGTACCCCTTTACGCAGCAACTTAGTTAGAGGTGCGACAATTAAGGAAAACCCCTCAACAAAACGTCTGTAATACCCTACCAGACCCAGAAAGCTTCGAAAGTCAGATACGGTCTTAGGTGGTTTCCAATCCAGTACGGCTTCAATTTTTCGAGGATCGACCCTAATCCCCTCGGCAGACACCACATGACCAAGAAATGTCACTTCTCACAGCTAGAACTCACACTCGCTGAACTTAGCTTACAATTGCTTCTCCCTTATAATCTACAGAACAATTCGGAGATGTGCATCATGTTCATCCTCGGTACTCAAATAGACTAAGATATCGTCTATAAACAGCACATGAACCGATCCAGGTAGGGCTGGAATACTCCGTTCATCAGATCCATGAAAGCGGCTGGTGTATTCGTCGGTCCAAACGGTATCACTAGGAACTCGTAATGACAATAACGAGTCTTAAACGCAGTCTTATACACATCAGCCTCTTTAACCCTCTATTGATGGTACGCAGAACAGAGATCTATTTTAGAGAAAACCGACGCTCCTTGCAACTGATCAAACAGATCATCGATTCTTGGCAATGACACTTATTTTTGATGGTCTATTTATTAAGTTGCCGATAGTCGATGCACATGCGCATGGACTCATCTTTCTTCTTTACGAACAATGCCGGTGCTCCCCATAGAGATACACTCGGTCGAATGAATCCTCGGTCCAGTAGCTCTTGATTTTGAGCCTTTAACTCCACCATCTCCTTCGGTGTCATCCTATATGGGGCTATGGACACCGGAGCTATTCCAGGCAAGAGATCGATACCAAATTCAACTTTGAGATTCGGAGACAACCCAGAGAGCTCATCAGGAAACACATCCAGAAAATCCTTAACAGTTTTTATATATCCGACAGAAGGACCTTCAGAATCAGAAATACTAACGTAAGCTAAAAATGCCTTATTATCTTTGCGAACCAGTTTCTCGGCCCTTAATGCTGAGATCACGTTAGACAAATAATTCCTTTACTCCCCAATCGTCGCCACCTCCTCATCCTCAGTAGTCTTCAACACCATACGCTTAGCAGCATAATCCAAATTAGCTCGGAGTTTCACTAACCAATCTTTACCCAAAATAAGGTCGAATTCACCAAAGGACAGTTCCATCAATTCCACTGGAAAAGTTACTCCTTGGACCTCAAGGGGCACATCTCTGAATAACTTATTTATCATGGCGATCGTCGGCAATGACTTATCACAGTCATCTCACTAACAGTATTTTCGAACTGAATACCCAAAGTTCCTGACACAGTGCATGCAACGTACGAATGTGTAGACCCAATATCAATTAAAGCAATGTAGGGTACATTGTAAATTAGGAATGTGCCGATTATGACATCAGAGGCGTCACCATCCTCTCGGCGACAAGCAGCATATACCAGAGCTGGCTGCCTCGCTTCAATGTTACCAGTAGCCTTGCTTGGGGCTCCAAGACCTCGTCTCATATTGTTTCCACCTCTGACCTACCCACAGCCTCTCGGTGGCTACCGAGCACCTCTCACTGGCTGAACATGACCCGGTCCTGTAGCTTGTATCGAAATAGGCCTCTGAGGACAATCCTTAACCCGATGATTCGTGGACCCACATCTGAAGCACGCCCCAATCTTCTTCTAGCACCCACCCTGGTGAAATTTCCTACAATCAGCGTAAGGCTGCAGTCTATTAATAGCAACAGGAACTCCAGTCTGAATCGGCCCATCAAACCTGGCCTTCTTAATAGGCCTCCCAAAAGAACTTGAGGGCCCAAAATCCCTCTTATTTCTGCCCCTATCTTTTTCACGGTTCTGGTGCTCCGAGCGCTTCACCTCTTCAGCAATCTCGCTTCCTCTATAGAGCTATCAATACTCTTAACTCGTCTCGAAAGCCATCCTCAAAATGCACACAGCGTTCATACTTAGTTGCTACTATCCCTTGAGCATACTGACTCAATTGCAAGAATTCTGCCTCATATTCTGCCACTGTCTTACTCCCTTGGGTCAGGCTCAAAAATTCCTTTCGTCGGGCGTCCTCATAACTTGTACCCACGTACTTTTCTTGGAATGCAGCCTTAAAAAAATCCCACGTCAAAAGATCGGCCTGCGTATACTCTCTCACGGTGAGCCACCATTGGTAAGCTTCATCTCACAGTAAGGACACTACCCTTTTTAATTTTTGCTCTGTAGTACAGTCAAGGTCGTCCATAATCCGTTCGGTAGCCTCTAACCAGTACTCCGCCACATTTGGGGCTACTCTAGAAATACCCCTGAAAATTTTCGCTCCATTAGACTGGAGTCACTATGAAATTGACTCTCGACCCACTGTTCCAGTACTAGCTCCAGCCAGCCTCTCTAAAATGCGGAGCATCGCTTGGGATAGGGCATCATCTCCAACTGCTCGGCCATAAGACCCCGTCTCATTTACTGGTGAGGCTGGTGCCTCCCTAGCAGGTATATGGCTCGACGCCGACGATCCGGCCCGAGCACTTCCGGGGCTCTATGTACCCCTTCCGCGAGTACCTCCTGTGCTCATTTCGATACGGGCTTTATCTGATTAAAAAAAATCTTATGTATCAGATTATAATTTCAGTAATTATTAACAAATGTATTATGAAAAAAAAGTCATTAGGGGTTTGTTTTTGCAGATCGAAGTCTCACTACAGTTTACAGTCTCCTACGGTCTCAGTTTCCTCTATCTAAAGTTTCACAGTATAACAGTAATCAGAATTAGAGAACTTACAGATTTGGTGCCGGAGACTCGGTGTGCCACACTTATACATCTTCTAAAAACATTTCAAATCTTTAAAATCCACTTTCAGAAAGACTTTTCAAAACCCATTCCACAGCCGAGTTTTATAACCTGGCTCTGATACCACTAAATGTAACACCCCAAACCCGGCCTAGACGTTACGACTGAATCTAGTGTGTCACATCAAAATGTTTTTCAAAATCAGGCTTGTTGAGTGAAATCCATTTTTAACCGATAGCCATGTTTGTTACTGTTGGTTTCTTAGTTGGTTAAAAACCCGCGGAAGCTACTCTAATTAATGTCATTTTGAAGTTTGAAAATAGGTGTTTGTCTTTTAAAATCGTTATTATTTTTGAAAACTTATTTGTATCAGTTTGGCACTTTCAAATTAAGAATTTAAAACCCAAATAAGAGAAAATAAAATCACTAGAGGCCTTATTACATAATTATCAATCCAATATAAAAATTAAATAACTAAGTCTAAAATTAAATAATAGCGAACATGTGGCCACCTCCGAGTCCCTCGCAGCTCCAAATCATCTAAGGCTAGGGATTACCTGTACAGTTAAAAGAAAAGGGTGAGTTACGAGAACTCAGTGTGTAATCCCCTATCATGTAGTAATAGTGTGGGCATGAGCTCTATTCAGTAACAGTATAGTATGGGCCTTAGCCCAATATAGTAACAGTGTAAGCATAAGCCCGATATAATATCAGTTTGGTGCAAGTATGTAAACCCACCCCAATCCAGCCAGCACACCACCCGTACCAACCTAACACACCACGTAGGGACAAAGTAAACCCACCCAGCCCACACACCAATATTGCAGCATAGTTGCCAGTAATAATAATGTAGTAGAGCTGCCAGTAATAGTATAGGTGGCTTTGCCACCAGTAATAGTAATTGTGGCAGAGCCACCAGTATTAATATGTGTGGCAGAGCCACCAATAACAGTACTTCCTCCATACAGAATTCCAACTCCATGCAGTATGCCATGTCATCAATATTTTGTGTATGCAATGTGTCCTACTCAGTACAGTCATACAGTACATACTTTCATCTGTCAACCTACCTCTAGGGGTAAAATAGTTATTTTCGTGCATTAGGGGTAAAACGTAATTTTTTCCCTTTAGGAGTGTTTTGGTTATTTTACCTACCTTGGGGTCTCAGTACAGTTAACAACCTTTTCGAAGGCCTACAGTCGCCTCAAGCGACACAGATAATCCATTTGGTTAAAAGAGTGTAAATAGAAAGCCCAATATTCGGCCCAAATGGGCCCACATGTTCGTGTGGCCTATCTGGCTCAATTTCAATCACGGCTATATGACCTACATAGCCCAATCTAGTTTCTACCACCTTTCGTAAGTTTTATCCTTGTAGGGCCCACAAGCCTATTGGGCCCACTAGCCCATTTCGGCCCATAACGGGCCAAGTGCCCGAGAACACTTGTAGTGGTCTCTTCAGTCTACTGCCTACGATTGTGGGCTTAATTTTTCCACACGAGCGATCGCACGCTCGTGAGGCCTCAAATGCCAAAGTTTTGGTTTTTCGGCTTTTACCGATTCGTAGTGGAGATAGTGTGATTACACACCTTTTTACGGAGTCGTTCCAAGATCTATGAGCACCCAACCTTGTTCGAATCATCGAGATCCGATGTTAGTCCTTAATTGTTAGGGTAACACCCTCTTAATAATACTTAATTTGAAATACCTTTCTTACCTTGTTTGAATGAGGGTGACCTTAATCCCTCAACGCTCGCTATTCAGAAACGATCACACGCCTTCACTGTTTTTCTAAAGAAAAGTCAAGAACCGATTAGAAAGTGGTAGGGCATATTCGGCCCACCTCAAAACATGAGATAACCTTATTACCTTACCGGACGTTTTGAGAACGAAAGTGTGACTCCTCCAAACTGTTCACACTTCACCACCTTTGAAGAAGACCCTAGAATCGCAATGAGCGTAGTACGTGAAGAATGAGATAACAATCGGTTAATGGGGTTTATTCAGTTTTGGAAAAAAAAGAAAGAGCATAAATGCATTCGGTTTTAAAAGTAGAGCAGAGGATGAATTTTCAACACTTACTGATTGTCAGAGCCGTTGCTGAATCGAAACAAAGAGGGACAACATTTGGGTTTCGGCCCAAGTAAGAAGAGAAACCAAATCAAGTTGGGAAGAGAGGGACTTCCAATCATACCCTACCAAAAGTCGAAAAAGAAAAAGAACAGAAGCGGGAGGCAAAGATAGGGTTTAGCTGAAACAATAAGCTAAAGAACTAAAAAGGCAGTAGACCGAAACTAGAAAAGAACAGAGGAGAGGGGAGTTTCAGTAGAGGTTGATATAAGAGAAAAAAAGGAATGGTCAATTGCAATAGAAGAACAACAAGAACCGAACAAAAAAGTTGCACGAGTGGTAAGTTACACTTTCGGCACTAAAGAGAAAATGAAGGAACAAGAATTAGAATTCCAAAAACCGGTGACAAAACTGACCAAAATGAGGAGAAAAAACCCTTAGCCGAAATTCCTAGGCTTTTTTATACCCATTCAGCTCAAACACTCCCATACACTCCAACTTCCTTGATTCACTCCACCAATCTCTCCATAATTCTCTTCATTATTTGCTCCTGAAATCCCTCCATGACCAATTCAAACCCCTCGTCAGTAGTGTTTTAGTCCAACTCTTCTACCTTCCCAGCTCAAGCAACAAAATAAACACTCCATTGCTTATCCTAGGATTTGAATCTCAGACCTCATAGTTACACAACACGCCACTTGCCACTATGCCATAAGCTCTTCTTGTGTCATTAAACAAGCATTGTTATTAATAAAGCCTAAGTTCCAGTGTCCAGGTTCATTTAAGGGAAAAATTAAAATTTTGTAAGAGCCAAGACTTGAACCCAGGCTTCTCAAATACCCCCATACACACCCAAATCACTTAGCCATTAAAGCAAACAAGCAATTTTGTCAGAACATGAAAAATTAAATGCCCTATATTTTTGGGGCGTTACAGATTGACAATTCATTTTGATCACATTTCATTTTGTAGCCCATTGTAGACTAAATAGAACATTTAGGATATACAGAATAGATGCATAATCGCATCGATGTGTGTCATAAAAATAAAACAGCACTGTTGTGCTTAACAGAATAGAGGCTGCGCTAATTCTCCTTAATGGCATGCCATCTATATCCTAATAGTTCTCATATTGTCTACATGGGCTTGAACCGAGAGTGTGGTCACGCCCTATCTTTAAATAAATGTTTTAGGAGTTGTATCTAGTAAATTGATTTGGTACAGTGGTTAGGTGTTTGTTTGTGTGCATGTGGTCCTGTGTTCGATTCCCTTCCCTTAGGATTTTCTTAATTAATTTTGGTTCCATATCTGATTTGTTTCATAAGGGTTATCTTTAATTTTTCTAAGTTATTAACAAGAATGAGCTTGTTGGTTTAGTAGTAAGGTTTTTGCTTACCCTTTGGTCCCAAGTTCGAATCTTATGCATGTGCAAATTAGAATTCTTTTTGTTTCTCCCTATTTGTGTCGCCCATATGATAAAGATTGGGTTAAATTCAAATTTTGATAAGTCTAATAGGGTTAGTGGTTAAATCTGGTTAGTTAAGATATTAGTTTTTAAAAATATAGTTTATAGAAAATAGTGTCCAAAAATATCTCCTACTCTTGTTACCATCCACTCCCCCACTTCCCCATCTTTTTCTTGTTTCAATTTTCATTCTTTTTTCTCTCTTCTGCCAAAATTGCTTGTTTCTCACAACTTTTCTGGCCTTTTTGTCTTTATTGATTTCGATTCCTGATTTAGTTTGGCGTGAGTTCTCTTGTTCAATTTCTTTTTGGTTGTCCCAAATTCGGTGTCGTTGGCGCCCTTCTCTATTTTGGTATTGGTTGTGTGTGATTGAGGTGTCGGGTAAGAGTATGGAATTCTTGTTGGTGATGTAGTATTTTCGATTGTTAAGTTTCTATGGTGAGTAAATAATATTTTAATTTGGTTCTTAGTTCTTAATTTGATTGTTTTGGTGCACTGTTAGGAGAAGATTATGAGACGTGTGATTTATCTCCGAAGATTTAGGGGATTGTAGGATTCATGTTCTGTTGGGTAAGTGATCAAATGCATTTTGCTAGGGGCTGATTCATCTTGTTAAGGCTGAATGTCTCATGCTTGTGGCCAAATTAGAGATTTGGATTTAGTAAATAATTGTTAATTAGTTGTTTTGAATGTTATTTTTAGGTTCTAAAAGTGCGTTGTAGCGTTGTTTTTTAGAATCATCAAGTGTGTGACCTAACCTTGCACGATCTATATGTGTGGCGTTAACTCGAAATTCTGAAAAATAGTGAAAATACTAAAATTGTCAATGCCGCACGGGCTGTGCCATGTAGGGCGTGTAGGCCCATTTTGAGTAAGTATAGTTAGGACCGAGTTTTGGATTGTGTATACTAGATTAGTGATTTTTTAGACTCTGATGAATGATATGTATGATTGTCTGATCAAAGAAATCTGTTGTTTCTGTTGTGTGTGCATACTTCCCATATAAATTATTTATATAATCTATAAATTTGATAGTTTTGTTAGCATGTTCTGATCTAATAGGCATATAAATAAGCATGTTTAATCTGGATATATATGTATATGAGTCATAGATTGAGCTAATAAAGAGTATTTAAATTGAGCTGAAAACTGAGCTAATAAAGAATATTTAAATTGAGTTGAAAATAAATATATACAACAAGAAATAAGTCATAGATTGAATGGTTAAGTGTTAGCTTCCCTCCTGAGAGAGCTTAGATTCAAACCTCACTCTTCCCATTTCTTTTCCTTTTAATTTTTAGCAACCTATGATAAAATCCACATTAAAACAAATATTATATTAGGTAAAAATTAAACAAGAAATGGGCTTAGGCCTAATGGTTAGCACGTTAGTTCCCTTCCTAATTAACTCAAGTTCAAATCCATTCTTCTTTTTTTTATTTTATATTCATTGTTGGTATCAATTCATTGCTAACATAAATGAATTCTCGCTTTAATGATAGGATAGTAGAGTTACTTGTTCTTAGCTTCGGTTTGGATCCACGCAATAATTACAAAGCTTTTTGGGTGGAAGATATTTGCAAGCTTATGAATGATTTTTATCCAGACAATTTTACAGAGCAAGAAAAGCTACACATGAAGATTCTATTGGAGCATTTTCAATTTGATGCTCATTAAAGCACGGAGTTGCAGAAAGCTCTTACAGTTGTTGAGTTGTGTCAAGTGCTAGCTAAGACAACTAAGTCAAGTATGTATCCTCTTTCTGATAGAATTATTCATCTTGTGCTAACTCTTCCCATGTCTACTACAACAACCGAACGAGCATCCAGCCATGAAAATTATGAAGACAACGCTTTGCAATAGAATGGATGATGATTTTCTTTCAACTTACTTGGTGGCATACATCGAAAAAAAGATAGCTCGAGACTTTTCAATAGATTCTATCATTGATGACTTCAATCTTATGAAAAAGTGGAGGGTGCAATTTGATATGCCTAGTATTGAGAAATAGGACTAAGACCAAGTTTCATTAATATAATTTTTTGAATTATAATGATATTTATGAAATTTTGAGTATAGTATTAGTTATTCCTTTTTGCATATTGGAAAGAAATATTTAATTTTATATAGTGTGATTTTTTTCTTTTCATTTTTTACAGTTAAATCTTTTATGCTTTTTAAAAACACATATTGATTTGTTTGATAAGAAAAAAAAGTATCTGAGAAGAAAAAAATGTTAAAAAAAATGTCGTTCGAATTTAGAAGTTTCACCCCCTTGAAGTAAAATCCTGATCCGTCCCTGAGTAGAAGTGCTAATGCAACTATTGCTACATTGGCTGACATTGACGATGGTAGGGAATATGTGATCTCACTATTCTTTGCTTGTTTTCTTTTCTTATGCAATTTAGGTTGAGTTTAGTAATGCTTTTTAGAAGCACTTTTGATATGAAAAGCACTTTTGAAGCAAAAAAAAAAATAAAAAAGAAGCTAAATAAGAAACTTTTTGCTGAAATTTTTGGCTTTTCAAATGCATTTTTGACTTTTCAAATTCACTTTTGGCCAAATGGAGAAGCTAAATTTTTTAGCTTTTCTTCTTCCAAAATCACTTTTCAAAGCTTAATTACTTTTTCACCCCTCCAACACACGGTACTTTTCGTTCTTTGGTTCTCCTTTCTCTTTCATTTTCTTTGCTTCTTCCATTTTCTCCAAGGTATTTTTTGCTTTCTCTCTCCCGCTCTTTCTTTCTACCATCCTTTCATTTCAACTCCTCATTTAACTTTCTTGTTTCCCCTATTTCAAGTTAAGCTCTTTTTGGTTCCTGCTGAGTCTGGTTGCTCCCTCTTTCAAGTTAACTTTCTCGTTTCACCTTTGATTTTCCTGGGTTTTCTATTTGGTTGCGAAGTTTGATTCTTTTGCTAGGTTTTTCCTTTTTCCCCATTTTACTTTGATTCTTTTGCTAGTTTTTCTCCTTTGATTTGCTGGATTGTATCCCATCAGTATCTTCTAGAGTTTAGTTTGATGTTATGTTGAAACTTCTGAAGAACATGAATGATTAGAATTTCTTCTTTTTCAATCTTGTTTAACACTTGAATCTGCTTATTCTCGCCTTTAAAAGTGCTTGTTTAGACTCAATGGACCACTCTTTTTTTCCTAAAAGCAATTCCCAGACCTTCTGTGACATGTATTTGACTTCAATTTGTTCTAGAGGAACATACCTTATCATTCCAAAGTCATATTATTTACTTTGCTTTGTTCTTTTTTACTTTCTTTTTCTCTCTCATTGTGTCTCTTTGCTAAATCTAAGAATATAATGCTAAGAAACTCATTTGGAGAAAGAAAGAACAGAAAAAAAATCACAGAAGAGTTTGTAAGAAATAGTAGAGGAATGGAGTAACTTAGAACAAGATGCCACTGAAGATTTACTATCACACTTGCTGGTCATCAAAATCCCATTTCTTCTTCTTTTTTTTTTTGGTATTTTTTTGATCCAAAATTTTGTTAAAAACTTCTCCTTGTGTTGTTTTCTTGATTACCCATTTGCTTAAAGTTCATGGTTTTCTTTTTTCTTTTTTGTAGTTTGCTTAAATTACCCATTTGCTTAAAGTCCATTTACTTCCCAGCCAAACTTCTTTTATCCAAAGCCATAAGTAAAAAAAAAAAAAAATACTCGTTATTTCAACGTTTAAATTGTAGTGGCAGATTTAATTAACAGTAGAGTAAGGTAACAAAACTTACGTTGGCCTAAATTTAAATCCCTAGTTCATTTTCATTGTTTTTCCTACTTCTACAGGTTGCTTCTTTATATCAAGGTACTTCCTGCTTTTCTTTTAATATTTTATTATAAATTTTCAAAATTTAGATTTGCTCAATCATGTTGAGTTTTTCATATATTTGTTCTTGTCTTCAATGCTCTATTTAGCCATCGAATAGAAGAGGGAAAACAAAACAATTGACACTAAAGATTTCTTTTTATTTGACAGAAGATAAAAAGTTTACATATAATGAAATGAAAGTTGAGAGAGATGTAGTAATAATTATATATATAAGATTGCTTGGATCCATTGAAAAAAAAAAAGCTTCTTCACGTTCCAACTCTTATGCAACTTTGTTTATTGTGACTGCTTTATTCAAAAACACCATGTCAAATGTTCCATTTCATTCCATTGATACCCTATTTAGCTTCCTATATTTACTCTTTTTATTTATGTAATTTGACGTTTATTTTCTGAAAGCATTTAATTTTGAACTCACCGATTCCTACTTTGCCATTCTCTCCATGCAACCTTCACTGACATTATGTAAATTTTTATATACATTCTACACGTAAATTTTTGATCTGCTGTGTCCGAAGTGCAGGTAGAAGTTAAAATTTTATATAAATTCTGCACATAAATTTTTGGTGAGAATATCTTTCTTTTTATTAATTATGCAATATTATGTAATAATTATCGTACTCATATTCATTGTAACCAGTGCAAATTGGAAGAGGACTTACCTTTCTTCTTCAAAGATACATAATTTTATCTTTTTTCCTTCAAGGTATGCTTTTTTATTTTCTTTTTCCTTTTTTACTTTCTCCTTGAAAGGTAAATGACTTTGGTCTCTATCTATGATTTTCTTGTTTGTTTTACTGGCTGAAATGAATATGTTCATATACACAATAGATGAGTACTTTGGCGATTGAAGTGAGTGGTGAAAAGGTCAAAACAATGTGGGATAAGATATTGACAGACAGATTCTGTGATATTTATATTAAAGAGATATTGAAAGGCAATAGACCTGGTACTCATTAAATAAAAGATGGATGACTGAAAATAATGACCAACTTCTAGAAAGAAAAAGGAAAGGCTTATTCACAAAGACAACTTAAAAATAGGTGGGATGCCTTGAAAAAAGAATGGAAAACTTGGAAGAAACTTAAAAGTGAAGATATTGGTCTATGGTGGAATCCTTTAAAAAGAACCGTTGATGCATTAGATGATTGGTGTGAGAGTAGGCTAAAGGTACATTAATAATTCTTAACATTTTTGTTTTTTCTTATTTATGAGGTTATTGATAATTTCTTATTAAACTACCAATTTATATGTAGGTTTTTCCTGAAGCTCAAAAAATTAGAACATTGGCCATTGATCCTGGATTTGAAGGGAAGTTGGACCAGATGTTCACGGGGGTAGTTGCAACCGGTGATAAAACATGGGCACCTTCTTCTGGTACACTCTGTAGTGAATTTTTTGAGGATGTTAACAATGACATACTTGAAGAGAATGAGGAAGAAAATGTGAGAAATGATCACATTTCAAATGATGTTCACATTGATGGAAACAGTTAAAAAAGAAAAAAAACACTTCACATAACTACTTCACATTTTAAATTTGGAAAGAAGAAATCCTCAAAGAAAATTGGAGGGGCTGCAAGACTGTTAGGTCAAATTAAAAAATTATGCAATGCAGTTGACAATATGAGTCAAGCCACATGTAATTTGACTCCTGTTATGGATCCATATAGTATTCCACAAGCAGTCAAACTGCTTGATAGCATGTCGGAGGAAGTTCCAGAAACTAGTTTGCTAACTTTTTCTCACTAAAATTAGTACTCAATAAGGACAAACTACTTATGTTTTTTATCAATTATCGCAATATTAGAGATTTGTGGCTTAAAATTGAAATGGAGGAGAGTTGAAAATTTTCTAGGGTCTAGAGATATCTACTATGTGACTAAACAACAATGCTAAACTAGTTTTATCAATAGTTGTTTATGTTGGTTTTTTGATATTGAATTTATGTTCTACTTATTTATGTGTAATCTAGTTTTATCAATAGTTGTTTATATTTGATTTTGGATATAAAATTTGTTCAAAGGTGATGAGTATGGTTGACAATTCGAACGGTGATGAAAGTGATGATGTAAGGGAGAAGAAAGAGATTTTACAACGCATGGAATGTTTTAACCAATTATTTTTTATTGCATCTTCTTCTGTGCAATTATATTATGAGAAGCATATATTGAAGCAACCATACATGGACTCAAAAAAGTTATGTGAGGCATGGATCCGAGAGATCCTTGATAGTCATGGATCACATTGTATGATTAATTTTAGGATGTAAAAAATTATATTCACAAGTTTGGTGAGAGTTTTGGAGACAAGATACATTTTTCAAACTTTAAGGCACATATCTTCTAGTGAAATGTTGGGAAATTTTTGTACATCTTGGGCACCGTTGCAAAAGTTTCCCAATGTCGAGAAAGATTTCAAAGCTTTTGGAGCAACAATAAGTCGATACTTTGCAATTGTGCTTCAGAAAGTTTTAAGGATGGCCATTGATCTAATTGCACCCGATGATCGTTTTTTAGCTCAATACCCGAACAAATATGTAATAATTCTAGATATATGTCGCATTTTAAAGTTAAAATTTAATATTCTAATATTATATTTTAATTTTTTTCGATTAAAAATATGCATGAGACTAATATGATTATTTGTTCAAGATTGCATAGGTGCAATTGATGGTACTCATATTGCCGTTATTCTTCCACCAAATGAACAAATTCCCTACATTAGAAGAAAAGGTGTCACGACTCGAAATGTTATGACAGTATGTGATTTTAATATGTGTTTCACCTTTGTTATGGCTGGATGGAAAGGATCAACGCATGAGACTAGAATATTTCTTGATGCAATTTGAGTTCCAGAATACAAATTTCCGCACCCACCAAATGGTAAGATATTCTATTTATTTCTTTTTTAAAATAATAAAGTATAAGTTCTTTAACTGATAATTTAAACAAATAAACAACTCTTGGAATTAATTGTTTATCATATTATGACATGTAGGAAAATATTATCTTGTTAATTTTGGATATCCTCAAATGAAAGGTTATATTGGACCATAGAGAGGACAATGATATCATTTACCTAACTTTCGTAGAGGTAGACCTATACTTGGTAAAGAAGAGATATTCAATCATTCACATTCATCATTACGTAGTGTGGTTGAATGAACTTTTGGTATTTTGAAAAAAAATGGGTCATTTTAAGGGATATGCCAAGTTATAATTTTGAAAAGCAAATGATGGTCGTTGTTCCTACAATGGCGATACACAATTTTATTGAAAAACATGTTGGTTGCAATGATGCAGATTTTATGGAATACGAAAATTTTAATAGGGCATTTGATAATATTATTGATCCAGAAAATGTGCATGATGGAGAAAGTGATGACGATGATGGTGAATCAAACAATTCAAGTGGTTTTGAAATAGAATTAACAAGAGATGTTGTAGCTTCTAGTTTAATGAATTCAATTTTAATTTCAAATGCTAATGTAAAATTTGTAATATTTATATTTGGTATATAAATATTACATATTTTTGAAACTTTAATCCAAATACATGTAATATTTTAATTTGTTAGGTTTATATTTTCTATATTATATTAATATCTAATATAGGTTATATATTCAAATTACATTTTAAAATAAAATAATACAAATGTGTTAAAATCATTAATTAAAAATAAAAAAAGTATTTTTTTTAAAATAATACAAATGTGTTAATATCTAATTACAAATATTTAATGGTTATGTTTAAATATTTAAAAGATAATTTATATATTCTAATTAAATTTTATAAATAATTAATATTAATTGTTTAAAAATATTTAAAATTTATATTTCATATATTAAAATATTAACAACAAGTTAAAATAAAATATTTTTAATATTATTGCTAAAAATATCATAATATTAACTAATTTGAACATTATTTAAATGTATATTTGTTACTTTATAATACCATGTCTAAAATGGACATTTTATTTTTCAAAAGTACTTTTTGATAGCAATACTAAACACTTAAAATTTTCTAAAGTACTTCTCAAAATCACTTTTTCGTAACACTTTTCAAAAGTAATACTAAACTAGCCCTTAGAGTTAGATATGCGGATAATCGTATACCAACTGTTAATAGTTGTTTTCCCTACTTGATAAAGTAATTGTTCTTGCCACCCTTTCCAAAAATCCTATCTCTAATAATTTTATTAGAATGTTAGGTTATAACATCCACGTATAGTAGGGAGATAATATCCATGAATTTTAAAGATTAATGTTGTTACAATGCATCTCCTCAATTTTAGTTATTATTTTTATGTATTTTTAATATTTTAAAATTATTTTAGTTTTTATAATTCTATTTAAGATTAAATGCCAAATTAATTTAATATTAACCAATATTTAATTTAGTACAATTAAAGTAAATATGTTTCGGTATTCTGAATAAATGTATTACCATATTTTAAATTCAATTTAATATTTTATAACATGTAAATAATAAAAAATGTATGGATTTAAAATGCCAATTGTCTTAAACATACAACCAAAACAAATAAAGAAGTATATACATGAAAGAATACAAACAATATAACCAACGTACTAAAATCTATACAATATTAACTAACAACATATTAAAATTATTATTTTTGAAAAAGATAAATACTCGACCAAAAGATGATAACTTAAGATTCACTTATTAAAATTTATAAAGATATATGAATATTATATACAACATTTTTACGTCACATGAAAAAATTATAAGCACAATAAAAATATAAAAATTAAGAATATATTACTACTTTTTCCAAAATAATTACGTCAACAATGGATTAATGTCGTTTAAAATACATTATTAATAAAATGATTTGAAGTTAAAATGGTTACAAAAATTAATTGAAAATAATTTATGAGTAATTATTTTATTAGAATGTTAAGATCCATGAATACAATAGAGATCGTATCAATTTGGGAATTTCAAAATCAAAACACTAAAAAACATCATCATTAAAAATTAATGTTATTATAATACATCTCCTCAATTTTAGTTATTCTTGTAACTGTCCGCTCGGCATAGACCGTATGATTTGTTGTTTGGTGTATAATTGAGTAAGCCAAGATAGAAAAAGGTTGAGATTGGTGAATTATCCATTAAGTGTCTGTGTGGCGTATTGCGTGGATTCAACAGTATGCCTATTTGCGGAACGACTCGTTGGAATTCACCATTTGGTTGACTCTAAGGTTTGGCGGACTCTTTTGTGAGACAATCCGTCAACCCCAGATATTTTAGACAAACTTGTTAGTTCGCAGATAGTTAGAGTTTTTTTCCATGAAAACGATGGCTCAATGAGTATTGTCAGAGTTTAGTTGAAGACCTAGTTAGGGTTGAACTAGAGTACTTTAGATGACAGCTTGATGTGTTTAGGTAGTTGAATGATTTGTTTAGTTGACTTGTTTTAGTGTGCAAGCAATTTTTTACTACTCACTAAGCTGATTAGTGGTAGTAGTTATGTTTGGTAGATGATTAAGTTTCAAAATTTTAGGCAAGCCTATTTTCGGGTTTCAAGGGCTATAGTGGGATTTTCTGACCCTCCCACTAAGCTTTGTCCTCGCTGTCTGTGGTATACAAGGATGTCGATAGCTGACATGTTTCACCTTTATTTTTCTCTACACCT
Source organism: Gossypium bickii (assembly GCA_025503065.1). Classification (NCBI taxonomy): domain Eukaryota; kingdom Viridiplantae; phylum Streptophyta; class Magnoliopsida; order Malvales; family Malvaceae; genus Gossypium; species Gossypium bickii. Next base: position 104,057,607 of record CP106715.1, read on the forward strand.
TTGGAAATTTTTAAGATATCTTTGTTAGAGAAGACGAAGGAGGTTCTAGTAACTAGTCAAACACCCTTGTTAAGTATCAACTTATTGGTAATTTCTGGAAAGCCCTTTGGTTGTTGTCGAAGGGATTTATGTTTGCATTAGTGCATGCATGATTAAATTAGATAAATGGTCTGATGGTTATAACTATTTCTTATTTAGCTCAAGAAGCTAGTGAAGGTCCGAGCAGTCGAGGTAAAGAGCCAGTAGAATAGATTATGTTCTGAAGCTTGTTGGTAAATTCCTTCTTACTTCCTTTGAGTTATGATACTTCCATGATATGTAGGTTGTGTACGGTAAGTTGGCTCTACTGTAAACGAGTCGATGTGTTGTGTTTGGACGCGTGCATAATAAACCAGTGTTGTATGTGTGAGTATGACCATTGTTGATGTAAAAACACCCTTCTTGTTGCACGAGCCCAGTACTAAATAAATTGTGATATGTGAAAATATGGAAAGGAAATATGTTTTTGGTTCCTCCAATAGGGTAGCTATATTGCAAACCGGACTATCAGATCATGACCTAGTCTTGTGGGAGAACATGTGTTCAACTTAACAAAGAATGAATATGATTGATTTGTGATTTTGAATTATAGGTTATGGGTCCGAGGCTGGCACAAGGAAGCTTCGTTTGTAAACATGCATAGTTGTAGAGATACGCATGAGTTGGTGGACAGGAAATGCCCGTATACTATTTGTGCTATATTTAAATTGGCAAAGTGTTTCCGCCAATGAACTGTAGATTGTATTATTGATGTTTTGTGTCTGTACAACACAGTCTCATGAATAAGACTGTTTTCCTTATGGGTATAGATGCTTGTTGATTAGCGGTATCTTTGTAAATTATTTACGTCCATTTTTGGAACTCACTAAGTTCAAACGAACTTACTCTGTTACTTTTCTTTCTCAGGCGTTTGATAGTAGAGGAAGAATCAGTTGAAGAGGACTACGCCAGAGTTGCACTTGCGAGTGAGCCACTTGTTTGTTTTTGTATCATACATGGCTATTTTGGCGGATGGCGTATAGATTCGTTTTGTTTTCAACTTATGTAATTATCCCCGTCGTTTACTCCGTCTTTCTTTTGAAAGAATTGCCCTTTTCTCTGAAATCATACGCCAAATTTTCCTTAATTTGTTGTTTATGAACTTATCACTTATATGTATACGCCAAAACTAGACAATGTAAAATAATAGACCTTTCTTTTACAATTCCTATTGTTTTCTTTAAGGATGTGTTTCAAAACGAAAGAACGATAATAGTTTTTAACTAAAAAGGAGATCTTCATAAATGTCTTAAAAAAAGGTTTAAATCATCTAGTAACAACCCAGCCTATTAGGCAATTTGTCTGGTTCATTGTTATATGCCAAATTTACTCTTACGGATTAACGTGTGTTACGATTCTTCTTCATATCTTAATTATAAGATTCATTCTCAATGACAACTTAAAATCTTATTATGACTTGAAGATATTATAAGTTGTTTTTCTTTCCTATCACCTATGCGAGTTTATAGTCATTTTATAATAATTTTTAAAATTACATAATTAATTAAAAGCTTAATACATTATTTGATATATGAGTTTGGTAATTTTTAATGTGGTACTTATGTTTCTTTTTTTCAATATAATACTTATATTTGACAAAAATTCTATATTTTGACACACGAAAATAACAATATTAGTTTTGGAAAAACCTTAATCACATGTATAAAAAAACTTTAAACAAACCTTAAAACACTAATTTTTTTGTTTCTTTTTAGATATAGAAACTCTAGCATTTATACCATAATTGCACATTTTCTTTCATATTTCATCTCATTAATAATTTTAAAAAATTTCAAGTTTCAAATATCATAAATATTTTGATTTTTGACTTTAAGTATATATTAATCAAACTAAAATGAGAGTATTAAGTTTTTTAAAAGTGAGAATTAAGATATGATATGTTATCATATCATTTTGTATATACTTCAAGCTTCCATCTTAACTATTAAGGGTAAGTTTGGTATTAAGAGTTGTTTTGGTTTGTGGTATAATTTATAGGTATTAATTTTATTTTTTTAATTACATAAATTCATATAGTTTCTTAAATCTAATTATGAGTAATATATTTCAAACTCCATTTTAAAATAAAAAAAGTTAGTTTTAGTATTTATAATTGAAATTAAAGAATAATTAGTTTAAAATTTTCATTATTATTTAATAATTAATTAGATTAGAAACATATTCCTTAAATGAAATATGATATTTCAGTTTTTTAAATGAAAATAATTTTCGGAATATTTAAGTTCAAATAATTTAGCTCATTTTTTAAAAGTGGTATTCTTTTACCTTTTTTAATTAAATAAAAATTATATAAGAATTTTTTAATTTTTAATTTATTATATTTATATGAGATTTCTAATTATAATTTGATTTAATTATATATATTTATTTACTTGATTTTTCCAATTTAAGAAACGGATGCAAAGTTTGATTTATTTATTTTTTTTTTAATTTTAAGGTAAGAATATTTTTTTGAGTTTCTCATCTAAATTTAATTTTATTAAGCTATAAAATTAATATTGATGAATATTATCTTATTCAAAGATTGGAAATGTTATATTTTTCATTAAGTATTTTAATTAATATTTTATTATTGTTTATGAAAGTAATTTCAGTTATCTTTATTTATCAATTTCTGTAAATCTTCTTAATCAAACCAATTATGTTAAGTATTTGTTTTTTGACACAACTATATTTAAGTAATACATCTATTGCTATTAACTTCCTAAATGAGTGTAATGAGATTTCAGTTAAGATTATTCTGTTAATGTGGGGTGTGCCTTGCATTTATCGGGCAATTTATAGACATGTAAAAAATACAGAGGCGAGTAGGCACAATGTCATGACATGGAGGACACCGACATCGTGACAAGGGACGACGTCACGTTGAGGGACGTCCGGACATCGCGACGAGTTCTCCAATTGACGAAGAGGGTGATGTTGTGACGAGCATGCATGGGACATCACGACGGCGCGACGTATTCCTCAAGTAATATAGTCGCATTTTGATAACTAAGCAGGACTTCTTTTTCCAATAGAACTTTGATTACTTTAGGGATATTTTAGTCATTCTAGCCCTTTAAACTTAGTCTATTTAAAGGGGCCTTGTATCCCTATTTCGATAAGGCAATTAAAGATGTAGTACTATAGGGCTTTTCTTTTGGGGCGACAAGATGTAGTCTTAGATGTGTTTTGGTGAGATTTTTTGTGGTAACTATGGTGAGAATTTTGTACCTCATTTGAGAGAACTTTATGAGAGTTAAGGCTTTGTTTTAGGGGTCTGGGTTTGTACGTTTAGTATATTTAAGTTTATTTTCTCCATATTGCACTCTCGTTTGTGTACTCATTTAGTGAAAAGCCAAAGCCTTCTTTGCTCGTGGTTTTTATCCTCTTTGGAAGAGTTTTCCATGTAAAATATGTGTTCAATCTTCTCTACATTTTCTATTTTTTGTTTATACGGGTCAATCCCCAAAAGACTAGTATCAGAGAAAGTTTATGTTTTCGTAATCAAGTCGTTCAGGGATGGCGATAAAGAATTTTGATATTGAGATGTTCGATGGAATCACAGGTTTCATATTGTAGTTATTTTGGATAAAGTAGAGTGTTTAAAGTAAAGTTCGTTGCAAAGGGTGACAGTCAAGTGGAGGGAGTTGATTTCATTGATGTTTTCTCTCCTGTCGTGAAGGACATGTTTGTTTGAGTATCATTGGCCCTGGTTGCATTATACAACCTTGATTTGAAGACTAGGAGTCTTTCGTTTTCAAATTCGAGAACGGTTTGGGCTTGGTTGACATTATGCAAAGATCAAGTTCAATTCGTGACAAGGCCTGTAGAAGAATGTATGATAAATACGAGTTAAGGTGGATATTTGTGGGGAGTGCCTTGCATTTATGGGAAAGTTTGTAGGCACTTAACAAAGATAGAGGCGAAATAGGCATGACATCACGACGTGTAGGACACTGACGTTGTGACGAGGGGTGGCGTCACGACGAGGGATGTCTTGATGACACGATGAATTCTCTAATTGACATTTTTTTTTGCTAAATGTAAGCTCATTTCTTACTAACCAAATAGGTCACATCAACATTGCACAACATAATAGCTACCATTTCTTCGCTATGTTTTCAAATCAAGACTCCCAACAATTGAGAAGGAAAGCAATGAGAGAGTTTGGACAACACAACTAATTTTCCACCATCTCATATAACACAACTAATTTTCCACCATCTCATAAACATATACTAAATTCGAGATATAGACAAATAACCCAGAAAAAAAATGCTTGGCATTCTCAATACTTGAATTGCACCAACGGCATAAACATTGAGTTTCTTCCAATCTAATACCTTTATTGCATAGAAAGCTAAGTGTGGGAACCTAATTCAATGGCTTAAGGAATTTAGAAAAGGATAATGAAGAACTGTGTGACAATTTTTTTTAATAACCTTTCGAAGAGATTGAACTGGAGATGGTTGAGGCAATTATTTGGATACCATGGGAAGGTCTTGGATGCTTACATGCCAAACAAAATGAGTAAAACATGAAACATATTTGGGTTCATCAAATGTGCTTTTATGAAAGATACGATAAAAGCTATAAATATGCCTTTATGAAGGATGTCATTCATAAGCATGTGCATAAAAAATTGTGAATTCCAAAACATTATAATGATGTGTTGATCTGGAAAAAAAACGATATTGTGAATTGCTATACGATTGCGATTATTCTAAGAATTGTTATTTCATATGCTTTGTTTATTGTTTTACATCAATTTTCTTGTGGTTGAAAATTTATTTTTATTATATTTCTGTGGCCTACAGTTTTACGAAATGATTTTGTGAAAATTTCGTTAAAAAATTTTGACGTTCGGGCACTCAATTTAGTTAAAAGGACTAAATTACAAAAAGTGCAAAATTTGAGTTCTATGTGTTTACGGTGTCCAATTGCTATGAGATTTTAAATTGAAGGTCCTTAGATGGTAATTAGACCATTTGTTAAGTTAGTGGACAAAAATGGACTTGGATTAAGAGAATTTTTATGTTTTAAGTTAGGGATATTTTGGTCATTTAGTAATTAAATTAATTAAAAATCAAATTAAAAGCCAATTTTTGCTCATCTTCTACCCCTTGGCCGAAATTTACAAGAGGAAGACATAGCTTGGGTTTTTCAAGCTTCCAAGCTCGATTGTAAGTGCGTTCTAGCCCTGTTTTTAATGATTTTTATGTTTTTGAAGTCCTTGTAACTCGATCTACCTATTTCTAGTACTAATTTGAAGTATAATCAACGTCTAGGGTTTGACCCATGTTAAATATTTGAGTATTTTGATGTTTAATTGTAGATTATATAAATTTGATGTTGGATAAATAACTTTTACTAAGTGATTTTCGGTAAAAATGTAAAAAAAGACCTATTTGTAAAAGTTATAAAACATGGTAAAAGTGTGATTTAATGGAAATTGTGGCCTTTTATGAGCATGAATAAGGTTCGGCTAGGCTTGGGTTTTAAAGAAATTGATTACGTTTCATTTTACGAGCCTAGGGACCAAAATGTAAAAAGTTAAAAAGTTAGGGGCAAAAATATGATTTTTTCATAATGTGATTTTTGGACTGATTTGGATAATGTGTATTAAGTGAGCTGAATTTTCTATTATAGATCAAGAAAAATGAAGTTTCGGACCTAGATCGAGAGAAAACAAAGTGTTTGACGATTAGGTCCATTTTCACTTTTTTTGTATGTAGGTAAGTTCGTATATAAATAATGTAATGTTAGATTTGTATTTTAATATTTTGAAATTGCATGAAATGTATGATTGATTCTATGAGCATATTTGACAAAGTTCCGGTAAGTAAGAAATCCCGATTGAACATTAGGAATAGATAGGATACAAATGTCATGACATTAGGGTTACTGAGATTACGTGTAAGACCATATCTAGGATATGGAATCAATATGAGACTTCATGTAAGACCATATCTGGGATATGACATCAATATGAGACTTCGTGTAAGACCATAGTTAGGCTATTGGCATCAATACTAGACTACATGTAAGACCATATCTGGGATATGGCATTAGTAGGTACTATGTGTACGAGAATTCCGAGTATCCTTTAGTATTTCAAATGGTTCAACGGGAAATTCGATGGGTATGTCAAAGATGAGAAAGTATGTGATTAGGTTACGAGTTGGTACAAGTATGTACGGCAAACTCAAAGGAAATGAATTCGTTAGATGATAAATTGTTAGTAAGAATGTGATTGAGTATGTTATGTTCATGAAGTTTTAGCGACATTATGTTTGATTTATGTTATGTTATTCATATGACAAATGCATGTTAATGTTGTTTATTATTTGCATATGAACTTACTAAGCTATATAGCTTACCCACCTTTTTTTCCCTTGTCTTATAGTGTCACCAAGCTAGCTCGGGATTGGAGATCGTCGGAGATCCATTCACACTATCAACTATTATTTTGGTACCAATGAATTCAACATTTTGAGTTATGGCATGTATAGGGAACTTGGTCATTTTGTTATGTGTCATAATTGATTTGGCCAAATGTGTTGGCCTATATTGGTTGAAAGTTCATTTTGTATAAGGCCATTGAAAATTGGTTACAATTGGTATGAACAATTTATATGATGATGCCTTTCATAGATGTGGGAATTTACATGATTTGAGATGATAAACATATGATGTTTGTGTATGATAGATGGTAGCATCTGAATGATGTGTTGATATCTTGATTGTGGCTGATTTGGTTGTATGTAAATGCTTGGATTGGTGCCATATGATGTTGTGTATGTATGTACAAGTAATGGTGGCAAAATGGCTTGGTAAATAGCCTTATTTTTGTCTACACGGGTAGACACACGGGCGTGTGTCTAGACCGTGTGTGACACAAGGTCTGCCCCATGGGTATGTGTTTCAGCCATGTGTCCCTTGCACCTTAATTGTTGCAAAACAGAATGTCCAGAATATGACACACGGGTAGAGACACGGGCGTGTGTCTCGGGCGTGTGAAGTCTGCACCTATTTTATGAAAAATTATGACAATTAAATCGACCACACAGCCTAGCACACGAGTGTGTGGCATGGCCGTGTGGCACAAGTCAGAGAGCTCCCTATTTTGAGCACGGCCTGTAGCATGGGCATGTCTAAGGGTCACACGGGCGTATCCCTTAAACCATACGGACGTGTGAGCCTTGTAACAGGAAAAATTTTCTGAGTTTTGTAAAATTTTCTAAAGTTCTCAGTTTAGTCCCAAACCACTTCCAAATAATGTATTGAGCATTATAGGCTCATTTTAGGGACGATATGAATGTGTATGAAAAGTTTTAATTTGAATAAAAATTTATGACTCGGAAATGTATGTTTGCTTGTGTTTATGTCTGGTAATGTCTCGTACCCTGTTCCGACGTTGAATATGGGTAAAGGGTGTTACAGTCTCGGCTCGGATAGTTAATTTTTATAAAAGTATTTTGGACTTATTATTATAATTTCTATCATTTGGAACTGTATTGTTTTATTTAAACCGTGGCATAGGACTTAAGTTTTGGGGTTCATTTGGCATGCATGGAATTTAATTTGATTTTAGGATTTTGAAACATGGATTTTGAATTAATTATGCATAAATTCTGGTTTTTCATCATTAAAACTATTTTTAATTTTTCTTTATGTAAATGAGATTTGAAAAATATATAACATTGGAAATCAACTTTTACAAGGTAGTCATTAAAGTCAATCGATTTTTGAAAGGAATTGTATTTTTTTGGAAATACACCAAGATTTTCTATTAAAATAAATAAATGATTTAACAAGACTATTTTATAAACTAAGATAGTTTTACTAGGCCATTCGATGGCCAATATAATCTTTCGAATTCACCCATAACTTTTAGGTCGGGTTTGGGGGGGTTACAAATGATGGGGAGTCAAAGGGATATTTGGGATATGGAGTGTCATGAGTAAAACATTAATGTAACGACATGTTTTATGATACTGTCGAGAAATTTGGTTTCAATATCAAACAACCTAAGTCCAGTTAGTTCAAAAAAAGTTAACTGAATAATTCAAAATATAATTAATTATTAAATTAATTAAGCACATTATTTAGTATAGTACGGGGACTAAGTTGTAAGTGACCTCAACTAGTGAAATTAGATTGAGAATTTCATTAAGCCCTTAATAAGTAATTAAACCAAGGATCAAAAAGGCAATTTGCCCATATTTAAATATGTTTAATGGCTTAAAGAAATAAAAGCCATCATTTTTCACTATCTTAAGACTATTAAGATAATGACTATTGATTAAATTTACTATTATTATATTATATTAAACTAAGAACAAATATGTGTGATAGTAGAAAGATGATAACATTTTTATCATCTTTCTCCCATAGCCATGAGTAGAGAAGAAGGGAAGAGTTAGGCTCATCTTCCATAATTGGCCAAAATTGATCAAGGTATACAAGTTTTCATTTTAAAATTTTCATGGATTTCTAATCTATTTAGCTTAGTAAAGTTGACCCATAAGCTAGATTGTTCAATTGTTAAAGTTGATTCAAGTTACCATTGAAGGGAGTAGAAGGATTAAGTTAAAATTATGAATTACTTAGTTGGTTAAGTTTAGATTAGATGAAAATTATGTTAGTAATGTAGTGGGTGAAGTTGTGATTAAGTTAATTTAAGTAATTGTTAAGAAACTTTTGATGGATTATTAGGGACCTAATTGTAAGAGATGAAAATTATAGAATTAATTAGTATACAATGATAGTTTGAGGTCCCTAGAGAAAAAATAATATGGAACCGAATTTCAATTTCATTGGGAGAATTGAAAGATATATGGATTTCGAATGTCAGGGACTAAATGATTATTAAGAGACTTTGCATTCCATGACTTCATCATTTGTTTAGATGGTCATTAAGTGACCATTAGTTGCTAAATTCATGATATTGATTATAGATTTGTATGAATTATTAAACAAAGTATTGGAAGGTGTTGGAGCAAGCCAAGGAAATGATAAAGTTGTTGATTAAGCCTTGAAAGAAATCTACTCATCTTGTGTTTTGAGAGGTAAGTTCTCATGGAACTCACTATCCTTTCTTATTAGTTATGTGTGTTTGTATCTATCATCATGTTTATAATGTTACTAACTATATAACATGTTTAATATTCAGTGAACTTAACATTCTTGGGAAGAAGACACTAATGAATGAAAATAAGTTGGTAAATAAGTGGAATTAATCTCATTTGATTAGTGAAATGGAAATCATGTCTATATGCAAAGTAATGTGCTTATTGAAATGAGCCAAACGAAATGTTTAATGATTTTCTTATGATTTACATAAGAGATATGTATTTTGTTTTAAGCCATGGCTTGTAAGATATGAATTATGGAATGAGACATGTAATTGACAAAACTTATATATGTTCGTAAATGGTAAATGCCTATGTAAACTTGGTAGAAAGTCTAAGATACAATTGGCATACCAATAGGATTGTATGCGCATTTCTTTACGGGTTTTGATGGTAATACAGATAATCAGATATATATGTTGTCTCTATGAAGACCTTGGTGTGGTGAAGGGATGCGTTTGCATATATATATATATGCATTTGTTGCCTACAAGTTTTGCATGCGAGATCTTTGGTGTGCTATCGTTCATGTCTTTTTTAGCTATCTTGGTGTAGTGTAGTTCACCCGCATGTCTGAGTCTGTTTTTACTAAGGTCACATTGGGCAAAATGTTAAATTGAAAATGAGATCAAGTAATGAAAAATGAACTTGACATGTCATGTTATGAAGTTCTGTAAATATAATTATTTGGTATAGATGGGTAAGTTATTGGAAGGAGTTATGAATTATATGATCACTTAAAAAATGATATGGTTCCTTGATGCTTTTGATTATGATTATGATATTTGACATTTGAATATATACATATGCTTACCTATGCCTTCCTTGCCTTACAATGTTATGTGTTTTGTTTAGCTAGATTGTGCTTAGTTCATTTGGCATTTAATATGCTCACCTATGATCAAAGTAAGTAAAATGAATTCCATTTAAACTTACTAAGCATTGAATGCATACATGTCATTGTTTCTTTACGTGTAAATCCTTAGCTCTTGGATTCTCGAAGTCTTCTTGGAGTGGATATCGCACTATCCATAAGGCGATAAGAGTATGCCTATTTTTATACCAAATATTGTGGCATGTACATAGGATGTCTTTTGTAAGTAATGATCAAACTCATGTATATAAATGTTAAACTTAATCTTGTTATGATGGAATTATTGCCTAGTTCTTTGTTATGTTGTTGATCAAATGCTTTTTATTATTATAATCCCTTAGATTCTCTTGTGCTTAGGTTTACTTGCTATGGTATGAAGTCGAAAAGTGGTAATTAATTGGTTGGGTGATTAGTTTATTACTTGTCAATTTATATAGTTGGTGGGAAAGTTTATTACTATTCAAATATATAAGTAATTAGGGTGAATGTATGTGTTGAAATAAGTATGTTCGATGTTTTTAATGTGATTATTAAGTCTTATAAGTTATGGTTTTAATTAAGGTGGTGTTTAGGTCATTTTGACTAAACCAGATTGATGCTTTGTAATCTTGTAAGAAATGGGGTACTCTTGAGTAAATTGTCCCCAAAGTCATGACATTCCTTTGCTGAAGTCGCGAATTCCTTGGTAAAGTTGCGACACCAGAAGTTATCTGTCCTAAGTGTCGCGACATATATCCATCAGTGTCGCGACACAATATCTGTTTTAAACATTTTTGCCTTTTTGTCCCTCATTTATTATTGGTGATTCTCGAGAGCTTTGTAAGCTTACATAGAAATTGGGTTGGAATTAGTAATGTTTTTTAGAAGTTTTAAAATTCATTTACTTTATTAAGTGCATGATTAAACTTATTTTGTTCATATACTTATCCTTTTGGATGTTGAATTGAGTTTGTAGTTCCTTTGACAACGAATGTGTCATTTCACCTCTAGAATCCAGCGATCGGATCAAGTACAAGATGCTATAATTGAAGTGATGAATAGGCAATGTAAATTTTGTAACATCCCAAAATAGGGTATAAAAGTTTGAGCCCGACGAACTGTGGTCGCGAGTTGGTTTGGCGAGCTGGAGTTCGCCAGAAAGCTTGGCAAGCTAGTATATGCCAATAGGTTCTGGCGAGATGGTATACGCTAGCAGGTCTGGCGAAATAGTGTATGCAACAACTCTGGCGAGATAGTGTACTCTAGTAGGTATGGCGAGCTAGTGTTCGATATTCTTTCTGGCGAGTTGGTGTTCAATGGTGGGTTTAGCAAACTATGATCGGCAGTGGGCCTAGCGAGCTGTTACCTTTGTTTTGGGTCAAAAGTCAAAAGTAGGAGTAGTCAAAGGGTAATTATACCAAAATTAGGAAGTCAACTTACTTTTCTCTTCATAACACCATTCACACACGTAACTATTTCCTACTTTTACTACGACTAGGGTATCCTAAGAACACCAAAACACTAAGTTCCTATAAATTAAGCCATTTCCATTAGAAATTTCATATTTTGTTAAACAACAAAACTCTCTCAAATTCTTCGTCAATTGTTCTACTATCAAGTTCTAATAACCCAGAACTTAGCTTTTAGGACCTAAGCTAAAACTCTATTCCTATATTGTGTTTAGAAGAATTCGCAGTAAAGGGGACTATGTTCGCCAAAAGACTAGCATGTGCGAACCTAGGATCACTTGTGTTTATATATGATTTTTTATGTGTTTTTTCTGTTAGTGACTTGTGTATATTTGTGAAATTGAGAACTTGAAAGAACTGTCTACAAGAAAAGACAAGGGAAAAGCAAAACTTGTCTAGAGGTTTTTAGTAAATTGGTGAGTGTTCAGGGATCGCCACATATATGTGGAAACTATAATGCTAATCAGGAGCTTAGGGTTTTATCCTAAGTTTCGTGAGTAAGTCTTTTCTAAACTCTATTTTGTGGAAGTGTTGAATATGTGTTTTTATGAAAAATGACATACGAGCTCTTATTTGCAAGCTCAATATGAATAGTGCTTTGCGAGCTCTTCTTGATTTGGCGAGCTCTATGTTTTAAATAATTGTTTTGATGATAAAACATCTAAATAGTTGGATATAATGGCATGCTATAGGATTGTGAGTACTCACCTTTATGTTTTGTGATTTGGGCGAGAGGCCTTGGGACAGGTTAGAGAGATAAGGGAATGTCGAGCTAAGCTCCATTCACTGGGACATGTTGGTGTGTTGGAGAGTGTTTAGCTTTATGCTACATCGATGGGACAAGTTAAGACTCATTGAGTCATTTTGGGGCATTATAAGGAGATCCACTTATCCAACAAGAAAATACGTTTTTAGTTTTTGAAATAACGTGTTTTACTATTTTTAAGCTATCTGATAGTAGGTATTTGAGAACCAGACTTTGTGTAAGTATGGTGAACTGTGTTCGCAAGTTCTATAACTTTTCCAAACCTTTTTTTTAACTTATGTTTTATGCATGTTATATGGTTATTTTTTTCTGTATATTCATTGAGTTTGCAAGAACTCACCCATTTCATTGAGTTTGCAAGAACTTACCCATTCCTTGCTATTCACCACAGATGGCTAGATTGCAAGGTGTGTAGCGGCGAGGCGAGTGATTCAGACGAAGCATACGTACTGTAAAAATAGTACAAGCGAACTTTGGATTAAAGGTAATATGGAAATCCTATGTGGGCTTAGAAAAAAAATTTTGTTGACTTCGTTGATTGTTTTAAGACTAGTTATTTTTATGCATTTCTATGCTTTACTTTATGTATTTATTTGCGAACCTATAACGCTCTATCAACACATCTAAATTTTTAAGTATATAAATTTAGTCCAAGTTTGATTGACTTTTTCTTAATTTTCAAGTTCATAATTGAGTAACTAAACTTTAAACATTTTGTTCGCCATAAGTAATAACATGGAATATTCAAAACTGACAAACTATGCAGAGTTTGCCAAATTACTACGAGGTAATAAGGGATTGAACAATACAAAATGCGAACTCTAACATTGGGCAAACTGGTATCTGCGAACACTTAATAACTTTTGGATATACGAGGAACTCTGCGAATTGTGTTCGCAGTATCTAAACACTAAAGAGTAGTTCACAAGACCTACTCAGTTATACAAAGTTACCCCATGAAGGTCAAGCTAGCAGGGGTGTAAACCTCTATGCCAGAACTGTTATGCTCCGCGAGGTTCTTTGATTTGCAAAATTTAGGGTTCATAAGTTCTTAATTCCTTTCTTCAAATATTTATTACTTCAGGTAAAGAGTAAGCTTAGTTCTTCCATGCAAAGTAGGTTCGTAAAATATATCCGCTGCATATCATAAAGCAAGCGAAGGGAGTTCGCAAACTTGTCCTTCTTTATATTTACATATGATTTATTTTTTGACTTATGGTGTGTTGGAGGTTAGGTTGGGTGTAATAGCTCATTTTCAGTGAAATCGGAACAGTAGTTTCGGGACCACAAATCTGAGCCAGAAAGAAAATTTATTTTAATATTATTCCATGATCTGCATTGTAATAGGAATGTCATATGAAAATTTTGATAAGAAAATTTTATCAATTATGTACTTAATTATGAAAAGGACCAAATTGCATAGAATGCAAAAGTTGAATTCTAGTAGCTAGAAGGATTAAATAGCTATGGAATAGCTATGGAATTCAAAATTTGAGGTCCTTATATGGTAATTAGACCATTAAAGAAAAGCTAGTAGATATTTTTGATGAATCATCCATGGAAAATTAGAAAAAGGCAAGGACTAAATTGGAAAGTGGAAAAATTAATGGATGATAAATAATTAAATAGAAATAAAATCATTTTATATCATGTTCATCCCCAAAAATTTCATGGAAACCCTAGGAAAGAGAAAGGAAACTAATCAAGCTTAATTAGGTATGTTTTATTGTCCCGGTTTTAGTAATTTTTATATTTTTGATATCGGGATAATTTAATCTATCTATTTTGAGGATTATTTGAAAAGAAATCAAGTATAGAAATTTTTCCATGGATGAATATTTGAAAATTTAAAATTTATGGTAGAAAAAGAAAGGTTGTTGATAGATAAACAACTTTTACAAAGTGAATTTTGATAAAAATATGATTTAGGGATTAAATTGTAAAGATGTAAAAGTTATAGAAAAATTCTAAATTTTGTGAAATACATGTGCTGTAAATGTTATATGAAATTTTTTGTTAGGCTTGAAATAAGGATTAAATTGCATGAATGTCATTTTCCGAGCCTAGGGACGAAATTAGAATTTATGAAAAGTTAAGGGGCAAAATGGTAATTTTTCTTAGGGTGTAAATTGAATCCAATTGAGTATGAAATGAATTAAATTGATGATTTATATAGATCCTGAAAGACCTAATACCGAGTTGGAAGGAAAACAAAAAGTTTTGGATTAGTAGATTTTGTATTCGAACAAGAATCGAGGTAAGTTCGTGTAACTAAATTGTGTACATTTATATGTTTGAGTTAAATGTTATATATGTGAATTCTATAAATTCCATGTAAATGAAATTGATTGAATATCCGATAATGCTTGATAAATGTCAAATCCCGTTTGAATAAATGAAAGTCGGTGGATACAAGATTTCCCGTATTGGTCGTAGTCCAACATATGTTGCGGGCACACTATAGCTTAAAAGAGCATCCCGTTATTAGCCCTCTCGAGCTTCCTGTTACATGGTTCAGCAAGCTTCTCGTTATAGCTCTTCGGAGCGTCCCGATAGGTTGTGATCCTACATTTGTTGTGGACACACCTTAGCTCTTATGAGCATCCCGATTAAAGGCTCTTCATGAGTTTCCCATTAAATTGGGTCTTTGTGGGCTTCTCGATAGTGCTCGTTTAAAATTCCCGATATTGGCTATCTGGAGCTTCTCGATTATGGCTCTTATGAGCTACCCGTTATATAGCCTAGATAAGCTTCCCGATAGGCCCTTTATGAACTTCCCGTTACAAGGCTCGAGAGTGTGCTTCCCGATTATGTGCCCTAATTGGGTACTCCGGGATATAAATTGACGAATTATAATAGTGTACACTGAAGTGTACTTCATGAGTGGTTCTATCGATATTTCAAATAAATTCAACGGGTAAAATTCTGACATGGCTAAATTGAACTTGAAATGATTTGTCATCAAAATGTACATGTAATATGGAATAATGTTATGGAAAGCATATGTATATGAAAGACATTAAATGATGAGTTCATCCATGTTTTTGGTATTATGTGAATTACTTACTAACATGGTTGGTGATGTTGTGTTTTAGGCTATAAGCCAAATTGCTTGGATGCATTATTGTATGCTTATCTTAAATGTAAATATATGATAAGTTAAATTCCTGTTATACGAACTTACTAAGCATTAAATGTTTACTAGGTTTCCTTTTCTCTGTTTTATAGTGCTTGGAGGCTCGTAAAGGTTGAAAATTGGTCGGAGTATCATCACACTATCCTCCAGCTTGTTTTGGTATAGAAAGTAATTTATTTTGATATAATGGCATGTATAGATTAACTTGGCCTATGTTGGCAAGTACATGATTGTTTGTAATTTAGCCATTGGAATTGCTAATAATGGTTTGTTTTGGTATATTGTTATGAGGTTATATATATATATTATGATTAACATTTATGTGTGTTGTTGGTTAGATTGAATTAGGGTAAAATATAAGTCTTTACTAAAAGGTAAGTGTAACACCCCTTACCCGTATTCGAGCCTGAACATGGTTTGAGGCATTACCTAACTGATCTTACTTAAACATTTCCAATAGGGTTATAAAAAAAAATTCATTTAAACCCATCCTTTGTATAAACTTGGCCTAAAAGGCCCTAAACATACTTTCGAGAAGTTTGGAAACTATTCCGGGAACTTTTACGAGTTCGAGAAACCTTTTTAACAATTAGGGGTCACACGCCCGTGTGGGTCTAGGGACACGCCCGTGGGTCTGTAAGACATGCCCGTATCTTCCACCCGTGGTCGACACTGACCAATTCCACATGGCCTTGACACACTCGTGGCCAAAACCCGTGTGATAAAACTTAGCATTCTGACTTATCCACATGGCATATACACGCGCCCGTGTGCTTCAGCCGTAGGATACATCAAGTTCCAAGTGCAAAGCGCAGACTTCACACGGCTTGGACACACACCCATGTGCTAGCCGTGCCTCCCACATGGTCTAGACACACACCCGTGTGTCTACCCATGTGGACAATTATCAGGCTATCTACCAAGCCCTTTTCCCACCCTACATTGCATGCATTCATGTGCTATACACAACGAAACTCTAAGTTTTCTTAGGCCAACACAATTTGACTACATCAATGACTTAATCAACTTTAAGTACTAGCCCTATACATGCCGTAACTCATAGGGACTTGATACCTCATACCAAGTGTCTGCTCGATAGTGTGAAAACATCTCCGGTGATCTCCTACCCGAGCTAGCTAAATTAACCTATAAGAGATGAGAAAGGAAGAGGAGTAAGCATTAATGCTTAGTAAGTTCATCCGCATAAACTGACAAATACTGATATTTATTAAATATATATAGCTGCAAGGTATTATAAAGAGTTTTTCTCATAAACTCATGGTTACTTACTCAACCATTCCTGAAGCTTACTCATTCTATTTCTTACCACATTTTTTACCATGCCACCAGCCAATTGCTCGTTTAATTAGCATACATGCCTGTACTGTTCACCACATGATTATATAAAACAATACATCAAGCATTTTTGATAAGCCACTCATACTACTAATCTCTCGGTGGTTTCGCATTTAGCCCCGCTTGAATCTCTAATAGGGTGGTATCGCTCATAGCACACCAATCATTTATAAGCGATGGTATCGCACATAGCCCATTGACTACTAGTTAATCAGGTGGTAACGCACATAGCTCTCTGATAATAATGTAGTTGATGCTATCGCACACAACCCTCACTAACCATTAATATGGTGATATCGCACAGAGCTCACCATTATTATACATTCATGGATAGTTATCCACATGTATTTCTCTATTCTAAATGTTCATCCGAGAATATCCTCACACACTGCTATTCTTATTTAACTTTCTACGATACTCGTTCGCATTCTTGTAATGCATTAATAAATCTATCTCATGCAACTAAGGTGTATTGATTACACATAACCCACTAGAGGTTCATCATATACTTAATCCATCTCAATTAAATTCTAACCCACACTTGTGCTTTTCGTGGTACAACCACATACTTTCTTTCTTTCAACATATCCGTTGAATCACTCAAGTTGTGAAATAGCATTCTTGAGTCTCATACACATTGTGTCATATTGACATCCTACCCCATTAGGGTCTTACTTGTATAAATATATCGATGTCATGTCCCTGACATGGTCTTATACGAATTCTTCTACCGAAGCCATATTCCAATATGGTCTTACACGGGGCCATAATTATCATCATATCATGCTGTATACATTTCCCATTACTCTTAAATTCAATTCTCTAAACCTCTTATTAAAAGATATTTCATACATTCATAGAGTAAATATACATTCCATACAATGTTGGAATATTAAATTAACTCATACGTAATTGCAACATTTGCACATGAACTTACCTCGATGTCGAAAGGGTCGAAAGGGACATTTTGCCCACATTTCTCTTTTCATCCATTCTAAGTCCGAAACTCGTTTTCTTTGATCTAGAACAATGAAATTTACTGATTTAATCACTTGTAAATCATATTACACTATAATCTACACCTTAGGCAAAAATGACTATTTTGCCCCTACACTTTGGTAAAATTACGATTTTGCCCTAGGCTCATAAATAAATTTTCATCACATTTTCTTATTAAACAAGCCTAGCTGAACATTTAATCCTCTTACAACTATCCACAATGCCAACTATTTCATGCCTTAATGAACAATTTACAACTTTTGCATTTTAGCCCTAATTACGTGTTTTCATAACAACACCTTTCACAAAAGTGGTTTATCAACATCCTATCATTCATTTTCTTCCATAAAAACTCATCAAACAACATAAATTCTATCATGGTAAGTCCCTAGACTTTCAACCATGTTGCAAACTAGTCCTCTCATTAGCTAGCTTAAGCTTTGAGGACTTCAAACATACAAAAATCATCAAAAATAACCATCAATTTGACTTACTAGAATGGAGTAAAGATTGCTGGAATTTTAAGCTTTCAAACCCCTCCCATGGCTGATATTTTCGGTTGGAGAAGAAAATTAAATAAAAAGATGATAACTTTTGCTTATGTCATCTTATTTTATTCATTTTCTCCAACTAATATCACCAACTTTTGACCAAAATAAATGCACTTGTCCCCTATGCACCCTATGGCCAGCCAACTCACTTAACAAGGCCAAATTGCACATTTGGGACCTCCAATTTATATTCCATAGTTATTTGGCACCTTTAGCAAATAAAATAGAACTTTCGCACTCTATGCGATTTAGTCATTTTTCACAATTTGGCTAGGAATTGCTAAAATTAAGGCACCAAAATTTTCATACATCCTTACAAACATGTTATAACACATAACATAACATGAAAATAATTTTCTCTAGCCTCGAATTAGTGATTTCGATATCACTGTTCCGACTAGCCCCTAAATCGGGCTGTTACAGTAAGTTTGATCATATGAATGTATATGATGTTAATTCATATATGTTATTAATGTTTACGTTGGAAAATATATGCAAATGTTGATGTAGGTTGAAGGCTTAATTTGGGTGAGAAATAAGGCTAGGAAATGGATTTATTTTGTCCACACGGGTAGACACATGGGCGTGTGTCTTGACCGTGTGTGACATACGGCTTGACATATGGCATGTGGTTTGGCCGTGTGTCCCATGCATCCTAAAATTTAGAAACAGAATGCTCAGATTTGGGCACACGGGCAGAGACACAGGTGTATGTCTTGGCCGTGTGCGACTTGCACTTAATTTTTGAAAATTAAATTAACCACACGGCCTAGCACACGGACGTGTGGCTGGCCGTGTGGCACAAGTCAGAGAGTTACACGAGATCGGACACGGCCTACAGCACGGGCATGTCTTATGGTCACACGGGTGTGTCCCTTGACCACACGGGCATTTGCGTCTTGCATCTAAGAAAAAGTTTGAAATTTTGTGAAAAATTTTCTGA
This sequence comes from Gossypium bickii, assembly GCA_025503065.1. Classification (NCBI taxonomy): domain Eukaryota; kingdom Viridiplantae; phylum Streptophyta; class Magnoliopsida; order Malvales; family Malvaceae; genus Gossypium; species Gossypium bickii. The sequence continues at coordinate 104,076,895 of CP106715.1, forward strand.
GTTCCCAATTTAGTCCCGATTTGATTCAAATGTTTAAATTGGGCATCAAGGGTCCATTCAAGGGACAATATTATTAATTTTGAATATGAAAAGTAAATGACATAAATTATATGAAATTATTCTGTAAATTTCGGTAATGCTCTGTAACCCTGTTTCGGTGACAGATACGGGTTAGGGGTATTATATTGGGTGTTAATAGAGAGTCATTTAGGTGGCTAATGTGGCATTCCATAGCTCGGGTTCAGAAATTGGACTGGGTATGGGATGTTACAAGTTTGACAGTTGGCCTAAAGATTTAACCAGTAATATAATACTAGGGAAAAAGAATTAGAATTGGATTAGAGTGGGCTGATTATTCATCGTGGAGCCCAAGTTTCAAACCATTGGGAATTTCTTAAGAGGCTAGGGGGAGTGGAAGACATGTTAAGCTTGAATTTGAGTAATGGAAAGTTGGAGATTGAAGTTGGATTGGGCCTATTGTAAGGTACCATCTAGGAAAAATAATAGAAGGGGGAGCGAGGGAGCCTTGTTACTAAAAATCATGAGTTGCAAAGTAATAGTGAAGAGGAAAAGCCAAAGGTTTTTGTATTATCATTGGAGCTTCAAGAGATCCCTTACCCTGATATTGATTATGAGATATTGGATATGGGTGGTAGAATAAAAAAGGTAAAGTTATTGGAAGAGTTAGATGAAGCGAAGCCTTGATCGAAGCAAAAGGGTAAGAAGACTCATAAAGGTTATAAATCTAAGGAGAGCATGGGTAAGTTAACTAGAAGAAAAATAGAGAGTACTTGGTTGCTAATGCTTCTCTCTTGGACTTAAACATAAAAAATCAGAAGAAAGTTATACTAAGGGAGGCAAAAGAGACATTATGGTTTAAGAAATTATTGGGACTACAAATTGAAAGAGACGTGAACATAGTAACTAAAGATTTAGCTTGCATCTTGGATGTCAGGAGAGACTTAGGAGGAGGTATTAACAATTGAAGCCTAAATTGAAGATCATGGTCATGTGATTCTAACATGGAAGATTGGACGGATAGGCAAGGCGTTAAAGTTGGGAATCCTGAAGAAAATCATTCTAAAACATCAAGTTGAAATGGTGTTAATTTAAGAGTCTAAGTTAGAAGAGGTTACCTCACATTGGGTCGATAAGGTATGACCTAGTTCTGATTATGATTTCCTCTCAATCTCATGGAAAGTCAAAGGGTATTATTATATGATCAAAGGTATAAGCTTGAGGTAGTTGATAAACGGATATTACAGTTTATCATTATAGTAATGGGTAGATAGTGTTAGACCAATTTCATAAACACTAAACTACAAAATTGTAAACCTAATTTTTAATAGTAAACCTTAAATACTAAACCCTAACATTGAATCTTAAAATTCAAACTCCAATTTAAATCTTTAATGTTAAACCATAAATCACAAATCATAAAACCCTAAATGTTGACCATTATCCTAAATAATAAACTCTAAACCTTAAATTTAATGCAAACCATAAGTTTTAAATCTTACTTTACTAATATTGTTGATTAATTTTTATTTAATTATTTAACACCAAACTTAATTAAGTTAAAATATAATTGAGAAGATTTATGTGAATGATGTTAATTAAAAATCTTTTAAAAATATATAAAATTCCATTCATATAATGGATGTACAAATTTTAAAATTTTTAATGATCTTAAAATAATCTATAGTGTTTATTTAGAATAATACTTTTAATTAAAAAAATAAACATTTTTCTTAATCTCTAACTAAGTACATTTTGAATAAATATAAAATTTGAACCTAGTTCTCAATTGAAATTAGCTACAAACTGGGCAGTCAAATCCATCTCTAAATCCCGTTATGTATTCAAAACAAAGGAAAACCACTCTGTCAATTTATTATAAAAAGAAATACAACCTTCTTTAATAAAATCCATCCCCCCAATTTACTATAAAAATAAGTACAACCTTTTCGTATTTTATTTTTAGGATAAATTACACCAACAGGCACCCAACTTTGGGGTAGCTGACAAAACAGTCACTTAGGTTTCATTTCAGTCACTCAACTTTTGAAAAGTTACAAAATATCACCAACATTATAAAAAAGTTACAAAATAGTCACTGATTAACAGTTACCGTTAGGGTGTTAACGGAATTGCTGACATGGCAAGTTAACCAACTGATGTGGCAAGTTAACTTGCCACGTTGGCGAAGCGGCTGATGGGTGCTTGGTTTGGGGTGGGTTTAGGGAAAAAAATTGGAGGGTTATGCTTAATGTCTAGCATTAGAAACAGATAAGAGGTTTAGAGAGTTTGGGAAAAAAATCGATTTGGGGAAATTTTGGTTGTGATTTGGAGTTTTTTTAGGGTTGAAACTAATTTGGGAATCGATTGAGAACGGTTTAGGGTTAGAAATCATTCAATAATCGATTAACAGGGTATAAGGGCTTAGGGTGCGATTGTCTATTTTGTTTGGGGAGAAAAAAAGATGAAACCAGAAACCATTCAATGTATTTGATTGTCAGCGACAATGGGCAATATGAGAGAAGGTACCAGTGTTGTTACATCCACTTTAACGGGTAAGTTGTTGCATTAAGTTTTAAATTTTTTGGATTTCAATGCTGTTATTTCGATTTAGGGTTATTAAGGGTTATTTCGGTTTCAATTTTAATTTCGATTCTAATTTCGATTTTGATTTCAATTTTGATTTTGATTTCAATTTTGAAATACTCACTACCATTATCAAATTTATGTTTATTGTGTATATCTGCCATTGTATTAATGCCATTATCAAATTGATTTAATTTCGATTCTGATTTTGATTTAGGATTTCAATGCCATTATCAAATTGATGTTTATTGTGTATATCTGCCATTGTATTAATGCCACTATCAAACTTATGTTTATTGTTTGTATCTGCCATTGTATGAATGCCATTATGAAATTGATGTTTGTTGTGTATATCTGCCATTGTTTGTATATAAGTTGCTATATTGTATGTGGAAAAATCAAAATTTGTTATTTATCTTCTTTATTGCACTAGTTATTGTCTACCATTTGCATGACAAAATGGTTGTGTTTGTATTAAATTATTTTTGTATTGGTTGATGTCTGCCATGTGCATGACAGAAATGGTTGTTTGTATTAAATTATTGGGTATTTTGTATTGGTTATTGTTTGATAGAAATGGTTAAAGTGTCTGCCTTTATTGATGAGTACTTTGTTTGGCAGGTTTAATTGATGACAATCTTAATGAGAATGAAGAAGACATGTCTGGTAGTAATGTGTCTAGTAGTGATGTGTCTGGTAGTGATGCATCTAAAAGTGGTAGTGATGATATAGGAGTTAGTTTAGATAGTTTAAACATGGATGGTATAGGAGTAGATGTACTGTGTGATAGTGATGATTTTGGGAGGTTAGATAGTGCACATGAATTTGACTCAGATGGCCAAAATTGGCCTGAGTTTAACCTAGAGACTAACATGAATAATCCTAGACTTAAGGTTGGAATGTTATTTAAGTCTAAGGACAGTCTAAAAGAAGCTGCTAAGTAGTATGGTAGGTTGACCAATTACTTTATTAAGTTTCCCAAAAATGATTTAAAAAGGTTAAAGGTAGTCTGTAGTGAAAAATGTCCTTGGTTCATATGGGCTTTTAGATTAAACCCTAATGACCTTACTAACCAGACTTGGCAAATTAGGAGTTCAAACCCTAACCATACTTATTCTAAAGTATATAAAAATAAGAATGTAAACTCAGCTTGGATAGGCTAACATTATAAAGAAAAATTCATTGTTGATCCTGATTATTCTCTGAAATCATTACAACAAGATGTCAAAAGAGATTTGTGTTGCATAGTCTCACTAACCAAATGTAGGAGGGCTAAACTTAGGGCATTGAAATTAATTGAAGGAGCTTATAAGGCTCAATATGAAAAGATTTATGAGTATTTGTTGGAGGTTAGGACACAAAATGAGGGAAAAACAACAATATGTTATCTGGATAACAAGTTGTTTCAAAGGATGTATGTCTGTCTACAGGCATGCAAAGATGGCTATAGGCTTGGTTGTAGGAGGATAGTAGGTTTAGATGGATGTTTCTTGAAGGGCTACTATGGTGGCTACTTGCTTGTAGCTGTTGGGATAGATGCAAATAATGGCATCTATCCTCTTGCATATACTGCTGTGGAAAGTGAAAACCAAGCATCATGGTTTTGGTTCTTAGAGTTGCTTGCAATAGACTTGGAAATTGTGAGCTTGTACCAAATATCTTTCATGTCTGACAAACAAAAGGTAAAACTCCATTTATTTATTTATGTTGTTTCTATTTAGGGATTGTTAAAGAATTAAACTGTTTTTTTTTCTAATTGCAGGGACTTTTAGAAGCAATATGTATGTTGTTTCCTAATGCAGAAACAATACATTGTGTTAGACACCTACATGCCAATTTCAAGAAGGTTGGTTTCCGAACAAAGGAATTGAAAGATTTGCTTTGGAAAGCTGCCAGAGCAAGCACTACAAGGGATTTTGAGGATGCCATAGATGAATTGAGGAAAACCAATCAGCAAGCTTGTGATTGGTTGAAGGAAAAGAACCCTACTCACTGGTCAAGGTCTCACTTCTCAATTAGGAGCCATTCTGACATGTTGGTGAATAATCTTTCTGAATCATTTAACAAGGTAAACCCTATGTTTTATGTTTCTTACTAATCATTAGCAATTCACTAATCATTTATGTTGTTTACTGACAGATGATACTGGAAGCAATAGGGAAATGATGGAAACAATAAGGACCAAGATTATGTTGCTTATTATTAAGAAGAAAGAAGAAGCTGACAAATGGAAAGGAATGTTATGTCCAAAGATCAAGAAAAAGTTGGATGTAAATATAAAAGATTCCTTGAAGTAAAGTTAACATTTTAAATCTTTTTGATGCCTTTATTCTAACTTCATGTTGCTTTTATTCCCTTTATTCTGACTTCATGTTGCCTTTATTTTGACTTCATATTGCTGGTCACATGCTGTTTTTGAATATGCATGCAGTAATTGTTGGTGTGTTGTCTATTTTTTAATATGCATGCATTGAGTATTTTTTTATAATATGCATATAATGACTATATTTTAGGGATTTGTGTGTGTATCATTGTTGGTGGGGCTGCTCAAAAAGTTATTTTAGTGATTATTTTTTAACCAAGCATGCTTTGCTATTTTTTAGGTGTGTTCCATCACATGCTGGTGGGGATAAGTATCAGGTTGAATGTGGTCCTGGTAGCCAGCATGTGGTGGACTTATTTGAGAGTTGCTGCTCCTGCAGGAATTGGGATCTCATTAGCATCCCTTATATGCATGCATTGGCTGTCATTCATCTAAAAGATAAGTTCCTAGAGACTATGTGCAAACCTGGTACACCAAGCAAACCCAACTTCAAATTTACTCCAACTTTATAAGTCCAGTAAGGAGTCCTAAACAATGGGCCTCTTTGTCAAACATGCTGCCAATACTGCTTCCTACTCTAAGAAGACCACCTGGCAGACCTACTAAGGTGAGAAGGAAAGAACCTGATGAAACACAAATAGTAGAAAGGTTGAGCAAGAGAGGGGTGGACATGAGGTGCAGTAAATGCAAAAGAATAGGCCACAATAAGAGGAGTTGCAAAGGGGAAGTTGGCCAAAACATTCCAGTAAGCCATTTGCCTTCAGTTTTAGTATACTTTTGTTTATGAATTTGTTTGATAGATTTCTCTTGTTCCTGCAGGTCAAAAGACATAAAATTGGTGTCTCAACTCAGCAACAGGCAACCCCAAATCAGCAAGAGAGTACCCCAACTTAACAGGCTGCCTTAACTCAGTTACCTACTGCCCCAACTCATCAACAAGCTGCCCTAAGAGAAAAGCTCCCATTGAAGAGAAGACCAACCACTGTTAGATGGATGCCTTCTACTCAAGAGTGATCCATGACAGACCATTGATTAACCAGAAACCAGAGAATTACTTTGTTAACTTTTTGAAAATGTGTAAATTTGCCTGCTACTGATCTATTAACTTAGGCAGATAAATTTTTTGTAAATTTGCCTATGATTGCTACTGTTGATAAACTTAGGCATATAGTCATTGAAATTTTTTGTAAATTTCCCTACAATTCACATATGTTCACTTGTGTTGAATTGTAGGAAAATTTGGCAATATTTTGCCCTAATTCCTTGTGTAAATAGTTTTGCGTTTTGGCCTTAATATATGAGAAATACATATGTGTTTTTCTATCTGTTATCTCCTATCCATGCTATTTTTGTTATCTTCTGCATTTTGAGTATTGAGAAATACATTTGTAATCAACATTGAAAAATGTTGTTCTCTTCTGGTTTGTTATCTCTTATCTTCTGCATTTTGAGTATTGAGAAATACATTTGTGTTTTTCCATCTGTTATCTTCTAACTGTTGTAAGCAAGAAAAACACAACAATATATCAGCAACCATGTATACCAGCAGCCATGTATAACATATGTTAAGCAACAATATACAATTTGTAATCAACAAAAATATCTCATTTCAATTCTTTCAAGTGTTTGTAAACAACAACATGAGCTGATTAGCCATGTATACCAACAGCCATGTATAACATATGTTAAGCAACAATATACCAGCAGCCAGCAGCCATGTATATTGACATAACCAACAATATACCAGCAACAATATTACAAAACATAAGCTAGTTTTCAATACTAACAACAACAACATAAGTTGATTTTTAAGGTTTAAAAAAAAAAACAATATAGTTACAAATACAAGCACCAAAAACCAGGTTCTTCTCTCCCTCCTCCTTGCATCCTCCAATGTCCTCAGTTTTTTCAGAAGACCCAACAACACAATTCGTGAACGGGGCGTCAATGGCACCAACTGAAAAACTGACATGGTTTTCGAAATCCAGAGCCAAATTTGTTACACCTAAAAAACCTCCTACCTGGGTTGTCATTAGACTAAGAGGTGTCCAACTTGGTTGGGTTTCCACAATAGCACACCGGAATCAATTCAGACATCTCCATTTTCCTCTTCTTCTTCTTCTTCTTCTTTGTTTTTTCTTTAACCCTAAAATGCTGTTGGTAGGGTTGTGCTGTTGAGAGTAATCGGCCAGCTGGATGGTTTTTTTGACACCAACGACGCCGTCACTTGCCTTGTCACTTTGCCATGACGTCTGTGACGGAAAACGGCAAAAAGGACTATTTTGTCAGCTACCCCAAAATTGGGTGACTGAAATAAAACCTAAGTAACTATTTTGTCAGCTACCCCAAAATTGGGTGACTGTTGGTGTAATTTACCTTTATTTTTAATAAACCAATAAATCACAACTTAACTTCTAAATATTAATTCTTTACTATACAACTGCTTTAAACAACGCCACGAAACTGTATGAAAAGCTTAATTTTGGAGGTCCACCACAGTGACGTAGCCAAAAAAATTAAAAATCAACCCACATGTTTTAGTACTTTCATGACTTTCATGGTAATTTAGATAAATACATTTCACCCTGTTCAAAACAGTAGAATTCTTCCGCTAAAGTCTAAATCCTTTCATTCTCTCTTTGGAAAACTTTGATAGTTCAAACCAAAAGGTTTGAATCCTTTATTGACCCCACCAATCGCCATAACTTGTATCACATAAAATCTTCAGCAAAATTACTTTTCACTGCACAAGTAATAAAAATATTTGATTTTTTGGAGGTAAAAAGGTATGGTTAAAAAGTATTTTTCACCCCAACCTAAAAGTTGAGATTTAAGTATTTTTTACTGGAAAAAATTATTAAAATACATTTATTTATATTAATTATTTAAAATGTATATTAAATTTAGATAAATGTATCATTTTATTTATTATATATTCTATTAATTTTACAAATAATTTATATTTTATGTATAGATTATTTAAATATTATATAACTCCATATCTAACATTCAAACAAGCGCACTTTTCTTTTCTTTTTGATAAACTTGGGTAGGGAGTTTTAAGTGGAGACTAGCAATAGTTAGTTGCATCATTTCAAACTTTGTGCATACAGTGGATCAATCTGGATTAGAAGTTATCAAATTTGTTAATCATCATAATAGCCACCTATGAGGAGTTATTCCTTCCATTGGTCGGAAGTTGAGTTATTTTCCTTTCTCACTCTACTTTAAATATTTCAATATCTTACTTTTCTCTTCTTCTCCCATCTAAAACATCCTATACATTTACATATTTCAAATTCAAATAATCGAATTATATATCAATTCTAAATTTAATAAAATATTATTAATTTTATAAAGAATATTTTTATTTTTATATAAAATCTGGAAAAAAAATTACACAATACAAAATGTCATCAGTCTTTTAGTCATACTTTACCATTTCAACTAAAGTTATATCTAGTTTTTATATAATTCTTTTTATAAATATATATGTGGGTATGCCATAATTAGAGGTGTTCATGATCGGGTTTAGGTCAAGCTTTAACTTGATATTACACACTTTATACTTGTCTAAGTATAACTCGACCTGACTTGAAATATGTACTTAAAATTATCTCTAAAACTGACATTAAACTATATATAAAACAAATCTAATTTCTTTTAATTTAATACTTTTTAATATTTCAGGAATCCAAGAAGGCATAATCTAGTGTGAGGGGCAGGGTTTAGTTGTAGCCCCATGAGATTATGATATATTAATTCCATACGAGGAATGCATATGCTGACCAGTAAAATCTTTGACTGTAAATATTGTTTCTTTGAATGTAAATTACCTATTAACAATAAACCATTTTCAGCGCCACGTACGAAATCGAAGCCAATTAAGATATTTATTATATTTTAAAAAATACATACATTTATTATTATCCGACAACATGAATGACTACTATTTCTTTTTAATATTTATTGGAATAAATTTAGTAAGTAGAGTATTGGGTTTTAAACAAAGAAGCCCTCCAATATTTTCATCATAGATTTTAAATATGTATTTCATTAGAATATATTAAAAATTAAATATAAATCCGGAAATATCTATCTTAAATGCGTTATAAAAATGAAACCAAGTAACAAGGTTCGCCTATCGCCAGCTTCTTTAGTGATTTTTCAATTATATATACGTGCCCTTTACGAAACCATAGGAAAAGGGAAATGACTGCTATAGATAGCTAGCTAGTCATCAAGCCGCCTTCCTATTTTAAACTCTCTTAGGACCCTTTTTTTCACTCTTCTTCTTTAAATATACTTGTAGTTAGTAATTAGTGAATTATATCATATCATATCATCCTCTCTTTTGTTTTGTCTAGGTGGATCTTTGATGGAAAATTTTCAGGGATTTTTTACCACTTCATCCTTGCTTGGTTATGGTGAATTTCAAAGTGGGAAGGGATTGATGGAAGAGATGGAGGGTGGGGCTGAGAACAAAACCTTTGCTGGGTTGCTTGGGACTGAGAAGAAGAAAGGAGACCGTAAAAAGATAAGAAAGCCAAGATATGCTTTCCAAACTAGAAGCAAAGTTGATATACTTGATGATGGCTATAGATGGAGAAAATATGGCCAGAAAGCTGTCAAGAACAACAAATTCCCAAGGTATTTTTCAACATTCTAGCTTATATTTAGATGATATTTTTAATTTTATTCCTGCCAAGATAAAATATTAATCTTTACTTCTTCATTTATCTTTAGATTATTGTATATTTTACTGATGTTGTTGCTATAGATTCAAAATAAATTATAAATAAAAATAAAAAAAAAAAGTTGTAACTTTTATAATAAAATAATATTATAAAAGATGAGAAACTGACTGTATTATGGTTTTGCAGAAGTTATTATCGATGTACGCATCAAGGATGCAATGTGAAAAAACAAATTCAAAGGTTAACAAAAGATGAAGGAATGGTGGTGACAACTTATGAAGGCATGCATTCCCACCCCATTCAAAATTCTAATGACAACTTTGAGCATATCTTAAGCCAGATGCAGATCTACACTACTTCCTTTTAACTTAACACGGTTTATAATTAATTATGTATTTTAGTTCAATTCTGATATGCATAATGAAAAAAAAAAAAAAAAAAAGAAAAGAAACCCCCTTCGTTTTCTTTATTATCTCAAATTGTATTGAGATTTTGGAGCTAAATATAGTAAGTAATTAGAATCATTATTATATATATTTATTCATGTAGTTATTTTGGTTTCACATAGAATATATTTAGTTTTTCTTTTGGTAAATAAAAGGAACATGACAGTGTATTACATAATTGTTCTTAAAATGGGAGAACCGAAAGCCTCTTCCATTACAAAAAGGACAGAACAGCTTCAGGTGGCTCAACAAAAACAGCAACAAGATCAGTATTCAACATACTGCCATGGCTGCTTCCTAACTTTGCCATTAGTATACCAAGCAGGTTATTTGCAATAGCATCATTAGTAACAAGAGAGATGATAGCAGTAGTCTACTTACAATTTCTGAATGGGAAATATTGAGGTCAACAGCAATATTAAGCCATCTCTCAAGGCCCATAACTCAGCTTCAATGTTGTTAGCTTTAGGAATGTCAGGTTCCATAATGATCTCTAATAGTTGCCCCTGCTCCGGCTGTCCCAGGGTTACCAAAACACGATCCATCCTAAGCGAGGGGGATGCCATTTGACCATCACAGCTGGGGGAGGGTCAACGACTTTGATGACAAGGGAGATCGCAAAGAATTCGCTTGCCCCTACTAAACATTGAGCTCCAACATTGCCTGGTTTGGGGTTGCTGTTAAAAATAACAGCATTTCTGAGCAGGCAAAGCTCCCAAACAGCGAAGGAGAAAACTAAAAACCACGGTAACTTTGGTCCATCTCTTGGCTTCAATGTTTGAAAAGATCCAATCTTTCCAATCGCCATCCAAACTAGGTAAATAATTGTTAATAGCAGTGAAAGAAGACCACCAATTTTTAACAGCCCCACGATCTATCAATAGATGTGTGGTTTCCTCATTACTAGAACGGCAAAAAGGGCAAATATCCTGTACTGAAAAACCACTTTGATTCAAAAAATTTGCAGTAGGTAAAATCTCTAGAGAAACACCTTGATCTTTGGAAGAATTTTGATTTTCCAAAATACTTCCACCATGCCTCAATCCCCATGGTTGTAATCCTTTCCCTTTGAGCAGCCAAATCATAAGCATTGGCTAACGAGAACAAACCATCATTTGTGTGCTTCCAACAGAGAGAATCGACTTTCCCAGAGTCAAAAGAGATAGGAGTATTGAGTGTGGCCTCTAAATATTCTTTTGGAAGTTGGAATGACCAGTTATCACAGCCATCACTCTCCAACTAGAGGTTACATACGCCGGGTCGGCACAACTAAAATTTTAGGTCCGATCTGAAAAATGGATCTAATTTTTGCTCCAATCTGAGTCACATAAAAATGTTAAAATTTGGGCTTGGCTTGTCTATATTAATTTTTTATATATTTTTTTAAATATATATATAATACATTAAAAATTATAAAAACATTAAAATAAATATTTTCCAACAAATTGAAAATAAGTTAATATATATATATATATGTATACTTGAATAACACTAATATAAGTGCAATTTAACAAACAAATGTCTCTAAAATAGAAATAAAATTAATAATAAAATAAGAATTATACAAAATTCAAACAATAACAATAAAACAAAAGCAACATAATAGTGAAAATGGTAGCAAAATTGTAAGAAAACAATAAGAAAATAGCAACAAATCAGTAAAAAACAAGAAAACAATAAAAAAACAACATATTTACATATTCGGGCCAAGTCGGGCTCAAGCCAAAAAATCCTTACCTAAGGTCCGACCCGTTTTCTAAATGGGCCTTATTTTTTACCCAAACCCTCCCACTTTTTGGGCGGGCCTTCAGGTTGAGCTGAGCTCCAACCGATCATCGGCTCTTTTGAAGGAATGGTTTTACTCTCCTCTCAACAACGACCCAATGCAGAGGGTTCTAAACTAGCGGGTTTACCTGAATGGAAATGGGACCGAGTCACGATGGACTTTGTATCTGGTTTACCGTTGACATCGAGCAAGAAGGATGCAATCTGGGTCATTGTTGATAGATTAACAAAATCCGCTCACTTTATTCCGGTCCGTACAGATCACTCGCTCGATAAACTAGCGGAATTGTATATTTCTCAGATCGTGCAATTGCACGGGGTACCTATTTCTATTGTTTCGGATAGGGATTCGAGATTTACATCACGGTTTTAGAAGAAGCTGTAAGATGCATTAGGTACTAAACTGCATTTTAGCACCGCCTTTCATCCCCAGACAGATGGTCAGTCTGAGCGAGTCATTCAGATACTTGAGGATATGTTGAGATGTTGCATCCTTGAGTTTAGGGGTTCGTGGGATCGATACTTGCCTCTTATCGAATTTGCATACAACAATAGTTCCCAATCGAGTATCAAAATGGAACCCTACGAGGCTTTGTACGGTCGTAAATGTCGTACACCCTTATATTGGAATGAGCTCAGCGAAAATAAGATTCACGGGGTTGATTTAGTTAAAGAGACTGAACAAAAGGTGAAAGTGATCAGTGAAAGTTTGAAAGCAGCATCGGATCGTCAAAAATCGTATGCGAATTTGAAACGTAAAGATATAGAGTTTCAGATCGGAGATAGAGTGTTTCTTAAAGTTTCACCATGGAAGAAAGTACCCAGATTCGGTCGTAAAGGCAAGTTGAGTCCGAGATTCATTGGGCCGTACGAGATTACTGAATTTATCGGATCAGTTGTGTACAGGTTATTACTGCCACCCGAGTTAGAAAGGATTCACAATGTGTTTCATGTTTCGATGTTGCGACAGTATAAATCCGATCCTTCTCATGTGATTAGTCCGTCAGAGATTGAGATTCAGTCTGATTTAACTTATGAAGAAGAACCGATCCGTATTCTAGCTCGTGAAGTTAAATAGTTGAGAAATAAGAAAATCTCATTGGTGAAAGTGTTATGGCATAAACACGGGGTCGAAGAGGCAACTTGGGAGCTTGAGGCTTTGATGAAAGAACGTTACCCAAACCTATTCACCGGTAAGATTTTCGGGGATGAAAATCACTAAGGGGGGAGAGTTGTAACACCCGATTTTGACCCTAATCAGAATGGTGGTTTTGGGACCACGAATCCGAGTTAAATATATATATGTATATTTTTGGATTTTTTATTCTTTGTTTATTCTGTGTGAATTTATATGTGTTAAAGTTTCGTGTTTAAATTTTGAGGTTTGAGCACTTAAGTATTAAAAAGGATTAAATTGCATCAAGTAATTACTAAGCATGCTATCTTGAAAATGTTAATTTGCCATGTCTTTTTAATGTTGGGGTTTTAAATGGCAATTATGCCAATTACAAATTAAGTGGGCGGCAATAGCTCATTTCATGATGTTTTATTTACATTATAAAGTTATTTTAGAAATATAATAAAACTATGTGTGAGTAATAAAACAAATAAGAAAACAAAACATGCAAATAGTGCATGTTCTTGGCCGAATGAAAATAGCAAAATAAAAGAAAAAGAGTTGGGCATTTCGGCATATTTGAAGCTCAATTAAAGGTATGTTTGAGTTTAGTTTTGAATAAATTTTACATATTTGAGATGGTTGTTGAGTTGTTTATCTTGCCCATGTTTTAATTTTTGAAATTTATAAAGAATTTGTGTTCGACCATTGATGAAGTTTATGAAAATTTGGTGTTGATGTTAGAAAATAGAAAATATGTGATAGATTTTTTAAGTTTTGTATTATCAATTTTCATGAAATTAGTTTATTAGGGCTTAATTGAGGAAATTGATAAATGGAGGGACTAGATTTTAAAATAAATAAAATGTAAGGACTTGTATAAGTCTAATAAATATTCGGCCCTTGTATATTGAAAGGAGATTGAGTGCATTTTATATTTTTATGCATTTTGGACTATTTTGTAAAAATGTTTTATATGAAGGGCAATTTAGAAATTTACCCAAATATGTGGTTGGGATTAAATTGAGTGAAACCTCCTTTGATTTAGCTTAATTTGAAATTAATTAGATTAAGAAAAAAAAGGATCGGGATTGGATCGGGGAAAAGCAAAATTTGTCGAATAGTCGAGAAACACAGTCCGTCGATATTCGAGGTAAGTTTTTAAGCAATTAAGTTGAATTGGATTTATTTATAATGATGTACATGAATTTAATGGAAGTATATATATTTTATTGATATAGCCGAATGTGATATCTATATGTGTTTAATATAGCCGAATGTGATGTATACATATACGTCATTGATATACCCAAATGTGATATTGATTAGGGAGATGAATAAGTTAATACGTATATATGTAGTTGATGTTTAAGCTTTATGTGCATATATATAAATGAGTAGCAAGTTTGAGAGATGCACTAAATGTGCAAATTTGATACCGAGCACTGTGTGCGAAATCGGTCATTGAGCATTAAGCGTGCGAATTGGTTTTAAGCACTAAGTGTGCGAATTGAATTTCCGAGCACTAAGTGTGCGAAATCGGTTAATGAGCACTAACTGTGCGAGTTAATTTTAAGATCAAAGATTGAATTTGGTAAGTTTCAAAACTATGAGATGTTATTATTTGAAATCAAGTATATGTGATTAATTGAGGATTGGATGGAATGCCTTTTTAAATGTATAGTTTGAGTGGAACAAGTTGATATGGGGAAATGTTTATAAAATCATATTGATTGTTATATGAAATACTAAATGTGATTCGGCTATGTGGAATTTTGTATAAGATGTATGTTTGAATAGCTTTGAACTTGAATATGTGGATAATACGTGAGGATGGAATTTTATATTAGATTCGACTTTGAATTTGAGAAATAAGAAATGTTTTGCGGTTGTACAAGTTAATGGGTATTTGATGAATCCTTGTATATAATATTTAAAAATCATTTTTAAGAGAATAATCGATAGATTTCTTAAATTGCTTATAACTTACTAAGCTGTTAAAGCTTACTTGGTGTTTTTGGTTGCTCTTGTGATTTAGATTTTTTGGGTGATCGTTACGTGCCCGGGGATCGTCGGAGAAGCTCGTTACACTATCATCAATATTTTGGTACTTTTTAAAGTTGAATTTAAAGTTTATGACATGTATAAGCTATGATACCTTTTGAGTTCATTATGAATGAGATGTTTATAAATGCCATGCGAAAATGGCTAACTTGATAAATAAGTCTATATTGTCTTGATTGTGTTTTGTGCTTGTAACGCTTGAGTATGAAAGAGTGAAGTGGATTGTGGGTTGAATGTTAGATTTATGATGACATGATATGTTTCAATATGGGTGTTTGAAATTGGCTCAAATTAATGTGGTTTGGTTTGATTATTGAAATTGTAAATTGACTTGTATTTAGGTGATGAGTAAGCCATATAATAAGGTTAGTCATGGTTTAATTATGTGTTTATGTGAAAACTTATAAATGGTATGTTTGATAATAGCTAATAAAACAGTTATATACGAATGAATGCTGTGGTAAAATTTCTTGGTTATGAAATGAATTTTGCTTATGACTTAGAAAGTATTCGAATGCCATAAAATTTAAGATCACATGGTTGAATTTTGAAGTATGCTTTATTTGAGATACATGACTGATAATGTATGATTAATTTGGATTGGCTTTATGATTCATATATTTGAATTTAATATAAATGATTTGTGAATATTTGAGTTTAGTAATTTTATAAATGTATCGTTATAACTCGTGCTTGAGAAGAGATATTTGACCGTGCTGGGATCTGTTTAGTTTGTAATGCCTCGTAACCCTAATCTGGCGACGGATACGGGTTAGGGGTGTTACAACAACGACCCAATGTAGAGGGTTCTAAGGTGACCCAGTCCATTCCAATCATCATCCCAGAACCTAATGTTATTTCCATTTCCAACAGCCTATCTTAGGCCACTTTGCAATAGTAGGCTGATTTTCTTAAGCAAGACCAACGTGGTTGAAACACTTCTTTTAGCTGGACTATCCTCACTTATTGGAAGATATTTACTTGCTAGAACCTTGACCCAAATCGATTCTTGTTCATGTATCATTCTCCAAGCCAATTTCATCAGCTGGGCTTGATTTTTAAAATTTTAAACTCTCATCTGAAGGCCACCAATCTCCTTTGACTTAGCTAATACATCCCGATTTGTCATATGCAATCTCATTAAGTCTTTACGAACCCCAAAAGAAGTTCCTATTGATTCGATGAAGTCTAGCTAACATATTAGCTAGTAACATTCTACATTGCATGTAATAATTTGGAATAGTAGCCATAGTTGCATGGATTAGCACTTAATCTTCTCGCCCGAGATAATGAATTTGCTTTTCAGGAGCTCAAATTTCCTTGAACTTTTTCAATGATGAAATCATACTATTTTCTAAAAACTTTGGATGGGTGAATCAGGAATCCCAAGTATTTCCCCAAGTCTTTTGTCTATTGCATTTTAAGGGTATTAACCATTCTTAACTTAATATTATCCTCCATTTTAGGGGAAAACAAAATTTTGGATTTTTACAAATAAATGCTTTGACCAAATTGTTCCATGAAGGTATTAAGAGTAGTCATGATAGACAGAACATAAGCTTTATCAACTTTAGAGAAGAGAATTACATCATCCACAAAGAAGAGGTGGAATAGTAACGGACCTCTTCTCGAAGCTCGAATTGGTTGCCAAGAATTATTGTCAAGTTCTCTCAAGATAAGATGATTGAGGTATTCTGTATAGAGGATGAAAATATAGGGAGACAAAGGGTCCCTTTGTCAGATTCCTCTTGTCAAAACAAACTATTCAAGCTTGGAGATATTTCAAAGGATTGAAATAGATGAAGTGGAAATGCATTGCATGGTGAGGCAAATAAACTTTTTAGGAAAATTGAATAAACATAGGACCGTCTTAACAAAAATCCACTTAGGTTTGTCAAAGGCTTTCTAAATCTCAAGTTTAATGACTATAACCCCTCTCTTCCACTTTATTTTATTGAGTGAGTGAGTGGAAAACTTCTTGCACAATGATAACATTATCATGTGCCTATTGCCCAAGGATAAAGCTTCCTTGAAAGGGAGATATGATTTTCTTAAGAATGGGTCGAATTCTTATCACCAAATTCTTTGTGATAATCTTGTAACTTCTGTTGCAAAAACTAATAGGACAAAATTGATGAATCAATGGGACTCATTGGCCTTCAGAACCAAAGGAATAAGGATTTCATTAATATCGGATGACAACTTACCCAAAGCAAAAACATTATTAAGCATTTCAATGGTCTTTGTCTCATATATTCCCAGCATTTTTTAAAGAAGATGGGGTGGAGGCCATCCGAGCTAGGAGCCTTGTAACTTCAACATCTGAGATCCCTATAACCAAACCTCGAATCTCTAGCTCATTTAGAGTGGGCCAAGCCAACTTATTTATATTGCAAGCTCTATCTAAACTTCATATTGAAGTAGTAAAAATGTTTTGAAAGTGATTTATGGCCATCTGTTCCAACAAGAGGTGATCCAACTCCATGGCATCCTTAGCTTGATCGTTACCAACCAGGATCATTTTATGTGAGCAATTTGTCAAGAACTACACCGACTGCAAGGCATTGACCTTTCCATCATTACGCCATATCATCCATAGACGGACGGGCAAACAAAGGCTCTTAACAAATACCTTAATATGTATCTTTACTCTTTCACCGCCAACATACCAAAAGTGGGTTCCGATGTTGCCTTGGGCTGGATATTGGTATAATACGGCCTATCAAACATCGGTGAGAATGACACCATTCGAAGCCCTATATGGTCGAAAACTACCAACGATTGCCAAATATATTAAAGGGACTAGTCCTTTAGTTGAGGAATTTATGCTTGACAGAGATGTCGTACTCACTCTTCTCCGATAGAATCTGTCCAAAGCACAAGTTCGAATGAGACATGTGGCTAACATACACCATCAATAGGTGGTTTTCCAGAAAGGAGACTAAGTTTCTGTCAAACTCTAACCTTTTCGCCAAAACTTCGTGCGCCTCCAGTGACATCACAAGCTTGGTCGAAGATTCTTTGGACCCTTCAAAGTTGTTTACCATGTGAGGCAAGTGGCTTACAAGTTGGATTTGCCCACAATAGCCACCATTCATCCTGTTTTCCACGTATCCCTTCTTTAGAAATGTGTCGGTACTCCGGAACACCAGGTCACCTCATTGCATCTTATAGACGTCACTAACACAATGATTTTGAAACCTGTAGCAGTTTTGGACAAAAGAGTAATCAATCACTCGGGCCGTTTGATTGATCAATTGCTTATTCAGTGGGATGACCTCCCATTTACAACAACTACTTAGGAAGCTAGGGGCCACATCGTGAAGTGCTTCCCTGATTGGAACCATGAGGATAAGGTTCTTCTGGAACTGGGAGGTACTGTTATGATCGAACCTCATGATGAGTTACCTACTATCTCGGTAAATCTAGGAGCGGACCAACCGAAACACAGGAACCAGGGCATAGACTAGCCAAAACCAAGGAGAAATGCACGCCAAAGGAAGATTCTATAGAAATATGTTGATTTTTTCATTTAGTACACGTTAGCACCAAAATAACGGTTTGAGAGGCTATAAGATGACAGAGAAAATTCCTTGTTGGTTATGTTACTGTTATTTTGAAAATCTAATTTATGATCCCTCTTATCCCTATTCTTGTGAACTTTAGCTAAGTGTTAATCAATTTGCATCTGAATACAATTATTAAATACTATTATGTTGCTATTGTCATACCTCTATATTCCTTGTTCAAAATCAATCTATCCAGGTTCATTACAACATCTAAACCTAAAGAGTCTTCTATAATGTCTATCTATCTACAAAACAAATAAACAAACAAACATATTTAAAAGAGAATACACTCTTTTATTGTAGCAAATAATGTACAAGTGTTTTGCTCAACATGTAACATGTGTCCTTTTTTATTTTATTCAACTGTCATATACCCTTGAAGAAAAAGGTGAGCAACTGCGATTGAGATATTTAAATCAGATCTAAAAGATGGTATGTTGTAAAAGGAAATGATGGAAGAATGGATTGAGGATTTGGGAAAAGCATGAGATTAAGATATTTTTTGGAGAATATCTATTTCATTCAATCAATAAATTTAAAATTTTAAGAGAGATAAAAAAAATAGAAGAAGGGCTCTAAAGAATAGGAAGCATTTACTATCTTTGTTAACAACTTGGAATTATGAGTTTAATACTTTTTACCTCTAGTTTGGATACTAGTATAATAATGTAACAAAAAAGTTTAGTTTGGTAGGTAGGTTGCTAATCATGCAATAAACATATATTAACATAAGCTTTATTCTATAAATTACCAATTTTGCCTATAAACCCATCACCTATTTAAATAATTACTATGCAACAGATGAATCGATACATTATAAATCTCAATCCAAGAATTTAATTGTAGGTATAAAAATGTTTGCTCCAAAGCATAAAAATAAATGGGTACACCATAAATTTGGTTCTTGTTTATCTATCTATTTTCAATTTGACTATCAGTTTATCTATCGATTGCTCTAAAAATGTTTAGATCAAATATAACTTTTAAAAACCAAAATATGAGTAATCTAATATTTAAATTTAATAATTATTTATTAGAAACAAATTGGTGAATAACAATGGTAAGAAGACAAGAAGAAAGAACCCAAAAAAGAGATGAAAGTGTTGTAATTTTTCAAGATACCAAGATGATGATGTCTAAAAAAATTGAGAAACCATGTACCTGAATTTAAGAACTCAAATGGTAATGAGAGTGAAAAGCAAAAAGTCTAAAAATATGTATAATTTGATTATTTTATAAAGGATACACTAGGAAAATTGTAATTAAAAAAACACACATAAAAAATAAGGCCCCTCAAAGGAGGTAATTTTTTTTATGTCAGTTAATGCAAAAAATTCACATGACTTAAAGTTTATTAACTCATGTATTAATTTTTTTTTTTTGATATAAAGCTGACTGATATTTATTACTGGGGCCCAAGGCAAAATGCAAAACAAATAATAGGTAAAGTAAATGAAACGGCAAACAGACAGAAGGCCACAAACAAACAAAATAAAAGCTGTAAAACATAAAAACACCTAGAAAAAAAACAAATAAAACCAGGAAAGAAACCACCAACGCCCACAGCAATCTTCAAGAACCGAATATCAACCAAAGATATTTCTTCTCATTCAATAAGGTAGATGAAAAGAGACAGTTTGGTAAGCCGCATCAAAGTTAAGTTTAGTAAAACCAAAGTCTGGGGGTTTCTAAATCTCCTTCCCCAACGAACTAACAAACGGAAATAAAACCTCCCGATTGCTATTAAGATCTTGGTTGTAACCTTTTAGAAACCCCAACTTTTCCTGCATAGAAAATTTAACACCCTCGTGGAATAGTTTATTCCTACGATACCATAGACCCCAAAGAGAAAGGGCCATTAATTGTCTTTGTTGCTCATTTGTTGCAGAGAAGGTATTAGCAAAGCAGATCTTACCACCCATCAACGATTCAAAGGGAGGAACCATGATGTTCAGAGATTTCCAAACAGACTGTAAGATTTCACAGGATCACATGAGGTGATCAGCATCCTTCGAACCTTTTTTACATAGAGGGCAAATAATCTCCACACTCAGAGTCCTTCGTGCCAAATTGCAGAGATAAGGCAGAAAATTATTAAACAATCTCCAAATGTAAATTTTTATTTTAGCAGGAATCTGTAAGGCCGATAGAAATTTGTAAAAATCAGAGTAGATCACCCCATCAGGGGAGGTGGCTGTAATATTTTGTAAATTTTCGGATGATAGAACTCTGTACCCACTTTTAATAGTGTACTCCCCAAAACCCTCATACTTCCATACCCTTAAGTCCTTCGACCGACCCTCTGCAATGGGAATAGAAAGAATGCGTTTTGCAGTGTCAACACCGAAAATTTTAAACAGGAGCTCTGCATTCCAGGTAAAAGTCTCACAACTGATTAGTTGATTCACAGTCGTCCAATTTGGCAAAATTCGTTGTGATGAAACTCTACTGTTTTCTTTTCCAGGCAACCAGGGGTCTTTCCAAATGTTGATGTCACAACCATTTCCAACCCGCCATAACAGTCCATTCTCTATCAACTCCCGAGCACTGCAAATACTACGCCAGGTAAACGAAGGGTAAGACCCGACATTAGCTGCTAAAATATCAGGATGAGGGTAATAACGTGCTTTTAATACTTTGGCTAAAAGACATTTAGGTTGGGTTAAAATATGTCAAACCTGTTTCGCTAATAAGGCTTTATTAAACAAAACAAGATCTTTAAAACCCATACCACCAATATTTTTCGGTTTACACAATGGTTCCCATCCGCTCCAATGAATACCCCTTGAAGATTTGTTATTGGTCCACCAAAACTTATTCATAATCCCCTTTAGTT
This sequence comes from Gossypium bickii, assembly GCA_025503065.1. Classification (NCBI taxonomy): domain Eukaryota; kingdom Viridiplantae; phylum Streptophyta; class Magnoliopsida; order Malvales; family Malvaceae; genus Gossypium; species Gossypium bickii. The sequence continues at coordinate 104,098,336 of CP106715.1, forward strand.
TTCGACAAAAGGTTTTCGGCATAAGAAAGCATTGCATAGCATAAAGAGGAGTAGCCTGCAAAATTGATTTAATAAAGGCTTCTTTCCCTCCAATCGATAAATAACGTAAGCTCCACCGTTCAATCCGTTTCCTGAAGCGATCCGCAAAATTAGCAAAAGCCCACAATTTCTTTCGACCAACCATCATTGGGAGCCCTAAATACTTCTCGGGATTATTAGCCATCCTAACTCCTAGTATATTGACAATGTTCTCTTTAACTTCAGTTTTCACACTGGCCCCAAAATAGTAAGAGATTTTTCAAAATTCACCTTCTGTGCAGAAATCGATTTATATTCGTTGATAACATCTCTAACTGCTTCAGCTCCTTCACGCGAGGCATCCCCAAACATAATACTATCATCCGCAAAGAACAAGTGATTAATAGAGAACCTTGCTCTACCAATGGGAGCACCCTTCATCAGACCTTTTTGTTTGGCTTCCTCAATAAGAATGGAAAAACCTTCTACACATAATAAGAAAAGAAAGGGGCTAAGAGGATCCCCTTGTCGTAAACCTCTTGAAGGAGAAAACCATTTGCTATTACACCCATTGATACTTACAGAATAAGATACTGAGCAAACACATAGCATAATGAGAATAATCCACTTCTCGTGAAAACCCAGGTGTTTCATCATTCCTGCCAAGAAGTCCCATTCAACCCGATCATACGCTTTACTCATGTCCAGCTTTAGCGCAAAATTCCCTTTTTAGCCCCCTTTTTTCATTTTGAGAGAATGAAGAACCTCATACGCAATTAAGACATTATTCGAAATAAGTCTACCTGGTACAAAAGCTCATTGGGCTTCATTAATACAGTATCCCAGCACATCACTCATCCTAAAGACCAAAACCTTCACAATTATCTTATAAATGACATTACAAAGACTTATAGGTCTAAACTGAGACATGTTCTTTGGTTTTTCAACTTTTGGAATCAAGACAATACGGGTTTTATTGATACCACCTATTACACTATCACCATTAAGAATAGATAAACAATAGGATGAGATTTCAAGACCAAGGATATGCCAATACCTTTGAAAGAAGATAGCAGGAAAACCATCAACACCAGGAGCGTGCAAGGGTGACATCATCTTAACAGCATGAGTGATCTCGTCACCAGTGAATTGTTTGATCAATTTATCATTCATACTTTCATTTAATTTTTCCTCTACTAGCCCAAATAAATGATCATTTGGACCCATTTCAGAAGCCGTAAAAAGGTTACCAAAATAGTCTGAGGCTATCCTTAAAATATCCTCTGTCGAAGATTGTTGTGTACCATTCTCATCTTCTATTGCAATGATTCGACCATGAAACTGTCGGTTATTTGCCACTTTATGAAAGTAACTTGTATTGCGATCTCCATTCTTCAACCAATTGACACGAGTACGTTGTTCCCAAAAGAGCTCTTCTTTATCTGCTTCCCAGTTAAGACTCATTTGGACATCAGTGATTTCAGCTAAGATTTTATCGGACAGATCTTGGTTCAAAAGGTAATGCAGTCTGTCTTCAAGTACCAGGCGTTGTTTCCTATCCATCCATTGTTTAGAAAAACTCCATTGCTGTAATCGTCGTCCCAATTTCTCGAGCTTCACTTCAACAGTTCCAAAATCCTCGCCCCACCAACTTTTAATCAGGTTCTCAAAGGAACTATCCAAACACCATTTAGCTTCAAAGCGAAAGGGCCTCGTACGATTATAGTGGACATTCTGGGACTTGCTAAAAGTGTCAAGAATAATAGGAAAATGGTTTGAAAAAGAATGATTCAGATGTTCCAATTGATAGCTTGGGAAAAGATTCACCCAGCCGAAAGTGGCAACCCCACGATCCAATCTCTCTTGAATATTAGAGGCTAAAAATTTTCCTCTTTCCCATGTAAACCACCTCCCCACATATCCAAAATCACTAAGGTTGCAATCTTCCAAAGTCGTCCTAAACTCATTCATCTTCCTTTCCGATCTAAGGCGGCCGCCTTTTTTCCCAAAAGAATTAACAATCTCATTAAAATCTCCTAGTACAACCCATGGTAAATTTTGATCGTGACTCAAGCCCTTAAGTAAATTCCAAGATTCAATACGTCTTCGACCATCAGGATTTCCATAGAACCCCATTAACCGCCAGACCTCACCACATTCATTGTCATGGATTTTAGCATCAATATGGAACGATGAGAAGCTCTTAAGATTCACCAAGGAGTTCCCTTTCCATCCCAAAGATAAACCCCCACTAGAACCAATCGCACCAACGCCAATACCATTTTCAAAGCCGCATTTCAGCCTCACCATCTCCATTCGCTTAGCACTTAATTTTGTTTCCATAAGAAATAAAATTTGGGGATTAATGGCTCGTAATTTGTTCTTGAGCCTACTAACAGTTTGTAGTCTCCCCAAACCACGAACATTCCAACTTAGTATTTTCATAACTCTCGGCTGCTCTAAGCACCGGAGCTAGCCGTTAAATCAAAGGAACCTCTGTTATTAGTAGCGCCCACAAGAGCTTCATATTCATCCACTCTTCGTTGTCTCTTTTTACCTTCTAACATAGCTATAGGATCCTGTTCTGCCTCCAAGACCAAGTCCATAGGCCCATTAGACCCATCACCCATATTCGAAATATCAAAATCCCAATTACGCCACTTAGAATGTCCAGTGATGATTTGTCGACTTGGCCCCAAATTAGTGGAATTAGGATTAAAATATTGATTCCTCAAATCTTTCCCAAAATCACGCTTAGAAATATTCTCAGAATTAATGGGATTTCCTTGATTGGCACCTTCTAAAAATTCAGAAATGATCTGAGATCCATCCATATTTCGCAGCCACTGACTCGCCACCACATTCCGACGCCATGGCACCGCCTGTAATGAGAGATCCCAACCGAAGATAATTTTTGAAGGCTCGATTTTAGGACGAAAGGGGCAAAAACTTTCTCCATGCCCAAGTTTACCACAGATGAAACAGAATAAACTCAATTTTTCATACTTAAAACGAGCATAAATCGTGGCCTCCTTACCAATCTGAATTTTGTTCTTACGCTTTAATGGAGCCAGTACATCCAATTTTACCCGAATACGCATATAATTCTTAGAACCAAAATTGGTAGAAGGAGAGTCATAATCGAGAAACACACCCAAAAAATCTCCAAATTGTTTTGCCATTATTTGAGTGAACAAACCATGAGGTAAATCATGCACTTGTACCCAGAATTCAGTAAAATTTAGTGCCAGATCTAACGTATTTTCTCCTTTTTGAACACGTTGCAGGATGATCAAGTGATTGTTGAAAAACCAGGGGGTCGCACAAATCACCCTTTGAGCATCAACTTCATGAAAAAACTGGAATAAGAACCGTTTATCTCCCAAGTCAGTGATGCAAATCCCAACTGGATGCCAAAGATCCGCCATTGTATTGCGTAAAGAGGGAAAATGAACCACACTATCCGTTAGATAACGGCCCACCAGGCAGAATTTGTAAATCCCATACACCGCCACTGCTTCTTCTTGAAATGCTTCTTCCTCATCATCCAATAGACTCAGGCCCGCTAACTCATTTTCCATTTGAGGGGAGAAGATAAGCAAACGCCACAGACCAGCAATATACGTTCCAAAAAGAAAATAAGATCAGATTCTGGAAAAGAGAAAAGGAAAAGAATCAAATCAAACTAGAGTACGTGCCAAAAGGCAGACAGAGAGAAACGTGCCAAAAGGCAGACTAGGTTTTACTCATGTGTTAATTTTTTAAAACCAAACAACTGATTATTTTAAACTGATGCATTAAGAGGTATGTTAAAACTATAATACTCCTATCAAGAGGTATATTAAAATTATAATTCTCCTACCAAACAATGCATTAATGCATTAGAAATAATTATCTCAAAAATAACTTGATAAAATGATTTACTTTTTTGTATAAATAAAAAAATATTAACATTTATTATATAATTTTTATAATCTAATTTGATAATTATCGCAATAAGAAAAAATATAAAAATAATTTTGCACTTCCTCAATAAGCAAATTTATTTATGGAAAAATGTTGGTTAATTATTTGACTCAATCGCTAAACAAATTTTAATTTTTTCATAAAAAGCAATTTGAGGTCTTCAATTTATGCAAACAATGCCTTGCCTTGCCCATCGGTTTAGTTTGTTCAGTTGATGGTATTTATATTATAGTAACAAGATTTGTAACACTTCAAAAAGTAGGAGATTAGAATTTTAAAATTTATATGAATTAGATTTTAACATTAGTGGTTAAGAGCTTAGTAAAATTTTTAAAGAACCAAGGTTCTAATCTTACCTTTTTCACTTTTCCCTTTTATTTTTCTAGGAATTAAGGTTAAAGTAGCTTATGTATTATTGGTGGTAAAATAGAACTTTAAATTAGGCATTATCTTAATGGCTAAGATTCATCCTCTCCATCTTTTTGACTAGAGGTTCAAGTCACATTGGTTTTATTTTTGTTATCCTTGATTTTGGCCAAAAAGTATCAATTGTCAAACAACCCTTAATTTTTTCAAAGTCCAACTAATAAATCACTGCCTAGAACAATTAGGATTCCCTATTTGATTCTTATCCAAATTGAAACCCTCATTCTCCCCATTTCTTTTCAATTTTCACTGCAAACTCTCTTTTAAAAAATTCTCTCAAAGTTCTTGCTGGAAATTTAGTTCTTGAATCTTAACTTTGCAATCAGGTCCAAAGAGAATCATTTATCATCAATCATTGAATTTTGCGCCATCAATTTCTAAAAATTCTATCAACATTGGTATGTTTATCTTGTTTCTCAATAGCTAGATCTCATCAATTCTGGAAAATCATTGTTTTCGTTAGATCTTTCATCCGTTACGGATCTTTTATGATCTTGTCAAAAAAACCAGCTAAATCTCAAAATTCGTCGTTTATTATTGCATTTTGTCAATAGAAAGATTCGTTTAGGTAATTTGGATAATATTTGGACACGAGGACCATCATATAAGACCCCCTAAATCTAGTCGACACAAACGGACGTGTGGCTAGCCCATGTGGATCACACGACCTCACACATGGCCATGTCCTCTTTGAAACCCCTAAAACTCCACTTCTCACATGATCTGAGTCTCCCCACACGATCGTGTAGCCCTTGCACCTTACCTATTCGAATCACACACGGCCTGAGACTTTGCACACGGTCCAGTCACACGACCATGTGGCCCCTGAAACTCAAAAATTATAGTTTTGCCTTAACTTTTATTATTTTGTTCAAATTAATCCCTGAATAGATTTTAAATGTCATTTAGAGAACTAGATTGTGCAATTAAGTCCTGGATTAGGAATAGATTGATAGAATGCATGGATTAATGAATTTATAAATGTGGTTACTCTTGAGTGATTGATTAAACCATGAATGAATTTACATAATATTTGTATAAATACCCGATTGAATGATTCGTATGCCCTAAATGGTTGACATATTGAATGCTTAATTAATTCGTGAATGCTATTGATTTGCAAAGAGATAGAAAATTGAATATTACAATGTTTGATTGCTTTTGAATTAATTGTAATGCATTTGCATGGGTTGGGTTGATATGATTGGAGGAAGAACCGGTAGTATCCCTGTAGTTAATTGTTCATTTTGTACTTACAGTTACAGTAGATTTCAACTACGACGTCTTGAAGTGTACTCACAGTTACATCAGATCCTATTTACAACATTTTCGTTATGCTCTCACGGTTCCTCTAACAACTCTTATCTACGAGATGACCGTGTTTTTGTAGTTACCTACAACTTTTATCTATAATTACCTGTATCTGAGTGTGGTATTAAGTCCACAAAATTGGAGTGATGGTGGAGGGAGTTCTGGGGAACTCTCAATTTTAGAGCGTTAGTGGTAAGACAACCAATTTTTGAACTGATTTTCGTTATGGCATATTTGACAATTTATGCATACATGACTGAATTTACTTGATGAAAAGATTAGATTTATTTATGTGCATATATCTTTCGTGAACAATATGAAAAACTTTGATGAAAATATTATTTTTGCTTGACTAAAATAGCAACACCGAATTACCATATTTGAAATTGACAGATATTTATAACAGAATGCTATTCTTGGTAATAATGTACGATTTTATTTAGTCTTTAAAAATATAACTGTATGATTTGGTTTATTGTAAAGGGGCTCACATTGAGCTTCCATAGCTCACTCCCCCTAATTTCTTTCTTTACAGATAATCCTTTAGGCTAGGACACAGACACGACACTTGGAGGGTCTCGACTTTTGGTTCATATTTATTTCCGTTAATGTTATTATTGTTAATTCCTTAGGAGGTAGAGTTATTTTCCGTTTTCTTTTATTATGTCCAATCTAATTATAAGAACACTCAAATTCAGCCTATCAACACCTTTATTTGAGTATAAATCCCTAAACATTGTAAAAGTCTAATCTCAACGGTTGGTTGTGCCATTGATAGCCATAAAACAACTATATCTAGTTTTAAGCTACTAACTATATATGGTTTTAAGATTTGGTTTGAAAGAAATACAAAATAGCTAGCATATGCGGGACTTCTCGAAGCCGAGCTTTTGAAAATAATAACTAAAGAGTGGAGATAGATAGCTGCAAACAGTCAACATATGACATGGTTGGTGTACATGAATGATGAATGTATATAATGTGTCATTGCCCATTGGCCTCACTTTTTCACTTGTCCAAATCTATTTCCCTTCCTTTTCCTATTCCTTTATGTTCCAACAATTTTTACATTTTCACTTTCATCCTTTTCATTTATGAAAGCCATAACATGCACAGGGACTAAAAAAGAAAGTCATAACCCAAAAAGTCATAAATTATACATATAGGTAATAAATTTGAAAATCATATGAAAACATGACATTTTTAATAAAAATAATATATAATTTAAAAGTTCCGCATCACACATTTAATATTTGTATTGGTATAAATTAATTTTTAAAAAGGTGAACATATAATCAATAAGTCACAATTTGAATTTGTTTAACACCAGTTATATATTGTTATATTCATTTGTATAATTTTAACAATTAGTTGTTATACATTTTTTTTATCATGTGTTGGTTCTACTCTGGGTTTAAGTCCTTTATATGCATGCCTTTTCTGTATTAGTTTCATTCTAGTTCCACTTATATGGATATGTTTATTTGTGATTGTATTGTAATTTTATTTGTAAAAACTTTTTAAAAAATAGAATTATTATTCTAAATTATTATTCTATGCATTATTAATGGAAGAATGCTATCAAATGTTTTTATTTTTATAGAGACATAGTAACATCTTTGTGATTTTTTTTTAATTTCTATATAGAATACTTATCCTAAAACGTAAATATAATTTTAACACATTTACTCATTGTATTGATTTTAAACTTATAATGTCAAGACACGGTAAGCAACGTGTAACACGCCTAACCCGTATTCGTCGCCAAAATAGGGCTATGGAGCATTACCAGAGTTTACAGTTCAATTACAATTAATTTATGTCATTTACTATTTATTTCCAAAAATCAATCACAATCAATAATAATGTCCCTTATACGGGTCATTGAGGCCCAAAATACATATTAGAATCGAGTCGAGATAAAACTGGGATCACAAAAATTTTTTCGTGAAATTTCAAAATTTTTCTTAGGTGCAGGGGACACACGCCAATGTGGCCAGGCCGTGTGGATCACATAGCCAATGACACGCCCGTGTCTCAGGCCGTGAGGGCATTCAATGTGAGGCATACGGTTGTGTCCCAGCTCGTGTCCTTACCCGTGTAACTTTCTGACTTGGGTTACACGGCCAGCCACACGCTCGTGTGCTAGGCCGTGTGGACAATTTAATTTTTGAAAATTAAGTGCAGGGATTACATGACCAAGGCACACGCCCATGTGCTGGGCCGTGTGTCTCACACAGCTGAGACACAAGCCCATGTCTCTACCCGTGTGCTCAATTCTAAGCATTCAGACACGGTTAAGACACACGCCCGTGTGCCTGCCCGTGTGGACAAAATAAGGCCATTTTCCAAGCCTTATTTCTCACCCTTTTTACCTTGCACCTACATCAACACCCCAACATATTTCTAAATCAAATTGACACTTATAATCCAAGCCAAATACAAGTAGTATGTATGATATATTAACACATATATATTCAAATGTTTAACTTACCACAATAGCAGTTATGTTTATTTTTTGCAAGTTTTACCAATTATTAACTCAATTTCATTCATCTTTTGGTTTATATGTCTTTTACCATTTAACCATTTCAACACATCTCAACATGATATGGTCTTTTATGATTACAACCAAAATATTTCATCATTTATTCTAATTTAGCTTATACATGCCATTATACTAAATAAGTTTGCTATTTGTACCAAAACGGGCTGAAGGATAGTGTGATGATACTCCGACCGATCTCCAACCCTATTGAGCTTCGAGCACTATAAAACAGAGGAAAATAAAATAGAGTAAGCATTTTATGCTTATTAAGTTCGTATAACAAGAATTTAACTTAACAATCATGCTCATTTAATTAAACATGTATAATGTGCATCCAAACATTTTTGATCAATTGCCTAAACACAAGCTCTTATTAAACAAGTTAGTCATATGATTCATATGTATATCAAGATAACAGAGATGAGCTCATCATATAATAATTTTTGAGTATTTTAGGTATATTTTAAAAAATAAATCATATTAATCTCATGTTTTCTTTTAATGGAAGTTTTATCCGTTGAATCATTAAAATATCGATGGATACCCAGATAGTATACTCGAGGTATACAAATCAATGATCCATCAACTCATGTTCATGGTACCTATAGGGGCACATAATTAGGAAGCACACTCTTGAGCCATATATCAAGATGCTCATATGAGCCATGTAACAGAAAGCTTATCCGGGCTATATCAGGAAACTCGTAAGAGTCTATAACAAGAAGCTCATTAAGCTTAACAGTTAACTCCAAAGAGTTATTATCAAGGAGATCCGGATAACATAACAGGGAGTTCAAGCGATCAATGTCAGGAAGCTCATAAGAGCCTATATTAGGACGCTCACAAAGAGCTACGTTCGTGTCCGCAATAAATGCTAGATCACAACCGATCGAGTCGTGTAACAGGACGCTCACAAAGAGCTGCGGTAGTGCGCAACACATGTAGGATCACTACCGATTAGTATGCTCGTAGGAACTATATATCAAGACGCTTGAGAGGGCTTATAACAGGATTGATCGTCTGAGCTATATTCTATATGCAACATATGCAGGACTTCATTCAATATGGAAATCATGTATCCAATCGAATTTCATTACTCAAACGGAACTTAACATTTTCCGAATATTATTGATCATATGATTATTTCATACATTTTTAACATTTATATAATTCATATAAACACATACCACACTCAATTCAAGCATAAAAATAAACACAATTTAGTTACACGAACTTACTTGACACTTGTTCGTTTATGAAAATCTACTAATCTGTCACCTTTTATTTTCCTCGATCTAACTCTTTATTTGATCTTTCCAGATCCAATTAAGCTTGCTTGATTTCCTTTCTCTTTCCTAGGGTTTCCATGTATTTTGGGGAAGAAGATGCTAATAACAATATGATGTTTCTATTTAAATTTATTATCATCCATTAATTTTTCAACATTCCAATTTAGTCCTTTTTTTTTTCTAATTTTCCATGGATGATTCATCAAAAATGGTCTAATTGCCATATAAGGACCTCAAGTTTTGAATTCCATAGCTAATTAATCCTTACAGCTACTAGAATTTAACTTTTGCATTTTATGCAATTTGGTCCTTTCCATAATTAAACATGAAATCGATAAAATTTTCTTATCAAAATTTTCATATGTTTTTCCTATCATAATACAGACCATGCAATAATATTAAAATAATTTTCTTTATGACTCAGATTTGTGGTTCAGAAACCACTATTTTGATTTCACTGAAAACGGGCTGTTACACAACGTCCACAAACGGCTACCGTCCTAATAAATACCATATGGATTCATTCACCGACAGCAATAGTTGATAATTGAGGTTTGGTGGAACAATCAATGAATCTGCCAATAAAATGGAACACGTATTTTCCATTTTGGGTTAAAACATTTTTTTGATTTTTCTTTCATTCATCCTCCATCGAAATCATATTACACGTTAAATAATTTCGCATTTGACTTGGAATATATAAGGTATGGTAAAAATATTAATAATTAGGGATGACATTTTGAATCAATCCATTCTAAATAGAATGAGTTTTTTTTTTTTTTGAAAAATGAATGTGGAACGGAGTGAATTTTTTTCTTTTAGATAGTGGGTGTAGAGCAATTACAATAATTGCTTGACCTGTGCTGATTCACCCTGCTCCACTATATGAAATTATCATTTTATCCTTGTATATATAACTATTAAAAGAGTAAAAATATAATAAAATATTATAAAAAGAATTTGTATTTTATGTTTAAATAATTTTTGAAGAATTCTATTTAAATATTTACTTAACTTTAAAAAGATTGAAAATATTGAAGACAAGTACCAAAAATTAAATTATAACGAAATGGAGTAGGGTGGAGATGGATGCATCCAACATCCATAGGATGGTAGTGGTTTTCAAGATTATATATCCATAGTGGAGTGGTAGTGGATTTAGTAACATTTTCCCCTGCCCCGCTCCATTGCCATCCCTATTAATAATTTCTTCAACGTCAAATGGGTTTTAAATAGCCCAATGTCCCTTGTTATATATAATTTGTTAGAATGGGCTTCGCTAGCTTCATCTTGCCAATCACAACCTCACTTACGGGTAATACATTGCCAACTCTAACCCTCATCATCACATGTATAGTTGAGATGTGAAGTACCTCTAGCTTATCTCGTCAAAGATAGGTGTTGAGCCTCCTCACATGAAACACACGTGATACTTCATCAACTCGATATCAATCTAATCGTAGTCAGATCACCAAATCCACTAGTCTTACCGTTGGCTAGCTGGGAAGACCTATTATGTCCCTTAGAGGGCCAACCATGACAAGATTAACATTGTAATTCCCTAAAAATTTTAATATGACACATGACATAATTCTAGGCTCAAATATTGAGAAAATTTATGGAATGACTCAATAAGAAATTTTATGGAAGGAATAAGATATTGGAGATTGGAATATGTGAAAACAATTGAAAATGTGACAAAAAAGACTAAATCGTGAATTTTGGAAAGTATGAAGGCTAATGTGCAAACTGTCTAAAAATGGAAAATATGAATTGAGATGGAATATTTGACATTGAACGAATTTGAATGTGATGTGGTGGGATGGAAATCACTTTTATGACTAAATTAAAAAATTGAATAGTATTGGGACTAAATGATAATTTTCCTATTTTCATCGAGAAAAGGGAAAAACTATAATTCTCACCACTCAGGACTTATACTGAGAGTTAAGTACTGAATTTTGAGAAGAAATTGTGAAAAAGGGCAAAAAGGATCAAAATGGTAATGTTTCCATAAAATGTTAATTTGGTCAATTCCCAAGACTTTTATTATGGAAATAATATTTACATATGATATTTGATGTTTAAAATTATTTTGGATTGTTGGAGCCTCATATTGAATCATCGGGCCTTACTTTGACAAAAATTGGACATAAGCATGTGAACCTGGGCCTTAGGCCTAATTGTTGATATTTTAGATGGGAAAAAATCCATTAGCCATTCATTTTCTTCCCTACCCAGCTAGCTGCAGCAACCATGGCTACCATTTTTGTTTATTTCATTTGCTTGATCATTTTTTCATTCTCTTTAAAAATTTTCATTACCTACCTTAAGATTTTGTTAAAATCTCAATAGAAACCACCTCTTAAACTCATTACCATCATCAATTTCACCCATTTCAGGTTAAGGTTTATGGAGCTTTAAGTGAGAGAAGATGAAACTAGAGTGAGGATGTTTCAATAATGGTAAGAAATGGTTTCTTAAACCTCCATTAGATTGATATTTGTTAATATTTGTCATGAAAAAGCTTAGAATGAATTTATATGAATTTTTGAATATATTTTTGTTGTATGGAAATGGGGAATCATTCGTTCATGGAGTTCCAAGCTTGATTGATGATGGATTGGTGTTCATGGAAGCTTGATTAAGCGTTGGAAAATAGCCAACAAAGTAAGTATTGTGTATACTTAGACTTACCCTAAGTTAGTAAGCTTAGGAATCATGAAATTAATGTTATAATTAGGTGTTTAGTTATGCTAGTATACGTTTGAAATTTTATGGCATAATATGTTGAAATAAGTCATTAAAATGTAAAGTATATTTATGAGTGGGCATTAGGCATTATTTTAGGCAACTATGTGAAAAGAATGTTAAGGTTTCCATGGAAGTAACTAAATCTTGATAGGATATGTATGTATAGCTGTGAACCATACTATCATTATAAAAGGATTGGATAAGGCCATTATGGCAAAAAAAAAAAAAAAAAGAAGTCAAATTGTAATGTCCTGCTTAATGTCGGCAAGTGTTGATACAAGCCTAAAACACTGAAATGGCTATAACATGATATGAAACATTGAACATTGAAAATATGTATACGGACTAATTAAAAAGGTAAGTTGAAATGTTTATGGAATGATACTTTAGTGCTTATATGTAGAGTTAGGCAAAAGATTGCCTACCTACGATATGAATTCTGAAAATGGAGATAGAAGATTTCAAATGATTGGAAATCATATTTATAATTGAAATGGTTATTGACATAATATGTGTAACAGCTCGTTTTCAGTGGTGTTGGAAACAGTGGTTTCGGGACCACAATTCTGATGACTGAGTTATTATTTTAATATTTATTTAATGTCTACGGGATTATTTTAAGGTCGTATTGTAACACCCCTAACCCGTGTCTGTCGCTTAACTAGGGTTAAGAGGCATTACCAGACAGATCGGAACATTTTACGCTCATTTCACAACATCAATCATAGAACAACATTTCATAATAATTCATACTCATATAGTCCCTTTAGAGAGTCTACGAGACCATAAACATGCTTTAGAGAAGGTTCGGGACTAAACCGATCTCATATGAAAACTTTGTGGAACTTAGAAAATATTTCTTTCAAAACAGGTCACACGCCCGTGTGGCTAGACCGTGTGCCTCACACGGCCATGCCTTGGACCATGACTCAGCCCGTGTGCAACACTGACTTGGGTCACACAGTCTGTCACACGCCCGTGTGTCTGACCCGTGCGCAACACTGACTTGAATCACGCGGCCTATCACACGCCTGTGTGTCTGGCCCATGTGCAAGTTTGACTTGCTTCGAATTGCATCCTTGAGAGACACGGTCGAGACACACGCCCGTGTGCTCAATCGTGTGGGAAAATATAGGCCATTTGCAAGGCCAATTTGCCACCAAAAATTGGGTCATACTTACAAGCATCAAACAAGCATCAATTCATATCCCAAAGGCAGCCAAAAACATACCAAATCATGCACAAATTGACTTGTAATAACATCATTCATTTCCATATACAAATCCAACTCAAACATACCAATTCAAAGTACCAATTTCACATTAAAAACATGTGATTCATACATCATATTAATCCATTTCAATTCATAGCATATCTTATCATATCAATTTCCCAAATCAACCATGTAACTTACCAAAATTGACCATTTCTTTTAGCCATTCATGGGCACATCAAAACATACCAAGTTTTGCATCACATAGCATGCACTAAATTCACTCCATAATCACATTCATTATCAAGCCATATCACATGGCTAAATTTACACATTTCAAAACATAATCAAAGTTCTCTAGCCTATACATGCCATACTTCAGTATGTACATTTCAAAAGATACCGAAATATAGTTCGATAGTGTGGTGATAATCCTCGATGATCCCCGAGCTCTCAGTAGCTTCGATAATCTATAAAACAATGCAAACACACACAAGTAAGCTTTCAAAAGCTTAGTAAGCCATATACAAATAAACTTATCACATAGAACAATTATAGACCATTTCATACATATGGTTCATGGCATAACACAATCACAAGTCATATTTCTTTTATAATTCAATTGCTCATGTTCACTTGCTCATAATCACATATGTCGTAATGTAGCTCACATATCAATTGATCATATACATATATACCTTTCATTGCCAAATTTCATATACATACATACATATGTACCGGAATCTTGATGCACATTTGTATACTCATTCATTTCTTTGAATGCTCGTTGAACCGTTCAGAATCAAATAGGATACTCGGATAGCTCAGAAAGCTCGTACAATGCCAACGTCCCAGATGTGGTCTTACATGTAATCAATATTGATGCCACTGTCCCAGAGGGTCTTACACGAAATCAAATACGATACCGATGTCCTAGACATGGTCTTACAAGTAAATCACAAATCGATGCCAACATCCCAGATGTGGTCTTACATGATAACTCATATCGAAATCCTATGTCATGACATACATATCCTAACTATTTCCTAAGGTTCGTACGAGACTTTTCGGACGTCGTCACATTATCGGAACTTTCCCTGATTTCACATATTCAGCTCAAATAGCCATATACCACAATTAATTCACATATAAGAAATAATATTTTAATTCAAACAAATTTATTTGTATGTTGACTTACCTCGTACGGGAAAGAACAGAAACGAATGGCTATTCAACTACTTTCAATTTCCCCTAATCTAATTTCGTTTTCTTTGGTTCTTGATCTATACACATTCAAATTTAACTTATTCATTCACCAAATCATTCAATTCAATCCATATACACATATTTAGGGTATTTAAAAAATTAGACTTCACATTTTCACATTTTAACATTTTAGTCCCTATTTTATAAAATCAAAAAATACACATAATTTCCTTATACACATGCTTGGCGAATATTCCATTAGTCCATATAAGCCCATACCTTTCATTTATTTCACATTTTAACCCCTCATTTTATACCTTTCTTAATTTAGTCTACAATAATAAATTTCATCAAAAATCCCAATACAAAACATATTTATCTAACACCAAGCTTTCATATTTCACCATTTAACATCACAAAGCTCTCAAAATCAATAATGGCATAACTTAAAATCATCATAAATTTCATGAATTAGGGCATGGGCTTAAGAGAACACTAAGCAACGATCACAAAAACATAGAAATTATCAAAAACGGATCAAAAACACATACCCGATTGATGCTTAGACAATGGCTGAATGTTTGAGAACTCAAAACCTTATTTCTTTCTTCAATTTCGGCAAAGATGATGAACATAAACACTTAATGCATGTTTTGTTTTATTAAAAATAACATTAATTCACATTTTACTATTTTAACCTTATTGTTTTCATGTAACAGCCCGATTTAGGGGTTAGTCAAAATAGTGGTTTCGGAACCACTAATCCTAGATTTAAGAAAATTATTTTAATATTATTCTGTTTTATGAGTTATGGCATGATTATATGGGTGCATGAAAATTTTGATGCTTTAATTTTAGCGATTACATGCTTAATTGTGAAAAAGGAATAAATCGCATAAAGTGCGAAAGTTCTATTTTACAAGCTAAAGGTGTCTAAAAGCCATAGAGTATTAATTGGAGGCCCTTAATCTGCAACTAGACCTTTATAAAGTGAGTGGTCGGCCATAGGGGACAAACAATGTCAAAATTTGTCAAAGTTGTTAGATTAGGTGGATTAAATTGAGGAAATATAATAAAATAAAGATAGGAAAAGATATCATATTTCCTCTCTTCTTATCCACCGAAAATTACCATCAAAATAGGGGTTTGAGAACTCAAAAATTTTAGCCAAGCTTCTCTCCTCGCAAGTAAGTGATTTTGATGTCATTTTGTAGCATGATCTAGCTAATGAGGGGACTATTTTGCAAAATGGTTAAGAGTCTAGGGTTTTTCCATGTGAGAAATTATGTTGTTTTCTGAAATTTTATGGAAGAAAATGAGTTTTAGTTGTTAAATAAACAACTTTTGTGAAAGGTGTTTCCTTGAAAACACCTAAAATGACCTTTTTGTAAAGGTTGTAAATGTGTGAAATAATGAGTATTGGGAGTTACTATAAGAGTAATTAATGTTCAGCTAGGCTTCTTAAAGAAGGAAATTTTATTAGAATCGATTTACGAGTGTAGGGGAAAAATCATAATTTTGCTAAAGTCTAAGTGTAACAGCCCGATTTTGGGGCTAGTCAGAACAGTGGTTTCGGGACCACTAATCTGAGGTTGAAGAAAATTATTTGATGTTATTTTATGTGTTATAGCATGATTATAAGGATGTATAAAAATTCTGGTGCATTAATTTTGGTGATTTCATGCTTAATTGTGAAAAAGGACTAAATCGCTTATAGTGCGAAAGTTCTAATATACAAGGTAGATGTGTCTAATAGCCATAAAATATTAAATTTGAGGTCCTTAAAGTGCAATTAGGCCAATAAAAGGGTGTTGGCTGACCATAGGGACAAGGGAGACAAGAGCATTAATTTTGTTGAAATTAGGTGATTAAAAATGAATAAAATATGATAAATAAAATAGTTGTCATTTTTTACTATTCACACTTCTTCTCCATCGAAAATTGAAGAGAGAATAGGGATTTTTGGAATTCAAATTTTTAGCCAAGCAAATCTCTTGCAAGTAAGTAATTTTAAAGGTCTTTCTTGATGATTTTTGTACTTTTGGAACCCCTAAAGCTTAAGCTAGCTAATGAGGGGACTATTTTGCTAAATGATTGAAAGTTTAGGGACTTTCCATGAGGGTGTTAATGTTCTTTACTGAGGTTTTATAGAATAAAATGAATGTTAGAGGGTTAAGAAACAACTTTGTGAAAGGTGTTATCATGAAAACACCCAAAAAGGACTTATTTGTAAAGGTTGTAATTGTGTAATAAATGCATGAAATAATTTGTTTTGTGAGTTGTTGTAAGATAAATAAATGTTTAGTTAGGCTTGTTTAATGAGAAAATGTGATGAAAAATGATTTACGAGCCTAGGGACAAAATCATAATTTTGCCAAAGTGTAAGGGCAAAATGGTCATTTTTGCCTAAGTAGAAATTTGGAAGTATCATGAATTATGTAGTAATTGAATGAGTGAATTATATTATTATAGATCAAGAAGAGCGCGGAAAGAACCTTGACTGAGGAAAAAGCAAGGTTATGAACTAAACCGTCAATTAACGTATTTTGCACCGAGGTAAGTTTATGTTTAAACGATAAATCTTTAATACATATGTTGTTACTCATTGATGCATTGTATGAATGAGATTAATTATGAGTGAGATTGATTGAAAATGATAGATAGTGAGTAATTCTCGTATGAACCTCGGAATAGAAACATAAGTGCAGAAAAATATCCGTAATTATTATTTGGTGGACTGTGTGCGATACCATCGTTTATACTATCGTTTGGTGGGCTATGTGTGAAACCACCGTAATTATTCTTGTTGGTGAGCTATGTGCGATACCACCCTATTATTGACTATTGATGAGCTGTGTGCGAAACCACCGAGCACTTAGTATCATTCCGTAGGGTTCATCGAGAAATTGTCTAAGTGAATATATTTCATGTGGCTTGTGGTGATGAGTGCAGGGAATATGTGCAAGTAAATGTGAGCAATATATATGTATATGGTTGGAAGGTGGTAAGAAACGAGGTGTGTAAGCATGATTATGAAGATGTGAAATGTTCTTACACAATATACAATGTTTGTGGTTGCTTTGCATATGGTAAGATGCTTATTGTTTACATGTAAACTTACTAAGCTTAAAGCATACTCCCTTTCTTTTCCCTTGTTTTATAGTGTCAAAGAGCTAGTTCGGGATACAAAGATAATCAGAAGATCACCAACACTATCAACTCATCTCGGTATATTTAGACTTAGCATTTTGGGTATGGCATGTATAGGGTTTAGACTTAGTGAAGTATCTTGTTGTTTTGGCCAAGTATGTTGGCTCTCTTTTAAAGATGAACTCTTTTGTAATTAGCCATATTTAATGACTCATTATTATTAATATATGAAAAGATGAGGTTATTCATGAATATGTATGATGCATGATTGGGTGGCTTGGTTAATGGTTGAATGTGATTTATGTTGTATAACTTAGGGTGATAAAAAGAGCTTGGCAAATAGCCTTGTTCTTGTCCATACGGGTAGACACACGGGCGTGTGTCTAGGCCGTGTGTGACACACGATCAGTCCCATGGGTGTGTGACTGAGCCGTGTGTCCCCTGCGTGTTAGATTTGCAAGTCAGTGTCAACCACTGGCTAGACACAAGGGCGTGTGCCTAGGCCGTGTGCCCCTTATGAGGTTGCTGATGTCATAAACAGTATACCTAGGTTTTCACACATAGGTGAGAACATGGGCGTGTTTAGGCCGTGTGAAGGACACGGGCCAAAGACACGAGCGTGTGCACGGCCGTGTGAAAACCCCTGTAGGTTGGAAAGGAAAAAGAAATTTCGCACGGGCTAGGGACATGGGCGTGTGTGACCACACTGCCTACCCACACGGGCGTGTCCTATTTCACATGGGCGTGTGGCCCTGTTTAGGTAGAAATTTTCTAAGTATACAAAAGTTTCCGGTTTGATTTCGAGACCCTCCGTTTGCATGTTTAAGGCCTCGTAGGCCCATAATAAGGACGTTATGAATGTGAAAATGAAATTATGAGCCCAAAGTTGTATGTTCAAGTAAGTTGAGTCCGGTAATGCCTCGCACCCGGTTTCGGAGTTGAATACGGGTAAGAGTGTTACACTAAGGGCAAAATAGTAATTTTTCCAAAGTATGATTTTTGAAATGGCTTGATTAAGGTGGTAAAAAAAATGAGTGAATTTGTTATTATAGATCAAGAAGAACGTGGAATTAACCTTGACCGAGGAAAAGGCAAGGTATCGGACTAGATTGGCAAATTAGCCTACTTTGAAATTAAGGTAAGTTTGTGTGTAATAAATTCAACATCATGCTATTATGTTTTGAAATGTTTGATATTCATGAAGAAGTATATTATTTCTATGAAATTGAGTAATGATGTTCAATGAGAAAATGATGAAAATTTATGATGTTGAAGTCCCGGTTGGACTTTAAGAAGTGAGAAGATATTATCATCGAGACATGAGAATCATAAGGTCCCGTATAAGACCATGTCTGGGACATGGCCTTGGCACTGAATTGAGATCCCGTATACGATCATATCTAGGATATGGAATCAGCATCGAGATGTGACCCCATTTAAGACCATATCTGGGATATGGCATTAGTGTCGTATTTATGTGTATGATGATGATTGTGTATTCTCGAGTATTCCAAGCGATTCATCGGGATAAATAGATAAGCTTATAATAGAGATGAAATTAGTGCTAAAGCTATGTGATGAAGTGATACAGGTACACGTGAGTAATTCACGAGAAATGTTTTCGATGTGTGACATGACATGTAATTGGTAAGAGTAAGCATAAGTAAGTTATGGCAATGTGCTTGAGACCTTGTGTTTTCATTCAATTCAATGGATGGTTGACATTATGAGCCTTTGTGTTGCTATTTATTTCATGCAAACTTACTAAGCTTTATGCTTACTCCTCTTATTTCCCTTTTCCTTATAGTATCGCCAAGCTAACTCAGATATCATAGGATGCCAGAGTTCGAAATCACACTATCAACTTCTCTTGATATAGCAAAGTTTGCTTAATCTTGGGCATGGCATGTATAGGAACTCGTTTATTTTGTATTATGTCATATTTGTTAGCCAATGTGTGGCTATTAAGGTCATTAAATTCATTTTGTAAATGGTCATTGGAAATTGGCCAATACTTGACAAGTTTATATATTCAATGATGATGAAGTTCATGAAGAGCATGCTTGTGTGATGGAATAAGTAATGAGTAGAGTATAAACATGATGAATGTAGTGTAAAACTATGTGTAGATGTCTTGATTTTGGGTATTAGAAGTACCCTGTGGTCATGATGTATGATGCATTGAAGTGGTATAAGTGTGGTTGCTTTGTAGGGTGTCAAATTGGCTTCGTAGATAGCCTTGTAATTGTCCACACGGGTAGACACACGGGCGTGTGTGACACACAGTCAGCCCCATAGGCGTGTTGATAGGCCGTGTGTCCCCTGCATGCTAAGTTGGCAAGTAAGTATGCTCAGTAGTAACCACACGGGCAGAGACATGGTCGTGTGTCTCAACCGTGTGGAAGACACAACCATAGAACTTGGGCGTGTCCCTAGGCCGTGTGAATTCTGCACCTGAAATAAGGTCACAGACGTGTGCCTTAGCCGTGTGACCTTATTGTGATGATGACGTAATAAACAGAATATCAAGGTTTTCACACACGGGTGAAGACTGTGAGGGACACTAGCTATGGACACGGGTCTGTGTCAGGCCGTGTGAAAACCCTTGTAGGTTCGAAATGAAAAGTAAAATCCACACAGACTAGGGACATGGTCGTATGTGATTACACGGCTTGCCCACACAGGCGTGTCCCTCTTTACTTAGGCGTGTGGCCCTGTTTTGTGTAAAAAAAAATTTTAAGTGTTCAAAAGTTTTCGGTTCAGTCCTGAACCACTCTGTAAGTACGTTAAGTTCCCGTAGACCTATAAGTGGAACGTTATGAATTCGAATGAAAGGTGTTAATTTGAAATGGACTGTTATGGATCGATGTTGTATGTTTGAGCAAGTTAAGTACGGTAATGCCTTATACCTGGTTCAGGTGTCGAATACAGGTAATGGGTGTTACATTTAGTGGTATCGGAGCTACGGTTTAGTCGATTCTCAAATAACGTAGCGTTAGTATGAGTCTAGCTATACATGCTATATGTACGAATATTTACATAATGATAGTGTGATGACTTCTGACGGTTTAAATTGTGTTTTTATATAGTATATGGATCCCGAACGAACTGCGGCTGATGATACGACAAGTATTGCGTCGAATCCCGTGCAAGGGACCGCGCAGTTGAAAGTAGACCCGAGACTTTGGGTCAGGGAGAAGAGGCTCGAGAAGCCTTTCTCCATATGATGAGCAACTGGTACACTGAATTTGTTTGAGAAAATCCTAATGCTCAACCCCTTCCACCCCCACCTATTCCTCAGCCTACCCTGTAGCTCCCCAAGTTGTGGATGTAGTAAGAAGAGAAAAGCCTCTAGTTGATAGAATCTGGAAACAAGGAGTTGAGAAATTTCGAGCCAGTAAAGATGATGATCCAGAGAGGGTGAAATTCTGTGTTGAGAATACCATCAGGGTATTCGATGAGTTGTCATGCACACTTGAAGAGTGCATGAAGTGTGTGGTATCTCTCTTAAGAGATTCGGTCTATCAGTGGTGGAATACCCTTGTGTCGGTGGTACCAAGGGAGAAAGTTAACTGGGAATTCTTCCAAGAAGAGTTTCAGAAGAAGTATATTAGTCAAAGGTTCATTGACCAGAAAAGAAATGAATTCTTGGAGCTAAAGCAAGGTCGAATGACAGTGACCGAATATGAGCGTAAGTTAGTAGTAAATATGCTCGGGAGTGCGTATCGACAGAAGTCATTATGTGCAAAAGGTTTGAGGACGGGTTAAATAAGGACGTTCGTTTATTTGTTGGTGTCTTAGAACTAAAAGAATTTTTTGTGTTAGTGGATAGAGCTTGTAAGGCCGAAGAACTGGTTAAAGAGAAAAGAAAGGCTAAAATCGAGTCCCGTGACTCGAAAAAGAGACAACTTAGTAAGTCATTCCAATCCTTATCTAAGAAGTCAAGAGATTTCACTACCCGATCAGCCACTTTGGCTGGGATTTCAAATAGAAGTAAGGGTAAACAATACTCGGTATCTAAAGCTCAGATCACTTCAGTTGCTAGTGTTGGCAACGCTTGACCAAGAAGACTGGAATGTCCTCAATGTGGTAGACGTCATCCCTTTGAGTGTCGAGCAAATGAGAAAGCCTGTTTTAAATGTGTATCCCTAGACTGTTTTATTAGAGATTTCCCCAAGGTAGGTGAGAAAGAGAAACCTCAGAGTGTAAGACCTGGGAGTACTGCTAGGGGAAGACCACAGAGAAACCCAGAAAATGAAACGAGTAGTAAGAATACATCTAGAGAGCAGACTACAAGATCTGAGGGTAGAGCACCAGCGAGAACATATGCCATTCGCGCTCGCGAAGAGGCGTCCTCCCTTGATGTGATCATGGGTACATTTTCTCTCTATGATACTCATGTTATAACTTTAATTGACCCGGTATCTATCCACTCATATGTTTGCATGAAGTTAGTATCTAGTATGAACATGCTTGTAAAATCTACGAAATTTGTGATAAAACTGTCAAATCCCCTAGGCAAATGTGTGTTAGTCGATAGAGTATGCAAAGGTTGCCCTTTGATAATTAGAGGTTATTAATTTCTTGCTATTCTCATGTTATTGCCATTTGATGAATTCGATGTCATCCTCGGGATGGATTGGTTAACTAACCATGATGTGATAGTGAATTGTGGAAGGAAATTTATCGAGTTAAAATGTGAAAATGGGGATGTTCTTCGTGTTGAATCAGATGAGCAGGATAGATTGCCTATAGTGATATCTTCCATGTTGACTCAGAAATACTTGAGAAAAGGATATAAAGGTTACCTTGCCTTTGTGATGAATGCTAAAGAGACTGAGTTAAGAATTGAATCAGTGCCCATAGTATGTGAGTATCCAGATGTTTTCCCAGAGGAATTGCCAGGGTTACCTCTGGTTAGAGAGATTAAATTTGGTATTGAGTTAGCTCCTGGTACTGCCCTCGTTTCAATTGTTCCGTACAGAATGGATCCAACCAAGCTAAAAAAACTGAAGGCACAGCTGCAAGAGTTGACGGACAAAGGCTTTGCAAGACCGAGTTATTCTCCGTAGGGTGTTCCCGTTTTATTTGTGAAAAAGAAAGATGGTTCCATGAGGTTATGTATATATTATCAGCAGCTCAATAAGGTAATCGTGAAGAACAAGTACCCGTTGCTAAGAACCAATGATTTGTTTGATCAATTAATAGGAGCCACTGTGTTTTCCAAGATAGATTTGACAGTCAAAGACTCAGATGTATCGAAAACAGCATTTCGGAGAAGGTATGGTCACTACGAGTTTTTAGTCATTCCTTTCGGTTTAAAAAATACCCATGATGTGTTCATGGATTTGATGAACCGCATATTTCGGCCATATTTGGACAAATTTGTTGTAGTATTTATTAATGACATATTGATTTACTTCCGTGATGAGAATGAGCATGCCGAGCACTTGAGGACGGTTCTGCAAAATTTGAGAGATAAACAATTATATGCCAAGTTTAGTAAAATTGAATTTTGGCTTAAGGAAGTCAGAGTTTTGGGGCACATTGTTTCGGGTGACGGTGTTCATGTTGACCTGAGTAAGATTTCAGCGATTGTTGAATGGAAACCGCCAAGGAACATAACTGAGGTTAGGAGTTTCCTAGGCCTAGCTGGCTATTACAGGTGGTTTGTCAAGGGATTTTCTATGATAGCTACCCCGAAGATGAGACTATTGCAAAAAGATGTGAAGTTTGAGTGGACAAAAAAGTGCCAGCAAAGTTTTGAGAAATTGAAGGCATTGTTGACTGAGGCTCCAGTTTTAGTACAACCTGAGTCGGGAAAGGAATTCGTAGTTTACAGCGATGCATCCTTGAATGGATTGGGATGTGTACTTAGAACCACACGCAGTGCTCATAATCGGTCGCAACTATCCTTCGAGCGTAACGGCTCAACCGCAGAAATTCTGCCCCGTACTCAGCCACAGATTTACCCCATTGTACCAGATTCAGAAATGCTTTCCTCTGAGCATCCACATAACTTGCCCCACCGTATTTCCTTTGAAATGCAGTTTTGAAGAAATCCCAGTCAATGCGATCTGCTGGAGTACCCTCTCTTACTGTGAGCCACCATTGATATGCCTCGTCCCGAAGAAGAGACACCGCTCCTTTCAATTTCTCCTCTGCCGTGTAGTCTAGCTCATCCATAATCCGCTCTACTGCCTCCAACCAATACTACGCTATATTTGGGGCCACACCAGAAATACCCCTAAATATTTCAACTCCATTTGCTTGAAGTCTCTCAGGAGTAGACTTCCGAGATACTATCCCAGAACTCGCCCCAGTAACTCACTCCAAAACTCTCAACATCGCTTGAGACAGGGCATCATCTCCCTCAGTTCTATCTTGAGATCTTGCTTCTGCCACAGGTGATGCTGGCGCTTCACCTTCAGGCTCATGCCTTGCTTCTGAAAGCTTAGCCTCTACCACGGCCGCGTGCAATACGTCCTCGCCCTCTAGCACTCATGTCTAACGTTTCATCTTAATCTGATTACAAATTTTATGCATTAGCTTTTCTTTTCACTGTTTATTAACGAGTAGTTTTATGAGAATAGAGTTATAAGTGGTTTTCCGCAAAAACACATGCACACCTAAAGGTTTCCATTTCTAAAGTAGAGTTGCCTAATTCTAGATTTCATAGCACAACATATCCACTTCATGCAATTCACTCAATTCAGTCAGAAAAACTTACCGTACAGACTTGGTGCCGAAGACTCGGGTGCCATACTTCCAGAAAACATGTACCTATATATATTTTCTTTCTAAACTATTTTTAAACCAAATTTGGAAAACGTTTTGAATCCAAAACCCATAGCCGAGTTTTGCAACCAGGCTTTGATACTACAATTGTAACACCCCAAACCCGACCCAAACACCACGACCGGATATGGTATGTCACATGGGAAAATTTCTGTGTAGCTTCGTGTATGGCAGAGAATTATAAAGTTCCCTTTTGAGACTTCAAGTTTAGTAGTCCATTTGAAAACTTAGTAATTATTTTATGAAGATTTAATTAGGTGACGTTTGAAAACACTTAACGTTACATCAAAGAAATCATGAGGTTTGCTATCGCATTTTGTTTATAAAACCGTTGGTTAGGTTTTGTGGAAAACATCCATTTGCATTTTATAAAGAAAATGTCTTGTTCATCCATTTGTGATATAACGTCTTAATATTTTAAACCACAATTAAACCCAAAATAATAGTGACCTTATTACAAATCAAAAACCCCCAAAAGTAGAGAACGATAAATAAAACAAAGTATTAGTTGAATTAAACCCGTGCATGGCCACCTCGAGTCCACTCCGGCCCAATCCACTGAACTAAGAATCACCTCCAAATGTTTAAGCAAAAAGGGTGAGTCACAAAGACTCAGTGTGCAATTAGTCCACATAAACAACAAGTGGCCTAAGCCCCCATTTCACAATCGGCCAAAGCCCAATCAATATAGCATATCATAATAGTCAATGCGATGACCCAACCCATCCTAATATTCCATCCTCCACACTTCGCTCCATATGTCCATCCTCAACACTCCTGTGGGGATTTCTACAATCAACCCTCCATCCTCTATACTCCTCTTTGGCAGCCATGCTGACAGTCATGCTGCTCAAAGTCGATATAATATGGTCTAGCCACCGATAAATATGTGACCAAGTTCCTGATATACAATAAGGCACCGAGCCATCGAAATAGTGTGATAGAGTCACCGATATACACATCCCCTTTATATCATTATCATTTCTGAAATCCCATGCACATGCAAACATAGTGTAATGAGCATATCATATAATATCATACAATTATTATTTAAAGCACCTGCACAATCATGCTAATGACAATATTTACAAGACTTAATCGAAGAACAACTAACCTGGTGTTACGATTTTACCCTTAATGGGTAACTCAACAGCCCTTACCGAGTTTTTGGCTTTCAAACAGTTCACATAAACATTTTAAACAAACAAGGAAAGTGTGGTAATTGTACACCTATATACGAGGAAAACTAAACTCTCAATATTATCGACACTCTCGGAAGAGGGAACAACCGCAATCTGCCGATTCTGACTTGAAGCCGGTCTACAACCCTATAGAAAATCTTGTACTGCCGATACCGCTCATTTTTTGAACTAAGGGATAGGGACTACGAGTCCAACCCCCTCATTTACTTGGCTGGTATTCAAATACATGAAAAGATCTTGGTCAGAAGACCGGGTTAAGGCATTGAAGAAGGTGAAACGGAAAATAGATACTCTAAACGAAGAAGTTCTTACCTAGATCGACAAAACCCGGAAGCTAATAGACTTGGATTAAGGACTCGTTGAAGTCCCTACAGAATCACCAACTTAGAATCGGTTTTCCAATATAGACAACAAGAAGTGACCTTTCGGCCTAACAAAACCACATGAATCCTTACTACCCATTCGGCCATCAATCACTTACCAATAATATTCCAACCGTTGGCCAGATGCAGAAAAGATTACGAAAACGAAACCCCTCCTACATTCGACCAAAACACCCAAAGTACCAAGGTTAACGCCTTCGGTTAAACAATCAGCAAGAGAAAAACAAGAATCAAAAGAGAAGAAGAATACTTACCACAAACAAGAAAGAACCGATTGAGAGGGTTAGGAGAATGAGTGTTGGCAATCCACTGAAACAAGAACAAATGAAGAGAAATGAACAATCAGAGATTCGGCTATAGAGGAAGAGTGAAAGAAAACTCAAAGAGGAGAAAACGGGAAATAGGTTTCGGCTTTGAGTAGAAGAAATAGAAGAAGAAAACAATGAAGTGGAGAAAGTGATAGGAGGGTTCGGCTAAGAGGATATGAAATGTAAAATGAGTATGAACAAAAGAAAAAAGAAAGGGTTGAAGTTTCGGCTTTTGGTTGAAAGAAGAAAGAATGCCAAAAGTGAGATTCCCAAGAGATGATTTCAGTTTGGTAAATGGCAGAAGAAAAACAAATGCTCACCGATTGCAAAAGAGAGTAAAAGACTTCTAAGGTTAATTTGCTATCACTCCTCTCACAAAGACCTTTGGAAGAATCGGCTCACACACACACACACCTAAAACTGAAAGTGCACCAAAATGAAAACTAAAAACTCCTTATGACTTTCGGCACTTAACCATACAAGGGCATACGGTTCACTTCAGCTCTACACATCCAAAATGCCGAAATTTACTAACCCATACACCCCTAGCTGAAACTCAACTCCACCAAAGCCCCGAATTCGGCCAACTCTAGCACCCCCAACACCTTCCATGATTTTCTCCTATTTTCCCTCTCCATCACCCATTTAATTTAGTTTGAATGATTCAAACTCCACCTTTCACTCATTGGCCACACTTTCAAATTATTTGACTCATTCCACCCTCATCCATGAAGAGCCCTTGCCGAAACCACCACTTAAGCTCCCCAGGCGCAAAAATAAAACTCCAGAATGCTGTCAATGCAACTCGAACTCCTTTTCCCTGCAGCTCGCATATGACGCCACTTCCAAGCACTCAAGGTGGCGTCTCCTTGCCAGTTCACCAACTCTTTTCTTGTGCCAACAAACCCAAATATTTATTCTTAAGACATGCCTCTCCTAGCTCTCCTCCTAAAGAGCTTAAAAAGAAAAATTTCACCAAGCCTTCAGCCTAACCCCGAGCCTTCTCGGGCCCCCAAACACACCCAAACAACAAGCAAAGCATACCCAACATACAGAAACATAATAAATGCAAAGCCCCTAATTCCCGAATATTACAGAAAGGCACTTTCACATCTTCTTAACCCGAAATGGCTTGGGAGAGGAAAGGTTCCTTTTTTTTAGAGTACTCTTGGGAACAGATCTAGTGGAGACGAGGTGGGGCCTGTAGCTCAGAGGATTAGAGCACGTGACTACGAACCACGGTGTCGGGGGTTCGAATCCCTCCTTGCCCACAACAGGCCCAAAAGGGAAGGACCTTTCCCTCTGGGGGTAGGAAAACCATGATCGAGATAGCGGACCCAAAGCTATGGAACTTGGATGTGGGTCTTTTGCCGAAATGGAATGGCCTTTTATTTATCATTTATCGTATATTTACTTTTCTATTTTCTATTTATATATAGTATTACTGGCCAAAACAAAATAAGATAAGCATTTTTTTTTATTTTACGCCCCGAAACTCTTCCTCAGCCAGGCTTGGGCAGAATGGCAGAGCAAGTACAAGTATTAGTAGCATAGAAAAAATGTGCTCATCGTCATTAAATTAATGTGTTTGCTCGCGGTAATTGTGGCCTCTTTGGAGAATCGATGACTACATCTTTGAGGCATTCGCTAATACTAGTACATTTGAGAATTCTTAATTGGCTAGTTGTAAATAGCCCCAGGACTATGGAACAAAGGATTATCCTGGACACCTACAACGAGGTATTGACGGTGATTCTCAAATATCCCAGAATAGAATGTGATACGATGAGATAGAATGCAATAGAAACAAAGACACATGGAACGGGTTACCTAACATTCTGAATTCTTTAATTCAGAATGAATCAAATCTCCTCAAGTAGGATTCGAACCTATGACCAAATCGATTAACAAATGACCGCTCTCTTCAACTGAGCTCTTGAGGAACAACGAGAGATTAGATCTCATAGAGTTCAATTTCCGTTCTCAACCCATGACCAATATGAACTCGAAGTTTCCTTCGTAACCCCCGGAACTTCTTCGTAGTGGCTCCGTTCCATGCCTCATTTCATAGGGAACCTCAAAGTGGCTCTATTTCATTATATTCCATCCAGATTATTGACATGACATAAGAGATGTCGGTTCTAGTCTATCTTTTTCTATTTCTATATATGTATATGGAAAGTTCAAAAATCATCATATAATAATCCAAAAATAGAAAAGAAAAAAGGGAGGTTAATGATGATTTTAAAATCTTTTATGCTAGGGGATCTAATATCCTTATGCATGATGATAATCAATTCGGTCGTTATGGTCGGATAAAATATTAATTATTAATATTAAAATTAAATATTAATATATAAATTGCATAAAATTAAAATAAAATAAAGTAGTAAATTACTAAAAAAAATTAAGACATAAAATAAATACAATAATAGATAAAACGAGATGCGACTTCCCCTAGATATTTTACACTTTCTCCCACAAAAAAATTGTAATGCCTACTCCGTTTGTAATTCCATCGATTACTAGCCTATCAAAAAAATGAGTTAGTTCTGCCAATCCTCTTATACCTTTTGTTAAGGATATTGAATAAAACATATCTATGTAACCACGATTATATGACCAATCATATATCAAAAATATCTTTTTATCCAATAAATTTTTTTTAGGACCCCTTTTTACAAATGAATTTAGTAAGTTTAAATTTTGTTAAGATGAATAAAAAGGTTTATATAAAAGGAATGCTGTAAATATTCTGAAACAAGCTATATTCACTGAAAAAGTTGCATTTTTAAATAATTGATACGAATCCTCAAAATCATTTGAATTTTGATGTAAAAGATTTATAGATGAAGTTAATAATTTTGATAATATATCCAAATGCATTCCTTCTTGATTAAAAGGAATTGCTATAGCTCCAACAAATAAAGTAAATAGAAGCAATATAAGCATAGGAAATAGCATAGTATTATCTGATTCATGAGGATAAGAAAAAGCCTTCTTGTAGCCAAAATTCGTAATATTAATAAAAGCTTCTTTTTTTCCACCAATTGTATATGGCTGCTCGTTGTTATTCATTGTTAATATTAATAAAGGAAATAAACAAAAATTTCTGTTAATTATTTTTTACTCTTCTTTACCCCATAGTTTTATTGAATAGAAAGAGCTACTTTTTTAACACTATATTTTTGAAAATGAACGTTTAAATATCCTTCAAAAGTAAGTAAATAGATCCGAAACATATAAAATGCTATTAATCCGGCGATGGACCAAGCTATTATTGCAAAAATCGGTGAATACAACCAACTGTCACTAAGAATTTCATCTTTGAACCAAAAACAAGCAAAGGGTGGAATACCACAAAGAGAAAGTGTACCTACTAAAAAAGCAATTTGGGTAATGGGCACAGGCTTTCTTAATCCGCCCATAAAAACCATATTCTGGATTTTCTCTGGAGAATATCCAACAATAGCTTCCATGGAATGAATAATCGATCCGAATGCTAAAAATAGCAATGCTTTCGAATAAGTATGAGTAATCAAATGAAATAAAGCGGCTCGATAAGACCCCATACCTAGAGCTAACATCATATAACCAAGTTGGGACGTTGTAGAATAGGCTAAACCCCTTTTGATATCTTTTTGAGCAAGGGCTAAAGTAGCCCCTAATAATACCGTTATTATACATATCAAAGATATTAGATTCATTATGTAAGGTATAACTATAAAAAGAGGAAGTAGGCGGGCTACAAGAAAAATTCCCGCAGCTACCATAGTGGCAATATGTATAAGAGCCGAAATAGCGATGAGGCCCCTCCATGGCATTAGGTAACGATACATGAAGAGGAAATTGGGCAGATTTAGCAACTGTGTTTAAAATAATAAAAAGAGGCACATAAAGTAACAAATAAAAAATGAACCTTATTATTATAAATCAAGTTATTAAATATTTCGAAAAAATCTTGAAATTCGAAACTTCCCGTTATCCAATAGAAACCTAAGATTCCTAATAATAAACCAAAATCACCTATCCGATTAGTTACAAACGCTTTTTGACAAGCGTTTGCCGTAGCGGGTCGTGTGAACCAAAAACCTATTAATAGATAAGAACAAATTCCAACTAATTCCCAAAAAATATAAATTTGTATCAAATTCGAACTAGTAACTAATCCCAACATTGAAGTATTGAACAAACTCATATAAGCAAAAAATCTCAAATATCCTTCATCATGAGACATATAATTGTCACTATAAATAAGAACAAAAATTCCAACAGTAGTGATTAATATTGACATAATAGAGGTAAGTGAATCAATAAAGTAGCCAAACTCGAAAGAAAAGTCATTATTGATGGTCCAAGACCATACATATTGATAGATAGAACTTCCATTTATTTGCTGAATAGATAGATCAAGTGAAAAAATAATAACTATACTTAACAATAAAATATTGGGAAAAGCCCACATACGACGAAGATTTTTTTTGTTGCCGTCGTGTGTAGAGTCCCATTCCTATTAAAATAGGAATGGGAAGTGGAACAAAAGGTATGATCCATGAATATTGATATGCATTCTCCATAAAAACTTTTTTGTTATTCTTTCTTAATTAATCGTTTCTGATTCACCGGCTCTTATCTCTTTTGATTGAAAAGGAGCAATAAAAAAATCGAGAGATTACAAAGTTAACTGTAATTTTCTATTCTTAATTTTTTAATCTTTCGCAACTATTTCAAAAATATTCAAATTTCTAAGTTAGAAGTAATCAAATGATCTCGCCGAGTTACTATAATGAAAAACAAAAGAATTCTTTTTTTAATTATAGTAATATTTTTCTGAAAATATCAATTATTATTTGTTATTACATATTACAATAATTTCTATTTACAATAAGTTAGATACATCGATCAAAAATACAAAGAATTCCCTCCAAAAAGTATGATATAAATCATAGGATGCTCTAGAACTTAAAAGAAAAACAAATTGTTTGAGTTTGTTTATTCGAACTTATTAACTAGTTCATTTTCATCACGGAACTGATTGATTGTCTTCCACTACAATAAATGAACCTTTTCTTGTAGGATCTTGTAGGAAAGGCTATCTGATATTTTCTTTATATTTACATATAATTAAAAGAAAAATGACTATTAATATAATAAAATATTTTTTTTCAAAATTATGTATCCTTTAAGAGATTAACTACGAGTCTCATTCGAATTTGGGTGAAAATGAAAATTGGGCATACCCTCTCTTCGAGCTTGACCAATTACCAATTTATGGAAAAAAAATTAAAATTCAAGTTTGCATATGTAGATAAAATGGGTTTTACACTTTTTATTTTGATGTAGTTTTCATGTAGAAATGGAGATGCATAAATTATAAATGCTTGGGGGTATGATACCCGCCAATACTGGATTCAAAGGATTAGTGCACCGGCCACGGCAACACAACAACATTCTTTTGGAAACAAAAAAAAAAAAAGAATTTCTTCGAGGGAGAAATGAGAGATATTTTCTTCCACCACCGAGAATTATTTGACTCTTGCATTTCACACAATTTACATGATACATCAGGCCGCTCTTTTATAGGTATAGAATTTAATGATTCTTAAGATAATTTATTGTGGTCATTTGAGTTGTTAATTTGTTAATAGTAATAAAGAGAATAACAAATAGAAAGTAATGGCTTGGCTCGTGGATAAACGACCAATCCCCGGTAGAAGAGAAGGTTCCATTGGAACTATTATTTATTTCAGGGTGTCTTGTCTCTTTTTTTTTACTTAAAAAAAAAGATTGAGAGAGGAAGTGCAAACAGAAATGGCAAGAAGACATTGGAACATAAATTTGGAAGAGATTTTGGAAGCAAGAGTCCATTTTGGTCATGGTACTAGGAAATGGAATCTTAGAATGGCGCCATATATCTCTGCAAAACATAACGGTATTCATATTACAAATCTGACTAGAACTGCTTGTTTTTTATTAGAAGCTTGTGATTTAGTTTTTGATGCAGCAAGTAAGGGAAAACAATTCTTAATTGTTGGTACCAAAAATAAAGTCACTAGTTTGGTGGCGCGGGCTGCAATAAAGGCTCGGTGTCATTATGTTAATAAAAAATGGCTCGGTGGTATGTTAACAAATTGGCCCAATACAGAAAGGAGGCTTCATAAGTTCAGGGACTTGAGAACAGAACAAAGACGAGGGGACTCAACCGTCTTTTGGAAAGAGATACAGCTATGTTGAAGAGACAATTATCTCGCTTGCAAACATATCTGGGCGGGATTAAATATATGACGAGATTGCCTGATATTGTGATCATCGTTAATCAGCAAGAAGAATATATGGCTCTGCGAGAATGTATCACTTTGGGAATTCCAACAATTTGTTTAATCGATACAACTAGCGATCCGGATCTCGCAGATATTTTGATTCCAGCAAATGATGACGCTATAGCTTCAATTCGATTAATTATTAACAAATTAGTAGTTGCAATTTGTGAGGGGCGTTCTAGCTATATACGAAATCCTTGATTAATAATAAGATAAATAAATTAATTTTTGGAACTACATAGACCTATGAAATGGGTTACTATATCCTGAATCACACAAAAGAGATAAAAAAACTGTGAATATATAAAAAAACTGTGAATATTGTGTGATTAGTTTCGTCGGTGTCAAAAATATAGAATTTGAGTAGGCAAGAGAAGATTGAATCAAAATAATTCCTTTTTTTAAAAGTAAAGTTCTATTTCTGTCAGTGGGCAATATGAATGGTATATCAAACGCACTAAACGGGTTATACGATATCTCTCGTGTGGAAGTAGGCCAACATTTCTATTGGCAAATAGCAGGTTTCCAAGTCCATGCCCAAGTACTTATTACTTCTTGGGTTGTAATTGCTATCTTATTAGGTTTCGCCGTTATCGCTGTTCGGAATCCACAAACCATTCCAACCGTCGGTCAAAATTTGCAAGAAGGCAAGGTGATAGCATATGCCTTGAATGGATTTGGAGTTGGCCGTAATTGTATTTGCACTAAAGATTTGGAGACACCTTTTGTATGGTGAGAAACGTCGAGTGTTCACTGATCATAAGAGTCTAAGGTACTTGATGACTCAAAAGGAGTTGAACCTAAGGCAACAGAGATGGATAGAGTTGATAAAAGATTACGAGTTAGTAACTACCATACGGGAAAGGAGAATGTGGTCGTCTATGCCTTGAGTAGGAAATCCTTGTTTGCACTGAGATCCATGAATACACTGATGGCTTTATCAGATGATGGTTCTATTCAGGCTGAGCTAAGGGCTAGATCAATGTTTCTCCAAGAGATTTGTGAAGCTCAGAAAGGCGACAATAATTTACAAGCTAAAAGAGTTCAATGTGAGTCGAATGTCGAGTCGGACTTTTGGATTAGTCTTGATGGATGCGGACTAATGGATGTTTGATGCTCTGAGATAGGGTCTGTGTACCCAGAAATGAAGAGCTTATTCGAAAAATTTTGCACGAGGCACATATTGGATGTTTGTCTGTACATCAAAGCAGCACGAAGATGTATAATAACTTAAATAAATGTTATTGGTAGCCGAGTATTAAGAAGGACATTTCAGAGTTTGTATCAAGATGCTTAATTTGCCAGCCAGTGAAGGCTGAACACCAAGTACCTTCGGGTTTACTTCAGCCTATTACGGTTCCTGAGTGGAAATGAGACCGAATTGCTATGGATTTTGTGATGGGTTTACCGTTGACATTAAAAAAGAAGGATGCAGTTTGGGTCGTGGTTGATAAACTTACGAAGTCAGCGCATTTCATACCTGAACGGGTTGATTATTTGCTTGATAAGTTGGTGGATTTCTATGTGTCAGAAATAGTAAGACTTCACGGAGTACCGTTGTCGTTTATTTCAGATAGAGATATGAGATTCAGATCATGGTTTCGGAAAAAGTTACAAAAGGCCTTAGGCACAAAATTTAGCTTTAGTACAGCTTTCCATCCGCAAATCGATGGTCAGTTGGAAAGAGTAATCCAGATTCTGGAGGACATGCTCCAGTGTTGTGTTTTGGAGTTTCAAGGCATTTGGGAAAACTACTTACCATTAATAGAATTTGCCTACAATAATAGATTTCAGCCAAGCTTAAAAATGGCGCCTTACGAGGCATTATATAGGCGTAAGTGCTGAACGCCCCTGTATTGGACTGAACTCAGAGAGAATCAGATTCATTGGGTCGATTTAGTTAGAGAAATCGTAGAGAAGGTAAAAGTGATACGTGAATGTTTAAAGGTTGCTTCTGATAGACAAAAGTCCTATGGACTTGAAACAGAAAGAGATTTAGTTTCAAGCAGGTGATAAAGTGTTTCTGAAAGTATCACCATGGAAGAAAGTTCTCAGATTTGGCCGGAAAGGCAAATTGAGTCCGCGCTTTATCGGACCATATAAGATTACCAAGAGGATAGAGCCGGTAGCTTATCATTTAGCATTACCGTTTGTGTTGGCAAAGATTCATGATGTGTTCAACATGTCTATGTTACGCTGATACTGTTCTAACCCCTCACATGTGATCGTACCATCAGAGGTAGAAATTCAACCGGACATGACTTATAGTGAAGAACCGGTTAAGATTTTGGCACGAGAAATCAAACAAATGAGAAACAAAAGTATAGCCCTTGTGAAAGTACTATGGTAAAGACATGGAGTAGAAGAGGCTACATGGGAGCCCAAGGAAACAATGAGAAACCAATATCCCAACCTTTTTACTGGTAAGATTTTCGAGGACGAAAATCCCTGAGGGAGGAGAATTGTAACAACCAAATATAGGGGTTAGCCAGAATAGTGGTTTCAGAACCACTAATTCAAGATTTAAGAAAATTATTTTATTTTATGAGTTATGGCATGATTATATGGGTGCATGAAAATTTTGGTGCTTTAATTTTAGCAATTACATGCTTAATTGCGAAAAAGGACTAAATCGCATAAAGTGCGAAAGTTCTATTTTACAAGCTAAATGTGTCTAAAAGCCATAGAATATTAATTGGAGGCCCTTAATGTGCTATTATACCTTTAGAAAATGAGTGGTCGGCCATAGGGGATAAACAATGTCAAAATTGGTCAAAGTTGTTAGATTAGGTGGATTAAATTGAAGAAATATAATATAATAAAGAAAGGAAAAGATATCATCTTTTCTCTCTTCTTCTCCACCAAAAATTAACAGAAAAATAGGGGTTTGAGAACTTAAAAATTTCAGCCAAGATTCTCTCCTTGCAAGTAAGTGATTTTGATGTCATTTCTTAATAATTTTTATACTTTTGGGACCCTTGTAGCATGATCGATCTAATGAGGGGACTATTTTGCAAAATGGTTAAGAGTATAGGGTTTTTCCATGTGAGAAATTATGTTGTTTGCTGAAATTTTATGGAAGAAAATGATTCTTAGTTGTTAAATAAATAACTTTTGTGAAAGGTGTTTCCATGAAAACACTTAAAAGGACCTTTTTGCAAAGATTGTAAAATAGGTGGTAAATGTGTAAAATAATGAGTATTGGGAGTTACTATAAGAGTAATTAATGTTCAGTTGGGCTTGTTGAAGAAGGAAATTTGATTAGAATCGATTTACGAGCCTAAGGGCAAAATCATAGTTTTGCCAAAGTCTAAGGGCAAAATGGTAATTTTGCCGAAGTATAAGGGCAAAATGGTAATTTTGCCAAAGTATGATATTTGAAATGCCTTGATTAAAATGGTAATTAAAATGAGTGAATTTGTTATTATAGAGCAAGAAGAACGTGGAATTAACCTGAAAAGGTAAGGTATCAGACTAGATTAGCAAATTGGCCTATTTTGAAATCGAGGTAAGTTTGTGTGTAATAAATTCAACATCATGCTATTATGTTTTGAAATGTTTGATATTCGTGAAGAAGTACATTATTTCTATGAAATTGAGTAATGATGTTCAATGAGAAAGTGATGAAAATTTATGATGTTGAAGTCTCGATTGGACTTTAAAAACTGAGAGGATATCATCATCAAGACATGAGAATCATAAGGTCCCGTATAAGACCATGTCTGGGACATGGCCTCGGCACCGAATTGAGATCCCGTATGAGGCCATATCTGGGATATAGAATCGGTATCGAATATGAAAATCATGTAAGACCATATCTGGGATATGGCATCGACATTGATATGAGATCCCGTATACGACCATATTTGGGATATGGCATTGGCATCGAGATGTGACCCCATGTAAGACCATATCTGGGATATGGCATTGACATCGTATTTATGTGTATGATGATGATTGTGTATTCTCGAGTATTCCAAGTGATTTATCGGGATAAATAGTTAAGCTTATAATAAAGATGGAATTAGTGCTAAAGTTATGTGATGAAGTGATACAGGTACATGTGAGTAATTCACGAGAAATGTTTACTATGTGTGACATGACATGTAATTGGTAAGAGTAAGCATGAGTAAGTTATGACAATGTGCTTGAGACCTTGTGTTTTCGTTCAATTCAAGGGATGGTTGACGTTATGAGCCTTTATGTTGCTATTTATTTCATGCAAACTTACATGCAAACTTACTAAGCTTTATGCTTACCCCTCTCATTTCCCTTTTCCTTGTAGTATTGCCAAGCTAACTCAAAGATCGTAGGACGTTGGAGTTCGGTATCACACTATCAACTTCTCTTGGTATAGCAAAGTTTGCTTAATTTTGGGTATGACATGTATAGGAACTCGGTTATTTTGTGTTATGTCATATTGGTTAGCCAATGTGTGGCTATTAAGGTCATTAAATTCATTTTGTAAATGGTCATTGGAAATTGGCCAATACTTGACAAGTTTATATATTCAATGATGATGAAGTTCATGAAGAGCATGCTTGTGTGATGGAATAAGTAATGAGTAGAGTATAAACATGATGAATGTAGTGTAAAACTATGTGTGGATGTCTTGATTTTGGGTATTAGAAATACCCTGTGGTCATGATGTATGATGCATTGAAGTGGTATAAGGGTGGTTGCTTTGTACGGTGGCAAATTGGCTTGGAAGATAGCCTTATAATTGTCCACACGGGTGTGTGACACACGGTCAGCCCCATGGGCATGTTGATAGGCTGTATGTCCCCTTGCATGCTAAGTTGGCAAGTCAGTATGCTCAGTTGTAACCACACGGGTAGAGATATGGCCGTATATCTCAACTGTGTGGAAGACACAGCCATAGAGCATAGGCGTGTGCCCAGGCTATGTGAAGTTTGCACCTGAAATTAGGAATTTAATTCAACACACAGTCTAAGGACATAGGAGTGTGCCTTGACTGTGTGACCTTATTGAGATGATGATGTCATAAATAGAATGTCAAGGTTTTCACATACGTGTGAAGACACGGGAGTGTCATGGCCGTGTGAGGAACACAGGCTATGGACACGAGCATGTGTCAGGCCTTGTGAAAACCCCTGTAGGTTTGAAATGAAAGTAAAATCCACACGGACTAGGGACATGGTTGTGTGTGATTACACGGCTTGCCCACACGGGCGTGTCCCTCTTCACTCGGGCGTGTGGCCTTGTTTTCTGTAAAAATTTTCTAAGTGTTCAAAAGTTTTCGGTTCAGTCCCGAACCACTCTGTAAGTATGTTTAAGGTCCCGTAGATCTATAAGAGGGACGATATAAATTTGAATGAAAAGTTTTAATTTGAAATGGACTTTTATGGATCGATTTTGTATGTTTGAGCAAGTTAAGTACGGTAATGCCTCATACCCCGTTCAGGTGTCAAATACGGGTAAGGGGTGTTAATTAAAAATTCCACTAACTATTTAATGCGTTCAATGGTTAAATAACCACCGAAGGGCCTCCTCTTTATAAAGACACATCAATTCGGCCATTATTCAAATAGAAGGACAATTTTGCATTTTCTATGATTTAGTCCTTTTTGCAAATTAAGCACACAAACGATCAAATTAAATCACGGAAATTTCATACATACCAATTCACATGCTGTAGACTCAGAAAATAATATTAAAATATTTTTCAGACTCAGATTTGTGGTCCCGAAACCACTATTCTGACTAAGGTCTAAACCGGGCTGTTAAAACTCTCCCCCCTTAGGGATTTTCGTCCCTGAAAATCTTACCGTTGAACAGATTTGGATATTGCTGTCTTATAGCATCTTTGGGCTTCCACGTAGCCTCTTCAACACCGTGTTGATGCCATAATACTTTTACTAATGGAATTTTCTTATTTCTCAATTCTTTAACCTCACGAGCTAAGATACGAATCGGTTCTTATTCATAAGTCATATCGAGCTAAATCTCTATCTCAGACGGAGAAATTACATGTGAGTGGTCTGATTTGTATCGTCGAAGCATCGATACATGAAACACATTGGGAATCTTTTCTAACCCAGATGGTAGCAACAGTGTATAAGTAACCGACCTAATACGCTCGATAATCTCATACGGCCTGATGAATCTCGGACTCAATTTTCCTTTTCTACCGAATCGGAGTATTTTCTTCCATGGAGACACTTTCAAAAATACTTTATCACCGATCTCGAACTCAATATCTTTTCATTTCAAATCTACGTATGATTTCTGTCGATCAGACGCTGCTTTCAGACTATTTCGTATCACTTTTACTTTTTGTTTAGTCTCTTTAATCAAATCAACCCCGTGGATTTTATTTTCACTAAGTTTAGACCAGTACAGAGGTGTTTGACATTTCCTACCATACAAGGCTTTATACGGTGCCATTTTAATGCTCGATAGAAAACTATTATTATACACGAATTTAATCAATGGCAAATACTGTTCCCACATACCTCCAAACTCAAGAATGCAACATCTCAACATATCCTCGAGTATCTGAATAATCCGCTCAGATTGATCATCCATCTGTGGGTGAAAAGCAGTACAGAAGTGCAATTTCGTACCTAAAGCCTCTTGCAGTTTCTTCCAAAACCGCGAAGTAAACCTCAGATCTCAATCAGACATAATAGATAGTGGCACCCTATGCAATCTCACAATATCAGAAATGTATAACTCAGCTAACTTATCAAGCAGATAATCTGTTCTCACCAGAATAAAATGAGCTGATTTTGTCAATCTATCAACTATAACCTAGATTGCGTCTTTCTTCCTTGGAGTTAAAGGGAAACTGGAAACAAAATCTATCGGCACTTTATCCCATTTCCACTCAGGAATCATAACCGGTTGTAACAAATTGAATGGCACCTGATGTTCAGCTTTAACTTGCTAACAGATCAAACATTTCAAAACAAAATCAGATATATCTCTTTTCATTCCAGGCCGCCAGTAAAGTGGTTTCAAATCATTATACATCTTTGTACTTCCCGGATGAACAGATAAGCGACTGCTATGTGCTTCTTTCAAAATCAACTGAATCAACTCTGGATTTCTTGAGACACAAATCTGATCTCGGAATCTCAGACAATCATCAACAACAACTCAAAATTCAGAATCTCGTTAACATTTCATTATCAACTTTCTGAGCATACAAATCTACTGTAAGAACAACTGTCTTGCTTTCAATTCAGCCACAATCGAACCATCATCAGACAGAACTAAATGAGTGTTCATCGCACGTAGCACAAACAGTGATTTTCGACTCTAAGCATCAACAACAATATTATCTTTTCTAGGATGATAATCTATAACTAGCTCGTAGTCTTTTAACAGTTCTAACCATCTTCTCTGACGCAGATTCAAATCTTTCTAAGTCATCAGATATTTCAGACTTTTATGATCTGAAAACACATGACATTTCTCACCGAACAGATAGTGGCACCAAATTTTTAGAGCAAACACGATTGCTGCTAACTCAAGGTCGTGCGTCAGATAATTCTTTTTATGCGGTTTCAATTGTCTCGAGGCTTAAGCTATAACTTTTCCTTCCTGCATCAAAACACATCCCAGACCGTTCAACGAAGCATCACTCTATATCACAAATTCTTTACCAGATTCTGGCTATACTAGCACTGGAGTTTCAGTCAATAGGGCTTTCAGTTGATCAAAGTTTTTCTGACACTTTTCAGACCATTCGAGTTTCACATCTTTCTGAAGCAATCTCGTCAACAGAGTTGCAATCATCAAAAAGCCTTTTACGAACTATCAGTAATAACTAGCAAGTCCCAGAAAAATGCGGACTTCAGACATTTTTCGGAGGTTTCCACTCTAAAGTAGCTGAAATCTTGCTCCGATCAACTCGTATTTCGGATGCTGACACAATATGCCCCAAAAAACCAACTTCGCGCAACCAGAACTCACATTTACTAAAATTTGCATACAATTGCT
Source organism: Gossypium bickii (assembly GCA_025503065.1). Classification (NCBI taxonomy): domain Eukaryota; kingdom Viridiplantae; phylum Streptophyta; class Magnoliopsida; order Malvales; family Malvaceae; genus Gossypium; species Gossypium bickii. The sequence continues at coordinate 104,139,196 of CP106715.1, forward strand.
TATTACGCAGAGTTTGTAGCACAATTCTCAAATGTTCTGCATGCTCAATTTCATTACGCGAATAAATCAAAATGTCGTTAATGAGTACAACAACAAATCGATCTAAATACTGTATGAAAATTTTGTTCATCAAGTCCATAAAGACAGCACGAGCATTTGTTAGTCCGAAAGGCATAACTAAAAATTCATAATGCCAGTACCTCGTTCTGAAAGCAGTTTTCGAAATGTCTGAATCTTTTACTCGCAACTGATAGTATCCAGATCTCAGATCTATCTTTGAAAACATAGTAGTTCCTTTCAGTTGATCGAACAAATCATCGATTCTGGGTAGAGGGTATTTGTTCTTAATAGTCACTTTGTTTAACTACCTGTAATCAATGCACATTCTCATCGTGCCATCTTTCTTTTTCAAAAATAGAATCGGAGCACCCCAATGAGAAAAGCTCGATCGTGCGAAACCTCTGTCTGTCAATTCTTGCAACTAAGACTTCAATTCTTTTAATTCTATCAGAGCCATTCTATACGGAGCTATTGAGATAGGGGTCGTCCCGTGCACTAACTCAATGCCAAACTTAACTTTTCGTATCAGAGGTAATCCCGGTAATTCTTAAAGAAACACATCAGAGAACTCACAAACCATAGGCACAGATTCAACTTTCTTTTCTGTCACTTTCGCATCAATCACATACGCAAGATAAGCTTCACTTACCTTTTTCACATAATTCAGAGCTTTCATCGAAGATATCACAGCCGGTAACCCATTCAAATCATTAGATTCGATCCGAAATATCTCAACATTCTGACATCTCAAATCAATAATCTTTCGTTTACAGTTCACAATAGCATCATGCAAAGTTAGCCAATCCATACCCAAGATTATATCAAATTCATCAAAAGGTAATTACATCAGATCAACCAGAAAATAGATATCTCGAAACATCAACGGACAATTCTTTCACACTTTGTCAACTAGGACATTTTTGCCTAAGGGGTTTGATACTCTAATTACAAATTCAGTAGACTCTACAGACAAAGTCTTACTGCACACTAAATTCATGCATACATACGAATGAGTTGATCTTGGGTCTATCAATGCAATCACAGAAGTATCATAAAGAGTAAATGTACCCGTAATAACATCTGGAGATGAAGCTTCCTCACGAGCTCGAATAGAATAAGCTCTGGCAGGCGCTCTCGCCTTAGATCTTGCAGCTGCATCTTTCATAGCTCTCTGGCTACCGCTCATATTTCCCGTGTTTCTAGGAGGTCTAGTCTTAGCTGAAGTGTTATTCGACTTTAGATTCTGTACATTCTCTTGCTCAATAGACTCGGGACAATCTCGAATAAAGTGATCTAAAGATCCACATTTGAAACAAGCTCGTTCATTTAATTGACAATTGCCCGGATGTCTTTTACCATAATGTCTACACTCGGGTCACCCAGATCTTACATTTCCAACACTTACAATCGAAGTAGCTGGAGCTCGGAAGCTTGAATGTGATCTTGCACGATCTATACTCGAATGTCCTACATTGGCCTTTCAACGGCTATAATCATCTCAAAATTTCTTTGGTGCCTACTGATTTGATTTACTCGTTGTTCGTTTTCGCACCTCTCTAGCTTCCGAATCAGCTTTTCTTTTCTCTTTCCCAAGTTCTTCAACTTTACACGCTCGGTCAACAAGCACAACAAATTCTTTTATTTCTAGAATTTCGACTAATAAACAGATATCTTCATTCAAGCCGTCTTCAAACCTTTTACACATTATTGCCTCGGTCAAGACACATTCTCGTGCATACTGGCTCAGACTCACAAATTCTCGCTCATATTCTGTAACATACATACGGCTTTGTTTCAATTCAAGAAACTCTTTTCCGTTTTGATCAATGAATCTTTCAGTAATATATTTCTTTCAGAATTTAGATTGAAAGAAATCCCAGGTAATTTGTTCTTTCAAAACAACAGAAGTCAAAGTTTTCCACCATCGGTAAGCTGCATCTCTCAACAAAAAAATGACACATTTCACACATTCATCACGGGTACACAACATCTCATCAAACAATCGAATCGTATTCTCGAGCCAAAACTCAACTCTCTCAGCATCATCATCATTAGTGGCCCTGAACTCTTCGGCCCCATATTTATGAATTTTATCAATCGGAGGCTTATTCAATAGATTTAGATTCATAACCGAATGTACAATAGGAGTCTGAGGGGGATTAGGTGGGGGCGGTGGTTGAGGAGTAGTCGGATTTGCTCTAACATACTGAGTGAACCACTTATTCATCATTTAGAAGAAGGCTTGTTTAGCCTCTCCTTCCTGACTACTAGTAACCGGTCTAGAATCAGACGACGTTGTCCCTTGAGCAGGAGCAGGCACATTACTTTCAACATCGTCAGTTATAGCTCGTTCGGGATCCATTTACTATACGAAAAATACATTTTATTTGTCAAGATTCATCACACTATCACTGTTCGTATATATGGCATGTATAGCTAAATTCTCACACGCTACGTTAGTCCTAGAATCGACTAAACAGTGCTCTGATACCAACAAATTGTTACACCCCTAACCCGTGTTTGTCGCCGGACTAAGTTTAAGAGGCATTACCAGACATATCAGAACTTTTGACGGTCATTTTACAACATCATTTCATAATAATTCATACTCATATAGTCCCTTTAGAGAGTCTACGAGACCATAAACATGCTTTAGAGATGGCTCGGGACTAAACCGATCTCGTATGAAAACTTTGCGAAACTTAGAAAAATTTTCTTTCAAAACAGGGCACGCGCTCGTGAGGCTAGGTTGTTTGCCTCCCATGGCCGTGCCTTGGACCATGTCTCAGCCCGTGTGCAACGTTGACTTGGGTCACACGGTCTGTCACACACCTGTGTGTCTGACCCGTGTGCAACACTGAATTGAATCACATGGCCTGTCACATGCCTATGTGTCTGGCACGTGTACAAGTCTGACTTGCTTCGAATTGCAACCTTGAGAGACACGGTCGAGACACACGCCTGTGTGCTCAACCGTGTGGGCAAATATAGGCCATTTGCAAAGCCAATTTGCCACCCAAAATTGGGTCATACTTACAAGCATCAAACAAGCATCAATTCATATCCCAAAGGTAGCCAAAAACATACCAAATCATGCAAAATTTAACCTGTAGTAACATCATTCATTTCCATATGCAAATCCAACTCAACATACCAATTCAAAGTACTAACTTCACATTAAAAACATGTGATTCATACATCATATTAATCCATTTCAATTCATATCATATCTCATCATATCAATTTCCCAAATCAACCATGTAATTTACCAAAATTGACCATTTCTTTTGGCCATTCATGAGCACATCAAAACATACCAAGTTTTGCATCACATAGCATGCACTAAATTCACACCATAATCACATTCATTATCAAGTCATATCACATGGCTATATTTACACTTTTCAAAACATAATCAAAGTTCTCTAGCCTATACATGCCATACTTCAGTATGTACATTTTCAAAAGATACCAAAATATAGTTTGATACTCGACAATCCCCGAGCTCCCAATAGCTTCGATAATCTATAAAACAATGCAAACACACACAAGTACGCTTTCAAAAGCTTAGTAAGCCATATACAAATAAACTTATCACATAGAACAATTATAAACCATTTCATACATATAGTTCATGGCATAACACAATCACAAGTCATATTTCTTTTATAATTCAATTACTCATGTTCACTTGCACATAATCACATATCCTGTAATGTAGCTCACACATCAATTGATCATATACATACATACCTTTCATTGCCAATTTTCATATACATACATACATATGTACTGGAATTTAGATGCACATTCATATACTTATTCATTTCTTGGAATGCCCGTTGAACCGTTCAGAATCAAATATGTAACACCCTGGTTTAGGGGCTATGCATGTTGGGTATAATTCATGTTCTAGTAGGTTTTGGGTATGCTTGGATGTGTTTGAGAGGTGTTGAGAATGCTCGGATTAAAGGGGAAGACTTTGGAAAATTTTGGATTTTTTTTTAAGTGCTAAAAAGGGAGCTTGGCTATAGGTGTCTTAAAAGAATTAATTGGGAGAATAAAACGCGAGAAATGGCTTGGCGGAGTGGCAAGGGAGACGCCACTTAGAGCATAGAGAAGTGACGCCTCAAGGGGTGCATGGGGGCCAGAGTTCGAGCTGCTAAGGCAGCATTTTGGTTTGTTTTTGCGTCATGAGAGAGGGGGAGGTGTTGGATTCGGTTTGGGCACTTAAAAGATGGAGGGAGACTTGGTCTTCCATTTTTGAATTCGGCTAGGAAGGTGGGATTAAAGTTTGACTCATTCAAACTTTTTGAATGATAGGCTAAGAGGAAAAGTAGGAGAGGATCTTGGGATTTAGAAGGAGATGAGCTAGTGGCCGATTTTGGGGAGCCTTAGGAGGGCATTTTCGGTTTTGTTGGAGGGTGTCAGGTGGGTGCCGAATTTTAGTTCTATAAATAGGGGGTGCTCACCCTTTTACCATCCTTTTTCCCCATTTGTTCTCTCTCTGCCGAAATTGTTTCTATTTCTTTTTGTGCCGAATTGTGGTGCTTCTTCCCTTGGTCCCTTTGCCGAATTTTAGTTGTCTTCTTAAGCCTTCACACTTTTCTTCTCATACTAGTTACTCTGACCAAAACTTCAAGGTCACTTAGCCGAATTTCCCCACTTGTTTTCTCTCCGATTTACTTGAGCCGAAATCACCTCTAAAAGGTTTGCCTTTGCCGAATATTCCAACCCCATTTTGGAGTCATTGCCAAGCACACTCATCCTCTCATTTTCTATTTTTGTTTGCAAGTCTCTCAAGCCAACCTTAGTTCTTGTGGTGGCCGATTCTTGTTAGAGCAAAAGGGGAGTGGTTAGCAAGGTAAGGGTGCGATAGTTTTGCTTTGATTTAGGATTTATGTTTTGGCCGAATGGTCTTGGTGTTGATATTCTTGTCTTGGCCGAACGGGCCTAGGTGTTCTCTGTTATTATGCTAAGGCCGATTGTAGGAGGGAAGAAGAGCCAACACAGGAGACCTTTTCGGGATTTAATCGTTTGTGTCAAGTAGGTGCGTGATCATCGCACTATTTCTCGGTTATTTGCTTGCTAATGCTTATACATATGCATGATGTGTGGTAGCCGATTATAATGGCTAAAGTGCTGAATGCTTATTTTGGGTAATTGGATATCAGGTGAGTAAGTCTTTAACATTAAGTTATTTATGATACATATACATGATATGGTAATTAACATGTGATGTCTACTCTTATGTTATGATCGGACATGTTACATTTTTACATACATACATGGGAGGTGGATTGGATCGATGAAGGAAGTAGTGTACATGTTGATGTACGTGGTCTAATATTAGCTTCGGGCTACATTAGCGCTTGATGGGTTGCTGTGTGCATCGTCAAGGGAGATGGTGGCTTGGTGCCCATCTCGGCGGTTGATAGCTGAGTGCATCATCGTAGACGGATTACTGTTGGGATCACGATGTGATCGGTGGCTCAGCCACGGCCATGTGCAGCAGGTCTGCCAAGGTAGGATGTGTGGGATCACTCGGTTGTGATCGGTGGGTTAGCCACGGCCTTGGGCAGGGAGTCTGCCGAGGTAGGTGTTTGGATGGATTTTAGGATTGGGCTGTGATGCATGGTTGCATGCTTGGTTTGTGGATTGTGTGGATATGGGCCAAGCTCATACGTGTGGAAATATGTGTTATGATTATGCACTGAGTCAGTGGACTCACCCAAATTTTCTCAACCATTTCAGGTGATGCGTGAAGTTGGACCGGGTTCGGAGTGGTTACGAGGTGGCCATGCTGATGAAGAAGATTATGTTGAATATTTTTTTTTATGCAATTTCATAATAAGTAGTTTTGGGAATTTCTTTGATGTAATAAGGGCCTTATTATTGTTATTATTGTTATTACTATTTTTTTATATTATTTTATATTATGGTACTTAAAATAAATTACCATGTGAAGATGATTTTAATTTTAGCAATTTATTTATTCAAAGTATATATATTTTTACACCAAAGTTTTAATACGGATTAGTTTTAATAACAAAGTTTTATTTATAATTTTAAAAAGAGACATGGTTTTCAGAAGTTAACAATTTTCATGTTTTATTCAAAATTCAAGAGATTTTCAACCGTCTTTCCGCAGTGACATAACCAGATCCGGTCAAGGCTCGTGGGCCGGGTGTGGGGGTGTTACAAAATAGGATACTCAGATAGCTTAGAAAGCTCGTATAATGCCAACGTTCCAAACATGGTCTTGCATGTAATCAATATAGTTGCCACTGTCCCAGACAGGGTCTTATACGAAATCAAATACGATGCTGATGTTCCAGACGTGGTCTTACAAGTAAATCAAAAATCGATGCCAACATCCCAGACGTGGTCTTACATGTTAACTCTTATCAGAATCCTATGTCATGACATACGCATCCTAACTATTTCCTAAGGTTCGTACGAGACTTTTCGGATGTCGTCACATTATCGGAACTTTCTCGGATTTCACATATTCAGCTCAAATAGCGATATATCACAATTAATTCACATGTAACCAATAATAATTCAATTCAAACACATTTGTTTGTATATTGACTTACCTCGTACGGGAAAGAACGGAAACGAACGGCTATTCAACTACTTTCGAATTCCCCCGATCTAATTCTGTTTTCTTTGGTTCTTGATCTATACACATTCAAGTTTAACTTATTCAGTCACCAAATCATTCAATTTAATCCATATACACATATTTAGGGCATTTTACAAATTAGTCTTCACATTTTCACAATTTGACATTTTAGTCCCTATTTTATAAAATTACAAAGTACACATAATTATTTCCTTATACACATGCTTGGACGAATATTCCATTAGTCCATATAAGCCCATATCTTTTATTTATTTCACATTTTAACCCCTCATTTTTTACCTTTCTCAATTTAGTCCATAATAATGAATTTAATCAAAAATCCCAATACAAAACATATTTATCTAACATCAAGCTTTCATATTTCACCATTTAACATCAGAAAGCTCTCAAAATCAACAATGGCATAACTCAAAATCATCATAAATTTCATGAATTAGGGCATGGGCTTAAGAGAACACTAAGCAACGATCACAAAAACATAGAAATTATAAAAAAACGAATCAAAAACACATAATCGATTGATGCTTAGACAATGGCCGAATGCTTGAGAACTCAAACCGTTATTTCTTTCTTCAATTTCGGAAAAGATGATGAACATAAACACTTCATGATGTTTTTTTTATTAAAAATAACATTAATTCACATTTTACTATTTTAACCTTATTGTTTTCATTAAAAATTCCACTAACTATTGTCTATACTTGTCATTTAATGCATTCAATAGTTAAATAACCACATAAGGACCTCCTATTTTTATAAAGACACATCAATTCGGCCATTATTCAAATAGAAGGACAATTTTGCATTTTTTGTGATTTAGTCCTTTTTGCAAATTAAACACACAAACGATCAAATTAAATCACGAAAATTTCATACATACCAATTCACATGCTGTAGACTCAAAAAATAATATTAAAATATTTTTCAGACTCAGATTTGTGGTCCCGAAAATACTATTTTGACTAGGGTCTAAACTGAGCTGTTACACGTATTAAAATTTCATTAAGAAATTTTGAAGTTTAAATGACTAATTAGGTAAAAAGGACTAAATTGTAAAGGCTGCAAAATTAGGTTTTTATTTTTTAAAAGGGTTAAATGGCTACAGAAAGGTAAATTAATAGACTTATATGGTAATTATACCATATATGTTGGAAGTGGACATATTTGGACATGATTATGTTAGTTTAAAGTTACAATATAAGGGTAATTTAGTAATTAACAAAAGAATTGAAAATAAACTAAAGAAAACATGAACAACTTCTTCCGCGTTCCATGTCTTCCACTGAAAAACACCATTAGAATAGGGTTAGAACATTCGCCCAAGCTTCTACCTTGCATGTAAGTGAATTCAAGCCCCGTTTTTAATGATTTTTATGTTTTTGAGTTCATTTTACATTAATATAGCTAGCCCAGGGGTTAATTTTTAAAACTGTTAAAAGTTGAGGGACTTGCCATGGTTGTTTTTGAAGAGGTTTTAAAGTTTTTTGATAGATTATTAATATTAGCTGTTAAACAAACTTGTTTTGTTAAGTGATTTTTGATGAATTTTGGATTAAGGACTAATTTGTTGAATGTGTAAATCCATGGGTTTTAATTGTGAAATTTTGGTAATTATGGGATGTTCTAATGTCCCTAGTAGAATTGGTTAACATGGGTTTAGCTTAAAATGGTTAAATTTCAAGTTATGAGATTAAGGACTAAATTGTGAAAAGTTAAAATATTAGGTGTAATTTTGTAGTTTTACATAAATGTGAATTATGGATTGAATTGAATATTTGAAGTACTTAATTGAATGAAATTATCTATTTAGATCAAGATAAACAACAAACGGACTTAAATCAAGGAAAGGTTAAAGCTCCGGATTAGTTTTCAACTCTACTTCTACAACCATAGTTATCGAGGTACGTTCTTATAAATTTTTATCGTATTAATATCAGTTAAATTGACTATCTACTATATTGTGTGTAACGCCCCCAAAATCCCGAAACTTTAATTTCTGTGCATTGAAGTTGGTATGTATGTGTAGCGTTTAGAATAATAATATTAAGGTATTATCGAGATTATTTGAAGCCTTATAGATAGGGGAGACCATAGGGAAAATTTTATTTTTCCTGCTTAGTGGACCCTAGTCTCAGGCATGAGGCCTCTTAAGTAGATTAAGAGAGAATAGGGCACAAATGGGCTTGTGGTCCAGTGGAAGTGGCGTCACTTGGGAGCTATGAGGTGGCGTGTGTGAAAGCTGAAGAGGTCCAAGGTTCGAGCAGGGGGAGTGCATTTTGGAGTGTTTTATTTTGCATAGGTGGACGGTAAGAGTTGTGTTTGTAACACCTCTTACCCGGGTTCTACACCGGAACCGGGCCCGAGGCGTTACCGTAATTAAAACCAATTGATCGCCACTTACGCTCATCGTGACTACTCTCTTAAATCACCTCTACAACCTCATTCTCGACTTACGAGGCCTCACTCATACACACGAGGGCTCTTGAGACTATTCTGGAACTTTTTCGAATCTTAAAATTTTTCTCTTTTATACAGGGCTCACACGCCCGTGTAAGATAATACACGGCCATGTGTAGACACACGCCCATGCCTTCAACCCGTGTATGAAAACCCAAGCATTCTGCCAATGCTCCACGGCTAGGGTACACGCCCGTGCTCTCCAACCGTGGTGAACAATAACTTTACTTACACGGCCTAGTGCCTAGATACACGCCCGTGTGGCTAGCTCGTGGCCAAATTTAACTTAAAATTTCAACATGCAGGGGACACACGGCCAAGTCACACGCCCATGGGCTGACCGTGTGCCACACATGGCCTAGACACATGCCCGTGTGTCTATCCACATGGACAAGAACAAAGCTATTTGCTAAGCCCTTCTCACCCTTATAGCATACACAACATGCACTCATTCAACACATCCATAATCAACTCAAATGAAATCACAATCTCACATGGATAACTACATCTTTTCATATAATATAACAGCCAACAACTATGGCATTATACAAAATAGATTATCCAACTATGGGCTAACACATCCTAGCCATTTTCAACAAAATTCACTAACTTATCTAGCCTCTATACATGCCATATACAAAACATTGAGTCTCATGTACCAGAGTGTGCTGATAATGTGGACGATCTTCCAATTGATCCTCGTATCTCGATTCAACACTTTTACTCTATAAGACAAGGGAAAAGAAAGGGAGTAAGCTTTGAGCTTAGCAAGTTTACACATAAACAATTAAGCATCATAGTATAAGCTAAACAACAATTAGCATTATACTAACATATAATGTACAACTATGCTTACTCTTTCTATCCCTTACCACATTTCCAACACCTTATGAGTCACATACTCATAACCATTGAAATGCACCCTTACATTCAATATCACATTTACATAATATACAACACAACATCATTTCTCGATAATTCATCCACACAGCTAATTAACTCAATAATTCAACCACACAGCTAATTTCTCGGTGGTTTCGCACTTAGCCCACCACAATCAATTAATAAGGTAGTATCGCACTTAGCCTACCACAACGGTAATCATAGCGGTTTCGTACATAGCCCACTAGACGATATACCTAACAATAGCATCGCACATAGCCAGCTCATTGTCAATATGCATTAGGATGGTATCGCACTTAGCCTACCATTTAGCATCCTCACTACATATTCACATATCTCTTTACTTAACCATACATCCGTTCACAAATTCTACCACATTCATCCCACATAGGTTCTCAATCATTCTCAATCATGCTACACACTAGCTAGCATTAATGAATTGTAAGTATGAATGCATTGTTTATGCATAGACTTACCTCGATACTCAAAAGTATAGAAACGTGCAATGTAGTCCACCACCTTGCTCTTGCCTCAGTTTAGATCCAGACTTTGTGTTTCTTGATCTATAATGAATAAATCAGCTTATTCAATACACACATTGACTAAATTGACACTTATCTCATACTTTGGAAAAATTACTCTTTTGCCCCTAATCTTTCTCATAATTACACTTTTGCCCCAAGGCTCGTAAAGTGATTTTTATTCAACTTTCTAGCCTTTCATGCTTAGCCGAATCACTTACTCAACTAAAGCTATCATCAATTCTCACTAAATTACACATGTATGACTAAACTCAAGACTTTTACAAAGTAGTCCCTACATGCATTTTCATGGAAAATCACTTAGCAAAAGATGTTTCTACTACATCAAGCTTTCATATTCTTTCATAAAACATCAAAATACATGCATGTCATACATGGGTACATTTTTGAACATCCATTATAGCTCATCAAATAGCTAAAAATAGCTTACTCATGCTACTAGGACTTCAAAAAAAATGAAGAATATCAAAAACGGGGCTTGGATGCACTTACTAGCAAGCTTGAAAAATTTGAAGAACCCTAACAATGGCTCTCTCAATTTTTGGTAGCCTTGGAGAAGAAGATGAATGAAATTTGTCATCTTTTCTCCTATGTTAATCATTTAATTGCCAAATGACCAAAATGCCCTTTTTGATAAACTTCCTATTTTAACTCAACCATGCCCAATTTTGTCGAAAAATTAAAAATTGGGAAAATTGCTATTTAAGGACCTCTAATATAAATTCTAAAGCCATTTCACACAAATAGCTTCTAGAATCTCACATTTTGCAACTTTTGCAATTAGTCCTTTTGGACAAATCAACCGCAATTTCACAAAATTGCTTCATGAAACTTTCACACTAGCATGCATACATGACATAAACCTCAAAACTCATTCATAACCCTCGGATTTGCGGTCTCGCACCACTATTCTGACTAGGCCCTAAATCGGGATGTTACAGTGTTGGTTTTGTACTCTTGTCGTGGAGAGTTTGAAGTAAGGAGGACTGATGGATGTGGAGGAGTTTTCGAATAAGATTAAGGTATTATCAGAGAGAAAAGTTAGGAAATAGGGAGTAAGGATGTGATGGTGCCGAATGGGACTCTAAAGGAGGGGAGTGTTCGGCCTGTGGCTTTAAAAGGAGAGGGGGCCGAATGCTTGAAAGGTTCTTTGAGCATTCTCTAGTTTTTATTCTCCCCCTCAAACGGTTTCTCCCTTTTTGCCGAATTTTCGCTAGGCCAAATTCCCTTCATTGTTGAAATTACTGTTATCCTTCTTTGCCGAATCTCTACTCTTGTCGAACCCTTGTTGTTGTTCCTCCACCTCAATTGATTGTTATCTACTCTTAGTCACGTTGGAAGCCGAATCTTGTTTAGTAGATATCTAAGCCACAAGATCAAAGGAGAATTTCGGTAAGTGCTTAGTTGAACTTTTTAGTGTGTTTTGTTAAAAGACGAAGGGCTATCTAACCCCTCCTTGTCATTAACTTGTATTAACAAGGGTAAGGCTCAACAATCGCAAGCGTGGTAGGTAATGATTGCTAACAAGGTGGTAAGTGTTCTCGACTCAGTCATGGTATAGTAAATGGCCGAATATGGGTCACTTGGTTTTGACGATATAGGTGTTTGGGTGCAGATCTAGAGGATAGTCGCAAATAGTAGTAAAGGAAGGGCTACTAAAACGTGAGGCACACGGTAAGGGTACGGTGAGGTTTCGATTTTTGATAAGTATGTGTTAAAGCTTTGGTTAATCGCTAGTAATGTCGATTGTAGGTTCGTGACTAAAGGGTTTGCAGCACGCGAGGTTACCAGGTGTGTACAAACATTACACACACGATATCAGCAACGTCGAAAAGCTAAAAAGTCAAAAGTGGCTAAATGGGCCTACCGAACTTTAGGGGCCCAAAACAACAATGGTTGATATGTGAGCATGAATAATGAATTGGCATGAATGATTGTATGATTGGATCGTAATTGAGCCCAATGGGCTATATGACATGAAATGGACTTTATGAGGAAGTAGGCAAGTATGCTAGGGTTAATGGACTTTAGGCCTAGTTTGAACAACTTCGAAATTTCATAAGACTTAATCTAATTAAACATGTTCATGAACAAATCACTGGGTTAGAGTGTGGCAACGGACATACGCATGTCTAGGATTGGATATAGGGAGAGCTTGGTACTTAAGCGGTCCTAGTGGCCCACCTCCTCTTCTCTGGAATCCTACCTGGTGCGTAGTGTCTGTTCACTTTAGCCGCGAGGACTTGTTGATGGGCCAAAGTTCATAAATAAAACCCGAGAGGGACCGAAAACCCTTAGATTTGTAAAATAACTAAAATACCCTTAGATTTGTAAAATAACTAAAATACCCTTAGATTTGTAAAATTACTAAAATACCCTTAGATTTGTAAAATTACTAAAATTCCCTTAAATTTGTAAAAGTACTAAAATACCCATAGATTTGTAAAATTACTAAAATACCTCTATTTTTAAAAGTACCAGAATACCCCTATTTTGCAAATAACAAAAACACCCCTATTTTGCAAAATTACCGAGATACCCCTATCTTGCCAAATTACCAAAATACCCCTGTAGGGTAGAATTACGAAAATACCCTAGGTAGTGAAATGAAGAAAATACCCCTATGTGGCGAATATGAGTTTGTGGATGTTACTCATGTGTTTGATGCATTCATATGATATTCTGCTTAGGATGCATATGGGTGGGAATTATGGTACGGAGGAAGATTTGAGGATCGCATAGTCGCTTGACGACCATTGATCCACCGAAGGCTTTAAGCCCATTATATGATTAGCAGCTTTGCTGCAACGTTGAGTAGTGCCGCTGTGAGTGCTGCCTTTGGTGTGTAGTGGATGGGTGGGTTGATATAAAAATCCCCACGGTGCGTAATGGTTGGAGGGGAAATGGTGTGTGTAGCAGATGGATTTTTGGGAAGGGTTTTGCATTATCTTGTTGTTATATGATATGATATGATATGATATGAGGTCATTATGGGCTAAGGCTCAGGACCACTGATTTTGTTAGGGCTTAGGCCCAATGTGAATATTTGTATGTGATTTGATTGCCAAGGGTTGTACACACTGAGTTTCGAAACTCACACCCTTTTATTTAATGTTTCAGGTGATCCTGAATAGAGGGCTCGGCGTGGGAGAGGACTCAGAGATGGCCACACTACAAGCTGATCAGATGTTTTCAATCTAATCAAATGAGTTTATTTTAAATACTTTATTTTTCATTAAATTGTAATAAGGCCATGTATCTCCTAATTGACTTTAGATTTTGGGTTTTATTATTATTGTTTCAACTATCCAGTTAATAAACTTAAATAAAATTTCTAAAGTTAACATGATTTTCGAAATAAACATATGAATGTTTTCCTAAAATATGGGCTCTTCATCTTAACTTAACAAGATACAAGGGTTTTGGGCTTTTGGGCTTTAAATGGTTAATTTGTAAAATCGTTTTGAAGTGTGCCTTTAATGTGACATTTCGAATTCAGGCCTAACTTCTAGGCCGAGTTTGGGGTGTTAAATTTAGTGGTATCAGAGCCCGGTTGCAAAGCTCTGGCTGTGAATGGGCCTTAGATTTAAGGTTTTAAAAGTTTTTGGCAGGATTCTTGAAGTGTGGTTCACTGAGCCCTCGACGTCGAGCTAAGTAAGTTTTTTTTTCTACATCTATTTAAATTACAGAAATGCATAGATAATGGGCTACTTATCAATAGGCTCTTAGAGACTAAAGCCCGTAGGAACTTAAGCCTGTAGTGGATTCTCGACCGTGAAATAACTTTAAAAAGTTGTTAATTACATAAGACATGTACTTAAAACAGTGGAAATTACAAAATACGCAACGATGGGCGCTAGAGAGGTGGAAGAGGCCACAGTAGAGGCCGTGGAAGTGCTAGGGCTAGGTCGTCGGTGTCGGGCCATATGCCCAACGTTGGAGTAGGGGAGGCTCCGGCCTCACCAGTAGCTGAAACGGGACCGTATGAATGGGCTGCCAAAGATGTAGTATCGCAGGCCATGTTAAGAATCTTGGAAAGGGTCGTTGGGCCCAATAATGGTACGGAGAGTCGTGGGTCGATCGTAGAGCGACTCCGAGCTAATGGGGCTGAGATTTTCAAAGGAGTAGCGGGGGTGCCCCGAATGTGGCAGAGTATTGGTTGGAAGCTACTGAAAGAATAATGGACGACCTGGATTGCACGGCTGAACAGAAGTTGAAACGAGCAATATCCCTACTTAGAAAAAAAACCTATCAGTTGTAGTTGACCGTAAAGGAGGGCAACCAACTGGAGCGGATCACTTGGGAGTTCTTCAAATCGGCATTCCAGGGGAAATACATTGGAGCGGCCTATGTGGATGCACGAAGGAAGGAGTTTTTAAGTTTGACTCAAGGAGATAAGCCAGTAGCAGAGTACGAGGTTGAGTTTCTATGCCTCAGTCGATATGCCAAGGGGATAGTAGCAACAGAGTATGAAAGATACGTACGGTTCGAGGATGGATTAAGGGAAAGCCTTAGGGTACTGATAGCTCCACAGAGGGAGCGAGATTTTGTGGTTTTGGTGGAGAAAGCAAAAATAGCAGAGGAGGTAAAGAGCACGGAGAGCCGCAATCGAGAGAAAGAGAAGGGTAAGAACAAGCGGAATATGGAACCTACGGGAGCCTGACAGAGGCCCATGAGGAGGGCCAAAGTGAATGGGCCGGTTAGAGCTGTGGCCTCTGCTGCTGTTAATAAAGGAATACCACTTTGTGCTGAATGTGGGAGAAGGCATCTGGGCGAATGTTGGAGGAGGATGGGAGCATGTTTGGGTTGTGTATCGATGGAGCATAGGGTTAGGCAGTGCCCAGGAAGGCTAGATCAGGAGCGAGTCGATGGTAGAGGTAATTTTCAGCCTCAGAGGGGTGGTGAACAACCAAGAAAGGGCCGTGGTCAAGCCAAAGGTGGCAATGGCACAGGACGAGGACGTGGAGCACCTCGCAGAGGCGCAGGTCAGGCAAAGGCGAGATATCCAGCATTGGTTTTGCTGCTTGTCACAGAGAGAAAGGTGATGCACCAGATGTGATAACGGGTACATTCCTTATTTGTGAGCTACCTTATCTTGCGTTAATAGATATGGGGTCGACACACTCATACATTGCATGTAATAGGACTAAAACTGTAGGGGTTGAGTTTGAAATAGTTGAGAATGAAATGATTGTGTTAAGTCCTTTAAGGCAGTTGGTGAAAGTTAGTAAACTATCTAGGAATGTACTATTGGTGGTTCAAGGAGTTATTTTACTAGCGGACTTGATCGAATTGCCGTTTGGTGAGTTCGATTTCATCTTAGGCATGGATTGGTTGACGAGGCACCAAACAACTCTAGATCGTGCCATGAAGTGGATGGTGTAAAGAACTGTAGAAGGTAGTGAAGTGGCAGTGATCGGGGAACGACGTGATTATTTGTCAAATGTGATTTCAGCTTTAAAGGCAAAAAGATTGGTGAGGAAAGGTGTGAAGCTTATGTAGTTTATATCAGTAATTTGGTATCTGAAGGTATTACTGTCAAGGATTTGGAAACAGTAAAAGAATTTCTTGATGTTTTTCCGGAGGAGTTACTGGGATTACCTCCTAATAGAGAGGTGGAGTTTGGAATAGAGTTGTTACCGGGTACGGCGTCAGTGCCCATCACATCTTATAGGATGGCATCGAAGGAACTAGTGGAGTTGAAGGCTCAGATCCAGGAGTTATTGGGTCACGGATTCATTAGACCAAGTGTGTCTCCATGGGGAGCACAAGTGTTATTCGTGAAGAAGAAGCATAGGTCCATGAGGATGTGCATCGATTACAGGCAGTTGAACAAGTTAACCAGTAAGAATAAGTACGCTCTGCCTAGGATAGATGACCTTTTTAATCAACTTAGGGGAGCCTCGATTTTCTCGAAGATTTATTTTTACGAGTTATTGGTAATGTCGTTTGGGTTAACAAACACACCTGCCGCTTTTATGGATCTCATGAACTGGGTTTTTCAACTGTATCTAGACCAGTTCGTAGTAGTCTTCAGAGATGACATCTTGGTATACTCAAGAACGGAGGTTGATCATGATGCACACTTACGGATTGTGTTGCAAGTTCTAAGGGAGAAGCAACTTTATGCTAAGTTTAGCAAGTGTGAATTCTGGCTAAAGGAAGTCACTTTCTTAGGACATGTGGTCTTCACTGAAGGAATTAGGGTTGACCTTCGAAAGGTGGAAGCCGTGTTGGATTGGAAACGACCCAAGACGGTGTCAAAAATTTGGAGTTTTCTAGGCCTGGCAAGGCACTATAGGCAGTTTGTTGAAGGGTTTTCCCTAATCGCGGCACCATTGACCAAGCTGTTTCGGAAGGAGGTGTCATTTGTGTGGATGGATAAACAGCAAGAAAGCTTTGAGAAGCTTAAGAAGGTCTTAACGGAGGCTCCTGTGTTTATTCAGCCAGAGCTTAGAAAGGAGTTTATGATTTATAGCGATGTGTCACACATGGGCTTAGGCTCTATGTTGATGTAGGAAGGGAAGGTGGTTCCTTATGCGTCGTGCCATCTTAAGACTCACGAGGGGAATTACCCAACCCACGATTTGGAGTTGGCAACAGTAGTTTTTGCATTTAAGATTTGGAGGCATCACTTGTATGGAGAGAAGTGCGCCATTTATACGGATCACAAGAGTCTGAAGTACCTTTTGACTCAGAAAGAGTTGAACTTGAGGCAGCGCAGATGGATTGAGCTGTTAAAAGACTATGATTGCACGATCGAATATCACCCGGGCAAAGTGAATGTGGAATGTTTGCTCGGCTAAGTCTGTATAGCGACGGGAGTTTGTTAGCCGAATTACAAGTGAAGCCACTGTGGGTTGAGCAGATTAAAGCTAAACAGTTATTGGATGAAACTCTGAGTTCTCAATTCAAGCAAGTTGAGAATGGGGAAACGGCGGATTTTGGGATGAATGGTGATGGGTTATTGTGTTTCCGTGGTAGAATTTGTGTGCCAAGGGACGAAGAGCTAAGGAAGTCTATACTAGAGATGCGCATAGTAGTTCCTATGCTACGCACCCCAAAGGTAACAAGATGTACCGGGATTTACAAGAGCTTTATTGGTGGCCGGGATTGAAACGCGAGGTTACAGAGTTTGTGGGCAAATGTTTGGTATGTCAACAAGTGAAAGCGGAACATCAGTTGACATCAGAGTTACTTCAGCCGATTAAGATCCCACAATGGAAGTGGGAGAGGGTTACTATGGATTTCGTTAGTGGGCTACCCTTGAAGCCTGCTAAGAAGGACTCTGTGTGGGTCATTGTGGATCGGCTAACTAAGTCTGCCCATTTTATACTGATCCACACTGACTACTCACTACAGAAATTGGCAAGGTATGTGGCGGAGATTATAAGGTTGGATGGAGTTTCAGTCTTGATCATATCGGATAGAGATCCTCGTTTTACGTCTCGCTTTTGGAAGAAGCTGCATGAAGTGCTAGGTACGAGGTTGGATTTTAGTACAGCATTTCACCCTCAGACTGATGGTCAGTAGGAAAGGGTAATTCAAGTTTTGGAGGATGTGCTAAGAGGGTGTGTGATAAACCGTAAAAGTAACATATTTTAATCCCACATTTAGTATACTTTTGGATGATTTATCCCTTGATTCATATAAAAAGGTGCTCTTAATCCTTTCTTTTCATGTTTTATACCCAGGAAAGCATCCGAGGATGAAAAGAACATAAAACGGGCCCAAAACAAAGTAAATGGGCCATATCACGAAATCGACATGGCCCAGGCCCAAGACCACACGGCCGTGCCTCACCGAGCTACTAGAACAGGGCCTGACCCCCGATTTACACGGTCGTGCCTCATTAAAGGAATCCAAACACGGCCCAAAGACGATCCACACGGGCGTGTGACATGGTCGTGTCTCTATCGCTGGAAATAGCAATTTCACTCGGATTTGGATACTGAAGGAGAAAGAAATGTATTTCGAAAGCCTATATAAACCTCCTAAGTGTCAGCTGAAGGGGGCGGTTAGCTAGGCCAAGGAGCCAAGCCGAAAAGGTCAGAATTGTGGGAATTACTCGAAGATAGCCATTTGATCCATCTCAAGAAGCTGGAATTCTACTCAAGACGGCGGATCTCTCCTTCAATTCCTTCAGGGAGTTTTAGGGATTTCTTATGTTTCATTTTATCTTTTCTCTTGAGATGTTTTCTTTATTTGTTATGAACTAAATCCTTCAGATACCTGAAGGGGATGAAACCTATGATGGATTTTTTTATTATTTTCTGAATTATATGATAATTATTTAGCTTGTTCTTAATTATGTGAGCTTAGTCCAAATTTGATGTGCTTAACTGGAGGAGGAATAGACCCTGCCTAAGAGTAGATCTAGCATAATTAAGCGGAGTTGATCGCACGCCGAGAGATAGGGTGACGAGATTTTTCCAGATTAGGGTGAAACCTAATATGGGAGTCTATAGTTTAATTTATTGCTATTCTAGGGGGTTATTATAAGAGAACGAGAGTTTCACTAATTAACCTAGGGTTAGACGTTAGTCGCCTCGAGAGAGGGTTTAATATACGTTAGGGAGTCTTACGGATCAAACAAAGTGAATAAATCATATGGTTCAGGGTTTAATGACAAGTGAAGTCTAGGTGGATTCTTCCTGAGGGTATCGTCTTAATCAACTGAGTTTTTCTTAAAGTTATTTTCCCAATTCGTTCTTTTTGTCTTTATGTCTTTAGCTTAGTAGTTCGTTAATTTTAGATTAAAAACAACTTCACTTATTTTAGGCTAAATAATAAAAAGAAAGTTAGTATTAGTACTTTTAGTTCCTGTGGGTTCGACAATCCGATCTTGCCTAAGCTATACTACTGTTCGATAGGTACACTTGCCTTTAATCATTGTCAGAGTTAGTTTCCAGGTTCGATCATTCTCTTTTTATAAATTTTAAGACTCTGATTCCAGCGATCAAGTTTTTAGCTCCGTTGTCGGGGAACTAAAATATTAAGAAAACTCTATTTTTCTTACTTTAGCCATTATTTTTATTTTCTGCAATTTTTTTTTGTTTTTAGGTTAAATTTTAATTTTGCTAACTTTTCTTTCTTTCTTTTCCTTTCAGGTACCTCTGGTTTATGACTAGAAGGAACCCGAGAGGATCTTTAGTATACGACAGTGATATTGAAGCGACCGCTCGCAGGAATCGCTGAGAAATCAGGCGAGCCCTAAACTACACAGAAAGAGAGGAAGAAGGCAGATCCAATCCTACTGAAGGGATGGACGAGAATATTCTACAACCACAAGATGTGGGGGAACACAATGCTCCACGTATTATGTTTGATTATGCTAAACCGCATTTAACAGGAGCAGAATCGAGTATTGTTAGGCCCGCTATAGCTGCTAATAATTTCGAATTAAAGCCTAACACAATACAAATGATTCAACAATTTGTTCAATTTGATGGTTTGCAGGACGAAGATTCAAATACACATATAGCTAATTTTTTAAAGTTCTGTGATACTTTCAAAATAAATGGTGTTTCTGATGATGCCATACGTCTCCGGTTATTTCCTTTTTCATTAAAGAAGTAAGTCAAACAGTGGTTAAACTCGTTACCACGAGGGTTAATCACTACATGGGACCAAATGACCGAAAAATTCTTATTGAAATATTTTCCGTAGGCCAAAACGGCCAAATTACAGAATGATATCTCTTCTTCTGTGCAGATGGATTTAGAGACATTATACGACGTATGGGAGAGTTACAAGGATCTCTTGAGAAGGTGTCCACACCATGGTTTACCCTTGTGGCTTCAAGTCCAAACCTTTTATAACGGTGTAAACCCCTCAGCGAGGCAACTAATCGATTCAATTTGCGCGGTGGAACCACTGAATAATAAAACTCAAGAAACGCGTTTGAGTTCATTGAAGAGATGTCGCTGAATAACTATCAGTGGCAAGTTACAAGGACGAAACAGACAAATCAGCTTGAGTTTTCAACCTAGATACAGTAACCATGCTATCAACACAGATGGAATTGATGAATAAAAAGCTTGATAATTTGTGTTCTTCGCAGGTACATCTAGTCATGCAGTGCGACACAAGTGGAACTGTGGCGAATCCTAAGTACCCACCCTACCAACCGGACATAGAGAGTGAATAGCTGAACTATATAGGTAATAATTTCAGATCTAATAATAACCCTTATAGTAATTCTTATAATCCAGGTTGGAGAAGCCACCCAAATTTTTCATGGGGAGGGCAAGGAAATCAAGGAAATCAAAGACAACAACCTCCTCAAAAGTTCCAAAATCAGCCTTATCCACAAGAAAAGAAGCTGAACCTCGAAGAGATGTTGGCAAAATTCATGGCATCAACTGAAGCCCGTTGTCAAAAAACTGAGACAAACACTTGTTGACCAACAAGCATCGATCAAAGAAATCGAGAACCAAGTTGGGGAAATCACTAAATCAGTCGGACAGCTCACAAAATTGATGTCCGAACGTCAACAAGGGCGTCTACTAAGCAACACTGAGATTAATCCAAAGGAGCACATTCAAGCCATAACAGCTCAGGAAAATACAGATGCAGACGAACCCATCTCACAATAAGAAATCGAGGTAGAAGAAGGTAAAGTTGACGTAACGTAAGAAAAGCCAAAATCGGTAATCAAAGAATACCAACCTCGCATTTCTTATCTCGAAGCATTAAAGAGAGACGATATCGAGGAATAGTTTGGTAAGTTTCTTAAACTTTTAAAGAAATTACACATTAACCTACTGCTACTCGAAGCTCTTTCGCAGATATACCGCTACTCAAAGCTCTTTTGCAGATGCCAGACTCTAGAAAATTTTTAAAGGAGCTGTTAATGTAAAAACGAAGGATAGACGATGAACCACGTTTGGAACTCAACGCAAAGTGCTCAGCAATTCTACAAAATAGACTACCACGGAAATTAAAAGATCCAGGGAGTTTTACAATCCCATGTTTAATTGGTAATCTAACTGTTGATAATGCGTTAGCTGATTTAGGGGCAAGTATAAATGTCATACCTTATACATTGTTTAAACGACTAGGTCTAGGGAAGCCCAAACAAACTAGGATGAGTACTCAATTAGCTGATAAAACTGTTAGAATTCCTAGGGGCATCATCGAAGATGTTCTTGTAAAAATCGATAAATTCGTTTTTCCAGTAGATTTTGTTGTCTTAGACATGGATGAGGATAATTCAATCCCCTTTATTTTAGGATGACCCTTTCTAGCGACTGCCAAAACTAAAAATGATGTTGATATAGGCGAACTTATACTTTGTGTAGGCGAGGAGACAGTCACTATTTAAGCCCTCGACTCGGCTAGAACATCAAGCAACAAAGGTGAGAATGTGAATTCTTTTGATAACCATTCGGTTAACCCTTTTTTTAAGAAGCACTACAAAAGGAAAACAGTGATCCCGATCCTAAACCCTATAAAGAAATAACTCATGAGGAACAAAGGATTCAGACCGATGAACTAGACGATTGGAAGACACACTTCAAGGAAAAACTAGGATACACGAAGAGGTACCGGAACCGTACAAAGTAAAACCGAAGGAATCCCTAGAAGAGCTTGTAGGAACATCAAACCACTTCAAAATAGGAGATCAAGTACTGTTAAACAAAGCAATTCCTCAAATCACCACATCATACCTAAAGGTAACCGAAGAAATCCCTCTTAAGATACATAATATCTTTCCACACGAGACAGTCGAGGTAAGCACTCTAACATCTGACAATTTTAAGGTAAACACTTCTCGACTTAAAATTTATCAAGAAAATAAAACTGTAAGCACAAGGGAAGATATTCAATCCTTTAAACCCCCATGATTTTGTTTTTTCAAATACAAGGAAAGTCTAGCTTAAGACTATAAATGAACGCTTCTCGGGAGGCAACCCGAGTACTAACCTCATTAACTTTTATGTTTTCCATTTTATTTTATTTTCTCCTTTTATCTAACTTTAAAAATAACCAAAAAAAAGTGCAGATTTCCAGGCCACACGGCGTTGCACACGGCCATGGCCGAGGCCGTGTGTACCTTAAGAACTTTGGTACTAACATGGCAGGAAGGTATAAGTCAGATTCACCTAATTTCTGAAGATCACGGACCCAACCACTTCAACACGGGCACCGACAAAGAGGCACGCCCATGCCCCCCGACCATGTGCAGCTACTAACTTGCCAACCACGGGCCAAACACTACCGTGCCTCCCAACCGTGTTAACATACTGACTTGTTACCAACGGGCGTTGCTAGCTAAAAAACGGGCATGGAGAAACAACATACCTCTATACACGGCCGTTTGAGGCGGCCGTGCGAATCAACACGCTCCCGGTCTATGGGCGTGTGAATGTACCAGAATTGAAACTCTATTTAAACCCTCCCCCCATCCTCCCCCTCTACTTTCCACCCCTTCTCGTCCTCCCTCTTCTCAGATTTCTCTCTAACAAAGTCTCTATAACTCTTGAGCTAACACCAAAACCATATTAAAGAAGCGTAAAAGGCCAAACTCCTCAAAGGAGAAAGATTTACATGAGTTCATGCCGGCAGCTTCATCCAAACAACAAGCCAAGGGTCTTTGAGACCATTTAGTTTCTATTTTTCTTTTCTCTTTTGCTTCAATTTCCTTCCCTTTGACAATCTTATGCTTAATTTAGTTTAATTTAGTCTAGTTTTGTAGTGTCCGGTTCGGAAGGCTGCTAGGGAATCATGCCACTTCCACCACCGCTAGCACCTCCCCAGCCTTAGAGGTCACACCCACCTTGCGAACCATCCAACAATAAGGACTCTTCGGTCCATTTATCTTTAATTTTCATTTTGTTTACATTTTTGTTTCCTCTCTCTTTATCTTTCTTATCTTTAATTATATAGTTAGTTTATTTTAATTAGGTCTTAATAAATCCTGGCTACTTCTCAATGTGCTACCCAATTTCTTCATCTGCCGCAGGATCGTCATCCAGACCGACCTCCCCATCCTCCTTCACTTCCGACTCAAGGAACCCATCCAAAATTCAGGGAGTGTTCTTTCCCCTTCTCTTTTGATTTATCCCTTAAATGTTATTATCCATCCTCGTACATTGAGGGCAATGTACATCTTAAGTGTGGGGGGTGAATAGTTATTTCGGGAAAAAGCCTAACTTTTTTCATTATTTTCAAATCCCTAAATTTAATCTTGTTCCAAAGTAACTTCCTCATATTACTAATTAGGATGAAATTTCTGATGATTTATGATTTTTATTGACATGTTTTAGAGTAAGTCATTGATAATTGTGCATTGATGATTAAATTTGAAGAATACTAGAGAATCAAGCATGATAAGTCTATTTTTCAGAATATTTTTTTTTCTTTCTAGGTTGTTAACCTGAATTTGAATATTACTTGAAATTTGAAATCTATAAGGTTGATATCGAAAACACTCATAAATTTTTGTAAGATTTTGAGCCTTATAGAGCATACATTCTTTTTCTTGCTCACTTTGTTGATTATGAGTGTGTCAACTATGAACTGTTATTCTAGAACTTGCCTTGATTATACATGTCAAGACCACAGTTATGATTTGATATACCGAAATGATAAAGGCACCTAGGTTTTAACCCACTTCCTCCACTAAAAAGCCTACCTTCACAATTAACCCCTAGTGAACCCCGTTGAGCCTAACAACCCTTTTTATTGACTCACCCACTAATATAACTCAAAACCCTTTGTATTTGTTATTACCATCCTTCTAATTACCCTTTTTGTCGAGATTTAATTTTGAGCAGTTACCTAACTATGTTCTATATTTCAGTTGTTAAAGTCATTATTATTTATACTTTGTTCTTAAAAAAAATCGACGAAGTATATTCATTATTAGTTTGTGATTAGGTGAGCTTACATGTTAAAATTTAAAATTCTTGAAGAAAAACTCGTATTATCAGTATTATTATTTTTCAATTAATATAATTATTTAAGATTAGTTCATTTTTTCTAGTTAGGAAATTTATCAGGTCAATCTCGATTCTAACCTTCTAATTCAGCCTTTATCCACACCTTTAACCCTAGCCCCGTTACAACCCTGACAAAGACCTTTTCATCTGTTTATCATCTCATTTTACAGTGGTGGAGATTTGATTTTCAGGCAAGCCTATGGGATTAACTTTTCAGGTTCAACTTATGAGTGATCTTTTGAATTTGAACCTTAAACACTTTTTGAGTGATTTGAGTGAATCTTTTGTGAGGATGTCAATCCTTGAAGGTTTTGAATTAAAGGTAATTACTTAGATAAAGGGAAACATCTATGTTTTTGTAATACAAATGCATGACTTATCTTGTTTGAATCTTTAGGACTCTTTGAGTTGAATTATCCATGTATAAATTATCTATGATAAGACATTGTTGATAGGAATTATGGATCATGGAAAGTACGTTTTAATTGTAAGTTGAGAATTTTGCTTAAGGACAAGCAAAAGCTTAAGTGTGGGGGTATTTGATAAACCGTAAAAGTAACATATTTTAATCCCACATTTAGTATACTTTTTGATGATTTATCCCTTGATTCATATAAAAGGGTGCTCTTAATCCTTTCTTTTAATGTTTTATACCCAAGAGAGCACCCGAGGATGAAAAGAACATAAAACGGGCTCAAAACGAAGTAAATGGGCCATATCACAAAATCGACACGGCTCAGGCCCAAGACTACACGGCCGTGCCTCACCGAGCTACTAGAACACGGACTGACCCTTGATTTACACGGTCGTGCCTCATTAAAGGAATCCAAACACGGCCCAAAGACGATCCACACGGGCGTGTGACATGGCCGTGTCCCTATCGCTAGAAATAGCAATTTCACTGGGATTTGGATACTTAGGGAGAAAGAAACGCATTTCGAAAGCCTATATAAACCCCCTAAGTGTCAGCTGAAGGGGGGCAGTTAGCTAGGCCAAGGAGCCAAGCCAAAAAGGCCAGAATTGTGGGAATCACTCGAAGATAGCCAGTTGATCCATCTCAAGAAGCTGGAATTCTACTCAAGACGGCGGATCTCTCCTTCAATTCCTTCAGGGAGTTTTAGGGATTTCTTATGTTTCGTTTTATCTTTTCTCTTGAGATGTTTTCTTTATTTGTTATGAATTAAATCCTTCAGATACTTGAAGGGGATGAAACCTATGATGGATTTTGTATGATAATTACTTAGCTTGTTCTTAATTATGTGAGCTTAGTCCAAATTTGATGTGCTTAGGTGGAGGAGGAATAGACCCTGCCTAAGAGTAGATCTAGCATAATTAAGCGGAGTTGATCGCACGCCTAGAGATAGCGTGACGAGATTTTTCCGAATTAGGGTGAAACCTAATATGGGAGTCTATAGATTAATTTACTGCTATTCTAGGGGGTTATTATAAGAGAATGAGAGTTCCACTAATTAACCTAGGGTTAGACGTTATTCGCCTCGAGAGAGGGTTTAATATACGTTAGGGAGTCTTACGGATCAAACTAAGTGAATAAATCATATGGTTCAGGGTTTAATAATAAGTGAAGTCTAGGTGGATTCTTCTTGAGGGTATCGTCTTAATCAACTGAGTTTTTACTAAAGTTATTTTCCCAATTCGTTCTTTTTGTCTTTGTGTCTTTAGCTTAGACATTCTTTAATTTTAGATTGAAAACAACTTCACTTATTTTAGGCTAAATAATAAAAAGAAAGTTAGTATTAGTACTTTTAGTTCCTGTGGGTTCGACAATCCGGTCTTGCCTAAGCTATACTACTGTTCGATAGATACACTTGCCTTTAATCATTTTCAGAGTTAGTTTCCAGGTTCAATCATTCTCTTTTTATAAATTTTAAGACTCTGATTCTAGCGATCAGTGTGTAATTGGGTTAGAGTATGGCAACAGACATACGCATGTGTAGGATTGGATCTAGGGAGAGCTTGGTACTTAAACGGTCCTAGAGTCCCACCTCCTCTTCTCTGGAATCCTACCTGGTACGTAGTGTCTGTTCACTTTAGCTGCGAGACTTGTTGATGGGCCAAAGTTCATAATTAAAACCCGAGAGGAGCCAAAAACCCCTAGATTTGTAAAATTACTAAACTACCCTTAGATTTGTAAAATTACTAAAGTACCCCTATTTTGCAAAAGTACCAGAATACCCCTATTTTGCAAATAACCAAAACACCATTTTTTTTGCAAAATTACCGAGATACCCCTATCTTGCCAAATTACCAAAATACCCCTGTATGGTAGAATTATGAAAATACCCTGGGTAGTGAAATGATGAAAATACCCCTATGTGACGAATATGAGTTTGTGGATGTTACTTATGTGTTTGATGCATTCATATGATATTCTGTTTAGGATGCATATGGGTGGGAATTATGGTACGGAGGAAGATTTGAGGATCGCATAGTCGCTTGAAGACCATGGATCCACCGGAAGCTTTAAGTCCATTATATGATTAGCAGCTTTGCTGCAACGTTGAGTAGTGCTGCTGTGAGTGCGACCTTTAGTGTGTAGAGGACGGGTGGGTTGATTTAGAAATCCCCATAGGTGCATAATGGTTAGAAGGGAAATGGTGTGTGTAGCGGATGGATTTTTGGGAAGGGTTGTGCATTATCCTGTTGGTATATGATACGATATGATATGAGGTCATTATGGGCTAAGGCGCAGGACCACCTATTTTGTTAGGGCTTAGGCCCAATGTGAATATTTGTATGTGATTTGATTGCCAAGGGTTGTACAGACTGAGTTTCAAAACTCACACCCTTTATTTAATGTTTCAGGTGATCCTGAATAGACGGATCAGCGTGGGAGAGGACTCAGAGATGGCCACACTACAAGCTGATCAGATGTTTTCAATCTGTTCAAATGAATTTATTTTAGATACTTTGTTTTTCTTTAAATTGTAATAAGGCCATGTATCTCCTAATTGACTTTAGATTTTGGGTTTTATTATTATTGTTTCAACAATCCAGTTAATAAATTTAAATAAAATTTCTAAAGTTAACATGGTTTTCGAAATAAACATATGGATGCTTTCCTAAAATATGGGCTTTTCATCTTAACTTAACAAGATACAAGGGTTTTGGGCTTTTTGGCTTTAAATGGTTAATTTGTAAAATCGTTTTGAAGTGTGTCTTTAATGTGACATTCTGGATTCGGGCCTAACTTTTAGGCCGGGTTTGGGGTGTTACATTGTGTTAGTTATAAATGGATTTGAATATACATGTATCAATGCTCTAAATAATTGACGGGTAACGAATCCCGTTTGAACCTGAAGAATTCTTAGGATACAAATGACATGTCATTAGGGATTTTATGTTTCAGGTGTTGGTCTTGAATGTCCTACCGATGGCTGAGGTCCTGCATTTGTTGAGAATTCTTCTCAGCTCGAGTGAGCGACATCGTGTAGCTAACATTCTGACCCGCAACTCGTGTGAGTAGGCCCATTTCACAGCTCGTGTGAGTACTATTGAAAAGGAAAGGTTACGGTTATATGGAAAGGCACATTATGTGTGAGCATTCTCAGGTATCCGATGCAATTCTAGATGGTTCAACTGGTATGTAAAGGAATGGCATTGTAAGTACAGAATGGGATATTGAATCATGATCTATGAAAAGGCTAATGTAATAAACGATGTGCATATGAAAATCTACTTTTATTATGTTGAATTCATATGTATCATAGATGAGCCTACTAACTTGTGAGTTTGATAGTGCTTGTATAGGCTTTTACTAAGCTTATGGTCTCGATAATGATATTATGCTTATTCTATAGTTTGTACTAAAGAAAAGGTAAGTTATGTTTGAGTTTATATGAGCTTACTAAGCACTAGTTTCTTACGTAGTTACTTTCCTTTGTTTTATAAATTATTGAAAGCTCGATCTGTTGGAAGCTTGTCGGGGATCAATCACACTATCCAGCAACCATTTTGGTAGTTTTTGAGTATTTTGGCTAAGGTTATAAATGGCATGTATAGGACCTTTGGTAATGGTAGTTCATGAATGTTTTAATGGTTGATTTGGTATGTATATGCTTTTAAAGTTTATGTTTGGTTTGATGGACTTTTAATGCCTTGTCAAGTTAGGTCATTTTGGCCACTTTTAGGTACTTGAAATACATGATCTTGTTCGTATGTGTGTGATGGTATGCAAATGGTTATAGGTGATGTTATTTGGTAGTTAAGGAGCTAGGTTTTTGTGCTTGGAATATGGCAATATTGACTTGTTTTGGTATAAATGTGGTGCCTTTGAATGGCATATTGCTTAGATGAAATAGGATGTTTGAAATGATATGTTTAAGTGTGTTTGAATGATGTTTAAATCTCTTGAATGTTTGGACAAATGGGATAATTAGTTTGGTGTGTTTTGGCCTTGAAATGACTTGATTTTAGTGTTAAATAATGGATCACAACACGGATTGTCACACGGACGTGTGACACACACAACCTGGCGACACAACTGTGTGTTATTTGTAAATTCCTAGTGTATTAAGCCAATGAGTTACATGGCCTGCGACATGGCCGTGTATGGCAACTTAGAGAGTTACACGGTCTGTGACATAGTCATGTAACCCAACTCAGTGAGTTACACGTGTAACACCCCTTACCCACGTTCAACACCAGAACAGGATACGAGGCATTACAGAATTTAACTGACTTAAACATACAAAATCGGGCTATAAAATTTTGTCCCAACTTAAAACTTTTTCATTCATGTACATAACTTCCTTATTACGGGTCTACGAGGCCCTAAACATACATTTGGAATGGTTTGAATCCAAACCGGAAACTTTTAAGCCCTTAGAAAATTTTTACTTAAAACAGGGCCACACGCCCGTGTGGAGGAAAGGACACGCCCGTGTGGAATTTCACATGCCCGTGTTCCACACCCATGTCAATTTATTTCTTATTTTGAACCTACAGGGGTTTTCACACGGCCGGACACAAGCTCGTGTCCCTAGCCTGTGTCCCCCACACGGCCTCGACACTCCCGTGTGCTTTACCGGTGGTCGACACTGACTTATTTTACACGGTTTGTCACACACAATGTCCTTCAACCGTGCGGCGAATTAAATTCCCAATTCATGGTGCAGACTTCACACGGCCTGAGTACACACCCATGTCCAAGGCCGTGCCCCCCACACGGCCGTGTCTCTCCCCGTGGAGCATACTGACTTGCAAACCTAGCATGCAATGGGACACACGGCCTTTCAACACGCCCATGGGGCTGGCCCTGTGTTACTCACGGCCTAGACACACGCCCGTGTGTCTACCCGTGCAGACATTTATAAGGCTATCTACCAAGCCAAATGCCACCCTATACTGCAATCATACTTACACCGATTCAATCCAACAAGTATTAGCACTATAAAGCACTTCTAAGACTCAAAAATCAAGACATCCATACAAGCATACACTTAATTAATTTCATCATCATTGAATATATATAGACTAGTGAAGTATTGGCCCAATTCCAATGACCACTTACATAATGAATTTGATAACATAAATAGCCAACACTTTGGCTAACAAATATGACATAACAAAATAACCAAGTTCTATACATGTCATACTCAAGATAAATCTAACTTTTCTATACCAAAGTGTAGTCGATAGTGTGGTACCGAACTCCGTCGTCCCACGATCCCTAAGTTATCTTGGCAATACTACGAGGAAAAGGGAAATAAATAGTAATATAAAGCTCATAATGTCATCCATCCATGATATAGAATAAAAATACAAAGTATTAAGCACTTTGCCATAACTTACTCGTACTTACTCTTATCGAATACATACCATATCACATAACATAAACATTTCTTGTGAATTACTCATGGGTACCTGTACTCACTCAATCACATAGCTTTAGCACCAATCTCATTTCTATTTCAAGCTTAACTATTTATCCCACTAAATCACTTGGGATACTCAAAGATACATGTTCATCGTCATCCACATAAATACGAAGCCAATGCCACATCCCAGATGTGGTCTTACATGGGGTCACCTCTGAGTGCCGATGCCATATCCCAGATATGGTCTTATACGGGATCTCACATCAATTATCGATGCCATATCCCAGATATGGTCCTATATGATTTTCATATTTAATACTGATGCCATATCCTAGATATGGTCTTATACAGAATCTCAATTTGGTGCCGAGGCCATGTCTCGGCCATGGTCTTACACGGGACCTTATCCATCTCATGTCTCGATAATAGTATTCTCACATTCATTATAGTCCCACCGGGACTTCAAAATCACAGATTTCATCATTTTTCTCATTCAATACCATTATTCAATTTCATAGAAATATATGCATCATTACAATATCAAACATTCTCAAATATACTAGCATAATGTTGAATTTATCACATACAAACTTACCTCGTTTCCAAAATAGGCCACTTGCCGATTTAATCTGATACCTTGCCTTTTCCTCGATCAAGGTTAATCCCTCGTTCTTCTTTATCTATGTAATAGAAAATTAGCTCATTTAATAACCACACTAATCAACACGTCTCAATAATCATACTTTGGCAAAATTACCATTTTGCCCTTGGACTTTCACAAAATGACTATTTTACCCCTAGGCTCGTAAATCGATTCTAATTGAATTTCTTTCTTTAACGAGCCTAGGTGAACATTTATTACTCATATGGAAGCCCTCAATACTCATTATTACACACATTTACCACATATTTTTCAACCTTTACAAAAAGGTCCTTTTAGGTGTTTTCATGATAACACCTTTCACAAAAGTTGTTTATCTAACAACTAAGACCCATTTTCTTCCATAAGCATGAAGCAAACAACTTAAAAGCTCACATAGTGAAACTCTAAGCTTTCAACCATTTTTCAAGATAGTCCCTTATTTAGCTAGCTTAAGCTTTAGGGGTTTCAAAAGTACAATTATTATCAACAAATGATCACTAAAACACTTACTTGCAAGGAGAAGAGTTTGCTGAAATTTTTGAGCTTTCCAACCCCTTATTTTTCTTGTATCTTTTGGTGGAGAAGATGGAGAGAAAAGATGATATCTTTTCTTTCTTTATTTTATTTTATTCATCAATTTAATCCACCTACTACACCCACTTTGACCAATTTTGACTTCTTTGTCCCCCTATAGAGGCCATGACCTCCAGAAAGGTCTAATTGCACATTAAAAGCCTCCAATTAAAATTTTATGGCTATTAGGCACCTTTAGCTCATAAAATAGAACTTTCGCATCTTATGCAATTTAGTCCTTTTTCGTGATTAAGTATGCAATCGCTAAAATTAAAGCACTAAAATTTTCTTGCACCTATATAATCATGCTATAGCTCATAAAATAACATCAAAATAATTTTCTCTGACCTCGGATTAGTGGTCCTGAGACCACTGTTCTGACTAGCCCTTAAATCGAGCTGTTACAACATGGATGGAGACACGGGCTGGGACAATAGCCGTGTGTCCCTTTGTTCGATTGTTACACGGCCTGGCCACATGGCCATTTGACCCCTGTTTTCAAATTGTGTAACTTTTTCCCAAATATTCTATTTTGATTCAAATTAGTCTCGAATTGCTTTTGAGCTATTTTAGGGCTTCGAAGGCTCGATTTAGGGACCAAATGCATATGTTTGATAGATGTATTCAATGTTATGATGTAAACTATTGTTATGATTGTTCGATAGTGTTCTATAACCCTAATCTGGTGACAGAGATGGGCTAGGTGTGTTACAATATGTAAATGAAATCGGTTATTAATCTCTGTTATAGTGGCATAACACATGCTAATTCTATTAAACTATGTTGTAGTAGCATAAGCCCTGAAATTGTTAATAAATTTTGTTATAGTGGAAATTGCAACAAAAATTTGCATTGAAACTGAAATCCTAATGAAATGGAATCTTTTGATAATCTGGATTAATAAAATAAAGCCTTTGTAGCTTAGTGAGTTAGTAGGATACGACTAGCATGCCAATAGGGGACGTATGTTGTTACCGTTCTCGTCTTTTGACATTAGCCCTACGACGCGTTACTGTGGTGTGTTGGTTGGTTAGTCTCGAGTTTCGACCTATGTCTCTATGTTTACTTAGGGCATAATTAACTAAAAAATTATTAATGATATTGACAATAAGTTTATGTGTTAAGTACCATTTATGGTATGTATTAAAAATGTGTTAAACTGTAAAGAACTGAATGAAAAAGTAAACCTTTAAGAAATTGATGTAATAAAACATCTAAGCAAATTGTGGTCTAATTAAAAACCTTAATGAATTATTAAGGTGAGCTAATAATTGTATAACTCCTTAGAGATGAAAATTGAAAGTTAAGATTCATAAATGAAACAAATGTCAAAACTAGGAACATATGCATAATAGAAATTGTTAATAAATCATCAAACTATAAGTTGAGGCTTAACTTGCAAACTTACATGAAAAGGTTAAAATAGTAACAATGTGGCTTAAATAAACATAAAATGATGATTCATTTAAAGGGATAAAGGTTAATAAAAACTTATGAGAAAACTTGATTATCCATGTTACTTATCGAGCTTTATAGCTCACGCATTAGTTGTTTAAAGCTTGTAGGTACGGACTTGTAGAGGAGTTTCTATGATAGCTAGACAGCATCACACTACCCACCATTCCTTTAAGGTTGTTCAAATGTTAAAGTGTAATTTGTAATAGAATAGTGGCATGTATACTAACATCATATTGGAAATAAGGTTTGTATGATGCATGGCATAATCATTTTGAGGTTTGTTTAACTACAAATGTATTTTGTTTCAATTTGAATGTGTCTATGCCATGTTCATATGCCCAAATGAGTTTGAATTTTGATTTATAACATTTTGGTTCATGTTGGAATGATATGGTAATGTTTGGGCATGATTTTTTAAGTGTTTTCATCTCAATTTTCAACATAAGGAGCCCAAGGTCTGGTATCTTAGCCAGGGGTATTGCACCCTTTTTGACAGAATCATCCCATGTATAATATAGGGTCTAAGTATTAGTACCTCTGGCCCTAGGTACTGCACCCTCTACCATTTTGGCCCTCCAATGCTCGAAATTTGTCCCGGCCACCTTTGAACCTCTGAAAAATGTTTCTAAATGGTTTAAAATTGATTTTAAAGTGTTCAAAATGTTTGGATGATTTTTTATTTTATAATTATTTTTTTAATTTTAATTATTTGTGAAACCCTTCGACTCCTCTTAGCCGAAAAGTCTCATTTTAAACCAAAAGGCCTTAAATACTTGTTTTATAATTGAAGCAACCTTAAATATGCTTTCAAATGTTAAAAATGATATGATTAAGCTTTAATAACTCATGAAATAATTTTTTTCATAAAAGAAAATTTTTGTACAAAGCATGAAAGTTTATCGGTAATGCCTCTCAATCGAGCCATACTTCAAGATTAGTGAGGGGTATTACAAGCATGGGCATGTGTTAAGGCTTAACGGTAAGGGCCAATCAGCCTCACCTAAAAATACCTTTCTTTTTTCTTATGGAGGGTTATTTTTTTCTTCAACCACCTCTTCTTGTATTCTTACTTTGTCCAATCTCACTTTCAAAGTTCTCGACTTATCTTTGCTATGTGAATCGACACCCTCCTCCTCCTACCTCTTTTCACCCTCAATTTTTTAATGTAGTGAGCATGGATGACATGTCTCATCCTAAATCAAACATACCTAAGAATCCCATTGCTAAAAATAACCCCACTATGCAAATTTTTCAGACCAATCAATCCAGCAATCCTCATACAACTTCACGACCTTGCAACCATACAGTGATATTTATGAAAATTGGTACTATTGGTAGCCTAGGTACCACAATATATTACTTCCACCACCAAATATACAATCGATATTGATTTCCAATAAACATACAATGTAACACCCTTACTCATCCCAACGACCAAAATAGATATGAAAGGTTACTGGCAAACATACAAAGCAATAATCCAATTAATGTTTAAGAAATTCAACTTTAAAATATTTTTCATAAAACAATGTCTAGGGCAAAGCACGAGGCTTGGAAGGCTCAAAAAGCCCAAAACAATAGAGTGGGAGACAATGTGGTGCATGATCTTATGACATTATATAATGTTGTGACGGTGCGAGGGTCGACATCATGCTCTGCATGCACAATTTTGTAACATCAATATGGATGACATAACGAAATCTCTTTTTGTATGCACAATGTCGTGACGTTATGGGGATGATGCGACATTGTGGCAGAGCACCCTAAAAACACCTTAAAGTGCATTAAAACACTTATTAACCATTCTAATAGCACAACATTCTGAAGGTGACTTAAAATCTATCCAAAACACTCTAAAAAATTAAACCAACCCTTCAATGATGATGAATAGTAGATGAGTAAACACACATAATGTAACACCCCTCACCTAATCAGATCGCCGGACTCAAGTTACGTGATACTACTACAGTTACCAAAACAAGTTACATTCAAACTATAGTTCAAAATTCAATTACATATTAATTCATGTCATAAAGTGAAATACAAACAAGATCTAGTCTAAATCAAGCTTACGAAAGCTCTGAAGTTAACCTGAGCATGAAAAAGAACCATATTGAAAACTTTCAAAACCTAAGTATAGGTATCGATACCAAAATTCAGGTTTTGAATATTTCCAATATAGTCCATTTTCATGATTGGGTTAATTTCAGAGCTTTCATAAGTTTGATTTAGACTAGATTTTGTTTATATTACACTTTATGACACGAACTAATATTTAATTGAATTTTGAATTATAGTTTGAATGTGATATGTTCTGGTAACTGCAATAAAATTTCGTAACTCAAGTCCGGCGACTAGACTGGGTGAAGGGTGTTATAACTAAAAATCGAACTATTACATGACAACTAAATATGAGTATATCTACTCTTCTTGTAACAACCTGATTTTAGGGCTAGTCAGAAAATGGTTTCAGACCACTAATCTGAGGACAAAGAAAAATAAATCTGCACGGACAAAGGACATGAGCGTGTGTGATAACACTGCCTGCCCACACGGACGTGTGGCCCTATTATTAATAACATTTTCTAACATTTTTCAAAGGAACTTGAATTGATCCCGAAATATTTCTAAGATGTGTTTTAGGCCTCGTAGGCCTATATTAAGGTTATTAAGAGGGAGTTTGAAAAGTTTTAAATTTGAACGGACTTTAATGGTTCGCAATTGTATGTATGCCTGAGTTTAAGTTAAGTAATGCCTCATACCCTGTTCCGGTGTCGGATACGGGTAAGGGGTGTTACATTTAGTGGTATCAGAGCTACGGTTTAGTCGATTCTCGGACTAACGTAGCGTATGCATGAGTCTAGCCATACATGCCATACGTATGAGTATTTACATAATGATAGTGTGACGACTCTTGACAATTTAAATTATGTTTTCATATAGTAAATAGATCCCGACCGAGCTATTGCTGATGATACTGCTAGTAATGCACCGGCTCCCATGCAAGGGACATCGCTAGTAGAAAGTAGACCCGAGACTTTGGGTCAAGGAGAGGAGGCTCAGGAAGCCTTCCTCCATATGATGTGTAATTGGTATAATAAGTTTGTTCGAGCAAATCCTAATGCTCAATCCCCTCACCCCCACCTATTCCTCAGCCTACCCCTGTAGCTCCCCAAGTTGTAGAGGAATTTAGGAGGGAAAAGCCCCTAGTTGATAGAATTTGGAAGTAAGGAGTTGAGGAATTTCAAGCTAATAAAGATGATGACCCAGAGAGGGCAAAGTTATGGTTAGAAAATACCATTAGGGTATTCGATGAGTTGTCTTGCACACCTGAGGAGTGCATGAAGCGTGTCTTGTCTCTCTTAAGAGATCCGGCCTATCAGTGGTGGAACACCCTTGTGTCGGTTGTACCAAAGGAGAGTTAATTGGGAATTTTTCGAAGACGAGTTTCGAAAGAAGTATATTAGCCAAAGGTTCATCGACCAGAAAAGAAAGGACTTCCTAGAGCTAAAGCAAGGTCGAATGACAGTAACTGAATATGAGTATGAGTACGTAAGGCTTAGTAAATACGCTCGACAATGCGTATCCACTAAAGCCATTATGTGTAAAAGGTTCGAGGATGAGTTAAATGAAGATGTCCACTTATTTTTGGGTGTCCTGAAACTAAAAGAATTTGTTGTGTTAGTAGATAGAGCTTGTAAGGCCGAGGAGTTGGTTAAAAAGAAAAGAAAGGCTGAAATCGAGTCTCATGACTTGAGGAAGAGACAATTGGGCAAGTCATTTCAATCCTCATCCAAGAAATCAAGAGAGCTTACTACTCGATTAGCCACTTTAGCTGGATTTTCAAATAGAAGTAAGGGTAAACAGTACTCGGGGTCTAAAGCTCAGACCACTTCAGTTGCTAGTATTGGCAACGCTCGACCAAGTAGGTTGGAATGTCCTCAATGTGCCCGATGAGTGTCGAGGAAATGAGATATCATGTTTCTAGTGTGGATCCTTAGATCATTTTATTAGAGATTGCCCCGAAATGGGCGAGAGAGAGAAATCTCAGAGTGTAAGATCAGGAAGTACTACTAAGGGAAGGTCATAGAGAAATCCTGAAAACAGAACGAGTAGTAAGAATACATCTAGAGAGCGGACTGCAAGATCTTAGGGTAGAGCGCTTGCGAGGACTTACGCCATTCATGCTTACAAAGAGGCGTCCTCCCCTAACGTGATCACGGGTACATTTTCTTTTTATGATACTCATGTTGTAGCTTTAATTGACCTGGGATCTACCTACACATATGTTTGCATGAAATTAGTATCTAGTATGAACATGCCTATAGAGTTTAGAGAATTTGTGATAAGAGTCTCAAATCCCCTAGGCATGTGTTGGTTGATAAAGTATGCAAAGATTGACCTTTGAGGATTAGAGGTCATTACTTTCCGGCTAATCTCATGTTGTTTTTGTTCGATGAATTTGATGTAATCCTTGGTATGGATTGGTTAACTACTCATGATGTGATTGTAACACCCCTTGCCCTTACTCTACGCCGGAATCGGGTACGAGGCGTTACCGTACTTAACTTGCACTATCAAACAACTTTGGGCTATCAAACTTGTTTCAAATTAAAACTTTTCCATTCAAATATCTTTAATCCTTATAATGGACCTACGAGGCCTTAAACATACTTCCAAAAGGTTTCGAAGATAATTTGGAAACTTTTACACACTTAAGAAAACTATACCTAAATAGGGGTCGCACTCCCGTGGGAGAGATGACACACCCATGTATCATCTCACACGCCCATGTTCGACGCCCGTGGTCGACACTGACTAATTTCGCACGGCCTCAACACGCCCGTGGCCCTGGCTCGTGTGCCAAACCTTGGCATTCTGTCTTATCTACATGGCCTATACACACGTCTGTGTGCTCCAGCCGCGTGGTGATTTAAATTCCAAGTGCAAGGTGCAGAGTTCACACGGCCTGGGTATACGCCCATGTGCTAGCCGTGCCTCCCACACGGTCTAGACACACGCCCATGTGTCTACCCATGTGGACAATTAGCAGGCTATCTACCAAGCCCTTTGCACCCCACTAGCTCACATCACATGAATCCATTCCACATACTACTAAACAACTCATAATTATAATATGAACTTCCATGAATAACTTCATATTTTCATAAATGATAAAGTGAGTAATCAACCATGGCATTATACAATAAGGGGGCCAACACATTTTGGCCAAAATAACAAAATAATCTAACTAGTCTAGCCCTTATACATGCCATAAACAAAATCACTAAGTCTAGATATACCGAGATGAGCTGATAGTTTGGGCGATCTTCTGATTTTCGACGTATTCCGGCTATGCTCTTAAAATCTATAAAACAAGGGGAAAAAAGGGAGTAAGCTTTAAGCTTAGTAAGTTTACATGTAAACAATATAACATTTTAATATATGCTAAACAATTATATAGCAATACATACTAAACAAGAAAAAATCCACATTCATAATCATGCTTATTCATTCCTCCTATTTCCACATTCCAACCATGTCACAAGATTAATGTATACATCCATTAGCATAACTCTCTGCACTTAGCACCACAATGTCACATAATACAACACATCACAATATATTGATCAACTACTCAAGATCAATTTCTTGGTGGTTTCGCACTTAGCTCACCATTAGATTTATTTGGGGTGGTATCGCACATAGCCCACCAAATGATAAATAGACGATGGTATCGCACATAGCCCATCGTAATTAAGTATTAAGGTGGTATCGCACTTAGCCCACCATCAAGCATTAATATAACACACTTACATATCCATTCCATCATTCATACTAGAGTTATCAATAACTACCACCATAAACCTACTTGAATCATACATGTTCTCAATTGTACTGTACATTAGTTAACAACAACAATGTGTATATATATAAAATGCATTGTTTACACATAAACTTACCTCGATGCAAAACATGTCAACTAACGGTTTAATTCGTGACCTTGCCTTTTCCCCGATCATCTATCCTAGGTAAAGGATACTTATTCCTCACAGTCACTTTGTTGAGCTGTCTGTAGTCTATACACAATCTCGTTGACCCATCCTTCCTCTTTACAAATAGCACCGGAGCACCCCATAGTGAATAGCTCGATCTTGCAAAACCCTTGTCCGTTTACTCTTGCAACTGAACCTTTAGTTCTTTCAACTCTAGTGGGGCCATTCTATATGGAGCAACCGTAATAGGTGCCGTTCCTGGAACTAATTCAATTCCAAACTTGACCTCTCTAATTGGGGGTAATCCGGGTAACTCTTCCGGGAATACATCCAAATACTCACATACAACCGGTACTATTTCAATCTTTACTTCAGACTCTTGAGTATTTAACACGACAACGAGATAAGACTCGTACCCTTTTCTCAATATTTCTCAGCCACTATGAAAGAGATCATCACTGAAGAACTATTGGACCCATCTGATTCAACCCGAATAACATCTCTATTTTCACATTTCAATTCAATAAATTTACTACTACAGTTCACTAAAACACTATAGGTAGTGAACCAATCCATACTAAGAATCAAATCAAATTCATCAAACGGCAACAACATAAGGTTTACCGGAAAACAATGACCCCTAATTGTCAATGGACAATTTCTACACACCTTGTCAACTAACACATGTTTACCTAACAGGTTTGACACCTTTACCACAAATTTCGTAGACTCAACAGTCATACTTAAACTAGATGCCAATCTCATACAAATATAAGGATGGGTAGACCCCGGGTTAATCAAAGTAATAACAAAGGTGTCATGAAGAGAGAAAGTGCCTGTTATTACATCTGGCGATGATGCCTCTTCTCGAGAGCGAATAGCATAAGTCCTTGCTGGCGCCTGACCCTCTGACCTCACAGTAGAGCCTCATGATGCACCTCTACCACTAGCCCACCTCTCGGGTTCTTTCGTGGCCTACCCCTAGAGGCTACACTGCTTGATCTTATCTCTTGCTTCCTCTCCTTGTTATCCCTCTCAAGGCAGTTTCAGATGAAATGGTCATGGGATTCACACTTATAACAATTTTGATTGTTTCCCTAACACTCCCCAGTGTGATGTCTGCCATAACTTGGGCACTCCGGTTTAGACTTTGGATTGCCCACACTTGCCATCGAGGTGGCCTGAACTCTTGAACTCGAGTACGTGTTGCCTCGCTCTCTTTGCGAATACCTGAATGATGTAGTCGTCCGAGGGTTCACTTCCTTGGACCTCTTCGACTGAGCTTGGTAGGATTTGCTCATTGGCCTTTTTCTTGCGTCCCGGGCCTCACTCATGGCTTTCCTCTTTTCCTTACTCAATTCTTCGGCCTTACTGGCCCTATCCACCAATACCACAAATTCTTTTAACTCTAATATCCCGACTAGAAGTCTAACATCTTCATTCAACCCATCTTCAAACCTCTTGCATAAAATGGCTTCTGTAGAAACGCACTCTTATGCATACTTGCTGAGCCTAACAAACTCGCGCTCATGTTCTGCCACAGTCATTTTTTCTTGCTTTAACTCAAGGAATTCCTTTCATTTCTGGTCCACAAACCGTTGACTTATATACTTCTTTAGGAACTCTTCCAAAAAGAAGTCCCACGTCACTTTCTCCTTCGGAACCACTGATGTCAACGTTTTCCACCAATGGTATGCTGAGTCCCTTAGCAAAGACATGGCACACTTTACACTCTTCTCAGGTGTACATGAGAGTTCATCAAATACTCTCATTGAGCTCTCAAGCCAGAAGTCTGCCCTCTCAGGGTCATCATCTATATTAGCTCGAAAGTCCTCAGCTCCTTGCTTTCGGATTTTGTCTACCGGGGGCTTAATTGTCCTCACTAATTCTATACCTTGGGGAGTCACAGGAACTGGCTGTGGTATAGGAGGGGGTGGAGGAGGTTGAGTATTAGGGTTTGCTCACACATATTCCATGTACCAGTTACTCATTATTTGGAGAAAGGCTACCCGAGCCTCTTCTCCTTGACCCCTAGTCTCGGGTCCACTCTGCACTGGCACGGTCCCTTGCATGGGAGCTGGCGCATTACTAGCTGTTTCATCAGCAGCTGATTGATTGAGATCCATATACTACATTAAAACAATGTTTAAAATTATCAGAAACCACCACGCTATCATTATACGCTTATGGCATGTATAGCTACACTCTTACACACGCTATGGTAGTCTGAGAATTGACTAAACCATAACTCTGATACCACTAAATGTAACACCCCTTACCCTCACTCTACGCCAGAATCAGGTACGAGGTGTTACCGTACTTAACTTCCACTATCAAACAACTTTGGGCTATCAAACTCATTTCAAATTAAAACTTTTCCATTCATATGTCTTTCATCCTTATAATGGACCTACTAGGCCTTAAACATGCTTCCAAAAGGTTTCGAAGATAATTTGGAAACTTTTACGCACTTAAGAAAATTTTACCTAAATAAGGGTCGCACACCC
Source organism: Gossypium bickii (assembly GCA_025503065.1). NCBI lineage: Eukaryota > Viridiplantae > Streptophyta > Magnoliopsida > Malvales > Malvaceae > Gossypium > Gossypium bickii. Next base: position 104,180,767 of record CP106715.1, read on the forward strand.
GTGGGGGAGATGACACACCCATGTATCATCTCACACGCCCGTGTTCGACGCCTGTGGTCGACACTGGCTAATTTTGCACGGCCTCGACACGCCCGTGGCCCTGGTCCATGTGCCAAACCTTGGCAGTCTGTCTTATCCACACGGCCTATACACACGTCTACATGCTCCAGCTGCGTGGCGATTTAAATTCCAAGTGCAAGGTGCAGACTTCACATGGCTTGGGTATACGCCCATGTGCTAGCTGTGCCTCCCACACGGTCTAGACACACACCCGTGTGTCTACCCATGTAGACAATTAACAGGCTATCTACCAAGCCCTTTGCACCCCTCTAGCTCACATCACATGAATCCATTCAACATACTAATAAACAACTCATAATTATAATATGAACTTCCATGAACAACTTCATATTTTCGTAAATGATAAAGTGAGCCATCAGCCATGGCATTATACAAAATGGATATCTTAATCAGGGGGCCAACACATTTTGGCCAAAATAACAAAATAATCTAACTAGTCTAACCCCTATACATGCCATAAACAAAATCACTAAGTCTAGATATACCGAGATGAGCTGATAGTTTGGGCGATCTTCTGATTTTCGATGTATTCCGGCTATGCTCTTAAACTCTATAAAACAAGGGGAAAAAAAAGAGAGTAAGATTTAAGCTTAGTAAGTTTACATGTAAACAATATAGCATTCTTGTATATGCTAAACAATTATATAGCAATACATACTAAACAAGAAACAGTCAACATTCATAATCATGCTTACTCATTCCTCCCATTTCCACATTCCAACCATGTCACAAGATCAATGTATACATGCATTAGCATAACTCCCTGCACTTAGCACCACAATGTCACATAATACAACACAACACAATCTATTGATCAAATACTCAAGATCAATTTCTCGGTGGTTTCGCACTTAGCCCACAATCAGATTTATTTGGGGTGGTATCGCACATAGCCCACCAAATGATAAATAGACGATGGTATCGCATATAGCCTATCGTAATTAAGTATTAAGGTGGTATCGCACTTAGCCCACAATTAAGCATTAATATAACATACTTACATATCCATTCCATCATTCATACTAAAGTTATTCAATAACTACCACCATAAACCTACTTGAATCATACATGTTCTCAATTGTGCTGTACACTAGTTAGCAACAACAATGTGTATATATATATAAAATGCATTGTTTACACATAAACTTACCTCGGTGCAAAACGCGTTAACTAATGGTTTAATTCTTGACCTTGCCTTTTCCCCGGTCAAGGTTAATTCCGCACTCTTCTTGATCTATAACAATAAGATTCACTCATTTAGATCATTTTATGATCATAATGCATAAATTTCTACACTCGGGCAAAAATGACCATTTTGCCCTTGTACTATGGCAAAATTACAATTTTGCCCCTAGACTTGTAAATCATTATTCAACACACTTTATCAATAAATAAGCCTAGTTGAATATTTATTTCTCTTACAACTACTCACCATTCCAACCATTTCATGTATTTATGATACAAATTCATTCTTTGCATTTAAGTTCTATTTAGGTGTTTTCATGCTAACACCTTTCACAAAAGTTGATTCTTATCTTCCTAACCTTTGTTTTCTTCCATAAAAACTCAGCTAACCACATATACTCTCTCATGGCAGGTCCCTAGACTTTCAACCATATCACAAATTAGTCCCCTCATTAGTTAGCTTAAGCTTTGGGGACTCCAAAAATACAAAAATCACTAAGGAAAACCTCAAAAATCACTTACTAAGGAATATGTTGGATGAAAGTTTGAGCTTTAAAACCCTTTTTTTCTCTTCAAATTTTTGGTGGGAAGAAGGAGGAATACTAAAAAGATGATAACATCTTTATTCATTTTATTTTATTCATTTTTATCACCTAATATCCACCAAATTTGACCAACATTAAAATCTTGTCTCCCTAGCTCCTATATGGCCGGGCATCACTAGATAAATGGCCTAATTGCACTTTAAAAACCTCCAATTTACATTCTATAGCTGTTAGGTACCCCTACCTTACAATTAAGCATGCTATCACTCAAATTAATGCACCAAAATTTTCATATAGCCTTAAGATAATACCATAACACATAAAATAACATCAAAATAATTTTCCTAACTTTGGTTTAGCGGTCTCAAAACCACTATTCTGACTAGCCTCTAAATCGGGCTGTTACAGTGATAGTAAATTTTGGAAGGAAAATTATTGAATTAAAATGTGAAAATGGGGATATTCTTTATGTTGAATCAGATGAACAGGACAAGTTGCTTATAGTGATTTCTTATATGTCTGCTCAAAAATATTTAAGAAAAGGATTTGAAGCTTATCTTGCCTTCGTGATGAATGCCAAAGAGATTGAGTTAAGAATTGAATCAGTGCCGATAGTATGTGAGTACCCAGATGTGTTTCCAGAAGAATTGCCTCGGTTACCTACGGTTAGAGAGATTGAATTCAGGATTGAGTTAGCTCCTAGTACTGCGCCTATTTCAATTGCTCCGTATAGGATGGCTCCAACCGAGTTGAAAAAATTGACGTCAAGTTACAAGAGTTAACAGATAAAGGCTTTGCAAGACCAAGATATTCTCCGTGGGGTGCTCCAATTCTATTTGTGAAAAAGAAAGATGGTTCCATGAGGTTATGTATAGATTATAGGCAGCTTAATAAGGTGACCATAAAGAATAAGTACCCCTTGCCAAGGATCGATGATTTGTTTGATCAATTGAAGGGAGCCACTATGTTTTCCAAGATAGACTTTAGGTCTGGATATTATCAGTTGAGAGTTAAAGACACGGATCTGATGAAAACCGCATTTCGGACAAGGTATAGACACTATGAATTTTTGGTCATGCCTTTCGGTTTAACAAATGCCCCTGCAGTGTTCATGGATTTGATGAACCGTATTTTTCGTCTGTACTTGGATAAATTTGTTGTTGTTTTTATTGACGACATACTGATTTACTATCGTGATGAGAACAAGCATGTTGAGCACTTACGGACAGTTTTACAAATTTTACGAGATAATCAGTTATATGCCAAGTTTAGTAAGAGTGAATTTTGACTTAAGGAAGTCAGATTTTTAGGGCACATTATTTCAGGTGACGGTATTCGAGATGACCTGAGTAAGATTTCAGTTATTGTTGAATGGAAACCGCCAAGGAATGTAACAGTGGTTAGGAGTTTTCTAGGCCTAGCTGGCTATTACAGGCGATTTGTCAAGGGATTTTCTTTGATAGATACTCCGATTATGAGGCTATTACAAAAAGGTGTAAAGTTTGAATGGACAGAAAAGTGCCAACATAGTTTTGAGAAACTAAAGGCATTATTGACTGAGGCTCCAGTTTCAGTACAACCTGAGTCAGGAAAGGAATTTGTGGTCTACAGTGATGCATCCTTGAATGAATTGGGTTGTGTACTCATGCAAGTAGGCAAGGTGATAGCATATGCCTCTAGACAGTTAAAGCTGCATGAGAAGAATTACCCGACATATGATTTGGAATTAGCCGCTATTGTATTTGCATTGAAGATATGGAGACACCATTTGTATGGTGAGAAGTGTCAGATATTCACTGATCATAAGAGCCTAAAGACTTGATGACTCAAAAGGAATTGAATTTAAGGCAGAGAAGATAGTTAGAGTTGATAAAAGATTACGAGCTAGTGATTGACTACCATATGGGAAAGGCGAACGTGGTCGCCAATGCTTTGAGCAAGAAATCCTTGTTTGCACTGAGAGCAATGAATACACGGATGGATTTGTCAAATGATGGTTCTATTCTAGCTGAGTTAAGAGCTAGACCGATGTTTGTCCAAGAGATTTGTGAAGCTTAGAAAGGCGACAGCTATTTACAGGCCAAGAGAGTTCAGTGTGAGTCGGGTGTTGAGTCAGACTTTCGAATTAATTCTGAAGGATGTCTAATGTTTTGAGATAGGGTCTGTGTACCCAGAGATGATGAACTTATTTGGAAAATTTTACTCGAAGCACATAGTGGATGTTTATCTGTACATCCAGGCAGCACAAAGATGTATAATGACTTGAAGAAATGGTATTGGTGGCCGAGTATGAAGAAAGATATTTTCGAGTTTGTATCAAGATGCTTAATATGTCAGCAAGTGAAGGTTGAACACCAAGTACCTTCGGGTCTACTTCAACCTATTATGGTTCCTGAGTGGAAATGGGAATGTATTACTATGGACCTTATGACGATTTGCTTGTGACACCAAAAAAGAAGGATGCCGTATGGGTTGTGGTTGATAGACTCACAAAGTCAGCTCACTTTATACCGATACGTATTGACTATTCACTTGGTAAGTTGGCAGATTTGTATGTGTCAAAAATTGTGAAATTATATGGAGTACCATTGTCAATTATTTCAGATAGAGATCCGAGATTTACGTCATGGTTTTGGAAGAAGTTGAAAGAGGCCTTTGGCATAAAATTGAGTTTTAGTACAGCTTTCCATCCGTAAACTGACGAACAGTCGGAGAGGCTAATACAGATAATCGAAGACATGCTCCGATGTTGTGTTTTAGAATTTTAAGGTAATTGGGAAAAGTACTTACTATTAGTGGAATTTGCCTATAATAACTGTTACCAGTCAAGTTTGAGAATGGCGCCTTATGAGGCATTATATGGGCATAAGGGTCGAATGCCCCTATATTGGACCAAACTCAGAGAGAGTCAGATTCACGAGGTCGATTTGGTCAGAGAAACCAAAGAGAAGGTAAAAGTGATACGTGAGTGTTTAAAAGCTGCTTCTGATAGACAAAAGTCCTATGCAGATTTGAAACGGAAAGAGATTGAGTTTCAAGTCGGTGATAAAGTGTTTCTAAAAGTACTACCATGGAAGTTCTTAGATTTGGCCGGAAAGGCAAATTGAGTCCGCGCTTTACCGGACCGTATAAGATTACCAAGAGGATAGGGCCGGTAGCTTATCGATTGGCTTTGCCATCTGAATTGGAAAAGATTCATGATGTATTTCACGTATCTATGTTGCGTCCTTACCATTCAGACCCTTCGCATGTGATTGTGCCAACAGAGGTTGAAATTCAACCGGACATGACTTATGGTGAAGAACCAGTTAATATTTTGGCACAAGAAGTCAAACAGTTAAGAAATAAAAGTATAGCTCTTGTGAAAGTACTATGCCAAATACATGGGGTAGAAGAGGCTACATGGGAGCCCGAGAGGCTATGAGAAACCAATATCCCAACATTTTTATCGGTAAGATTTTCGGGGACGAAAATCCCTAAGGGGGAGAATTGTAACAGCTCGATTTTGGGGCTAATCGAAATAGTGGTTTCAGAACCACTAATCTGAGGTCAAATAAAATTATTTTAATATTATTCTATTAGTTATATCATTATTATATGAGTGCATGGAAATTTTGGTACATTAATTTTGGTGATTGCATGCTTAATTGTGAAAAAGGACTAAATCGCATAAAGTGCGAAAGTTTTATTTTACAAGCTAGAGGTGCCAAATAGCTATAGAATTTTAATTGAAGGTCCCTAATGTGCAATTAGACCTTGTTTAGGGTGATGGCCGGCCATAGGGACAAGAAAATAAAAGAAAGGCTATCATCTTTTTCATTCTCCTTCTTCTTCCACCGAAAATATCAGCCAAAGAGGGGTTTTGGAGCTTAAAATTTTCAGCAACTTCTCGTCCTTGGAAATAAGTCATTTTGATGATCATTTTTGATGATTTTTGTGTTTTTGGAACCCCTAAAGCTTAGTCTAGCTAATGATGGGACTATTTTGTAAAATGGTTAAGATTCTAGGGTTTTTCCATGTGAGTATTCATGTTTATTTCTAAAATTTTATGGAAGAAAATGAATCTTAGTTGTTAAATAAACAACTTATATGAAAGGAGTCTCCATCAAAACACTTAAAAGGACCTTTTTGTAAAAGTTGTAAAATAGGTGGTAAACGTGTGAAATAATTGATATTGTGAGTTGCTATAAGAGTAATAAATGTTCATCTAGGCTTGTTAAAGGAGGAAATTTGAGTAGAATCAATTTACGAGCCTAGGGGAAAAATCATAATTTTGTAGAAGTTTAAGGGCAAAATAGTAATTTTTCCAAAGTACGACTTTTGAAGTGTCTTGATCAATGTAGTGATTAAATGAGTAACTTTGTTATTATAGATAAAGAAGAACGTGGAATTAACCTTGACTGAGGAAAAGGAAAGGTTTCGGATTAGAATTGCAAATTAGCACATTTTGGTACCGAGGTAAGTTTGTGTGTAATAAATTCAACATCATGCTAGTATGTTTTAAAATGTTTGACATTCGTGAAAATGTATATTATTTCTATGAAATTGATCAATGATGTTTCAACGAGAAAATGATGAAAATTTATGATGTTGAAGTCCCGGTTGGACTTTAGGAAGTGAGAGGATACCATCATCAAGACATGAGATTTGTAAGGTCCCGTATAAGACCATGTCTGGGACATGGCCTCGGCACCGAATTGAGATCCCTTATAAGACCATATATGGGATATGGCATCAGCATCGAATATGAAAATCGTGTAAGACCATGTTGGGGACATGGCATCGGTATACGATCTCGTATAAGACCATATCTAGGATTTGGCATCAACATTGATATGTGATCCCATGTAAGACCATATCTGGTATATGGCATTGGCATCATATTTTGTGTTTGATGATTATTGTGTATCCTCAAGTATTCCAAGTGGTTCAACGGGATAAAGACTTAAGTTTATATTGAAGATGAGAGTAGTGCTAAAGCCATGTAATGAAGTGATACAGGTACATGTGAGTCATTTACGAGAAATGTGTTTGATATGTGATTGGTAAGAGTAAGCATGAGTAAGTTATGGCAATGTGCTTAAGAAATTGTGGTATTACTCAATTCAATGTATGAAAGATATCATAAGCCTTTATGTTGCTATTTATTTCATGCAAGCTTACTAAGCTTTATGCTTACCCCCTCTCTTTTCCATTCTCCTTGTAGTATTGCCAGACTAGCTCGGTGATCATTGGACGTTGGAGCTCGGTTCACACTATCCAGCTATTCTTTTGGTATAGTGAAGTTTAATTATTTTGAGTATGGCATTTATAGGATTTGGTCATTTTGTGATATGTCATATTGGTTAGCCAAATGTTGGCTATTAAGGTTAATTATTCATTTTGTAAATGGTCATTAAATTTGGCCAAAACTAGCCAAGCTATATTTATTCAATGATGATGAAATTCATGAAGTGTAAGCCAATGCAATTGAATGAGTAATGTGTGAAATTTATATATGCATGATGAAGTAGTGAATATTAGAGGTGCTTTATGGTCATGCTATGTGTTTCTTTTCAAGGTGGCAAAGGGCTTGGAAAATAGCCTTGTATCTGTCTACAAGGGTAGACACACGAACGTGTGTCTAGGCCGTGTGTGACACACGGTCTGCCCCATGGGCATGTGGTTTGGCCGTGTGTCCCTCTGCATTCTAAGTTGGCAAAACAGAATGCCCAGTAGTAACCACACGGGCTGAGACACAGCCATGTGTCTCAATCGTGAGAGAGACACGGCCTTAGGACATGGGCATGTGCCTAGGTCGTGTGAAGCCTGCACCTAAAAATAGGAATGTAATTTGCCACACAGTCTAAGGACACGGGCGTATGCCTTGGCTGTGTGACCTTCTGGAGATGATGACGTCAGAAACAGAATGTCAAGGTTTTCACACACGGGCTAAGACACGGGTGTGTCATGGTCGTGTGAAGGACACGGGCCGTAAACACAGACGTGTGCCAGACCGTGTAAAAACCCCTGTAGGTTCGAATTAAAAAATAAATCCGCACGGATAAGGGACATGGGCGTGTGTGATAACACGGCCTGCCCACACGGGTGTGTTCCTTTTCATACGGGCGTGTGGCCCTATTTTTAATAACATTTTCTAACGTTTTTCCAAGGAACTTGAATTGATCTCGAAATATTTCTAAGATGTGTTTTAGGCCTCGTAGGCCTATATTAAGGTTATTAATAGGGAGTTTGAAAAGTTTTAAATTTGAACGGACTTTTATGATTCGGAATTGTATGTATGCATGAGTTTAAGTTAGGTAATGCCTCGTACCCTGTTCCGGTGTCCAATATGGGTAAGGGGTGTTACACTTCTCCTTTCTCTTTATTTTTATTTGTATGGTTGTTGGGTTTAAATTATACTAAAAAAAGGGGATAACAATTTGCTAATTTATATGGAATTGAAAGTGAATGTATTTTAAATATTTGAGGTTTTGAGCCAGAGTGCGAGAAATTAATTATAGATAATAAGGATAATATATAATTAAATAATTAAAATTTTATCTGATTTAAATTGAATGGATAAATTAACTTTTTCAATTTTATATTTATAGAAATTATTTTTTTAATATAAAAATGTTAAATTTGAAAATTTTAATTTAAATAAATTAACTTATATAAATTAACCTATAAAAATATTTGAAAAAGCTAATGTAAATTTAAAAAATTAATTTAAATTTAATAGAGAAATTAAAATTAAAATTTTACATTTATCTAATGAATTTTTAAATATCAAATATTTCATCCATTGAATTTATTTAATTTAAATTTACAAAAGTGAATTTAAATAAATTAACTTACAAAAACACTTGAAAAAGATAATCTAAGTTTGAAAAAGTTAATATTGCGTCAATTGTCATCATTATATACTTTTTTAGCTTGTTATATTATATTATATATTATATATATATATATATATACACGATGTAGTTGGAGAATTACATAATTAAAAAAATGTGTTAACACAAAGAAATTGTTATAAACTGATTCCAATTTTGCAAAATCCCAAAAAAAAAAAAAACTACTATCAAAACAACTAAATATTTATAATTAGGAAGGGATCCAATTACACCAGTGTAAATACAAAATACAAAATAGTTTTACACCTTTTCGTATTTTTTGTGCAAATAATATTTTAATGGTCCAATTCCATTGAATTTAATATTTTATTCTTATAGACCATGCATGTCAAATTTGATGTAAACTAAAAATTTCTAACTACTTGTTTTATGTAAAAGTTATTCAACCATTAAATATATATTTTAGATTAATATGACAAAGATATTGGATCGGTGAGAAAATTTAAATACATGACAAGTAAAATTATATTCATAAATTTAATAGTTGGATCACTAAAATATTAATCGTACAAAAAGCTATGAAAGGATGTAAAACTACTGTAATTTTATATGGGTGTAAGTGGTTCCCTCTCCTTTATAATTAAAGTATTGTAACAACTTATTAGAACAATACTAAATGCATATTAAAACATGAGAAAGTATTTTGTACATGATCTGTCGTAATTTGGTGTAGCAGATTAAACTAATTTTCGCACTTTAGGAGCTTGAAAGCAAACATTTTCGTTGGGTTTTAATTATGTTTTTATAAGTTTCCTTAAAGTTAATAAGATGTGCAAATTAAGACTTTTATTGACCTTAGGGGCCAAATGAGGCCTCAGGGTGAGCTAATGAACTTTGTAAGTGTGCTGAAGACCATTAGAAGGCGTACTAAACCAATACTAGTCACTATGTCGCAACACGGAATGATTAATGTTGTAACATAGGGAGCAAAATAGAGAAATCACAAGACTGCCTTCGATGTCGCGACACAACCAAAGGGTGTTGCGACATACCCCTGCAGATATCCCAATAAGAGTATACTGACTCCTCTGTCACGACACAGGTCCTAGTGTGTAGCGACATCGACTATGGACGGAAATTAACACAAGTCAGGGGGCATTTTGGCCAGCACAATCAAACTTAAAGCTCAGGAACGTCAGCTAACCTAGGGTTAAGGACGACGGCCACCTGAAATCTATAAATAGGCTCATTTTTCGCATGTTATGGACCACCAATTACTTAGTTTAGAATTTTTCTTTTAAATTCATTTTAACTTTTCTTTCTTATTAGGTTTTAGGTTTATTTTCAAGTTATTCTTTGTTTGATCTCGAGAGATCTGATTTGTGGAAAACAATCAAACTTGTGGATTCGTAATCATTCTTAATACAAATCAGGCTCTTTATTAAACTCTATATTGTCAATTCATGCTTGTTCTTTATATCGATTTTATATTGCTTATGAAAACCATGAGGAACTAATCCTTTTATGAGGGATTAGTAAATAGAAGTATGAACTTTTAACTATTTTATAAGGTTACTCAACAGATTAGCTGTTTGGGAAAGGAAAAACGTAAACCATAGATCTGACAACCTTAGGAAGTCAAAAAGGTGAGAATCAACCCAAAATTGGTATGGCCTATCGATCTAGACTATGAGGTCGGAAGATAAGTAGTCCTTGCTGACTCGTTATTTGAATGGAAGATCGGAAGATCCTTGCTGACTAGTTGATTAATGATGAACTTTAAGTGAAAGTTGATGGGGATTACCGAAGAGAGCTAATCACCCATAATCAAATTTGATTTATTCTATTATTTGATCTCTTGATATTTATTTCTTTATGTTATTATATTTTCATTATTATAAAATATTAAAAACTCCTTTTATTTTTACTTTCATACTATAATTTACTTCGAGTACTAATTAGATCTTTTGGTGTTTAGGTTAAAATTGATCTAGCACTAGCCTCCCTTGGGTACGATCCTCAGAGTACTCACTTACTCCGTTGTAACTGTATTACAATTGAACCCAAATACTTGTAGATACCACTTCATCGATATATTCTTTACTACAATATTCACACTCTAGACATTAGTACGTCCGGAGGCGGTCAATTTAACGGCGCCATTATCGGGGAGGCAACGTCACTAGTTTGATTTTAATTTTTGCACTTAGTAAGAATAATTACGAATTTTTTTTAGGTCATAGATATGATTCTAATTTTTATTAGTATTAATCCTCTCTTTCTGGGTTTAGTGTATGACTCGTCCTAGGGGAACACCTATAGAGCCAGTTACAAGTTTAGAGAGAATAATTTGAAGAAATCGTCAAAAACAACAACAACAGCAGATGCAAGATCCACCACCACCTATTGTAGGCAACGTACCATGCGAGAATCCACTATTCAAAGTCACTAACAATAATGCTTTAGGACATCCACCAACACCACCATAGTTACCCGCAAACTTACACATGGCTTGTAACGAAAAAACCTTGAGAGATTATGTATTACCAAGTCTGGACATGGTTCGAGAAAGCATAACGATACCGATTATTACAACGAATAATTTTGACATCAAATTGGCAATGATTTATATGATCCAAAAAAATTTGCAATTTAAGGGCACAATGACAAGGGATCTAAATAAACACTTAAAACGTTTTTCCAACTTTGTGATACTTTTAAGTACAACGGAGCCAGTGATGACGCTATTCATCTTTGGTTGTTCCCCTTTTCTTTTATTCATAATGTCTTTTCTTGGTTAGATTCGCAGGCACCAGAGTCTATCACGACATGGGATGAGTTCGTTGGAAAGTTCTTATAGAAGTTCTTCCCTATTAGTAAAGTGATTCAACTAAAAAGAGAAATCGTTGTTTTTAGACAGATGGAAGGAGAAAGTTTTCATGAGGAATGGAAACATTTCAAAACGTTGATTCAGAAATGCCCTCACCATGGATTCCCTGAGTGGATGCGATTTCAGGTATTTTATAACGAGTTGGATGTGAATCCAAGATTAGGAGTAGACAGAGCAGCAACAGGAGCCCTTATAAATAGAACGTACGAGGATGCGTACGAAATCATTGAGAACATGACACTTAAATCCTGTCAATGGCCTATTAAACGATTTACATATGGCTAGAAAATCGCTACGATAAAAGATATTCAAGAGGGTGACAAGTATTAACAGTTAGTGGATAGACTTAATTGTATCGAATCTGCTAATAATACACCGTCTATGTATGAAGGAGAAAAACCGCTCTTCCACTACATCTAGAATCCCGTCGAGGATGTGAATTATATTGAAAATGGGGGTGGAAACCCCTATTCAAATACCTACAATCCCGGCTGGAGAGATCATGTAACAGCTCGTTCTTAGTCAAATCAGAACAGTGGTTTTGGGACCAAAAATCTGAGGTCAAAATATTTATTTTATTATTATTTTAATGTTTATAGTATGATATTATGTTTGTGTGAAAATTTGGTTAATAAATTTTATTGTTTAATTGGTCAATGTGAGAAAAAAAACTAAATCGCGTAAAGTGTAAAAGTGGAGTTCTATAGCTAAAAGTATCTAATAGCTATAGAACCTTAAAGTTAAGGTCCTTAAGTGATAATTAACCCATTAGTGAGTTAATGGATGATAATGGTTTTTGCATGTAGTGAAATAACAAATATTTATTAAGGTTATAATTGTAAGTTGGTAATTAAACTTAAAATAAACAAAAACCCAATTAAGTATCATCTTCCACTATCATATTAACAACCGAAAATTGAGAAAGAATGGCAGCCATGAGAGTTTAAGTTTTGGTAACCCTAAGTCCTTTGATTAGGTATGCAATTTTAATTCGTTTTTAATGATTTCTATGTTTTTATGATCGTTGCAACTAGTACTAGCTAGCCTAGGGACTATTTTGCAGAATTGTTAAAGATTTTGAAAGTTACCATTGATGAATATATGTGAATTTTAATGATTTATGATAGATTTTGAATGGTTGTTAATAGTTAAACAAGTTTTCTAAAGTGATTTTTAGTGAAAATGTAAAATAGGGATTAAATTGAGAAATGTGTAAAGATAGTGGTTAAAATGTAAAATAAATGAAAAATATGGGCTGTTAAGGGCATAATAGTAATTCAGCTAGCATGGGTCTATTGTGAATTTCATTAATTTGTGATTTTATGAAATAAGGACTAAATTGTGAAAATGTGAAATATGTGGGGAAAAAGTGTAAATGTGTTTTAAAGTGAGTTTTGGGCTAAATTGAATTAATAGATGATTAAAAAAGTTAATTTTGAATATATTTAGATCAAGAAAGGAGAAATACGAACTTAGATCGGGGAAAGAATAAAGTTACAGAATAGTTGACACGATTCGCCGTTTTAGCAATCGAGGTAAGTTTGTATGTTATAATTTCAAATATATTTTATATAGCATAAATTGCGATTATGTGACTACGAACAAGTTTGGAAATGATTCGACGATGATTCGACATTCGAAATCCCAGTTGAACCTTACGAATAGTTTAGGATGCTAGTGACATGTCATTAGGGAATACATTATCTTGGCTTCGGGCCATGATATAGCACTTCGGGTGCGACTTATACCGATTTGGCTTCAGGCCATGCATATCTGCTGATTTGGCTTCGGGTCATGATATCAGTATTTCGGATAAGTTACCTTGATTTGGCTTTGGGCCATGGTATAGGTACTTATCGTATGAGACCCTTGAGTATCCAACTTCTATTCCTAATGGTTCAACGGGTAAATGAAAGACGAGAAAGTGTATGAGATTTGTACGGGATGGTACAGGTGATAAACCATAAAAGTAACATATTTTAATCCCACATTTAGTATGCTTTTGGATGATTTATCCCTCAATTTATGTAAAAAGGTGCTCTTAATCCTTTCTTTTCATGTCTTATACCCAGGAAAGCACCCGAGGATAAAAAGAACGAGAAACGGGCCCAAAACAGAGTAAATTGGGCCAAGAAAGAAATCGGCACGGCCTAGACTTAAGCATACACGGCCGTGCCTCACTAATCATCTAGAACACGGCCTGACCCCTGATTTACACGACCGTGTCTCATTAAAGAAATCCGAACACGGCTTGAAGACATGTCACACGGGCTTGTGACATGGCCGTGTCCCTGTCGTGGCAAAGAGCAATTTCATTCGGATTTGGATACTTTGGGGCAAAGAAACCTATTTCAAAAGCCTATATAAACCCCTTAAGTATCAGTTGAAAGGGGGCGGTTAGCTAAGCTAAGGAGCCAAGCCGAAAAGGTCAGATTTATGGGAATCACTCGAAGACAGTCAGTTGATCCATCTCAAGAAGCCAGAATTCTACTCAAGACTGCGGATCTTTCCATTAATCCCTTCAGGGAGTTTTAGGGATTTCTTATGTTTTGTTTTATCTTTTCTCTTGAGATGTTTTCTTTATTTGTTATGAACTAAACCCTTCAGATACCTGAAGGGGATGAAACCTATGATGAATCTTGTTATTGTTTTCTGAATTATATGATAAATACTTAGTTTGTTCTTAATTATGTGAGCTTAGTCCAAATTTGATGTTCTTAGGTGGAGGAGGAATAGACCCTGCCTAAGAGTAGATCTAGCATAATTAAGCGGAGTTGATCGCACGCCTAGACTTAATTATGTGAGCTTAGTCCAAATTTGATGTGCTTAGGTGGAGGAGGAATAGACCCTGCCTAAGAGTAGATCTAGCATAATTAAGCGGAGTTGATCGCACGCCTAGAGATAGGGTGACGAGATTTTGCCGGATTAGGGTGAAACCTAATATGAGAGTCCACAGATCGATTTACTACTATTCTAGGGTGTTATTAAGAGAGAAAGAGATTTCCATTAATTAACTTAGGATTAGACATTATTCGCTTCGAGAGAAGGTTTAATATACGTTAGGGAGTCTTACGGATCAAACTAAGTGAATGAATCTTATGGTTCAGGGTTAAGTAACAAGTGAAGTCTAGGTGCATTCTTCCTAAGGGTATCATCTAAATCAACTGAGCTTTTCTAAAAGCTATCTTAATATTTAAAGGAGCTTGGTAGTTAGATAATTTTAGATTAAACAACCAAACACTTAATATTTTGGCTAGATAATAAAAAGAAAGTTAGTATTAGTACTTTTAGTTCCTTTGGGTTCGATAATCCGGTCTTGCCTAAGCTATACTACTATTCGGTAGGTACACTTGCCTTTAATCATTGTTAGAGTTAGTTTCCAGGTTCGATCATTCTCCTTATAAATTTTAAAGCTCTGATTCACAACGATCAACAGGTATATGTATAAACTATTCTACCCTTGAATCGAAGAAAGGATGATGAAAGTATATAGTTTTTGAATGAGTATTTGAAAGGTTTGTTAGTTAATGTAATATACATGTTGATGTATTCAAATTATTGAATTATAATTATGTTCTTACATTAAGTTAGTTCATATGAGCTTACTAAGCTTTATATCTTACTTTGTGTATTTTTCTATTTTTTATAGTGATATCAAAGCTAGCTCGATTCGAGAATCGTCGGAGATCGTTTCACACTATCCACCTATCTTTTAGTACCTATAAACTTTGGTATATTAAGTATATGGCATGTATATTTATTTTGAGTCATTTTGATGGTGATTTTATAATGATTTTGGTTATTTGTAATGGCTTGTAAATGAATATGTTTTGGTTTATAAATATAGCCATGAGAGTTGGCTTAATTTGGTGGATTTGGTTATGTGCATATTTGTGCATATATGGTTGATATTTGAGTTTATGGATGGATATGTGAATAGCTTATATTATGAGGCCTGTGGTTTTTTATATAGTATATGTTAAATGGTTGATATTAGATATGAATTATGTTTGTGAATTGATGCAAAATGATATATGTTTGGTGAAGGTTTAGTTAGTTGATTTGTATATGTGTTTTGGTACGTTTTGATTGAGTAAAAGTTGAGGTTATAAGCATGTTGGTTGTTAGTATTGGAAATGGTGTGAATTAGATTTGATTGTGGCTAAATTGGATGTTCATTTATGCTTTGAATTGGTACCATTTGGGTTATGTAGGTATATGCATATTTGGGTGGCAAATTGGCTTGGTAAATAGCCTATTTTTGTCCACAAGGGCAGAAACAAGGGTGTGTGTCTCAGCCATGTGTGACACACGATTATGCTACACGACCATGTGTCCCCTGGTGTTGAAACTAAAATCAAGTCAGTATGCTCCACACGAGCGTGTGACTAGGCCGTGTGGCATAAGTCAGTATACCCTACAGGATTGGCACGGCCTGTAACAGCCTGATTTTGGGGCTAGTCAGAACAGTGGTTTCAAACCACTAATTTGAGGTTGAAGAAAATTATTTTGATATTATTTTATGTGTTATAGCATGTTTATAAAGATGTATAAAAATTTTGGTGTTTTAATTTTAGCAATTGTATGCTTAATTGATAAAAAGGACTAAATCGCATAAAGTGCAAAAGTTCTATTATACAAGGTAGAGGTGTCTAATAGCCATATAATATTAAATTGGAGGTCCTTAAAGTGCAATTAGGCTATTGAGGGTGTGTTGGCCGGCCATAGAGACAAGGGCATTAAATTTTGGTCAAAATTTGTTGATAAAAAAATGAATAAAATAAGATAAATGAGAGAGATATCATCTTTCACTATTCATGCTTCTTCTACCACCAGAAATTGAAGGGAAATTAGAGTTCTTGGAGTTCAAATTTTCAGCAAAACAAATCTCTTGCAAGTAAGTGATTTTAGAGGTCGTTATTGATAATTTTTGTACTTTTGGAATCCCCAAAGCTTAAGCTAGCTAATGAGGGGACTATTTTGTAAAATGGTTGAAAGTTTAGGGACTTTACATGAGAGTTTTTATGTTGTTTGTTGAGTCTTTATGGAAGAAAATGAATGTTAGTGAGTTAAGGAACAACTTTTGTGAAAGGTGTTACTATGAAAACACCTAAATAGGACTTATTTGTAAAGGTTGTAATTGTGTAATAAATGCATGAAATAATTTGTTTTGTGAGTTGTTGTAAGAGAAATAAATGTTTAGCTAGGCTTGTTTAATGCGAAAATATGATGAAAAACGATTTACGAGCCTAAGGGCAAAATCATAATATTGCCAAAGTATAAGGGCAAAATGGTCATTTTTGCCTAAGTAGGAATTTTGATGTATCATGAGATATAAAGTGATTGAATGAGTAAATTTTATTATTATAGATCAAGAAAAGCATGAAAACAACCTTGACCGAGGAAAAGGCAAGGTTACGGAAGAGCGCGGAAATAACCTTGATCAAAGAAAAGGCAAGGTTACGGACTAAGTCACCAAATAACATGTTTCACACCGAGGTAAGTTTATGTGTAAACGATACATCTTTATTACATATGTTGTTACTTATTGGTGCATCATATGAATGGGATCAATTATGATTGAGATTGATTGAAATTGATAGATAGTGAGTAAGTCTCGTATGAACCTCAGAATAGATATGTAAGTACGGAAAAATGTCTGTAATAATTATTTGGTGAGCTGTGTGCAATACCATCATAATTATCCTTTTTGGTGGGCTGTGTGCGATACCACTGTAATTATCCTTTTTAGTGGGCTGTGTGTGACACCACTTTATTACTTATTCACAATGGGTTATGCGCGATACCATCGTGTATATTATCATTTGGTGGGCTATGTGTGAAACCACCGTAAATATTCTTGTTGGTGGGCTATGTGTGATACCACCTTATTATTGATTAATGGTGGGCTATGTGCGAAACCACCAGGTACTTAGTATTATTCCGAAGGGTTCATCGAGAAATTGTATAAGTAAACATTTCATGTTGCTTTGTGGTGATGAGTGTAGGGAAATGTGTACAAATAAATGTGAGCAATATAATTGTTATATGGGTGGAATATGGTAATATAAGAAATGAGTAAGCATGATTATAGAAATGTGAATTGTTCTTGATTACTATGTAATGTTATTGATTAATTAGCATATGTTATGATGCTTATTGTTTACATGTAAACTTACTAAGCTTAAAGCTTACTCCTTTTCTTTTCCCTTGTTTATAGTGCCAAGGAGCCGGTTCAGGATACGAAGATAATCAGAAGATCTCCGACACTATCAACTCATCTCGGTATATTTAGACTTAGCATTTTGAGTTTGGCATGTATAAGGGCTAGACTTAGTGAAATGTTTCGTTGTTTTGGCCAAGTGTGTTGGCTCCTTTAAATATGAACTCTTTTGTAAATGGCCATAATTACTCATTATTATTAATATATGGAAAGATGAGGTTATTCATGAATGTGTATGATGCATAATTGAGCTACTTGGTTAATGGTTGAATGTGATTTATGTTGTATGAGTTAGGGTGACAAAAAAAGCTTGGCAAATAGCCTTGTTCTTGTCCACACGGCCGTGTGTCTAGGCCGTGGTGACACATAGTCAGTCCCACGAGCGTGTGGCTGGGCCGTGTGTCCCCTGCAAGTTAATGTTGCAAGTCAATGTTGGCCACGGGCTAGAAACACGGGCGTGTGTCTAAATCATGTGCCCCTTATAAGGTTGTTGACGTCATAAACAGAATACCCAGGTTTTCACACACGAGTGAGGACATGGGTGTGTCTAGGCCGTGTGGAGGACACGGGCGTGTTTAGGCCGTGTGGAGGACACGGGCCAAGGACACGGGCGTGTGTCCAGCCGTGTGAAAACCCCTGTAGGTTCGAAGTGAAAAATAAATTCCACACGAGTTAGGGACATGGGCGTGTGTGACCACACAGCCTGCCCATACGGGCGTGTCCCATTTCACACGGACGTGTGGCCCTGTTAAGGCAAAAATTTTCTAAGTATACAAAAGTTCCCGGTTTGATCTTGAGACCCTCCATTTGCATGTTTAAGGCCTCGTAGGCCTATAATAAGGATATTATGAATGTGAAGGAGAAGTTTTAAGTTGGAATGAATTTTTATAGCCCAAAGTTGTACGTTCAAACAAGATATCTCCGGTAATGCCTCGTACCTGGTTTTGACATTGAATACGGGTAAGGGGTGTTACACGGCCTAGCATACAGCCAGGTACATGAGCATGTATGGCCATTTTTAGGGCACACGGGCATGTGTGTTGGTCGTGTGACCCAAGTCAAAGAGTTACACGGGGTCGAACACAGGCTGGGACACGGCCATGTGCTCTGTTTTAAATATCCACATGGCCTGTGACACAAGCGTTCTGGTGGCCATGTGAGCCACACGGGCGTGTGTTTCCTGTTTTAAGAAAAATTTTCAAGTTTCGTGAAAGATTTTTAAGTTATTGGTTTAGTCTCGAACCATTCCCAAAGCATGTTTAGGGCCTCGTAGGCTCATATAAGGGACAAATTGATTGAGAATGAATGATGATTGTATGTATTGATTGAATATATGGGAAAAGTATGTTTAAATGTATTGTAAGTCCTTTAATGCTCTGTAACCGTATTCTGGCATTGAATATGTGTGAGGGGTGTTACAGATCACCCGAATCTGAGATGGGGAGGAAACCAAATAGGAGGTAATAGTTTTAATCAAGCTAAAAACAATAACAATCAACCTCTTTATTTGTAGATACCTCGGGATAGGTTCAACCCAATTGACCATACTGCATGTGGTCAATGTTTGGGTAGAATCGAGGGAGAGATGCAGTAAATAAGAACGGACATAAACTAAGTGCAGCCTGAGTGCACTAACTTAATAAGAACGCTGACTAAACTTAAGGATCAAATGGGCCAATTGATGAGTATGATGGGTGACATCAAAAGAAAAATTGACACAGGTATTCCCGACAATACAGAAAATAATCCAAGAAGGGAAGGTAAGGAGCACATGAAAAAAATAGTTCTCTGATCGAAAAAAGTACTGAGTAGCCCAAAAAACCCAACTCTAAAAGTAAACATGGAGAATGCTGATGATCCCCAAGAGAAATCCCTAGAGGCTAAAGATGAACTAGAGTCAGAGGAGGTAATTGCACCGGCAGCTGAGCCGGAAAAAGAAATAACTCAAGATGTTGTTGCAAAGATACAATCCCCTTCAAGACTAGAAGAAAAACAAAAGCAGGATGAAAAGGAGTTTGTAAGTTTCCTAAACTTGTTCAAAGCATTAAATGTTAACCTACATTTAATCGAGTTAATTGAGAAAGTTCCTAAGTATGCCAAGTTTTTAAAGGAAATTATGTCTAGGCATAGGAATATTAAGGTAGGTGAACAAGTTAGTATAAATGCTTCCTGTAGTGCTATTATCTTAATACGTGTTCCTCAAAATTTAAAAGACCCAGAAAGTTTTACTATTTCTATAGAGATAGGGATCGTTCATTTAATAGAGCTCTATGTGACTTAAGAGCTAGTATTAATTTAATGTTTTTATCTATTCTTGAAAAACTTGGGTTAAAGGACCTTAAGAATACACAGATAACACTACAGTTGGCTAACAGGTCACCAGTATATTCGAAAGGTGTATTGGAATATGTGTTAGTCAAAGTGCGCAGCTTCATTATCCTAGCAAATTTTGGGGTTCTAGATTTTGAAGAATATCAAAAGATATCAATCTTATTAGGTAGGCATTTTCTAGCCACTTCTAGGTCCACCATTGATTTAGAAAAAAAATGAATTAACCATGAAAATCAATGGTGAGACTGAAATTTTTAAATGTGGCAATAAACCAAGCGAAGAAGAAGGTAGGAGGAAGTTAAAGGAGCAGTGCAAGGGATCATTTATTTCTAACACTCCCAAGTCAAGGGACATACTTCCTCTAATGCATGCAGATAAAAAAATAGGTTTAAAGAAAGGGATAAGTAGGCAAAGGTGGAATGGTACGACGGACGATGGACTAATACTAATAGAACTGAAGAATCGTCCATCGATGAATTAATGATATTGTTAGATGAATTCAATAGTAAGACTTAAATTATTTGTATTAATGCTGAACTGTTGTAAATTATTGTATATTTAACTAAACTGTTTAGTATAAATATTAAATTTTATTAACTTTTCGTTTTATAGAAACCGTAACACTCTAGAAACTGGAATTTTGAGAAATAACAGAACCAGTGTCAAAACATAGGAATCCTATGTCGCAACACCAAGGACAGATTTAACAAAATTAAGAAAATTCTTTCGATGTCGTGACACGGACTTTCACTGCCGTTACACTGAAGCCAGTATACTCAAAAATCCTAAAGCCTAGAGTGTTTCACAACATTTAACCCCGTTGTCCCGTCAATGGTAAACTGCCAGGGATGTCGAGAAACAGAACTCTTGTATCGCGACATCGCTGCAATTTTCTATAGATGACCTCGACCCGGTAGCGTAACCCGGCGACTTTAAAACCTTTTTTAGCTAAAATTTTACCATCTAAATTCCTAATTTTTAACCTAAAAATAGATTATCCCCTTTCTTAAACACATCTTAACCCCTTAATCATTTCAACTCTCTTAGAACCTTTTACAACTCTTTAAACCATAAACCCAAAATTTCCACTTCTTTAAAAATTTCCATCACTCAATAATACTTAGTGCCACAAGAAACAGGAACACTTAAGGAATGATAAACGCCACACGAAACGAGGAATTCAATGACTTCTATAAGGTGAAGGGTTCTTAATGTAATACCTTTACTATTCCATTGAATTTCTTGATATTTTGCTCTCGTTCCTTGTTTTGTAATAATGCCTCCTAGAAAAGTTGGACGGACTATGGAAACGGAGCCATCAACAGTTCAAAATCCCTCTAATTTTCTGAATTCGAATGTTGAAAAATATTTTAATGAACTTCAAGGAAAAACATTCATTCAAGATAGGGGATTTGATCCATCGATGATCCTTTATAATGAGATATGGCCGCTAGTTAGGTATCATAGGTGGGAACGTTTTTGGACAATCCCAAAAGATATTGCCTTGGTTCTGAGTCTAGAAATACTGACAGACATATATGGGATACTGTATTTGTGCGGGGGATAGAAGTTAAAGTAACCTCTCGAATTATTTGCGATTTTTATGATGATCCATTCCATGACCAAGATTTTATTGATGAAATCAATTTGGAATACTTTAGGGACATAGATATGGACAATATTAAAGTAATCCTTACTTTAAATGTATCTAACGTTAATACCTTTTGAGCAGTTTTTTGTATGCTATTTTGCAGAAAAAACAGGTGTGTATCAGAAAGTGGATCCATCAAAACATGAAGAGATGTATTAGTGGCCAGAAAGCGGGAGAGTTCTTTCCCCACTTAGTGATGACCTTATGCAAAAAAGCAAGCATTCCTATGGCATCCATCTAGTAGCTGCTAAAACCATCTCGGAGCATTATTTGTGATACTTTGTTCCAGTAGTACATAGAACTACGAGCTAAACAAAATAAAAGATTAAAACAAACAACAACAAGAAGTGACAGCTACACCAGCTTCGTCACAAGGGTTGACTCGAGCTCAACAGGAAGTTGGTGAGAGTAGTCATCCTAAAATGGACTGGATGTTATAGTGGATGAAGGAGTCAGTGCCAATATTTCAAGAATTTGCAAGACAGAACAAATACATGCCAGACATGTTTGGGCCTACGTCATCCGGACAAGAAGAAAGAGAGCAGGAGAGTGAAGAGGAAGAAGATGGAGACGGTAGCGATGAGATGGATGATGATAAGGATGAGGATGATTAGAATTTTATTTTATTTTTAGATTGTATTAAACTTAAGGGTGATTTTAATATGTTTTTATGAGTAGGATAAAAATAGATTGTTAGTTGTTTTGTTTTGTGTTTGGTTTTTATTTTCTATGTAGGAATCCCACATGAAAGAGAACAAAAATTTGATCTTTACACAATCAAAGGAGGAAGAACCCTTTATTAGCAGTTGGAACAACCACGATCAATCGAGTAACTTCTTTCCTTATCTTTTTATAGGCTATACATTGTGGACAATGTGTTAACTAAAGTGTAGGGGGTTACGTAGAAAATTTGTTTTAAATTTTTATGCTTTTCTTTCGATTTTTCTTGTCATTTGTGTGATTGAGCTTGTAGAAATACAAGTGATTGGTTAGAAACATGTATATAGGTTGCTTGTGTTTATAAAAAAATTCGGCATGATGATAGGTGATTTTAAATTTTTTATTATTAAACTACTAAGTTCTATATGTTACATTGTAAATAGGAATTAAGAAATAAATTGCACCAATTTATATAGAAAATACAAGGAAAGGAGCATGCTTGTGTTCATGATAAATGGTTGAATTTGAGTTTGTTGATATTTAAAGGATGACCTAAGGCATTGTTTGGAACATATCCAGAGCCAAAAAGCTAACCTATATTTATTCTTCTTTAGTACCTGTAGTTAGCCCAATTTGCCCGAGCCCAATTAACCAAATTAAAACCAAATAAATAAAAAGCCAAAATAAAAAAATAATAAACGGTCCATTTAACAACCCAGAACCAAAATAAAAAAACCCTATTGAAAGTGCAGTTTTTTTTTTTTTACAAACACAAACCCGAAGCCCAAAATTTTAGCCCAATACAGAAATGCCTAACCCTAAATTACAAGGCCCAAATGGCACAAAAAATGTTAACATTTTCAGAAACCCTAGGGGTTTCTAGAATCTTGTGACGCCGCAGCCCCCATGCCAGCTAGGCGTTCGGGCTTCCACTTCACCCAACGAACGGTTTCTCCCTCCATACGACGGTTTTTGCCTGCAAAAAAGAAACGAAATAGAAAAAGATGGCCAGCAAGTGATAATAGAATGGAGGGATTTTTTTTATTTTCTTATTTATTTATTTATTCTTAAAAAATAGGCTATAAAAAAGAGGCCGAAGCAAATCTATAAAGGTTACCATTTTTTACGAATACAAATCAAAGAAATCGATTAAATTTGAAGGTGATTTTTTCTCCAGAGTTTTCATTTTTATTCATTTTTTATTTTATATACGAATATAAAAAATAAAAAATAGAAAGGAAAAAGGGTTACCTGAATCGTCCCACAGTCCCGTCGTCAGAGGTCCATTCTCCGTCGTCAGAATCGGACCAAAAAGGGGTTTTTTGTTTGTATAAACTGTTTTTTAAGGTTTTTTATAAAGGGAAAAAAACGAGGGATAAAATGGGGCCTAAAACCTAGTTGTTATGTTGCTCCGGCCACCGCCTATGGCGGAGCCACGACGGAGGCTAGCCGGAGATTCGATCGAAGCTGGGATTAGCCCTAGGGGAATTTCAGAGAAAACGAGGGTTTTTTTTTTTTTAAGAAAAGGGTTCGAAATGATTTTTTTTATGCGTTTTGTAACTTAAATAGCGCTCCGATACGACGTCATTTTGGAGTCCGTCTTCAAAGCATAAAACGACGCCGTTTGCCCCTCAAGATTCGCGTGTTGACTGACCAGCAAGCAGGATGCACGTGTTTTCTAAGAGAAGGGCTAATTGCACTTTTAGCCCTTTCGCTTTTTTATTGTTCTGCAATCAAGTTTCTTTTTGTTTTTAATTTGGCCCCTATAATTTATTGCTATTCCAATTGGGGCCCTTATTCGAACGACGTCGTTTTGGAGGGCAGGGATTAATTTCTCTTTTGGTCCTTTGTTTGTTATTCGTGCATTCAATATGGTCCTTTTTCTTTGTATTTATTCTGGATTTGCCCCAAACTTTTGTTCTAAGTTCAATTTAGCCCTTTTTAGTTATTTTTCAATTTTATTCTTGTTATTATTTTTTTAATTATTATTATAATTACCATTATTATTATTATCATTATTGTTATTATTATTAATTAATTTTAATATTATTACCATTATTTTTACTATTATTATTTTTTTAATATTACTATTACTACGATCGTATTCATTTTTATTATTACTTTCCTTACTAATATATTATTATTATTATTATTATTATTATTATTATTATTATTATTATTATATTATTTAATTAATTTTGTTTTCATTACTATTATTTCTTTAATATTTATTTACCTATTGTTTGTAAATACATTTATCATATTATTATTTATTGTATTTATATCCTCTTAAATAATTTCTAATTTTAGATCATTAATTATTTGTATTACTATTATTAATATTATTTTCATCATCATTAGTATTTTTAAACTACCCAATGTTTCTCTATTTCTTTATTTATTAGTAGTTATTATTAAATTTTAGTCTTTATTTGTTCATTTACTTTTCTTATTATTTTATATACCACTGCCTTGTTTCATTATTTTATTATTGCTTATCTTTTTATTTATTTTTGCTCTTATTATTGTTATTATTGTTTTGAAATAAGAAAATACTCCGCGTTTTAAAATTCAAAAGAAATCGTACCCTAACTTACTGGGTTTCGATTTTTCTCATTGAGTCTAAAGAACTAATTATTTTTTAAAAAAAAATCAAAGCATATAAGTTAAATAAAAACTTATTCTTGGGAATTCAAAAATGTTATGTCCTAACTCACTGGATGTGACATTTTTTTATCTCCAGGTAAGGATTTCTAAAATAAAGACAATATTTTGTATTTGAGAATTTTGAGAAATTGTGCCCTAACTTACTGGGTTCCGATTTTTCATTTGACCCAAATAACCGAATATCCTACTTAAACTTAAACACATGTGTTTTAAAAGTCAAAAGACAAGCTTAGTTTCGAGGATTTAAGATGTCGTATCCTAACTCACTGGTCGTGACATTTTACTTCTTTGAAATAAGGGGTCCTCAATATCCAATTTCATTTATTCAAGTTTTCCTTTGAACAAAGAGGATCGTATTATAAAATCTTTTCAAATTTTCAACATTAAGACGTTAATCAATCAATTCGGTACCAAGTTTGGGCGTTATGAGGGTGTTAATCCTCCCAAATCCATTTTCTCAAATTTCATAGACCAAAATCATTGTTTTAATAAACCAAAATGTTTTAATGATTAATCTCAAGGTGATCCAATCACACCTTAAAAAAGGATTGGTGGCGACTCCATTTTCGTTTTAAGGTCAACCTTTTTTTTTCAAAAAAAATGGTTTCGATAGTACCGATTTTTGAGTCTGTTAACACTTCTTGATGAAGCTCATTACAAAACCTGAGCCTGAAATGTTAATTTGTATTTGGCTTTTTCCTTTGGTCCTGCACTGCACGAATATAGACGTTCAATCATATGTATTGAGGGTTAAGTAGATACATCACTGCGGATTTTGTAAAAACAAAGTGGAATAGGAAAGACTGGTGTGATATAGGAACTATAGGTTAGCCTAAAGTGCAAAGCAAAAGAAAAAAACCAAAAAGAAAATCAGTACTGTAACAGCCTGATTTTGGGGCTAGTCGGAACAGTGGTTTCGAGGCCACTAAATCGAGGCTAAGGAAAATTATTTTAATGTTATTTTATGTGTTATGATGTTAATATATGGCTATGTGAAAATTTTGGTACCTTAATTTGAGTGATAGCATACTTAATTGTGAAAAAAGGACTAAATCGCATAAAGTGCGAAAGTTCTATTTTTCAAGGTAGAGGTGTTCAATAGCCATAGATTACTAAATTGGAGGTTCTTAAAGTACAATCAGGCCAATAGTTGAGTTTTCGCTGGCCATATGGTATGGGGAGACAAGAGCATTTAATTTTTGGTCAAAATTGGGTGAATTAGGTGAGAAAAGACGCATAAAATAAGGTATAAAGAAAAACTATCATCTTTCACTAGTCACTCATCTCTTTCCACTAAACATTGAAGAGAAAATAGAGGTTTTGGGGATTCAAACTTTCAGCCAAGCTATCTCCTTGCTAGTAAGTGATTTAGGTGGTTTTAATGGATGATTTTTGTATTTTTGGAGTCCCCAAAGCTTAAGCTAGCTAATGAGAGGACCAATTTGCAATATGGTTGAAAGTCTAGGGACTTACCATGAGAATGTTTATGTGGTTTACTGAGTTTTTATGGAAGAAAATGAATGTTAGGGAGATGAGAAACAACATTTGTAAAAGGTGTTAGCATGAAAACACCTAATTAGGACTTGAATGCAAATATTGAATTTGTGTCATAAATGCATGAAATAGTTGGAATTGTGAGTAGTTGTAAGATAAATAAATGTTCAGCTAGGCTTGTTTATTGATAAAATGAGTTGAAAATTGATTTACGAGCCTAGGGACAAAATTGTAATTTTGCCATAGTACAAGGGCAAAATGATTATTTTTGCCTAAGTGTAGATTTTGATGCATTATGATCATAGAATGATCTAAATGGGTGAATTTTATTGTTATAGATCAAGAAGAGCGCGGAATTAACCTTGACCGGGGAAAAGGCAAGGTTACGGATTAAACCGCAAATTAAAACATTTTGCACCAAGGTAAGTTTATGTGTAAACGATGCATTTTATATACACATTGTTGTTACTGATTGGTGCATGGCATGATTAAGAACATATATGGTTCAAATGGATTGAACATAGCAGTTATTGAATAGTTTTCGTATGAATGATGAAATAGATATGTAAATTTGTAATAACAACATTTGACGGTGGGCTAAGTGCAATACCACCTTATTACGCAACTAAGATGGGTTGTGTGCGATACCATCGTTTATATTAATATTTGGTGGGCTTTGTGTGATACCACCGTAACTATCCTTTTTGGTAGGCTATGTGCGATACCACTATAATTATCCTTCAGTAGGCTATGTGCGATACCACCGTAACTATCCTTTTTGGTGGGCTATGTGTGATACCACCTTGTTAAAGACTGATGGTGGGCTAAGTACGAAACCACCTAGTGATTGTATTAGGAATGGTTTATTAAGAAATCGTGATGTGTTGTATTATGTGACATTGTGGTGCTAAGTGCAGGGAAGCATGTTAATGAATGTAAGCATTAAGTTTGTGATATGATTGGAATGTTCTAAGGGAGGAAATGAGTAAGCATGATTATGAATGTGGATTGTTCTTATTTAGTATGTGATGTTATTTAATTGTTTAACACATACTATAATGTTATTTGTTTACATGTAAACTTACTAAGCTCAAAGCTTACTCCCCTTTTCTTTTCCCTTGTCTTATAGAGTTAAAGAGTCGGGTCGAGATACAAAGATAATTGGAAGATCGCCTACATTATCAGCTTATCTTCGTACACCTAGACTTAGTGTTTTTGGTTATAGCATGTATAGGGGTTAGACTAGGTAATTATTTTGTTATTTTGGCCAAGAGTGTGTTGGCCCCTTTATTGATAAACTCTCTTGTATATAGCCATAGTTGATGGCTCATTGTTAATTATGAAAAGACAAAGTTCTTTTTTCATGGATGTGTTTATTGTAAACTTGGGATGTTTAGTGAATATGTTGAATGGATTCATGTTGTGTGAGTTAGAGGGATGAAAAGAGCTTGGTAAATAACCTTGCTCTTGTCCACACGGTTAGGCACACGGGCGTGTGTCTAGGCCGTGTGTGACACACGGTCAATCCCATGGGTGTGTGACCAAGTCGTGTGTCCTCTACAGGAAGATTTTACAAGTCAGTAAGCTTTGTAGTAAACACACGGGCAGAGACACAGCTATGTGTCTCAGCCGTGTGGGAGGCACGGCCTAGGACATGGGCGTGTGCCCAAGCCGTGTGAAGTCTGCACATTAAATGTGGAATTTAATTCGACACACGGTCTAAGGACACGGGTGAGTGCCTTGGCTGTGTGACCATAGTGAAGTAATGACGTCATAAACAAAATGCCAAGGTTTTGGCACACAGGCTAAGACACGGGCGTGTCGAGGCCATGTGAGGGACACGGGCTAGGGACACGAGCGTGTGTCCGGCCGTGTGAATTAAGTTAGTGTCGACCACGGGTGGTGAACACAGGCATGTCTTAGGGGCATACGAGCGTGTCCCTAGATCAACACGGGCGTGTGGCCCCTGTTTTGATAAAAAGTTTTTCCAAGTTCGTGAAAGTTCTCGGTTAAATCTCGAAACCTCTCGGAGGTATGTTTAGGGCCTCGTAGGCTGAGAATAAGCAAGTGAGGGGTTTAAACGATATTTTCTTAGCTTAATGTGAGATGTTTAAGCGAGATAAGTTAGGTAATGCCTCAAACCCAGTTCTGGATTCGAACTCGGGTGAGGGGTGTTACAAGTACAAGTAGAAAAAGTTCTTGAAAAGCGATAAAAACATTTGTGAGTGAGATTAATTGAAAAATAGAGTGACAAAGTCACAAGAATAAGAAGTTCATGAGTGCACAAAAAGACTCGTTCATGAGTGCACAAAAACTCATAGGCTAGCCGTAGTTACTATGTCATGCTATGATTTCCTATATGGAGAAACAAGAAAGGTGAGATAAGGAGAAATAAGGCTGTGAGTAGGTAAGGGTCACTAAGGGGGAAGAATAGGGATCGACACAATGTGCCAAACTATTTTAGTGTTTGTAACCCTTTTGATGCTTATTATTTTTGAATTTCATACTTATCCTAAGCCTCAAAGTGTTACAAGCCGAAAAGTCATATGTGACCTAAATATCCTTATGCATGAATGGACATTACATTAAACAATAGCATAAAATACTATTTGTATTATGCTAGGATAATCAGATTACTTGTATGATTTTTTGATGGATTCCTACAGGTGAGACCCTTAATGCTTATATACTTTGTAATGCACTGAATTTAGATGTTTAAGGTCAAAAGTGGTAAATTCATCATGTCAAAATTATTCGTAAATATGAAATGCCTATTCATGTGCTCCAAATTCAATACTTTTACTATATTTTCTCAAAGGTCATCTTTTCTATTTCTTGCTGCTCCCAAATCTTTCATCTCAAATTCTTCACTTAGCTGGGTTTTAACCATTCTTATCTCTCATTTATTTTTGGCTACTATCAACATGTCATTAATATAAAGGAGTAGATATACAAAAGAATCATCACTATTTTTCATAAAATAAATACAACTTTCAAAGCTACTTCTTTTTAAATCATGAGTAGTCATAAATGAATCAAACCTCTTATACCACTGCCTTGGTGACTCTTTCAGGCTATAAAGGGACTTTTTCAGCAAGCAAACATAATCCTCTTTCTCTAAGACTATAAAACCCTTTGGTTGTGGCATGTAAATATCTTCCTCAAGTTCTCCATGCAAGAACGTCGCTTTTACATCTAGCTCATCAAGCTCCACATCATACTTGACCACAATACCAAGCAAGGCTCGAATCTAACTATACTTCACAATTGGAGAAAACACATCCGTAAAGTTGGAACGACGAAAATGTACAAGTGTACACAATC
Source organism: Gossypium bickii (assembly GCA_025503065.1). Taxonomy (NCBI): domain Eukaryota; kingdom Viridiplantae; phylum Streptophyta; class Magnoliopsida; order Malvales; family Malvaceae; genus Gossypium; species Gossypium bickii. The sequence goes on from CP106715.1 coordinate 104,210,657, forward strand.
GCAACAAGTAATAAAGTGACAAGTAAATGTCGAGTTATCATACCCATAGGGACTGTGAAAAGAATTATTTATGAATGCAATTTTAAAAACATTTTGGTGAAGAAAAATATTTTGATTTGAAGAGGTGATTAAAAACTAGGATTTAAACTAAGTAAAATAAATAAAAATAAAATAAAAGTTCTAATGCACGATTTCAAAAGATGATTTTAATCAATTGTGTTAGATTAATTACATTTCTTAACTTAGAATTATTAAACTCATGTTCATGTTGTTATGTATAAATTCACGATAACTCGGTAATTTGCTAACTTATAAACATACTTACCTACCAAAATCCATTTATCTCTTGACTATATCCCTACATCAATTCAACCAAGTAAAAAAAATTTAATAAGCAAATGTGTTAATGCGCATACATACTTATGAAATTAAAATAATCTCTTGTACATATCTCTATGCAAATTCAAACAATTAATTCAATCTCATAAACACAATTTTAATAACTCAAGTAGATGAAACGCAAACAAGCTAACACGAATTAAATTTAAGTCATAATAATTAAATTAAACATATCAACATCAAAAATATTCATAGACATGTTCATCATAATAACAACAAACTTAAAATGATAGGGGACAAGAATCAAACCCGGTGTTTCTCTGAGGCTTGACTAGTTTGCTCCGCTCCTCCTTCTCCACTTGTTCTTATTGAACCAAGGCTTAAACGAACACTTGAATGCTACTCCAAATGGTGTTTGAAGAAATCTTTTCCAAGAGGTGAAATCAGCAAAGGAATAGGGGAAGAAAATGAAGAACAATGGAAGAGAATGAAGAAAGAAAAGTGAGAGAGAAGTAAAGAAATGAATGGGTTTGAGATGTGTTTGAAATGAGCAGCCAAGTTGGGTATTTATACTTTGAGAAGGCTGCTAAAAATAACCAAGATCAGCAGCCAAAGACTCCCCCCATGGCCAGCCAAACATGTTGCATGTTTGAAGATTTCAAACATGCTATTTTTAGGTAGGGGCAAATCTTGAAAGGCATGAATAGTGGAGGGGTTTGAATGCAAATTGAAGGAGTCTTCAAGGGCCATTTTGCAAGACAAATAATCAGCCAAACAGGCTGATTGGGTCAGCATGTGGGACGGTTCTGGGCTTCTCAATGCTCGGTTGGATCGGTATTCTCGGTTCAGCTCAACTGGGCCACTTTTCATAATTAATTAATAATAATCTATTTAACCCAAATTAAATTGGATTAAAATTAAAATTAATTATATTATGAATTAATACACATAATTTAGACCGTCTTAGGCTGAAAAATTTATTCACCTTGATGCTTCAAAATTGCTTCTCGATTTTGCACTTCTAGTAATGTCTACCGAGCCATTTTTCGCCTTTTGTGCAAATCTGTCGAAAATAATCAAAATTAATCAAAATTTGATATAAAATTAATTAAAATTCAACATGTTCATAATTTCAGTGCACTTTAATTGTTTTATAATAATTATATATTTTTTGACAAGAATATTACCGAAACTGCATGAATTTGAGGTAAAAAGGGAATAAAAAAGTGTGTATATTTCCGTGTTTCCAGAAGTCTACACCTGGAATCTGACTGTAACATTTTTCGACTAGCCTTGCTTTATATATGCGTTCTTCAACTCCTAGAGTTCCTTCATTCTTTTTGAACACCCATTTACAACGAACAACCTTTTTACCTTTAGGAAGCTTCACTAGATCCCATGTTCTGTTCTTATGAGTGATTTCATCTATTCTTGCATGGAAATCATTCACTTTCCTGAATCTTCATAGCTAACTGCCTCGGAATAAGTAGATGTCTCTTAATTTGCATTTATATCTTCAACCACATTTAAAGTATAAGCAACTAGATCAACCTCGGTGTACCTCTTTGGAGGTTTAAATTCTCTTTTAGGTATGTTCTTGGAAATAGAATATTGTGGTAAAGAAGCAACTCTACTCTGAGTTTCTGTGCTAACTTGAGGAGTAGACTCTGTTATAGAATATTGCTTCACCTGTTTTTGCTGGTATTTATTGGAAGAGTCTTTAAAAGATAAGTCAGGCAACATAGCACTTTTATAAAAAAATAACATATATGCTAATCACAACTTTTCCATTTTCAGGAAACCATAACTTATACCCTTTAACACCAATCTTATAACCAAGAAAAACACATTTAATGGATCTAGGGTCCAATTTCCTATTATCAACATGAGCCTACGCAAAACACCTAAAATCTTCAAATCATAATAATCAGCAAGATAACTAAACCATACCTCTTGTGGAGTCTTTTTCTCAATGGCAAAGGATGGAGACCGATTAATCAAAAAACATGTAGTAGAGGCTACTTTAGCCCAAAATAAATTCGGTAAAAAAACATTTGACAACATGCATTGAACCTTTTCCATGATTGTTCTATTCATTCATTCTAGAATGTCATTTTGCTATGGAGTATGACGAACTATCAGGTGTCTCACATTCCCTTCTAATTTACACAAATCATTAAGCTCATCAACAGAATTCCAAGCCATTATCTGTACGGAGGTGTTTTATCTACTCTTCTGTCTGCTTCTCAATCATAGCTTTCCAAGCCTTAAACATAGAAAACAAATCGCTTTTCTGCTTCAAGAAGAATATCTAAACTTTTCGGAAAAAATCATCAATGGTCGTCAGCATATAATTAGCGTCACCCCTCGAAAGCACTCAAGATGGTCCCCAAAGATCAGAATGAATATAATCTAGTGCTCCCTTTGTGTTATGGATTCCTCTGGAGAATCGAACTCTTTTTTGCTTCCAAAACACGGTGCTCACAGAACTTCAATTTTCTAATGCATTATCCATCAAAAAGTCATATTTTGCTTAATTATGCCATGTCGTTCTCACTCATATGCACTAGACGCATATGCCAAAGTCTAGTAACATCATCATCTAACAAGGAAGAGGAAGAAATAGCTGCATCACTAGTAACAGTAGAACCTTGCAAAACATATAACTTGGCAGTCTTTTTTTGCCCTTTCATCACAACGAGGGAACCCTTGCTAATATTCAGAACTCGCACTTTCAGCTATGTAATTGTGCCTTTTTGAATCAAGAGTACTTAATGAAATCAAATTCCTCTTCAATTCTGGTACATGTCGTACACCACTAAGAGTTTTGACGACTCCATCGAACATCTTAATTTTGATCGTACCAATATCTGCGATTTTACATGAAGCATTATATCCCATCAAAACAACACCTTTATAAACTATTTTAAATGTTATAAACTAATTTGATTGGGACTCATATAGAAGGTGTAACCATAATTGAGGATCCACTCGTTGCTCACTTTAGAGTTGTCGGCAGAAGCAACTAGTAGTTCACCATCGTTGTAGTCTTCTACAACATCAGCTTCACTGGATTATTCTGGTTGTTTTTGTAACAGCCCGATTTAAGGGCTAGTTAGAACAGTGATCTTGAGATCACTAATCCGAGGTTAGAGAAATTATTTTCATGTTATTTTATGTGTTATAACATGTTTATAAGGGTGCATGAAAATTTTAGTGCTTTAATTTTAGCGATTTCATGCTTAATCGCGAAAAACGACTAAATCGCATTCCATTCTATAAGCTAAAGGTACCAAATAGCCATGAAATGTTAATTGGAGGTCTTTAAAGGGCAATTAGACCCCTTGAAATAGTGTGGCCGGCTATAGGAGACAAAATTTTCAAAGTTGGTCAAAGTTGGTAAGTTTGGTGGATTAAATTGATATTTTATAATAAAATAAAGAAAGGAAAAAGATGTCATCTTTCCTCACTTCTTCTCCACCAAAATTTTCAGCAAACAAGGGGTGTTTGAAAGCTCAAAATTTTAGCAAGCTTTTCTCCATTCAAGTAAGTGACTTTGATGGTATTTCTTGAAGATAATTGCACTTTAGAGACCCCTAAAACTTAAGCTTTCTAAAGAGGGGACTATTTTGCATTATGGTAAAAGGTTTAGGGATTTGCCATGTGAGCTTTTAAGTTGTTTGCTGCATTTTTATGGAAGAAAATGAATGTTAGGGAGATGAGAAACAACTTTTGTGAAAGGTGTTGTCATGAAAACACCTAATTGGGACTAAAATGCAAAAGTTGTAGTTTGTTCATTAAGGGATGAAATAGTTGAAATTGTGAGTAGTTGTAAGAAGATTAAATGTTCAGCTAGGCTTGTTTAACAAGAAAATGTGATGAGAAATGATTTACGAGCCTAAGGGCAAAATCGTAATTTTTGCCAAAGTGTAAGGGCAAAATTGTCATTTTTGCCTAAGTGTAGATTATGAAGTATTATGATTAGTGTGGTGATTAAAAGAGTAAATTTTATTGTTCTAGATTAAAGAAAATGAGATTCGGACCTAGAAAGGGAGAAAAGAGATATGTTGGCAAAAAGGTCCCTTTCTACCCTTTTCGGTATCGAGGTAAGTTCATGTGCTAAATTATACAACTCTAAGTGAAATATTTTAATATTTCGATGATGTATAAATTGGTTGTTGTCTTCATGTATACGTTAAATACGTTTTGACGGGATGTCAAGAAATGATAGTCTTAATTTAGTCCATGAATAGTGGAGATGCAAATAGCATGATACGATGGTAATTAAGGTCCCGTGTAAGAACATATCAGAATATGGCCTCGGTGTGAGAATTCATATAAGACCATGTCTGAGACATGGCATCGATATGATATTTCATGTGAGACCCTATTGAGGGCATGATGTTGATAAGATACTATATATGTAAATGTATGAGATCCAGAAGTGTTGTTTAGTATTGTGAACAAATCAATAGGTATGTTGAAAAATGAAGAAGTATGTGATTATACCATGAGAGATACAGGTATGTGACAGAACTCATTTGGAGTGAATTAGGTATATGAGGAACCCACGGTGAGTTATGTATGAATGATGCATCCTAATTGTACATGTTGTATTTATAAATGCATTGCGTGAAAGCAAATGATTATTGTAGAAATCTAAGTAAAAATGATAATGTGTGAGGATGTTCTCGGATGAACAGTTGAAATAGGGAAATGTATACGGATAAATATCCGTGAATGTGTAATAGTGGTGGGCTGTGTGTGTTACCACCTTATTATTTGTTACCGATGGGTTGTATGCGATACCATCGAGTTTAGTATCAAGTGGTGGGCTGTGTGCGTTACCACCTTATTATTTGTTACCGATGGGCTGTGTGTGATACCATCGAGTTTAGTATCAAATGGTGGGCTGTGTGCGTTACCACCTTATTATTTGTTACCGATGGGCTGTGTGCGATACCATCGAGTTTAGTATCAAATGGTGGGCTATGTGCGATACCATCCTATTAAAGATTGATGGTGGGCTGAGTGTGAAACCATCGAGTGAATTGACGTTGTGATTGGTTTAGTGAGGTATTATGATGTGTTGTATCATGATAAATTGTGGTGATAAGTGCAGGGAATGTATGTTAATAAATGTGAGCATCAAGCTCGAGATATGGTTAGAACGTGGCAAGAGACGGAATGAGTAATAAGTAACCATAAGTTAAGAGTAAAACTCATTATAATAGCTTGTGATAGAGTATAATCAATGAATACCAATAGTTGATTATTATATGCATAGGAACTTACTAAGCATTATTGTTTACTCCTTTTCCTTTCCCATCTCTTATAGGTTAGCTTAACTAGCTCGGATTGGAAACCGCCAGAGATGTTTTCACACTATCGAGTAGACACTTGGTATGAGGTTTCAAGTCCTTATGAGTTATGGCATATATAGGGATCGTATTCAAAGTTGATTAAGTCATAGTTGATATAGCCAAATGTGTTGGCCTAAGAGAATTTATAGTTCGGTTGTGTATAGCCATAGATGATGCCTTAAGTCGATTGTAATTATACCAGAAATAGTTCTCCCTCGTGTATGGGATGAAGACTTCATTTTATATGAAAATTCAAGAGTTATAATTGATAATATGTGAAGTTTATGTGATGGTGTATGAATGTATGCAAGTGAGGGTGGCTAAATGGCTTGGAAAATAGCCTTGAATTGTTCCACACGGGTAGACACACGAGCGTGTGTCTAGGTCGTGTGTGACACACGGTCAGCCCCGTGGGTGTGTGACTTGGTCGTGTATCCCCTGCATGTTAGGGTTGTAAGTCAGTGTCGACCACGGGCTAGCCACATGGGCGTGTGTCTAGGCCGTGTGACCCTTATAAGGTTGCTGGCGTCACAAAAAGTATACCCAGGTTTTTACACACAGGCGAGACATGGGCGTGTCTAGGCCGTGTGGAGCACACGGGCGTGTCGGTTCATAATGGAAATAAATCCTACACGGGGTAGGGACATGGGCGTGTGTGACCACACGGCCTGCCCACACGGGCGTGCCCTATTTCATACGGGCGTGTGGCCCCTATTTAGGTGAAAATTTCTAAAACCACAGAAGATTCCGGTTGGGTTTCGAAACCTCTCGTATGGATGTTTAAGGCCTCGTAGGTCCTTAATGAGGTTATTGTGATAGCGATAGTGCTATGTCAAGTTGGGATTGAAAATTTATAGACTAGTTATGTGATTAAGTAGAATAAACCCGGTAATACCTCATGCCCGATTCAGGCATAGAATACGGGTAAGGGGTGTTACAATTTTCCCTTCTGATTTGTAGTCTCCCTTTTGATCTTGTTCTGCAACTTATAGCACTTAAACTTAATGTGCTCTTTCTTCTTGCAGAAGTTACAGGTTTTACCTCTGTTTGAAGATCTCGATCTACCCTTAGATTTATTACGAGGATTTCATTCACGTATCCTCCCACAGTTATCATGAGTATTTCATTCTTGTCTCCCACGAACAATGAGACCTTCTCCCTAAGAGTCAAATCTAACCACAAGATGTTTCATCTTGTCATACGAGGTGAAGGAAGCATAGACTTCATCAACTGTGAAAGATTCACGGCTATACAAAACTATATCTCTAAAATTCGAATAAGAAGAGGGCAATGAACAAAGTAGAATTAACCCTAAATCTTCTTTATTGTACTGAACCACCATGGCCTCTAGGTTTAAAAAAATTTCTTTTAACACAGTTAAGTTTTTGTGCACAAACACATCTTCTTCCAAACGATGAGCATAAAGATGTTGCTTCATATGCCGCTTGCTAGTTAGGGTTTTCAACATGTCCTATAGAATTTCATTTGATAGATGCAGATGTAATTGCGTTAAAGCCTTTCGATCTTTACTCTTCTTCTCTTCCTCTGTCAATGTTGAAGGCATCTTATCTATCCCTAGCAGGGCATCCTCCAAATCTACCTGCGCAAGAACTGCATGTATCTTTAGCTGCCACAACTTGAATCTGGTGTTGCGGTCCAATAGCGGAATATCATACTTTAGTGTTGCCATTATCGTGATCAAGCTAAGCAATCCGAAAAGCTCTGATATCAGTTCGTAAAAATTGAACGTCGATAATGACAATATAGAACGATTGCAAAGCAAAAAAAAAGCAAGAAAAATAAGAACACACAGATTTTACATGGAAACTCTTTCGGGAAAAACCACGGGTAGAGGAGAAGAAAATTCACTAATTTTGAAATTCGAATGATACAAGAGGAGTTTAGACTACATCTATTTATAAGTTGAAAAACATTATTCTAATCAATGTAAAATAAAAGAAGTATAGTTTTATATGGATTTTACTTTTATTTCATTTTACCACTGTATTTTATTTTAACAAGATTTCGAGTCACTCAACTCTAACATAGGGTATAGTAAAAACATTTGAAAAAGAAGTATATAAAATAATAGAACACATGGCAAATTCATAACTCTGCTTGTAGAGCTAAAAAAGTAAATAGTCAGTGTACCAAATACTCACCCTTAAAATATTGGTACATAACCAATTATAATAAGGAAAATTATTTGATACACCACCAATAAAGTTTTTTAGACTCCACAAGCAGGTTAAGGTTTGACAAGTGTATTATAAGGTGTAGTAAAAAATAAAAAAATTAATTATATAAATAAATGTGACACTTGTCACACCGTCAACCCACTTGTGGAGTCTAAAAAACTCCAATAAACATATCAAATAATGACCCTTATAATAAAATGGATTTTTATTTTAATAAAAATCAACATTTATAGAGTAACAATTAAATTGCAATTAAGATTCAGGAATAATATTTGGTAAACTGATAGTGAGGTTTTTAGACTCCACAAATAGGGTCTGGGGATTGACAAGTGTCCCATAGAGGTATAGTAAAATATTAAAAAAGAGACATGACAATTTTTTAAAACTATTAGTGAAATAAAAAATTACACTATCAATGTACCAAATACTAACTTATAAATTTATACATAACCCATTATAAAATAGCATAGAGAGATAAAAAGATAGAAACATTTAAAGTTCAATTAAATAAATTAATAAATGTATAATAAAATTAGAAATATCTTCATATTCCCAACATAAAAAGTATATATGCATTACAATAAAGAAATTATAATAAATTGATCCTGAATTTGCAAAATAAAAAAATCGAGACTCTTGACCGCACACCAGTGTACGAACACTGAGTTGAGAATTAGCACGAAATATAGAAAACTAAAAGCGGCTTTTGTTGAAAAAATTCAATTTAGAAAATTTTAGAAAATGGTTTTCATTCATAGCGGAAAATTAAAATTTTAAAAATTGAGTCGGTTTGTAATTTTTATAGTAATAAACTTTTCTCGGAAAATACATGTGCTTTGTGTGAAACGAATCCTAAACATTCTCAACTTTCAATACAACGACATTCTCTACTATTCTTGTACCACAAATTGCTCTGAAACAATCATGAAGCAAACACAGAACTAGAAATGATTTATTACTTTCAGTAGGAAAGTAATTATCTCTTAATAAAAATCGGTAAAGTTGCAATTTCCAAGAAATAGATAAATTCTAACTATTTTCTCGAAGAATAAAAACATTTGAAACTTGTGTATAACTTCTGTAAATAGTTCTATAAATGCTATCTATTTATAATGAGAGGTAAGAGAATCCTAATTGAATTAGTAAAACACAAATAGTATTTATTTAATAGAAAACAATATTATACTCTAAGTAGAATGGGACAGGCGGCACACCCTTGTAAATAATACTAGGGATGTCGTCCCTCTCTCTTATGATGAGAGAATTTGGGCCTCTCCTGTTTGGGTCCAATTATATTTACTTCTTGGACTTTTAACCCAACACTTTTTAATTTAATCCAATCTAATACATGTTTTCTATTTCCAAAAATAAATATTAATTAATTTGCTCGACTCAATTCTAATTCCCTTAAAGTTATGGAAACTTTACCGTAAAAGAATCTATGAGGAAAATATATTTAATTTCATATTCAATGGATTCACAATGACTAACTAATTTAATTCCATTGTCGAACTCCAATTATTTAATTAAATGATAATTTGAAAAACTTAAATTAATTCTCAAGTCATTTCTATACTTAGTGAGAAAACACATTCATTTGTGAATATGACCTATTCCTCTAACTTCATTATTTTCATCCAATTATGTTCATTTGGTTCTACATGCAATTTATTTTTGGTTTCAACAAGCTAGTGGAGGGACTGATTGGACATATGTAGTTAGGATTCAAATAATTTATTATTAAGTTCTATCTTTTCATCTATTATTTTTAAAATTATTTGGTCAGAAAGTCATTCCATTATAGTATTGTGATTGAACTCCCCCTAGTTACATACAATTACGAAAGCTACTCAATTAGTGTTTGTCCAATGACCTTGTCATCAATGTGTTACTTTCATAGGATATTCTTAATCTCTTTTGGATAAATCCATTATCCCAATATGATCCCATTTTATCTCATGAAAAGTCAATTACTATCATATAGTAATTAAGTCATTTATCACAAAGACAAATAACTCATGGCCATGTTTACTTTTCATCTATCATTTAATGTCGATGAGAGAATGTAACACCCCAAACCCGGCCTAAACGTTACAACCGAATCTGGCATGTCACATAAAAGGGTTATTTAAAAACTGTGCGTTTGTTAAAAAGTTCGTATTCTTTTTGAAACTCAGCGTTTTGTGGTTTGTTTATAAAAGCCGATTCATTTAATGCCCACTTTACAAAGTTGTTATTAATTTGAATAAAATTGTATTTGTTGTGAAAGTCGAGTTTAAGTCATTTTGAATAAAACGGTTTATTATCATTTCAGGAAAATCCCATATTGAACATTAAATAATAAACAGTAACCAAATTGAAAGCTAAAACCAAATAAAATACCAAAGGACTTATTACATATCAAAATCCCAAAATTAAAAGTAAGTTTAAATATAGGAAATGAGTTTACGAGAAAACATTGCAGGGCCACCACAAGTCTGCCTCGGCTCCCCAAATCCGCGGTCTAATGATTACCTGAAACATTTAAAAAGAGGGGGTGAGTTTACGAAAACTCAGTGTGTGTTTCCCCTTACAAGTGATAACTGGGCCTAAGCCCACAAAAGTAGATTGGGCCTTAGCCCTCACAATAACATACTTGGTCGAAGCACACATAAATCGAATCGGGCCATAGCCCTAATATCACAATATAGCAGATAACACATGCCAAATGATGCAAAACTCATTCTTTAGTCACATTCGACCATAAGCCCATAACATAGCATATCGAACCATAGCATATTAAATCACATGTACATATAAGAATGACAATGCAGTCCCGAACCCACCTAGGTATCCATCCTCTACACACCACCCGTACCTGCCAATCACACCGTGGGGATTACTAAATCGACCCTCCATCCGCTACACACCATCGGCGCGCCATCGCATCCAATCAATCGCACATCGCCTCTTATAATCGTGGCATAGCCACGGATAATAATTGTGACAAAGTCACCGGATACATAATATGTGACATAAGTCACCGGATAATGTGGTAAAAACCACCGGAACACTTCCCCTTTATCAATATCACCCATATGCCCATGCAACATACATACTATTCAGATATTATGCAATGTCTCATGTATGCAAAACATATATCAAATATAAGAATAACATGAGTTACCATCATAATCAGATAGACATAAAACAATAAAATCAAGCTAATCAACCTCTAAGGGCATAATCGTAATTTTACCTACCAAGGGTATTTTCGTAATTTTGCACCTGCAATGGCCTTTCTGAAGGCCTAATGTCACCACTAGCGACTCAGCTACCATTTTCCGGTCGTACCAGACGTTTGGGCCTAAAACCCAATTTCGGCCCATCCGGGCCCACACGCTCGTGTGGCCCATCTAGCACGAATCTAGCCACGTATATAAGTTCCACCTAGTCTAGTTCAACATATACTAACCAATCATACAATTTACTCATATGCACCCACAGGCCCATTGGGCCCACTTCGACCCATCGAGGCCCAAGCAATGACCAACCCACACGAATACTACATCGATGGCCTCAGCTATCGCGTCGAAGCCTCACACGTGCGCTCGCACACTCGTGTGGCTACTAATGCTGTGTGACCGGCATTTCGACATTTTGCCGCTCTACAGCTAGAGTAGAGAAGTACACACACACCTGATAGGAGTCTGGTGCTAATCCGCACTCCGACCACTCCTGTGCCCAAACGCCCTCCAAGGTATGTTAACTCTCCTCCTAGAATGCTCTTTATATAGCTAGCTCTTCACCTTCATTCTTTGTGTCTTTCTGATGTGGGATCCCTTCGTCAGTAGAGTTTAAATTCAACTGAAACTCTTGCCGAGATTCGAACCCAGGCTCCCTTGCAACATAATCCACGCCGCTAACCACTTGGCCACAAGCTCATCTTGTGCCTTAAACCATGCGCAACTAAATATGAATCTATAGCCAAATACTAAAGTCTATTTAAAAAGAAAACTAAAATGCAAAAGCCAAGACTTGAACCTTGGACCTCCTTCCTTCCTTGTGGCTTCACCCCCTTGTTCCTTAAATGGCGTCACTTTGCCACTACACCACACACTCCACTTGCGTCCTTTTCCTCCCTATTTTATTCTTAAGGCCTACCTGCCAACTTCCAGGGTTTTTTTTCACCTAAAACCAAAATTTCCCCAAAGCCAATATTTGATCCCGGGACTTCATAGAAGCCCTCTAACCTTCCAAAATCACTTATCCAATAGGTCCAACATGCACTAAAGTCGTTCTCTAAATTTTTTTTTACACTATTACGCCTAAGGCCCATCTCGCGCAATTCGCTAGGCCCCACTTTCGTGGATGTTACAAATCTACCCTACTTAAAGAAATTTCGTCCCCGAATTTCCAACTAACTAACAATCGTACATCCTAACTTACAACACTACACCCACGTCACAGCACTCTCGATATAATGCTCTAACTAAATCTTGGAACCCTTCATATAACCAACTATCTAACACCGAAGCAAACAGATATATTCACACATACATACAATTCCTATAATCAAGCATCACATCCACACATTGCAGAATAAATACAATCATTCAGCATATAATAGAATGTAGTAGAAAGGAAACTTACGGATTTGGTGCCGGGGACTCAGGTGCCATACTTCCAGAAAACATGTATTTTTATTCTAAACCATATTTCAAACCAATTTTGAAAAACGTTTTTGAACCCATACCACAGCAGAGTTTTGAAACTGGGCTCTGATACCATAATTGTAATACCCCAAACCCGGCCTAAACGTTACGACCGAATCTGGCATGTCACATAAAAGGGTTATTTAAAAACTGTGCATTTGTTAAAAAGTTCGTATTCTTTTTGAAACTCCGCGTTTTGTGGTTTGTTTATAAAAGACGATTCATTTAATGCCCACTTTACAAAGTTGTTATTAATTTGAATAAAATTGTATTTGTTGTGAAAGTCGAGTTTAAGTAATTCTGAATAAAATGGTTTATTATCATTTCAGAAAATCCCATATTGAACAAAGAAATAATAAATAAGAAACCAAATTGAAAGCTAAAACCAAATAAAATACCAAAGGCCTTATTACATATCAAAATCCCAAAATTAAAAGTAAGTTTAAATATAAGAAACGAGTTTACGAGAAAACATTGCAGGCCACCACAAGTCCGCCTCGGCTCCCCAAATCCATGGGCCTAATGATTACCCAAAAACATTTAAAAGAGGGGGTGAGTTTACGAAAACTCAAGGTGTGTTTCCCCTTACGAGTGATAACTGGGCCTAAGCCCACAAAAGTAGATTGGGCCTTAGCCCTCACAATAACATACTTGGCCGAAGCACACATAAATTGAAACATGTCGTAGCCCTAATATCACAGTATAGCAGATAACACATGCCAAATGATGCAAAACTCATTCTTTAGTCATATTCGACCATAAGCCCATAACATAGCATATCGAACCATAGCATATTAAATCACATGTACATATAAGAATGACAATGCAGTCCCGAACCCACCTAGGTATCCATCCTTTACACACCACCCGTACCTGCCAATCACACCGTGGGGATTATTAAATCGACCTCTCCATCCGCTACACACCATCGGCGATCATTGCGATCAATCGCACATCGCTTTATAATCGTGGCATAGCCACTCGATAATTGTGACGAAGTCACCGGATACATAATATGTGACATAAGTCACCTGGATAATGTGGTAAAACCACCTAACACTTCCCTTTATCAATATCACCCATATGCCCATGCAACATACATATTATTCGATATTATGCAATGTGTCATGTATGCAAAACATATATCAAATATAAGAATAACATGAGTTACCATCATAATCAGATAGACATAAAACAACAAAATCAAGCTAATCAACCTCTAAGGGCATAATCGTAATTTTATCTACCAAGGGTATTTTCGTAATTTCGCACCTGCAATGGCCTTTCTGAAGGCCTAATGTCACCACTAGCGACTCAGCTACCATTTTCCGACCGTACAGGACGTTTGGGCCTAAAACCCAATTTCGACCCATCCGGGCCCACACGCTCGTGTGGCCCATCTAGCACGAATCTAGCCAGGTATATAAGTTCCACCTAGTCTAGTTCAACATATACTAGCCAATCATACAATTTACTCATATGTACCCACAGGCCCATTGGGCCCACTTCGGCCCATCGAGGCCCAAGTAGCCCCAACCTACACGAATACTACTGATGGCCTCAGCTATCTCGTCGAAGCCCCACACGTGCACTCACACGCTCGTGTGGCTACTAATGCCGTGTGACTGGCATTTCGGCATTTTGCCGCTTACTACGCCTAGTAGTGAAGTACACACACACACTGATAGAGTCTGGTGCTAATCCGCGCCCGACCACTCCTGTGCCCAAACGCCTCCAAGGTATGTTAACTCTCCTCCCGAATGCTCTTTATATAGCTAGCTCTTCACCTTCATTCTTTGTGTCTTTCCGATGTAGGATCCTTCGTCGATGAGTTTAAATTCAATCAAAACTCTTGCCAGTCCAATCCATAAAATAAATACTCATTTGCTTCTCACGAGATTTGAACCCAGGCTCCCTTGCAACATAATCCACGCCACTAACCACTTGGCCACAAGCTCATCTTGTGTCTTAACCATGCACAACTAAATTTGAATCTATAGCCAAATACTAAAGTCTATTTAAAAAGAAAACTAAAATGCAAAAGCCAAGACTTGAACCTTGGATCTCGTTCCTTCCTTGTGGCTTCACCCCCTTGTTCCTTAAATGGCGTCACTTTGCCACTACACCACACACTCCACTTGCGTCCTTTTCCTCCCTATTTTATTCTTAAGGCCTACCTGCCAACTTCCAGGGTTTTTTTTCACCTAAAACCAAAATTTCCCCAAAGCCAATATTTGATCCCTGACTTCATGAAGCCTCTCTACCTTCCAAAATCACTTATCCAATAGGTCCAACATGCACTAAAGTCGTTCTCTAAATTTTTTTTTACACTATTACGCCTAAGGCCCATCTAGCACAATTCTGCTAGGCCCAATTTCAAGATGTTACAGAGAATATCATTTACCCATTAATTGGGCTATGAATTCCACTATTGTGAATGATGCTACATATTGTAGAAGTCATATTTGAACTCAGATTTCTATTTACATCAAAGTATATAATCAAAGTATACGAGTCATGTATACAGAGTCCATCATCCACTCAGGATTAAGGATGCCACAATGTGAACGTCACAAGTAAATAAATCCATAAATGGATCTAAGGTCTATTCTACTTGGGTCATGTATGATGTACAATCAGTCCAATCAGTCACATCTATGCCTCTATCTTCTAGGAGTCATTTGCTTCGATTCCCAAGACAAAGCATATCCCCAATTGGGCTTGATAAATAACATATCAGTCTTTCAATCGGTTTGCTTATTTTTTATTAGAATAATGGCATGTTTAGGTCAATCTACTAATACAATCTATCTTTTCATAATATGATTTGACCACGTAATACCACTTAGTATTAGTTAAACATTAGACAACCAATGAGCCAACATTTTCTTCCATTTTGCTTTTCATGCAAAACCATTGAGAACAATATACAAAAAGTATTAATGTAATTGATGAATATAATTATTAAACTAATTTTTTTGACTGTAAGTGTGATATGTTAATTGTAATATTTGTAAGTGTACAATGCTTAGAGCATTCCAAGGATCAAACCCAAAGGAGATCAAGTGATATGGTGAATTAAAAATTATCAAACATGCAATTAGGGAGTCTTGCTAGCTAATAACTAAATGGCATAGTGCTACAATCCATAACGCTGATATATTTCTTACGGAACTCGATCTGGAAGAAGTCCCAAGTCACTTTTTTCTTTCGGAACCACTGATACTAGTGTGTTCCACCAGTGATAGGCAGTGTCCCAAAGTAGAGACATAGCACACTTTAGACATTCATCTGGAGTACAGGATAGCTCATCAAGTACTCGAATAGTGTTATCAAGCCACATCTCGGCTCGCTCTGCATCATCATCCTCATTGGCTTTGAATTCTTCAGCCCCATATTTCCTTATTTTATCAACAGGAGGCCTACTAGATCTCATCGGATCTATCATCGGGGGTGCTGAAGGTACCGGAGTTGGATTATTCGGGGGTGGAGGTTGTTGTACAGACGGGTTAGTCTGAAGAGATGAATTAAGTTAGATTATATCTAAAGGACTAATTTGAATAAACCCCAAAATAAAAAAAATTACAAATAAGATAAAATAGAGTAGTCGATTAATATCCATGTAGTTAATTAACTCTCGGATTCGGGATCTAATTCGCTTAAACTCATAATTAGTCTAATTTTACCACTTGATCACCATTTTACCTAATTAGACAATTTAGTCCAATTTATCTCTTTACCTGTCATACCCCAAAATAGGCTAATTCAAATTTAAGGTGCTTGGGTGCAAAGTTGTCTATTTTGGCTCACTTTGGTAGTTAGTTCGCCAAATTGTAAGCTTCTGAAGAATTAGTGTTTTAGAAAATTGAGTATTCGCTAATGGATGTATACCAGGATTTAGTTCTTGATGCGTTCTTCAATAGAAGAAAGAATTCGAGAAAAGAAAAAGTAAGCCTTGTGTAGGTTACCGCCAAAGGTATAATATGCCTATTTTGCTCAAGCACTGTAAAAAAGTAGGTTTTGGTAACTAGATCTGGTTATAAACCTACTGAACTGACTGGTCAAATAGCATATGGACAAGACTCTCATTTATGTTTCTTTTGGATTCTATAGGCCATTAGGAAGGGCGCATTCTGAATTTTCTTGACACTTGTCAAATTCCACTAAACAAAAGTAAATTATAAATATGTGTAATGAGGGTTTGTGAGAAGAATTTCTTCTTCTTTCAAGATGATTCTTTAATTCTTTATTTTTCTTAAATATTAAATGTTATTTGATGGTTGCTCTTCTTGTATAAATTGGAAGCTAAGGATTCTTGGAATAAACAGAGGATGTTCCATCTCCTAGTAAGTCTGGTAACTCTACATGTTAAAAGTAGGATGCTATGAAGTATATAGACTGTAAGTTATGAATAAGAAGCCATGTATGGGGATTATCTATAGATGAACTGTTAGCAATATGACTGTAAATGGGTTTTAATGGTAAATTCATATTTTTTAAGCAATTGTTGCTGTTGGTTCGAACTGGATGTCTGAGTCTGAAGCTGGTAGCTGTAGTAGGTGAGTCTTTAATATCGACTTCTACAAGTCTTTCTAGACAAATCTTTTATGATCAGTGTTCTAGTATAGGTGAATAAGTACTTGAATGACTGTTGAAGATATGTATGTGCTTTTGATATAGTGTCCTCATGACTCCAGTATGTAATAGATTGTATACATGGATTTATATGATTCTGTAAAGCAATTGTGTATGTGTGCGCGAGATGCATACTGTGAAACTAATCGTGTGATGCGTGTGTGAAATGTGTATTGGGCATGATTTGGTTAAGAAAATGAGTATAGCCTATTTGAATGTGTACTTATGATAGATATATGAGGTATGATTGATAAAGATGGGGAAATAGGGTGTAACTGAGTGTTAAGAGGTTTTAAAATGTAAGTTTTGACACCACGGTGGTTTTCAATGAAGTTTGTTGAAACAATAAACACGAGTTGCGATATGATAATTCTAAAGAAATTACATGGCCATGGCACATTTTAGAAAAGGAAGATAAGCCGTATTTATTGACTAGGGTTTCTGTGTATCCTGGGCCAATGATGGGAAAACCTCACGTGATTGTGAGTTTATGAAAATCCATATCGCAAACACGGCAATTCACTTAGGATGCCTAGGTGGCATTCTATTGGGCCTTTCGGCGTATTCAATATGTTGCCTTTGTAGAGTACTATGATAGCCTTTGTGGTGTATTCAGTAGGTTTCCTTTGTAGAGTACTCTTATAACCTTTTATGGCGTATACTGTCTGGCCCTTGTGGCGTACTCTGATAAGTCTATGTTAAGGATATGATTTGTCCTATGTTATATGGTATGAGAAGTGCTATGATGAAATATAACAAGTATTAAAAGAAGTTTCTTGAAAAAAAGTATGAATTAGTCTGTTCAAAAAGGGTATCCACCGTAGTTATCTGTCGGTTTAGTATATGGGTGTATTCGGTATAAGAGTTCGTCAGTTTGAGATATTCGTGCTATTAAGGTATAATCCCGAGTTATCTAATATTCATTATATTTGAATAGTATCATGTCTTGATCTATGATTTGATGGAATTTGAGTTGTTCGCTATCATAGGGATCTCATGCCCTATAGTAAAGTTGTGTGGAATTCTTCTGAATGATCTAGAGTGTTTCTCATCAGTATGAGTAAGTATTGGGTGAAATCAGGATATGATTTTATTTTTAATTTGATTTAACAAGCTCATTGTAGGAGCCCGTCGAAAGTATGAACAATAAGTGGTATTCATCAAGTATAATGCTTACGATTAACTATGCTAGAATAACTATTAAAGGTTGTTTGAAGAGAAAAGGAAAAAGATAGTATTGTGTGTTAAAATCTAGAGTCAACCGAGTAGTTAGATGAATGATGATATGTTAGGAATGATAAGTGGCATATATAACTAATAAGGTGAAGGTATCCGACAAAGACAGATATAGGGAAATCCAAATATTCAAGATGAAAAATTTATCAAGAAAGGTTAAAAGGGTATGTGGTGTTCAAAACTCACTACGTTCCTCTAAACTTACTAGTGTCATGTTTATGTTTCAAGTATTGTTGTTTAAAAAAGTTTGCTAGGAGGAACAACGCCAAGAACGTGCCAAAGATACGATGTATGGAGATACTATGCATACAATGGATGTTTTGGAAAAAACTGGCGTTTAGTAGGACTATGCCCTAAGAGTCTGTCTTTTGTAAGCCTATGTGTTGTAATAATTTGTATTAAGTTTGATGTAATATGTATAAATTTTTAAATACTTTATTTTGTTCTTTAATATGGAGTCTTTCAATAAAATAATAAGAAAAATGTTTTTAAGTAAGGTACAATTGTTAATTGTTTTACAAATTTGTTAAGTGGTTTACATGGTAGCACCTGAGATTCGAACCCGGTGAATCGAGCTGGGTTTAGGGCATTACATGACCTCACTAGACCAAATCGGGAAAATCGAATTTGTTTCTAGTAGGATCTCTTCTCAGTCTCACTTATCTAAATGTTCCCTTAGATTCTCAAGCCTAAGTTTCAAATTTTATTTGATTTAGTCCAATTTTTTACAATCTAATCCCTAAACCTAAAATTAATCATTCAACATTTCGACCAATCGACCACAACTTCCACCTATCATCAAAACATAAAGCCCATAAAACTTCATGTTTAAATGGATAATCAAATAATGAAAAGAAGTAAGGGTTAAGAAATGCTTAGTAAATCTTGAAGAGGTCCTTCATTAAATTGATGATAAGCAAGAAAATCCTCAAATCCATGGCCCAATTAATCTTTTTTGCAATTTTGGATAACCAAAACATTTAAATCTATTGAGTTCTAAAAGAAAACCCAATAAGAATTCAAGACATTCTTGGACCTTTTTGAGTCTAAAGAGGAAAAAGTGTAGAAAATATTGAAAATGGTAAAAATAAAGTCTAACCTAGAAAAGGAAAAATCAAGGAGTCTAAAATGATTGAGGGAATAAAGATGATGAAAGGAAGGTCTAGCTTTTTGTGTCATAAAGGGCTTTAAATAACCTGACACACTAAACTTAAAATTGACGAAAATTCCCTTTCAAATGTGGATGGTTTAAGCTTGATTGGACATAAAATTGCCCTTGCAAATTTTCACCCGTCAAACTTCAACCACGACATCCATGATAGTTGGCACAAGAGAGGCTTTGAGGAGCTTCAGTTTCGTGACATTAGCTTGCGATGTCGCGACTTAGAACACAGTCCATTTGGCCTCATTCCTTGATAGTCTACTTGAATTGTAGATTGGTGAAGTCCAAGTCCTCGAAGGGTGATATAAGTGTTGATGTCGCAACATCTAGGCTCTGGTGTCACAACATTGGCCACAATAGAGGCCCTCCTTATGTTTTTGCCTCAACCACTTCTCTACACAAGCTCAAATCAACCATTAGACTTCCAATGGCACAATTTTGTCAATTTGATTCTCAAAAACATCAAAATGTAGCAAAAAATAACATTGAAACAAAATCTAATAATTGGTAAAAAAGCATTAAAGAGACTTTTAAACTACTTGAGAACAAGCTTATTAAGTATTTAAAAGAGCCTAATTGGACGTATCAAATTACAACAAATCTACTCTCAAAAGAATTAAATATTTATAATTAAAGCATTACACATTTAATTATAGAAATATTAAGTGCAGATTAAAATAGAGATGCATAACCCAACATGATAACTTTTTATTTTAGGGTAAACTATACAAATGGTCACCCAACTATTCTCGTGTTCCAATTTTGGTCACCCAACTATTCTCATGTTCCAATTTTGGTCACCCAACTTCAAAAAATTTCAATTTAGGCACTAACATTTGAATTCGTTCCTGTTTTGGTCACCCGCTGTTAAATTGATAACAGAAAGCCTTTTTCTAACTAGTATAATCACACATTTAGTCCTCAATACTTAAATATTCTATCAATTTGATCCTCAAACTTCCTAACCAAAACTTTCAGGTTTTAAAATAGAGGCATCCTGCATCTATCAATTGTTTTATTTATGGTTGAAATTATCCAATTCGATACATAACCCTTTTTGTTTATATTTTTAGGAAGTTGGTGTTATAAATTAACCAAACATCATTAAAAATAATAGAAAATATAAATTTTAAAAATATAATATAAAATAAAATTATATAAATAATTTAATATTTGTAAAAAATAATTTTCACTCTGACTAGCATAATTTTAGTTTTTACTTAATTAGGTAAATGATTTGACAATAAATCAAATTATTAGTGATACATATTGCTTATTGTGGATTTAAAAATTAAAAATAAATAGAACACATAATAACCACTTAATCAGTTTATAAAAAATATTCATTATCAATGTAACAAAAGAAAGTTCAATTAATTTCTTTCACATTTTTTTCTTATGAAAAATTAAATGTTCATAATTTTTCTTATATAATTATTCATTGAACAGATGAATTTTTCAAAGCTATATTTTTTAACTCTTGATTTAATTTCCAATTTCAAAAACCAACTTCGAGTATTACTTCTATGTACCTTGAAGGAAATATCATATTATTAACAACAAGAGTAAATCTAAAGTGTTCTTTTTAAAGGTTTTCCCATTCTCTTTAGCCAATTTTGTATCGAGGGTTATGAAATATTATATTTAGAAGAAAGCTAATGAAAAAAAGAAATGAAAATAAAGTTTCAAGATAAACTCATCGGAACTAGGAATTGGCTCGAAAAATAGCTCATTAGTTGAGAAAAGTTTTTTTTTTGGCGGGGGGTGGGGTTTATAAATTTATAGACGTGGAATGCCTCTATTTTAAAAGTTAGAAGCTTTGGTTAGGAAGTTTGAGAATCAAATTGATAGAATTTGTAAATGTGAAAGGTTAAATTTATTGAATTATTTAGAATTAGGATAAAAGTGATCGAATATGTAAGTATTGAGGACTATATGTATTATTATACTTGTTAGAAAAAAGCTTTTTGTTATCAATTTATCGACGAGTGACCAAAACAGAAACAAATTCAAACTTTAGTGTCTAAATTGAAAAAAGTTAAAGTTGAGTGACCAAAACAAGAACACAGGCATAGTTAGGTGACTATTTGTATAGTTTAACTTTTATTTTATTAAAATTAATATATATATATATATATATATATATATAAAGAGAGAGAAAATAGCATTTAAAGAGCAGTTAAATAAATACATTATATTATATTAATTTATTTATCGATACATAAAGAGGCATAAGCATTTTTAATTAAAATTAAATTAAATTAATTAATATGTGTAATAATAAAATTGAAAAACTTTCATATTCCAAGTTTTAAGAAAAACATTCTACTTAACATGTTGCAAGATTTTCTTTTATATATATATCTGTTGTGCGTGTATATATGTACATTTGCTGATGTAGAAGGTCCTTTAAAAGGGAAAAAAAAAGCATAAAAATTATTAAATGTAATATTACGCTCAACAATGCAAAATAGTATGGGATAAAATAATTTTTGGTTATTCAACTTAGTAACCAAGTTAACTTTGGTATTTATAAATTTTATTTATTTATTTTAGTATTTGAACTTGACAACTAGATATATTATAGTCCATAAATTTGGACTCCATTAAGATTTGATGATATGACAAGTGTTTTTGGAGCAAGATTAAATGGTACAGTTAGATCAATTAGATTGAAAAATCGACTAGTATATTAGTCCGAACTAAGTGGTTAAACCGATAAAATCGGAAATTGCTCGAAACATGTTAAAATTGAAAACTATGAAAAAAAACCAATAGTTGAATATGTTGAACTGGTTCAATATTTTTTTTAAAAAAATTTATATGAAATTTTAATTAATTAATTAATTAATTGTTGTTGGTCTAGCCGTTGTACCACATTACCATCTGGAAATTTATATACTTTTTTTTAAAATTTTCAAGTAATAATGCGATACAATCTCAAAGTGTCACGCCGTCAATCTTTTTTTATAATTTCAAGTTCAAGGACTAAAATGAATCTAGTTGGCAAATTAATGTACCAAAGTAGATAAAAAAGTAAAAATGCCAAAATGAACCTACTTACTAAATTCAAGGACAAAAAATATATATATTTTCTCAAATATTATTGAACAAAAAACTGAAAAAGAAATTAATTAAACATTTATAATCACGGTAAACTATGTGAAATATTAAAAGAAAATTAAGAATACTTAAATACAAACTTGATTCCGTAAAATATTAAAAAACAATAAAGATAAATAGAATAGATTATACTTAAAATTGAAAAAATATATATTTTGAAAAATCTTGTGAAGACAATGTTAAAAAAAAAAGTAGAAATAAAATATTTATAAAAAAATCAAAGAATATTATATAAAAAAAACTTTTATAAATATTAAAAGCTAAAAATTGTATTGTTATACCACCATGGTAGACACAGACACATGGCATGTTTAGAAGGCTATAGGTGGATATCTGAAGATGATTCCTCACCTTTCATTCGTCAAGACATCCTTAGTTAATCTGATCTCCAGGATTAGCCAACCATCGTGGAAATACCCGTGGACAAATGAGATATCCTCCCCTCATGTGATCACCCGCTTACAATGGTCATGCTATCCGCTTTTTAGTGTGAATATTCTTCCAAGTGTGAATACTCTCTTCATGGGCTATTGGGGTTCACTTAATGCGTAACAACCTCATATTACTTAAAGGAAAAACAGAATGGACTCCACTATGCACATCCTTCATATTCTCTATGATGGCAACTGCCTTACCGCATCATGCAAGTAAATATGAGAATCTCTTCTATAAATATTCTCCCAAATGATGAAAAAAGGTTCATTCTCCCCTTAATCCATCCTTGAGCACTACTCTCCATAACCAAGTTTCCTTAACCCTCACAATCTTCTTATCTTTCTCCAACTCTCCACATGTTAAAGTGAACCGACCTCTTTTAGATCATCACAACATTCTCCTTATCTAACCCCTTATTTTATTTTGTATCATCATGTTTATTGTACAAAAAGTTAAAAAAATAAAATAAAAAGCTCATAAAAACAAATTAGTTATAAATATTGTATTTAAAGGTTTTAGTTAAAAATAAAAAAAATTAATACAAATAATTTAATGATAAATGCGATATTTAATTTAAAAAATATTGCAATGAACAAATTAAAAAACGAAAAATAATGATAAAAAATGAAATTACTAATCAACCTTTTTTTTTCGAATTAAGGTATCTTTATTTTCATTTTTCCTATTAAAATTTTTTTAAAAAAAATTCACTATTTTTTAAGAATATTATATTCAAAATTTGAAGTTAAGTTATAATTACACTAAATTTTTATGGATAATATCTTTATTTTTTTTAATACTTAATTGATTAATGTTTTTTATTAGAAGAAATGTTTAAAATCTGATTATCAAATAATTTTAATAATAAGAATAAAGGAATTGAGAGAGTTGTAAGGAAAAAGAATTGAAAGGAAGCTTAAGAGGAAATAGAGAAGAAGGATGAAACAAAGAAACATGAAGGAAAGAATGAAGAGTGACATTTGTTTTGAAAAGTCCACAAGATTTAAAGCATTGGCTACAACCTTGGTCCTTTTTCCTGCCCACTCCACTAGTTTTCTAAAGCTCAATATTTTTATTATAATAAATACTTGCTTCAAGGCTCTAAACCTAAAAAAGCAAGTGAAGACTGAAAGAGAGTTGGAAAAGAAAGATCAACCCCCTCCCCCCCCTTCTTACCTTTTTCATGCTTCTCTCTCTTTCTTTCTCTCAATCACCTGAATTCCATTATCCATTTCTCTTTGTTTTACTTCCATTTTCATGCAATCCCTCAAACCCACCCTCTTTCTCTTTGCTTTCTAACTCTTTTCCTTTTTCATCCAACCTCTTTTTTTTTTTAATGGCTACCCATTCAAACTCCTCTCTTCTTTTGCAACTTGTTTAACACTACTTCCTCCACTCCACAGTTCCCCCTTTTTCTCCCTCTCCTTTTCACTCAAACTGCCAGTCCACAAGTTCCCAAGATAAGATTCTTCCCCTCCTCTGCTAGATTTCTGGGATTCTCTCTAAGGTACCCTTTTAGCTTCGTTTTCTTTAACTGACCCTTTAATTTTTAGTATAGATTTCAAGTCACTTCATTCTATTTACTAATTGTTATGGTATAATTTCAAATGAAATGAAATTTAGATAATTCAGTGATAAAATATACCATCAAACAATACAAAGGTCTTTAAATACAAATCTCTATAAAAATGGTAGGGTTCTTCTGTTAGAGCCTCTACACGTTGTACTGATATAATTATGTCACGAGTTAAAAAAAGAAACAAAGACCCATATGGAGTCTTCCCTTTCTCAGTCAATAAAAGTGGTGGTGCCAACTTGTGCTCAACTCCAAGGAAAAAGAAAATGTCTCTACTTTAGGAAACACCCTCTTTGAACAACAATTTTATATATATTACTACTAAATGAGCACAAGTTCTGGCTTCCATCATCCTTCATAAACATTTCCAATGATTAATGTAGTTTTTTTTTTTTTAAATCTCCAATTCGGATTATTTTCATCTGAAGAAAAAAAAAACTAATTTTGTGGTAATATTGGCCTTTTCATCCGTAAATATCTTCCATTTTTTTGTGGTTGGGCTGACTCTAATGATGTGACAGTGACATATGTATCGAGCATTCGATTACCATAAAAGTTGTATTATTACTATTATTATTTCTTTTTAGGGTATATTGCTATTATGTATTATTATTTTCCTTCATCTTTCTTCTTCTCTTTACATGTTACTTCTTGGATGCTAGGAGGAGGAGTAGAGAAAGCTTCATTAGCTCTCATATATATTTTCCAAAAGCCACATCGTACGACAAATTTAAAAGTCAAACCAGGGCGAACTCTTTCCTAAAGTAAGTTCAATGTGAAATTTTGTTTAAGGAACATTAAAATGTATGGAGTATTGGTGAATTTCATTAAGATATATAAAATTCATTTCTACAATTAAACTTATCATAGCTAAATGTAATTAATTGTGAACTACACTTCATTTGATATTTTTATGTATTAGCAAGCAAGTATTCTACTTCTGGAATTGTTGGTCTGATTCTGATTTTGTTCATGTGGAGAAGGTGATGAGCGATGTTGCATCAATATTGAGCGGTTAAAGTCCAGAAGCTCTATAGGTGAATCAAGCTTGGCTTCGCATTTACGATTTGAGTTATTTTGAAGATATATATTTTAAGGGTGCTGGGGGTCCCTGTTGATTCATGGAACCATCATCATCTGCTCCGTTTAAAAGGGCTCGACCTCCTGGCAATCGAAACCAAGTACCTTCATGCTTAGTCGACGGTTGCACTGCAGACCTCAGCCAATGCAGGGACTACCATCGACGCCATAAAGTATGTGAAGTCCACTCTAAAACCCCAAAAGTTATTATAAGGGGTCATGAACAACGGTTTTGCCAGCAATGCAGCAGGTAATTAAATAATTACAACAGCTTTAATGCTTGTGTTTTGATGTCTGATGTGTAATACCATTGGTGGATTGCAAGAGAAATGGAAATCAATTTCATAAAGTGCTCTTATCCTGCCTGCCCCTTGTGTTCCATTCTTTTTTTGTTGCATTTCATAATGATAAGTGATTAGTTTATGGTGAATGCAGGTTTCATTATTTGGTGGAGTTCGATGAAGGAAAACGAAGCTGCAGGAAGCGTCTCGATGGACATAACCGAAGACGGAGAAAACCTCAACCTCAACCTCAACCTCATTCTCTATCTGTAAATCCAGGAAGATATCTTTCCAATCTCCAAGGTTTGTCTGGATTTTGTAATGTTCAAATGAGAATCTTGTTTTCACCTTCTGATTCCCATGTACATGTAGTAGCTTTGCTTGTTCTGATATAAATTAATGAGACTCTGCTGCAGGTTCTAGACATTTACTGTCCAGTAGTCCCCAAATATCTGCCACTACTGCCATAACCTCTTCTTGGTTGGGAACTGCCAAAATGGAACCTGATATAGGCTCGGAATCCAGCCGAAATGGTTTCTTCCGTGGATCCTTTCCACACAGCTACAAAAGGGAAGAACAGTTGTCATTATTACAAACCAATCATTCATCACTCCATGGAGTTTCTGTTTATCAGTTACCTTTATTAAGCAATGGTGTAGGCAGCAGCCGAAAAATGTTCTCAAATGCGATCGACTCCGATCGTGCTCTCTCTCTTCTGTCATCACAGCCGGCTGAGACTCGGGAGATTGGTTTGAAACCCATGGTGCAATCTGGTCCAACTTCATCACTGATCCCAAACATGCAGTATAATGGTATAGCAATGGAGGGTGAGCATGTTTTGGCCACTGATGGCATTGGTAACACCAACATCGATGGACAAGAAATGTTTGGATCTGCAAATGGTACTTAGCAGAGACTATCCTTCTCGTAGGAGTAATATGCCCCATTTCCATCCGTGTAGCATGAAATCGGTGGGGTCAAGTAATGCTTTTGATAGTCAGAGCCTTTTTAAGCAATGGCAAATATATTTATGTAGTTTTGAAACCAGAGAGTAGTTTGGGTTTAAGATTATCCGGTGGAGTTCATCCATTCCACTCTTCGTAGTAATAATAATTGAATTAGAATCAAATGTTGCAATGAGTAGCCTAACAACAACACAATTGCTGAGCTCAGGTCGTGGCATATTCTTTAGCAAGTGATACATGATCTCAAGATGCCACCACCTACGGCCCTAAACATAAATTTTATATAAATTAGTGTTGCATTTGCCTCAAATATAAATACTATAAAATCAGTAAAGAATAAATACTAATGCCTTGATCAATCCACCATATCTTATAAACAACTCAACTTATAAAATGGAATGTCATATGGGGAAGTAAATTGTCCAGCATAGAATAGCCACCGATCTTGAACAAATTGTGCTAAATTCAAACAGGAGGAACAAGGTCGTCAGCTTATTCAAATTCGAATGAGAGCTAGGCATCAAAGTTGAAAGCCCCAGTATAATAGGCGAAGAATTTATCCATTTATCCAACTCCCCGCTCTGTCTGGGATGAATAAATTTGATTCTGATGGACGGGGTTTTCATGTTTATCATCAAAGCAACAAATTCAAGTTTTATATATTTTTTCAGTAAATTAAATAATGCATAAATGCTATTTTCTATTGGTTTCTTTACTCAATTATTGGTTCATTCTCGGAATTAGATGATGGAAAGGCACAACGCTCTCTCTATATATGGGGCAGTTAAGTCATCCTTTCATCACCACTCAGCTTCTTCTGGTTGGTGTTATTAGATAACTGAAATGGAGGCAACTCAAAAGAGGGGGTTCTTCAAAGGCAAGCTAGCCAAGTCTTTGTCTCGAGTTACGAAGGTGGTTCCTTGCCCACCATCATCCATTCCAAGGGTGTCTAAGTATATTCATATGCTCTATTTCCAAGTAACAGCCAAGTCGTTTTCATGAACACAAGAGTGTTGCAAATCTTCCATCATCCATGCCCAAGGATTCTACTGCTAGTTACCACAACAGCTTGCCATTTGACGCTTTGGGCGACGAAAATGTGGACTCCAAGGCCACAAGCTTTATTTCTAATGTGCGGGAACGTTTTAAGCTTGACAGGAACTGACCTTTACAACATTAATCTCTCATAAGCCACAATTTATAAACAAGGTTTGGATTACCGAATTAGATAGGGATAATTCTCTATTGTTCAATGTAGATTATCTTCTGTTAGAATTAAGTGACCCGAATCCTTATTTAAATAAAATACAATAGTAAAATAAAATAAAAGAAGAATCCCTATAGAACTACACGTCTTTTATTTTATTTTAAATAAAGTTTTTTAAACCTTATTAAACTCCATCTATTTGATATTGATTAGAATAAGGAGTTTTAATCTTACTACACTCCTATTAGAATATGGCTTTACAAGCCTATAAATAGACATAGTCTATTTGAATTTGATATAGTAAATTTTCTTCTCCTCTGCCCGTGGTTTTTTTCCCGAAAGGGTTTCCACGTAAAATCTGTGTGTTCTTTATTTTTTTTATTTCTCTTTTCTTTGCGAAATATTTTTTATTACTGACGTTATATTTTTCACAAATTGGTATCAGAGCTTCTAGGTTTTTCATCTTGATCACGGTAATGGCGTCTTTGAAGTATGAAATTTCGCTGTTGGATCGCAACACCAGATTCGCGTTGTGGCAGATAAAGATGCAGGCAATTCTTGCACAGATAGATTTAGAGGAAGCCCTACTAGGGGTAGATAAGATGCCTTCGACATTGATAGAGGAAGAGAAGAAGCGCAAGGATCGAAAGGCGTTAACACAGTTATATCTGCATTTGTCTAACGAAATTTTGCAGGATGTGATGAAGGAGAAGACCGCCGCTGCATTATGGAAGAGGCTAGAACAAATATGTATGTCGAAAACTCTAACTAGCAAGTTGCATATGAAGCAACGTCTTTATGCTCATCGTTTGGAGGAAGGTGCGTCTGTGCACGAATACTTAACAGTGTTTAAAGAAATTCTCTCAAACTTGGAGGCGATGGAGGTTCAGTATGATAAGGAAGATCTACGGTTGATTCTATAAGGAAGATCTACGGTTGATTCTACTTTGTTCGTTTTCCCCGTCTTATTCAACCTTTAGAGATACGATTTTATATAGCTGCGAGTCTCTCACAGTTCATGAGGTTTATGATTCTTTGACCTCGTATGATAAGTTGAAGCATCTTGTGGTTAAAACTGACTTTCAGGGAGAGGGTCTCATTGTTCGTGGGAGACAAGATCGGAATGCTGATGATAATCGTGAAAGGACACAGGAGCGGAATCCTCGCGATAAATCTAAGGGTAGATCGAAGTCTTCAAATAGAGGTAAAACATGTAACTTCTTCAAGAAGAAAGGGCACATTAAATCTAAGTGCTATAAGCTACAGAACAAGATTAAAAGGGAGGCTGTGAATCAAAAGGGAAAACAACCAGAAAATTCCGGTGAAGCTGATATTGTAGAAGACTACAGCGATGGTGAACTTCTAGTCGCTTCGGTCAACAAGTCTAAAGTGATCGAGGAGTAGATACTTGATTCGGGTTGCACCTTCCACATGTGTCCCAATCGGGATTGGTTTACAAATTACGAAACAGTGTCTGAAGGTGTTGTTTTGATGGGAAATAATGCTTCGTGTAAAATCGCAGGTGTTGGAACAATTAAAGTTAAGATGTTTGATGGAGTTGTCAGAATACTTAGTGACGTACGACATGTTCTAGAATTGAAGAGAAATTTAATTTTGTTAAGTACTCTTGATTCAAAAGGGTACAAATACACAGCTGAAAGTGGGATTTTGGGATTTTGAAGATTTCCAAAGGTTCCCTCATTGTGATGAAAGGACAGAGAAAGACGGCCAAGTTATATGTTTTGCAGGGTTCTACTGTCATTGGTGATGCAGTTGTCGCTTCCTCTTCCTTGTCAGATGATGATATTACTAAACTTTGGCATATGCGCCTAGGGCATATGAGTGAGAATGGCATGACAATTGAGCAAAAGAGGACTTCTTGATGGGTAAGGAATTTGCAAACTGAAGTTCTGTGAGCACTGCGTTTTTGGGAAACAAAAGAGAGTTCGATTCACGGAGGAATCCATAACACGAAGGAAACATTGGAGTATATTCATTCTCGATCAGTGGGGGCCATCAAGAGTGCCTTCGAGAGGTGGAGCTAATTATATGCTAACTTTTATTGATGATTTTTCCAGAAAAGTTTGGGCATTCTTCCTGAAGCAGAAAAGTGATGTGTTTTCTGCATTTAAGTCTTGGAAAATTATAATTGAAAAATAGACAGGAAAACAAATAAAATACCTTCGCACAGACAATGACTTAGAGTTTTGTTCTGATGAGTTCAATAAATTGTGCAAGTCAGAAGGGATCGTGAGACACTTGAGAGTTCGTCATACTCCACGGCAAAACGGCGTTGCAGAACGAATGAATAGAACGATCATGGAGAAGGTTCGATGCATGTTGTCAAATGCCAACTTACCAAAGTCGTTTTGGGCCGAAGCAGCCTCTACTGCATGTTTTTTGATCAACCGATCTCCATCCATTGCCATTGAGAAAAAGACTCCACAAGAGGTATGGTCTGGTAATCCTGCTAATTATTCTGATTTAAAGATCTTTGGATGTCCTGCATATACTCATGTTGATAATGGAAAATTGGAACCGAGATCCATTAAATGTGTTTTTCTTGGTTATAAAGCTGGTGTAAAAGGGTATAAGTTATGGTGTCCTGAAAATAGAAAAGTTGTGATTAGCAAAGATGATGTTTTTGATGAAACTACGATGATATCTAACTTATCTCTTAAAGGATCTTCCAATGAAGAAAATCAAAAGCAGGTGGAGCATCAGATTAATACAGAGTCGACTCCTCAAGCCAGTACAAAAATTGAGAATAGAGTTGCTTCTTCACCACAATACTCTATCGCCAAAAACAAAACTAGAAGAGAAATTAAACCTCCAAAGAAGTATGCCAAGGCTGATCTAGTTGCTTATGCTTTAAATGTGGCTGAAGATATAGACGCAAACCAAGAGCCATCTAATTATTCTGAGGCGGTTAGCTGTGAAGACTCAGAAATGTGGATGTTTGCTATGCAAGAGGAGATGGAATCACTCCATAAAAACAGAACATGGGATCTTGTGAAACTTCCTAAAGGTAAAAAAGTTGTTCACTGTAAATGGGTGTTTAAAAAGAAAGAAATGACTCTAGGAGTTGAAGAACCCAGATATAAAGCAGGGCTTGTTGCAAAAGGTTACAGTCAAATTCTAGGAGTGGACTTCACAGATGTGTTCTCCCCAGTTGTAAAGCATAGTTCGATTCGAGTTTTGCTTGGTATTGTGGCCATGCATGATTTGGAGCTTGAGCAGTTAGATGTAAAAACTACATTTTTACATGGAGAACTTAAGGAAGATATTTACATGCAACAACCAAAGGGTTTTACAGTCTCAAAAAAAGAGGACTATGTTTGCTTGCTGAAAAAGTCCCTTTACGGTTTGAAACAGTCACCAAGACAATAGTACAAGAAGTTTGATTCTTTTATGACTTCTCATGATTTTAAAAGAAGTAGTTTTGACAGCTGTGATTACTTTAAGAAAAACAGAGCACATTATTTTGTGACAGTCAGAGTGCCATCTTCCTTACAAAAGATCAAATGTTTCATGAGAGAACAAAACACATTGATGTTCGGTATCGTTTTGTTCGTGATATTATTGCTCGTGGTGATATTGTTGTGAGCAAAATTAGTACTCATGAAAATCCTGCAGATATGATGACTAAGTCACTTCCTATAACCAAGTTTGAGCATTGCTTAGACTTGGTTGGTGTTCATTGTTGAAGTTAAACCTTTAAGGGGTTTTATGGAAGAGGTGGAGAACTTGTTCGTTGAGAGTTCGCGATGAAAAACTTGTTTATTGAGAATTCGTGTTAAGGTGTAATTAAGTGACCCGAACCCTTATTTAAATAAAATACAATGGTAAAATAAAATAAAAGAAGAATCCCTATAGATCTACACTTCTTTTATTTTATTTTAAATAAGGTTTTTTAAACCTTATTAAACTCAATCTATTTGATATTGATTAGAATAAGGAGTTTCAATCTTACTACACTCCTATTAGAATATGGCTTTACAAGCCTATAAATAGACATAGTCTATTCCTCTTGTAATTGATTCGAATTTGACATAGTGAATTTTCTTCTCCTCTGCCCGTGGTTTTTTCCCCGAAAGGGTTTCCACGTAAAATCTGTGTGTTCTTTATTTTTTTTATTTCTCTTTTCTTTGCGAAATATTTGTTATTACCGACGTTATATTTTTCACATCCTCACCACTGTTTAATGAAATTGATTGAGGTATATTCTAAAGTTAGAAATGTAAAAATTTATTCGAAGTAATGTTATTTCACATAAAAACGACTTAAATTTGTATTAATCTCACTGAATGAATGAAGAAGAAATCAATATACTTCTAAACAAAGTGAAGCGAGTTGGGCAACATCCAATTTCATTTTATATCAAAATGGGCCAAGCCCGTCAACTTAGAAGGATTAATAATTAACCCATTGGTATCTAATATTTAAATGAATAATTTTTTTTAAAAAATAATTCAAATTTTCACTTAAATGAAATTTTTATTTAATTAAAGTATAATAAAAATATATTTAATTTGTATATATGTTAATCAAGTTTTAACATATTTTACCCCTTCTTTGAACATTTATGTAAGCTTTTATAAAATTTGAAAAATTAAATAATATATTTTAAAATATGCATGTTAAACAATTTTAAAATTTGCAACTTTTAATCTTTTTTTAAAAGCAATTATTTAATTTTATAAAAGCATGATATTAAAAATTAAAAATGGAAATTACTTGTTTAAAGTTGTTTATTATTGAAAAAACTATATTTAAAACTTAATTTAAAATTTTGACCTACTTTAAATATAATTAAGGAAAGGAAGTATTTTGAAACTCAACATTTCCATTTTTTCTTTCATGCATTCTTTTATTATATATATATGATTATTTTTTTTGAAAATATCCTGTAATTATATTTGATTGACATATTAAGATATATGAAACAAATAATAATTAATCAATAATGATATATTGTATTAGTTGCAATTTTGAGCCCTTTATATATCGTGATTATCATATGATGTTCAATACTCGTGTTGATTTTTTTTACCACTAATACCCTTGTTGATTAATGAGAACATTTTTTAAAAAGTAATTATAATTTTAATATATGATTTCATATATTATTAATAAAACAAATGTAATTATCATTATTGATTTATGTGTTAATACATAATCAATAAAAATATAATTATCCCTATGCATCAAATTTACCTTGGTTTGAATCCTTTTAGAAACAACTTTTTATTTAATTAGTTTGCTCTCTGTAGCACAAGTTTTGTCTTTGAGTGTTTAAGTTTTCTTGAGTATTCTTGGGGGAAGTGATGTTTTACTATGGAATTGGAAATGGCGAGTCTCAATCTTAAGGATGGGGAAGAGGAAGGTGTGCTTTTGCCAATAGATCCAAAATTACAAAGTTCAACGCATGAATACTACTTGGTAGCAGGTTTTCTGACGGGAAGTGTAGTCCATTTTCTGACGATGAAAAACACAATGGCAAATCTGTGGCGTCCTTTAAAGGGTGTTCAGATATCGAATCTTAGTACAAGAAGATTTTTATTCAGATTTTTCCATGAGATTGATATAGATCGGGTTGTAAAAGGGACTCCTTGGACATTTAACAATCACCTTTTAATCATACATCGGTTGAAGAATAGTGAAGATCCAATGCAAGTATCGTTGGTTTCGACAGCTTTTTGGGTACAAGTGCATGATTTACCCCCAAGTTTTTTATTGGAGGCGGTGGCTAAACAATTGGGGAACTTTGTATGAATATTTCTGAAATATGACACGAAACTAATAAATAGAGCTCTAAAGAACCATCTCCAGTTTCGTGTTGAGGTAGATGTCAGGAAACCTTTGAAGAGGAGAAAAAAGATTGTTATTTCGTTATCGAAATTCACTTATGTGAATTTTCGGTATGAAAGACTCACTATTTTTTGTTTTTTATGCGGCTGCTTGGGTTATAATGACAAGTTATGTTCGGTCAGATTGGATTGAAGTGAAGATACCCTAAAGTTTGGGTGGAATATATCTCTGAAAGTGTAGACGAGGAGGGCCAATAGAGAAACTAGTGTTTGGTTACGAGAGGAAGGATATGAATCGTCAAAGGAAACTAATCCAAACATGCCTGAAGTAAGGCGTAATTCAAGGATGATTATGGGAAATATAGTAATCCAATCTTTGGGTTTAATTTGGAGGGATCTCAATTTATTCCTAATTTGAATCTGAATGGATCCTCTAGTGGGATGGGCTGAATTAATATGGAACATGATCTTGAAGAAAGCCCAATAGCAAATGTCAAAGGGAAGAAAGCCTAGAACAAATGTTTTAATTCCTAACATTTTTGAGTTATCTGATTTAACAGGAATTATTGCTGAGCAAAATTATGTTCACGTTCATTAAGGATCGGCGGCTACCAATGGGCAAGCCGGTCGGGCAAAATGAAAATCCTATCTTGGAATGTTCGTAGATTGGGGAGTACCCAGGCATATAGAAGGCTTTGTTTCATGATAAAGTCTATTAATCCTCAAATTGTCTTCTTCATGGAGAAAAAACTAGATGGTTAGCAAATGGAAAAGGTACATAGAAAATGTGGTCTTATGAATGACATTGATGTTCAGGTGGAAGGTCTTCGAGGAGGTTTAGTCTTGCGTGGAATGGCAATGATTTGAATAGCATTTGGATTTTTTCAAAAAATCATATTGATGCCGTCATCAATGGAGGTGATAAAATTTGATATGGAGATTCACCAGTTTTTATGGTGCCTCGGATGTGAGATATAGAGAGGGTGTTGGGATTTGATTCGAAATCTTAAAAAGGATTGTAACATGCCATGGATTATTTGTGGTGATTTTAATGAGATTTTATATTCACATGAAAAAAAAAAAAGGAGATGCTCCAAGGGATGAAAGGAGAATGGAGAATTTAAGACAGGTGTTGGAGGAATGCAATCTGGTGGATGGATGTTTTTTGGGACCTTGGTTCACTTAGGAAAGGGGGAACTTATCATAGAATAATATTCGTGAACGATTGGATAGAGGGGTAGTTAACTCGGATTGGTTAAATATTTTTCCTAATTTTTCAATGGAACACCTTTCGCATTCATTTTCGAATCATTGTCCGTTGTTAGTTCAGATGGATAAGGGTGCAAATTGTGGAGAAAAAGGAACTTCAAATTTGAAGCTTGGTAGGTATTGGAAGAATCTTGTGGAGATCTCATTTTCCAAGTATGGGAAGCT
Organism: Gossypium bickii; assembly: GCA_025503065.1. Taxonomy (NCBI): domain Eukaryota; kingdom Viridiplantae; phylum Streptophyta; class Magnoliopsida; order Malvales; family Malvaceae; genus Gossypium; species Gossypium bickii. The sequence goes on from CP106715.1 coordinate 104,246,195, forward strand.
ACATCAACCAATGTCTTGAAAAAATTAGAGGTTCTAATGAAGGCCCTTATAGAGTGGAAAAAAACACTGCGAAAAAGTCGAGGTGATGTATAAAAAAAGTTGAAGAATAGATTGGAGATGCTTATTGAGGTGGAAAGGGACGATGGGACAATGATAGAAATTATGGATGTTAAATTCTAATTGTCGAAACCATTTTTATTTTGGCAAACGGGGTCGACTTTAAAACAAAATATGGAGTCGCCATCAACCTTTTTTGTTTAGGTGTGATTGGATTACCTTGTAAAAAATAATTTTGGTCTACGAAATAAAAAAACAGGTTCGGAAGTTGGTTACGTATGAGGAAGGATTAGCACCCTCGTACGCCCAAAACTGGTATCAAATTGATTAACTAATGTCCTTATATTGAAAATTTGAAAAAAATTAAAATGTAATTCCTTTTGAAAAATGTTTGATTAATTTAAGTTGGAATTTAAGATTTTCTCGTTCCGAAGGAATAAAACACCATATCCAACACATTAGGATATAACATCTTAAATCTCGAAACCAAAACCATCTCACAATTTCCAAACCATGCGATTAAAAGGGTATTTAATTGTTTGGTCAAATGAAGAACTGAAGCCCAGCACGTTAGGGCACAATTCTTCGAATTTCCAAACATCAAAAATTGCATTGTTTTAAGAATGTTTTTAAACAAGCAATTATAAAACCAAATCCAAAATGCATCTATTTAATTTGCTCGAGATAAAAATGAAGCGTCTAGTAAAAGTTTAAATATATTGGAATTTGAATCACAAAACAATACCAAGAAACACAAGCATAGCATCAAACATGAAATAATATATGAACTCAACATTATACAAACGAATGGTAATGATACAAACAATTTAAATGTACAAATACACAATAGCAATTATTTCGTGACATACTCCATTTCAAAAGACTCATTTTAACAACCAAAGATCAATAAGCTAAAAGATATAGTAATCTTACAAAATTTACATGGCAAATTAGCATAAAACAAATTTTGAATGATAACAAATGGATTTAAAATAAGTAAAAAAGAAGAAGTTTGAAACCAACAATTTATGAAACAATTTAAAAAATAAACTATAATCAACATAATAATTTATAAATGAGTTTATGAAATAACTATTATGTAAAAAGAAATTTAAAATGTATAATATACAAAATAATCTAAAAACCAAATATACTTATCTAAAATAATAAATAAATAATAAATAATGTATATATAAAAAGATAATATAGAAAAGTGTTTGAAATAAATAAAATATAATTTAAAATATGTAACGACCCAAAATCCGTGGGCACCGAAAAAGTGTGTTATCAGGCTTCCGTCTTAGTACATTGAGTTACTAAATAATTATTAGGAGTAATTATGAGTCTAATAGTGTGTTTAATTAGATTTTTATTTAGTGAATTTAGCTTAATTTAAAGTAATTAAGGAAAAGGATAAAATTGAATAAAAAGTAAAAGTCTAATTATAGATTAAAAGAAAGTAAAAAGGATCAAAATGGAAAATATGCCATTTAGCATAAATTGAGGCGGCATATGAAATAAAAATTTAAGATTTTTACTTAGATTTTAATTATAAAATATATATATTAGTAATAAATTATATTAAATTAATTTAAAATAATTATATTATAATATATTTATATGATAAATAAATTAAAATAAAGACAAATATGTGGTGACTAAATTATACATGTGTAATGCATACATTTGTACGCTTGTAAAATAAATATATAATTACTTATAATTTAAGCTAAAAGATATTTATTATTAAATAATTATTATATATTATATTATTATAACATAAAGTAAAAAAAATTTAAAAGAAGTAAAAACAAAAAAAAAAACAAAAGCAAAAACAAAGAAGAAAGTAACAGAAGCTTTCGAAACAGGGGAAAAGAAAGAAAGAAAGAAAAAGAAAAGGAAAAATTAAGGTTTAAAGCTTAGAGTTTAATTAGGTAAGTCAATCAAGTCCTATTCTCTTAATTTTGATGTTTTAGAAGCTTTAAAGTAAGATTTTGATGAAACTAAGTTGATATTTTGAGAGTTTATAAGTTTCAAGCATAGTTGATGTTGAAGAAAAAGATGAATTAGAGATTAAATTGAATGAAATTTAAGTTAGAATTAGTAAAAGGATTAAATTGTAAAGTAAGCTATAAGTTTTGTATTATAGGGATTAATTTGGAAGAAATTATAAATTAGAGTTTTATTATGAACATTAGATAGTCAAGTTGAATATAGAAGGAATTTAAGTAGAGACAAAGCATGAATTAAGTTAAGGAAATAAGTAAATTAGTATTTAATTGCAAAATAAGCTATAAGAAAACAGTTTTGGGACAGCAGCAAAAGAGTAACTTTGAAAAATCACCAAAAATGATATAAATGGGAGTAGAAGTTGAGTGAAATATGAAATTAAATCTTATTGAGTCTGTTTTCATATGAAGAAACATAGAAAGCAAAGAAATTCTGTATTTTGAGATATTTAGATTTTGTTAGACTGGTTCAGAGTGATTTCGAGATCCCCTGTTCTGATATGGAAAAATCATTAAAAATTGTAAAAAAATAATTTTGGGACATAATTTATATGGTTAGATTCCTTAATGAGTCTATTTTTAGAAGAAACAAACTAGAACATCATTTGAATTATGTAAAAAAAGATAATTAAATGTTAGCAAAGAGTGGTTGGAACTATTAGACAACAGAATAGGGGTGATTTTAAAGAATAAACTGTACTTATTGGCTAAATAAAAAATTCTGAAAATTTTATGGCAAGAAGATATGTGAGCCTAGTTTCATAGAAAATTTACGGATCTTAATTTGGAATTCTGTAACTCAAGTTATAGATAATTTAGTAACAATGACTCAGGTAGACAGCCTAGAAAGAATTTATAAGTAAATAATATAATTGTGTATAAAGAATGAGGAATGAAAAGGAAGAGTAGGAATTGAATAAAATTAAATTATTTATTGTAATTTAATGTTGTAATTAATAATGTAAATTATTATTATTTTCGTAGCTAAAAAAGAACTCGAGGCATCGACTTACAAAGGAAAAGAGAAGGTTACCGAGGAATAATCAAGCAAATTCGGGTTTGTATTACTATAATTCAAATTATATATTTATTCATTAAATGTTAAATTAATTTATGTATATGGTAAGTAAATAATAAGGTAAGTGACTTTATTGAATTGAATTTGAAAATTTGAATTGATTGAGAAATATGTGTTAGTATTGAATTATATTGTGGTTGGTGATGGGAAAAGTGTAATTGATATTGAAATTGAATTTGTTATGAAAATGAAAATGAAATTGAGAACTGAAATACCCTATTAACTAGTCGGGCTGAGTCGGATATAATTGGCATGCCATAGGATTTGGAAGAGTACGGGATTTATCGGCTTTGCCGATCAGGCACTTTATGTGTTCGTATATCAGGCACTTTATGTGTCGTATTTCAAGCACCTCGTGTGTCATATTAGGCACCTCGTGTGTCGTTTCAGGCACTTATGTGTCGTATACTGATCAGGTACTATGTACCGTTTTAGGCACAATGTGTCGTACTGGTGTGTTTGGGTTGGAATCCGTGTATCAGCCAAAGTTCGAGTCTGTTAATAAGGGTAACTAAAGGAAAGGTTAAATTGAATAAAATGAAATGGTTAAGCCATTGAAGGCAATGTAAAAATAGAACATGAATTGAAAAATGTGATTTGAATACGAGTATGAGAATGGAAAGCATGAACAATTGGTTCATGAGATGGATAATGGCTCAACATGAATGTGTATTATTTCAATTGTTGAATAGCTAAAATTGAATTGTATAAATATGTTGAAAATGACAAACTTATGTTTGAATTGGTTTAGTAAAATTTAAAGTTATATGATTTAATGATATGATTATTATGTTTATAATTTGAATTATGGTAATACCACTGAGTATATGTATACTCAGCGTACGGTTGTTTCAGTGTGCAGGTTAATAGGTGTTCAAAATCCTGGTTCAGCATCCAAGGCGATCCCAACTCCAAAACAAAACTTGGTGATGTATTCTTCTTTTGATAAAAGTGGCATGTACATGGGTGTTATTTTGGTCACTTTAAATTACTACATGACTTTTGTTGTAAAGAATGATATTTGGTATTTTGGTGTTTAAACTAATGAAATGGTATGAAAATTTATATGATATACTTGGTATAATCGGTAAAAAAAAATGAAAAAAAATGATGCTATAGATATTATTTAAATATAATTAAATATGAAATTGCATTGGTTGAATTGTTGGATTTTGGAATTGGTTGAATTAGTTATATTTGAAATAAATACGGTTTTAATTGCAGGGGGTTTTATGTGAAAATAAGCAGAAATACTGCCGAAATTTTTATAGAAATAAAAAAAAATATATATTCTAGAATACTTAAATGAGTCCCGTTACATTTTTAATACATGTTTTAAATTTCTAGAGTTCATTATAGGGACTTAATTATTAATTTATACTATGAATGTGTCTTTATTTGTGAATTATTCGTAAGGTGTCTGATATGTCTGGTAATGCCTTATAGCTCTGTTTCGGCGACGGTTTAGGGTTAAGAGGTGTTACAAAATAAGATCTTTAAAAGAACAATTATATATTTATATATAGACTTAAAATAAAATATATACATAGATAGATTTAAAAGAACATACATACATAAAATAATATGAAATCAATAATATATACATAAAATAAGATAATTTTAATACAAATTATATATAAGTATTAATAGCATATAAGAGTATTTAAATTAAATGTTATACAAATCTTTAAAACAGAGAAACATATAAAAGAAGATTTTGAAATTAAATATTTATATAATAAATAAAAAAATATACAAATGGAAGTATAAAACAAATTAAAATATTGTAAAATCAATAAAATAATTCAAAATAATTTATTAAAACAACTTCTAAAAATAAAAATAAATTTAATACCATAAAAAAGTTTGCAAAAATTATAAACAAAAGCTAAAAAATACTTAATCGAAATAAAAATAAAATTAAAAGGCTACTTTATAAATAAATAAAGTTATTTAAACAAAGTCAAGGATCAAAATAAAATGCGCACAAATGATCAGGGATTAAACTAGCAAATATTTCAATAGCCAAAACGCAGCGTACAGATTGGACCAAGTTGAAATGGCACACAAATTACAGAGATCGATTAAAAAACAAAGAAAATGTATAACGGATCTAATCAAATAGCAGCACGAAAAAGAGGGACTAAACGCGCAAATAACCCCCTTTTAATAAAACACGTGGATCCTCCTGGTTTTCGGGTCGGGTCATCGGGTTGCTATGAAACGACGTCGTTTCCACGCTAACCCTCATGGCTTAAACGACGTCGTTTTTATCATTTATGTGAACAAAAAATTTGCCCTAATAACTTCACTTCGCCGTCCCTCAAACAGATTTCAAAACCTTTTTCTCAAAACTTTTCAACCTCTCTGCCCTTTCCGTCAATCCGTGGGCTTCATCGGTGCCTAATGCACCTCCACCACCGTCGCGATTTTAACCAGATCTGTAAGGATCCGTCAACCTTTGGACCCAGGCTTGGCTAGATCGACCCCAAACAGCAGATAAGAAAACCCTTCTTCTTTTGTATTTTTTTTTATGCCAAAAATGAAATCAAAGAAATAAGAACTAAATTTCTCAGAAAAACGAGATCTAAAATCACCTTTTTAACAACTGATTTTTCTTTTGTATTTAGTATATGTGCTTTCGTATATACAAAAAAAATGGATCCCTTCTTATTTGATTTCGGCCCTATTTATAGCCGAATATAAATCGAAAAATAAAATAAAAAATATTGTGCTTTGCTGTATTCTATTTGCTTCGTTGGCCCCTTTTCTATTATTGTTTGCTGGTTCTTTGCTGTTTGTTTGCAGGTGTGAGCGTCGTGGAAGCAGGGTGGCTCGGGCGTTCGGCTGGCGGGGGGCGACTCACGTGAGGATTTTGGCTGGGGCGCACGAATAGTCTGGAAGCCTCTAGGGTTTCATCTGGTTTTTGATTTGCTTTGGGCTGGGGTTGGTTAGGCTGTTTTGGGCTAGGGCAAGTGGGCCTGTTTATTATTTTTTTGTAATGGACTGATGGACTGTTATTTTTTGGACTTTTAATTATTTGGTTTTTATTATTTTTTATTTGGTTATAATACAGGCTCGGGCGAAATGGGCCTATTACAGTAATTAAACTAGGAGATAGAGAAACAAGGAGCTTATTGGGAACAGAGGGCCTGAGCTAACTGGCTAAAATTGGAGGATAAGAATACTACGTTTTTCCACAAATTTGTTTCCCAAAGGAGGCACATGAATTGAATTAGGGGTTTGGAGAATGCATCGGGGTTTTTATGAATGAAGAGGATGAAACAGAGGAAATTGCTCGAGAATATTTCTCCAATCTGTTCACAACTAGAGGTATAGGTGATATGGGCCATATTTTCTTAGGAGTGGAACATTGCATGATAAGTGAGATGAACCAAAGCCTTATGGAAAAATATTCAGTTGAGGAAGTGCTTGAGGCCTTCAAAGGAATGGGTCTGACCAAAGCTGCTAGAAGTGATGGCTTTCCGGCGATATTTTTTCAGTATTTTTGGCATATCATTAGAAGGGATATGAGCAATATTTGCCTAAATATTTTGAATGAAGGTATGTCCTTGGAACCATGTAATGTTACCCATATTGTTCTTATACCAAAAATTTCTCAGCTGACAAATCTATCCCATTTTAGATCCATTAGCCTCTGCACAGTTCTTTATAAAGTCATATCTAAAATTGTGGCGAATCATTTTCAAAATGTTTTAGAATGTTGCATCGATGAGGCTCAAAGTGCCTTTGTCCTGGGCAGATTAATATCTAATAATGTCCTTTTTTGCTTATGAAATTTTACATGCATTTAAAAAAAAAGGCAATAAAGGGAGTTTGGCATTAAAATTGGATATGAGCAAGGCATTGAGACTCACCAACCATAATGGAGCTGGAAGAAGACATCATCTTGTATGGTTTGAATAGATGGAAATTGAGCTACCTTGAGGATCTTCTCTTGGTTGTTAGACCGTCTTTTAGAGACTAGTTAGCTCGATAAATCAAACCGAAATTACCAATAAGGGGTGAATTGACCTTTAAAAATTTTGGTGGAAGTAAGGAAAGAAAATGAAACAATGAACACAAATATTTAGAGTGGTTCGGCCCCAATTGCCTACTCCACCACCTTAGCTTTCCACAACTAAGGATTTTCCCAAATTCACTAATTTGTTTAACCTTTGAGGACAAGGTTTAACCTTACAACCCTTTTAAAATTTCTACTTTAAATCTTGAGATAAACTCTTTCAAAGAATTACAAAGAAGCAAACAAAAAAGATAATCCTAAGAAGATCAGAATGTTTGCTAGTTAAGCACAAATAGATAAGAATACACTTGAGAAAAAGAAAGACAATAAGAGCTCACAAGTGTGTACAAGATAATTATGGAAGTATTGAGTATAAAGGTTTTTTAATTGATGATTTTTGCTTGAATATGCTTTCTTGTTGTTGTAGGATCTTTAGAAGCTGTTATTTATACTCCCTAATTGATTTCCAATCATTGAGGTTGTTGTGGTAGTTAATAGAGCCGTTGGGGCTGTGAAATCCAAAACATTTAATACACCTACAACAATGAGTACTGATACCAAACAAAAAGGTATCGATATGTTTTTATAATAAATGCTAAATTCAGTGACAGTTGGAGTTTAACTATCGAACCAAAACAATTTTTATCGATACTTTATAAAAAGGTATCAATACCGAATCTATACATAATTGGTTTTGTGAGAAACAAAATGCCAATTCGATATTGTTTCTTTCAAGGGGTATTGATATTTTTAAATTATCGATACTTGGCCAAAAAGGTCAATTCTGACTTGTTTGAAAGATATTTTGACTTGATAAAATGGTAGAATACCTTTTTACTTAGTCAAAATCATTTTAACTTTATTTTAAAGTTGTTTCAAAAATTTTCTAAGAGTTCAAAATAGATTTTTACAATTTTATCTCTTAGACTTCAATATGAAAAATTATTTTATAAATTTTTATTCAATTTTAACTTTATTAAAAAACATTTTCATTTGTTATATCAAAATATATTTTCAAATAAAGGCATTTTATTTTTAAAGGGAATAATAAAAGAACTTTCAAAAATAAATCCAATTCCATTTTTTGGGTTGAAAGAACTATATGAATTGGGAGAAACTAAAAAGGATTCGATAATCAGTAATAAGATGATTCACAAATCATCTCTTCAAATTCAATCTATGGCGTGGACAAATTATTCATTAACAAAAAAAAAAAAGATCTGACTAAGAGAACAAACATAATAAAAAATAAAATAAAAAATTCTAATTATAAAAGACAAGAAAAACGAACTTCTAATTCAAGAAATAAATAGTAATTCTAACAAAATAAGTTATCAGGATAAAATAATAGAATTAGCAAAAACAATTTGGCAAATAGTAAAAAGAAAAAAATATTCGATTAATCCAAAAATTTTATTTTTTTTATAAAATTTTCATTGAAAAGATATACATGAATATTCTTCTATATATCATTAATATTCCAAAAATGAATACCCAACTTTTTCTTGAATCAACAAAAAAAAAATGATTGAGAACTTCATTCATAGCAACGAAGCAAATCAAGAAAGAATTAATAAAACGACTAAAAATACAACTCTTTTTTTTCAACTATAAAAACTTCACTTTCTTCACTTTCTAATATTAGTATTAGAAATAAAAATGAAAAAGCTTTTTGTGATTTATCCTCCCTCTCACAAGCATATGTATTTTATAAATTATCGCAAACCCAAATTATTAGTTTTTATAAATTCAAACATATCCTTCAATATCATGGAACATCTCTTTTTCTTAAAAATGAAATAAAAGATTATTTTGAAGAACAGAGAGTATATCATTCCAGACTAAGACATCATTATGAGTTAAGATAAAAAATCGTTTGACATTCTTGAATGAATGAATGGAAAAAGTGATTAAGGAGTCGTTATGAATACGATTTATTTCAGAATAGATAGCTTAAATTAGTACGAGGACAATGGCGAAATAAAGTCAATCAACACAATCTCAATTAAAATGCGACCCTATCTCAATTAGCAACATTATTAATATAGATACAATTGATGGAAGTAATAAAGTATGCATAATAAAATTAAAATATATAAAAATATCTTTAATAATTTTTTAATTGAATGGTAAATTAAAGGTTTTATTAATGCAATTTGTTCGAGTTCAAATTTCACCATATACATATTTTTATGAGTTTTTCAAATAAAAATATTAAAATATTATCGAATAATATAAATTATTTTAATTATTGAAGAATATTTTTGTAATTTTTTAAATTTGAGGGGATTGTAAATTAAGAGCTTTAAAACATAAATCTAAATTTTTTTTTTTAAGAAATAAATCCTTTAAAGTTGTATTGCCTTTGAATGTGCAAACGAAAATTACTGTAATACCAATTCATCAGACTTAAACAGCTCTAGCAATTTGAGAACAATAAAAATGGAAAATGGCACATCTAAAAAGATTTAGAAATTATAATAGTAAAAATTCGAAATTTGATCAAGTTTATACTTCTTAAAAAAGAACTGTGTTATCTGTTAAGTTTGTTATGATTATCCACTTGGCAATGCCAATATGCTCCACGTCATCCCCCAAACTCATTAAAAGGAAAACACAGTTGCAAATTCCAATTCGAACTTGGAAATTTCTCTCTACGGGGGGGTTTCTGCGAGTTCCACTAATTGGAAATAACAGCGGCACCGTGTCTCCTCCCCCACAAGCTGAACCTTTGCCTTCCAGTTGTTTTTTCTTATCCAGTCAAACAACGGGCTACATCATTCTCCCTCATTTGTTTTACCCTAATTTTGTTTTTTAATACAACTCTTTTGATTACAGGGTCTAGTAATTTTTCATATTCCAATTTCCTGTTCGATTTTGGCTGAGAAAAAAAAAATGATGAGAAGACGATTGGAAAATCAGCGGCATGAGGATCAGTATTCGAGGGCTTTCCACGAGCTGTCGGGACTGGTTATGAGCCTTCTACGATCGCCGCTAGCTCCGGTTCCTTTCGCCAGCCAATCACCGGCGTTGTCCACAAGGCCTCATTCCCCACCAGTACCGACAATGAAGAAGATATCACCGTCCGGATTCGCTTTGCTGATGTTAGGGACATCGGTTTCGTTGATGCTGTGTGGATCAGTTGCTTTCTTTATAGGATTCATGTTGATGCCTTGGCTTCTTTGTTTGGTCATGGTTCTTCACATTGCTGGAATTGTTTCTGCGGTTTCCATGTTATGTCGTTCTACTATTTGTTATGCCATGGCCCCTCTGCTGCGGCGGAAGGAAATTCCTGGTAGTTTTATTTATTTATTTATTCTTCTTAAAATACTTTTTTTCTTAAAAAAAAAAAAATTTTAGATGATACTGTATGCAGGGGTTGATGTAATGTTGTTGTCTTTGGCATTGAATATTACGTCTTCTTTACGATTTGATTTCATGATTTGGATGTTTCATTTTTTACAAACATTCGTTGTGTTTTGTTATCTGATTCTAGGTTTTGTGATGCTTTAATTCTACTAAATAGGTCTTTTACAGAGCAGGAATTAAATCCCTAGAATTTGCAGAATAGAGCTTCATAGTGAACGACTGGCTTTCAAGGTGAATTTTGATTCTCCTGCGTCTTATATCTGGAATGCTTAGAATGCTTTAAATTATTGAACTTTATGCGTTGATCTTCAATGCGTGCTTTTTATGCCATCAATGGTGAAAACTTTTGTTGAGAGTGAAAATATGTGTAAGAATTACCTAAACATAATAAATGCATTTGTTTTGGGCACTCACTGAGATTATGGGTATGGCAAGTTCAGCATATGACAAAAATTGCTGGTGTGGAAGAAGACAATAGTTAGTAGTGGATTATGTTAGGATTGTCCCGATTAAGCAACGAACAAGTTAAAAATAGTAGAAGAAATTGAGAAATTGAACACACAAATTTAACGTGGAAAAACTCCTCCAAAGAGGATAAAAACCACGGGCAAAGATAATTTTACTATAATGGCAACAGAATGAAGAGTACAAAAGATGGAGATAAAAACTAAACCCCGAAAATCCGAAAATAAAGAACCCTAAAAACGTAAACACAAAATTCTCTAAATGTGTTATGAGTTCTAATCTCTAATGGGTGTATTTTCTAAGGTTGTAAAAGAGCCTATTTATAGGCTAAATCCATAGGTCAAATAATAATAAAATAATCTAAACTAATCAGTGTTTGATTGAAACTAGTTAAACAGAGTTTAACTAGGAGATTACTTCTTGAATTTGACTAAAATAGGAGTCATAACTATCAAATCTCCACCTTGACTCATATTTCCACAATGCCATCTTTGCCAAAGCCCGCCACAAGCCTATCTTGAACCATGCAGGGAATTAACTGAGTCGATTCTATGCTTAGAAGCTGGAAGACTTCTAGCCTTCGACTTGTACACTGCCAAATCAAAACTAACCTGGGTTTGATTTTCACGAACACGGTGCCCTAACTTTTCAAAACTTGCATCCAAAAGAGAACCTCTCTTTGACGAAACGGTCATACCTTTTTCCCTCCTATGACCAAGTTGCCTCCGCTCTAAATGAGTTGACTTCGGCTCTGTAACATACGAGGGACGTCTGATTTCACCGGTCACTGTAGAACCTTCCAGAGCATAAAGACTGCCAGTTCTTTTACCTTTTAACAAAACGAGAGCTCCACGAGATACTTTAATGCCGCTCGACTTGATGTTGATTCTGCATCCTTTCAAGTCTAAAATACTCAAGGAGATGAGATTCTTTCGTAAATCAGGTACATACCTGACATCTGAGAGTGTCCTAATTGTCCCATCGTGTATCCTAATTTCAACAGTACCAATTCCAATTACCTTACTAGATGAATCGTTTCCCATGCACACAACTCCACCTTCAACTGAACTGTATGTGGAGAACCATTCTCTATTGGGACACATGTGGAAAGAACATCCTGAATCTAGGATCCACTCGGACGTGAGCTTGGAGTTATCGCTCGTTGAAACTAACAAGAAATCATCACCGCCTTTCATCGGCCAAATTAGCACCAGCTACATCTTCCTCGTTACTCTCAGCAGCTCTTTTCTTTTGCAGTTTATAACAATATGCTTTGACGTGACCTAACTTTTTACAATAGCAACACCTTTTGTCTCGTTTCTTTGATGCTATCAAAACGGAAGCTTGTCTATCTGCCTTGCTATCAAAATGAAGCTCATTGTTGAGTTTGTCTCTACTCAACAAATTACCCTTCACATCTTCGAACGAGAGTTTGTCTCTGCCATAAATCAGGGTCTCCCTGAAAGACTTGTATGAAGGGGGTAAAGAGCACAATAATAGCATAGCCTGATTTTCATTGTCAATAAGAACCTCAACATTTTTTAAATCATTTAAAAGAGTAATGAATTGACTGATGTGATCTTTAAGAAGCTCACCTTCGTTCATGCGAAATGTAAATAGACGTTGTTTCAACACTAAACGGTTAGCCAGAGACTTAGTCGCATAAAGAGTTTCTAACCTTTTCCATAAGGCGGATGAGGTCTTCTCCATCAATACCTCCCCGCAATCATCAGTATTCGCGAGGCACAACCGGATTGCGCATAAAAGCCTTTTCATCAAGCTCTTCCCATTCTATTTTATTTAGATTCTCAGACTTTTTCCCGGTAACAACCTTTTTCAAACCGGATTGAACTAGAATTGCCATCATCCGAACTTGCCACAGATTGAAATTTGTCTCACCATCGAACTTCTCAATTTCAAACCTTGTTGCTGCCATATCTGAATGGGCTGGTCTATGAAAATTGAACTAACTCTTGATACCACTTGTTAGGATCGTCCCGATTAAGCAACGAACAAGGTAAAAATAGTAAAAGAAATTGAGAAATTGAACACACAAATTTAACGTGGAAAAACTCCTCCAAAGAGGATAAAAAACCACGGGCAAAGATAATTTTACTATAATGGTAACAGAATGAAGAGTACAAAAGATGGAGATAAAAACTAAACCCCGAAAACCCGAAAATAAAGAACCCTAAAAACGTAAACACAAAATTCTCTAAATGTGTTATGAGTTCTAATCTCTAATGGGTGTATTTTCTAAGGTTGTAAAAGAGCCTATTTGTAGGCTAAATCCATAGGTCAAATAATAATAAAATAATCTAAACTAATCAGTGTTTGATTGAAACTAGTTAAACAGAGTTTAACTAGGAGATTACTTCTTGAATTTGACTAAAATAGGAGTCATAATTAACAGATTGTTTATACAGTTGTTGGCTGATCAAACTAGCTGAATTTGATGAATAATATGGCAGCAAACTAGGTTAGTTTACTTTGTTGTACCTGACATCTCTGCTTTTCAGGATTCATTTGTTATGAAGAGACTGAATATTTGTTTGCATGAAACTACCTTTGCCTTTATTTTGCTTAATATTTTGTGATAGGCATTGCAGAGTGGAAGCTGATGTGGGTGATTGGTGCTGCATATACAAGAGAGTTTAGCAGGTTTCTTCAAGTATTAATGCTGATTATATTCTTGGTCTAGTTGAAGCATTTAACTCATCAATGAGAGTTCTTATTTGCCACAAGAAATGGGATGCTTCCCTTCTCAGGTGTTATCCAAAATGGTGGCAGTGGCAGATAAAAATGGGAATGAATATGAGAAAGGTTCAAGAAATTGAGCTTTCTTAATAAGCCTTTTGATTTTAAAAGATGCATGGTTTGTATAATATTAGAGCTTATGAAACTCATCCTAAACTAGTCTCCAATCTGAGTTCCAGTTGAAGGGTATTTCTAGGGAAAGTGATGGGATGGGAGGACTGACTAAGATATCAAATTTCACTGGAAATTAAGTTTCCTTGATATATTAATAATTGACATAGGGATTATTTGCAACATAAACTTTTCTGCATCCCTTCAATTTTATAATTATTATTAGTTCATAAATATTAGTTCTTATATACTTTTGAAAAAAAATCATACTTTTTGAATTTAACATAAATATTATTGTAATAAACATATTACTTCAATTAATTAATTTGCAAAATTTATTTTTGTATTTAAATGTTTGACTAATAATTATTAAATTTTTTATTAAACATTAAATAATTAAATAATATATATTACATTTAATTTCAAATATCACAGGTAAATTAAATTAAAATTTAAGTAATACATCTTAAAAGTTATATTTTTAATTTTAAATCAATTAATTAGATAGTTTTCTAATTCAATAAACCTAATTAGAATAAATAAAAAATTTTAATATTATTTTAAAATTACTCTATCAAATATTATCAAAATTTATTAATTTTAAATTAAAACTATACTTTTATATAATATTTTTAAATAATTATTTAAAACTTTTGAATAGCAAATAAGGTTTTAATTTTGTTGGAAAACGTTCTAAATCTTGAGTAATTAAATTTAAGACTTATCATATACAATCATATATAATTACTATATACCATTAATTTATAGAAGACTTTGGTTGGGTCATTGGCCATTGGGTTGAGTCAGATAGAATTGGGATTAACATAAATAAAACTATTAGGACATCCATTAGCTGGGCTAAGCAGTTTGATTTAGCTTATAGCAAAGATTCACCAAGACAACTTGTTACTACTTCTAACCTTCCTCTATCACGTGATTAGATTATATTACATATTGATGGTGTTGTTAAGACTATTGTAGGTTTTGTTGCTGCTGGGGGTGTAGCGCGAAATCAAAATGGAGATTGGATCTTAAGGTTCAATCATTATTTAAGGATTGTTCAGTTTTTGATGTAGAGCTTTGGGATGTTCTCGATGGACTGATTCTTCTTAAAAGACGCGTTTAATAAGGTTTTGATTCATATAGATAATCTAAAGGTGGCTAACACTTTCCAAAATAGACAATTGGCAGATCCAACCTTAGCTTTGATGAGAAGGATTTATCAGATATTAGAGACTATGGATCAATGGAACATCAAACACATCTCAAGGGAGAGAAATCAAGTGGTTGATTACATTGTTAAGATAGATTTTGATATGATAACTGAAGTGCAAGTATTTAAAGACGTATATGAGTATATTGAAGCAAGTTTATGTGTCGCAAAGTTAATGTTTTTTTTTTCAGCATATGATGGTTTAATTTAGTTTTCTTTTGCATTGTTTTTCTTACAAAAAAAATATTGGGTCGAACGTAAAAAAAACAAAAACAATAACTCAAGGAATTACTAAAACTCAGTTTAACCGGTTCAAATGTTTTTTTTTTTTCGAATTAATGAAAGTTTTAAATGGTTGAATCCAAAAGTGGTTCAACATCAATGCTCAGGCCGGTGACCCAACTAGTTTTCAAATCAGTTGATCTAATCGAACAATTCGATCTAATTTCAATAATACTACAAATAGTAATTAATTTAAATTTATTTTAAATATTAAATTTTTTATTCTTAACTTATATAACTCATAATACCAACGATAAAAATTTTATTATATTATTTTGGCAAAATTTCTTAGCCCTCCAATTTAAAATATACACACACACACCCCCCCACACACATATATATATATTAGCCATTCACTTAATTTTTTGTAACACCCAGTATTGGCGAGTCCTGATTTTGGGCCAATAGCCTGAAGGAATCTAAGTGGCACGGTTTTATCTGCCCAGTTGACGCTTCTAGCATATACGTAGGTCGCATGGCTAATGTTAGAGTATGAGGTAAGGATTGCTCTCAGAATTGTGTGAATATGTACAAAAGAATGGATTAATGAGTGTATCAAGGATTCTTGGGTAATGAGGGTATCACCAAAGGTAATACGCCAAGTTGGTCTAGTTTGTAACATCCCACCCGGTAAAGCCCTAGTGCTCGAGTGTTGTTTTAGGAGTAATAATTTTAGAATAGGTTTTGAGTGAGTTAAGCATTATAATTAACCAAAGGGTTGAAGTCTATGGATGTACCCTTGGGCGAAGTATTGATTAGGCGAACAAGTCAGAAGAAAGTGGTAGTGTAGTTCTATCCGCCCAAATGATACTTTGGCAGATAGATTGGGCGAACTAGTAACATTGGTGCAACAAGTGAAAATGTCTCAGAAAGTGAGACATCTTGATGAGTGGAACTTAATGAAGTGTTAAGAAAGTTTGAGATGAATCGGGATATCACCGAAGGGCGTTGTAAGCCAAGTTTGGCTAGTTAAAATGTAACAACCCGTTTTCAGTGATATCAAAAATAGTGGTTTTGAGACCACAATTTCGACAAGAGAGTTATTATTTTATTATTATTATAATTTTTATGGGATTATATTAGGGTCGTGTTAAAATTTTGTTAAGAGATTTGAACGTTTAAATGGTTAATTAAGAAAAAAGGACTAAATCGTAAAAAGTGTAAAAGTTGAGTTCTATTAGTTAAAGGAGGCAAATGGATATGAAACCTTAAAATAATGGGCTAAGATAGTGAATATATCATCCTTGATGTTAGTGGACAAATTTGGACACAATTATATTAGTTTTAAGTTATATTAGTAAGGGTAAATTGGTAATTAGTTAAATAAAAACAAAACAAATGAAAAAATGCTGTCATCTTCTTCATATTTTTGTGTTTCAATTGAATTCTCCATGGAAGGGGAAGCTTGAATTTTGGCTAGGTTAAAATTCCTTGCATAGTATGATTTCGTGATCCGTTTTTAATAATTTTTATGTTTTTGATATCGTTGCAACAAGGTCCAGCTAGTCCGTACCTTCGTTTTTGAATTTAAAACTTTTGAAAGTTACCATTGATTAATATTGGTTGTTCATGATGATAATTATATATTTGAAGCTTTGATTGTGATATTTGGTTGTTTTGTAAAGTGATTTTTGTTAGATTTTGATTTAAGGATTAAATTGTTAAAATATCAAAATTTCAAGGTTTGATGGTGAATTTGATGTGTAATAAGGACTGCTAAAGGGCCTATAATATTTGGCTATAATTTTATTATTAGAAAATATCAATTTGACGATTTTCGGGTTAGAGGATTAAATTACAAAAGTTGTAAAAGTTTAGGGAAAATGTTTAATTAATGAAAAGTTAAGGGTCATATACATTGAATGGAATGTGAAATATGTATGGGATTAATATATTTTATTTAATTATTATACAGATCAAAATTTGGAACAGAAAGACTAACTGAGGAAAAGGGAAAATAGTGGATTAGCTCTTGTGTGTTGATCGGCATTAAATAGTAGGTAAGTTCATGGTATTTCAATACGTAAATGAATTTTTACTTGTGCTCTTACATTATGATTCTTTAATTAATATGTTTATAGAAAATTATTGTATGATTGCACATATGTGCCCTTGTTTGTACCTCATTACCCCTGATTGCACATACGTGCCCCTGTTTGTACTTCGGTACCCTTGATTACACATACGTGCCCTTGTTTGTACTTCGGTACCTTGAATGCACTTTAGTGCTCCTGTTTATACTCTGGTAACTCTGAAACAAATAGTATATGAACTATATTTATTTGGATTTAGATTACATGTTACACTATGTCCTTACTAAGCTTTGTAAGCTTATCGGTTCTTATGGATTGTTTTGTAGATAAATGTTGCTGACAGTTTGGAAGGATAATTCAACTGGCTCACACTATCCATCTAAGTTGTTAGTTTTTGTATCTCCTAGGGTAATGGCATGTATATATAGATAAATACGTTAGTTTGGTACACTTAGATACTTTACCAAATTAGGTCACTTGGTTATTTTAATATACTTGTAAATAAGGTTCTTTTTTGTGTAATTAGAGTGGTTTGAAGATGATTATTTTTTGTATGTTTTGGTACATATTTGAACTAGGTTATCATGTATGAAATGAGGCAATATTGTTATGTTTTGATAGTTGATGTGTTGACATAATTGTGGTGTCTTTGAATGGCACATTGGTTAGTTGATTTAGGGTGTCTAAAATGGCATGTTTATATGGTTGTGAATGATGTTTAAGTCCTTTGGATGTATGCTTAAATGGTTATATTTGTTAGGTGAGAATTGATTGTGAAATGACTTGATTTTAGGTAAATTTTAGGTTCACATGGCCTGGGACACAGTTGTCACATGACCGTATGAGGCACACGGCCTGACGACATGGCCGTGTGTCATCTGAAAATTTCTTAGGGTTCAAGTCAGTGAGTTACACATGTGAAGACACGAGTTGAGACACAGCCATATGTCCCTTGTTTGAAAGTTACACGGCCTGGGGTGATGTTATATGGCCTGGCCACATGGCCGTATAACCTCAGTTTGTAATTTTTGCAACTTTTTCGTAAATTTTTTGTTTTGTTTCAAATTAGTCCTGAATTGCTTCCAAGTTATTTCTAGGGCCTCGAGGGCTCGATTTTGGGACGAAATGTATGAGAATGAATGGTTTATAATATATTTAGATTACTGAATGTTATGATGTTTAAATGTTTCTAATTGTATAGTAATGCTCTGTAACCCTAATTCGATGACGGAGACGGGTTAGAGGTGTTACATAAAGTGTTGGTTATGTTCTAGCAAGATGGTTAGGAATGAATGATAGACTTGACCCGAAAATATTTATTTATACATATAACTGTGGATTGTTGTACACGTTTTCTTACAGCTGTAAACCACCCATTTCAAAAATAAAATAGGATTTTGACGTGTGTCAAGTTCTTATAGGGATAAAAGTTGCATATTAGATAATCAGAAATGGGAAAGAATGAGAGTTTTTCCTCCTTCATCAATAAGAATTTCTTTGGTCTAGATCTGAAGCAATCTGGAGTGCTTTCTTCCTTCACGAAGGTTGAGGTGCTGATTTGGATCTCCACCTATGAGATGCCAATAAGTGGTTAAAGCTGACCATTCGAAGGAAGTATGGATTTGGAGTTTGGAGCTGAAAAATGGGTAAAAACTAGGTGAGTCCCTAAACTAAATCTTGCATGCATATGTGCTTTTTAGAAACCTCCATGCTAATTGACCAAATTGTGAAATTTAAACTAGTAAAGAATGATGTGATGACTCTGGTGGGGAAAGGGAGATTTATGATCCTACATGTATGAATTGTATGAAGTTTGATGGTCTAAGTACAAGGCATGAGTCTGAATGATATGGTGTGCATATAAGTCGGAAAACATGAATATGTATGTCACAAACAAGTCATTGTATGATGAGTCTATGCATGGTAAGTTTGTGTTTGTCTCTAAAGTCGCCAAAAGGGCCCATTAGGACTAAAAACACGAATATCTAAAAGGACAAGTCCATGGTCATGGCGTTAAAGACCATATCATGTAAGATTGTAATTGGTGGGTTATGGTATCATATGGAAAATTTAAGGAATGTTATTTCCTAATGTGGTTTTTTGTATCCTAGGACGATGAGGGGTAAACTTTAGTAAGTATGAGTCTAGGCGAATCCCTATCGCCTAAATCACTAGGAGAAGAAAAGCCTTTGTGGCGAACCTATTAAAGGATAGCTTTGTGACAAAACTCTGGAAATGTAAGCCTTTATGGTGAACCTGTTAAAGGATAGCCTTTGTGGCGAAACTCTAGAAAGGTAAGCCTTTGTGGTGAACCTCTTAAAGGATGCCTTTGTGGCGAGACTCTGAAAGAAAATCCTTTGTGGCGAGTACTTAATGAAAATGATGCCTTTGTGGTAATCTCTGGATAAGGAAGCCTTTGAGGCTATATTTGAAAAGGAATACCTTCATGGCGCCATATAAAGAATGACCTTTGTGGCAACCATTTGAAAGAAATGCCTTTATGGTGAAATCTGAACGAAAAGAAAGGAACCCGTGAAGAACTCTAATAAAGAGAAGTATGAAGTCTTCTGAAGGAACGACAAGTATGAAGAACTCTGAAAGAAAAGCCTTGTAAAAAGTGTTATGGCTAACCCAATATAATAACATGATAAGAACAACAAGTCTAGAATGCGTAAGAGTATGTGGTGAACCTAGAACATTTTGTCGGTAAACCTAGAACATTTTGTCTGAAAGGCCCTCTACAATGGGAATGGTTAAGGAATTA
Source organism: Gossypium bickii (assembly GCA_025503065.1). Lineage (NCBI taxonomy): Eukaryota > Viridiplantae > Streptophyta > Magnoliopsida > Malvales > Malvaceae > Gossypium > Gossypium bickii. The sequence goes on from CP106715.1 coordinate 104,266,357, forward strand.
GGAAAGACTAAGATAAGAAACGCGAGAGTGGTATAGAGGATATGAAAGGCAAGATAGGACCTCAGTGCGAAACATGACTCCCATGGTACAATGAATAGAATCTAAGAGATGTATCTACCAGAGTTAAGTTGAAGAATAAGAGATAATGAGTTAGATAAAACAGTTCTCAAATCAGACTCAAGTAAATGAGGGTTTACTCACTAAGTTCTATTTAACTTACTTCTAAGTTCTTATGTCACAGGCAATTTGGTCGAGGTTAAGCTAGAAAGGACAACACTAGGGCTACGCCCAAGGAGGAGCGCATTAGGCTGTTATGCATATAGAGCGAGTGAAACGGTGTGTTCGAGTATGATAAGAATACTGTGATTAGGCTAGGAAAACTATTCATAAAACTAGCAATGTAGATAAAATATGTTGGCCAAATAAGTGATGCTAGTGATATTGTTTAAGGGCAAGATAAGTGTCATATATATATTTGTACTTGTAAGTTCTCATTGAGTGAAAAGTTTTGTTAAATGGTTATAAGTATACATTTTACACTAAGATGATTAGTTGGTTGGGCAGCATTAGTTAGTAAGATGTATAATTTTGAAAATTCTGTATGAACAAGTTTAATTAACGACGGTAAGAGAGCGTAACACTCGAAATCTGGATCTGACGAATTGGATTGGGTCAAGAGTTACATAATTACTGTGCAAGTCACATTCTAACAAGATGGTTAGGAATGAACGAAGGGATAAATCAATGATATGTAAAGATTTTGGATTTTCATTTACGTTTCTCTATAATTGTAAGCCATTAATAAGGGCAGTTTTGAGAGTTAGTGATATGTGTCAAGTTCCACTATAAGAGTATGGGTTTTATTTATATTATGATGTGAGCTTTAAAGGAAAAAAAAAGGGGGAGTTATCTTCTTTCTGCTATTTGAAAACACCATTACTGGATTACTTTGGAGTTAATCAGGGATCTTTATTACAGAGCTAAAACTAAGGATCGAAGTTCATGTAGAAGGTTGTTTCATATTCTGGGTAAGTATTATGGTCTTGCATGTTGACTTCTAAAAGAGTAAGTCCGTTTTTATGTGTGCGAACAGTACGATAAGGAACTAAGGCTTTGCATGGTGGTTATTTGGGTACCAGATGTTGATATAAGTCATATGAATAGGTTTTAACGGTATCCCTGTGTCTTATAAGTAGTGATTGTTGGGTTTTCGTGTTGGATGTTTGGGATATGGAGATTAAGTTATTGTTCGTAAGTGACAGGTGAGTTCCTAAGCCAACTCTTGTGTGTTGTATGTCGTTCATTCTAGATACTTCTGTGAAAGATCATATGAACTTAAATCTGAAACTAAAAAGGGATGATATGATGAATATGCTGATATATATATATGTTGGATAATATTTGCATGTATAGTTTGTATGAATCTGACAAGTAAAATGTATATGATAAGAAATCTGGAGTTGAAAATATGACTATAAGAGCATGTCTGAGATGTCCGTTAAGTTTGGTGCAAATGCATGAAAAGTCTATTAAGTGAGTCTATGTCTGTTCATCGTGGTGGAGTCTAATAGGGGTCCGTGGGGACTTTAATCACGATCTCTAAAAGGAAAGCCCATGGCCATGGCACCATATCGTGTAAGACCATAATTGGTGGGTTATGACATCGTATGGAAAGAACTAAAGGAAAGTTATTACCTAATGAGGTTCTCTATGTAACTTAGGACGATGAGGGGCAAACCTCACGAATGTGAATCTAGGCGAATCCCTATTGTGAACATGCCAGAAAGTGGAAGCCTTTATGGAAATCCATGAAATGTTAGCCTTTGTGGCAATCTATGAAATGAAAGCCATGTGGCAATCTAAAGAAAGAAAAACCGTTGTGGCAAATGATGAAAGGAATGTCTTCGTGGCGTACACAAAAGAACAACCCTTGTGGCAACCATTGGAAATGCCTTTATGGCGGACCCTGAAAGAAAGAAATGGTATTCTTGAGGAACTCTAAAGGGATAGTGTGTGTGGCGAACACTAAAGGGATAGTATGTATGGTGAACTTTGAAGGAATGGTAGGTATAACGAACTCTGAAGGAAAAGCTGTTGTGGTGTATCATGTTACACTTTCGATAAGATAACCTAATGAGTTTTTTTTTGTAGTGAGCTCCATATGAGTTGTTGGGGCAGATCCTGCATGGTCTTAAGACAATAACAGAGAAACTAGATTATGCTAAAGTATGTGGCGAATTCAAAGCATGGGATAATTAGACTTGGAGAGCAAATCTAAGGGCTATGTCTAATAAATTGAAGAAGGTTATCTGTATGTAATTATTAGAAGAAAAATAGTATTCTCTAGGAGGATCAAATTGTATAATTAAAGAATGTATTTTCTACCTATGTACGCGATCATTCATAGATTTGAAGAAATGATGACTTAGAGTATGTATGTAGGAATGATAGTATTTTGTCTATATAGGCCTATAGAACGTGAGTAATGTATCAAGATGCAAAAAGTAAGGTATGATTTCAGAAGTTAGGGGTGACAACTAGTGTATAAAGAATAACACTCTGAGAAGGTATTCGCTAGACACAAGTTGAAGAACAAAAAACAATGATAGTAAATTGAATTACCAGATGCGAAATACAAAAAAAAATATTCAGGTAAATGAGAGTTTATCTTATTAAGTTCTCATAAGCTTACCTCTGTGCTTTATAATGAGACTAATGTTCAAAAATAAATATAATTTTTTTTAATTATTACATACAATCTACGAAGATACTTCTATTTCAAATCTGCCCCATTCTCGAAAAAATTATCTATTTGCGCAAGGTAGTTCCCTCTCTGAGCGTCACCCCTATGATAATGCGGTTATTGCTCAAGAAATTCTTCATTCCCTGGATCGCTATAAAGGGAAGAAAGGGTTAATGATAATTAAATTAGATTTAGAAAAAGCTGACAAAATGGAGCGGAGAAAGTACTCACCTTCTTTGGTTTGCCATCTTATTGGATTAAACTGATTATGAGTTGTGTTCCGACAACTACAACTTCAGTTTTTATTAACCGGATCCAAACTTCTAGCTTTCAGTGTGTCTTGAGGAATCAGACAAGGGAATCCCCTCTCCCCATATTTATTCATTCTCTGTATGTAATATCATAGTTTAATTATTCTGAAAGAGGTGGAATCACAAAATTGGTCTCCTATTCGAGCGTCAAGAAGTGGTCATTTGATTTCACATTTGTTTTTTGCGAAGGATGTTATATTATTTGTAAAAACCGATGCAAATCGATGGACACTATCAACCGAATCCTTCTTTGTTTATGCGAAGTTGAGTCAAACCATCAATTTTTAAAAATCTTGGGCAGTATTCTCCCCGAAGTGCTTTGAAGCCCAAAAGAATCCTATTTTTCTTGGAATTAAGGATAAGGAAAACTTAGGATTTTGGTAAATACCTTGGGTTTCCTATGCATTATAAGAGAGTCTCTGCACGTGACTACGAGTTTATAGTTAAGGTCCGAAACAGGCTCAGTTCCTGGAAAGCCAAACTCCTATCTCCTGTTGCTAGACTAGTGCTTATTCAGTCGACGATGGCTTCCATTCCAAATTATTATACGCAGTGTTGCATGTTCCCTTCTAAAATCCATTCTCAACTGGATTACATTAACAGGAACTTTCTTTCTTTTTTTTGGAGGGGTGGTGACGAGTCTTCTAATTATGGTCACCCTATTAGATGGAAGTTAGTGCCACAATCTAAAGCCTCTGGCAGCTTGAGTATTCCACGAGCCAAGATTAAAAACCAAGCTTTACTAGTTAAACTTGAGTGACATCTAATCCAAGAGAAAGATGCATTATGAGAGAGATATCTTTGGAATATCTTATTGATCCTTGCAACCCTCACTTTCTGCAGAATGTATCCCCAATTTGGTCCTCTTTGAAAAACATTAAATAGTTTATGGAGACTGGAATTAGATGGATTATCAGAGATGACAATCATGTCAACTTCTGGAATGATAATTTGATGGGATAGGACCTATTCGTAACCTAATTCGTGGACGCTTACCATCCTTTGAGGAATCTTGGTCTATTGCTCAAATTCGTAATAGTTGGATGAGTAATGGGTCTTAGCTACTTTCTATTCAACTTTCGCAAGATGCAATTAATGCCCTTCTAAGTATTCTTGTTTCACCTAATGTCTCGGCATGGATTTTATCTGTCGGGAACCTTCAAAAAATGGAGTTTTTTCTTTGGCAAGCGTTCATCATTTCATTCTCTCTTGTAGTGACCCTAATCTTGTCTTTTCTCATGGAGTTGTCTCTAGTTTTTGGACGTCATTGTAGAAAGTTCGTCTCCCACCAAAATTGAAAATTTTCCCATGGAAATGTGGGTGGAAAGCTCTCCCCACTAGATCGCTCATTTCTTTTCGGGGTATGAATTATGTTGATCTTTGCCCGTCCTATTCTAATACTCAAGAATCTGTTGTCCACCTTTTACGAGATTGTCTCATTACCCAAAATTTATGGAGGGAGGTCTATCAATGTTGCCGATTTAATACCCCTTTGTTTAATAGTTGGGAAGAGTGGTTGCTGAGTAAAATTACCTCCAAAAATTGGATCCAACACCCATTGATTCCTTGGTACATTATTTTTACTATCACTTTGAGAAAATTGACTGAGCCATAATGCTTTAGTTTTCTCCAACATTAGGCCATTTCGAGGTTTTGTATAGCGTATTCTGACCAGGGCAGGAGAATTTGTTGCCCTATTTGTACTAGTGAAAAAAATATAACATTCCAAATATCATTCCAGTTGCATGGAAACCTCCTCCATTTAATACTGACAGTTCATCTATAAGGAACCCGAGTAAGTCTGGTGCCGATGTTATTATCCGTGATCGTCAGGCAGTTAAAGTGATTGGCTCTTTTTGTCACACCCCTAGAGCTACTAGCGTTGAGGCTGAGCTGTGAACCTTGAGACACGATCTAATCTTTGCTCAACAACTTAACGATGCTATGGTCCCGTTTTATGAATTCTAACTCTTTGCAAAATGCCTTTCATGAAAGGAACAAGTGTGCTAATGATTTAACTCATATGGGAAGTAGTTTACAACTTCGATCCTCAAGTCATCTTTTCTCTTAATGATTTATTTTGTGTTTGTTGACCCTCCTATTTGATTAGGTCATTTGCTTTTTCGACAATGCCCATGGGCAAATTATGTATCCAACCCTAGTTTAACTGCCAAATAATACTTGTTATCATACAAGATAAAAAAACCAATGAAATGCTATAATATAAAAACAAAATTTTATAAACAAATAAATTTAATTTTTTTGTTTACTAAACAGCTTCTACCGTGCCTGCTTCCGAAATATAAGTTGTGAGCTCTGATCATCCATTATCTATAAAACTGATGGAAGTTCTACCACCAATTTCAGTAATTAAATTTAGTGGCTATAAAAGAAAAGAAAATGCTAAGATGGAAATAGAAAAGCAATTCGATACCAACAGCAATATCCAACCTCAATACTGGAAACAATAGTACAAAACCAAGCCAAGACTCGAGAGCTCTGCCAATCTCTCAAATGGAAACAAAAATCTGTGATTTATTGATGGAAAATCTGTTCCAAAGAGCCATAAGCTTTAACTAAAAACAAGTCTTTAATCAAACATCCAACATTCATCCAATTCAGAAGACTGCGTCCTCCACCAATCACAACAACGTCCTGAAATATGGAGACTGGAATGGAAACCATCATACCCACCCACATAATTAAACCAAAAAATATTTCCATTTTTCATTTAAAATGTCTAAAAGATAACCAGATTTATAAATCCTTGAGATTTGTATTCCCATCACCTGATTAATCGTAGTGATTTCTGTCTCTTCACGCGTAGTTTAACCTGAATATGTCATTCAACACATAAAAGCTTCCTTGTGGTGTTGGCATCAAATGAAACATCTGACACCAAAAGCAAACCCAAAATCACTCAGTTAATAAAGCTTGATGTCAAAATATCACAACCAGTTCGTTGCAAATAAGCTTCTATACTTTTGTTACACCTAAATTAGCCTTTAACTTCCCAACTTTTAGGTAAAAATCAATCTCTCATTTGAATATGGGCAAAAATCAAGGGTAAGAACTTGCATGGGTATAAATACAAGTATTAAGGGCCTTCTTAGAAAAGTACTTTTTTCATAGTTTAGCCATTAGATAAAAACAGGCCCTTATTGCACAAAATTAAACAGAACGTTGAGTCATAAATACGTATCAAACTATATAAGTTTGCTCTACGAGAAAGGAAGGCATATAAGTCACAAGGAAAATTATCAATGTTTACAGTTGAGGAGAGATATCACTGGTTTTTCTTTTATATCATGCTCACGATAGAGTTGCCAAGAAACAACATTGAGAAGATGTTTGATAATCTTTCACAGTATGCAATGTGAGCACCCACCATCTATTTCTTATGCGAAAAATGTAATAGGCAAGCATAAAAGATTAAAATACACAACCGAAGGCTTGCCTATGATAAAAAAAAAACTTCAGGAACAAAAGAACTCTTGATTGCTACAATTATTTATAACACGTAAACATACAGACAGGAATCATAGACAATCTTACAACACTAATTTTAAAAATTTAATTAGATCCTTATTTTATCCAGATAAATAAATAAGAATATGGGGTAACTGTGATGTTTGTAATCTCAAAAATTCATCACAGACGATCATCTAAGTCAACTCCATATGCAGAGCCACATAGGGCACAACAAAATAAGAAATAGCAGGTGGTCCATCGGCAAGATGGTGGATCCAAAATATCTATATCTTTGAAAATTCATGACACAGTTTAATGAAATCGACATTGTTAATTATATCGAGTATATCATACATGTTTCCCTTATTAATTCAGTTATCAAAAGGAACGGAAAACAAGTGATCACTGACATATAATTATAAACAGCAGAGAGTTTTATATGCATTAAACAGCCAATTCAATTCTTAGAATCCTGAAGAATAAATAAAAAAATCCAAGAGGGAGTTACAGCAGATCAAAAACTCACTTAAAAGATCCATCACCAACAAATCGAATCGCGAAATTAATACCATCGATAACACCGATGAGATCAACAGTGTCACACAGATTAGCCTTAGATCGATCGCTCAAGTACATATAAAAAAACCCTAAAAAACAAAATAAACTAAAAGATGCGAAGAGAGCTACCTGGCTAAACTTGAGAGCATGTTGTTCGCCGGCGAGTTGTAGTGTTCCAGAGACGAAGACGAGGACGCCGCCGGCGCCAGATGGCTGGCAATCGACGGTGGTAATATTGTGCTTGCACTGCTGGAAAGGAAGGCTGGTTAGCTTAGCGACAATGCTCTGAGAGCCTTGGATCTTTTGACCTTCAAAGGTCAACATGGAACCTTCCTGGTAGAGATTGGCTAAACCGGCCCGGTTCGCATCGAATGTGGAGTAGTAGTGATCGACAAAAGCCTTGGCTACAGCGTCTGGATCCATCGATTTTTCCTTTTGTTTATCAGAGTTTGAGCCGTCAACAGAGAAGGGCGGTGACACAGGAAATTTGTGTATTTATAGGAGGATTCATCTAGCGGCTGAACTTGAATCATAAAAATCTAAAGGACAAGCGGCTGCCAGCGTGTTCTTTAATTCTTTTGGATCGTTTATACACCCGCTTTACTGTCTATCAGTTAGCGGATCGTTCTTTGCGTCAATCCAACGCAGCCCAACCGTTTTTCCTTTACCTAATTTTATTTGAAGGAAATTTTGAAATTACTTTTTTATTGAAAGAAGTATTATTTTTGGAGTAAGAAAAATATATGTTTTTATCTCTAAAATTTTTGAAGTATCTACTAGATTTTGTTAGAGTAAAAAATGTATGTAATAAATATAAAAAATAATATATTAATAAAAATTACTATAATTGAAATTGTAAAAATAAAAGATTAAATATCATAATATATTGAGTTGTGATCTTATTATGCATACTTATTTTTATAGAGTTTATTCATATCTATTACTTATTAAAAAAAATATATATATTTAGTAAATTCATTACTAAGTTGATACCCAGGAGGGTAACACAACCCTCTCATAAAGATCTAATGAAAATAAAGAAATGTCAAAAGAATGATTTTTGCTTTTTAACAATTTAGGGAATGAAAACTGAACTACCTTTTGGCTCTCTTCAAAAACGGCGTTTGTTTTTTTTACCTATTTTTAAAGAATTAAAAAAATAAAAAAAAAAGCGAAAACGAAATGTTTTATAGTTTTAACAATTTTAAAAGAAAAATTAAATTGTTTCAAAAAGATTCAAAAGAGAACAAGCTTAACGAAACTTTTAAATATAATAAGGGTCTGTTTGTTTGGCAGTAAAATGTTTTCCGAAAAATGATTTCTGGAAAATGATTTACTTTTCTGAAAAATGATTTACCAGAAAATATTTTCTGGTGTTTGGATGAATCTATGTAAAATATTTTCTATTGTTTGGCAGATTTCCTGAAAATATTTTCCGGAAAAGTTGATTTTACATATATATTAATAAATTTATTTACATATTAATAATTTTTTATATTTTAAATTTTTTTTACATATATTGCAATGATTTATTTATTATAAATAAATTAGATTAAATATATAATAATACTGAATTATTAAGTTACATTATTAACCGTCATATTGAAAACAACCAAAGTCAAATAAATTATTTGTAATTGTGTTAAAAAAATAAAAAAAGAATTGAATAATTATAAATTAGTTTCCAAACCACAATTAATCTAGAAATTAAATAATATTATCCAAACGCATAATTAGTAGTACACCACATAATAACAACATTGTCACATTGTCCAAATTTCTTGGAATGTCGGCTATATTATATATATTATATGTAAGAAACTCAACAACCTTATACTTATATACTCAATTATTAAGCTAACCAGAAGGAAATCTTTAGTCTAAAGCAGGAAGTGAAGTGTAGACAAAAACATAATGATGAAGCATTCTTAAATCGTTTCCAATTTCAACAGAAAGATTAGATCATTTACAAAAAAGGAGTTCCTGCACTTCCATGATCAAACTATTTTTTTCTTACCATCCAAGCAAAAGAGAGACTGGTAAAAACATGATCATACATACAACCCATGGTTGCCATTTCAACAATTTGATACAAAAGAGTTGTAGAGAAATTATTTTAAATTATTTTTACATATATTGCAATGATTTATAATGAACTTTTATATTGCAATGATTTATAATGAATTTGAAATAAAAATAAAATCGAAAGTAACACGATATACTAAATTGAAAAAAGAAAACAATTATGTGAAAATAAAGAAAAGATAAAATAATGATGTTATGGTCGTTACAATTTATATGTCTAGGCTAATTCCAATTTCTATTTATTTTATCAAATTTTAAAATGTGAAGAATGACTGGCTCACCTACATCTAAACAGGCTATATTTGATGATTTAAATATACAACATTTGGATCTTTGAAATTAACAATAACTACTTCAATTGCACATGAGAAAATACTCTCCAAATCAGAGGATTTGTTTACAAGACAACAGTTCTATTACAATTGAAAACTATACTCTGTAGTAGTATAGAGCAAAATGTATGCTTCGGAAAAAGCATTTCTTCAACACTAGTAACCTACAAAAGATAGAACATGACAATTAGGTCCAAGAAAATATGCTTTATTGTCTTTATAAGGCTAAAAAAACATGCCAATAATATTATATATATAAAAAAGGCTCAAAATATTATGATGAACCAACATAGAAACAGAAATTGCACAACCATAATATTTGACTAAAAGATAATCTAACTTTTAGTGGAATTTTAGGAAATGACCAGTTGCTTGTGTATCTTATACATTACATATAGCAGCATTAAAGTTTTCTTTACTCAACCTCAACCACAAAAGAATTCTTATTGGTCCTACTCTTACTAGTTAAGAACTCTCCTCTATCCCATACAATTAGCATTCCTACATCTTTCCTCTTATGATTGTTTCACTATTTGTTTTTCATTTTAATATCTCTATAGCAGTGCATCAAAGTGATATCAGAGTGAACTTATACTAATGTTGAAATAGTTATTCTGATTATAAACATTAACTGCTGGCAGTAGAGGAAGAGGACACCAATATAGCAAAGAAAATTAACTGAGTCAAGGAATATAAGCAAAGCAAACTTTACAGTGATAGGAATCAATGAGACTGGAAAAAATCCAAAATGCAACCATGATCTTTGGAATAACCAAAAAGTGGTCTTTTAGTGATTATACCAGATATGGATTGGAAGGAAATAAATCTTTTCAAGATGTTGGACCAGCAAATCGCTCTGTCCATGTGAACTAGAATGGAGTTATTTATTTTGGGTAATGACTTCTAGGAAAAGATGTATGCAAGGGAATGTAGCAACTTGCCAAGAGAAGAGACTATAAGTTCCTTATAGCACAACACTAAACATGTAATACTACAGGTATGCTTATGCCAATGAACCAATATTCAAAAATTTTGTACTAAGCCATAAAAGCTAATATGTGATTTACTATAAGTGCAGAATAAACTTCCATTCAACAATCCAATTAATGACTTTCATCATGCCACAGTTCAAGCAAACCTTAAAACTTCATGAGCATAAATAAGAAAGAAAGGTTCATTGGATTAATGACAACTAGAAATTTTTTCAATCAAGCTTTATCACTTTAGAGGTGGTGTAACAGTGTCGACATTGCCACTGCTAAAGCCCCCAATAGTGATGTGAACAATTTAACAGTTGATTGTGGCTGCAAATAGCAGTATAACACAAAATGGTAGCGATACCAGTCCACTATTTCCATTAAACTAATACCTTTTATGATATGAAACACAGTAACAAGCCTCAAATGAAAAACAGAAAATCAAATACAGCAAAGTGATGCAGAGGTAGAAAGTAGACAACTTTAAATTGAAGCATAACTCAAAAATCTCATTACTCAATACTCAAGTAGAAACTCAAAAATTTAAAACCAAAAAGAAAAAAGAAAAATGCATCATGTTAATGATAACTAGGAAAATTTTTCAGTGCATATGAACCGAAAAGAAACTTGTATAACCAACGCCGCTTCACTTTCAGATAAAACCCACCACTAATTCAAAGACAAAGAACAAAAGGTTATTCAACAAAGATAAAAATTAAATCTAAAGTGGTCAAGTGGTGTGAGTTTGGTTATAGAGAAATTAACAAGTTTGCTCAGTAAAGATGTGGAATTGCTGAGAGGTATTCATGAAGAAGTTGAGGACATTATTTACAACGATGGAGAGCCTGATATTGTAATGAGTAATGACTGAAAGAAAAACCTTTCTCTATTGCTCGCATAGGAATCGCAAAAATGACAATGTATTGAACTCCACAAAAGATAATAACTTATCATATATTTCATGAAATTTGGCTCAAACATAAACCCAACATAAAAATCTGAAATGATATTGCAATTACAGAAGCTATAATTGACATACTTGCATATTATCTTTATAGTGTTCAAGTATCAAAATTGATATGAAGCACAGACAACTTCAAAGAAGATAGAGACAACCATTTCCTAACATTGAAGTATCATCCACACCAAAACCATGACTTGATAGTATAAATGGGCAGACATTTCCAAAAACAAGCATAAGAATTAAGCATTACAAACAAAACGTGGCACCAGATTACATTTTCATTACCCTAAATCGATAGAAATTAATCCCAAACCCAGAAAAAAAATTAAAAATAAAGAAACAAAAAAAGGCATAAAATCGGTTAAAATGTGGACAAGTAAAGAACAAGAAGAAAAAAAAAAAGAGCTTTATGCCATACCGCCAAGACCCAGTGAAGAGGAATGAGATTTGCCTGAGAAATAGTGGAAATGAAACAGCAGCCTGAGAAGAGAAAGATACGCGACGGACTAAGGAAACAACAGCCTGAGAAGAGAAGCTATGCGATGGTAAAAATATGAAGAACGGAAGAAAGAGTAGGAATGAAAAACCGATGAAAGAGATGGAAAATGTCTTACAGAAATGAAATCCGTAAGACATTTTCCCTAAAATGTAAGGCATTTTACCCGTGTCTTGGAAAACATTTTCCATTTGGAAAATGTTTTCAGTCAAACAAACATTGGAAAACTAGGAAAACATTTTCCGGAAAATGTTTTCCTGTAAACAAACAGAGCCTAAGTACGAGTCTCTTTAGGGGTCGAAAAAACTCAAATAAAAGAGGGACCTTGTTCTGACCTTGTTGTATCGATACAACCATGGACTTGTACCGATACAAGTCCCTGGTACTATTCACTTTTGCTTACTAACTTACTTATATCGATACAACTAACCATTTGTACCGAAACAACTTTGCTTGAACCCAAAAAATCACCTCAAAACACCCCTATTTTGATCCAAAGTAATACCTTAATTAAATCAAAACTTGTATTACTAAAAAATGATGTTTAAAACACCATTCCCACTCACATTAACATATTCAAACACTATAGACACAGTCATAATCAAGAAGAATCAAATTTAGCCAACAAGCAAGATTATTTGGCAAGCAAGAAACTAGTTATTCATATACATACCTTCATATTTCTAGTTCTCATTTTAACCATGACTAGATTATTCTATAACATATTCAATATGATTAACATAACACACAATTAAGCTTAGAATACAAAATCTTCTATGTTATTTTAATGGACTCCAACAACTACTTACTCTAGGTACATGCCAAGACACTTCTAGTGTTTACTATGAGCAAATCAATTTTAATGAACGTGATCCAACATTGTTGACACCTACGTATAAAACAAACATGTCTGCACGCTGAGCATTAGATGTAAAGTGGTGCTAGTATAATTTGAATTCAATACATAACATATAAAATATATAAACTTGTTATTAGTATACTATATAATATCATCTAATCAAGTCCACAATGGAAAATCAATATCTCATAAAATTATTTGCTTAAATTTTCTCAAGAATTTTCAAGCCAATTACCATTTGTTAGCTTACCAATGCACCCTCAGATCTTTGCATCTCATTTTCATATAGCAAATAAGAACATGGCCCCAAGGCTTTTAACTAGTAATAAATATGGTCTTTCACATGCTTTTCATATGTTTTCATTCTTGTTTTCGATCATATTAATACGCCTATAGGGCTAACATTCTAATTTCATGTATCAAATATTTCGGTTCATTTTATAACATCATTTATATCTCAACTCACATTAAATAATTATCAATTAATGAGTTCAAGCAGGAGTCATTTTTTCAATTACAAATCATTTTTGTATTTTCAACCATATTATAACAACCTAATTTTTAATGGTATCGAAAAATGCCATTTCGGGACCTCATTTTCATAAACCAAGTTCATAAATATAAAATAGGAATATTTATAGAGTTAATATAAGAATGTAATAAAGAATGATCAAGAAATTTAGCTAGTAAAATAGTTAATTAAAGTTCAGGGATTAAATTGTAAAAGTCCAATCGCTATTGAGTTTTAATTAAGAAAATGCTTGAGGACCTAGATTGCAATTATCCCAAGGACTAAAATGGTAATTAAACCATTTTTTTCTTAAAGTTAGTGGATGATGATAAAATTCCCATTAAGCTTAGTTAATAGTTAGTTTATGATGATTAAAACATGATTAAGTTAATTAAAATATATTAATTAATGAAAAATTAAAGTATAAATAAGTAAGTTAGTGGGGTTTTCATCATCTTCTCTATTCTTGCAACCGCCCATACTTAGGAAACCTAAAGAAGAAAGCTTTGAACCCTTCTAACATTCGGCTATCAATTAGGTAAGAAAACCAAGCCTTTTTCTTGTAAATTTTATAGATTTATTATAGGTTCCCTAATGAAAGAATGTGAAATTGTATTCTGATCCAAAGCTAGGAATCGAAAGACATGTTTATCCCGAGTTTAGGGACTAAACTGAATAAAACGTAAAATATGTATGTAATAAAAAAGGAAATTAATTACGATCATGCATCTCACAACATTGTTGTTGTGAGCCAATTAATGGCTAATGTGTGTTAATATATGATATTGATTTGGTATGTGTATATATATTTGTATAGAACAAGAGTTGGATAAAAGTGGAGCTAGTAGAGGAAAGGAAAAAATTGTAGAATAATCCCTAAGGAATCTACTTGTTTTGTGTTTTGAAAGGTAAGTTCGTTCCTTGTTTAATAGGTATGCTTCCTTGTGGAATAGTTCCTTCCTTGCTTACATTAAGATTTTGGTGGAAATTGACATATTTGGCTAGAAAATGTAATTGAACTGAGATGAATTTAGATAAGTGTTTTAGGCTATATCTATTGATTGTAACTAGAGGAATGACAAAAGATATTAAATGCATCATTAAATGTATGTGTGATTCATTTTCTAATTCAATCAAAGGAATTCAAAAATTGATATGTGATAGTTACTGTTTATGTGTATGCAAATATGAATGATATGCAAATATGAATGATTGATGCCCATGTGAACTTAGTAAAATGCTAGGATACAATTGGCATGCCAATAGAGTCATATGCGCGCTTGTTTAAGGGTTAGTTGACGATGTGGAGATTATGATATGTTATTTCAGGATCCAACATTTGTTTCGGATTAACGACTATTCATTGTCTCTACGGAGACTTGGGTATAGTGGAGGGATGTATTTGAATATGCATATACATTTGATGCCTACGGGCTTTGCACTTTGCTCCCTTGTATGGTGTAGTTTATGCTCAAATGAGCTATCTTGGTGTGGTGTAGTTCACCTGTCACACTTGAAACTGTTAAATTAAAGTTCGGTCTTGATTAAAGATAAGACATTAATTAAAATGATTATTTTAAATTAAATTCCACAGTAAGCAAGGGTATCAAGTTAAGAAGTTTTTAGTTCATAAGGGCTTTACTATGAATTAATGAATCTTGTGAACCGATTGGTAGACAAGTTGAATTCAATTTTGGTCCTATTACATTAGAACTAGATGGTATAATTGGGGAAAAACATGATTATAGCTTAAATAATTTTATATTGAATGTTAGAATTGGTGAACGGAGGTGAGAGGAGTATAAGTAGGAGAACCGAAGATTTTATTCTTCGATTATATTGTTATGGTATTCGTCTTCTTCATTTTTCCTTTTTTTTTCTAGAATAGTAAGGAAGTAAGGAACAGTTTGCATGAAGGAAAAATAGATGTGTTAGCTTGAGAAATTAAGAATTTGGTGAGCTGGTAACCTTTCTAACCTTTCTATACCTTTTGGCTGAAAGGAAGAGGTAAGAAACTTGTAAGTTGCGGTAGAGTTCATGGCATTGAACATAAGATCTTAGATAGCTTACAAAAATATTCTGCATGTTAATGAATTTCGACTGTCTCACTTATGAGTGCTATTATTTTGATTGAAAAATGGTTATTTTGTTTAGCTAACTAAGGAAGAGGTTAAAGTGACAAAAGAAAAGGCAAAGCAAGTGTAGGGTTCTAGGATCCGAGTGTTTTGTGAGTGAGTTTCTGAACTCCAACTTTTATTTACATTTTGTATAATGCAATGTTATGTTTTGATGGAAAATTCTATTGCATAATCTGGAGATGATAAACTTAGTAGCAGCTGTGTAAAAGTGTTGTCAATGATGTTCTGTTTGATTGTGAATATGTGGTCTAAATTTACGACTGCTTGCATATATAATTGTTGTCTGCATAAGTTGTTGAAGTATTAATTGGTAGTGAACTATTGTTTGTTTGTGAGTCTATGGTTATTGAATGAATGTGGTTAAATGGTATATGAATTTCTTTTTTGTTGGCTAGCTGTAAAACTTAAAGTTGAAGGCATGTTAATGTAGAAATGCGTATGCCTTCTTGATATTAATTGAATGAAGTATCAATTTGATGGCGGGATGTTAATTGAAAGAACTACTGTCGTTGTGGTGGGACGTTAAATTGAAAGAAGTATCAATGTTGTTGCAGGATGTTAAATGAATGAAATATCGATGTTGTGGTGAGATGCTCATTGAAAGAAGTATCGGTGTTATGGTGGGATGTTAAATTAATGAAGTATCGGTGTTATAGAAATATGTTAATTGAAAGAAGTATCGATGTTGTGGTAGACTGTTAATTGAAAGAGAAGTTTTGGTGTTATGGCGATATGTTATTTGAAAGAGGACCAACGTTGTGGCAAGATTTTTCTCCAAGTCGCAAGTTATAGCAGTTTGTTGGGACCTGTCCTTACGTATACAGGCTTGTGATTGTCTTCAGGACTTGTCTTCAAGCATACAAGCATGTGTCAGCACCAAAATGAATCTATATATATGATAATCAACCAAGCATGATCAACTAGGATCATTCGTGAAACATGAATCTGTGTGTAAAAATTCACTAAGTATGTATTCGTAAGTGGGTTTCTCTAAATGAGAATTCGGGGTTGTGAGTTCGCCAAAACCATCATTCAAACAAGAGTTCGCATGGATTACCATCCAAGTATGAGTTCGCTAGATTGACCGTAAGTATGTAACACCTCTTACCCATGCCCGACGCCGGGACCGAATACGAGGCATTACTATCCTTGACCTTGCTTAAACATGTATTAACGGGTTATAAAATTTCGTTTCGATTTAATAACTTTCTTTTCTTAGTCATAACATTCATCTCATGGGCCTACGAGGTCATAAACATACATCCAGATGGTTTTGGAGTTCAACCGGAAACTTTTACTCTCTTTGAAAATTTTTGTCTAAACAGGGGTCACATGCCCGTATAACTTGGGACACGCCCATGTGGGTAGGCCGTGTGATCTCACACGCCCATGTCCCTAGCCCGTGTACAATTTATTTTATTATCGAACCTACAGGGGTTTTCACACGGCCAGACACACGCCCGTGTCAATAGCCCATTTCTTTCACACGGTCTAGACACGCCCGTGTCCTTCCCCGTGTGAAAAATTAAGGGTATTCTGTTTATGATGTCAGCAATCCCTTAAGGAGCACACGGCCTAGGCACACGCCTGTGTGGCTAGCCCGTGGCTGACACTAACTTAAAACACTAACTTGCAGGGGACACACAACCTTTTAACACACCCATGTGGTTTGACCGTGTGTCACACCTAGACACACGCCCGTGTATCTACCTGTATGGACACTTAAAGGCTATTTTCTAAGCCAATTGCCACCCTGAAATCAAGATCATTCATATACCCAATCCATATATTCAAATACTTCATCAAAAACATGAATAACAATGCATAACTCATCAACATTGATGTATAAACTTAGTAAATATTGGCTAATCTCTTTAACCATATAAAAAAAGAATAATAATTTTAATAGCCAACACTTTGACTCCTCTTAAGACTTAACTCAAAATGAAATGATTCCTATACATGCCATACTTAATATCAACAACTTGGCTATACCAAATAATGATTGATAGTGTGATCCGAGTTCCGACATCAATGATCCCCGAACTAGTTTGGCAAAACTACAAGGGAGAAAGAAATGAAAGAAGTAAGCATATAGCTTAGTAAGTTTGCATGAAACTCATATAGCAATATATTTGCTAAATATAATTCATCTATCATGAAATAATGACAACATAAGTCTTAAGTGCTTGGCTTACTTACTCATATTTTGTAACACCTCATCTAAAATGTAACACCTCTTACCCAGGTCTGTCGCCGGAACAGGATACGAGGCATTACCGGACATGATCCAAGCTATTGTACAAAATTCAAAATGTAAAATCCATATAAAGTTAAAACTTTTCCCATACATAGTCGTCAATACCCATAAGCAAAATAACTCGTCAATACCCATAAGCAAAATAACCATTCGTAACTATAAATAACTAAACAATTAAGCCTTCTATACATGCCATAATTTCCAAAATATTGTTTTCAAAATACCAAAAGAAGGCTGATAGTGTGAATAGATCTCCGACGATCACCGTATCCCGAACTAGCTTGATGACACTATAAAACAAGGAAAAGAAAAGAGAGTAAGCATATAGCTTAGTAAGTAAGTATATAAATAATTAATAAATGGATTTAGTATTTTTACAAAACAACACATTCAAACCTACAATCAAATTCATTATTTATTCAAGTTTGGAGCAAGCTGTCTATTCGAGTCACAGTGACTAAATTATTTTTATCTTAAGCTACGAAACTCCAAATTAAGATCCGTAAATTTTCACTGAAACTAGATTCACATATCTTTATACCATAAAATTTCCAGAATTTTTGACTTAGCCAATTAGTACAGTTTATTCATTACAATTTCTCCTGTTTCACTGTTTGACTATTCTGACCACTTTTCACTACGAATCAATTTTCTCCTTGTACAGAATTCAAATGATGTTGTAACTTGTTTCATTTGAAACTAGACTCATTAAGGAATCTAAATATATAAATTATGTCCCAAAATTATTTTTGTACAATTTTTAATGATTTTTCCAAGTCAGAACAGGGGATCTCAGAAATCACTCTGAACCAGTCTCACAAAAATCTAAATATCTCAAAATACAGAACTTCTTTTCTTTCTTTGTTTCTTTCATATGAAAATAGACTCAATAAGATTTAATTTCATATATTATTCAAATTCTAATTCAATTTCTACCATTTTTGGTGATTTTTCAAAGACACATAACTGCTGCTGTTCAAAACTGTTTTATTTCTAAATTTCAAGAACTTTCATTGTAACATTTACTCAGTATCAATCTTACCAAAGTTCTATCACATATCGAGCACATTGCTCATAAGTTTACACACATATACCTACACTTATTCATCACATAATCACAGTCATTTACACTTAGTCATTTCCGTTGAACATATCGAATATTAACGGATACATCGTAATATTGCACATAGTGCCACACTTGTAGCCAAAGCTACTTCACATCACTTATCACACATAGGCTCGTTCTTGAGCTATTCACATTCGCGGTCTGCTCACACAAGCTGTCGGTCATACGTAACTACTCGAGTCTGCTCACACAAGCTGTCCGTGTATCCGCAACACATGCGGGATTACCCGGCCATCGGTAGAACTTATAAGACCAAAGACCCGCTTCACATAATCACAATCTCGGTCCGCTTCCCACAAGTCGTCATGGTCATACGTAACTACTCGGTGCTGCTCACACAAGTCGTCGAGTATCCGTAACACATGCTGGATAACTCACCATCGGGTAGAACGTGCGGACCAAAGACCGGATCACTTATTCCACTTAGATTTCACATAGGTTTCAAGTGAACATGTCACTCGAATCCATTTTTATTCCTAAGGTTCAACGGAAATTTCTCACTTGTCGATATTTTGTCAATTACATCAAATATTCAGCCACAATTCATGCCGTTTATCAAAATATGAAAATGTAAGTAAAAACAATACATTATTTACATACAAACTTACCTCGGTTGCAAAATATGACGAATTTGCAATTCAATCAACAACCTTTTCTTTTCCCCGATCAAGGTCAATTCCTCGTCTTTCTTGATCTATAATAACATATTTAACTCATTTAATACGCACATTATTCAATTTAGTCTAAAAATCACACTATAGAAAAATTACATTTTTGCCCCTAAAGTTTCACATATTTATAATTTTGCCCCAATACTCGAAAATTAAACTTCAGCCCTTATTCTTATGTTTTATAGCATGCTGATCATTTTTCCTTCTATGGCAACATCAAATTCTTACTCTAACATACACTTATGAACATTAGGAATTTTTACCGATTATGTCATTTTACCAGCTTTTCACTTAAAATTACTTAGCAAAAGTTCTTTAACATCATTTCAAGCTTCATATTCTACCATAAAACATCAAAATACATGCATTTCATCCATGGGTAAATTTTTAAACACAAACCCTAGCTCAAAATAATGGTAGAAATAGGTAAATCTTGTTACGAGGATTTCAAAAACGTAAAAATCATTAAAAACTGGGGCTAGAACGGACTTACAATCGAGCTTGGAAGCTTGAGAAACCCTAGCTATGTCTTCCTTATGAGAATTTCGGCCAAGGGGTTGAAGATGATCAAAAATTAGCTTTTAATTTTGTTTTTAACTCATTTTAATCACTAAATGACCAAAATGCCCTTAACTTAAAAAAATATTCTATTTAACCTATTTAATGTCCATTTTTTTTTCCAGAAAGTTAACCAATGGTCTAGTTACCTTTTAAGGACCTTCAATTTAAAATTTCATAGCAATTAGATACCTCTAGCTTCTAGAACTCAAGTTTTGCACTTTTTACAATTTAGTCCTTTTGACTAAATTGAGTGCTCAAACACCAAAATTTTCGAACGAAATTTTTACGAAATCATTTCATAAAATTGTAGATCATAAAAATATAAGAATATTAATTTTTTTAAATTTTTTTTTTCTCATCGGATTTGTGGTCCCGAAACCACTATTCCGACTAAGCTCAAAATCGGGTTGTTACAACTCTCCCCCTTTAGGGATTTTCGTCCCCAAAATCTTACCGTAAAAGAGGTTTGGGTCTGTTTTCTCATGGCTTCCTCTGGTTCCCCACGTAGCCTCTTCTATTCCATGTCTTTGCCACAATACTTTCACTAAAGCTATACTTTTATTTCTTAACCTGTTAACCTCTCGAGCCAAAATCTTAGTCGGTTCCTCATCATAGGTCATATCCTGTTGAATCTCAATCTCTGTCGGAGAAATCACATGTGAAGGATCGAAACGATAGCGTCGCAACATTGACACATGAAACACATTATGAATTCTTTCTAACTCTGCTGGTAAAGCTAAGTGATATGCCATCGGGTCCAATCCTTTCGATAATCTCATACGGCCAATGAAACGAGGACTCCACTTGCCCTTTCGGCCAAATCTCAAAATCTTTTTCCATGGAGATACTTTCGTAAACACTTTATCACCCACTTGAAACTCAATTTCTTTTCTTTTCAAATCCGCAGATGACTTTTGTCGATCCAAGCGAATTTTCAAACAATCACGAATTACTTTCACTTTCTCTTGATTTCTCTAACTAAATCAACTCCGTGAATCTGCTTTCTCACTAAGCTCGGTCCAATACAAAGGAGTTCGACACTTGCGACCATATAATGCTTCAATGCGGTGCCATCCGTATACTCGATGATAACTATTATTGTAAGCAAATTCAACCAAAGGTAGATATTTCTCCCAACTACCTTCGAATTCTAAAACACAACATCGGAGCATGTCTTCAAGAACTCGAATTACTCTTTCGGATTGACCGTCGGTTTGCGGGTGAAACGCGGTACTAAAATTCAATTTCGTACCCAAGGCTTCTTGCAACTTTTTCCAAAACCTCAAAGTGAACCTCGGATCTCTATCCGAAATAATAGACATAGGCACTCAAGTGCGGTTTCACAATTTCAAAGAATATACAATTCACCAACTTATCAAATGAGTAGTCGGTGACGCATCAGGTATAAAGTGAGCCGATTTCACAATCTATCCACCACAACCCAAACGGCATCTTTCTTTTTCTGAGTCGAGGCAAACCAATCACAAAAATCCATCGTAATTCTATCCCATTTCCATTCGGGAACCATCATCGGGTCAAGTAAACCCGAAGGCACTTGATGCTCGGCTTTCACTTGTTGGCAAATCAAACACTTGATACAAACTCGTAAATTTCTCTTTTCATACCCTACCACCAATAAAATTTCTTCAAATCATTATACAATTTTGTACTACCCGATGAACTCGACAAACAACCACTGTGTGCCTCATGTAAAATTTTTCAATCAACTCATCATCTTTTGGTACACACACCTATCACGAAACATCAAACAATCATCCAAGTCCGATTCAAAATCAATCACTACCCAATTCACATTGAACTC
This sequence comes from Gossypium bickii, assembly GCA_025503065.1. Classification (NCBI taxonomy): domain Eukaryota; kingdom Viridiplantae; phylum Streptophyta; class Magnoliopsida; order Malvales; family Malvaceae; genus Gossypium; species Gossypium bickii. Next base: position 104,288,242 of record CP106715.1, read on the forward strand.
TTTTAACTTGCAATTCCTCTCTTTCTTTTGAGCTTCAGAAATTTCTTGATGAAATAACGGTCTAGCCTCAACTCGGCCAAAATCGAACCGTCGTCAAACAAAGTCAAACTCGTATTCATAGCTCTCAAAGCATACAAAGATTTTCTACTCAAGGCATCCGCAACTACATTCGCTTTTCGGATGATAATCAATCACTAACTCATAATCTTTCAATAATTCGAGCCACCTCCGTTGTCGCAAATTCAAGTCCTTTTGATTCATCGATATTTTAAACTTTTATGATCGGTAAAGATTCGACATTTCTCACCATACAAATAATGACGCTAAGTCTTCAAAGCAAATACGATGGCGGCCAATTCCAAATCATGCGTCGGATAGTTCTTTTCGTGCGGTTTTAGCTGTCTCGAGGCATAAGCTACTACTTTGCCCTCTTGCATCAACACACAACCAAGACCATTCAATGATGCATCACTATAAATCACAAACTCTTTTCCCCGCTCAGTTGTACCAAAACCTGCTTACATCAATCGCGCTTTCAACTTCTCGAAACTTTGCTTGACATTTATCGGTCCATTCAAACTTAACATTCTTTTGCAACAACTTAGTCATAGGAGAGGCAATCATTGAGAATCCTCAACAAAACGTCTATAATACCCTTAAACCCAAAAAGCTTCTAACTTCAGATACATTCTTTGGCGGTTTCCAATCAACTATTGCCGAAATTTTACTCGGATCAACCCGAATACCATCACCCGAAACTATATGTCCCAAAAATCCGACTTCACAAAGCCAAAACTCACTTTTACTAAATTTAGCAAACAATTTCTTTTCTCTCAAAATCTGTAACACCATTCTCAAGTGTTTAGCATGTTCGGACTCATCTCGAGAATAAATCAGGATATCATCTATGAACACAACCACAAACTTATCCAAGTATGGTCGAAAAATGCGATTCATCATGTCCATAAAGATGGCAGGAGCATTAGTCAAACCGAAAGGCATCACAAGAAACTCATAATGTCCGTACCTCGTTCTAAAAGCGGTTTTTGGCACATCTGACTCTTTAACTCTCAGCTGATAGTAACCAGACCTCAAGTCGATCTTTGAAAACACTGTCGCCCCTTTCAGCTGGTCAAATAAATCATCAATTCTCGGCAACGGATACTTGTTCTTTATAGTCACTTTGTTGAGTTGTCGATAGTCAATACAAAGTCTCATAGATCCATCTTTTTTCTTCACAAACAATACGGGAGCACCCCAAGGAGAAAAACTCGGTCTCACAAATCCCTTATCTGTCAACTCTTGCAACTGAGCTTTTAATTCTTTCAATTCAGTCGGAGCCATTCTATAAGGAGCAATCGAGATCGGTGCAGGTCGAACAATAGATCAATAGCAAATTCAATCTCTCTAATTGGAGGTAACCTGCAATTCTTCCGGGAACACATCCGAAATTCACAAACCATCGGTATTGACTCAAGCTTCACTCTCGGACATCTCAAAGATTCAACACATAAGCAATATAAGCTTCACACCCTTTTCTCATGTATTTACGAAAGCGGACATGTGCGAAATCACCATAGGCAATTTATTTGATTCATTTGTTTCAACCCAAAGAATCTCACCATTTTCACATTTCAATTCAAGGGTTTTCCCTCTACAATTTACCTTAGCATCATACAATGTCAACCAATCCATACCTGAATAACGTCAAACTCATCAAATGGCAACAACATCAGATTAGCTTTTAAAAAAGCGATGACCATGAATCATCAAAGGACAATTCTTGCAAACCTTATCAACTAACACATATTTGCCTAAAGGGTTTGACACTTTAATCACAAATTCGAGTAAGTTCAACGAGCAAACTTTTACTAGATACTAAATTCACACAAACATAGGAATGAGTAGATCCGGATCAATCAATGCAATAACATTAGTATCATAAAGAGAGAATGTACCAATGATCACATCGGGAGATGACACATTCTCACGGCACGTATGACATAAGCTCTAGCGAGTGCTCTCACTTCGACCTTACAACCGATTCTTTCGCTATACTTTTCTTGCTAGCTCCAGCTTCGGCATTTCTCGGTGGTCTACCTCTGCAAGGTATTACCCGGTCTAACACTGATAGTTTCCTTCTTCAATCTTCTCGGGGCAATCTTTAATATAGTGCTCTCGAGAACCACACTTAAAACAAGCACGGCTAACCATATAACACTCGCCGGGTGTCGTCTACCACAATCATCGACATTCGTGTCTATTGGATCTAACATTACCCACACTTGCCATTGAAGTAGCTTGAGTTTTAGAACCCGAATATGATCTCCCACGGTTTTGGTGCGAATACCCAAATTAAAAATAATCAATCGATGATTCATATCTTTGGATTTCTTGGATTGAGATTGGAATGACTTACTTATTGGCCTCTTTCTTGCATCTCTGCTTCAATCACGCTTTTTCTCTTTTCTTTGTTCAAATCTTGACTTTACAAGCTCGATCAACCAATACCACAAACTCTTTCAACTCTAAGATCCCAACTAGCGATCGAATATCCTCGCTCAACCCATCTTCAAATCTCTTACACATAATGGCCTCGTGAGACACACATTCCTCGGCATATTTAATGAGTCTAACAAACTCTCTTTCATACTCATCACGCACATTCGCCCTGCTTTAACTCGAGAAACTCTTTGCGCTTTTGATCAATGAACCGTTGGCTTATGTACTTCTTTTCTAAATTCCTCTTGGAAGAAATCCCATGTAACCCTTTCTTTCGAAACCACGATATACCGTGTCTTCCACCAGTGATATGCCGAGTCCCTTAATAAAGATATTGCACACTTTAAACATTCTTCTAAGTAAAAGAAAGTTCATCAAATACCCGAATAGAATTCTCAAGTCAAAACTCGCTTTCTGGGATCATCATCTATGTTAGCCCCTGAATTCTTCACCCCCTTGCTTTGGATCTTATCAACCTGAGGCTTAGTCGATCTTATCATTTCAGTACCTTGAGGAACTACGGAACCGGTTGAGGAATAGGAGGAGGTGGAGGAGGTTGAACATTTGGATTCGCTCGAACAAATTCTCAGATACCAATTATTCATCATATGGAGGAAGGCTTCCCGAGCCCCATCTCCTTGACTATGTGTTTCAGGTCTACTACCCACTGCACGGTCCCTTGCGTGGGAGCCGCGCATTACTTTCTACGTCATCATTTACTGACTCGGTCAGATCCATTTACTATATAAAAACACAATTTAAATTGTCGAGAGTCGTCACACTATCACGCATTTTTTTATGGCATGTATAGCTAGACTTTCACATACACTATGTTAGTCCGAGAACCGACTAAACCATAGCTCTGATACCACTAAAATGTAACACCTCATCTAAAATGTAACACCTCTTACCTGTGTCATCACGGAGAGGAGATACGAGGCATTACTCTGGACATGATCCAAGCTATTGTACAAAATTCAAAATGTAAAATCCACATAAAGTTAAAACTTTTCCCATACATAGTCGTCAATACCCATAAGCAAAATAACTCGTCAATACCCATAAGCAAAATAACCATTCAGTAACTATAAATAACTAAACAATTAAGCCTTCTATACATGCCATAATTTCCAAAATATTGTTTTCAAAATACCAAAAGAAAGGTGATAGTGTGAATAGATCTCCGCGATCACCGTATCCCGAACTAGCTTGATGACACTATAAAACAAGGAAAAGAAAAGAGAGTAAGCATATAGCTTAGTAAGTAAGTATATAAATAATTAATAAATGGATTTAGTATTTTTACAAAACAACACATTCAAACCTACAATCAAATTCATTATTTATTCAAGTTTGGAGCAAGCTGTCTATTCGAGTCACAGTGACTAAATTATTTTTATCTTAAGCTACGAAACTCCAAATTAAGATCCGTAAATTTTCACTGAAACTAGATTCACATATCTTTATACCATAAAATTTCCAGAATTTTTGACTTAGCCAATTAGTACAGTTTATTCATTAAAATTTCTCCTGTTTCACTGTTTGACTATTCTGACCACTTTTCACTACGAATCAATTTTCTCCTTGTACAGAATTCAAATGATGTTGTAACTTGTTTCATTTGAAACTAGACTCATTAAGGAATCTAAATATATAAATTATGTCCCAAAATTATTTTTGTACGATTTTTAATGATTTTTCCAAGTCAGAACAGGGGATCTCGAAATCACTCTGAACCAGTCTCACAAAAATCTAAATATCTCAAAATACAGAACTTCTTTTCTTTCTTTGTTTCTTTCATATGAAAATAGACTCAATAAGATTTAATTTCATATATTATTCAAATTCTAATTCAATTTCTACCGTTTTTGGTGATTTTTCAAAGACACATAACTGCTGCTGTTCAAAACTGTTTTATTTCTAAATTTCAAGAACTTTCATTATAACATTTACTCAGTATCAATCTTACCAAAGTTCTATCACATATCGAGCACATTGCTCATAAGTTTACACACATATACCTACACTTATTCATCACATAATCACAGTCATTTACACTTAGTCATTTCCCGTTGAACATATCGTAATATTAACGGATACATCGTAATATTGCACATAGTGCCACACTTGTAGCCAAAGCTACTTCACATCACTTATCACACATAGGCTCGTTCTTGAGCTATTCACATTCGCGGGTCTGCTCACACAAGCTGCCGGTCATACGTAACTACTCGGTGCTGCTCACACAAGCTGTCGGTATCCGCAACACATGCGGGATTACCCGACCACCGGTAGAACTTATAAGACCGGCACCCCGCTTCACATAATCACAATCTCGGTCCGCTCCCCACAAGTCGCTTCGGTCATACGTAACTACTCGGTGCTGCTCACACAAGGTATGAGTATCCGTAACACATGCTGGATAACTCAGCCACCGGTAGAACGCATGCGGACCAAAGACCGGATCACTTATTCCACTTAGATTTCACATAGGTTTCAAGTGAACATGTCACTCGAATCCATTTTTATTCCTAAGGTTCAACCGGAAATTTCTCACTTGTCGATATTTTGTCAATTACATCAAATATTCAGCCACAATTCATGCCGTTTATCAAAATATGAAAATGTAAGTAAAAACAATACATTATTTACATACAAACTTACCTCGGTGCAAAATATGACGAATTTGCAATTCAATAACAACCTTTTCTTTTCCCGATCAAGGTCAATTCCTCGTCTTTCTTGATCTATAATAACATATTTAACTCATTTAATACGCACATTATTCAATTTAGTCTAAAAATCACACTATAGAAAAATTACATTTTTGCCCCTAAAGTTTCACATATTTATAATTTTGCCCCAATACTCGAAAATTAAACTTCAGCCCTTATTCTTATGTTTTATAGCATGCTGATCATTTTTCCTTCTATGGCAACATCAAATTCTTACTCTAACATACACTTATGAACATTAGGAATTTTTACTGATTATGTCATTTTACAGTTTTCACTTAAAATTACTTAGCAAAAGTTCTTTAACATCATTTCAAGCTTCATATTCTACCATAAAACATCAAAATACATGCATTTCATCCATGGGTAAATTTTTAAACACAAACCCTAGCTCAAAATAATGGTAGAAATAGGTAAATCTTGTTACGAGGATTTCAAAACGTAAAAATCATTAAAAACGGGGCTAGAACGGACTTACAATCGAGCTTGGAAGCTTGAGAAACCCTAGCTATGTCTTCCTTATGAGAATTTCGGCCAAGGGGTTGAAGATGATCAAAAATTAGCTTTTAATTTTGTTTTTAACTCATTTTAATCACTAAATGACCAAAATGCCCTTAACTTAAAAATATTCTATTTAACCTATTTAATGTCCATTTTTTTTTCCAGAAAGTTAACCAATGGTCTACTTACCTTTTAAGGACCTTCAATTTAAAATTTCATAGCAATTAGATACCTCTAGCTTCTAGAACTCAAGTTTTGCACTTTTTACAATTTAGTCCTTTTGACTAAATTGAGTGCTCAAACACCAAAATTTTCGAACGAAATTTTTACGAAATCATTTCATAAAATTGTAGATCATAAAAATATAAGAATATTAATTTTTTTAAATTTTTTTTTTTCCTCATCGGATTTGTGGTCCCGAAACCACTATTCCGACTAAGCTCAAAATCGGGTTGTTACATATTTATCCTTACTCATCACATGTAATATAATAATTTCATATTTGCATTATAATTATAGTACCTGTATCACTTAATCATACAGATTAGTACATTTTAGCAAAAGTAAACTTAATCTTCATTCTTCTTAATATGAATAATGCTTTTTATCAACCTTGAATAACTTAACTTATATCTATCTTTACTTGCTTAACTTTCTTGTTATCTCTTTCATACTTGGCTCTTTTGCCTGATGAATTACCCGGAATAACTGAGGTTACTCAATCTCATCAAACATGGATCTCAATGCCAATTCCATGTCCCAGACATGGTCTTACATGGGATCGCCTCATGATGCCAATGCCATATCCCAGATATGGTCTTACATTGGATCTCTTAACTTGGTGTCGATGCCATGTCCCAGACATGGTCTTACACGAGACCTTCCTTATGTGTTTCCCTTGGAAACTTACCATTGCCATGTCTTGACATGGTCTTACATGGTATCCTTTCTTTGTGAATCTTATCAATGCCATGTCTTGACATGGACTTACATGACCTCTCTGCCTTATGAATTCACCAATGCCATACCTTGGCTTGGACTTACATGGGACCTTTGCCTCATAATAACTTTTCAATGCCATGACTTGTTATGGACTTACATGATATCCTTGCCTTAATTCTGATGCCATGTCTTGACATGGTCTTATACAGATTTTCCTTGTCTCATGCGGTGATATTAGTATCCTCATTATTCCAAGTCTTCAATCGGGACTTTCTCTTACATATTCTCATTCATGCTCTCATCATGATATCATTTACTTATCTTCATGAAAATAGCGTACATATTACAACATCATAAATAATTATATGAAAGTACATGTGAAATCTTAAATTCATACAAACTTACCTCGATTTTAAAATGAGCTAACTCGTTGGTCTAGTCCGAGACTTTGTTCTTTCCCCGATCGAGGCGGATTCTCGATTCTTCTTGCTCTATAATAGTAAATTAGCCCATTTTAATCAGCACATTAATAAAAGCATTTAAATATTCATGCTTAGGGAAAATTACTATTTTGCCCCTAGACTTTGGCAAAATGACCATTTTGCCCCTAGGCTCGGAAATAAATTCTAATCACATTTCTACCTTCAACAAGCCTAGGTGAACATTTAATACTCTTAAAGCTATCATCAAAACTCAACATTTCACATACTTACTACAAATTTTATAACCTTTTCACTAAGGTTCTTTTTGGTGTTTTCATGACAACACCTTTCACAAAAGTTGTTCATCTAACAACCAAGACTCATTTTCTTCCATAAAAATGTAGCAAATAACAGTGAAAGCTCTCATGGTAAAACTCTAAAATTTTCACCATATTGCACAATAGTCCCCTCATTTGAAAGCTTAAGTTCTAAGGGGTCTCAAATGTACAACTATTTTTTTAAAAAAATCACTAGAACACTTACTTGTAAAGAGATGAGTGTGCTGAAATTTTTGAAGGTTTCTACCCTCTATTTGATGCAAATTTTCAGTGCAAGAGTCAAGGAGAAAAGATGATATCTTTTCTTTCCCTATTCTAATATTGAACTATCAATTAGTCCACCTACTATCACCAACTTTGACCAACATTGACAAATTTGTCTCCTACGCTAGTCTATGGCTGGCCAAGCCTTTTCAAAGGGATAAATTGCCTTTTAAAGACTTCAATTTAACAATCTATGGCTGTTTGGTACCTTTAGCTTATAGAATGGAACTTTCGCATTTTATGCGATTTAGTCTTTTTTTCGCGATTAAACATGAAATCGCTAAAATTAAAGTACCAATATTTTCATGTATTTATAAAATCATATACTAACTCATGAAATAACATGAAAATAATTTTCTCTAACCTCAGATTAGTGATCCCGAGATCACTGTTCCAACTAGCCCCTAAATCGAGCTGTTACAAAGTATGGGTCCGTAAAGACTATGTTACAAGCTAAAACAGTTTGTAGGACTTGTTCTCAAGCTCCTAGGATAAGTCAGTCCTCTGGGACTCCGTTATATGAAAATTAATAGAAATAAGTCTGCCAAGCAAGTCTGCGCAAACAATTTCACATAGTGCAAGTCTACGAGGTTAAGTTCTCCAAGCACAATTGCATGAGAAATATTCATCGGATGTGAGTTCGTAAGAATTATCTTTAAGAATAGATTTGTATATATGAGGACATGTATGAATCCGCAAACCTGAGTCTGCAAGTATGTGTCGCAGACAGGAATCTGCAGGTATTTGTTTGGTGAGTATTAGCCAAGTATGGTTTCCCCAAGATTTTTCACCTGTATAAGTTGCATTTAGTAAATACACTTATACTTACTGTAACATATATGTTCGCAGAGAGTGAAGGCGAATCGTCTATTTGAGTGAAGTGTATTGTATGCTTGTTGCTTATATTCTTACGTGAACTGTTTAACGTATTAGTTGTTCTTATGCATGACTTATATTCCACGCAAGTTGTATGTGTGGACGGGTAAACATCATGAAAACTCACTAAGTTCATCTTGAACTTAAAATGTTGCTTGATTTATTTCTTTCAGGTGTCGAAAGTCATTTTGAACTACGGGAAAGGGACTAAGCCAAAACCTGCTATTTTAATTGTAAGCCTCTTAATTGTGTATTTGTAACATGTACATATCAAGGCAATCTGCAGGCTAGTAAATTAAGAATATGGTTTTACTGTATTTAGCCAAAAATCTTTTAAAAACAAGACAATATGTATGGTTGGATTAAATATACATTTTGTAAACTTTTAAGTATGTGTCAAAAACGAAATAAGTTGCCAACTCATGTTATTGGACATTCCAGTAAGTTGAACATTTCAAAATCGTTTAAGTATTCTATAATAATATCATCTTGTTCTGGTTTGGTGACCAGACCGAACAAGGGGTCTTACATGACCTGCATGTTCGAGTATGCTTTACTAGGGTTCCATTGGGCGAATTGTTGTTTAAATTGTAATGGTATGAATTTGTAGTTTGATGATAGTATATGAAATTTTGATAAACTTATATGAATAGGTACTAATTGATGATGTTTTTGGGACATGTTATAATGTCTAAAACATATGGATACCTATGTTTCTTATGCTCACTTGTTGCGACATTATGTGTCATGTTCTAGCTAGATGTATGCCTAATCTTTTTGTAGTGACATGCTCACCTATGTACAAGGTAAGTACTATAAATTCCAGTAGAACTTACTAAGAATTAAATGCATACATGTCGTTGTTTTCCCTAAATGTAGATCCTTACTCTGTGGAACTCACAAAGCCGGGTTAGTGCAAATATCACATTATTATCAAAATGATAGAAATATGTTCATTTTGGTACCTACTATTTAGGTGACATGTGGATCCTTCCTCTGTTTATTTTTGTAAGCTAGTATGTTTTACATTTTATGTATGATTTTATTTTGCTACTATGTTATAACTTAGCACATTATATGTGGTATATACGTGGTTTGTTGGGGGTTAGGTTGGGAGTTAATGAAGAGTCACTCCGGTGACTAATGTAGCTCGCCAGGTTCGGGTCAAACCAATTCAGGTGGGTTTGGGTTGTTACATTAGTTGGTATCAAAGCTAGCTAGGTTCGCCAGGCTGATTATCCGATATGTAAGTTCGTCGAAATGGCGAGAGAAGTTCACTAAACTTGGCGTAGTAAACTCGCTAGAGCTGATAAGGTAAGTCTATCGTATTATGAGTAAGTTTGAAGTACTATGTATGTGTGACTGTTTTATTGAGGTAAGACTGGCAACAACATCGCTTTAGTTTGTTTGTATATTTTGTAGGATTATGCCTCAAATTATCCTTCCGCTATTCGCCATCCAATAATTAGTAGTTTTGGCGAACTATTTTCGCTAGTATGTCTATAAGTATTGATACACAATTACATGTGTTTAATGCCTTACCTAAGCTAGTGTCTTGTGTATGTTTAGAGTAAGCAAGAATGCCTCTCTATAGAGTGAACGCGAACCATGTGAATGAAGCTGCCAACCCCTCTAAAGGTGACACGACTTTCACTACGCATGAATGACCTCACAGGGCAAATGTTTCGAAAAATGGCATGGAGCCATTAGTGCAAGCTATCATTGCGGCTTTTTAGTGAGTTGCTGGTTCCAAAACTGCATCCACCAACCGTGGATTGCCATTGAAATGTCTACAAGCTCTGGGTTGTAAAGAGTTTAGTAGTGTTAGAGGTTCTAATCCTACAAAGGTAGATTACCGACTTGAGGGTGTTGTGAAAATCCTTGAACAGATAACGTGTTTTGATGAAGAGAAGTTGGGATGCACTGTGTCCTTACTCACTGGTAAAACCCATCATTGGTGTAACACTATAAAGCAAGGAACTGCTGCGAACCGATTAACATGTGAGTTATTTTTGGGAAATTTTAAGAACTTAATGGGCGAGTAGTATATAGAAGCTTGCAAACATGAATTCATCAATTTGGTACAATGTGAGCTATCTTTAACTGAGTACGAGGCAGAATTTGAATGACTAAGACAGTACGCAGCTGAGATGGTCTCGCAGAAGAAGGATCATCGTCAGAGATTTTTCTTTGGGCTGCATCGTGATATTCAACTTTACTTGGTGTTTCATGATACAGCAAACTTCGATGAACTAGTTGACAAAGCTAAAGCCATCGAGGAGTTAAAGTGATGAGTCTTTAACTAACTATGATCACAATAAAGGCAAGTGCACCTATCGTTTAATAATATAGTTATGGTAAGACCGAAAATACGTATCCACAAGGACCAAGAGTTCTAGTAATTACTATCTTCTTATTATCTAGCCTAAGAATTTGGGTGATTTCGTTTAAATTAAAACTAATTAAAAGCACGACAGAGAATGAATTGGGAGAATACTTTTAGACAACTTTATGAGATAGGCAATACCCAAGGAAGAATCCACCTAGACTTTACTTATTACTTTTGATTCATATGATTTATTCACTTGACTTAATCTATAGAAATCCCTGATTTATGTTAATATGTCTTTCAAGACTAAAAACAACTGACTCTAGGTTGATTAGTTGAAATCTCTTTCTAATTAAAACCCCTATCGTCGCATTAGCTCGATCTATGGATTCTCTTATTAGATTTGACTCTAATCCGACAGATTTATGTCGCCATATTTCTAGGGTTGCAATCAACTCCGGTTAATTGTGTTGATCTACCCTTAAACAGGGACTTTTGCTCATCTGAATAAGTACATTCGACTTGAATCAATAACCTGAATTATCAAAACAAGAATAAGAACTCACAATTAAGAATAAGAACAAGTATTTATCTTATAAATAAAATAATAATAAGATCTCTCTTAGGTTTCATCCCCTTAGGTATGTAAGGGATTTTCATATTGATAGATGGAAACATCTTAAAATAAAGAAAACTACAAAACATAAGAAAACCCAAAAACATCAAGAGAAATTGATAGGAGATCTTCAGTCTTGATGGAGATCCTTGTTCCAAGCTGCTTCTGATGGCTGTCTTCGAGTATTTTTTGCCTTCTACTGCGCGTCTCCTTTTTAGGTTCTCCCCTAGGTTGTTTATATAGGTTTTGGAACGTCTTTATTAGCTCATAAGTTGCCTTTTCTGAATAGAATTAGACTTGGTTTCGGTAGGGACACGCCCATGTGCAAGAGCCTAGGCCGTGCTTGATTCTGCTTGACACACACGGCCGTGTTCGATGGCTTAGGCCGTGCGCGATTCTGCTCATCACACACAACTGTGTGATCTGCCCGTGTGCGGAAGTCTAGGCCGTGTTAATTTTTGAGGTAGGCCCATTTTGTCCCTTTTTGGTCTATTTCTCATTCTTTTTGACTCCCTAAGCTCTCCTGAGTGTAAAACATGAAATTGAAGGATTAAAAGCACCGGATTCATCAAATCTAATAAAAATTCATCCAAAAATAAGCCAAGCATGGGGTTAAAATATGTATAATTTATGGTTTATCATAAAGGCTTCACGAACTGTTGGACTGACAAAACAAGTGTCTGGGCGAGTGTCCAAAAAGGATAGTGCCTCACAAAATTCTAGAAGAAATGTTAAACGAAGTTTCAGATCGAACCATTCACAACAACGGAATAACACCCGGATGGAAAGGAGGGTTAACACAAGTCTGCGAGATGGCCGCTTTGCTAGCACTGTGAGTGAAGACATCTTAGTGAATGTCGTAAAGTGATTGAGGGATGTTTCAAGTGTGGATCTAAGGATCACTTAATAAAGGATTGTCTAGCAAAACAAGAGAGATCGCATGCTTAGACTGTGACTCCGGCTCAAATACGAGCTGGTACCTGTGGATGAGGAAGAGGCAAGGGTGGTGAAACAAGACAAGTTGGGCAACAAACTTTGGCTCACATTGTTGTGACCTAAGATGAGACATAAAGCCTCACACGAGTTTATGATGTGAGGGAATCACATGAGCAAGGTGCCACCGATGTCATTACATGTACTTTCACTCTGCAAACTATTCCATTATTTTCCTTGATTGACTCTAGTTCCACACACTCATATGTTTTAAGAGAGCTAGCTTGTGAGTTGAGAATCCCTTTATAAACCATAGATGAGGGTATGACTATCACTAGTTCGTTTAGGGACAATATGTTAGTCAATAGAGTGTATCGTAGGTGTCGACTAATGATTCAAGGACAAGTCTTCTATGCAAACTTAGTAAAGTTTCCATTCTATGAGTTCGACGTAATCTTGGAATGGACTGGTTAACTGAACATAAAGCCAAGATTAACTTTGAACTGAAGAGAGTCACCTTGTGAAGCAATAAAGGCGAGGAAATTGTTGTAGTTAGTGAGAGAGCTCAATTTATGTCTAAAGTGGTCTCGATGTTGAAGGCAAAAAAGATGTTAAGAAAGGGTTGCGAAGCCTATCTCACTTTTGTGATGGGTTCGCAGGACATGGAGAAAGGGGTTCACGAGATATAAACTGTGAAAGACTTTCCTGATGTGTTTCTTGATGAGTTACCTGGGTTACTTGATGAATTGAGTGTTCCATGAATACCTGGATCATTGTGTGGTGGTATTCATAAATGGCATTCTGGTGTATTCATGAACTGGGGATGAGCATGATATTCATCTATTAGTTGTGTTGCAAGTTTTGTGAGAGAAGCGATTATTCACGAAGTTCAACAAGTGCGAGTTTTGGCTTAAGGAAGTCACATTTTTGAGGCACGTAGTTTTAGCTGAAGGGGTTTTTATGGACCCAAAGAAAATTAAAGCCATTGTGGAGAGATCATCAAGAAGTGTTATTGAAGTACGAAGCTTCTTAGGGCTCGCAAGGTACCATTGCGAGTTTTTTGAGGGGTTTGCGACTATAGCAGTGACCTTAACAAAGTTGCTTTAGAAGAAAAAAGAGTTCGTATGGACAGAAGAAAAGGCAGCAGACCTTTGACAAACTTAAGATGATACTGACCAAAGCACTTATGTTGATTCAACTAGAACTAGGGAAGGAATTTTGGGGCTATAGTGATGCGTCACACACAAGGCTAGGATGCGTGCTGATGTAGAAAGGGAAGGTGGTAGCTTATGCTTTTAGGCAATTAAAGGTCCATAAGTATAACTACCCAGACCACAAGTTGGAGTTAGCAGCGGTGGTGTTTGCACTAAAGATTTGGCGACACTACTTGTATGTCGAGAAGTGTACCATCTATATAGACCACAAGAGTCTCAAGTACTAACTTATATAGAAGGAATCAAACCTATGACAAGGAAGGTGGGTTGAGTTGCTGAAGGACTACGACTTTGTGATAGAGTATCACCCTGGCAAGGCAAACATGGTAGTTGATGCACTAAGCAGGAAGTCAATTTGCGAGCTACGAGCTCTATTCGCTCAGTTAAGTGTGACAAGTGATGGAGGATTATTCATGGAACTGCAAGTGAAACCAACTTTTTCATAGAAAATCAGGAAGAAACAAGCCTCTGATGAAAAGTTGGCAAAGTGGGTTTGCCAAGTGGAACAAGGAATGCGAGAAGACTTCGCACTAAATAAAAAAAGGGTACTCTGTTTTCGTGGAAGATTTTTTGTGCCCAATGAAGAAGAGCTCCAACGTGTTATTCTTAGTGAGGCACAAATAGTCCTTATGCAATACACCTAGGAAGTAAAAAGATGTACCATGACATTCGCGAACTTTATTGGTGGCCTGGTTTGAAGTGAGTTGTTACAAACTTTGTGGTCAAGTGCCTAACTTGCTAGAAGGTTAAAGAAGAGCATCAGTATCCTTCAGGAATGCTCTAGCCACTTAAGATTCTAGAGTAGAAGTGGGAAAGGATCAGTATGCATTTTGTGTTAGGTTTTCCACTAAGTATGACTAAGAAGGATGTTATTTGGGTGATTTTAGATTTCCTCATAAAGAGTTCACATTTCTTAGTTGTTCACACAAGCTATACTTTATAGAGGCTCGCAAAAATTTACATCGTTGAGATAATGAGACTTTACGGCATGCAGACTTCCATTACTTCCGATCGAGATCCTCGATTCACTTCGAGATTTTGAAAAAGATTGCAAGAAGCTTTGGGTTTGAAGTTTAAGTTTAATACGAAGTATCATCCTCAAACAGATGGCTAGTCTGAAAGAGTGATACTTGTGCCAGAAGATATGTTGCGAAGCTGTGTATTGGAGTTTGTAGGAAGCTGGGAATGTTATTTACCTTTGGTAGAGTTAGCATATAACAATAGTTACTAAGTAAGAATTCAGACGTCACCCTTTGAAGCATTGTACAGAAGCGAATAGTTGGACCTGAGTTGGTTTGAAAGACTAAGGATAAGGTGAAAACGATATATGAGAGGCTAAAGATTGCTTCGGACAGACAAAATTCTTATACTGACTTGAAACGGTGAGATGTTGAGTACTAAGTGGACGAGCATGTGTTTCTTAAGGTATCGCCATGGAAGAAAGTCCTAATGTTTAAGCACAAAGGAAAGTTAAGTTTGAGATTTATTGGTCCTTATGAAGTGGTGGAAAGAATCGGTCCTATAGCATATTGACTCAAGTTACCCTATGAACTTGATCGAATTCATAATGTGTTTCATATATCTATGCTGAGGAAATATCGTATAGACTTATCTCATGTACTACCAGATGATGATATTGAAGTACGATCTAATTTTTCATAAGAGGAAAAACCAATAAAGATTATGGCTCGCGAGGTGAAAGTCTTGCGAAATAAAATGATTCCCTAGGTCAAGGTGTGGTGGCAAAACCATAAAACTAACAAAGCTACTTAGAAAATAGAAGAAGCAATGAAGCAATAGTATCCTCAACTGTTTGAAAGAGAACATTTCAAGGAAGAAATGCCTTAAGTGGGGGAAAGTTGTAACATCCCGAGATAGGGGCTGGAAGTTTTAGCCTTGGAAGTGAGGGTTCTCCAATGTTTTGACAAACTAGGGGTTCAACAAAAGAATATCAATAAGGAGTTCGCCAGAGATACGGTGAAGCAGTGTGTGCCAAAAGATGCGATAAGGGGGCATGCCAAATTCATTGCAAGTTGTGTTCGTCAGTTGGTTTGGCGAGCTAGGGTTCGCCAATTGGTTCTGTGAACTGGGGTTCTCCAGTCAAAGTCGAGTAAGACTTAAATTAGGAAATTAAGATATTGTGTATCTAGGATGCTTTCCATACATGCAACCTTCTTCTAAATTGACTAGGGTTTCCTAAGTCAAGTAGGATATCCTAAGAATACTAAGATACCTAGTGCCTATAAATACAACCCCTTTTCCATGAAAATTCTATCATCGATTATTCTATTGTCAAGTCTTTGTTTAGAACCAAGTTTGTAAAAACCAAGGTAAGTCTATGTCATGCTAGGGTTGATTGTCCAGGAAGCTAAGTTCGCTTGTATATTTATGTATATTCATGTATGTATGTTGCGAACTAGTCGGACCATCTACTAGGAAGGATAAGGCAAAGCAAAACTCATTTAAAATTCTCAACTTTTCGGTGAGTGTTTAGGGTTCGTTACTGTGTGCGAATTACTATATTTTCTAAGAACTTTGGGTTTTTAAACTAAGTCCCAAGAGTAAGCTTTTCTATAAAACTTTGTTTTCAAGTTATGTTTTATATGTGCTCTTGTGTGAGCCTATGTTTTAAGACATGTTTTTAAAGAAGAATTTTATAAACTGTGTTTACGAGCTTTTGTGCGAGCTCTATATGAAAAAGTGCATTTATGGAAGCTTATATGTTGGATATAATGGCATGCCATAGAATTTTGAGTACTCATCTACAAGTTTGTGATTTGGGCGTTAAGTCGTTGGGACATGTGGAGGGTTAAGAGAATGTTGAGCTATGCTCTAGTCACAAGGACTTGTTGGCGTATAGGAGAGTGTTTAGCTTCTCGCTACACTTATGGGACATGTTAAGGACTCTCTGTGTCACAAGTGAGGCATTATAAGGAGATCTAATTATCCAACAAAAGAAAAGTGCAAGTGATTAAGAACACATTTTTTATGAAACTGTTATTAACAACACAAGTATAAGAACAAGAATAAGAGCAATAACAAGAACAAGAACAAGAACAATAACAAGTACATGTTTATGTTTATGTTTTACATTTTCCTTTCAAAAACAAGCCAAGTTTTTAAGTATGATTTCCAGCAAAGTACATATGAATCTGTTTTCAATGTTATATGTTTTTCTTACAAGTAGGTAACTACAAACTAGGTCTCGCACCCTTATAGTGAGCCCAACTTGTAAAAGAATTTTTGAACTAAGCTTTTGTTTTAAAAACCATATTTCTTAAGGCATGCTTTGATGATTCCTATATATTCAATTAGTTCTCAATGAACTCACCCGCTCCTCTCTTACTTTGCAGGTAAGTAGTTTGTGAATGGCAGTGGCGAGGTAGATGATCTGGGCAAGGCTAATTCGTGAACAAATATTTATGAACCCAGGAAAAAGGCAATAGGGTTGTTTGTTGAGTTTAGTTTTATTATAGCTGCTATTATTATTAAAACAAATTCCTTGAAGTTTAATTTTAGTTTTGCAAAAACTTAAATTAAACCCTTGTTAAATTCTTCTTTTCGTTACGAATAAATTTTAATGTTCATTATTCTTCCTTGCATGCGTGCCATGTTGTATTCTTTTAGTTTTGCCAGAGTATGTCCTAGTACTAAATACAATTCAATTGAATTGTGAAATACCATTTCATGCAACCCCTAAATGTTTGCGACCCCTAACACACATGCAAACCCTTAGAAGTGATAATCTTACTATTTTGCAAACCTTATAAAAACTATGAGATCCCTTGCATGAACATCTCCTTTTGTTGTGATGCTTGTTTTGTATGCGAACCCATGATGTTTGTTTATGAGCGAATTTAGGTAGTATGTGAACCTCTGATATTTTGTGAACATGTGTTATTGTGCGAACTCATGTTTCATGTTGTTATGCAAACCTATGTTGTCATGTGAACCTTAATAATAACTTTTATTTACTTTATTTATGTTTGAGTATGCGTACCCTTAAGTTTCACTGTTTAGGTGACGTGTGAATCCTTCCTCTGTTTATTTTTGTAAGCTCACATGTTTTACATTCTATGTATGATTTAATTCTGTTCTTGGGTTATAAATTAGCACATTATATATTGTATAGGTTAGGTTGGGAGTTAATAGAGAGTCACTTTGGTGGCTAATGTAGCTCGCTAGATTCAAGTCGAACCAATTCAGCCAGGTTTGGGGTGTTACAAAACATGCAAATACCAAAATTGAAAAAATAACAAGGTCCCTTTTATTCTCAGCCTGAAGGTTTAATGCCAAATTTCAATATTCTTTTGTAGCACCACTTGAAGCAAGACATGATCATTATGAAGCAGCACCAGCTGAACAATATGAAGCACCACCTGAGGATCAATATCAAACACCACCTAATGATCAATATGAAGCTTCATCTGCTATTCAAAATTTTGAATCTCAATCCCTAATTCAATTTGAAGTTCCTTCATATGCAACAACTAACACATGGTTGCCTAAACTGCATGTATGTCTTTCAGCACCGTAAACCAATTTTCTTTACTAAATCACCATTTATTTCATTAATGTTTAATCTTTTCTTTATTCATGTAGATAAGAAAATTTTCTTCAAGATGTCAAAATGTCATTCTAATGCATTACAACACTTAAAAGGACACAACTACGCATCTTAACAATGTTAAGTAGATGCCAAAGATGATTGAATTTAGTAGAATGGTAGGTCAATTTCTTGATGAAGTCACTATCATTGATTCTAGAACAGAGGAGGAAAGGGTCATAAAAAGAAATAGAAATGATTGAATATTATAGTTTTCCTTTTGTTTTTAAAATTCTATAAGAAGCATTAGATACTATTTTGTTCATTGGTACTAATTTCAAGGTTTTTAACCTCAATTTACTTCTTATGTTTACACGGGGTCATCTTTTTGTTTGTTATTGGGTACATAGGTCATTACCATTACATTGAAATGAGTTTCATAATGACGTATTTAGGTTACCAACTTTATTTTTTTGGAAATGGCAAAAGCTACAAACTTAAAACATTATTATCTACAACTTTTTTTTCTTTTTTGTAATTAATAACTCAACATTTCCTGTTGCTAGAGTTGTGTGACTTGAATCCTTGTTAAAATAAAATACAGTGGTAAAACTGGGGGAAATTGTAGGGCTTAATGCTGAGGGCCGAAACTCCTTTAAATAGAATTCGTATAGAACTACACTTCTCCTCTTTGACATTGATTAGAATAAGGTTTTTCAACCATTAAATAGATGTAGTCGAAACTCTTTTTGCATCATTCAATTTTCAACATTAGTGAACTTTCTTCTCCTCTGCCCATAGTTTTTTCCCGAAAGGGTTTCCACGTAAAATATGTGTGCTTTATTTTTCTTTCGTATTACTTTACGATCGTTCTATATTGCCATTATTGACATTCAGTTTAACAAACTGGTATCAAAGCTTTTTGGGTTGCTTGTCTCGATCACAGTAATAGTGATAATAAAGTATGATATTCTGCTGTTGGATCACAATACCATATTCGCGTTCTGGCAGGTAAAAATGCAGACAGTTCTTACGTAGATGGATTTGGAGGATGCCTTGCTAGGGTTAGATAAGATACCTTTGACATTGACGGATGAAGAGAAGAAGCGTAAAGATCGAAAGGATTTAACACAATTACAATTGCATTTATCGAATGAAATTCTACAAGACGTGTTGAAGAAGAAAATCGTTGTTGTATTATGGGCAAAGCTGCATCAGCTATGCATGTTGAAAACCCTAACTAGCAAGTTGCATATGAAGCAGCATCTTTATGCTTATCATTTGGAGGAAGGTGTGTCTGTGCACGAACACTTAACTGTGTTTAAAGAAATTTTTCTTAGACTTAGAGGCCATGGAGGTTCATTATGATAAAGAAGATTTAAGGTTAATTCTACTTTGTTCATTGCCCTCGTCTTATTCAACTTTTAGAGATATGATTTTGTATAGTTGTGAATCTCTCATAGTTGATGAAGTCTATGATTCCTTAGCCTGTTATGAAAAAATGAAGCATTTTGTGCTTGGATTCAACTTTCAGGGAAAGGGTCTCATTGTTCGTGGGAGATAAGAATAAAATACTGATGATAACCATGGGAGGATACAGGAAAAAAAATCCTCGTAGTAAACTTAAGGGTAGATCGAGATCTTCAAACACAGGTAAAACTTGTAACTTTTACAAGAAGAAAGAGCATATTATGTTTGACTGCTATAAGTTGCAGAATAAAATCAAAAGGGAGGTGACAAATCAAAAGGAAAACAACCAGAATAATCTGGTGAAGCTGATGTTGCAGAAGAGTATAATGATGGTGAACTCCTTGTTGCTTCTGTCGATAACTCTAAAGTAAACGAGGAGCAGATCCTCAATTCTGGTTGCACCTTTCATATGAGTCTCAATCAAGATTGGTTTACAACATATGAAACAGTGTCTGAAGGTGTTGTTTTGATGAGAAATAATGCTTCATGTAGAATCGCAGGTATTGACATTATCAAAAGTAAGATGTTCAATGGAGTCATCAGGACACTTAGTGGCATATGACATGTACCAAAATTGAAGAGAAATTTGATTTCGTTGAGTACTCTTGATTCAAAAGAGTACAAGCACACAATTGAAAGTGGGGTTTTAAAGATTAGCAAGGGTTCCTTAGCAAACTAAATTTCTGTGAGCACTGCATTTTTAAGAAGCAAAAGAGAGTTCGATTCACCAGATGAATGCATAACATGAAGGGAATGTTAGATTATATTTATTCTAATATTTGAGGATAATTCAGAGTGCCTTTGAGGGGGGCTCTAATTATATGCTGACGATCATTGATGATTTTTCTAGAAAAGTTTAGGCATTCTTCCTGAAGCATAAAAGTGATGTATTTTCCACGTTTAAGGCTTGGAAAGCTATGATAGAAAAGCAGATAGGAAAACAGATAAAACACCTCCGCATAAATAATGGTTGGGAATTTTGTTTTGATGAATTTAATGAATTGTGAAAATTGGAAGGGATCATGAGACACTTGACAGTTTGTCATACTCCACAGCAAAACGACTTTGCAGACACAATCATGGAAACGGTTTGATGTATGTTGTTGAATGCTTGTTTACCAAAGTCATTCTGGGCTGAAGTGACCTCTACTACATGTTTTTTGATTAACTGATCATCGTCCGTTGCCATTGTGAAAATGTCTCCACAAGAGGTATGGTCTGGTAATCCTACTGATTATTCTGATTTGAATATTTTTGGGTGTCATGCATATGCTCATGTTGATAATGGAAAATTAGAACCTAGATCCATTAAATGTATTTTTCTTTGCTATTAGGCTAGTGTTAAAGGGTATATGTTATGGTTTTCTGAAATGAGGAAAGTTGTAATTAGTAGAGATGTTATTTTTGATAAAAATGCTATGTTGCCTAACTTACCTCTTAAAGACTCTTACAATAAAGACCAAAAAAGATCAAAGCAGGCGAAACTTCAGATTGATCCAAGATCTACAATAGAGTTTACTTCTTAAGTTAGTACAGAAACTCATAGTAGAGTTTCTTCTTCACCACAATATTCTATTGCCAAGAACAGACCTAGAAGAGAAATTAAACCTCCAAAGAGTGTAACATCCCTAACCCGTATCCGTCGTCGGATTAAGGTTAAGAGGCGTTACCGGACATATCGGATCATATCACAAAAATTTGACTAACATTAAACATTCACAAACATTCCTTAGAAAAATATACACATAGAGTCTCTTTAGAAGGTCTTCGAAACCTTAAACATGCATTGGGAAGGGGTTAGGACTAAACCGAGCACATACAAATTTTTCCAAAAATTAAACATTTTTCAAAGTTTCAGAGGTCACATGCCCGTATGGGCAGGCCGTGTGCCTCACACGACTTAGACACACCCGTGTGTACAGAACGTGGCAAAACAGGGCTTACATACTGACTTGTCCACACGGCCACAAGACACGCCTGTGTGTCAAACCGTGTGAAAATTAGGGAGGCTACTAACTTGGTCACATGGCCAGTCACACACCCGTGTGTCTAGCCTGTGTACCCATTCGAATTGACCTCACACGCTCATGTGTGCGATCGTGTGCTCTGTCCAGTCTCACTTTGAAGTGGCCCTTGAGCAATACGGCAGAGACATACGCCCGTGTCCCTGCCTGTGTGGGCACAAAATAGGCCATTTACAAGGCCAATTTGCCACCCAATTTGGGTGCTCCCTACAAGCATCAAACAAGCAACAAATATGCCACATTTCCAGCCAATTTCAAGCACAAAACATACACTATTTAAACCATAATATCATTGATTAATTCCACATTCAATTACCAATCCAAAGGCATACCTTTCATGTACTATAATCACATCTAAAATCACATACTTCATATCCAAATTAAACCATTTCATACATAACCAAACATACCAATTCATTCACATCAAGACATATCAAATTGGCCTTTTCCCTTGACCATATATATACCTCAAAATGTATCATTTCATAACATAGTTCGATTTGAGCCTTTCTTGGTATTGTGGCCATTTATGATTTGGAGCTTGAGCAGTTAGATGTAAAAACAATGTTCTTGCATTGAGAACTTGAGGAAGATATTTAAATGCAACAACCAGAGGTTTTTATAGTCTCAGAAAATGATAACTATGTTTTCTTATTGAAAAAGTCCTTTTATGGCTTGAAATAATCACCAAGGCAATAGTACAAGAGGTTTGATTCATTTATGACTACTTATGATTTCAAAAGAAGTTGATTTAATAATTGTGTTTATTTTAATAAAAATAGTGATGATTCTTTTGAATATCTACTCATTTATGTTGATGACATGTTGATAGCAGCCAAAATTAAATGAGACATAAGAAAGGTCAAAGCCCAGCTTAGTGAAGAATTTGAGATGAAAGATTTGGGAAAAGAAAAGAAGATACTTCGGATGAAGATTCTTAGAGATAGAAACACATGTAAATTATACCTAAGTCAGAAATGGTACATTGAGAAATTTCTTTGTAGGTTCAATATGTAGTGCGCCAAGCCTATTAATACTCCATTAGTAGCCCACTTAAGACTCTCATCGGCTTTGTCTCTGCAATCAAATGATGAGATTGACTACATGTCATGTTTTCTATATTCTAGTGTAGTGGGATCTCTCATATATACTATGGTTTTCTCACGTCCAGATTTATTATATGAAATTATTGTAGTTAGTAGATACATGGCGAATCCCGGTAAAGAACATTGGAAAGCAGTTAAGTGGATTTTCAAATACTTACGAAGTACTACTGATGTTTGCTTACAGCTTGCAATAACTAGAAATGGAGTCTTGGGTATGTTGATTCTGATTTTGCTGGAGACCTTGATAAAAGAAGATCTCTCACAAGGTATGTCATTAATATTGCGGGTTTCGCAATTAGTTGGAAAACCACTTTGTAAACTGCAGTTGCTTTTCCCACTACTGAAGCTAAGTACATGGCGATTATTGAGGCTTGTAAAGAAGCTATTTGGTTAAAGGGATCTTTGGTGAACTCAATAAAGACTTTCAGATCAGTACAGTGTTTTGAAATAGTAAGAGTGTCATCTTGCTTACGAAGGATCAAATGTTTCATGAGAGAACAGAACGCATTAATGTTCGATATCATTTTTTGCGTGATATTATTGCTTGTGGTGATATTGTTGTGAGGTACTCATGATAATCCTGCAGATATAATGACTAAGTCACTTCCTATAACCATGTTTGAGCATTGATTAGACTTGTTGGTGTTCACTGTTGAAGAATACACCTTTAGGGGTTTCGTGGAAGAAGTGGAGAAATTGTTCATTTAGAGTTCGTGGTGAAGAACTTGTTCATTGAGAATTCATGTCAGGATGGAGATTGTTAGAGTTGTGTGACCTGAATCCATATAGAACTAAACTTCTTCTATTTGATAATCTTTTTCAACCTTTAAATAGACGTAGTTGAAACTCTTATATCATTCGATTTTCAACACTAGTGAATTTTCTTCTCCTCTACCAATGGTTTTTTCCCTAAAGGGTTTTCACGTAAAATTTGTGTGTTTTATTTTTCTTTCTTATTTCTTTACAATTTTTCTATATTGACATTATCGACGTTGAGTTTATCACCTGTAATGCTTTTCCATATTGAATTAATGACAAAATCATTACCTTCGACATTTATAGTCTTTTTTGCTTCATTTTTTTTGGAATTTATAAACTTCAGTTAATGGTGCAAAACAAACTAACACTAATAAGAAAATTCAAATTTATATTGATCATTGTTGTAAAAAACAAAAAGAGTTAATTTATCATAACATTGACCAAAATGTCATCGTTAAATTTATCATTTCTGCCAGAATATAATTTTTTTCAAAATCATTGAACCCCAAACCCATTATTATTCTAAACTCAAACTTTAAACCCAAATCTAACCCCTAAATCAACATACAAAAGAAACTAACATTATCATCTCATTTCATCAATACCTAAACAAGAAAATGCAGCAACCACCAAACCAATACCTCATCTTTCTTCGTTCTTTCCTCATTTCCCTCTTCATTGCTTTGCTTTCCTTAACAACCTAAGTATGACAACTCATGCACAAGGACTCATCAAATTATCAAACTAGGTGAAGAAGGGACAACATAGTCGACCACAATAGCATACTGGAATGGCATGAGCTTCTTCCATTGTAGCTTTTTTCCCTTCCAGTCTTACATTTTCTACTTTACCTTGTAACACCCCTCACTCGTCCTGATGGCTGGTACGAATAGGTGATGCCACAGAAGTATGTGCGAGCTAGAAGTCTCAATTTTATTTAAGATTTAAAAGTTTAAATAATTTTTATAAAATATGTTTTAGACAAACTAAAAGTTTTAAGAACAATTTAAGATAATTTAGAATTGGTTTGGAGTTTATCGGAGATAGTCGAAACCTAAAACAAGCCCCAAAAGGTCAAAAATGCTTAAAGCAATGTAAGGCTGAAATAGGGTGTAAAGTCGCAACGTCGGGAGATGCGAGGTTGCGACATCACTTGTTGTTTGGTGATGTGGAAATGTTGCAACCTCGAAGTTGCAACATCACTAAACATCCCAAAAACACTTTAAAACACTTAAAAACATCCTTAAGCACCATCAAATGATATCTCATGGTTTTAAATCATTTAAAACATTTCCAAATCATATTTAAGCATGTAAAAAATATGTCGGTAATGACAATATATCGCAAAGAAAAAAAAAGAAATAGAAATAAAGAACACACAGATTTTACGTGGAAACCCTTTCGGGAAAAACCACGGACAGAGGAGAAGAAAATTCACTATGTCAAATTCGAATCAATTACAAGAGGAATAGACCATGTCTATTTATAGGCTTATAAAGCCATATTCTAATAGGAGTGTAGTAAGATTGAAACTCCTTATTCTAATCAATATCAAATAGATGGAGTTTAATAAGGTTTAAAAAACCTTATTCAAAATAAAATAAAAGAAGTGTAATTCTATAAGGATTCTTCTTTTATTTTATTTTACCATGGTATTTTATTTAAATAAGAATTTGGGTCACTTAATTCTAACAATCTCCACCTTGACACGAATTCTCAATAAACAAGTTTTTCATCGCGAACTCTCAACGAACAAGTTCTCCACCTCTTCCATAAAACCCCTTAAGGGTTTAACTTCAACAATGAACACCAACCAAGTCTAAGCAATGCTTAAACTTGGTTATAGGAAGTGACTTAGTCATCATATCTGCAGGATTTTCATGAGTACTAATTTTGCTCACAACAATATCACCACGAGCAATAATATCACGAACAAAATGATACCGAACATCAATGTGTTTTGTTCTCTCATGAAACATTTGATCTTTTGTAAGGAAGATGGCACTCATCATCACAAAATATCATGTCTTTGATTTGAAGGTCTTCATTGAGCTCATTAAAGAGTCCTTCAACCAAATAGCTTCTTTACAAGCCTCGATGTCGCCATGTACTCAAACCTTCATTGGTACACAAAGCGATCATATAGTTTGCAAAGTAGCTTTCCAACTAATTGCACAACCTCCGATTGTAAAGACATAACTAGTGAGAGATCTTCTTCTATCAAGGTCTCCAAAGAAAATCAAGATCAACATACCCAATGACTCCATCTCTAGTTCTTCTAAACTGTAAGCAAACATTAGTAGTACCTCGTAAGTATCTTAAAATCCACTGAACTGCTTTCTAATGTTCTTTACCGGGATTCGCCATGTATCTGCTAATCCTGCATTGATCGCATATGATAAATCGGGCGTGAACAAACCATAGCATACATGAGAGATCCCATCGCACTAGAGTATGGAACATGTGACATGTACTCAATCTCATCATCTGATTGTGGAGACAAAGCCGATGCAAGTCTGAAATGGGCTGCTAAAGGAGTACTAACAGGCTTAGCACTCTACATATTGAACCTGCAAAAAACTTTCTCAATGTACCCCTTCTGACTTAGGTACAATTTACTTGCTTTTCTATCTCTGAGAATCTCCATACCAAGTATCTTCTTTGCTGGTCCTAAATCTTTCATCTCAAATTCTTCATTTAGTTGGACTTTGCCCTTTCTTATCTCTCCTTTATCTTTTACTGCTATCAACATGTCATCAACATAAAGAAGTAGATACACAAAAGAACCATAACTATTTTTCTTAAAGTAAACACAAATTGTCAAAACTACTTCTTTTAAAATCATGAGAAGTCATAAAGGAATCAAACCTCTTGTACCACCGTCTTGGTGATCAAGCTTTCAAACCGTAAAGAGACTTTTTCAAAGAAGCAAACATAGTCCTCTTTTTCTCGAGATAAAACCCTCTCGTTTGTTGCATGTAAATATCTTCCTCAAGCTCTCCATGCAAAAATGCGCTTTTTACATCTAACTGCTCAAGCTCCAAATCTTGCATGGCCACAATACCAAGCAAAGCTCGAATCGAACTATGCTTCACAACCTGGGAGAACACATTTGTAAAGTCCACTCTGGAATTTGATCAGAACCCTTTGCAAACAAGCCTTGCTTTATATCTCGGTTCTTCAACTCCCTGAGTCCCTTCTTTCTTTTAAACACCTATTTACAAATGAACAACCTTTTTACCTTTAGGAAGTTTCACAAGATCCCATGTTTTGTTTTTGTGGAGTGATTCTATTTCCTCTTGCATAGCAAACATCCACTTTTCTGAGTCTTCACAGCTAACCGCCTTAGAATAATTTGACGGCTCTTGGTTTGCATCTATATCTTCAGCCACATTTAAAGCATAAGCAACTAGGTCAGCCTCAGCATACTTCTTTAGAGGTTTAATTTCTCTTCTAGTTCTGTTTTTGGCGATAGAGTATTGTGGTGAAGAAGCAACTCTATTCTCAATTTTTGTACTGGCTTGAGGAGTTGACTTTGTATTAATCTGATGCTCCACCTGCTTTTGATTTTCTTTATTAGAAGAGTCTTTAAGAGATAAGTTAGGTAGCATAGCAGTTTCATCAAAAACAACATCTCTGCTAATCACAACTTTTCTATTTTCAAGACACCATAACTTATACCCTTTTACACCAGCTTTATAACCAAGAAAAACACATTTAATGGATCTTGGTTCCAATTTTCCATTATTAATATGGGCATACGCAGGACACCCAAAGATCTTTAAATCAGAATAATTAGTAGGATTACCAGACCATACCTCTTGTGGAGTCTTTTTCTCAATGGCAATGGATGGAGATCGAGTTGATCAAAAACATGCGATGAGAGGTCGCCTACCCAAAAAACGACTTTGGTAAGTTGGCATTTGACAACATGCATCGAACCTTCTCCATAATCGCTTACGTTCATTCGCTCGCAATGCCGTTTTGTTGTGGAGTATGACGAATCGTCAAGTGTCTCACGATTCCTTCCGACTTACACGCGTTTATTAAACTCATCGTAACAAAACTCTAAGCCATTGTGCATGCGGAGGTATTTTATTTGTTTTCCGTATGTTTTTCAATCATAGTTTTCCAAGACTTAAATGCGGAAAACACATCACTTTTCTCGCTTGGAAGAATGCCCAAACTTTTCTCGAAAAATCATCAATAAAAGTTAGCATATAATTAGCTCCACCTCTCGAAGGCACTCTTGATGGCCCCTACGATCGTAATGAATATACTACAATGTTCCTTCGTGTTATGGATTCCTCTAGTGAATCGAACTCTCTTTTGCTTCCCAAAAACACAAAGCTCACGAACTTGATTTACAAATTCCTTGCCCATCAAGAAGTCCTCTTTGCTCAATTCGCCATGCCATTCTCACTCATATGCCCTAGGCGCATATGCCAAAGTTTAGTAATATCATCATCCGACAAAGAAGAGGAAGTGACAATTTGCATCACCAATAACATGTAGAACCACAAAAGCATATAACTTGGCGATCTTTCTCTCGCCCTTTCATCACAATGAGGGAACCTTTGGAAATCTTCAACATCCCACTTTCACCGTGTATTTGTACCTTTTGAATCAATAGTACTCAACGAAATTAAATTTCTCTTCAATTACGAACATACCGTGCGTCACTAAGTGTTACGACAACTCCATCAAACA
Source organism: Gossypium bickii (assembly GCA_025503065.1). Lineage (NCBI taxonomy): Eukaryota > Viridiplantae > Streptophyta > Magnoliopsida > Malvales > Malvaceae > Gossypium > Gossypium bickii. The sequence goes on from CP106715.1 coordinate 104,316,529, forward strand.
TCTTAAATTTAATTGTTCCAACACTGCGATTTTACACGAAGCATTATTTCCCATCAAAACAACACCTTCGATTACACGTTTACGTAATTTGTAAACCAATCCCGATTGGGACTCATGTGGAAGGTGCGGCTGAGTCAAGTATCCACTCCTCGCTCTTTTTAGAATTGTTGACAGAAGCGACTCGAAGTTCACCATCACTGTAGTCTTCTACAATATCGCCTTCACCGTAATTTTACGGTTGTTTTCTCTTTTAATTCGCAGCCTCCTTTTAATCTTGTTTTGTAGCTTATAGCACTCGAGTTTAATGTGCCCTTTCTTCTTGCGAGAGTTACAAGTTTTACCTCTGTTTGACGACTTTGATCTACCCTTAGATTTACCGCGAGGATTCCTTTCCCGTGTCCTTCCACAATCATCATCGACATTCCGATCTTGTCTCCCACGAACAATAAGACCCTCTCCCCGGGAGTCGGGTTTAACCACAAGATGCTTCATCTTATCATACGAGGTCAAAGAATCATAAACCTCATCAATCGTGAGAGAGATCATGCACTATATAAAAATCGTGTCTCTAAAGGTTGAATAAGACGGGGGCAACGAACAAAGTAGAATCAACCCTAGATCTTCCTTATCATCTTGAACCTCCATGGCCTCCAAGTTTGAGAGAATTTCTTTAAACAACATTAAGTGTTCGTACATGAACACACCTTCCTCCAAACGATGAGCATAAAGACGTTGCTTCATATACAACTTGCTAGTTAAAGTTTTAGACATACATATTTGTTCTAGCCTCTTCCATAATGTGCGGTAGTCTTCTCCTTCATCACATCCCCGCAAAATTTCATTAGACAAATGCGGATGTAATCGTGTTAACGCCTTTTTCGATCCTTGCGCTTCTTATCTTCCTCCGTCAATGTCGAAGGCATCTTATCTACCACTAGCGCGGGCTTCCTCTAAATCCATCATTGCAAGAACGCTGCATCTTTATCTCGCCACAACGAAAATCGGTGTTGCGATCCAACAAATAAATTTCATACTTTAAAGACGCCATTACCGTGATCGAGATGAAAAAAAAAAAACACAGAAGCTCGGATACCAATTTGTAAAAAATATAACGTCAGTAATGACAATATATCGCAAAGAAAAAAAAAAAGAAATAGAAATAAAAACACACCTGATTTTACGTGAAAACCCTTCGAAAAACCACGGCGGAGGAGAAGAAAATTCACTATGTCAAATTCGAATCAATTACAAGAGGAATAGACCATGTCTATTTATAGGCTTATAAAGCCATATTCTAATAGGAGTGTAGTAAGATTGAAACTCCTTATTCTAATCAATATCAAATAGTTGGAGTTTAATAAGGTTTAAAAAACCTTATTCAAAATAAAATAAAAGAAGTGTAATTCTATAAGGATTCTTCTTTTATTTTATTTTACCATGGTATTTTATTTAAATAAGAATTTGGGTCACTTAATTCTAACAAAGCATAATTTCAAGTCATGGTTCAAACCAATTTATAACTCAAAGGTTGCCTTAATCATTTAACAAGTTACAATACCACTTGACATCGCAAAATCCAAATACTTACAAACTCTTATAATAATCTAAGCTTCTACGTACATGCCAATAACCTATATAAATAACATATAATAATCAAAGAAAAACATTAAAAAATTGATGGGTGATGTGATGCTCCCGAAGAAAGCTTCAAGCTTCTTGTACAAGGTCCTTTATCTGTGCATTTTAAACAACTAAAACATGAGCTTTAAAAGGTCAGTAGTTAGCCAAGGATAAATGTAACACCTCCACCCAACGCCTGGCCAGACGATCGACCAACGGGGAGGTTACACGAATCTAAATTATGACTTGAAGCATTAACGCGTGCATACAAACAACTTGTATAATATCACATATTATTCGAAATTCGATAAAGGCTAGCCAAATTAAACTACATATACTAGAGTGAGATACACTTATAAAAAAATCCATCTTTTCCATCATCCAAGACATTAAAATTAATACATCATTTTCATAGTTCAAAACATAAAAAGTATGAGCATAAGAACTCGAGTTTAAAGGTTTCTCTAATATGTACATGCTACAAGTGAAAGAAAATAGGCTCAAAATAGGTCTGAAGATTCTGGCTTGGTCCCTTTCTCACTTTCCGCAAATAAATTTCTTCTTGAAAAAAAGATAAAGGAATGAGGTAAGTTTGTGTTGAACTTAGTGAGTCTGACATTGTATCCTACTCCATTTATGATTATATATATATTCTTTTCTCTTTTTTGGTTTTTCTTTTTAATAACATAATAATCTGTCGTAAAAGAATAGGAGATGAACAACTTGATAGTGAGTATAAACTTAAATTGGCCAACATATCTGCAACTTTAGTTGATTTGATACTTCCTTTCACATTGGCTAACTTTTTCGCTTGTCACAATTCCCACTTAGACAAAGCTTGCACGTTCACATAGCGCACACATCTACACAGCTCGCGCCTTGGAACAACTTACATATTAGCACCGCACTCACATTGGCACGACACGTGCTTTTACACATCTTAGTCATATAGACAGTTTTGCATGATGAGCAGCTTGAACATGAGTTGCAGCTCGTATATAAGAGCGGTTAATTAGCATAATATTCAACTTGCCAAAAACAAGTCATTGAGGGTAGCCTTGCGTTTGAATATATTTTTAATAGTCTGAGATAATCTTGCAGATAGACATATAGCATAAAGACTTGGTGGATAATCTTGCAGGCTCACATTTGGTGGATATATACCTGTAGACTCATACTTGGTGGATACATACCTACGGACTATTACTTGGTGGATGCATACCTACAGACTCATGCTTGGTGGAATGTCTCTACGGGCTCATACTTGGAGGAATGTCCCTGTGGACTGTCTTATCTTGTAACTTGAGGACAAGTCCTTGCGGATTGTCTTAACTTGTAACTTAAGCATGCTTGGCCATTCTCTGTACTATCCATCTGAACCTCTGCAAAGCTAAATAACTTATACATATACAATCTCAATTCATCCCAGTTGAACCTCTGCAAAGACAAACAACATGTGGCACAAAGTGCACAACATGACATCTCCTTATTCTTTCATCTCTAATCATCAAATACCTCCCCTGCTTCGCATACAAATCATTATCATCAAAATAACTCTTATCAACAATCAACAAGTTCACATGTTCTGCTAATCATACAACTCAGTGACACACAACAGAGTATACCAAACCTTTTACCACAAACACTAGTATACATTACAATCAAAGGAAGGTTCAACAAAATAACTTGATCAATAACATTTTACCTAGCATATAGTTCATCAATACCACACCCTTGTGCTCATAACCAGACATGTGTTTGCATTTCAACACTTAACATGCATTAATATTTTAGTAGAAAATCTCATAATAGAGCAACATCTCATCATTAGCAGAACATGCAATATAATTTTCCAAGGACCACAATCCAACTCACAGCACTGAAACATGCAAGACCAAGAAGTTGAATCCTCCTCCATCCAATTAAATTTTCTTTGATGCTTAGACCTCCTCCTTTGGCTTTAATAACAATTCGCAAATTCCACAATTATCCAGCTAATTTGTAAATTCCAACCCACATGCAAGTCGGTTTCTTCCCTTCTATTCTCATCGTTCCAGAGCAAATAACCAAGAAAGGAATGAAAGATGAAAATGAATTTCTAGCACAATCTCCAACCCCAGTTAACTACTCTCCATATATCACCCATTACCCTTTCCCACTATCTCCAAATAGCATTTTCAAATTTAAGGACATCAACATTTTGCCCTTCACTTATCTAATCTTATAGTTAGAATTAAACTAATTTAGTTGAAACCCAAATATCTCCTAACCGGCCATAAAAGGGCTTTCCAATTTACTATATTGCCTAAATTAAACCAAAATCATTATAATTTTGCACAAAATGATTCCATAGGATCAAATCGAAAGAAATTTAAATAAGCTAAGCCTACGATTCAAATAATCCAAACTTTAATTTGACAATTCAGGTGTGACAATAAACCTACTTATCCTATTCCTTATTAACGTTGAGCCCCTATAAGCATGTCATATAAGATTCACTTAAGCCAAATTCTAGAGCTACTAATCAATTCTGTAACACCCCAAACCCGACCTAGACGTTATGACCGAATCTTGAAAATTAAATTAACGACGTGCGAAATTATTTATTTATTTTGAAAAAATAGAGGTTTGAGTTTGAAATCGTAAAAATTTCTAAGCTTGAATACTTTTTATCTCTTCGAAAAATATTTAGTAAAATATATTTATTTTTTAAAAAAGAAAAGTGCCATTCAATTGTAATGTTGTTTGAAAACATCTAAATATGAAGGATCTTATATTATAATTATAAAAATGATTTCTTACAAAGAAGGCCTCAACAGTTTTCATAAATCTATTTAGGAAATTTACTAATTATAATTTTGTTTAAAATTTAAGAAAAACATAATTAATTTAGAAAAATGGCATTATTAAAAATACTTAAAATCTCATTATTAAAAATACTTAAAATATAATTTTGTATGCATGTATGATAGTTTAAATTCATAAAAAATATAAATCATAACCAAAATAAAGTTAAAGTCCAAAGTCCAAAAGTCCACAAAAACACAACCCAAAATCCAAATAGTTAAAAGTCTAATAAATATCAAGGATGTAAAATTTTCCAAGAGGCTCCACCAAGAGCTGATCCAAGTCCTATGTCTGAGTGTTACTTGAAAGGTTGAAACATTAATGGGGTGAGCTTTTTTTTTTTTAGCCAATATGAGATTAACTCAAACTCATTCACAACATAAAACATATACGATACAAAGTCATAAAATCACATATCTTAATATTTCATAAGCATATCATGCATGATGACGTCAATGCATAATTCGTAAAACAATGCATATTTTAGGAAAAGTGATCCTACCCATATCCACCACATACCATAATCGAGTTTACCCAAAACTCATCCAACAAACACACCACATTGTGAACATTGTCCTAGTAACTCAGATAAACTGCCATATAATCACATCTTATTTTCATACGAATATCACATATGCCATATAATCACATAATATGAGAAGGAAATATGCATATTTTTCATATTATTAGCAAACATCAATATCACACAACATACTTTTCATAAGTATACGGTTTAAGAAAAACAGTTACTTGATAATCTCACTTTATGGATACATATAGTATCCCCATCAAACAACAATATTTTAATAGCAACATTTTTATCAATATAAAAATATTTTTAATTAATTTAGTGTTAAAACTCACACCTGATCGTAGATCCGATGTGGAATTAATCTTCCAGAACACCCACTTAAGGATCTACAATTAGATTACCTAATCAAACAACAAATGGCGATTTTGAGTTAGGACTATCATCTTTAAGGTTAATACAATAAATCGATTATCAATTATTATTAACACTTACCCTTAAAACTTACTCTAACACGAATGAAACGGATGATCAACGAACTGATTTAATCACGGATTAAAGGAGAAGAAATGATCTAAGAAGTGGAGTTATTCGAAAATAATCCAAGGAAAGGTAGAGTTCAAATTAGGATTTAAATTAAATTAAATAAAAATAATGAGCATTTGAAATGAATAAGAAAACAGGAAGAGATCTCCACCGTCGGCGGTGATGCTACGGTGGTGATGGCAACAACGATCCCTTGATAAAGGTACAGTTCTGGTGGAGGGGAAAGAGAGAAGGTGGGTTCGATCACTTCTTTTAAGGAAGAGAGAACAGAATAGAAAAATAAGAAAAAAGATAAAATGCATGGTGGTGCGCGGTGGGTGTCACGGTGGAGGAGGCGGCGCTTGGAGAGAAAAGGAGAGGGAAGATGCGGCAAGGTAGTGACTCGACGGTGAGGTGGTGGTGGTGCAAGGCTAGCTACAGTGGAGGAGAAGAGAAAAGAAAATAAAAAGAAAAATGAAGGGTAACCAAAAAGAGAGAAAAAAATGAAAAAGGGAGAGGTTGGGGAGGAGCTAATGGTGGAACAGTAATGAGAGGGAGGGTATGCCAAATTGGATGAGAAGGATGATGGTTCACCGTAGCTAGGTTCATTGAACCTCAAACAAGACATTTTTGAAGAGAACAGGCAAGAGAATGAGACAAGGGAGTGAAAAAGAGGATTATGTTTGGTTAAACATGGACCGTTGACTAACAAAAGATTGAAAAAAACTCTCCCAAAGCAAGGCATGTATGGGTGGACGGCAAGGGTGTTTTTAACACTTGGGAAATTCACCAAAAAAATTAATTAAAAAGATGTTAAATTAGTAACTTAAACTTAGGACCTTTAAGATAACTTTAGAGCACTTAACCACTAGGCCATTCACTTGTTTTTAACTTAGCATATAGTAAATAAAATATATGGGATGTGACAAATTCATTTAAATTATTTGAATTATGGGGCCCAACTTATATTTTAATGATTCATTAGGCAATAGCTTATGAAAAGTTCATGCGGAGATTACACTCCCTCATTTTAAAACTTTATTTCTAAACTTTTCTAAGCATGCATATACATATATTTATCATTTATGGCACTTATTTTATATTGGATCCATCCATTCCATTGTTATTTCCTTAACTAGGGCATAAACTTTTAGAGTACCTTATCAATTTAAATTCTCATTTGCTTAGCTATACATTTACCTTATTTCCATCCATTTTAGTAATAAAACATTTAGTTCATGACCTTAGTTTTTCTTTTATCCATCTATAGTCACACCTAAAATTAATTATCAACATTTAATCCATTATCACCTATAGTAAACTCTAGTAAAACTGACTCGCATACACGAGACTCATTCACCACTCCAATGAGCACTAAAGCGCTAAACTGTAAAATAGCGTAAAACATCCCTCCATCACACCAAAGAGCTCATAAGACCATAAACTACACCACACCATAATGCAAATAAGTGAAAGGCCCAAAGGTGATAAAAAGTGCACATAAGTGTGAAACCTATGACAAAACTCTAACACGCTATAGCCTTTAATAGGCATGTCAATTGTATGCTAACATTTTACTAAGTCTAGTAAGGCACATTATGATATTTACACATATCATATATCCATATAAATCATCAATGCACCTATTTATATTTCATAAACATTTCCACAATGGGTCATCATGACATAATATGTCTATATTTAGCAAAATTTAATCTTTCAAAACAGAATTGCCTACTTGAGTAGCGGTAGTAAAATATTTATTTGCCAATCCAAAAAATTCAAAATCAAAATCCATTTGATGTTTTAGAAACTATACTCTTGAACCTTTCAACCACAAAATTTCCAAAATTTATGCTTTTACAAATGCTAGCAAATTTTAAAGGTTAGGGCAAAGCTGTTGGCCTGCTACCAAACAACTATGACCTCTCTTCATTCAAAAATATTTTAATTTTAAAATATACTTTATAAAAATTAACCATTTATTTTATTAGAAACTATACTTAATAAGAGTTTTAGAAATATAAAGCTTGTGTTCTAATTCATTTTATACAATTCTTAACAAAATTTTCAAAGTCGAAACAAAGGATGCTACCAACAGTTTCGACCTTTCCTCACATAAATAGAGTTATCTCTTATTGTATAATTTGGATGCAAGTTCTATTTGTTCCAATGAAAACTAGACTTTATAAGATTTAAAACCATATGTGGCTTAACTTCTAATTCAATTTCTTCATTTTTGGTGAATTTTCAAAGTCACACTACTATTGTTGTCCAAAATTGTTTTAGTACAAATGTTGATAACCAAGTTATTCAAGTTACATATTAAACACATTCACCCAAAAATAACACATTTCATATTTATTCATATAATAAATCATATGTTTATTACACTATTTTCATATTAATAACTTAAATTCATTATTATCCTAAACATTTTAGTATAAGAAGAGTAAGAATATCCAATGATACTTAACTCTTGGATGCCTAAATACTGAAAATCAAGTTTCTAAATACTTGTTTGCATTTTCTCAATTCCCATACACAAAGTATATCAAAATATTAATAGCAAAATTTTCCAAGCTTTCTCATAACCTTTAAATTCGAATATCGAGCTAGGAGAGTTAGAAAAATAACATTCTTACATTGATAAAACTTTCTATCTCTATCTTCATTTTCTCATACTAAAACTCCGTTAACCCTAGGCTACCACTAAATAAACTGATGGAGGAATTTAGCTTAGGAGGTTGTTTCCATGGAAATTTTGATAAAATCTCAAGGTGAAAGGTGACATTTTTTAGAGAACATGAAGAAAAAATCAAGAAAATGAAAAAGAAAGGGAACTAGCCATAAGAGGCTACTACCTACTGGAGAAGAGAAAAATGAAGGCTGATGAGGTTCTTTTCCCTCATAAAAAGACCAACAAATGGACCTGAGGCCCATGTTCAATTATTCAAGTCTAATTTTTGTGATCCAATTCTTTAATATGAGGTTCCAACAATCCAAAATATTTTCAAATATCAAATATCACACTTAAATATTATTTCCATCATAAAAGTCTCGAGAATTGATCAAATTACCCTTTTGTCCATTTTCATGATTTCTTCTCAAAATTTGATACTTAGACCAATTCAAATTCATAATTCATAATTCATAATTCATAATAATTCTTCAATATAAATCCATAAGCAACTAGAATTACAGTTTTTCTCTTTTCTCACTAACAATGGGAAAATAACAATTTAGTCCCTCTACTTCTAGTTATTTCCAATTTAGTCCTAAAAGTGATATTCAGACTACCGAGTCATATTCCAATTTATTTTGATGTCAAATAGGCAATAAAAACTCTTATTTCCATTTTTTAAAAATTTTTCATTTTAGTCCTTTAACATTTCAATATTTGTGATTTAGTCCTTTCATCACATTTTCACCTATAAAGTTCTTTTCATTAAATCCCATAAAATTCTTTTATTTGAAATTTTTTCCAATTTTCTCAATAATTCACTATATTTTCTATTGAAATAGTGCCACGTGTCAAAATGGAAATTTGATAATTTACTAGTATGAGTCCTTTTATATACATTAAACAATTTAAAATAATATTAAATGATTTAAATTTTTTGGGGGAAATCCATTTAATGACATGTAAAAATATATAGACGTGTGGCGACACAATCCACTTTTCGTGACATCCCAATCAACATTTTGTTTGGTGTTTAATTGAGGAATAACCAAAACAATCAAAATTCTTAACGACAATACTTAAATTGACAAAAAAAATTAAAGTGACTAAAATAAGAGCACAACACTTTTAAAATGACTATATAAATAATTTACCTTAAAATAAAATAACAAATTTTAGTGCATGCGAGTTACAATGTCTGATATCTTCTTTGTTGTTGCTATCCTTGCGAGAGCTATAATTGCCACTGCAGGGTCCATGTCCGATCCTCATTTATAGCGAGTGGGGGACTCCTTTATGAGTTAGACGTATGTTGGGGAAAATAACCAAAACAAAATGTACAAAACGTCGACAGCAGGGTTCGAACCTGCGCGGACATAGCCCAACAGATTTCAAGTCTGTCTCCTTGACCACTCGGACATATCGACGCTTTTGTTAGACGGACTTGAAATTATCTTATTAACGTTTTTCAACGTCCAACTTTATACGCAGCCTGTTAATATGCTTTCTACAAACCTAGTAATATTAATTCCAGTACAACAGAAAAGGAAATACCCAAAAATAAGAAAAAGTAAGATAAGCATGACATGGATTTATGTTGGTATATCAAAGTTTTCATAAGACGCCATTTAATTATAATTAAAATAAATTTAAAGAAGGATCCATACATAATACATTTATATATTATTAGACTTGAAAATGAGATTTTAAAGTTTTAAAACCTCAATTTTACGGTCGAGTTAAAGTCTTATTGACAACATGATATTGATTTAAATACATATGTATATAGCATTTTAAATGTGGTTATGATATTTAATAAATACAATATAAATATATAGATTCCGTATTGGTATTCTTTTTTAAAGTTTTTGTAAATTGAAATTGTATTGTTATTTTTTTAGAAGTACAAAAAGACAAAAGTGTCACCATAATAGAGACACGGTCCCTTTGGTTAAAGGAGGGCGACAGAAAAACTCGTTACTTCCACGCGAGAGCTACTAGTCGACTGAAGAAAAACAATATTGAAAGGCTAAAAGACTCAAATGGCAACTGGGTGACGGATAACAGAGACATTTGCAATGTTGCTAAAAACTACTTTCGTAATTTGTTTCGGTCTAATAACCATGCTGATCATATCCATGTTTTGAATTATATCAGGGAGTGTGTTACGAAAGAATCCAATGATTGGCTTGAAGAAGACTACACGAAGAGTGAGATCGTCCAAGCCATTAGGCAGATGGATCCTAGGTAGGCCTCTAGAGTGGGGTCTCTCGGGGAGTTTTTTCAAGTACAACTGGGAGATTATTGGCAAGGACACTATTCAGTTTTGCCTTGATATTCTAAACAGGAATAAAGATGTTTCCTTCTTAAATGAAAATATGATAATTCTAATCCCTTAAATTCGTGACCCTAATGACATTACTAATTACTGCCCGATTAGCTTATGCAGGTTCATTTATAAGGTCATCTCCAAAGTCCTTGCCAACCGACTCAAAGTTGCCCTCCCTAATTGCATAAGCCCAAATTAGAGCGCGTTTGTCCCTGGGAGAATGATACATGACAATATTTTGATCGCTCACGAATTATTCCACTATCTTCAAAGCTCCAAAAATGGTCCCAATAAATGCCTCATCGTTAAGCTCGATATGAGCAAAGCATACGACCGAGTGGAGTGAGACTTCTTGGAGGCGGTAATGTTGAAGATAGGGTACGGTAATAGTTGGGTAAAAAAAGTCATGAATTGTGTTCGGGCCATTCGCTATATTGTAAAGTGCAACAATACGTTGTCGGATGTTATTATTCCCGAGAGGGGACTTCGTCAAGGATACCCCCTCTCCCCTTATTTGTTCTTATTTTGCGTGGAAGCACTCTCGAGAATGCTTCTTCTTGTGCAGGATAATAATGTCTTACGCGGAATCCGGGCTAGTAACAATGGCCTTAGAATTAACCGCCGTTTTTTTTGCGGACAATGCCCTTATTTTTGTTAAAAATAAAAATTGTGATGTTGTTGCTTTGCTTAATATTTTAAAGGACTTTACTACTGTTTCAGTACAGGAGATAAATTTTAGTAAGTCTATGGTTCTCTTTAGCCAAAACACTTCAATTGCACAAAGGCAGAAAATTGGTGACTTACCGAGGATGGAAGTCGTTGAGAAATTGGATAACTATCTAGGACTCCCTGTGCCTATTGGTAAGAAAAAATCTTTGGCTTTTCATGAGATTAACAATCAATTATCTTGCAGAATTAATAGCTGGACAAAGAGGCTCTTATCATTTGGAGGCAAAGAGATTTTCATTCAGGCGATTCTCTGGTCTTTACCAACATATGCAATGTCGGTTTTCCTTGCTCCTAAAGGTGTAGTCAAATATATGCAAACAAATATCAGCAGAGTATAGTGGTCTGGCAAAGATCGGGGTAGATTTTGGACAATGCTCTCTTGGAAGAAGTTGTGTCACCTTAAAGGTATGGGAGGGCTCAAATTTAGGGATATCCACTTTTTTAATTTAGCGCTTCTCGGCCTACAGGTCTGGAGGCTCATTAACAATAAAGATACTCTTTGCTATAAAGTTCTTAGCTCCAAGTATTTTCCTGTTGGGAATATTTTCAACTCTAAAAAAGTTGATAGAGCCTAGTTTACTTGGAAAAGTATCGCTGCTGTAGCTAATACCCTCAAGGATGGTTTCAGGTGGCAAGTTGGATATGGTGACCGTATTAATATTCGCACTGATAATTGGGGGCTGGAAGGCTTAAATGGGGAAGCTATTAAATCAAACATGTTGAACCATAATGAGTACAGTGTTAGATAACTTTGGCATGTTGAGAATAGAAGCTGGAATACCTGTAGAGTCTGGGAGCTCTATGGCCAGGACTTAAGGGAGAAAATTTCTAACTTACCTATCGAGGACGAGAATCACAATGATAGAATGGTGTGGTTTCACAATTCTTTAAGAGAATATACCTCGAAGTCTGCTTACTCCTGGCTTCTTTTGAAGCAAATTGGGTTTGGTCCTCGTAGGTTTTTTTGGAGAGCGAATTGGAAACTTGACACTCTTCCTAATATCCGTGTGTTCACCTAGCGTGTGGGTAACGAGATCCTGCCAACTAACATCAAAATTGCCTCTATTCATTGTGGTTTTGGTCAAGCTTGTCCTAGGTGTGGCGCCGAGTATGAGACTCTCGTCCACGCCCTTAAAGACTGTCCAAGTTCGAGGGCCACTCTAATGTTTGACGGTCTGGATAGCAGCATTATTTCTAAGGAGTATGATAGATGTATCGACTGGCTGGAAGATATGTTGAGAATTCTTGACAAAAAAAGCAATGGAGGATTTTATGACCATCCTGTGGAACTGTTGGAACAATAGAAACAACCAACTTTTTAGGGGAAAAGAGTGAAGGATATATGGAACAAGGCCAGTATGCTCAGTAAAGAGTTTCGTATCCATAACCTGTTAAATGTACCAATGTTATCTGCCCAGCTCGTTGAAAGAAAATGGGTCAAACCTCTGAAAAACTGCATTAAAACTAACTTTGATGCTTCTACTGGTAACAATAGAATCGGATATGGGGTTATTGTAAGGGATGACGATGGTTTTGTTTTGGGTGGTGGAGGAGGCTTCAAAGATGTGCAACTGTCGATTGAGGAGGCTGAGTGGTACACTTTTGAAGAAAGCATTAAAATTGCGTGTCGGCTCAATATTACAGGAGACATACTTTTTGAGTTGGATAGTGCAGGGCTGATCAAAAAAATAAATGGGCAGAAAAAGGACTTGATGTTTATTGGCGAGCGCATTAAAGAAAGTCTTAAGGCCTTAGTTAACTTTCAGTCTGCTACTTGTGTTTGGACTAGTCGACAATGTAACTCTGTGGCAGATTTTATTTGTAAAAAAATGTGTGCGGATGCTTGTAATTGGTTCTTTGATATGGATTATCCTACAGACATCCATAATGCTGTAATTTGTGATGCTATTTAAATGAAATTTGTCTCGACCCTTGTGGTCATTTTTTACTCAAAAAAAAAAAAAAAAAAAAAAAAGAAAAGAAGAAGAATTAAAAACTACAAATCCAAGGAAACATGTTCAATAGTATTAAGATATAAGTTCATCACCATTTCACCTATATTCATTAAATAAATTTTAAAAGATAATATTTTTAACATAAAATGTTTTCTTTCACCCATATCATGAGAGTGATAAAATTTAATAAAAATAATTTTAATTATATTTTTTTATTAATAACTTTTTCATTATTAGTGTTATCGTATTTATCACTTAATTAAGAAGATAAAAAAATCACTTAATTAGTGGTATAGTTATATCCCAAATGAAACTAAGATTCAACACTATAAATAAGTGCATTTGCAAGACATTTTAATTCAAACAACATCTAAAGAATCACTATAAATAAGTGCATTTAATCATATGACGTGCAGTAAAAATGTGTTCTACAGGGCGTGCTTTTTGATTTTTTTAACATATTAACCCTTTTGGTCAAATGATTAAATGTTAGTGGTTTTGTCTTTGAGCCCGGGTATGATTCCTCTCTTACTCACATTTGTATTTTTATTTCATGTTGCTTTAAGCTTTACTTTTATTTTTAATTACTAATTTTAACACAATAGTTCCTTTTGATAGATGGTTAATTAATAATGATTCTATCCTTGAGTCTCAAGTTTGGTTCCTATTCTAAACACATTTATATTTTGTATTGGCTTAATTGTGTAAAAAGCCCTCAAACTTTAAAAAAAAAAAAGCAATTAAGCCCCCATTTTTCTTGCACTCAGTTGGGTATTTAAATTACCAAAATGCATAAAAAAAGGCTAGGGGCAGATCTAGGGGGCTAGTAAGGGTCTCGCCCCCCTAAAATGAAAAAAATTCTATTTGCGCCCTTTATAATTTATAAAATTTTAAATTAGTAATGGTAAAATTGCACTTTGACCCATCATAATGATAAAAATTTGATTTAATCCTCTAAAAATTATAAAGATATAGACTTTTAAAATGGCGAAATTACATTTTTACTATCATAAAAATATATAATTTAATTCTACCCAAAAAAAATCTGACTTCCCTGCCCCCCTAAGTTGTATTTCTAGATCTACCACTGAAAATGGCCCTTTGACAATATAAAAAGCTTTTTTTAGTACGATAACTTTTATAATTTTTTTTACAAATTTTATATTTCCTTACATTTTTTATAATTTTCTTATGACTTTATAAAATTTTATAAATTATTTCTATATTTCTATATATTTTATAATTTTTTTATGATTTTTATAAAATTTTACAAGTTTCAATAATTGTTTTACAATTTTTTATTTTTTTTCTAATTTTTTATATTTTTTACTAAAATTTAATTATTTTTATAAATTTTATTGATTTTTATTTTTATCATTTTTTTGTCACATGTCACGTCATGCTTGTGGCATGTGGTGGCTTTAATTGCAAAAAAATTAGGGGTGGTAAACCGTTAAAGTTACCGGTCAAATGGCCTTTTTCAGCGGTGGATCTAGAAATACGACCCGGGGGGCAAGGGCGAAGTCATAAATTTTTTTTTGGGTGGGTCAGAATTAAATTATATATTTTTATGATAGTAAAAATGTAATTTCTCTAGCAACGACGCCAACAACTTGACCGCCACCAGACGTGAGAACTTCTGGACTGAACATACTGCAACAAATAAATATATGATTAAACAGCGGTGTCCGCAACTATATGAGTCATATTGTAAATAGAATAATGTTACAATGAAGAACTTTGAAAAGTATTCTGAGGATCGTACCTAAGAGAGGTTGAATTAAACTTAAATTAATTTTCTGCACTAATAGGTCTAAATAGTACTAATCTAAAAACATTTTGCGATAAATGATCTAATATGAAGACAACAACATAACAATCGAAATTAATTCCAATTAATAGACAAAAGATTAACTCACTTCAGTGTTCCTAATTAACTTTAGAACTTGGGTTTTATCGAGTTAGCTATTAATTAACTTGTTATTACCTCCCAGCCTCTAACTAATTAACTAATTGACCAATACATACTCATCTCTCGACCTCACTTTCTTGACCGGGATAAATTATTATTTAGTCGGTAAACTTATCTCTCCATCTCGTTTATCCTAAATTACTTCCTAGGATTTAATCACACATAATTTAAACCAACTAACTCGGATTTAAACCTTAATTCATCCATTAATTACTCACACATCCGTTCGTTAATCTTCTTAAGGAAACTAGCCACTCATGGATCTATATGTAATAACCCCTAAACTCATATTTAATATACAAAGCAGTAAATGAAATAAAAGGAGGGAATAAGAAAATAAATCTATCTCAATATCAATTTGTGCACGAAAGTGGGATTTCCTTTAACAGTTGCAAAGATAATTCCAATTGCGACTAGAAACCAAAAAGAAATAAATAAAAACTATTAAGTTGAAAGCTTGGATCGAAATGGAATCCCAGTTGCACAAGAACAAACACTATTTAGAAGACTAAATTGAAAGAAAATAAAAACTAAAATAAAAACCTAAAACTAACTAAGTGGCTCACTTGGCCAAGCCTCCTCAAATGAGGCTAAACATGTCTATTTATAGATTTTATGTTCTAACCTAATTAGGATTGATTAGTAGCCGAAAAATCTAATTAAATTGCATTGTGTGGACTAAAATACCCACAATTAAAATTTCTGATTGCCGCCAGTTGTCACAACACTATAGGACTGGTGTCGTTAAACTACCTTTTGAATGGGAATATTGTGGCTTCGAAGTCCGGTGTTTCGACACCACTCCTCGGTGTCACGATGATGCAGTCGTCCTTTGTCTTCTTAGCTCGAAAATAGTGTCCTACACACTAAACGAAACCGTTAAATCATACCTAGGCCTGTAGTGGCCCATTAGGTTATGTCATTACTTAAAATTGCGTAAAAATGCTTATTTTTCATAAATTAAACCTAAGATACTAAATAATAAAAACAATATAAAAACACTAGAAAAAAGCTTATATCCACTTATATCCTCACCACCTTATATCCACTTCTCTCACCTTACTTATTTCTCCATTTATTAAGGCATCGTATAATATTCATGAGTACAATCTTCTGAGCTAGTATTATATTTTTTTTCTGAAAAATGTAAGTGTACATTTTTCCAACTCACTTTGCTTTTATTTTTTTATCAAGATTTTCTCAATTGACATATTGCCTTATTTTCTACAAGCTCAAAATTCTTATACTCACTATATCATACAAATTCGTAGTTCACTCATTTTTTTTTATCTTTTGAAACCACTTTAATGTATTTACCTAATCCCTCATTAACAATGGTTGAAAGTCTAAATTCGTGCAAGGACCAAAAAATTAAAGGATCAAATAGAATATTCGTTAGGCTTAAGGTTTCATTTTTGGCTCATCAAGAAAATAGATTCAAGCTCAAATTAAGTACTAAGGAAATTTTTATAGGATAGCTTTTTGGCTCCAAAATTTGTCTACAAAACAATGCCTTAGGTTGTCTCTAGGTAATTCAATACATGGATTAAATCGACCAAGTCTATCAATTTCTACAACCTATAATTCAATCAAACATGCATGCTATTTACCTATTTATCATGTTGTATACTTAACATCTTAAATCTATTCACAGTTTAATAAATTGAACTAAGTATAATTAACATCTTAAATCTATTCACAGTTTAATAAATTGAACTAAGTAGTCTAAAATTAGTAATTTAGAATCAATTATTTTCAAACTAAATTTACAGTTTATTCACAAAATCCTATTAATATGCTCCAAACCAATCATTTGTTTTTCTAAAAGCTCAAACACATAGAAAACATGCATAATAAAAAAAAATTTAAAAACTATTAAAACTAGGAAAAATAACATAAATTTTTTTAAAAAATTTATAAATTTCCCAAGTCACCCCCTACACTTTATTTGTTACATTGCCTCTAATGTGCAATACAAGATCAAAGAAAGAGGTTAACCAATTCCGCGGTTCGTTCAATGCAATTGGTAGGACTACTTCTTTCAGTTTTGGCTCTCAATTGTAGTGCCGTAAAAAATTGTGAGGTTCCTACAAAAGAAAACTAAAACACACAAATATATATATAATATTAAATCTTAGCTAATTAAAACTGAAAAAAGCAAAAATCATCCCAAATAAAGTACAAAGTCCAAAAATTAAAATGTTTAAAACTAGTTAGAATCAGGTTTTGAATCCTCCATCATAGTTGTCTTGCCCCTCTTGCACCCTGCTGACTATTAGTAGCTTACCTTCCCGAATTCTAGGTTGGGTCGATGAGCGGTCTGGTCGAAATACCCACTCATAATCCAGTGGCACAATTGGGGTCTTCTCCTCCTCCTTTTCCTCATCTTCTTCATCATACAGCACCCTCTCGCCCGGCAGTGGGAATCACTTAAACATGTCCAACAGTGATGTAGGTGTTGGCCATCCATTCTGTTCTACGATGCGAATTAGAATGTTGCCCATGTCTTGCATCCACCATTTCTGGCACTCTGAGATAGACATGTATGTTAGTCCTGTCATCTGTGATGTGTGAGCTTTACTCTTTCTCTTTGTTGGCCCTTGAGGATCACTCCTACGTTTAGTTCAGTTCTCTTCCCCCTATTTTGCTTCCACTGGAGCTCAATGAAATGGCCGTATAAGTTGTCCCCAATCACGCTCCTTTAGGGCTTTTTTACCGCCTCCGAACGTACTAATGTCCAGAGAGTGAATACTGCAATAAAATATAGAAAGACAAGGCGGTACCCACAAGTATACAGGTCGAGTTGTAATATAGTTTTACAACGAAGTAGGTGAGTACTTCGAGGATCATACTCAAGGGAGGCAAGTGCTAGATAAATTCTAACCTAAACACTAAAATATCTAATTAATACTTTTTAATTAGTTATAGTACGAACAATATAAGATAAATTATTTTTGGGGTTTTATAATAATAGTAATAAAAACAAAATAACATAAAAAGATAAAATTCAGGAGATTAAAAAGGAAGAATAAATCAAATCTGATTATGGGTGATTAGATCACTTTGGTAATCTCCATAAACTATTGTTTTGGGTATCTCGTTAATCAACTAGTTGCTACTGTAACATATCAAAATTGGGCCTAGTAAGATTGGGCATTGGGTGTAAGAGTGTTTAAAAATTTGAGAGCAAGAGAACGTCATTAATTCAAGTTGGATTTATTAAGAAGGTGATTTTAGAAAATTACGGGGTTCTATGAAGTTCTGGGTTCAAGTTGGGCCTTAGTAAAATTTTGTGTTTAAGTCTATTAAGGAGAGATAGTAAGTGGCATCAAGGCTTATGGAAATAAGTGAGTAAATTGCTTGCATAATTGAGCTATTGGTAAAAAGGATAAGGCGCCACATGTAGTACCTTGAGGGAAGAGGTTCGAATCACTTTGTGTGCAAATTTTGACTAATATTTTTGCACTCTTTCCTTAAGTGTCGACCAAGAGGTATATATGGCAAGTTTGACTTCTTTATTTTTGGTAAGGTGGCTAAGAAATATGGAAGGGTTGAGGTTGGGGAAAGGAATCAATTGAATAAGGCATATAAGGGGAACAAGTGGCTTATTTCATGGAGAATGCTATGGAAAGTATGGTTGGCAAAATTTTGACCCTTATGGCAATGCATGTGGACGGTTTTAGGGGTAGATAGGTGGCTGAAATTTTACTTTGGCATTTGGTAGGGTCTTGGTATTGTTTTGAGTCAAAAATCTCATTTGCAACTTTAGTGTCATCTTCTCCCAATTTGCTATTCTCTTTGTCGAAATCTTTTAGCACAATAATGCATTTTTTCTTCTCTTTGGATTGGTCACATATTCACCTTTTGTCCATCTTCCTTGATAGCCGAAACTTCAAGTTGATTATAAGCAAATTCTTCTTCTTTCTTCTTGATTGCCGAATGCACCAAAACCATTGAGACAAAATTGTTCACTCTTTATTCCTTGGAAGAACTGAAACCCCAAAAATACACCTTTTTCATCTTTCTATTCCTTTTTACAAAAGTTTACAACCCTTTCTTTTCTTCTCAAAATCCATACCCTCCATATCCGAATATCATTGTTCATTTCCGTCATAACCGAAACCTTTTCATCATTCTTTCTTTCTTTCTCATTCAAACTATCACTTATTCCTTAATTCATCGAGATATAGTGGAAGGCCGAAACTTGGATTTTTTTCGAAGTCATCATATTATCGCTAGAAGTCGGTTCTAAAATCTTTAAGGGGTTAGATTGCTCAATCTACCAAATCATTGGTCACTCGAAAATTAGTGGTCATCGACGAGTGGTTCGTTAGGAAATCGAAATCAGGTGTGTAATCCCGTACCTTCCGAATACATATTTGAAATGGTGTGTAATCTCACACTTCTCTGAAAGTTTGTATGAAATATTCTGTAAATCGGTCGAAATACCGAAGAAAACCGAAAATCAGCATCCGTAATCACTTGGGCGTGCATATGATCGTATCATGTTTTGTAATAAAATAGTTTCGGTTAGAAATAGTGATGTGTTTTTGAAAAAATCACGAAAAATAGGGGAAAGGAAATCAGAAAGTGAATGAGATGTTGAATAAAAGCTTACTGTGTCTATTTTGATAAGGAAGAAATGAAGAAGGAAAAAGAATTTTATATTCTGAGATATGTTAATTTTAGTGAGACTGGTTCTGATTGACTTCGTGTTTCCCTGATCTGTCTTGGAAAAATCATATAAAATTGTACAAAGTGAATTATGGGTTATAATTTATATATATGGATTCCTTGGTGAGCTTATTTTCATTAAAAACAAGTGGGAGCAATATATGGAAATTGTACAGTGAGATATTTGGAATTAAGGTAAGAGAGGTCAGAATTGTTGGACAGTGAAACAAGGGAAACTTTAAGGAATAAACTGTATTAAATGGTTAAGCCAAAAATTCTGGAAAAATTGTAGTAAGAACATATATGAGTGTAGTTTCAAGGAACATTTACGGATTTAGATTTCGAGATTTCTAATTCAAGTTATAGTCAATTTGGTCAGTACGACGCAGATAGACAGTTCTAAATTGTTATGCCCAAATTAGAAGTTAAGTTTGGATTGCGAAATTACCGAATTACCCTTAGTGGGTAAATTACCGAATTACGAGATTGCCCTTACGGGCCGAATTATGGAAATGCCCCTAAAGGGCCGAAATACGAAATTGCTTATGGGCCGAATGGACATATTGATTAATGGGCCAATCTGATATTTTGCTATGTGGGCCAAATCGATATATTTGCTATGTGGGCCAATCCGATATATTTTGCTATGTAGGCCAATCCGATATATTTGCTATGTGGGCCAAATCGATATATTTGCTATGTGGGCCAAATTGATATATGATTATGTGGGCCGATTGATATTTGCTTAATTGGCCAATTTTGATAAACTGTTATAATGGGCCATAAATTTTGTAAGAAATATCTGAATACATTGTTGTGAATTGTTATGCATTAAATACATGTTTTGCATGGGATGGGATAATGATGAAGAGAAGTTCTGGTAGCTCTGCTACATAAATCTAGTGGCTCTGCCACGAATCTGAAAAATGGCAATGCCATGTAAATTCTGTTAATCTGGCGGCTTGTCCACAAATTTGATATAAATGGCTTAATGCCTACGTTTGGTGTGTTGGCAGGGTGGGTTCACTAAAGATCACCCATAGGTGTGTTGGTTGGTACGAGTGGTGTGTAGCGGATGGAAAACTAGGTTTGTTTTGGGAATTGCATATCATATGCATATTATATATATGATACATTTATATTATTGTAAACGGGCTTTGGCCCAAATAATTGCTTAATGGGATTTTAGCCCGGTGGACAACGGTAAGTAGGTTACACACTGAGTTCTTGTAACTCACCCCCTTTCTCTTAACCCTTGTAGGTAACGCTTGATGATATGGACTTGGGCTGTGGATGACTCGAGGGAGGCCATACTTCAGAAATGGTTTATTTGGAGTTTAGACTTCTTTCTCGTTTATTTTATTACTTTACTATTTTGGGTTAAATGCTGTGATAAGGCCTCTGGACTATTTTTATTTTGCTTTATGGTTGGGATGTTTTTATTATTTTTCTTAAATTGTTTAAAAAAGGAATTTTCTGAAAACTTAAACAATGGTTTCCAAAATTGAATAACAAATGAATTTTCAAAATAAACTTTTACAAACATTTTTTTAACACGGATATTTTCTCTCGAACTAGTAACGCTATTTTCAAAAGACTCGGATTCTCTTTCGAATTTTCAACGTCGTTTTCAAAAGTCACAGTTTTGTAAGATCATTAGTTCAAATTTATCGATCTATCAATCAAATCTTCGAGGTTAGTAGTATTTTATCAAATCAAACTTGTTTTCTTGATTTTAACAAATCAATACCTATTTTAGTACGAATAAAAAGGATTTAATATGTTTTGCTCGTGTGACATGCCAAATCCGCTCATAACACATGGGCCAGGTTTGGGGTGTTACAGCTACCCTAGCAGGATTTTTGATCTTCTACTAACATAACGAGTCAGCAAGAACTATTTATCTTCTGACCTCACAGTTCAGACTGATTTGGGGTTAAGTTATTCACATTAGGCAATACCAATTTTAGGTTAATTCCTTCCTTGATAACTTCTTGTGGTTGTCAGGCCTAGGGTTTGTTTCATGTTCTACCTTTCCCAAATAGCTGATTCGTTGAGTAACCCTACAAAATAGTTAACATATCATACTTTCACTCACTAATCCCTCATAGAGGGATTAGTTCCTTATGGCTTCCATAGACAATATATAATTGATGTAAAGAGAAAGCATGCTAATTAAATCGAACAAGATAGAGTAAATAAAAGAGCCTGGTATTGAAATTAAGCACAATTCCACAGAGTTTGAATGCTTCCACAATTCAGATATCTTGAAATCAATAAAAACAATTGAAATGAATCTAAAATCCTAAGAAAGAAAGAAAGCTAAACTAAATTTAAAAGAGAGAATATAGGATAAAGGAATGATGTCCATAACAGGTGACAAATGAGCCTATTTATAGCCTTCAGATGTTCCTCGTCCTTAACCCTAGGTTAGCTTACGTTCTCGCGCTTAAAGTTTGATTGTGTAGACCAAAATGCCCTTGCTTCGTGTGTTGTCTCTGTCATAGAGTTGATGTCGCGATACACCAGGACCTATGTTATGACATAGCAATCAGTATACTCCTCTGCGGGTATTTTCAGGGGTGTGTCACGACACCCTCAGTCTATGTCGTGACGTCGAAGGAAATCTTGAGTTTTCTCTATTCTGCTCCCTATGTTGCAACATTGAGTCATCCATGTTGCGAGATAGCGATCAATATTCATTTAGTGCACCTTCTAATGGTCTTTTTCACACTCACAAAGTGCGTTAGCTCACCCTTAGACCTCATTCAACTCCTAAGGTCAATAAAAGACTAAAGTTGCACATTTTATTGAATGTAAATAAAACTATGAAAACTTAACTAAAATATAACAAAAATGCTTGTATTCAAGCTCCTTAAATGTGAAAACTAATTTAATCTGCTACACCGAATTATGGTAGATCAAACTCCCCAGACTTAAGTCATTGCTTGTCCTCAAGCAATATAAACAAAAAAGAAAAATAAGATGAAAACCATTGAGCAAATATGATACAAGTATTAACTTCGGAGCATATAGTTAGGCATTTTATGCTTACTAACAATTTCACAATGATGAATAGTTGATTTACCACTTTTGATTTCAAACATCTAAGTTCAGTATGTTACATATGACCACCTCTCAACGTACTAACGCCCAAAGCGTGAATACTGCAATGAAATATAGAAAGACAAGGTGGTATCCGTAAGTATACGGGCCGAGTTGTAATATAGTTTTACAACAAAGTAGGTAAGAATTCCAAGGATCGTATCCAAAGGAGGTGAGTGCCAAATCAATTCTAAACTAAACACTAAATTATCTAATTAATACTTTAAAATCAATTATGTATGGACAATATGAAATAAAGGATTTTTGGGGTTTTATAGTAATAGTAATAAAAACAAAATAATATAAAAAGATAAAATTCAAGAGATTAAAAAAGGAGAGTAAATCAAATTTGATTATGGGTGATTGGCTCACTTCGGTAATCTCCATAAACTGTCATTTTGGGTTCCTCGTCAATCAACTAGTCGCTACCCTAGCAGGATCTTCTAATTTTCCACTAACATAACAAGTTAGCAAGAACTACTTATCTTCCGACCTCACAGTTTAAACAGGTTTGGGGTTAAGGTGATCCCAGTTGGGCAATACCAATTTTGGGTTAATTCCTTCCTTGATGACTTCTCGGGGTTGTCAGAACTAGGGTTTGTTTCACTTTCCCAAATAGTTGAGCCGTTGAGTAAGCCTACAAAATAGTTAACATATCATACCTCCACTCGCTAATCCTCCACAGAGGAATTAGTTTCTTATGTCTTCCATATACAATATATAATTGATGTAAAAGAGAAAGCATCCTAATTAAGTTGAAAAGATAGAGTAAATGAAATAGCCTAATTGTATTGAAATTAAGCACGAATTCACAGAGTTTGAATGCTTCCACAATTCAAATCTCTTGAAATCAACAAGAACAATTGAAATAAATCTAAAACCCTAAGAAAGAAAGAAAACTAAGCTAAATTTACAAGAGAGAATCCAAGATAAAGGAATGATGTCCATAATAGGTGAAAAATGAGCCTATTTATAGCCTTTAGGTGGCCGTCGTCCTTAACCCTAGGTTAGATGACGTTCCCGAGTTTAAAGTTTGATTGTGCTGACCAAAACGCCACTGCTTCGTGTGTTGTTTCCGTCAGAGAGTCGATGTCGCAACACACCAGGACCTGTGTCGTGACATAGCAATCAGTATACTCCTCTACATGTATCTTCAAGGGTATGTCGCAACACCCTTAGTTTGTGTCGTGACATCTAAGACAATTTTGAGTTTTCTCTATTTTTCTCCCTATATTGTGACATAGCGACCAGTATCCATTTAGTGCACCTTGTAATGATCTCCTGCACACTCACAAAGTGCGTTAGCTCACCCTTAGGCCTTATTCAGCCCCTAAGGTCAATAAAAGACTTAATTTGCACATTTTATTTAATGTAAATAAAACTATGAAAACTTAACTAAAATATAATGAAAATGCTTGTATTCAAGCTCCTTAAATGTGAAAACTAGTTTAATATGCTACACCGAGTTACAGTAGATCAACACAATATACAAGTATCGAGGGTCTCACCTATAGGAATCCATCAACAAATCATACAAGTACTTTGGTTATCCAAGCAGAATACAAATAGTCGTTTATGCATATGTTTAGTATGATGTCTATTCATGTATAAGTCTATTTAGGTCACATAGAACTTTTTGGCTTGTAACGTTTTTATGGAATTCAAAAGTAGTAAGCATTAAAAGGGTTACAAAAAATGAAAATAGTTTGGCACATCGTATTGATCCCTATTCTTCCCCCCTTAGTGACCCTTGCCCATTCACCGTCTTATTTCTCCTTCACTCACTTTCCTTGTCTCTCCATGTATAGGAAATCATAGCATGACATAGTAACTACGGCTAGCCTTTTTTTGTGCACTAATGAACGAGTTTCTCTATCTTTTTTGACTTTGTGACTTTTCTTTTTCAGCTCATCTCACTCATGAATTTTTTTTCAAGAACTTTTTCTACTTGTATTACTTTTGCCTTTTGGATTTCTCTTTTGTTTTTCACTTTCGGGCTAACCTATAATTCCTATATCACACTAATCCTTCCTATTTAACTCTGTTTTAACACACTCTACCTTAATGTTTCTACTTAACCCTCAATACGTATGGCCAAATGTCTATAATCGTGCGGTCCAGGACCAAAGGAAAAGGGCTAGTACAAATTAACGTTTTTAGGCTTGAGGTTTGTAATGAGGTTCATCAAGAAGTGTCAAAAGGCTCAAAAATCAATACTAAATGTGAATATAATATGTTGACTTTTTGGCTCGGGACGTGTTCCAAACAATGCCTTAAGTCAAATTCAATCATTTATCATTCATACTAGCATGCTCATTTCCTTGTATTTTTTATATCATTTAGTATAGTTGATTACTTAATACCTATTTACAATGTAACATATAGAACTTTAATAGTCTAATGCTCAAAAATTTAAAATCACCTATGATCATGCCAAATTTATTCATAAACACAAGCAACCTATGTACATGCTCCTAACTAATCACTTGTATTTCTACAAGCTCAAGCACACCAAAAGGCGAATTTTTTTTTTTAAAAAAATCCTATGTTACCCCCTACAATTTAGTTGACACATTGTCCTCAATGTGTTACCCATAAGAAGATAAGGAAAGAAGTTATCCGATTGATTGTGGGCACTTCAACTGCTAATGGTGGGTGTTTCCTCTTTTGATCGTGTGAAGTTTGAATTGTTTGTGTCTACTTTGTGTTGGGTTTCTAAAAAAAAAAAAAAAACAAACTAAAAAACAAAGAATTATGTACGTATGTATCCCTAATCCTAAAAATAGATTTACATCACCTTAAAAATTAATACAATCCCTAAAGTAATTATTTATTAATGAAAAGTAAAAATTCCTAATAAAGAAAGAATCATTCAATTTTCCTAAACTCGTCTACTTCTAATCCTACTTGATTACTCTTGAACATTAGTCCCCATTTTCCTGAAATCTTATTTTTTCTCCTTTCCTTTTTTTTTGTTTCGACTGTAGAAGAACAAAATTGCTTGAATAAATCATCACCGAGTAATTTCCTTGGGGGATTCATGGTTTTATCTATCCGCTCAATGGGTACTCCAGCCTTTTTACATAATTTCAAAATTAGAAGAGGGAAAGATATTCCCTTTCCTAAATTCCTCGCACAATCAATCATGTTATTATATATCCATGTTCCAATACATATTTGTTTCTTTTGGAGGATCCCATATGTTATGATAGCTTGAATTAGACTAATCTTGGACATCTCTGTTATAGGCCATATTCTCGAACATACGAATTTCATCCACATATTGGCTTTTGGTGTCATTAGCTCTTAATTCAATGTTTCAAGTATTGTTGTTCCCATTCGATATGTCCACATCTCTTTCCCTTCCATTAGGAATCTCAATATTTTCTCTGTATCAATTTTTTTGAATTCATTCAAATATGTTTTATAGAGATAATCGAGATAATAATATGGTGCATCATAAATTTGACAAATACTCATCTCAGTTACTAGAACATTAACCCCTCTGACCTTCATAAAGGAGCACATCTTATAGAATTATTAGGGAGTTCTTCAGCTGGCAAACAAAATTTTCTCCATTCCCTTTGTAATAGCCTGATTTTAGGGCTAGTAGGAACAGTGGTCTCGGGACCACTAATCCGAGGTTGAGAAAAATTATTTTAGTATTATTTTATGTGTTATGGCATTAATATATGGCTATATGAAAAATTTGGTGCTTTAATTTTAGCAATTGGAGGTTTAATTGTGAAAAAGGACTAAATCGCATAAAGTGCAAAGTTTTAAATTTCAAGCTAGAGGTGTCTAATAGTTAAAGGATATCAAAATAGAGGTCTATAAAGTGAAATTAGATCAATAGATGTGTGTTGGCTGGCCATATTGCTTAGGGAGACAAGAGCATTTAATTTTTGGTGAAATTAGGTGGTAAAAGATGAATAAAATAAGATAAAAAGAAAAACTATCATCTTTCACTATTCACCCCCCTTCTTCCACCGAAAATTGAAGAGAAAAATAGAGTTTTTGGGGTTCAAAATTTTAGCTAAGCTATCTCCTTGCAAGTAAGTGATTTTGATGATTATTTTTTGAGGATTTTTGTACTTTTGGAGTCCCCAAAGCTTAATCTAGCTAATGAGGGGACTAATTTGTTAAATTGTTAAAAGTTTAGGGACTTTCCATGAGAGATTTTATGTTGTTAGCTGAGTTTTTATGGAAGAAAATGAATGTTAGTGAGATAAGAAACAACTTTTGTGAAAGGTGTTAGTATGAAAACACCTAAATAGGACTTGAATGCAAAGATTGAAAATGTGTAATAAATGCATGAAATAATTGGAATTATGAGTAGTTGTAAGAGTAATAAATGTTCAGCTAGGCTTGTTTAATGAGAAAATATGGTGTAACATCCTGAATTAATGGGTCTCTACGTTTACTATAGGAATATGTTTAATATGTTAACTTAGGTAAAAGGGGTCTAAATTTGGTCTTAGAATTAGGCAAAGGCCCAGATTAAATTATTTTAAGGTGGCATCGTTAACAATTAAAAAGGAACAAGTTTTGGGTCGCAAGGAGCCCATGTTTTTAGGCCAATTTCGACACTTTAAATAAAGATAAGGGTGACACCACACACAAGGAATTAGGGGCCCAAATATTAAGTTTAATGAGGCCCAAATCTTTTAATTTAAGTGAGTTAAATTTCGGCACTAGGGTTAGTAGAAGTGGACGGCTACAAGGCTCAAAAATAGGAGAAATTATGTGGATTTTATAAGTGATAATATCATGGATAAAAAGGAGAAAAGTTAGGAGCTTATCTTCAAGGGAAGTGTTGGCCGAACATCCACCACCTAGAGGAGTGTGAAATTCGGCTACTGCATGGCAAAGATGGTGCCGAATTTCCCCTCTCTTTTAGCTTGAATTGTAAGGGCGTTTTTGATTTTTAGCAGTAGGTGCCGAAATATCTATAAATTGGGGAGGCTAGCTTCTTGATTCTGACACTAAAAACCCTGAATTCCTCTTCCATTGTGCCGAAATTCCCTAGCCTCTCCCTCTCCAATTTCTTTTCTCCAATTTCTTCAAAAGCCGAAACTCTTCTCCACTTCTTCCTCCTTGTGCTGATTTCTCTAAAAGCTGAAGCATCCATAGTCTTTTCTTCTATTCATCCTATTTGAGAATTAGTTCTACACTTTCGGCATTTAAATCTTCCATTGGTATTGCCAAATCCTCTCTCTAGTGCTAGTCGAATCTCCTATGACTAAGGTAAGTGTCGATTTTTGATTAGTTTTCATGATCTATTCCCGATTTTTTAAAAAACAAAAGCCGAAAGCTAATAGTTTAATGGTTTTATGATGGGCGGCAACTCGGGATTTGAAGGAAGCTTGGTCAATTAGATCTAAAAGCCGAAAATAGCTAGTCTCCACTTTTGAGATTTTTAAGGTAAGAAAATTTTCCTAGATTTCTATTAGATTTCATCATTAAATACAAGATCTTAATGTTATAATGAGGATTAACGATTAAATATTGTGATAGTAGTTCTGATAAGGACTTGTAATGGAATTAAATATGGATCAGGCAAAGGAAAAAATCCCTAAGTTTAAGAAAAGAGCAGTATCTGCCATTCGAGATTGGCCACTTGGTTGTGGATCGGCTTCTGAACAACACCTTAGGCAAATAGCAGTTGTGTCGACTAAGGATAGTGTCAATATAGAAAGCATCATTTTATCGATAATTAGGTGTGTAGATCTCTAACACACTACTAATAAACCTGTATGTATGACTATTTTTAAATGTTATGGACTAAAAAGCCGGAATGAGGCTGTATAGACAGTCGAATGGAACCCTAAAAGGGTTAGGCAAGGATGCCAGGTACGTAAACATAGAACTCCCTATGTATATCGAAAAATATATAAGTCTGCATGATATTTTCTTTATGTATGTATGCATGGGGTGGGAATGATGATATTGAAGGGGAAGTGTATGATAGGTCACTTGGTGATCGGTGGTAGAATACACACATAATTTAATTGTAAGGTCACATAGTGATCGGTGGCTAAGCCACGTTTAATGATTCCTGAATAATAGGAATAGGCAGTTCAGCTGTCGTTATGGTGTGGAGCGGATGGAGGGTTGATTGTAGAAATCCCCACGGTGTGATGGTTGGTACGGGTTGGTGTGTAGAGGATGGAACCCTAGGATGGGATGGGTTATTAATCATTTATTATTTTGATGTATGATTATGATTGATGCCTTATGGGCCAGGGCCCATAATGTGTTTGTGGGCTCAGGTCGTTGTGTGCTTTGAGATTTATACACTGAGTCTTGGTGACTCATGCTTTCCTTTTATCTACTCTCTAGATGAGCAGTAGATCGTGGACATGGGAGCTGAGACGGACTCGAAGGGCCATCAAGTGCTATTTCTACAAATTATATTTTCTTTAGGACTTCTTCAATTTTGTTTTATTGTTATTTGAGGAACAGTTATGTAATAAGGCCCCTAGCTTTTATTCAACTTAGGAGTTTTCTATGTTATGCAACTTATGAATATACCACAAGGTTTATTTACATTTACTAATAAAAATACAATGAGGTTTATTTTTTATTAAAAAATCTCTCAGTTACTCAAATTTATTTAATTTAAATCGTGTTCTCAAAATGCGATAAAATGTTATGTGTTCGATAACATGCTGGATCTGGTCGAAATGCATGGGCCGGGTTTGGGGTGTTACATGTGGTGAAGAATGATTTACGAGCCTAGGGGCAAAATTGTAATTTTGCCAACGTACAAGGGCAAAACGGTTATTTTTGCCTAAGTAGAGATTATGATGTATTATGATGATAAAATGATTGAATGAGTGAATTTTCATTGTTATAGACCAAGAAGAGTGGAATCAACCTTGACCGAAGAAAAGGCAAGGTTACAGAATAGACCGCTGATTAACACGTTTTGCACCGAGGTAAGTTTATGTGTAAACGAAGCATCATAAATACATATGTTGTTACTTATTGGTGCATTGTATGATTGAGAATACTTGCGATTTAAATGGATTGAATTTGGTAGAAAATGAACAAATTCCGTTTGAATGTCGAAATAGATATG
The DNA here is from genome assembly GCA_025503065.1 of Gossypium bickii. Taxonomy (NCBI): domain Eukaryota; kingdom Viridiplantae; phylum Streptophyta; class Magnoliopsida; order Malvales; family Malvaceae; genus Gossypium; species Gossypium bickii. Next base: position 104,346,581 of record CP106715.1, read on the forward strand.
TAAGTGTGGAATATTATCCGTACTAAATAATGGTAGGCTGTGTGCGATACCACTTTAAATATCCTTGTTGGTGAGCTATTTGGAATACCACATTATTTCTTATTTATGATGGGCTGTGTACGATACCATCGTTTATATTATCATTTGGTTGGCTATGTGCGATACCACCATAAATATTCTTATTGGTGGGCTGTGTGCGTTACCACCCTGTTAAAGATAAATGGTGGACTAAGTTTCGAAACCACCGAGCTTTTGGTATTATTAAGAATGGCCCAATGTGAAATTTTGATGTGTTGTTTCATGTGATTGTGTGGTGATAAGTGCAGGGATGTATGTTAAATAATAAGAGCATTTGGTTTGTGATATGGTGGGAAAGTGGTAAGAGATGAATGAGTAAGCATGACTATGAAGTGTGAATTGCTCATGCTTAGTATGTAATGCTAATTGTTGAGTAGCATATGTTATTATGTTTATTGTTTACATGTAAACTTACTAAGCGTAAAGCTTACTCCCTTTCTTTTCCCTTGTTTTATAGTGTCAAAGAGCCGGGTCAGGATACGAAGATAATTGGAAGACCACCCACACTACTAGCTCATCTCGGTATATCTAGAATTAGCATTTTAAGTATGGCATGTATAGGGGCTAGACTAGGTAAATTGTTTTGTTATTTTGGCCAAGAATGTATTGGCTCCCTTAAGGATGAATTCTTTTGTACATGGCCATAGTTAATGGCTCAATACTATTAATCAATGAAAAGATGAGATTATTCATGATTGTGTAGGGTATATGATTGGGTTCTTTGGTTATGAATTATGCTTGAGTGAGTTAGGGTGATGAAAGAGCTTGGAAAATAGCCTTGTTCTTGTCCACACAGGTAGGCACATGGGCGTGTGTCTAGGCCGTGTGTGACACACGGTCAATTGCATGGGTGTGTGACAAGGCCGTGTGTCCCCTTGCATGTTAGAATTGCAAGTCAGTAAGCTCAGTAGTAAACACACGGGAAGAGACACGATCGTGTGTCTCAGCCGTATCGGAGGCATAGCCTGTAATACCCCTCAACCGTATTCTACACTAGAACCAGGTACAAGGCGTTACCGTACTTAACTCACATGGTCATACGACTTTGGGCTATCAAATTCCATTGCAAATAAAAAAAAAACTTTTCCATACACACCTCTAATATCCTTATAATGGGCCTACGAGGCCCTAAGCATGCTTCTGGAAGGTTTCGGGAATTAATCGAAAACTTTCACGCACCTAGAAATTTTTTGTCTAAACAGGGGCCACACACCCATGTGAAATAGGACACGCCCGTGTGGGCAGGCCATGTGGTCACACACGACCAAGTCCCTCACCCGTGGTCGACACTGACTTATTTCACACGGCTGGACACACACCTGTGTCCCTGGCCCGTGTCCCTCACACAGCCTCGACATGCCCGTGTCTCAGCCCGTGTGCCAAAAGCTTGACATTTTGTTTATGACGTTATCACCTTACTATGGTCGCACGGCCAAGGCACACGCCCGTGTTCTTACACCGTGTGTCGAATTAGATATCAATTTCAAGATGCAGACTTTACACGGCCTGGGGACACACCCATGTTTGTGGCCGTGCCAATCACACGGTTGAGACACACGGCTGTGTCTCTGCCCGTGTGTTTACTACAAAGCTTACAAACTTGCAAAACCAACATGTAGGGGACACACGGCCTGGCCACACACCTATGGGACTTGTAACACCCCTTACCCCTATCCGACGTCGGGACCGGATATGAGGCATTGCCATACTAACCTTGCTTGAACATGTAATAACGGGCTATAAAATTTCATTTAAACCCATCTCTTTCTCAATCTCGGCCTACGAGGCCCTAAACATACCTCCGAGGGGTTTTCGGATTTAACCGGGATCTTTTACGAACTTGGAAAACTTTTCATCAAACAGGGGCCAAAAACCCGTGTTGATCTAGGGACACGCCCGTGTGCCCCTAAGAAATGCCCGTGTCTTCCACCCATGGTCGACACTAACTTATTTCACACGCCCGTTTCCCTCAAATGGCCTCGACACGCCCGTGTCTTAGCACGTGTGCCAAAACCTTGGCACTCTGTTTATGACGTCATCACTTTCCTATGGCCACAAGGCCAAGGCACATGCCCGTGTCCTTAGACCGTGTGTCGAATTAAATTCTACATTTAATGTGCAGACTTTCCACGGCCTGGGCACATGCCTATGTCCTAGGCTGTACCTCCCACACGGCTGAGACACACGGCCGTGTCTCTGCCCGTGTGTTTACTACATGGCATATTGACTTGCAATTCTAGCATGCAAGGGAGCACACGGTCAATCAACACACCCATAGGGCTGACTGTGTGTCACACACGGCCTAGACACATGCCAGTGTGTCTACCCGTATGGACAATTGGATGGCTATCTACCAAGCCATTTGCCACCCTATCAAGAAATCATACTCATACTAAAACATTCCAATATATAAGAGGACCAAATGGTATCTCTAATAACTCAAAAAAAACCAAGTCATACACAAGGGCATACACTTCATGAAATTCATCTTTATTAGGCATAAGAATTTGCCAAGTATTGGCCTAACTTATAAGACCATTTACAAAATGAATTAGAACAACCTTTATAGCCAACACATTTGGCTTACCAACAAGACATAGCAAAAGACTCAAGTCCTATACATGCCATAATCAAAATAAGACTAATCTTGGCTATATCAAAAGTGGTCGATAGTGTGATCTCCAACTCTGACTTCCACGAACTCTCGAGCTAACTTGGTAATACTACAAGGAAAAGGGCAATGAAAAGGGGTAAGCATAAAGCTTAGTAAGTTTGCATGGAAATAAATAGCAACAATAAGCTCATAATATAAACCATCCATGACATTAACTAACCATACACAAGTCCTAGGCTACTTGCCATACTTACTCACACTTGCCCTTATTTAGCACATACCATGCCACATATCGTAATCGTTTCTTCGTGACTCATTCACGAGTACCTGTATTCACTCATTCACAAGACTTTAGTACTAATCTCATTTCTATTTCCAAGTTTATCTATATATCCCATTAATCACTAGGGATACTCAATGATGCATATTCATCGTCATTAATATAGGTACGAAGCCAATGCCACATCCCAGAGGTGCTCTTACATGGAGTCACCTCTGAATGCCGATGCCATATCCCAGATATGGTCTCATACGGAATCTCACATCAAGTATAGAAGACATATCTGGGATATGGTCTTATGCGATTTTCATATTCATTACCGAAGCCATATCCCGGACATGGTCTTATACGGGATCTCAACTCGGTGCCAAGGCCATGGTCTTATACGGGACCTTATCCATTTCATATCTCGATGATAGCATTTTCAATTTCATTTAGTCTACTAGGACTTCAACATCTTATTCAACATCAATTACTCAATTTAGTAGAGCATCATGCATCAATATAATACCAAGCATTCTCAAACATGCTGACATAGATGTTGAATCTATCACATACAAACTTACCTCAATTTCAAAATGAGCCAAACCGTCGATCTAATCCGAGACTTTGTTCTTTCCTCGATCGAGGTAAATTCTTGGTTCTTCTTGCTTTATAATACTAAATTAGCTCATTTTAATCATCACATTCATAAAAGCATTTTAATAATTATACTTTGGCAAAATAAATTTTTTGCTCCTAGACTTTGGCAAAATGACGATTTTACCCCTAAGCTCAGAAATCAATTCTAATCATATTTCTACCTTCAACAAGCCTAGGTGAACATTTAATTCTCTTATGTCTATCATAAAAAATCAACATTGCACACATTTACTACAAACTTTATAACCTTTTCAACAAGGTCCAATTAGGTGTTTTCATGGCAACACCTTTCACAAAAGTTGTTCACCTAACAACCAAGTCTCATTTTCTTCCATAAAATGCAGCAAATAGTAATAAAAGCTCTCATGGAAAAATTCTAGACTTTTCACCATATTGCAAATTAGTCCCCTCATTTGAAAGCTTAAGCTCTAGGGGTTCTAACAGTACAACTATCTTCAAGAAAAATCATCAAAATCACTTACTAGAATGGATGAGAGCTTTTCTAAAAATTTGAGCTTTCAGAACCCCTATTTTTCTTGCTATTTTTTGGTGGAGAAAATGGAGAGAAAAGGTGATATCTTTTCTTTCTTTATTTTATTAATACAAGTCAAATTAGTCACCAACTATTACCAACTTTGACCAATTTTGTCAATCTTTGTCTCCTATGATACCCTATGGCGGGCCAACCATTTAAAAAGGGCTAAATTTCCATTTAAACACCTCCAATTAACAATCTATGGCTATTTGGCACCTTTAGCCTATAGAATACAAGTTTTGCACTTTATGCGATTTAGTCCTTTTTCGCGATTAAGCAATAGATCGTTAAAATTAAAGTACCAAAATTTTTATGTACTTATGGAATCATGCTCTAACTCATAAAATAACATGAAAATAATTTTCTCTAACCTCGAATTAGTGATCCCAAGATCACTGTTCTGACTAGCCCCTAAATCAGGCTGTTACAGGACTGATTGTGTGTCACACATGGACTAGACACACGCCCGTGTGCCTACCCGTGTGGAGAAGAACAAGGCTATTTGCCAAGCTCTTTCATCCTTTTAATTCATTCAAGCATAAATTCATAACCAGACAACCCAGTCATATACCCTATAGAATCATGAATAACCTCATTCTTTCATTGATAAATAGCATTAACTATGGCCATGTACAAAAGAATTCGTCTATAAAGAGTCAATACACACTTGGCCAAAATAACAAACATTTAACCTAGTCTAGGCCCTATACATGCCATACCCAAAATGCTAATTCAAAATATACCAAAATGGGCTGATAGTGTGGATGATCTTCCAATTATCTTCGTATCCCGACTCGGCTCTTTGACTCTATAAACCAAGGGAAAAAGAAAGAGGACTAAGCTTTAAAGCTTAGTAAGTTTACATGTAAACAATAAACATCATAACATGTGATAAACAATAAATAGCATTTCACAATCCAAGATCATGCTTACTCATTCATCTCTTACCATAATCCAACCATATCACAACCAATTGCTCTTATTATTTAACATACATCCCTGCACTTGATCACCACATGATCACATGAAAAAACACATCACAATTACACAATAAATCATTCTTAGTAATATCAACCACTCGGTGGTATTGCACTTAACCCACTATTTATTGTTAACAGGGTGGTATCACACAAAGCCCATCCATGAGAATATTTACGGTGATATCGCACTTAGCCCACCAAATAACATTAACGACCGTGTGACCTTTGGTTTCAAATTTTCATGACTTTTTCCTGAACTTTCCAAATAATTTTGAATTAGTCTCAAATCATTTCTAGGATATTTTAAGGGCCTTGAGGGCTCGATTTAGGGACAATATGTATATTTATGATTGGTTTATGATTTTTTTATGTTATTTAATGAAGTTAAGTTTAAATGTTTTTTATTGTTCGGTAATGCTCCGTAACCTTAATCTGCCGATGGATACAAGTTAGGGGGTTACAGTGGTGGTTATTCTTGCATCTGTTGTTGATGCTGTCGGCGATTCCTTCGAATTATTTTCTCTGAATTTGTGGCTACTACAATAGGTGTGCCTCTACTCCAAGTATACACTAAATCCAAAAAAAGGAAGTTAGTAGCAATAAATGGAATAAAATCGTATCTATAACCTATAAATTTCTTAATTTTTCCTTTAAAGGGCAAAAATTAAAATTAACCTAGTGAATTGCCCCCCGGAAATGACGCTAACAACTTGACCACCTCCGGACGTACTAACGTCCAGAGTGTGAATACTGCAATAAACTAGAGAGTTATGAGGAGGTATCTACAAGTATATGGGTCGAGTTGTAATATAGATTTAACAATGAAGTAGGTGAGTACTCCGAGGATCATACCCTAGGGAGGCGAGTACTAAATCAATCTTAACCCAAACAATTAAAGATGTAATTAATACTTTAAGTCAGTTATAGTATGATAGTAAAATAAGAAAATTGTTTAGGGTTTGTAACATAATATAAGAGATAGAGATAAATAAAGTGAATCAAATATGAGGATGGGTGATCAGCTCGCTTCGACAATCCCAATTAACTATTGTCTCGAGTTCTTCATCAACCAACTAGTCGCTACCCTAGCAAGATCATCTAATCTTCCACTAATACAATGAGTTAGCAAGAACTACTTATCTTCTGACCTCACAGTCTAGACTAGCTTGGGGTAAAGGTGTTCATGAATTGGCAATACCAATTTTGGGTTAATTCCCACCTTGATAACGTCCCAGGGTTGTCAAGCCTAGAGTTTGTTTCATGTTTTCCTTTTCCAAACAATTGATCCATTGAGTATCCCTACAAAATAGTTAAGAGATCATGCCTCCACTCGCTAATCCCCTATAGAAGGATTAGTTCCTCATGGCTTTCACAAACAACATGGAAAGAATGGAAAAATTAATCATATGGAATGAATTGAAATAGAGAGTTTATTAAGAAAGCCTTATTAATATTGATGAATAGAATGAATCCACATAAACTGATCTCCTTTGCAATCAAATCTCTTGAAGAAAACAAATAAATTAAAATTATAAAAACTTAAGAAAGCAAGAGAATAAATCTAAATCTAAAAGAAAGAATCTAAGCTAATGGAATGATGTCCATAATGTGTGCCAGAGAGGTCTATTTATATCCTTCAAGTAGCCATCATCCTTGGCCCTGGGGTAGCTGACGTTCCGGAGCTTAAAGTTCAATTGTGCAGACCAAAATGCCCCTACTTCATCGTTTATTCTCATCACAGAGTTGATCTTGCGACATACTAGGACCTGTGTCTCGACGTAACAACCAACATATTCCTTTATAGCCATCTTCAAGGGTATGTCGCGACACCCTCAGCTTGTCTACGACATTGAAGGCAGTTTCTCACTTTCTCTATTCTTCTCTCAATATTGCAACATCAGATCTGCCATGTTGCAACATAGTGTCCAGTATTAACCCAAAATGCCCTCTAATGGTCTCTTGCACACTCACAAAGTACGTTAGCTCTCCCTTAGGCCTCATTTGGCCCTTAAGGTTAATAAAAGACTCATTGTGCACATTTTATTGAATGTAAACAAAACTAAAGAACTGAATTAAAACATAACGAAAATGCTTGTATTCAAGCTCCTTAAATGTGAAAACTAGTTTAATCTACTATAGCGAATTACGGCAGATCAGGTTCATCAGTGACATCAATAATTTTAACTCCTTTAACATTCTTAGGAACCTTCCCAATAGCATCAGTGCTTTCTCTTTTCTCACTGTGGTATTCCCATTTTCATTCCATACAAAAACCAAAAGAAGACAACCAATCTTTAGGCTCTTCAAACAATCCTAAGAGAATCTTTATTATTACACTTTCTTCCTCATTAAACCAGGCTTCAGTACATGTCTTCACCCCGTTGAGCTGATGTTCACTAAGTGTAATCAAGTCTGTGTCATAAAAACCATTCGGGCTCTTTTCCATCAAACAAATTCACCACACCTTCATCAAGCTATGAACTTGCTCATATCTTATAAGCAGAATTGCTCGCAACCTCCTCAATTGAGCCTTATCTGCTTTAATCAAGGAAGGAATTCCAGGTACTCCTTTCATTGGAAGGCTTGATCCAAGCCAAAGGAAAGGCAAACTCACCCCACAGGTTTGTTCCATTTTAATGTACTTATCCCTTTTCAAATACAAGTTGCTTGTGGTGTTATCTATGATAGATTTTAACCCCCTTGAGTAGTAAACATCATGAATCCCTTGAGTGGCTTCACTAGCAGGAGTTATTATGTATATCCTCCTAAACACATTCATAGAAGCCTCTTCTTTCTTGTAAACGAAAATCTAGGAAGTACACTATTAAAACCCACCATAAAGAGCCCATCAATTATCCACCACAAATTCAAAAATTCCATAAAAAAGGATAAGGAGGGAAATGGAAACCTGCCACAAATACATATAAAGTTCGCAAAAATTAGATATTCACGCTCTTGAGTTTTTCAAAACGCGTGATACCCCTGCATACTAATAGCTTTCATATCTCTTTGATGATGTTGAACACATATACTCATCACTCTCAATAGGAACACTAACTAGTCTAGGGGTCATGTTTAACTAAAGACATAAAAAATTAAGGAAAATAAAAACAGCAACAACCTACTAGCAATAATTGCACCAGGCAAAGAGATAAGAAAGAAAACTTTATTCATGATAATAACAGCTTGAAAAAACCATAAAAATTATGTAAGGGATGATGATAAAAATCCAAAACCTCATCCCTATTTTTAAGTAAAAATGAAACTTTTCAATTGCTTCAAAACTTACTAAGCAAGTAATAACGCACATACGCGCGCACAATTACCATACATACAAAGCTCCTTCAATCAAAACATAACATGTGTATCCAAATATTAAAAATTATTATAGTTTCATTGGAAACTAATCTACTATAATTTTATGTGTCAAATTAGGCTTATCGTGTCACTTAACGAGCCTTTTTTTAAGCAATTTGAATGTCTTTTTAGTAGTTTAGCTTAATTTTAGTTTTTGCAATTAAATAAGTATGAATGCCTCTTTTTATTCATTTTGAGAACCAAATTGGCCAATTTTTCCATTGGAGGCCCTAACGATTGATTGAGTGTTGTAAGAACGCGTTGGTCATAGAATTCGAATAAGAACAACACCAAAGGAAGGAGTATCGCGATATCAGAGCCAGGGAATCACAATACCCTCAACAGGCCTTAGATGAAGAGTACTTAAAGTGGTATCGCTATATCCACTTGCCAAGGAGCACCTCATTTCAAGATTGGGGACGATATCTCGATATCCTACCTTGGGTATCATGATATAGATATCATGAGCGGACAAAAAATTGACATCAAGGGTAGTCTTTGTCTAACCAAACCATCAATCAAAAAGACACATTCAAGGACATTTTAGGCAACAATTTTGAGTCAATATTGCTACTAAAAGAATCCAAATTTGGCTGAGGAAAGAGGACACATGGGCATAGTTTAGATAGTTTTCTCTTGGTTTTGTCTTAGTTTTCTTCTTCATTTTTCTAAGGTTTCTTATTTCTTTTTATCTTCCTCCATAGATGTAGATTTCATTTGCTACATTTTTCTTCTTCTTCTTGTCACTCTTCAAGTTACTTAAGTTAGTTATCATTATAACTAGGGTTTATTTGCACTTTTAGTACCTCTTCTTTACTTGTAATGACATTTCAATCTTTGGCTTAATGTTATTTCAAGTTAGTTAAGTTAAGTTAAGTTAGTTAACGTTTCTTGTTCATCATTTTGCTGTTGAATACTTACCTTTACTTTTCCTTTAGGTTTTCCAAGTTAAAAATCCCAAGTTTTATTTTCTTGTTAAGTTTATGTTAATAATTGCCATGTTTTCTTCCTTCATGTTTGTTAATGAAGTCTTTACAATGAGTAACTAAACCTTAAGTAGGATTGGTTGATGGAGATGTGGGTAAGTTGATTTTCGAGTAAGAGACTAAATTGCAATAAATTGGACTAAATTGAATAAGCTTAAAAACTTAAGATTGACATCCCTCAATGAAAATCTAGGCAAGTGAGACCGAAAGGTAATCTTGTTGAACATCTATTCGTTAGTCTCAGGTTAGCCGGTGAGATCGAGAGATAAATTGGATTAACTTGTCTAATTTGGTAAAATTGAGATCTAGAGGTAAAATGGAACCATTTTGAAGTTTACAACATTTAGGTCCCTAATTCGAGAATTGGTGAAGCACATCAAAATCAATCAATCACTGTTGGTCGTTTATTTGTTAATTTTGCAACTCTGCATGCTTTATGATTTAGTCCTTTTGAAGTTAGTTCATAAATTAGTGTAATTACCCTCAACTTTATGGTTGTCGTAATATATTTTTTAGTGATTAGTTGGTTAGAAATTTTATTTTGCATGCTTGTAGATATATTTGGTTCAATTGCCAACTCCTTTGAGTTCGATCCTCAGAGTACTCCATACCCCATTATACAATTATATTACAACTGACCTATCACATTTGCAAACATCGCACAATAGTATTTCTTGATTATTTGTTGAGTTAATGACCTCCTCCGAATGTACCACCATCCAGAGTAAAAATCCTACACAAAAGATATGGAAAAATAGTATCCGTAAGTATACGAGTCATGTAATATCCCTGATTTATGGCTTGTGCATTATTGCTTAATTGAATGTGAAAGCATGCCTTTGTGTGTTATGAATGTTTTTTTATGAATTGTTGGAACCCTAGAATATAGGAGAATGACTTAGAAAACATCGTATTTTAAGTTTCAAAAAGGGAGCTAAGCTTGATAGGGCCTTAAGAGAATTTGTAAGGGAATTATAACACAAAAATGGGCTTGGAAAAGTGGCAAGGAGGCGCCACTTAAATCCCAGTAAGTGACGCCACAAGGAGGTGCAAGGGCCTAGGATCGAATCACAAAGGAAGCAAAATAAAAGAGTTTTATTTTGCAGCAAGGAGCAAGAGAGGTGGACGGTATAGGGACTTTATTTAGATGAGGATTATCCTTTTTAAAATTCGGCTAAGATAAGAGATAAATGATGGATTATTTCTATTAATTTTAAATGAAGAGATAAAGAGAAAAACAAGGGATTTGATAGTGAGAGGGGGGGAGTTGGCCGAATAGGGGACTCTTGGGGTAGTAATTTCGGTAGAAAGGGGAAATTAAGGCCATTCTTCATTCTTTCTTTCCTCTTGAGCCTCTGCCGAATTCTCTCTGCAAACCTTTCTCTTTTTCTTTTCAATTCTCCAAAAGCCGAAAATAGGATCCCCTAGTCTTGCCGATTTTTCTAAGTCCTATACTTTTCTTTAAAGCCGATTCCTTCACTTGATCAAAAGCCAAAATTTGTTGATCATTCTCTAAGCCTCAAAGCCGAATCTCTGTGGTGGAAGGCATAGGTGCTGTCAATTTTCTGTGGTAAGGGTAAGAATAAATGCCATTCAATTTCCTTTCTTTTCTTTTTAGCCGAAACTTAAGGACTAATCCATTAATGTTCTTGGCCGAAACTCTGAAGGAGGGTTTCAGGATTCTGTTGGTGTCGACTACAAGGGAGGAGACCATTCGGGATTTCAGATCTAAGGTAAGCTATAAGGAGATATTCGGCCATAGGCCATTTTTAATAGATTTTGTGCAAAAGGCTGAATCTAACATGTATCTGTAGGGATCTCGACATCATCAAGAGCAAGTAGCACTTTTCAGGATTTAAGATTCACAAGGTAAGTGAATCTGATATTCAGCCAAGGCTATAAACAATGATTTCGATCTATTCTTTATTTATTCAAAAGCCGGAAACTAACTTGCAAGAGGAAACATCACAAGGTTTTGGGATTTGATTAGTAATCAAATCGGCAGTAAGGTAAGGTTTCGGGTTGTGATAATCCTTCGGGATTTGATTCTTTAGCCGGATGGCTCTTTGCTAACATGTTCAGGGTTGGCTGAATATAGGAACTAAGGATCTAGAATGCTAGATCGGGATTTTCGGGATTCCAGTGAATTCACTAAGTAAACCAGGTGTGTACCCCACACTAACTCTTAATAGATTTATGGTATCAATTTAATATATGTGTTTATAATAATATGAAAAGTGGGCAAAGGTACCATGTGATGGTACAAGGTACTCAGGTACGTAACCTTGACATTATGTTAATAAATGATATGAATATTATTATGATATGAATATTCGGAATATGGTACATATGTGAATATCGATAAGAATGTGAAATAAGGCATAAGGCCACTTAGTATGAACTGTTTTATGCTTGCTTTTATTTGTTTTTTTTATCACGATATTATTAATGTTAATCAAAGGTTATCTAAATTGTTTTAAAATAAACGTTGAATGTTTTGACACCTAACGCAAATGAATTTTCAATTTAAATGGTAAACTCTAAAAACTCAACTTGTACCTTTAACTTATAGTTTTGAAATATGACAACAAAGTTTTAATAAAACCTAATCTTTAAGCCCATAACGATGTTTTCAATTTGGAACCCAAATCAAATTTTCTCCAAAATCACCCAAAGTTTTTCAAAGAAACAAACAAGTTTTGAATCGTTTAATCAAGGAACATACCGGATCCGGTCGAGGCTCGTGGGCGGGTTTGGGGTGTTTCAAGTCATGTTGCAATATAGTTTACAACTGAGTAGGTGAGTACTCTAAGGATCATACCCAATGGAGGAGAGCACTAAATTAATCTTAACTTAAATATATATAGATCTAATTAATACTCTAATCAGTTTATAGTACGAGAAATTAAAAGAAGAGTTTTGGGTAACATATAATAAATAAGAACATAAAGAAAATTAAATAAATGAAAAGTAAGAAATCAAATAAGGAAATATATATATCAAATCTGGGCATGGTGATTAGCTCGCTTTGGTAATCTTAATCAACTGTCGTCTTGGGTTTTCTTGTTCAATCAACTAGTCAATACCCCAGCAGGTTCTTTCGATACGTCCACTAAAATACTGAGCCGGTAAGGACTACTTATCTTTCGACCTCATAGTCCAGACCAATTTAGGTTAAGGTGTTCACAGATAGGCCATACCAATTTTGGGTTAATTCTCACCTTGATGACTTCCTAGGGTTGTCAGGCCTATGGTTTAAGTTCTTCTTTTCCTAAATAGCTGATCCATTAAGAAATCCCTACAAAACAGTTAATTATTCATACATCCACTCCCTAATCCCCCATACGAGGATTATTTACACTTGGATCTAATAAACAATATAAACTTGAATAAAAGAATGGACATAAAGAATGATTTCAAGAATAGAATTTAGAAGAAGCCAGATTGTTACTGAGTTTAAGTGTAGAATCCTCACAAATTTTGAGAATAATTTCAGAATCTAATTTCTCCCGAAAGTAAATTAAAAGAATGAAAATAAAGTCTAAACCTAAAAGAAAAGAAAAAGTAAAGCCTAAAAATAAAGAGAAAATTATACAATAGCAAGATATGTTTAAACCATGTATTACCTGAGCTTATTTATAGACTTAGGATGATCGTCGTCCTTAACCCTCGGCCAGTTTAAGTTCCCGAGATTAAAGTTGGATTGTGCGGACAAAAACACCCCTGGTTCATATTAATTTCCTGTGCAGAGTCGATATTACAACACACCAGGTCCTGTGTTGTGACATCAAGGGAAGTATGCTCAACTTCAAAGTGTTTTCAAGGGTATGTCGCGACATTGAAGGAAGTCTTGGACTTCTCTTATTCTGCTCCCTATGTTGCAACATTGCATGCTCTGTGTTGCAACCTAGTGACCAATATTGAATTAATTGCCTTCTAATAGTCTCCTAAACACTCACAAGGTATATTAGCTCACCCTTAGGCCTCATTTGGCCCCTAAGGTCAATAAAAGACTTGAATAACACATTTTATTACACTGAACTGAATTTGCTGAAATGTAATTAAAACATAACTAAAATGCTTATCTTTAAGCTCCTAAAATGTGAAAATTATTTTAATTTGCTACACCGAATTACGACAGATCAGTTAGTGTTGATTTTTCCTCTTATTCCATCGAGGTAAGGGAGAAGTGGTTAAGTTGTTGGCACTGTTGCCGGGGAATCGGTGCTAGATTGAGATAGTTTTAGTTTTTTTGCATGTTCTATAGGTAGATAGTTGACGAAAGCTAAATTTATAGATATGGCCTTTCTTTGTGTTTTTTTGTCTAGTTTGAATTTTTTTTAATTCGTTTCGCTTTCTTGTACTCGTAGAAGGTGGTGTATGACTCAGACCAATAACTATATCATACCATTCAAACCAGGACAAGAATGAATCTTAATGCATGCTAGAAGGGCTCAACATACAAGGGACGCCAAACCTCCACAAAGAGACCAACTGATTGACAACCCAAGAGTAGAGAGATAATCACCACAACAATACACGCAACCAATGAAACAAATAACTTTCTGAGACTACGCTATGCCTAACTTAGAGGTTGTTCGAAGAAGAATCAATAACTTTGAAATTAAAAAAATCATGATCCAAATAATCCAAGGAAATCTACAATTTCAAGGATCAATGAATGAAGACTGGAACCAATGCTTTAAGGGTTTGGACACAATACGTCTTTGGTTATTCCCTTTCTCGTTGACTGACGATGCATTTATGTGGTTAGATTCATAGCCAATGGACTCTATAAACACATGGGAGGAACTAGCGAGCAAGAGTTTGGCGAAGTATTTTCCCTCGAGTAAGACTATGAAGCTCCACACGGACATCACTAAATTTTGACAACTCTAGAGGGAGTCGCTCTATAAAGCGTTGGAGCACTTCAAAATCATGCTTCGTAAGTGCCCATACGATGGCCTACAAGATTGGTCACAGCTTTAAATTTTTTATAACCAGCTAGATGGAAACTTGTGTTTATTGGAAAATTTTGATTTGAAAACGATTTTCTTGAACAGTGGAAAATTAAAATATTAAAAACAGACTCGGTTTGTGATATTTATAGAAATAAACTCTAAACAAATTCATACTTGTATTTACGGCTTAGCAGACATTCGTTGTTACCAGCTTTCAACCAAACGATATTCTCCGCTATTCTTTTACTATGAACTACTTCAAGTGTGGGCTCGAACCAATTGAATCAAAACACAAAACTAAGAAAAGTTCTCTCTCCTTTATTTAGGGTGAAAACAAAAATTTTATCTTCTTTAATAAAAACTGGTAGATTTTTTATTCTTAGAAAATATATTTAATAGTGGCGAATAAATTCTCTATATTTTTCAGCAGAGTAACAATCTCTAGATCTTATGTCTAATGCCCTACTGTTGCCATCTATTTATAAGAAGAGAAGGTAGAACCCTTATTGAATTATAATGGTTTATTTCAGATAGAAAAAAAAACTTCTTATTTATAGTAGAAGTGCGGTGGATGGCACACCCTAGCATTCCTACTAGGGTTGCCACCCCATTCATGTCATAGAGGCATTTTAGGCCTCTCTCACATCTGGTCCAATTACGAGTACTTCTTGGGTCTTTTCACCCAATACTCTGTAATGTGATCCAACTTGATTCGGTTTTTGTAATTCACAAAATAAACTTTAATATTGTATATTAAACAATTTTCTCATCAGTATTTTACCCCCAGTTTACCCTCGGTCAAATTTTTGATGATTTTACCTCTAGTAAAATTTCGAGAAAATATGTTCAATATTTCATTACTCAACATGTTCACTATAACCAAATGGTTTATTTTAATTTTCAAGCTTCAAAACAGCTCAAAAACATAAACTCATTCTTCCGATCATTTTTAAGTAATCCATATAGAATTGAAAATGAATCATTTCTATTTCCATTTTTGGAAACCTGCATTCATCTCCAAATGATTCCATTTTTTTAATTTAAAAAAACCATAATAATTCTTGAATATTTGCCATTTCTCTTTTCCTATTGATTTTATTCATTTATATTCAAGCACACAATTTATTTCTAGTTTCAACGAGCTAGAGAAGGGATCGATTGGACGTATGTAATTAGCTCTCAAATCATTTATAATTAAGTTTTGGTTTTTTTCCTATTAAAACTCATTTAGTCATAAAGTCATTCCATTATAGTATCATGACTGAGTTTTCCCTAACGACATATCATTACGAAAGCAACTATTTAATGCTCGTCCAGTAACCTTGTCATGAGTGTGTTACCCTTATAGGATAGCCTTGATCTCTTTGGGATAATGTTCACTCTTCAAACATGATCCTATTTTATCTCATGGTAAGCATTACATCTTCCTTCATGAAAAATCAATCACTATCAAAAAGTGATCAAGTAATTCATCACAAAGACGAACGAACCATAACCACGTTTACTTTTCATCAACCATGTAATGCCTATAAAAGGATATCAATTACCCATGTCTCGGGTTATAAATTCCACTATTGGAGTAACGCTACATACTATAGAAGTCTTACACCTAACAGACTGGCTTTTGGTTCCTTATCTACTTGAAGTCAGGTTTTTACTTACATCAAAGCGTACGAGTCATGCATACATAGTCTGCCACCCACTCAGGATTTAGGTATGACATACTATGAATGTCACAAGTAAATAAATCCATAAACAGATTGAAGATATATTCTACTTGGGTCTAGTCTAATGTTCTATCAGCTAGTCAATCACATCTATGTCTCTATGTTTTGAGAGTCATCTGCTCTGATACCGAAGACAAAGCATCTCCCAATCGGACTTGATAGACAACATATTAGTCTTTCAATCAGTTTGCTCATTTCTAATTAGACTAAGGACATGTTTAGGTTCATCTACTAATACAAGTTGTCTTTTTGTACTACAATCTGATCAAGTAATACTACTTAATATCAGTTTAAATAATAGACAACCAATGAGCAACATGTGCTTCTATTTTGCTTTGATTGAAAAAACCATATGACAACAAAAATACAAAATATATTAACTGTAATAAATGAATTTGTTTTATTAATCAATTTTTTTGAATAATTACAAGTTTACTTAGACGAAAAATACTATACTTAAGGTACCAAATCCAACAGTTTCCCACCTGCCCTAGTGAAGTAGATGAGTCATGTTTCACATTCCTATGTCATAGTAAGACGATAAAGAGACAGAAGACGATGACCCTGCACCATATCATGATGATATTGAGGAGGTTTTCGTGTCCAGGTAAACCACTAGAGCAGGGGTAGTCTTTAGAAACCCTAGATACCAGCCAGGACATTCTTACAAAAGGTCAATCATCAAGGGCAAAGGAAAATGGATTGCGGGGCAGAATCATGGCACCAAAAATGATGTTTAGTTACATGCTTTCAAATTTTATTTTATTTAATGTGGCATGTAAACTATTAAACTAGTGAATTATTTCTTTTGGACTTGATTTTTATTTTTGCTGTTATTTGTTTTTGTTATTTGCATTTGTTTTATTTTTGTGTATTTGTGTGTTTTTATGTGCAGCCATTCACCCGCAAGCTACACTACATGATTTTGCTTCAACGAGGAGGGGGACACCCTGTGTTTTGTCGGTGCACTTCAACTCCTTAAGGGATGTCTGGTAACCTTCTAAACTTTAGTTAAGAAACACATTTAGGGAAATGTGTAGCTTAAGTGTAAGGGATGCACATAGTTTTAGTTTATGTTGTTTTTTCTTGTTATTGGGTGTTTATTTTAGTTTTTACGTATTTTTCAGAAAAAATTCAAATATTCCAAAAATACTTTTCATTTATTTCTTTAGTTTTTGTTCTTTTTGCATGGTGCTTTGTCATGAATTGATTGACTTTGGTGAATCGTGGCATGATATTGTGGATTAAGTTCTTTGAATGTATAAATTTTAATTGATGCTTGATGAATTTTATGCTTTTGTGAATCTCAATTAGTTACATTTTATAATAGGATAGAGGTAGTTGAAAATTTCTTTATTTTATCCAAAATATCAATAAAGAATGAAGATAGGTGTGTACATGCATGTTTTGGAAATTGTCATTATTCATTGAAAGAAGTAGAAACATGTTTCGGTTTTGTATTATGTTAGAGATTGTATGACCCAAATCTCATCACTTTTTGAAGAAATAAATACAATGGCAAAATAAGGGAATCTATAGACGCGAAGGGTTGAGGGCCATTAAGCACAAAACTGGACTGGGGTTGCGATTGGGGGTGTAAGGGCTCCGCCCCTGTAGTACGAACCATATCGCACAAGTTGAATCCATATAGATCTGTTCTTTTTCTATTTAACTTTGACTAAAACAAAGTTTTTCAACCCTCAAAAATATGTAGTTGAAACTCCTCTTGTATAATTCGTTTTTCAACATTAGTGAAATTCTCCTCCTCTGCCCGTAGTTTTTCTCGAAAGGGTTTTCCATGTAAAATTTGTGTTCTTATTTTTATTTTCTTATTGCTTTGCGATCGTTCTACCACCATTATCGACGTTTATTATAACATATTCGTTAAAATGCTATGGGATAACCTAAGGCATTATTTGTGTAGCCTAGAGCCTAAATGACCAACCTATATGCTACATTATCCCTAGTCCCCAAAAATTGAGTCTTATATTGTCCTTTCTTGATTAACCTTTATGTTTAAAACCTTGAGCCAAAATTGAGTTTGAAACTCAATCTTTTACTGTTCCTAAACTTTGTATCGCACTATCGAATGGACGTCAAGCCACGGACATTGAGGGTTAGGAGGGAACATTTTAGAGGTTTCTTATAAAATGTGCTTGATAATTAGTGAAGAGAGGATTGATTTAGCTCATAATTGATTTTTACTAAAAATTGTGTATAAAAGAAAGAAAAAAATTTGAATGAAGAAAAATATAGTAAGGATCACAAGCATTTTGAGAAGAAAGAATAAATGAATGAAAAATATGCTCAAAATTAGAAAAAGAAAATATCATAACATTAAAGTTTCCAAATCATAGTGCACAAAAATGAGCTAATCGCAATCCATCTCTTCCACATTATAGGGTCTAGCTTAATTTTAGTTTTTGCAATTAAATAAGTGTGAATGCCTCTTTTTATTCATTTTGAGAGCTAAATTGGCCAATTGTACCATTTTAGGCCCTAACAATAGATTAAGTGTTGTAGGAACGTGTTGGTGATCAAATTCGAGCAAGAAAAGGTATTGCATTATTAAAGCCAGGGAATCGCGATTGTAATAGCCTAATTTAGGGGCTAGTCGGAACACTGATCTCGGGATCACTAATCCGAGTTTAGAGAAAATTATTTTCATGTTATTTTATGTGTTAGAGCATGATTTTAGAATTACATGAAAATTTTGGTACTTTAATTTTAGCGATTTCTTGCTTAATCGCGAAAAAAGGACTAAATCGCATAAAGTGCGAAAGTCCTATTTTTCAAGGTAGAGGTACCTAATAACTATAGAATGTAATTTGGAGGACTTTAAAGTGCAATTATGCCATTTTGGAGTTTGATGGCTGGCCATATAGGAGCTAGGGAGACAAGATTTTAATGTTGGTCAAATTTGGTGGGAATTAGGTGATAGAAATGAATAAAATAAGATGAATAAAAGATGTTATCATCTTTCACTATTCATTCACCTTCATCGACCGAATATTTATGAGACAAATAAGGGTTTTGAAGCTCAAAATTTCAGCCAACATACTCCGTAGCAAGTAAGTGATTCTTGAGGTTTTTCTTAATGATTTTTGTACTTTTGGAGTCCCCAAAGCTTAAACTAGCTAATGAGGGGACTAAATTGTGATATGGTTGAAAGTCTAGGGACTTTCCATGAGAGTGTTTATGTTGTTAGCTGATTTTTATGGAAGACAATGAATGTTAGGGAGATGAGAAACAACTATTGTGAAAGGTGTTAGCATGAAAACACCTAAAAAGGACTTGAATGCAAAGATTAAATTTGTGTCATAAATGCAAGAAATAGTTGGAATTTTGAGTAGTTGTAAGAGAAATAAATGTTCATCTAGGCTTGTTAAATGAGAAAGTGAGTTGAAAAATGATTTCCGAGCCTAGGGGCAAAATGGTCATTTTGCCAAAGTCTAGGGGCAAAATAGTAATTTTTCCAAAGCATGACTATTAAAATGCTTTATTTAATATGAGTATTAAAAAGGGCCAATTTGCTATTATAGAGCAAGAAGAACTGAGAATCTGACTTGATGGGGGAAAGAACAAAGTCTCAGACTAGACCGTCGAGCTAGCTCATTTTGAGTACCGAGGTAAGTTTGTATGAATTTAAGGCTTCATATGTACTTTCAATAAATTGCTTATTATGTTGTATAATGTACACTATTTTCATGAAGATTATGGTTAGGTGTATATATATTGATAACAAAATGAATGAAAACATGTAAGTAAAAATCTCGGTTACAGATTCGGAATAACGAGGATACCTATGTCATAACATGAGACATGGAAATCCCGTGTAAGACCATGTATGGGATCGGCACCCAAGGAATGTAGGTCCCATATAAGACCATGTCTGGGGCATGGCGTCGGCACCGAACGTAGATCCTGTATAAGACCATGTCTGGGACATGGCATCGACACCATGAAAGGAGGGTCCCGTGTAAGACCATGTCTGGGACATGGCTTTGGCACCAAAGGAAGATCTCGTGTAAGACCATGTCTGGGACATGGCAATGACATCAAGTTAAGAGATCCCATGTAAGACCATATCTGGGATATGGCATTGGCATCATGAGACGATCCCATGTAAGACCATGTCTGGGACATGGCATTGGCATCGAGACCCATGTGTGATGAGATTGAGTAACCTCTGTTATTCCGAGTAATTCATTGGGCAAAAGAGTAAAGTATGAAAGAGGTAATAAGAAAGTTAAGCAAGTAAAGATATTAACAAGTTAAGTTATTCAAAGTTGATTAAAAGCATTATTCAAGTTAAGAAGGATGAGGATCGATTTTATGTTTGCATTAGCAAAGTATACTAATGTATGTTATTAAGTGATATAGGTACCATGTTTACATTACAAGTATGAGTTTAGTATGTAACATGAGACGAGTAAGAATAAGTATGAGTAAGTAAGCCCAAGCACTTGAGATTTATGATGTTATGTTTCATGATGGATGTGTTGTAATGAGCAATTATATTGTTATATGAGTGACATGCAAACTTACTAAGCTATATGCTTACTTTTCTCTTTTCTTCTTCCCTTGTAGTTACGCCAAGCTAATTCGAGGATCATAAACGTTGGAGCTCGGACCACACTATCAATCAATATTTCGGTATAGCCAAGTAGTTTATTTTGGTATGGCATGTATAGGAATTATATTATGTGGAAAGCTAAAGTGTTGGCTATTAAGGTTATCGTTCTTTTTGTATATGGCTAAAGAGATTTGCCAATATTTATTAAGTTTATACACCGATGTTGTTAATTTATGCATTATTGTTGTTTCATATGAAGAATTATTTGTGTAGTTGGGAAGACATTGTTATGTTCTTGTTTTCAGGGTGGCAATTGGCTTGGAAAATAGCCTTTAAGTGTCCACACGGGTAGACACACGGGCGTGTGTCTAGGCCGTGTGTGACACACGGTCAGCCCTATGGGCGTGTGGATCGACTGTGTGTTCCCTTGCATGTTAGGTGTGCAAGTCAATATGCTCCACGGGCAGAGTCACGGGCGTATGTCTCTACCGTGTGGGAGATACGGCCTAGGACTTGGGCATGTGCCCAGGCCATGTAAAGTCTGCACATTAATTATGGAATTTAATCTGACACACGGGAGTGTTCCTTGGTCGTGTGAGAATATTGAGTTGATGGCGTCATAGTCAGAATACCAAGGTTTTGGCACACGGGCTAAGACACGGGCGTGTCTAGGCCGTGTGAAGGACACGGGCGTGTGTCTGGCCGTGTGAAAACCCCGGTAGGTTCGAAATAAAAATAAATTTTACACGGGCTAGGGACATGGGCGTGTGAGACCACACGGCCTGCCCACACGGGCGTGTCCCCAAGTCACAGGGGCGTGTGGCCCCTGTTTAGGCAAAAATTTTCAAAGAGTGTAAAAATTTCCAGTTGAACCTCGAAGTCTTTTGGATGTTTGTTTAAGGCCTCGTAGGCCCATGAGATGCATGTTATGACTAAGAAAGAAAAGTTTTTTTTTTTAAAATTGAAAATGAAATTTTATAGCCCGTTATTACATGTTCAAGCAAGATTAAGCATGGTAATGCGTCGTATCCGGTCCCGGCGTTGGACACATGTAAGGGGTGTTACAGCGATACCCTCAAGCCGAAGATGAAGACCATCTACAATGGTATCGCGAGACCCTCTTTGGGTATCACAATATCCACTTGCCAAGGAGCAGCTCATATCATGATTGTTGAAGATATCGCCATATCCTACCTTGGGTATCGTGATATTGATATCGTGAGGGGACAAAAAATGACATCTAGGGTAGTCTTTGTCCAGCCGAAGCACCAAATAGAAAGACACGTTCAAGGACATTTGAGCAATAATTTTGGGATAGAATTGCTGCTAAAAGAAGCCAAATTTGGCTGATGAAAGAGGATGACACATCATGCATAGTTTAGATAGTTTTTTCTTGGTTTTCTCTTAGTTTTCTTCATTTTCTAGGGTTTCTTATTTTTCATCTTCCTCCATACTGTAGATTTCATTTTTTTGCATTTTTCTTCTTGTTCTTATTACTCTTCAAGTTAGTTAAATTAGTTATCGTTGTAACTAGGGTTTATTTGCACTTTTAGTACCTTTTCTTTACTTGTAATGACATTTCAATCTTTGGCTTAATGTTATTTCAATTTCCTTTAGTTTTAGTTGTTGAAAAATTTAACCTTAATATTTCTTTTTCATCATTTTTCTGTTGAATACTTACCTTTACTTTTCCTTTAGGTTTTCCAAGTTAAAAATTTCGACTTTTATTTTCTTGTTAAGTTTATGTTAATGGTTACCATGTTTTCTTCCTTCATGATTGCTAGTGTAGTTTTTAGCATTAGTAACTAAACCTTAAGAGACGTTGGTTGATGGAGATGTGGGTAAGCTAATTTTCGAGTAAGGGACTAAACTGCAATAAATTGGACTAAATTGAATAAATTTAAAAACTTATGATTGACACCCCTAAGGAAAAATCAAGGCAAGTGAGACCGAGAGGTAATCTTGTTGAACATCTATTTATTAGTCCCAGGTTAGCAAGTGAGATTGAGAGATAAATTGGATTAACTTGTCAAATTCGGTAAAATTGAGATTGAGAGGTAAAATGGAACCATTTTAAATTTTACACAATTTAGGTCCCTAATTCAAGAGTTGGTGAACCACATCAAAATCAATCAATCATCGTTTGTCATTTATTTATTAATTTTGTAACGCTACACGTTTTATGATTTAGTCTTTTTGAAGTTAGTTCAAAAATTAGTATAATTACCCTCAACTTTATGGTTGTCGTAATATTTTTTTTTAGCGATTAGTTGGTTAGACACTTTATTTTTCATGCTTGAAGCTAGTTTTGGTTCAATTGCCAACTCTTTTGGGTTCGATACTCAGAGTTCTCTGTACCCCGTTATACAATTATATTACTCCTGACCTGTCACACTTACAAACATCACACAATAATATTTCTTGATTATTTGTTTGAGTTAGTGTTGATTATTCCTCTCATTCCATCGATGTTAGGGAGCAGCAGTCAGAAACATAACAAATACATAGTAACAGATTGCAAATTTTGCAAAAGACATCATTAACTATATACAAACATGCATAAAATAAATTATCTATCCCGCCATAAATCTCATCAACATAAATATTTCAATTATTTAAAATTTAAAATTCAAAATATTAATAAATACACTTATACAATATCTAATACTTCAACATAGACTTCAAGACTACTACGAACCTCCCAATAGGCTTACGAAGGTCACTGTATAACCTACTCACCTGGGGGCAGGCGAAACTTGTGAACCTCACAGCGTACCTCGTGGACATCATAACATACACATAGAAGAGTTTGACATGTGTCATCCACTAAAACCAACAGTGTTGTAGACGCAAAGTTAAATTGTAAGCCCTAGGGCTAGTTCGCGAACATTTACTTGACAAACTTTTAAATAGGGAATATCCAATGAAATAACGTGAGGTCCACGTGGAGAACCAAAGTAATTGATTGTCAGTCTCTGTAAGATGTTTCATCGTAGGACGTAACATCATCATCACTACCAAGATTATTGTAACACCTTACAACTGGCCCAGTCGCTGAGCCCGAATATTAGGATGTCACACCACCGTCACACATTGCATGCATTACAAATGGTCTCGTTATTAAGTACACATCTCTAATTTAGCTTTTGAATAATTATAAGTCATACATATCCTAGTCATCATTAAAACATGCTAAACCTTCATCAAGTGAACTTAAAACGAGAATTAAAAATTTATTAGAATTGCATAGAAAAATTTTGAAGCGAATCACGTAGGTATCAATACTGAAACGATTTCCCCAATTGTCTTTTCTTTGAATCACGAGACTCAATATCAACTTTCCTTTTCTCTTTGGTGAATTCTTCGGCCTTGCACGATCTCTCAACAAGCACCACAAACTCAATATCAGCTTGGATGAGGACTAAAACGGTTTCCCCAACTGTCTTTTCTTTGAATCACGAGACTCAATATCAGCTTTCCTTTTCTCTTTGGCGAATTCTTCGGCCTTGCATGCTCTCTCAACAAGCACCACAAACTCCTTTAATTCGAGGATGCCAACTAATAGTTGGATGTTTTCATTAAATCTGTCATCAAACCTCTTACACATGATGGCTTCGATGGATACGCACTCCCGAGCATATTTGCTGAGCCTTACAAACTTACGCTCATACTCAGTTACCATCATTTGGCCTTGTTTTAGCTCAAGGAATTCCTTTCTTTTCTGATCGATAAACCTTTGGCTAATATACTTCTTTCAGAACTCTTCTTGGAAAAATTCCCATGTTACCCTCTCCCTTGGTACAACCGACACAAGGGTGTTCCACCATTGGTAAGCCGAGTCTCGTAGGAGTGACACAACATAATTTATGCACTCATCAGTTGTGCAAGACAGCTCATCGAATACCCTAATGGTATTTTCTAGCCAAAATTCTGCTCTCTCTAGGTCATCATCTATATTCGCTCGAAATTCCTTGGCCCCTTGCTTTCAAATTCTATCTACCAAAGGTTTTTCTCTTCTAATCGTCTTCACCACTTGGGAAGCTACAGGGGCAGACTGGGGAATTGGAGGAGGTGGAACGTTTAGATTTGCACGAACAAACTCCGAATACCAAGCATTCATCATATGGAGGAAAACTTCTCTAGCCCCTCCGCCCTGACTTAGTGTCACAGGCCCACTTTCAACTGGCATGGTCCCTTCAGCGGGAGCCGGCTGCTCCATCGAGATCCATTTACTAAATAAAAACACAATTTAAATTCGTTAGGATTCGTCACACTATCATATTACATATATGGCATGTATAGCTAGACTCGTACACACACTAGGTTAGTCCGAGAATCAACTAAACCATAGCTCTGATACCACTAAATGTAACACCCCTTACCCGTATCCTATGCCAGAACAAGGTACAAAGCGTTACCTAACTTAATAATATGCATACAAACACTTTTGGGTTATGAAATTTCGTTCAAATTTAAAACTTTTCAAAGTTTGTCTTAAAATCCTTAATATGAGCCTATGAGGCCCAAAACACACTCTAGAAACGGTTCAGGACCAAACCGAGTTCTTTAGAAAAACTTTGGAAAATGTCACTAAAAATAGGGACACACCGTAAAACCCCTAACCCATATCCATCGCTGGACTAGGGTTACAAGGTATTACCGGTCAAATCATAACATTTAAACCACCATGGCTCACACATGCCTAAGACCATGTCTTACCCCGTGTGCAACACTGATTAGGGTCACACGGCCTATCACACGCCCGTGTGTCTAGCCCGTGTACCACACTGACTAGGATCACACGGCCTGACACACGCCCGAGTGTCTGGCCCGTGTGTAAGACTAGTTTGCTTATAATTGGGACAGTATAGAACACGTTAGAGACACACGTCTGTGTGCCCACCCATGTAACACCCCTAACCCGAGGCCATCACCGGAATAGGGTTAAGAGGTATTACCGATCAATCAGAACATTTAACATCTAGAATTTACGACACAAAGTCAATCATCTTCAATCATATTCTTTTACAATCATGTTATCCCTTACCAAGGTCTAGGAGACCTATTTCACATGCTAAAGATAGGGTCGGGTCTAGACCGAAACACATACAAAATTTCATGAAAAGTTAAAACTTTTCTAAAATTCAGGGGATACACGCTCGTGGAAGGAGACCGTGTGCCCTCCATGGCTTCTAGACACCCCCGTGTGACCTCCCGTGTCTATATACTGACTATACCAACACGGTCACTAGGCACGCCCGTGTGCCACAACCGTGTGACATTATAAGCCATTAACAAGGCCAAAATGTCACCCATAAGGGTCAAACCTACAAGCCATATTTACCAAGACATCTCATGCACATATAACCACCAAAAACATACCAAAATATTCATTCAAACCATGCATTCAATACCAATTCCAACCACGACAATTTCAAAGACTAAAACTCATATCATCACAAGCATAATTCATTCATTACCAAATATCGTTCCTTTTCAATTTCACTAATTCATACTAGCAGTTTACCATCACAAAGTTACCATTCATAATTCAATTTCTCAACTCACAATCCATACCAAAAGATGCATCATACATATATACCAAAGTCATTCATGCTAAAACTAGCACATATCTAGCCACATCTCATGGTTACTACAATTTTGAACATGATTCAAATGACCAGCCTATACATGACATATTTTAACTATGTACATCTTTCCAAAATACCCTAAAATAGATTGCCGATAGTGTGACTGAGATGCTAGCGATCCCCTGATCCGAGCTAGCTTTACTGACACTGCAAAACAGATAAACAAATCACACAGTAAGCTTTCTAAAGCTTAGTAAGTTCGACATACAATATAATTATTTAATCAAATCAAACCAATGTATATAATAAACAATCACATAGATCTATTATCTTATATTCATGCTCTCTCATCCATAGCCAAAATACTCATTCTCTCACTCATAGCTTACTTATACTCATCAACCACAAAGGTTCAATATGTACCTTAGCTACACATAGTTATTAAACTTCAAGCTATTCAATGCTCGATGTTACTTGCCGATTATCCTTTAATTTTAATTCAACTTGATCACACACACAGTGCTAAATACATAATCGTAGCATATTTTTCATCGCACACTTAATGGCTATTCTTTTAACCGACTTGTCTCGGCATCGCACACACAGTACCAAATCAATAAGTCGTATCTTTCATATCATCGCACACTCAGTGCCATTCATTTCTATTTCGATTTACATTTTCGCACACTTAGTGCCATCAACTAAATCTTGCACATAGCATTTATATCTCAAACACATATACATTTTCATTTCATAATACTAAAACATATCTAAATAACATGTATCATATCCGAACTTACCTCGGATGTCAAAATACCGAAACGGTCGATTAATCGAGCACTTTCTCTTTGCCTCGATCTCGATCCAAACCTCTCCTTTCTTGGTCTATACACATTTAAATTCAATCCATTCAATCACCATTTCATTCAATTTAGTCCATACACACATATTTAGGGCATTTTACAAAATAGCCCTCACATTTTTACATTTCGACACTTTAGTCCCTATTTCACAAAATCACTAAATTCACATAATTTATCCTAGTACAAGCTTAGCCAAATTCTCACATGCTTATACAAGCCCACACATTTCATTTTTTTTCACATTTTAACCCTTCAATTTGCTATTTTCACAATTTAGCCCTAATTAGCTAAATTCACCAAAAATTCAAAAACAACACATGTTAATCCAACACCAAGTTCTCATATTTTACTATCAATTAGCACATATCTCAAATGTTCATCATTGACTCATCACAAAAACATCATCAATTCACAAAATTACAACATGGGTTAGCTAGAGCTTGAAGCAATGATTACGAAAACGTAGAAATTATCGAAAATCGACTCAAAACAAACCTTAATTTTGGCTTGATAGTAGCCGAATGTATGAGAGCTTTTAACCTTTCTTTTCCTTTGAATTTCGGTGGAAGAATGCATGAAAAAAAAATGTCAATTTTCATATGTTTTATCATATATAATACTTTAATAAACAATTTCATATTTTAACCTTATAATATAAACTTAGAAGACACATTTTCAAAGGTTAATATGGACTAATACCGTCCACTATCTAAAGTAATGGCTAATTTGCCATATAAAACCTCCATCTTTTCAAAGCCACAACATATAAGTACTCATTAATCAATACACAACATTTTTCACTTATGCGATTAAGTCCTTTTTCATAAATCGGCACACAATCGATAAAATTTTCACACAGAATTTTCACACAGGCTATATCACATACTATTCACACAGAAAATAATATTAAATTACCATTCTGACCTCGAATTTGTGGTCTCGAAACTACTGTTCTGACTAAGGTCTAAACCAGACTGTTACAACTCTCTCCCCCTTAGGGATTTTCGTCCCTGAAAATCTTACCAGTGAATAGGTTTGGATATTGCTCTCATATAACATTCTCAGGCTCCCACGTAGCCTCCTTAATTCCATGTTTGTGCCATAACACTTTCACTAAAGAGATTTTCTTATTTCTCAACTCTTTAGTCTCTCGTGCCAAGATTCGGATCAGTTCTTCAATATATGACAAGTCTGACTGGATCTCAACTTCAGTAGGAGCAATCATATGAGACGGGTCTGATCTGTATCGTCGAAGCATTGATACATGAAACACGCTATGAATCTTTTCTAACTCAGATGGCAATTTCAATCTATAAGCAACCGGCCCAACTCGTTCAATAATCTCGTATAGTCTGATGAATCTCGGACTCAGCTTGCACTTCCCACCAAATCGAAGTATTTTCTTCCACGGAGACACTTTCAAAAACACTTTATCACCAACCTCAAACTCGATATCTTTTTATTTCAAATCTGCATAAGATTCCTGACGATCTGTGGCCGCTTTCAAATTGTTACGAATTACCTTCACTTTCTGTTCGGTCTTTTTTATCAGATCAACCCCGTGAATCTTATTCTCACTCAGCTCAGTCCAATATAATGGAGTTTGACACTTTTGACCATAAAGAGCCTCATATGGTACCATTTTGATACTAGATTGAAAACTATTGTTATAAGCAAACTCAATCAATAATAAGTGCTTTTCCCACGTTTTGTCAAATTCAAGTATGCAACATCTCAGCATGTCTTCAAGAATCTGAATGATTAGCTCGGATTGACCATCCGTTTGCGGATGAAAAATAGTACTAAAATACAATTTTGTGCCTAAAGCATCTTGCAATTTCTTCTAAAATCGCGAGGTAAATCTCGGATCTCTGTCAAACACTGTAGATAACGGTACTCCATGCAATCTCACAATCTCATCAATATACAGTTCAACTAACTTATCTAAAGAATAATTGGTTGTCACCGGAACGAAATGAGCTGATTTCGTTAATCTGGCCACTATCACCCAGATTGCATCTTTCTTACTCAGAGATAAGGGCAAACCCGACACAAAGTCTATCGTAATTCTTTCCCATTTCCAGTCAGGAATCATAATCAATTGTAACAAACCAGACGGAACTTGATGTTTAGCTTTGACTTGCTGACAAACTAAACATTTCGACACAAAGTCAGAAATGTCTCTTTTCATGCCATGCCACAAATAGAACTATTTCAGATCATTATACATCTTTGTACTCCCCGGATGTACAGTCAAATGACTATTGTGAGCTTCAGTCAAAATCATCGAAATCAACCCTGAATTTCTCAGAACACAAATCCGGTCTCTAAATCTCAGACAATTATCACTATCTACTCGAAATTCTGATTTAGCATTTGATTCACACAGAATTCGTTTAGCCATCATTTCAACATTATTTTTCTGAGCATCACAAATCTGCTATACAAACATCGGCTTAACTTTCAATTCAGCTACCACCGCATTAGCATCACACAGATCTATTTGATTACTCAAAGCTTGCAAAGCATATAATGATTTTCGACTCAAGGCATCAGCTACAACATTAGCTTTACCCAGGTGGTAATCTATCACAAGTTCGTAGTCTTTCAACAATTCTAACCATCTTCTTTGTCGCAAGTTCAAATCTTTCTAAATCATCAAATACTTTAAACTCTTATGATCAGTATAAATATGACATTTTTCTCCAAACAGATAGTGACGCCAAATCTTCAATGCAAACACAATCACAGCCAATTCAAGATCATACGTTGGATAATTCTTTTCATGTGGTTTTAACTATCTCGAAGCGTATGCAATGACTTTCCCTTCTTGCATCAGTATACAGCCTAGACCATTCAATGATGCATCACTGCAAACTACAAACTCTTTGACCAATTCAGGTTGAATCAACACTGGTGCTTCTGTTAACAACACTTTCAACTGCTCAAAAATCTGTTAGCACTTATCTGACCATTCGAATCTAACATCCTTCTGTAACAATTTTGTCAATGGGGTCGCAATCATCGAAAAACCTTTAAAAAATCGCCTATAATATCCCGCTAGTCCCAGAAAACTACGAACTTCAGACACACTTCTCGGAGGTTTCCATTCCAAAATAGCGGAGATTTTACTCGGATCAACTTGTATTCCAGCAGCTCATACAACATGTCCCAGAAAACCAACCTCACGCAACCAAAATTCACATTTGCTATACTTTGCATACAACTGTTTCTCATGTAGAGTTTGTAGCACGATTCTCAAATGTTTGGCATGTTGCGTCTCATCACACGAATAAATCAAAATATCATCAATGAACACCACCACGAAGCGATCTAAATACGGTCTGAATATCTGATTCATCAAATCCATAAACACTGCAGGAGCATTTGTTAGTCCGAAAGGCATCACTAAGAATTCATAATGTCCGTACCTCATTCTGAAAGCAGTTTTCGGTACATCAGATTCTTTAACTCTTAACTGATAGTAGCCTGATCTCAAATTTATCTTAGAAAACACTGTAGCTCCCTTCAGCTGATCAAACAAATCATTGATACGAGGTAATGGATATTTGTTCTTTATTGTCACTTTATTCAACTGTCGATAATCAATACACATTCTCATAGTTCCATCTTTCTTTTTCACGAATAGCATAGGAGCTCCCCAGGGTGAGAAACTCGATCGTGCAAATCCTCTGTCGGTCAATTCTTGCAACTGCGATTTTAACTCTTTCAACTCTATTGGTTTCATTCTATATGGAGTTATAGAAATGGGAGTAGTCCCCAGCACTAATTCAATACCAAATTCCACTTCTTGAATTGGAGGTAATCCCGGCAGCTCTTCAGGAAACACATCTGGAAACTCACATACCACAGGCACGAATTCAACTTTCTTTTCCAACACTTTTGTATCAATCACGTATGCCAAATAAGCTTCACAACCCTTTCTCACATAGTTCATGGCTATCATCACAGATACGACAGCTGGTAATCCTTTCATATCACTGGATTCAATTCAAACTAGCTCACCGTTCTAACTCTTCAACTCAATACTCTTTCTTTTACAATTCACGATGGCATTATGCAAAGTAAGCCAATCCATACCCAGAATTATGTCAAATTCATCGAAGGGAAGCAACATCAAATTGACCAGAAAACATATATCACGAAAAATCAATGGGCAATTCTTGCACACCTTATCCACCAAAACACACTTGCCTAAGGGGTTCAATACTCTAATCACGAATTTAGTAGACTCAACAGGTAGAGTCTTATTCAATACTAAATTCATACACACATAGGAATGAGTTGATCCTGGGTCTATCAATGCAATGACATTAGTATCAAATAAAGTGAAAGTACCGATGATGACGTCCGAAGATGATGCTTCCTCTCGTGCACGTATAGTATAGGCTCGAGCAAGTGCTCTCGCTTCTAACCTCACAGCTGTATCAGTTGTCCCTCACTGACTTTCGCTCACATTTCTGTTGTTTTTGGGTGGTCTACCTCTAGCCGTCATATTACTCAGTCTTTCATTCTGAACATTTTCCTCTTCGACCATTTTCGGCCAATCTCGAATAAAATGATCTCGAGATCCACATTTGTAACAAACTCTATTGTTGTACTTGCCCCAGCACTCTCCCACATGTCGTCTTCCACACTGTCTGTATTCCGATTTGTTACTCTTAACACTACCAACACTCGATTCATTCAGAGCTTGAATTCGTAAACCAGTACTTTGTCTCAAACGATCTCTACTTGGATGTCCAAATGAAACATTTGAACGATTGTTTACATCTCTATATCTCTTTGCTGAAGATTGAGAGAACTTATTCATCGATCTCTTTCTTTCATCACGAGCCTCAGAATCAGTTTTCTTCTTTTCTTTACTGAGTTCCTCAGCTTTGCATGCTCTTTTGACTAATACAACAAATTCATTAATATCAAGTATCCCAACCAACAATTTAATGTCTTCATTAAATCCCTCTATGAAACATGTGCACATAGTAGCTTCGGTCGAAACACATTCTCTCGCATATTGACTCAATCTTACAAATTCTCGTTCGTACTCAGTAACAGAAAAACGGCTCTATTTCAATTCTAGAAACTCTTTACGTTTCTGATCAATGAAGCGTTGACTGATATACTTCTTCCTGAACTCAGCTTGAAAGAAATCCTAGGTGATTCTCTCTCTCAGAACCACAGATATCAACATTTTTCACCACTTGTAAGTTGTATCTCTTAACAAGGAAACTGCACACTTAATGCACTCATCAGGGTTCAACGACATCTCATCAAATACTCTGATTGTATTCTCAAGTCAAAACTCAGCTCACTCAATATCGTCATCCGATGTGGCCCTAAACTCTTCGGCCCCGTACTTGCGAATCATATCCACAAGAGGTTTATTCAATCTGATCGGATCTACAACTTGTGGCACAACAAGTACTTGTGAGGGTAGAGGTTGTGGAGTAGTCAGATTCGTTCGAATGAACTTCGTAAACCATTCACTCATCATTCGGAAGAAGGCTTGCTTCGCCTCTCCTCCCTCACCACTATCATTCGGCTTAGATGTGGTCGGTGCTGTCCCTTGAGCGGGAGCAGGCGCATTGCTTTCTACATCATCAGCAACTGCTCGATCGGGATCCATTACAATATGAAAACACATTTTTAGCTGTCAGAATTCATCACACTATCGCAATTTCAAATATGGCATGTATAGCTAGACTCACACGTGCTCGTTAGTCTGAGAATTGACTAAACTGTAGCTCTGATACCAATAAAATGTAACACCCCTAACCCGAGACCATCGCCGAAATAGGGTTAAAAGGTGTTACCGATCAATCAAAACATTTAACATCTAGAATTTACGACACAAAGTCAATCACCTTCAATCACATTCTTTTACAATCATGTTGTCCCTTATCAAGGTCTACGAGACCTATTTCACATGCTAAAGATAGGGTCGGGACTAAATCGAAATTCATACAAAATTTCATGAAAAGTTAAAACTTTTCTAAAATTCAGGGGATACACGCCCGTGGAAGGAGACCGTGTGCCCTCCACGGCTTCTAGACACCCCCGTGTGACCTCCCGTGTCCATATACTGACTATACCAACACGGTCACTAGGCACGCCCGTGTGCCATGGCCGTGTGCTACTAGGCCATATACTGACTTCCCCACCACGGCCATCAAGCACGCCCGTGTGCCATGGCCGTGTACTCTTAGCTAGCTACAGACTTGTACACCACGGCTAGCTAACATCCCCGTGTCGAGGCCGTGTGCTACTAAGCTACATTCTGCCAATTCACTCACGGTCTTTAGGCACGCCCGTGTGCCACAACCGTGTGACATTATAGGCCATTAACAAGGCCAAAATGTCACCCATAAGGGTCAAACCTACAAGCCATATTTACCAAGACATCTCATGCACATATAACCACCAAAAACATACCAAAATAGTCATTCAAACCATGCATTCAATACCAATTCCAACCATGACAATTTCAAAGAATAAAAATCATATCATCACAAGCATAATTCATTCATTACCAAACATCATTCCTTTTCAATTTCACTAACATTTTACCATCACAAAGTTATCATTCATAAGTCAATTTCTCAACTCACAATCCATACCAAAAGATGCATCATACATATATACCAAAGTCATTCATGCTAAAACTAGCACATATCTAGCCACATCTTATGGCTACTACAATTTCAAACATGATTCAAATGACCAGCCTATACATGCCATATTTTAACTATGTACATCTTTCCAAAATACCCCGAAATAGATTGCCGATAGTGTGACTGAGATGCTGACGATCCCCTGATCCGAGCTAGCTTTACTGACGCCGCAAAGCAGAGAAACAAATCACACAGTAAGCTTTCTAATGCCTAGTAAGTTCGACATACAATACAATTATTTAATCAAATCAAACCAATGTATATAATAAACAATCACATAGATTTATTATCTTATATTCATGCTCTCTCATCCATAGCCAAAATACTCATTCTCTCACTCATAGCTTACTTATACTCATCAACCATAAAGGTTCAATACGTACCTTAGCTACACACAGTTATTAAACTTCCAAGCTATTCAATGCTCGATGTTACTTGCCGGTCATCATTTAATTTTCATTCAACTTGATCACACACACAGTGCTAAATGCATAATCGTAGCATATTTGTCATCGCACACTTAGTGCCTATTCTTTTAATCGACTTGTATCGTGGTCGCACACATGTTGCCAAATCAATAAGCTATATCTTTCATATCATCGCACACTCAGTGCCATTCATTTCTATTTCGATTTACATTTTCGCACACTTAGTGCCATCAACTAAATCTTGCACATAGCATTTATATCTCAAACACATATACATTTTCATTTCATAATACTAAAACATATCTTAATAACAGGTATCATATCCGAACTTACCTCGGATGTCAAAATACTGAAACGGTCGATTAATTGAGCACTTTCTCTTTGCCTCAATCTCGATCCGAACCTCTCTTTTCTTGGTCTATACACATTCAAATTCAATCCATTCAATCATCATTTCATTCAATTTAGTCCATACACACACATTTAGGGCATTTTACAAAATAGCCCTTACATTTTTACATCTCGACACTTTAGTCCCTATTTCACAAAATCACCAAATTCACATAATTTCTCCTAGTACAAGCCTAGCCGAATTCTCACCATGCTTATACAAGCCCACACATTTCATTTTTTTCACATTTTAACCTTTCAATTTTCTATTTTCACAATTTAGCCCTGATTAGCTAAATTCACCAAAAATTCAAAAACAACACATGTTAATCCAACACCAAGTTCTCATATTTTACTATCAACTAGCACATAGCTCAAATGTTCATCATTGACTCATCATAAAAACATCATCAATTCACAAAATTACAACATGGGTTAGCTAGAGCACGAAGCAATGATTACGAAAACGTAGAAATTATCGAAAACCACTCAAAACATACCTTAATTTTGGCTTGATAGTAGCCGAATATATGAGAGCTTTTAACCTTTCTTTTCCTTTGAATTTCGTTGGAAGAATGCATGAAAAAAATATCCATTTTCATATGTTTTATCATATATAATACTTTAATAAACAATTTCCCATTTTAACCTTATAATATAAACTTATAAGACACATTTTCAAAGGTTAAATATGGACTAATACCGTCCACTATCTAAAGTAATGGCTAATTTGCCATATAAAACTTCCATCTTTTCAAAGTCACAACATATAAGTACTCATAAATCAGCACACAGCATTTTTCACTTATGCGATTAAGTCCTTTTTCATAAATCGGCACACAATCAATAAAATTTTCACGCAGAATTTTCACACAGGCTATATCACATACTATTCACACAGAAAATAATATTAAATTACCATTCTTACCTCGAATTTATGGTCTCGAAACGACTGTTCTAAATAAGGTCTTAACCGGGTTGTTACACCCGTGTGGACAATTATAGGCCATTTACAAGGCCAAATTGCCACCCAATTTGGATCATCCCTACATGTTCAATTCCAATATCAAATAACAAACAAATCATTCACCATCTCAAACACCAATTCAAATATGAAACATACCATTTCTTTTTTACCAAAGTACACCATATTGGCCATTCACACAAGACTATATATATATACATCACATACACCATTTTCACATAGCCAAAACATGTACCAAAATCATTCCATTATCAAGCCATATCACATGGCAAGTTTTATACATCTCAAAACATTCCACAACCTCACTAGCCTATATACCATAAATACAACTTTCAAAAGGTACCAAAATAGATGTCCAATAGTGTGATTGAGTCGCTGAAGATCCCCAGATTTAAGCTAGCTTTAATGACACTGTAAAACATAGAAGACTTCACACAGTAAGCTTTAAATCTTAGTAAGTTCTTAATATAACACAATTAACTCAACAATTCAAATTCAATAAACAAAATTATCTATCACTTAGTTCAATTCACATCACTACTCAATCTCACCCATGGCTATTACTCAATTTCATGCCATATCTATGGGTTCATGTACAAGAATTTATAATGCTACTCAATCCAACCCTTTTCATTATTCATTCACATAATCTTCCATTTATCTCATACACATTATCATCAACCACATAGAATCTGTACATACATGTACCATCACATTTTTATCTAACATATTTACCACTCAATGCTCGATGTCACGATTCATTCGATCCTCTTTAAACAATTGATGAACCCGCACACTTAATGCCAATTGATTAGCTGAAGCTATAATAATATCGCACACTCGGTACCTTCACATTAAACCAAATTTGTTTCAATATCGCATACGTAGTGCCAAATAATATAGCCGATGCTTTCTTTATCTCGCACATTTAGTGCCATTCAACACTGTATCGATTCTATTTATGCACACTTAGTGCCACATATCTTCGAACTCACATTTTGCAACACCAAACTCCATAATCACATTTCCATTCATTTCATCACATATGAACATTATGTAAATAATATGTATTGTACACGAACTTACCTCGGACGTAGAAACAATGACACTAGTCAATCAATCGAGCATTTTGTTCTTGCCTCGATCTAGGTCCAAATTTCTCCTTTCTTGGCCTATATAAAATTAGAT
Source organism: Gossypium bickii (assembly GCA_025503065.1). Lineage (NCBI taxonomy): Eukaryota > Viridiplantae > Streptophyta > Magnoliopsida > Malvales > Malvaceae > Gossypium > Gossypium bickii. The sequence continues at coordinate 104,383,454 of CP106715.1, forward strand.
TCAACTCATTCAATCACATTTTTACTCAATTTAGACCACAACACATAATTAGGGCATTTTGCACTTTAGCCATTATAATTTCACACTTTAGCATTTTAGTCCTTATTACACAAATACATTAAATTCAAAAAATCCAATTTAATCCATGCTTATTCGAATTACCATAGTGCCCCTAACAACCCATATTTCACATTTATTTCATATTTTAGCCCCTCAATTTCTCATTTTCATAATTTAGCCCATAATACTCAAATTCATCAAAAATCCAAATACAAAACGTGTTAACCCAACACATATCTTTCATTTTTCATCAACTAACATCACAAAGCTCACAATTTCATCAATGGCATAACTCAAAATCTTTATTAAATTCAGAAATTGAGACATGGGCTTGATAGAACACAAAGCAACGATCACAAAAACATAAAAATAATTAAAAACCGAGCTCAAAACATACCTTAATCAAGAAAAACAATAGCCGAACCCTAGCTAGCTCTTTTTCTTTTCTTTTTCTTTAAATTTTCGATAAAAACATAGATGATAACATATAGTTTTTGTTTTGGTTTTATTTAATATACCTTAATAACCAATTTAGAAATTTAACCTTAATTAAAACATTATAAAATCATTCATTTAATGGCCATTTATGTCAAATTCCACTATCAATGGTCTAATATCAACATGAGGACCTTTCACTTAATAAGCCATGGCAATTAAGCACTTTTAACTACTAGTACACAGCTTTTGCATTTTACACGATTAGGTCCTTTTTCACAAATCGACACACAAACGATAAAATTTTCACACAGAACTTTCACAAATACTTTATCACATGCCATCAACACTAAAAATAATATTAAATTATTTCTCTGACCTCAAATTTGTGGTCCCGAAACCACTATTCCAACTAGGGTCTAAACTGGGCTGTTACACACAGGCCCGTGTAGAAGGGCGACACGCCCGTGTGACCTAATAACATGGCCATGTTGAAGGACTGTGTGACTCACGCTGCCTTAGCATTTAGGGACACGCCTGTGATCGTGTGTCAAAGTTTTAAAAATTTATATAAGGAATGATCGAGCCTAGAAACTAACAACGATTGAGGCAAGCGCACCTATCGAACAGTAGTATAGTTTAGTGGCAAGACCAGATTGTCGAACCCAAAGGAACCAAAAGTACTAATACTAACTTTCTTTTTATCATTTAGCCTAAGAGTTGAAGGAATGGTTATTTAATCTAAAATTAACTAACTATTAAGCTAAAGATGCTAAGACAAAGAGAATGAATTGGGAAAATACTTGTGGGAAAAACCAATTGATTAAGACAATACCCGAGGAAGAATCCACCTAGACTTCACTTGTTATTTAACTTTGAACCAAATGATTTATTCACTTGACTTGATCCGTAGGATTCCCTGATTTATATTAATACCTCTTTCGAGGCTACTAACGTCTAACCCTAGGTTGATTAATTGAAATCTCTTTCTAATTAAAACCTCTAGAATTGCATTAACTCGACCTATGGACTCCCAATTAGGTTTGACCCTAATTTGGCATATTTTCGTCATCCTATTTCTAGAGTTGCGATCAACTCCGCTTAATTATGCTAGATCTACTCTTAAACAGGGACTTTTGCTCTACTGCCTGAGCACATCAATACTTGAACCAATATCTTGAAATATCAAAGCAAGAATAAAGAACACATAATTAAGAATAAATCAAATATTTATCATAGAGTTCAGAAAACGATAACAAGATCCGTCTTAGGTTTCATCCCCCTCAGGTATCTGAGGGTTTAGTTCATAATAAAAGAATACATCTCAGAAGAAAATAAAAAACAAAACATAAGAAAAACCCTAAAACCCCCTGAAGGAAATTGAAGGAAAGATCTTCTGTCTTGAGTATAACTCCGGCTTCGTGAGATGAATCAACTAGCTTTCTTCGAGTAAATCCCACAATTCTGGCCTCTCTAGCTTGGCTCTTCGGCCTAACTGGACGCCCCTTGAAGGTTAGCCTTAAGGGTGTTTATATAAGCTTTCGGAATGGCTTTCTTTTCCTCTAAGTACCCTAACCTGAGTAAAACTCTTCTTTGTCCCGGCACAGCCGTGTGGGCTTGGGCCCAGGCCGTGTCGATTTAGTGATTTGGCCCATTTACTCCGTTTTAAGCCTGTTTCTAGTTCTTCTCATCATCCGATGCTCTCCTGAGTATAAAACATAAAAACAAAGGATTAAGAGTACCAAATTCCACAATTCAAGGTTTAAATCATCCAAAAGTATGCTAAATATGGGATTAAAATATGTTCAAATTACGGTTTATCAGCCCATGTCCCTTGCCCGCATGGATTTATTTTACAATTCGAACCTACAGGGGTTTTCGCACGGCCTGGAACACGCCCGTGTCCCCCACACAGCCATGACACGCCCGTGTCTCAGCCCGTGTGCAAAAACCTTGACATTCTGTTTCTGACATTAGCAACATTTTATGTAACACCCCTAACCCGTATCTGTCGTCAGACTAGGGTTAAAGGCATTACCGGACCGATCAGAAACATTTTCAGAAGTTCATACATTCATCCATCCATCTCAAATATAATGTCCCTTAATACGGTCAATGAGACCTAAAACATGCTTATAAATTGGGTCGGGACTAAACCGAAACACATACAGACATTCTCAGAAATTTAGAACTTTTCTAAGTTTCAGGGGTTACACGCCCGTGTGGGCAGGCCGTGTGCCTCCCACGGCTGCTAGACACACCCGTGTGTCCTTCCCCTGGTCGAAACTAACTTTTCTTCCACGGCCATCAAGCACGCCCGTGTACTCTAGCCATGGTCGATCCTGTCAAAAATCACACGGCTACTAGGTACGTCCGTGTACCAAGGCCGTGTACTCCTATGCTAGCTACTGAATTAGCCCCACGGTCATTAGGCACGCCCGTGTGCCACAACCGTGTGACATTATAGGTCATTTTCAAGGCCAAGATGCCACCCACTTGTGTCTTACCTACAAGCAATATTTACCAACACATTTCATGTATACTAGATAACCAAAATAACCATTCAATCTAGACATTCAATATCCATTTCAACCATGCCAACTTCCAAGACCAAAACATATGTATATCAAGTATAATTGATCTAAATGCTTACCAAAAAAACTTGACTAATTCATGTGCTTTAACCATCACAAAACACATGAATTCATCAAAATCTCATTTCAAAAACTTCATCAATTCTCAAAATTAATACATAGGTTTTGTAGTAGACAAAGCAACGATTGTAGAAACGTAGAAATTATCAAAAACCGAAGTCAAAACTTACCATAATTCAAGCTTGCAAGTGCTGAAACCTAGGATAGTTTTCTTTCTTTTCTTCTTTCAATATTCGGCTAAATGGATGAACATTATAGCCATTTACAAACTTTTGTTTTACTTAATATTATGTTATTAACTCATTTACAAAATTAACCTTAATGCTAAACATATATAACATATAGGCATAAGGCTATTAATGACTTTTAATCATCCATCATCTATGTATTGGCTTAATTGCCATATAAGGCCTTCACCTTTACAAAGCCACAACACATTGGTATTTTAACAAATAGCAAGCAACTTTCACATTTAATGCAATTTAATCCTTTTGTCAAATTAAACACACAAACAGACAAATTAACTTACAGAACTTTATCACATGCTTAGTCACATATCGAAAACATAGAAATAAATATTAAAATATTATACTGGCTCAGATTTGTGGTCCCGAAACCACTGTTCCAACTAGGGTGTAAATTAAAATGTTACAATTCTCCCCCCTTAGGGATTTTCGTCCCCGAAAATCTTACCATTAAACAGAGTCGGATATTACTGTTTCATTGAATCTTCTGACTCCCATGTTGCCTCTTCTATTCCGTGTCGATTCCATAATACTTTCACTAATGGAATTTTCTTGTTTCTCAACTCTTTCACTTCACGAGCTAAGATACAGATCGGTTCCTCTTCATATGTCATATCTGATCGGATTTCAATTTTAGGTGGGGCAATCACATGTGACGTATTGGATCGATATCTACGGAGCATCGAAACATGAAATACATTGTGTATCTTTTCTAGCTCAGAGGGCAACCTTAATCTATATACAACAGGCCTAACTCATTCAATGATCTCATACGGTCCGATGAACCTCGGACTTAATTTGCCTTTACGTCTAAATCGGAGTACTTTCTTCCACAGAGACATTTAGAAATACTTTGTCACCGATTTCAAATTCTATATCTTTTCATTTCAAGTCCGCATAAGACTTCTGACGATCAGATGCTGCTTTCAAACAATCTCGGATTAGTTTCACTTTCTGTTTTGAATCTTTTATCAAATCAACCCCATGTAGCTTATTTTCACTGAGCTCAGTCCAATACAGAGGTGTACGACATTTACGTCCGTACAAAGCTTCATAAGGTGCCATTTTGATACTTGACTGAAAACTATTATTGTATGCAAATTCAATCAATGGCAGATATTGTTCCCACGTATCATTAAACTCAAGTATACAACATCTTAACATATCTTCGAGAATCTGAATGATCTGCTCGGATTGACCATCTGTTTGCAGATGAAAAGCTGTACTAAAATGCAGTTTCGTGCCTAAAGCTTCTTGTAATTTCTTCCAGAACCTCGATGTAAATCTTGGATCCCTATCTGACACAATAGATAGTGGCACCCCGTGCTATCTAACAATCTCAGAAATATAAAGGTCGGCTAATCTATCAAGTAAATAGTTAGATCTTACCGAATTAAAATGGGCAGATTTTGTCAATCGGTCAACTATGACCTAAATCACATCTTTCTTTCTTGGAGTCTGAGGCAAACTAGAAACAAAATCCATTGTCACTCTATCCCATTTCCATTCAAGAATTAGAATTGGCTGTAACAAACCAGACAGAACTTTATGTTCGGCTTTCACTTGTTGACAAATTAAGCATTTCGAAACAAAGTTAGAAATGTCTCGTTTCATACCAGACCACCAATAGCATTGCTTTAGATCATGGTACATCTTTGTACTTCTCAGATGAACAGATAGATGACTGTTATGTACTTCACCTAAAATCAGCTGAATCAACTCCGAATTTCTCGGAACACAGATACGACCTCAAAAATTCAAGCAATCATCAATAACTTGAAATTTAGATTCAGAATTCGAATCACACTGGGCTCGTTTCGCTAATAACTCATTATCAGATTTCTGAGCATCACATATCTGCTGTATAAACAATGGTTTCGCTTTTAACTTAGCTAACACAGAACAATCATCAGACAAATCTAACTGAGCCTTCAAAGCACGTAGTGCAAACAATGATTTTCTACTCAAAGCATTAGCAACAACATTCGCTTTACCTGGATGATACTCTATCACGAGCTCATAATCTTTTAACAGCTCTAACCATCTTCTTTGATGCAGGTTCAAATCTTTTTGAGTCATCAGATATTTCAGACTTTTATGATCTGAAAACACATGACATTTTTCACCGTACAGGTAATGGAGCCAAATCTTAAGTGCAAGCACAATCGCAGCTAGTTCAAGGTCGTGTGTCGGATAATTCTTTTCATGAGGTTTCAATTGTCTCGAGGCATAAGCTATAACATTTCCTTCCTGCATCAAAACACATCCCAGACAATTTAACGAAACATTACTATATATAACAAATTCTTTACCCGATTTTGGCTGTACTAACACTAGAGCTTCTGTTAACAAAGTTTTCAACTGATCAAAACTTTTCTGGCATTTATATGATCATTCAAGTCTAACATCTTTCTGAAGTATTCTAGTCAACGGAGTAGCTATCACTGAAAATCCTTTTACAAATCGACGATAATAACCAGCTAAACCCAGAAAACTACGGACTTCATATACATTTCTCGGAGGTTTCCAATTCAGAATAGCAGAAATCTTACTTGGATCCACTCGATTCCGTGTGTGACACAATATGTCCCTTTAAAACTAACCTCGTAAAACGAAATTCACATTTGCTGAATTTCGCGTACAATTGCTTTTCTCTCAAAGTTTGCAATACAATTTTCAAATGTTCAACATGCTCGTTTTCATCACGTGAATAAATCAAGATGTCATCTATGAATACCACAGCGAATCGATCTAGGTACGGTCTGAAAATTCTATTCATCAAATCCATAAAAATAGCAAGAGCATTGGTTAATCCAAATGGCATAACTAAAAACTCATAGTGCCCGTACCTCATTCTGAAAGCAGTCTTCGGAATGTCTGAATCTTTAACTCTCAACTGGTAGTATCCCGATCTTAGATCAATCTTAGAAAATACAATAGCTCCTTTTAAATGATCAAATAAATCATCTATTCGAGGCAACGGATATTTATTTTTTATTGTCACTTTATTCAACTGACGGTAATCGATACACATCCTCATCATGCCATCTTTCTTTTTCACAAACAGAACAGGAGCACCCCAAGGCGAGAAACTTGGTCTAGCAAACCCCTTATCGGTCAATTCTTGCAATTGTGACTTTAACTCTTTCAACTTTGTTGGTGCCATTTTATACGGAGTTATCAATATAGGTGTAGTACCAGGCAGTAAATCAATACTAAACTCAACTTCATGAATCGGAGGCAAACCCGGTAATTCTTCAGGGAATACATCGGAAAACTCACAGACAATAGGCACTGATTCAACTTTCTTCTCAGACACTTTCGAATCAATCACATAAGCAAAATATGCTTCATAACCCTTTTACACATAACTTTAAGCTTTCAAAATAGATATCACAGCAGGCAATCCATTCAAATCATTAGACTTAACTCGTATAATCTCATCATTCGGACATCTCAAATCAATAGTCTTTCTTTTACAATTCACAACAGCATCATGCAAAGTCAACCAATCCATACCCAGAATAATATCGAACTCATCAAATGGTAGAAGCATCAGATCAGCAGGGAAACAGATATCTCGAAACATTAACGGACAGTTCTTGCATACCTTGTCAACAAGGACACTTTTACCTAAGGGGTTCGATACTTTTATAGCAAACTCATTAGACTCTACAGGTAAAGTTTTACTGAATACTAAATTCATGCATATATACGAATGCGTAGAACCAGGGTCTATCAATGTAATCATAGAAGTATCATAAAGTATAAAATTACCCGTTATAACATCTGAAGATGAAGCTTCCTCTTGAACTCGGATAGCATACGCTCTGGCAGGCGCTCTAGCTTCAGACTTGGCAGCATTGTCTCTCATAGTTCTCTGACTACCACTGACATTTCTTACATTCTTCGAATGTCTACCTCTCACAGGTGCATTATCATATCTCAGATTTTGAACAGTCTCTAGCTCGACAGACTCAGCACAATCACGGATAAAATGATCAAGTGATCCACATCAGAAGCAAGCTCTGTCATTTAATCTACAGCTTCCTAGATGCCTTTTTCCACAATGTTTACATTCAGATCTCTCAGATCGAGCATTACTAACGCTAGCCACTAAAGTTGCTGGAGTTTTAGAACTCATTTGCGATCTAGATTGATTTCTGTTCGAATGTTCCACATTATCTCTGGAACGACTTTGATTATCTCTGAATCTTTTCGGAGTAGACTGAAATGATTTACTCTGAAATCTCTTTCTCATATCTCGAGCTTCAGACTCAGCTTTTCTTTTATCTTTCCCGAGTGCCTCAGCTTTGCACGCTCGATCAACGAGTATAACAAACTCTTTTATTTCCAATATCCCGACTAACAGGCAAATATCTTCATTAAGACCATCTTCAAATCTTTTGCACATTATAGCTTCAGATGATACACATTCCCGAGGTTACTGACTCAATCTCACGAACTCTCATTCATATTTTGAAATAGTTATTCCGCCCTGTTTTAGTTCCAAAATTTCTTTTCGTTTCTGATCGATGAATCTTTCACTGACATATTTCTTCCGGAACTCGATCTGAAAGAAGTCCCATGTAACTTGCTCTTTCAAAACAACAGAAATCAAAGTTTTCCACCATTGATAGACTGCATCCCAAAGTAATGATACAACACACTTTATACACTCTTCTGAAGTCAAAGACATCTCATCAAATACTCGGATCATGTTTTCTAACCAGAACTCAGCTTTTTCAGCATCATTCATCATTAGTAGCTCGAAACTCTTCAGCCTCATACTTGCGGATCTTGTCAACCGGAGGCTTATTCCACGGATTTAGATTTGCAGTCAGAGGTATATCGGATGTCTGAGGGGGATTAACCGAGGGCGGAGGTTGTGAAACAGTCGGGTTATTCTTTACAAATTGAGTGAACCACTCACTCATCATCTGAAAAAAAGCTTGTTTAGCTTCTCCCTCTTAACCACTCGTACCCGGTCTCGAATTAGAGAGCACTGTCCCTTGCGCGGGAGCAGGCGCATTACTCTCTACGTTGTCAGCTACGGCTCTATCGGGATCCATTGCTATACAGAAATCACATTTTATACGTCAAGATTTGTCACACTATCACGATTCAGATATATGGCATTTATAGCTAGACTCTGACATGCTACATTAGTCCGAGAATCGACTAAACCGTAGCTCTGATACCAACCAAATGTACCACCCCTAACCCGTATCCGTCGCCGGACTAGGGTTAAAGGCGTTACTGGACCGATCGAAAACATTTCCAGAAGTTCATAAATTCATCCATCCATCTCAAACATAATGTCCCTTAATACGGTCAATGAGACCTAAAACATGCTTATAAACCTGATCGCTGAAAATCAGAGCTTTAAAATTTATAAAAGAATGATCAAACCTGGAAACTAACTCTGACAACGATTAAAGGCAAGTGTACCTACCGACCAGTAGTATAGCTTAGGCAAGACCGAATATCGAACCCAAAGGAACTAAGAGTACTAATACTAACTTTCTCTTTATTATTTAGCCTTAAAAATAGAGTGAAGTTGCTTTTAACTATATTGACGAAGTACTAAACTAAGGACACAAAGACAAAAAGGATGAATAAGAAAATAACTTTGAAGGAAAACTCAGTTGATTACGATGATATCTTCAGGAAGAATCCACCTAGACTTCACTTATTAATTAACCCTAAATTATATGATTTCTTTTACTTAGCTTGATCCGTAAGACTCCTTAACCTATATTAAACCCTCTCTCGAGGCAAATAATGTCTAACCCTAGGTTAATTAGTGAAACTCTCATTCGCTTATAATAACCCCCTAGGATAGCAGTAAATCGATTAATGGACTCCCATATTAGGTTTCACACTAATCCGGCAAAATCTCATAACCCTATCTCTAGGCGTTCGATCAACTCCGCTTAATTATGTTAAATCTACTTTTAGGCAGGGTCTATTCCTCCTCCACCTAAGCACATTAGATTTGGATTAAGCAACATAATTAAGAACAAACTAAGTAATTATCATATAACTTAAAAATCAAATAAAAAGATTCATCTAGGTTTTATCCCTTTCAGGTATCTAAGGGGTTTAGTTCATAATGAATAAACAAAACATCGCAAGAGAAAAGATAAAACAAAACATAAGAAAATCCTAAAACCCCCTAAAGGATTTGAAGGAGAATTTCGCCGTCTTGAGTATAACTCCGGCTTCTTAGGATGGATCAACTGGCTATCTTCGCATTATTCCCTAATTCTGACCTTCTCGGCTTGGCTCCTTGGCCTAGCTTTGACGCCGGTTTTGGCTTTTGCCGAACTCCCCTTTCAAGTTGCTCCCTTGGGTGTTTATATAGGCTTTGAGATGCCTTACTTGGTCCTTAAGTATCCTAATTTAAGTAGAATTCCTACTAGGCTGTTTGAATAGGCTTTGGAATGTGTTTCTTTGCCTCCAAGTATCCTTTCCCAAATGAAATTGCTCTTTCCAGCGACAGGGACACGGCCATGGCACAAGTCCGTGGAAATCGTGGCTAGGCCATGCTCGGACTTCTTTAATGAGGCACGGCCATGTGAGTCGAGATCTGGCCGTGTTCTTGATGACTGGCGCGGCATGATCGTGTGGTCTTGGGCCCAGGCCGTGTCAATTTCGTGATATGGCCTATTTACTCCGTTTTGGGCCCATTTTATGTTCTTTTTATCCCCGGGTGCTTTCCTGGGTATAAGACATGAAAAGAAAGGATTAAGATCACCTTTTTACATAAATCGAGGGATAAATCATCCAAAAGCGTACTAAATGTGGGCTTAAAATATGTTACTTTTACGATTTATCAAATACCCCCACACTTAAGCTTTTGCTTGTCCTCAAGAAAAATTCTCAACTTATAACTAAAGCAAACTTTCCATGATTCATAATTCCTATCAACAATGTCTTATCCTAATTCATAGATAATTTATACATGGATAATTTAACTTAAAGAGTCCTAAAGATTCAAACAAGATAAGTCATCCATTTATAGCACAAGAACAGAGGTGTTTCCTTTCATCTAAATAATTACCTTTAATTTAAAACCTACAAGGCTTGACATCCTCACAAAAGGTTCACTCAAATCACTCAAAAAGTGTTTAAGGGTCAAAATTAAACACTCATAAGTCAAACTTCAAAAGTTAATCCCATAGGCTTGCCTGAAAATCAAATCTCCACCACTGTAAAATGATATGATAAATAGATCAAAAGGTCTTTGTTAGGGTTGTAACGGGGCTAGGTTTAACGGTGTGGATAAAGGCTGAAATTAGAAGGTTAGAATCAAGATTGAATTGATAAGTTACCTACCTAAAAATTTCTAAGATAACAATTGCATAAACTGAAAATAATAATCCTACTAATACGAGCTTTTCTTTTGATAATTAGACTTTAACTTGTATAAGCTCACTCTTCATAATATTGATACTGAATATATTTTTTATTTTTTAAGAACAATCTAAATACAAGATAAATTTAACTACCAGAACAATAAACTTAGGTAGCTAGCTCAAATCAAATCTCGATTAAGGGGTAGTCAAAAGAAAGGGTGATTACAAATACAAAAGGGTTTGGGTTAAAATTAGCGGGTAAGTCAATAAAAGGGTTGTTAGGCTCAATGGGGTTCACTAAGGGTTAATTATAAGGGTAGGCTATTTAGTGGAGTAAGTGGGTTAAAACCTAAGTGCCTTTATCATCTCGGTATATCAAATCATAACTGTGGTCTTGACATGTATAATCGAGGCAAGTTCTAGAATAACAGTTCATAGTTGACACAGTCATAATCAATAAGTGAGCACGAAAAAGAATTATGCTCTATAAGGCTCAAAATCTCAAAAAAATTATGGGTTTTTTTGACATCAACCTTATAAATTTCAAACTTCAAGGTAAGATTCAGATTCAAGTAGACATCCTAAAAAAATTAATTCTGAAAATAGACTTATCATGCTTGATTCTCTAGTATCCTTTAAATTTAATCATCAATGCACAATTATCGATGACTTAATCCAAAACATATCAATAAAAAATCATAAATCAGGAAAATTTCATTCTAATCATAGTATGAGAAACATTACTTTTAAACAAGGCATAATTCAGGGATTTTCAAATAATACTGTAGCTAACCTCCTCACACTTAAGTTGTACATTGCCCTCAATGTACAAAGATATCAAATAATCATAAAATCATAAGATGGGGACAAAAGTGAAACTTCCTGAATTTTGGATGAAGTCAATGAAAAAAATCCGGATATGATTGGAAGTGAACGTGGGGAAGCATTTTGAACCGTTTGAAATTGAATCCTCGAAGTAGCTGGTCTGATTTTATTGTATCTTAAGCTAAATCTAAATATCATAAAGAATAAGAAGAAGAAAGAAAAAATAATAATAATAATAAAATAAAAATAAATAATGGAAAATAAAAGACAACTAGAAAAAGGGAGAATGAGGTTTAAATAGAGATGTAGCCTGTGTTTCAGGATTTTGAATTTTGGGCACGTTCAGGGTGTTCGGGCATGGCCGTGAGTGTAGTGGCATGCCCGTGTCTGTCTTCACACGGTCATTTAATACAGACGTGCTCTTCCCATGTTCGATAGGTTAGAATGTTGGCACGATTGGAAGGCACGGTCGTGTTTAGCCCCTGCTTAACAAATCAGTAACCTCGCACGGGGCGTCGGCACGGGTGTGGACAATTATCGTTACCCGTGTTGGGAAAAGAAATTTTATTCTCTGTCGTGCACGGCTACTGGCACACCCATGGTTCATCCCCTGGCTTCCACACGGCCACGGGCACGCCCGTGTGTAGGGCCGTGTGGCCTAGTAATCTGCTCTTTGGTTAGTTTATGGTTAGGTGCTAAAAACAAAAAGAAAAGAAAAAATAAAAAATAAAAAATAATAATAATAATAAAATAAAAAATGTAAAAAATGGGGTTAGTGCTTGGGTTGCCTCCTGAGAAGCGCTCGTTTATAGTCTTAAGCTAGACTTTACCTCTCATTCGTATGTTCATGGTGGTTTGAGGAGGTGAAAATCCTTTCTCATGCGATCACTTCGGTTTTTGATATAAAGTTTCAGTTGAGTAGTGTTTACCTCAAAAGTGCTGAATTTAGGATTGCTTACCTCGACTGTCCCGTATAGGAAGACATTAAGTTCCTCAAAAGTGATTTCTTCGTTTGCCTTGAGGTCTGAATTGGTGATTCGAGGTTCTTCCTTATTCAATAATACCTGATCCTCTATTTTGATGTGATTTGTTGTTCCTATTAGCTCGTCTGGGGTTTCCTTCGGTTTCACTTCGTGTGGTTCCGGTTCTTCTTTAAGTTGTGTTTTCCACTCTTCTAGTTTGTCGACCCTAAGGCTTTGTTCCTTAGGTATTTCTTCTTTGTTGGCACGGGGTCTAAGATCTAGCTTAGCTTAGTGATTTCGTGATTCTTCCTGTAAAGAAGGTTGAACCAAATGATTATCAATAGAATTAACGGTCGTACCTTTATTACGCGATGTCCTAGCTGAGTCAAGAGCTTGAAGAGTGATTGTTTCGTGTCTTCATGCAGTGTGAATTCACCGAATTCTTCCTCTGTGTGGTCTTTTTTTATTGCATCGGGATATGGCACACGAGCTTGGTACTTTGTATTTACCGGGTTTGGTAAATCATGGCTTACCTCAATCTTACCTTCACTTACCACAGTTTCTTGCCTTGGGTTAGATTCCACTAACAATTCACTGTTATGAGCTTGTACGGCTTGGGGCCCATGATTCGGCTCAGGTTTGTAGCCTTGTGGTGTTTCCCGTATTGAAAGTTGAACAATTTGATTATCAACTGAATTTACTTTCTCACCTTCATCACTTGATTTCCTGGACGAGTCAAAAGCTTGTAGACTGATTGATTCGTCACCTACACGAAGAATGAGTTCTCCTGTACCAACATCAATTTTAGTCCTGGCAGTTGTTAGAAAAGGTTTTCCTAAAATTAAAGGAATCGAATTGTCCTCATTCATGTCTAAGACAACAAAATCTACTGGGAATATGAATTTATCAATTTTGATTAGAACATTTTCTATTATACCCCTAGGAATTCTGATAGTTTTATCAGTTAACTGAATGCTCATCCTAGTTTGTTTGGGTTTCCCTAGACCTAGTTGTTTAAACATTTTATAAGGCATAATATTGATGCTTGCCCTTAAATCAGCTAACGCATTATCAATATTTAAACTACCGATTAAACATGGAATTGTAAAACTCCCTAGATCTTTTTGCTTCTGTGGTAGTCTATTTTGTAACATTGCTGAGCATGTTACGTTCAGTTCCACGTGGTGTTCTTCATCTATTTTGCGTTTGTTGGTCAAGAGCTGTTGGTCAAGAGCTGTCTTAAAAATTTCCTCGAATTTGGCATCTGAAAAAGAGCTTCAAGAAGAGGTAAGTTAATATGTAATTTCTTTAAAAGTTTAAGAAACTTACCGAATTGTTCTTCTGAATCTTCTCTTTTCATTAATGCTTCGGGGTAAGGAATGCGAGGTTGGTATTCTTTGATTACCGGTTTTGGCTTTTCTTGTGTCACCTCTACCTTACCTTCGTCTACCTTGTCTTCTTGTTTTGAGATGGGTTTGTCTATCTCTGCATTTTCCTGAGCTGCTATGGCTTGAATTTGCTCCTTTGGATTAATCTCAGTGTTACTTGGTAGACGTCCTTACGGTCGTTCTGACATGAGCCGTGTGAGTTGCTCGACTGCATTAGTCATTTGCTTGACTGATTTAGCAATTTCACTCATTCGGCTTTCGTTGCTTTTGATTGTTCTCTCAGTTTCTTGTAGGCGTTTTTCCATGTCTGACGAGAATTTTGTCGGCCTTTCTTTGAGGGTTGGTTTCTTCTCTTGTGGATAGGGCTAATTTTGGAAATTCGGAGGAGGTTGTTGAAAATCTGGAAGAAGTTCCGGTCTTTGGCTACTTTGATCATCCCACGAGAAACTAGGATGGTACCTCCAACCTATATTATAAGTGTCACTATAAAAAATTTTGTGGTCTAGAGTAGTTACCCATATAATGGACTTGTTCGTTCTTCATGCCATATCCGTAGGGTGGGTACTCAGGATTTGCCACGCCTTCTAGATTCAAGTCATATTGCATTACTGGGTGTACCTGTGAGAGATTACACAAACCATCGATCTTTTTATTCATCATCTCTAGCTGGGTAGATAACTTGGTGAACACGTCGAGGTCGAAGGCACTGGCTGCTTTAGTAGGAGTTGTCCTCATGACTTGCCACTGATAATTATTCAGTGCCATCGTCTCTATAGACTAAAATTATCTACCAAAAGCAAAATAGATGAAAAATTAGCAAAGTAAAAATAAAAAAAATAATAATGAAAATAAATTGCAATAATAAAAAAATGGCTAAAGTAATAAAAATAGAGTTTTCTTAATATTTTACTTCCCCGGCAACGGCGCCAAAAACTTGATCGCTGAAAATCAAAGCTTTAAAATTTATAAAAGAATGATCAAACTTGGAAACTAACTCTGACAACGATTAAAGGCAAGTGTAGCTACCGAAAGTAGTATAGCTTAGGCAAGACCAGATATCGAACCCAAAGAAACTAAGAGTACTAATACTAACTTTCTCTTTATTATTTAGCCTTAAAAATAGAGTGAAGTTGCTTTTAACTATATTGACGAAGACTAAACTAAGGACACAAAGACAAAAAGGACGAATAAGAAAATAACTTTGAAGGAAAACTCAGTTGATTACGATGATACCTTCAGGAAGAATCCACCTAGACTTCACTTATTAATTAACCCTAAATTATATGATTTCTTTTACTTAGCTTGATCCGTAAGACTCCCTAACCTATATTAAACCCTCTCTCGAGGCGAATAACGTTTAACCCTAGGTTAATTAGTGGAACTTGTTCGCTTATAATAACCCCCTAGGATAGCAGTAAATCGATCAATGGACTCCCATATTAGGTTTCACCCTAATCCGGCAAAATCTCATAACCCTATCTCTAGGCGTTCCATCAACTCCGCTTAATTATGTTAGATCTACTCTTAGGCAGGGTCTATTCCTCCTCCACTTAAGCACATTAGATTTGGATTAAGCAACATAATTAAGAACAAACTAAGTAATTATCATATAACTTAAAAATCAAATAAAAAGATTCATCTAGGTTTCATCCCCTTCAGGTATCTAAGGGGTTTGGTTCATAATGAATAAACAAAACATCACAAGAGAAAAGATAAAACAAAACATAAGAAAATCCTAAAACCCCCTAAAGGATTTGAAGGAGAATTCCGCCGTCTTGAGCATAATTCGGCTTCCTGGGATGGATCAACTGGCTATCTTCGCGTTATTCCCTAATTCTGACCTTCTTGGCTTGGCTCCTTGGCCTAGCTTTGACGCCGGTTTTGGCTTCTACCGAACTCCCCTTTCAGGTTGCCCCTTTGGGTGTTTATATAGGCCTTGAGATTCCTTACTCGACCCCTAAGTATCCTAATTTAAGTAGAATTCCTACTAGGCTATTTGAATAGGCTTTGGAATGTGTTTCTTTGCCTCCAAGTATCCTTTCCTGAATGAAATTGCTCTTTCCAGCGATAGGGACATGGCAATGGCACAGCCCGTGTGAATCGTGGCCAGGCCATGCTCGGACTTCTTTAATGAGGCACGGCCGTGTGAGTCAAGATCAGGCCGTGTTCTTGATGACTAGCGCGGCACGGCAGTGTGGTCTTGGGCCCAGGCCGTGTCGATTTCGTGATATGGCCCATTTACTCCGTTTTGGGCCCATTTTATGTTCTTTTTATCCTCAGGTGCTTTCCTGGTATAAGACATGAAAAGAAAGGATTAAGAGCACCTTTTTACATAAATCGAGGGATAAATCATCCAAAAGCGTACTAAATATGGGCTTAAAATATGTTACTTTTACGATTTATCAAAACTGGGTCGGTACTAAACCGAAACAGATACAGATATTCTCAGAAATTTAAATCTTTTCTAAGTTTCAGGGGTTACACTCCCGTGTGGCCAGGCCGTGTGCCTCCCACGGCTGCTAGACACACCTGTGTGTCCTCCCCGTGGTCGAAACTGACTTTTCTTCCACGCCATCAAGCACGCCTGTGTACTCTGGCCATGGTCGATCCTATCAAAAATCAAACAGCTACTAGGCACGTCCGCGTACCAAGGCCGTGTACTCCTATGCCAGCTACTGAATTAGCCCCACGGTCAATAGGCACGCCCGTGTGCCACAACCGTGTGACATTATAGGTCATTTTCAAGGCCAAGATGCCACCCACTTGGGTCTTACCTACAAACAATATTTACCAACACATTTCATGCATACTAGGTAACCAAAATAACCATTCAATCTAGACATTCAATATCCATTTCAACCATGCCAACTTCCAAGACCAAAACATATGTATATCAAGCATAATTCATCTAAATGCTTACCCAAAAACTTGACCAATTCATGTGCTTTAACCATACCAAGGTATACTTCATAAATCACATCCATTTAAACATAATACCAACATATAACTAGCCAAATCACATGGCTAAATTCACTTCATTTACAAATACAAAAGACTAGCTTATACATGCCATGTCTAGCAAAATATATATATCCAAAATGTACCAAAAATAAGTTGAATAGTGTGATGACGATCCTTGACGGTCCCGAGCCTTCAGTAGCTTTGACGACCTATAAAACAGAGAAAACACCCACACAGAGTAAGCTTTCCAAAAGCTTAGTAAGTCATAATACAAACAAACTTAGCATAGAAGGCATATATATTCATTGATAGTTTGGTCCATGTACTTGGCCATATTTTCCACATTCATCAATTCAAAAGTCTCATATATACAAAGCTCCTTCATGCTTACTATCACATCTCATAATGTTATCCCAATATACAAAATCATATTAGTAAGATCACATAGGAACTTACCTTATATACACACTTAGTGTATGAATCAACGTACTGAAATGGATTCACTATTTACATGGCCATTTCATATCACAGACTTACCCGTTGAACCGTAAGGAATCTAGTAGGATACTCAGGAAGCTCGAAATAGTCGTACAATGCCAACGTCCCAGACAAGGTCTTACATGTAATCGGATATCGATGCCACAGTCCCAGACAAGGTCTTACACGAATCAATACGATGCCGATGTCCCAGACATGGTCTTACACGTAAAGATCAAATCGATGCCAACGTCCCAGACGTGGTCTTACACGTAAAGATCAAATCGATGCCAACGTCCCAGACATGGTCTTACACGTAAAGCTCATATCCATGCCTATGTCCCAGATGAGGTCTTACACAAAATCTCAAATCAACGCCAACGTCCCGGACGTGGTCTTACATGATAAAACAGAACAGATACATATGTCATGACATAGCTAATCCTATCTATTCCTAGGTTCGTACGGGACTACTCGGATATTGTCACTAAGTAATCCTTATCTCAGAATTCATGAACAGATCATATCATAAGTATTCATCGATAACATTAGTCATAAGAATACACATAATTCAATACGAATACATTTATTTGCATAATGACTTACCTCCGATTCGATTTAATGGAAATGGAAACGGCTACTCTGTTACATTCGCTTTCCCGCAATCTAAGTCTGTTTTCTTCGGTTCTTGATCTAAACATATTCAGAATTAACCCTTTTATTCACTAATTCATTCAATTCAATCCAAGGACACACATTTAGGGCTATTTACAAATTAACCCTCACATTTGCACAATATCAATTTAGTCAATTTTTTTTCCCAAAACATCAAATTCACAAAATTTGTTCACACACATGCATAGCCGAATCTCCTTAGGGACTATATAAGTCCATATTTTTCATCAAATTCACAAATTAGTCCTCCAAAATAATATTTTCTCAATTTAGCCCTAATTAGCTAAATTCATCAAAAATTCAAGAACAAAGCATGTTCATCTAACATAAAACTTTCATTTTTCACTTTCATCCATCACAAAACACATGAATTCATCAAAAGCTCATTTCAAAAACTTCATCAATTCTCAAAATTAATACATGGGTTTTGTAGTAGACAAAGCAACGATTGCAGAAACGTAGAAATTATCAAAAACCGAAGTTAAAACTTACCTTAATTTAAGCTTGCAAGTGCCGAAACCTAGGATAGTTTTCTTTCTTTTCTTCTTTCAATATTCGGCTAAATGGATGAACATTATAGCCATTTACAAACTTTTGTTTTACTTAATATTATGTCATTAACTCATTTACAAAATTAACCTTAATGCTAAACATATATAACATATAGGCATAAGGCTATCCACCACCTATGTATTGGCTTAATTGCCATATAAGGCATTCACCTTTACAAAGCCACAACACATTGGTATTTTAACAAATAGCAAGCAACTTTCACATTTAATGCAATTTAATCCTTTTGTCAAATTAAACACACAAACAGACAAATTAACTTACGGAACTTTATCACATGCTTAGTCACATATCGAAAACACATTAATAAATATTAAAATATTATACGGACTCGAATTTGTGGTCCTAAAACCACTATTTCGACTAGGGTGTAAATCGGACTGTTACATTTTAGGGTCACTCGGCCAAGGCACACACTCGTGTATTATAGCCGTGTCATCCACACTGTTGAGACACACGGTCGTGCCTCAGCCAGTGTGGTTACTACTGGGCATTCTTTTTTACCAAATGAAGGTGCAGGGGATGCACGGCTGGACTACACGACTATTGGGCAGACCGTGTGTCACACACGACCTAGACACACGCCCGTGTGTCTACCCGTGTGGACAAAAACAAGGTTATTTACCAAGCCCTTTTGCCACCCTTACTTGCACAAAATAAGCCACATCAAGTAACACCAATCCACACATAAACATCTGACCAAATCGGCCACGACCAAGACATACACACCCCAAGGCCACTACATTACTTTCACATGCGAAACTTATCACATATTTTATCAATCCAATCATACGACCTATTCATTCATGCATTAACACACCATATATTTCACCATGCAAATTGCACATTCATGAAAAACATCATCATTTACATATATTAATAATAAGTATTAGCCATCATCCATGGCATTATACAAAATGGATCAACTTCATGACAAGGCAACACATATGGCCAAAACAATATGACACTTAAAAAAAAAAGTCCCTATACATGCCATACGTAAAATGATAAATCTAACTATCCCAAATGCTTCAATTGATACTGTGACCGGTGCCTCTTGTAAAACCCCTTACCCGTATTCAAAGCTGGAACTGGGTTTGAGGCATTACCTAACTTATCTCGCTTAAACGTCTCAAATAGGGCTATAAAATTTCATTTAAACCCATCACTTGCTCATTCTCGGCCCACGAGGCCCTATGCATACCTTTGAGAGGTTTCGGAATCTATCCGGGAACTTTTCCTCAAAATAGGGGCCACACGCCCGTGTTGGTCTAGGGACACGCCCGTGTGCCCCCAAGACATGCCCGTGTCTTCCACCTGTGGTTGACCCTAACCAATTTCACATGGCCAAACACACACCCGTGTCCCTGGCCCATGTCCCTCACACGGCTTTGACACGCCCGTGTCTTAGCCAGTGTGCCAAAACCTTAGCATTCTAACTATGACGTCATCATCTCACTATGGTCACACAGCCAAGGCAAACGCCCATGTCCTTAGGCTGTGTGTCGAATTAAATTCCAAAATTAATGTGTAGAGTTCACACAAGGCATACTGACTTGCAATTCTAGCAAACAAGGGGACACACCATCGATCAACATGCCTATAGGGCTGACCGTGTGTCACAATGGCCTAGACACATGCCCGTGTGTCTACCCGTGTGGAGAATTTGATGGCTATCTACCAAGCCTTTCATCACCCTATTAAGAATTCATATTCATACCAACCATTCCAATTTAGAATATGACCAATTGGTATCTCTAGGAACTCAAAGAATCAAGGCATACACAAGGGCATACACTTCATGAAAATCATCTTCATTGAGCAATAGAATTTGCCAAGTACTGGCCTAACTTACAAGACCATTTACAAAATGACTTTAATAACATACATAGCCAACACTTTGGCAACAATTACAACCTTACAAAATTACCCAAGTCCTATACATGCCATACTCAAAATAAGTATAAATTGTTATACCAAAGTGATGTCGATAGTGTAATTTCCGGACTCCTACTTTCCGCGTTCCTCGCGTTATCTTGGCAATACTACAAGGAAAAAGGGCAATGAAAGGGGGGTAAGCATAAAGCTTAGTAAGTTTGCATGGAAATAAATAGCAACAATAAGCTCATAATACAATCCATCCATGTCATTAACTGACCATACACAAGTCATAGGCTTCTTGCCATACTTAACTTACAATTGCCCTTATTTAGCACATACCATGTCACATATGATAATCGTTTCTTCGTGACTCATTCACAAGTACCTGTATTCACTCATTCAAAGGACTTTAGTACTAATCTCATTTCTATTTCTAAAGTCATCTACTCATCCCATTAATTATTAGGGATACTCAAAGACGTATAATATCGTCATTAATATGAATACGAGGCCAATGCCACATCTAGGAGGTGGTCTTACATGGAGTCGCCTCTGAATGCCAATGCCATATCTCGGATACGATCTTATACGGAATTTCACATCAAGTATCGTTGCCACATCTCGGATATGGTCTTATACGAAAATCTCAATTCTGTACCGAGGCCATGTCCCGGACATGGTCTTATACGGGAATCTCAATTCGGTGCCGAGGCCATGCCCCGGACATGGTCTTATACGGGACCCTACCCATTTATCATCTCGATGATAGCATTTTCATATTCATTATAGTCCACTAGGACTTCAACATCATATTTAGTAAAGTATCAAGCATCAATATGATACCAAGCATTCTCAATTATGCTAACATAAATGTTGCATTAATCACATACAAACTTACCTCAATTTCAAAATGAGCTAACTCGTCGGTCTAGTCTGAGACTTTGTTCTTCCCCCGATCGAGGCAGATTCTCGGTTCTTCTTGTTCTATAATAGCAATTTAGCTCATTTTAATCATTACATTAATAAAAGCATTTCATTAATTATGCTTTGGCAAAATTACTATTTTGCCCCTAGGCTCGGAAATAAATTCTAATCATATTTTTACCTTCAAAAATCCTAGGTACTCTTATAGCTATCATCAAAACTCAAAATTTCACATACTACAAATTTTATAACCTTTTCATTAAGGTTCTTTTTGGTGTTTTCATGACAATACCTTTCACAAAAATTGTTCATCTAACAACCAAGACTCATTTTCTTCCATAAAAATGCAGCAAATAACAATGAAAGCTCTCATGGAAAAACTCTAAACTTTTCACCATATTGCACAATAGTCCCCTCATTTGAAAGCTTAAGTTCTAGAGGTTCTAAAAGTACAATTATCATAAAGAAAAATCATCAAAATCACTTACTAGGATGGAGGAGAGCTTGCTGAAAATTTGAGCTTTCAAAACCCATATTTTGCTTGAAAAGTTCGGTAGAGAAAGATGGAAAGAAAGATGATATCTTCTCTTCTTTATTCTAATATTAAACTATCAATTTAGTCCACCTACTATCACCAACTTTGACCAACATTGACAAATTTGTCTCCTATGCTAGTCTATGGCCAGCCAAGCATTTACAATGGGCTAAATTGCCTTTTAAAGACCTCAAATTAACCATCTATGGCTATTTTGTACCTTTATCTTATAGAATGGTACTTTCGAACTTAATGCGATTTAGTCCTTTTTCACGATTAAGCAAGAAATCGCTAAAATTAAAGCACCAAAATTTTCATGCACTAATGTAATCATGCTCCGACTCATAAAATAACATGAGAATAATTTTCTCTAGCCTCGTATTAGTGATCCCGAGATCACTGTTCCGACTAGCCCCTAAATTGGGCTGTTATAATTCTCCCTCTTAAGGATTTTCGTCCCCGAAAATCTTACCGGTAAAAAGGTTGGGGTATTGGTTTCTCATCGTTTCCTTGGGCTCCCATGTAGCCTCTTCTATTTCGTGCCTTTTCCATAATACTTTCACAAGGGCTATGCTTTTGTTCCTTAACTATTTGACCTCTCGTGCCACAATCTTAATTGGCTCTTCACCATAAGTCAAGTCCGGTTGTATCTCTACCTCTGTCGTTACTATGACATGCGAAGGGTCCAAACGTGTAACAGCCCAATTTGGGGCCTAGTCGGAATAGTGGTGTGAGACCACGAAACTGAGATGAAGTCATGAGTTTTTAAAGTATATGTTATGTTTGCATGCTAGTATAAAAGTTTCATGAAGCAATTTTGCTAAATTGTGGTTGAATGGTCCACAAAGGACTAAATTGCAAAGGTTGCAAAATATGAGTTTCTAGCAGCTTTTTGTATGAAATAGCTTTAGAATAGTAATTAGAAATCCTTAAAGAGAAATTTTCCCAAATTAAAATTTTTGGACAAAATTGGTCATGAGTTAGTAAAATAGAAAATTTTAAAGAGAGGGGCATTTTGGTCATTTAATCAATTAAATGATTAAAATGGGAAAAAATGACAAAAAAATCTATTCATCTTATTCCTCCCATTGCCGAAAATTTGAAGGAAGCCATAGCTAGGGTTCTTCAATTTTTCAAGCTTGCTAGTAAGTTCATCTTAGTCTCGTTTTTGATATTCTTCGTATTTTCGAAGTTCTCGTATTATGAATTAGCTATTTTTAGCTATAAAATGAGCTAAGATGCATGTTCAAAAATCTACCCATGAATGACATGCATGTTAAATGATTTTTTATGGAAGTTTATGAGAGTTTAATGTTAGATAAACATCTTTTTCTTAATGAATTTCATGAAAAATGATAGTATGGACCAATTTGTAATAGTTGTAAAAATTGGTCATACATACAAGAAATAGTGAGTATTGATGATTGTTATAGTTAAGACTATTAATCAGCTAAGCATGTAGATTAAGAAAGTTGCATGAAAATCATTTTACGAGCCTTGGGGAAAAAGTGCAAATATGAGAAAGTATAGGGGCAAAATAGTAATTTTTCCAAATTATGAGTTATGAGTCAATTTAGTCAATATGATTATTAAATGATCTATTTATGATTATAGATCAAGAAAAACGAAGCCCGGATCAAAATTGAGGCAAGAACAAAGTCGAGGACTAAATTGCATATCTACATACATTTTGTATTTTGAGGTAAGTTTGTATGATTTCTAAGCTTTATGATTTATATCATTGAATTGCTTAATATGATGTACACTATCTTCGTGAATGGTTTAATTTTATGTTCAACCAAGAAATCAATGAGATTAAACAAGAGAAAGTCCCGATTGAAAATGGATCCCAGGATACTCGGTCTATCACAAAAGATAAGAAAGTCTGTATAAGACCAAGCCTAGGCATGGCATCGGCAATCAAGTACAGATATCATGTAAGTCCAAGGAAAGCTTGGCATTGAACACATATCATGTAAGTCCAAGGCAAGCTTGGCATTGAACAGTTATCAAGAAAAAGACTTCGTATAAGTCCATGTCAAGACATGGCCTTGAAACCAAGATGAAACTTAGTATCCTTGGTTATTCGCAGAAATTCATCGGGCAAATGAGTAAAGCTAAAATGAGATGACAAGAAAGCTAAATGAGTAAAGTTATTATCAAGTTGGAATTGAGTAATATTTATGTTATGAATGATGAATTAGAGATCATGATTATTATGTTAAAGTATGCTGATCAATGTGATCAACTGAACAGGAATCTTGTTTACCTTACAAGTATGAGAATATTAAGTATCATGAGACACGTAAGGATCGGTATGAGTAAGTAAGCTCTATAGCTGAAACCTATGATACCATTGTTATGTCAATTGGTTTATATTAAGCAAGTATATTGATATGTGCTTTACATGCAAACTTACTAAGCTAAATGCTTACTTCTTTAATTCTTTCTTTCTATGTAGTCCCGCCAAGCTAACTTGTGGATCGTTGAAGTCGGAGCTCGTAGCACACTATCAACTCTTATTTTGGTATAGCCAAGTTATTCTACTAAGTATGGCATGTATAGGAAGCATTCATTTTGAGAACATGCTTTAAGAAGGGTTATGGTATAAACTATTAAGTTATTATTCTTTTGTAAATGGCTAAGTAATGGGCCATATTGACTATATGTATGGTGTTAAATTCATTGAAGCATGCTGTATAGTTTATGATATGTATTGTGTTAATCTCAATTTCAGGGTGGCAAATGGCTTGGTAAATAGCCTCTAAGTGCCCACACGGTTAGACACACGGGCGTGTGTCTAGGCCGTGCGTACCCTGCACCTTATTCTTATTAGTTAGATTAGGCCAAGGGTAAATCCCACGGCCGTGTGCATGAGCCGTGTAAGACACACAGTTTGGGCATGGGCGTGTGCCCAGGCCGTGTGAATATAGTCAGTAACTCCCCACAGTTGGAAGACATGGGCGTGTTAAGGGGTACACGGGCGTGTCCCAAGTCACACGGGCGTGTGACCCCTGTTTCTAAGAAAGGTTTTTGATCAAGTTTCGAAAGTTTTCGGATAAGTGCTTAAGACTTTGTAGGCCCATAAAGTATATGATTAGACTAAAAAAGAGAAGTTTTTAAGTCGGAACGAAATTTTACTGCCCGAAATTGTATGTTTAAGTGAATTTAAGCATGGTAATGTCTCGTATTTAGTCCTACCATCGGTCTCGGGTATGGAGTGTTACAGAACGGTATCGGCGCAACATGGATACATGAAAGACGTCATGAATCTTTTCCAGCTCAGGTGGCAAGGCCAATCGATAAGCTACCGGTCCTATCCTCTCGGTAACTTCATACGGTCCGATAAAATGCAGACTCAATTTGCCCTTCCGGCCAAATCTAAGGACTTTTCTCCAAGGTGATACTCTCAAGAACACTTTATCACTGACTTTGAATTCGATCTCTTTCCTTTTCAAATCCGAATAGGACTTTTGCCTATCTGAGGCGACTTTCAGACAGTCACGTATCACTTTTACTTTCTCTTTAATTTCCTTAACCAAATCGACCCCGTGTATCTGTTTCTCTCTGAGTTCTGACCAATACAAGGGCGTTCGACACTTACGCCCATATTTTCAAACTTGACTGAAAACTATTGTTGTAGGCGAATTCCACCAACGGTAAGTATTTCTCCCAATTACCTTAGAATTCCAGAACACAACATCGAAGCATGTCTTCGAGTATCTAAATTACTCTCTCCGACTGCCCGTCGGTTTATGGATGGAAGGCTGTACTGAAACTCAATTTTGTGCCCAAGGCCTCTTGCAACTTTTTCCAAAACCGTGACGTGAATCTCGGATCTCTATCCAAAATGATCGAAAATGGTACACCATGAAGTCTTACTACTCTGACATGTACAAGTCCACTAATTTATCAAGCGAATAGTGAACTCGTACTGGTACGAAATGGGCTAACTTTGTGAGTCTATCAACCACTGCCCATACTGCATCTTTCATCGTTGGAGTCAATGGTAAGCCTGTCACGAAGCCCATGGTAATACGGTCTCATTTCCACTTAGGAACCATAATGGGCTAAAGTAAACCTGAAGGTACTTGATGTTCAGCCTTCACTTGCTGAAAAATCAGGCATCTTGATACAAACTCGAAAATGTCTTTCTTCATACCAGGCCACTAATACCACTTTCTCAAATCATTATACATCTTCGTGCTCCCCAAGTGCATAGTTAAACATCCGGTATGCACTTCATGCAAGATCTTACGAACAAGCTCATCATTTCTGGGTACACAAACCCTATCTTGAAATGTCAAACATCCATCAGGACTTACTCGAAAGTCTGACTCATCATTTGACTCATATAAAACTCTTTTGGCTTGTAAGTTGTTATCATCTTTCTGAGCTTCACAAATCTCTTAGAGGAATAATGGTTTAGCCTTTAACTCAGCTAGAATAGAACCATCTTTTGACAAAGCCATCTGAGTATTCATGGCTCTTAGCGCGAACAATGATTTTTTGCTCAAGGCATCAGCGACTATGTTCGCCTTTCCCGGATGGTAGTCAATCGCCAACTCATAATTCTTAATCAGCTCTAACCACCTTCGTTGCCTCAAATTAAATTCATTTTGAGTCATCAAATATTTTAGGCTTTTATGGTCGGTGAAAATCCGACACCTTTCACCATATAAATGATGTCTCCAAATCTTCAACGCAAACACAATTGCAGCCAACTCTAAATCATGAGTCGGGTAATTCTTCTTGTGCGGCTTTAATTTCTTAGAGGCATAAGCAATCACCTTACCTTTTTGCATAAGTACACAACCCAATCCATTCAGGGATGCATCACTGTAAACCACAAATTCTCTTCTCGATTCAGATTGCACCAAAACCGGAGCTTCGGTCAACAGCGTCTTTAGTTTCTCAAAACTTTGTTGACACTTTTCTTTCCAATCGAACCTCACATCTTTTTACAAAAGTTTCGTCATCGGGGTAGCTATCATGGAAAACCCATTGACAAAACGCCTATAATAGCAGGCTAGGCCTAGAAAACTCCTTACTTCGGTTATGCTCCTCGGCGGTTTTCATTCAACAATTGCTGAAATCTTACTTAGGTCTACTCTAATTCCATCTCCCGAGACAATGTGTCTCAAAAATCCCACTTCCTTGAGCCAAAATTCATTCTTTCTGAATTTGGCATACAATTATCTTTCTCTTAAAATTTGTAGAACCATTCTCAAATGCTCGGCATGATCATTCTCATCTCGAGAGTAGATCAGTATGTCGTCGATGAAGACCACAAAAAATCTATCCAAGTATGGTCGAAAAATGCAATTCATCAAATCCATGAAGATCGCAGGGGCATCCATTAGACCAAAAGGCATGACCAAAAATTCATAGTGGCCATACCTAGTCCTAAATGCGATTTTCAGTACATCCGAGTCCTTGACTCTCAGCTGATAGTTCCCGAATCTCAAATCTATCTTGGAAAATACCGTGGCTCCCTTCAATTGATCAAATAGATCATCGATCCTCGGCAACGGGTACTTGTTCTTCACAGTTACCTTGTTGAGTTGCCGATAATCTATGCATAATCTCATAGAACCGTCTTTCTTCTTCACAAATAAAATGGGAGCACCCTACGGAGAAAAATTGGGCCTTGCAAAACCTTTATCCATTTGTTCTTGCAACTGCACTTTTAGCTCTTTTAGCTCTGTTGGTGTCATTCTATATGGAGCAATAGAAATAGGGGCAGTACCCGGAGCTAACTCAATCCCAAATTCAATTTCTCTAATCGGAGGTAGCCCTGGCAACTCTTCCGGGAAAACATCTGGGTACTCGCATACTATGGGCACTGACTCCATTTTCAAATCGATCTCTTTAGTGTTCAAAACAAAAGCAAGGTAAACCTCACACCCCTTCCTTAAATACCTCTGAGTCGACAAAGCTGATATCACTACTAGTTATCTAACTTGCTTATCTGATTCAACAAGAATAAGATTCCCATTTTCATTTTTCAACTCAATAAGCTTCTTCCCACAATTCACGATTACGCCATGAGTAACTAGCCAATCCATCCCAAGGATGACATCAAACTCATCAAATGGCAATAGCATAAGATCAACCGAGAAACAATGACCCTTAATCATCAAAGGGCAACCTTTGCAAACTCTATCAACCCACACATACTTGCCTAGAGGATTAGACAATCTTATGATGAATTCGGTAGACTCTATAGGCATACTCATGCTAGAGACTAATTTCATGCATATGTACGAGTGGGTAGATCCCGGATCAATTAAAGCTATAACACGAGTATTATGGAGAGAAAAAGTACCAGTGATTACGTCAGGGGAAGATGCCTTTTCACGAGCACAGATGGCATATGTTCTTACCGGTACTCTACCCTCGACTCTAGTAGCTTGCTCTCTGGATGGGTTCTTGTTACCCATTTCATTTTCCTGGTTTCTCTTTGGTCTTCCTCATTTTTCTAGGGTCTTCCTCTAGCAGTGCTTCCCGGTCTCGCATTCTGTGACTTCTCTTTCTCGCCCACCTCAGGGCAATCTCTGATAAAGTGGTCTAAGGACCCACATCTGAAACAAGCCTTCTCGCTTGCTCGGCACTCGCCAGAATGACGCTTGCCACACTGCGGGCAATCCGGTCTACTTGATCGAACGTTGCCCACACTAGCAACTGATGCGGTCTGCCCTTTAGACCTCGAAAATTGTTTACCTTTACTTGAGTTTGAAAACCAGACTGAGGTGACTAATCGATCAGTGAAATCCCTCGATTTCTTAGAGGAGGATTGGTAGGACTTATTCAACTGCCTTTTTCTCGAGTCACGGGACTCATTCTCAGCTCTTCTGTTCTCTTTAGCCAACTCTTCAGCTTTACAAGCCCTATCCACCAACACTACAAATTCTTTTAGTTCAAGGACTCCAACATATAAACGGATATCCTCATCTAGCCCGTCCTCAAATCTCTTGTACATGACAGCCTCGATAGACACGCACTCCCGGGCATATTTGCTAAGCCTTACGAACTCCTATTCGCAGTCGGTCACTAATAGATGGCCTTGCTTCAGTTCCAAAAACTCCTTCCTCTTATGGTCGATAAACCTCTGGCTGATGTACTTCTTCTGGTATTCCTCTTGGAAGAATTCCCAGCTAACTCTTTCCCTTGGTACCACCGACATAAGGGTGCTCCACCACCGATAGGCTGAATCTCTCAAAAGAGATACCGAACACTTTAAGCATTCCTCAAGCGTGCAGGATAACTCATCGAATACCTTGATGGTATTCTCGAGCCAAAATTCTGCTCTCTCCAGTTGATCATCCTTACTGGCCTAGAATTCCTCGGATCCTTGCTTCCGGATCTTATCGACCAGAGGCCTTTCTCTTCTCACTACCTCAACCACTTGATGAGCTACTGTAGCAGGTTGAGGAATAGGTGGGGTGGAGGGGGTTGAGCATTAGGATTTGCTCGGGTATACTCAGTATACCAGTTATTCATCATGTGGAAAAAGGCTTCTCGGGCCTCTTCCCCCTGACCGAAGGTCTCGGGTCTACTATTTGCTGGCACGATCCCTTGAGCGGGAGCCGGCACATTACTTGCAGCATCATCGGCTGCAGTTCGGTCTAGATCAGAATCCATATACTACATAAAACATGATTTTTAAACGTCAAGAGCCGTCACACTATCATTACTCAGACATTCTTACATATGGCATGTATAGCTAGACTCGTACTTATGCTACGTTAGTCCTAAAATCGACTAAACCGTAACTCTAATACCAATAAATGTAACACCCTTTACCCGTATTCAAAGTCGAAACCAGGTTTGAGGTATTATTTAACTTATCTCGCTTAAACATATCAAATAGGGCTATAAAATTTCATTTAAACCTATCACTTGCTCATTCTCGACCCACGAGGCCCTATGCATACCTCTGAGAGGTTTCGAAATCTATCTGGGAACTTTTACGAGCTTGGGAAAACTTTTCTTCAAAATAGGGGCTACACGCCCGTGTTGGTCTAGGGACACGCCCGTGTGCCCCTAAGACATGCCCGTGTCTTCCACCCGTGGTCGATCTTAACTAATTTCACACGGCCGGACACACGTCCGTGTCCCTCACACGGCCTTGACACGCCCGTGTCTTAGCCTGTGTGCCAAAACCTTGGCATTCTAACTATGACGTCATCATCTCACTATGGTCATATAGCCAAGACACATACCCATGTCCTTAGGCCATGTGTCGAATTAAATTCCACAATTAATGTGCAGACTTCACATGGCCTAGGCACACGCCCATGTCCTAGGCCGTGTCTCCCACACGACTGAGACACACGACCGTGTCTCTGCCCGTGTGTTTACTACAAGGCATACTGACTTGCAATTCTAGCAAGCAAGGGGACACACGGTCGATCAACACGCCCATAAGGCTGACCGTGTGTCGCACACGGCCTAGACACATGCCTGTATGTCTACCCGTGTGGACAATTTGATAGCTATCTACCAAGCCCTTTATCACCCTATCAAGAAATCATACTCATACCAACCATTCCAATTTCGAAGATGACAAATTGGTATCTCTAGGGACTCAAAGAATCAAGACATACACAAGAGCATACACTTCATGAAAATCATCTTCATTGAGCAATAGAATTTGCCAAGTATTGGCCTAACTTACAAGATCATTTACAAAATGACTTTAATAACATACATAGCCAACACTTTGGCTAACAATTACAACCTAACAAAATTATCCAAGTCCTATACATGCCATACTCAAAATAAGTCTAAATTGTTATACCAAAGTGATGTCGATAGTGTGATTTCCAGACTCCTACTTTTCGCGTTTCTCGAGTTATCTTGGCAATAATACAAGGAAAAAGGGCAATGAAAGGGGGGTAAGCATAAAGCTTAGTAAGTTTGCATGGAAATAAATAGCAACAATAAGCTCATAATATAATCCATCCATGGCATTAACTAACCATACACAAGTCATAGGCTTCTTGCCATACTTACTTACAATTGCCCTTATTTAGTACATACCATGTCACATGTGGTAATCGTTTCCTCGTGACTCATTCACGAGTACCTGTATTCACTCATTCACAGGATTTTAGTACTAATCTCATTTCTATTTCTAAACTCATCTACTCATCCCATTAATCATTAGGGATACTCAAAGACTTATAATATCGTCATTAATAGGAAGACGAGGCCAATGCCACATCTCGGAGGTGGTCTTACATGGAGTCGCCTCTAAATGCTGATGCCATATGTCGGATATGGTCTTATACAGAATTTCACATCAAGTATCGTTGCCGCATCCCGGATATGGTCTTATACGATTCTCACATTCAATACCGAAGCCATATTCCAAATATGGTCTTATACAAAAATCTCAATTCAGTGCCGAGGCCATGCCCCGAACATGGTCTTATACGAAAATCTCAATTCGGTGCCGAGGCCATGCCCCGGACATGGTCTTATACGGCCCTACCCATTTCTCATCTCGATGATAGTATTTTCATATTCATTACAGTCCACTGGGACTTCAACATCATATTTAGTATAGCATCATGCATCAATATGATACTAAGCATTCTCAATTATGCTAACATAAATGTTGCATTAATCACATACAAACTTACCTTGGTTTCAAATTGAGCTACTCGTCGGTCTAGTCTCAGACTTTGTTCTTCCCCCAATCGAGGCGAATTCTCGGCTCTTCTTGCTCTATAATAGAAATTTAGCTCATTTTAATCATCACATTAATAAAAGCATTTCATTAATTATGCTTTGGCAAAATTACTATTTTGCCTCTAGACTTTGGCAAAATGACCATTTTGCCCCTAGGCTCGGAAATAAATTCTAATCATATTTCTACCTTCAACAAGCCTAGGTGAACATTTAATACTCTTATAGCTATCATGAAAACTCAACATTTCACATACTATAAATTTTATAACCTTTTCATCAAGGTTCTTTTTGGTGTTTTCATGACAACACCTTTCACAAAAATTGTTCATCTAACAACTAAGACTCATTTTCTTCCATAAAAATGCAGCAAATAACAATGAAAGCTCTCATGGAAAAACTCTAAACTTTTCAACATATTGCACAATAATCCCCTCATTTGAAAGCTTAAGTTTGTAGGGGTTCTAAAAGTACAATTATCATAAAGAAAAATCATCAAAAACACTTACTAGGATGGAGGAGAGATTGCTGAAATTTTGAGCTTTCAAAACCCCTATTTTTCTTGCAAATTTTGGTGGAGAAAGATGGAAAGAAAGATGATATCTTCTCTTTCTTTATTCTAATATTAAACTATCAATTTAGTCCACCTACTATCACCAAGTTTGACCAACATTAACAAATTTGTCTCCTATTCTAGTCTATGGCCGGCCAAGCATTTACAAGGGGCTAAATTGCATTTTAAAGACCTCAAATTAACCATTTATGGCTAATTGGTACCTTTAGCTTATAGAATGGAACCTTCGCACTTACTGCGATTTAATCCTTTTTCGCGATTAAGCAAGAAATCGCTAAAATTAAAGCACCAAAATTTTCATGCACTAATGTAATCATGCTCTGACTCATAAAATAACATGAGAATAATTTTCTATAGCCTCGTATTAGTGATCCCGAGATCACTATTCTGACTAGCCCTTAAATTGGGCTGTTACACCTCTGACG
This sequence comes from Gossypium bickii, assembly GCA_025503065.1. Taxonomy (NCBI): domain Eukaryota; kingdom Viridiplantae; phylum Streptophyta; class Magnoliopsida; order Malvales; family Malvaceae; genus Gossypium; species Gossypium bickii. Next base: position 104,416,102 of record CP106715.1, read on the forward strand.
TCTATTAATCCCTGAGCTAGCTTGGCGGCACTATAAGAAAATGGAAAAGAGAGGGAGTAAGCATAAAGCTTAGTAAGTCGCATGTAAATAATTAACATCAATTACCATGCATTATCATACTCATAACATATAAACTTGAACCTAATTCTCAAATGATTAAAGGCATAACTTACTTATTTTCATTCTTACTAATCATACAACATAAATCAAGCTCATTTCTTATGAATTTCGTGTAGGTACCTGTATCACTTACAACATAGTCGTAACTTTTCTCACTTTTGACACAAGCTTTAAATTACCCGTTAAACCAGTTTGAATACCAAAGGATACCCGACAAGCCTCACACAAGAGGGTACGATGCTGATGCCATGTCCTAGACATGGTCTTACAATGGCGCACATATCGAGGCCGATGCCATGTCCCAGACATGGTCTTACACTAGCTCTCATCTCAATGCCGACGCCATGTCCCAGACATGGTCTTACACTGGCTCTCATAATGTGGCCGATGCCATGTCCCAGACATGGTCTTACACTAGCACACATATCAATGCCGATGCCATGTCCCAGACATGGTCTTACACTAGCACACATATCAACGCCGATGCCATGTCCCAAATGTCATGGCATTGATATCCAATCTATTCTTAAGGTTCAACCGGGAGTTTTTACTACATCAATTCTCATCATGCATATTCACAACAATAATCATACACTTTATGCCATATTAATTGTTCAATACATAATAATAATAAAGTTGTATTATTTACGTACAACTTACCTTGGTATACAAAATATAGGTGACTAGTTCGAATTAGTCCAATAGCTTGGTTTTCCCCCGGTCTGGGTCCGGACTCCGTTTTTCTTGATCTATAATGACAAATTTACTTATTTAATCACTATATTAATCTAGACAATCTATAATTCATACCTAGGCAAAATTACCATTTTGCCCCTAAACTTTTATATAATTACAATTTTACCCCTAGGCTCGTAAAATGATTTTAATCAAATTTCCTCCTTTAACAAGCCTAGCCGAACCTTTATTACTCTTATAGCAACTCACAAATCCAATTATTTCACACATTTACTACCCATTTTATAACTTTTACAAAAAGGTCCATTTTAAGTGTTTTCATGAAAAGTCCTTTCACAAAAGTTGTTTATTAAACAACCAAGTTTCGTTTTATTTCATAAAATTTCATAAAAAAATATAAATACTCTCATGGAAAGACCCTAGACTCTCAACCATTTTGCAAAATAGTCCCCTCATTAGCTAGATTAAGCTATAGAGGTTCCAAAAACACAAAATTTATCAAGAATGACCATTAAAAACACTTACTTGCAAGGGTGAAGAGTTGCTGAAATTTCAAGCTTCCAAAACCCTTATTTTTGCTGAAATTTTTGGTGGAAGAGGAAGATGATAGCCTCGTCTCTTTTTGTTTTATTTTATTTATTAAACAAGTCACCTAATGTCACCTAATTTTGACTATTTTATGACTTTGTCTCCAATTAAAAATTCCATGTCCAGCCACCATAATTTTATTGGTCTATTTACTCTATAAGGACCTCTACTTTAGTTTTCCATGGCTATTTAACACCTTTAGCTTGTAGAACAAAACTTTTGCACTTTATGCGATTTAGTCCTTTTTCGAAATTAAGCAAGTAATCACTAAAATTAATCCACCAAAATTTTCATGCACTCATATAATCATACTATAACACATAAGATAATATTAAAAATAATTTCTCTGACCTCGAATTAGTGGTTCTGAAACCATTGTTACGACTAGGCCCAAAATCGAGCTGTTACAAAACTAAACTCATAAAATATCATGAGGACCACAATAATAATCCATCAAAATCTAACCATATTGCCTTATCCCCAGAGTTCAAAGAATAATATGAATACCATCTATGCAAATACTAAAGCCTAACTTGGATCACTTCTTTGGTATCTCATATCGCTCACATCATAAACGCTAAATATCTACAATGGTTAGAGAGTGGGTGAGCTTAAACAAGCTCATTGAATGTCGAAATAACCATAATGTATACACAACATCAAATGTTAAATAAAAGCATGCTATAACACATCCACAATCATGTTCTAACCAAGTCACCATAACATAATCACGCTTCATTAAATTATAAAATTAGCATATACTCTTATGTATAACTACAATCAACTTATATACAAATAATTCACTTTACAATAATTTGTCAAGACTAACAACGTATACATGCTTTAATAACTCACAAGTCTAGCTTATATATTCACATGCATTCACAAGTTAAATGAAAATGACCCAAACCACAATTACATATGCAATTTACTATGAGAACATACTAACATTTTCATGAAACTTAAATAAACTTATTTAGCATATTATTCGCATGTTTATGCATTCATCTCACATCGTATTATCACAATATATAAGCTTACATTTAAACAATAATTTGGCACTTGAGGTTATGAAACATTAAAGTGGACTCTATCACCACACATCGGATACACAGATCTCTAACACACTAAATGACTCGTAGAGTCAGACATATTCCAAAAGCGTAGCATTTAGCTAACAGTCTCCAATACACTAACATATCCTGGTGAATGGAATTTGGCTCACATTCCCTTATCTCTCCAAACTATCCTAAGGCCTCAATGCCCAAATCACAAAACACAAGAGTGAGTATTCACAAACCTATGGCATGCCAACTATATCCAACAGTTTCAAGAGATCACAAGGCCAAAATATCCACAATTATACAATTTTAATTAATGATTTAATGCACATCATCTATATTCATATTCATCAATTTACATCACAAACTTGTACACAATGCATGCTTATCAAATTCACATTTAATTGCACTTTAAGTGCCACAATAATGCTCATTAAGCCATCACATATCCGACCACAAATGTGTGCATTAAAATTGGTACATCATATATCATATACAAGTATTCTCACATATTACTTGTCATAATAATATCACATTCCACAATTCAACACATATGTATTTACCGAAATTTCGCTCACTTTCGATGCATATTTCCATTATTAGCATATCAATATCACTACCATTTGGTACGTGTACCATTCCCACAACACAACAGAATTCACAATAGCCATCACTTACATCTCATGTTACAATATCACATCATAATACTCAATCCACAATTATTCATATAATCACACATTTTGCCAAAATAAATCAAGGGGAATAAAAAGCTTACACTCGAAACTTAGGATAAGGGTTTAAGTTATTCCTAAGCTCCCAATTAACACTATGAATCGTGTCTACGAGCAGCGATTCCAAACACTCACCGATCACACTTTTGCCTAATTGCCAAAAGCTTAAACTAACTTTTCCTTGCCTTTTGCCTTGCTCGTCGAAGGTCTTGACGACTCTGGAACTTCACACATAATAACCACACAATATACACAATCAATTAGTAGCCAAAGACTCATCTAAACCAACCAAAAGCGCAAGCCTAAGCTATATTCCTCATGAAACTAAAATTTTGACTAACAAACCTGAAACTCAAATATATTAATCTTTACTCATTTCCATTGCCTATAATCGATTCCAATCATCTAATTATACATCTAAGAACAATTCCAATCCTTCAAACTACTTAAAACTATACAGATCCATGGATCTAAAATTTTGATATACAATGGTAACTTTCATGAAATTCATTAAAATGTTGGAATTCTATAACGAAAATTCAAATTAAGTTTGGAAACCTTCTAATCTTATCAAAACTAATTGAAAAACACTTTGAAATCACGTTTTTACCCAAAATCCCAAAATCCACCATTAACAATCCAATTTTCGACTTTTATTTAAAACATGTGATTTAATGGCTAAAAACTTAGTTTTAAAGACTAGATAACATTAAAAACTAATAGGAAAACAATTCGTTACCTTCTATGGGAGAAAAACAGATGTTTGGCTAAAAATCTGGAAAACCCACAAGCTTGAGAGATGATGAAATCAATTGTGTTTTTGGTGGTTTTTATGGAATTCTAGAGAGGTTTAATGTTATGAGGATGAAAGAAATAAAAGGAATGGAGTTTGTGAATCAAAATTTGACGAATAAGGCTTTGGAAACACAATGGATGGCAAAACAAAAAGATGGGGAGAAACTAGCGTGAGTTTTGTGAGGATAAAAGGGCAAAATAGGGTATTTTTAAAACTTTGGTATAATTGCTTTAAAACTACTCCTAAACTAAACCATTTTACAAAACAGTCATTATTTTAAAATTAAAGATCTTTTCAACCTTATTTTCAAAAATTCACTTGATTTTCAAAAAGCTATAGTCGAATACAATTTTGGGTTACCACACTTCAAAATTTCCAAACCCATTTTGAGCCAAAATTTCTAATTTACCCTCGAAACTTATAGGCCCAATTTTGAGGTGTGACAATTATCAAATCAGACTTCCACGTTAGCAGCCCTAAGACATGTATCCAAATTTGTTCCCCAATATAAAAGAACCATGTAAATAACTCTCACACACTCACGTAGATACTCTACTTCTAGAAGTCCATAACTCTCCCAAAAATAGAGAACTCTCCCCAACCTTCATTCCATTCTCCTTCATCTAGTCGTCATCTCCTTTCCTTGTTCACCTTATTGATTAACAAACTCATTTAAATCTTACATTACTTGGGAGGAATTCTTAAAGATGGTGCCCGGAAGAAATTGTTGTTTTTTAAAAAAAATAGAGAAACACACTTAAGAGTTAGGAAAAGAGGAGTGGTGGAGGGATTTTTAAAAGTTTTTTTAAAATATTTTGGTAGACTTAAGTTTAATCATTACTTTAAAAGAAAATATTAGCAAAACATAGAAAAGCTTGGAAGAATGTATTGATGAAATTTAAAGGTGTTCTAAGTTTATGGTTGGCGGTACGTGACGACATATGATTGTTTGTAAAGTAGGAGGAGACTCCATTAGTGAGTAAAAAGTTCAACATACTTTTTCCTTTTTCAAAATTCAATTTTTTTTTTTAAGATTTCAGAATTAAAATAATTTAATTAGTATTCCATGGAGATGACTGAGGAGGAAAAATGGTCATGTGGCGGCTTTTGATAGACTAGATTGAGCACCCATCATTTTAAGTCCCAATAATTTATTTGATACTTTATTTTTAAAATTTTTTTTATTTTTAATTTAATTTTTTTTCCTTTTTTAGTTTTTAAACTTATGTTGTTTTCCATATAATTCAAAATGGATGAAAAATTAACATTAGTTAATTTTATTAACGTGACTTACATGTGAATATCACGTCAATAATTAATTTTTTTAAAATTTAAAAATTCAAAAAATCATTTAAAAAATAAAATTATAAAAAAATATATTTTTAATATTTTTAATTTTAAAAAATTAATTAATTGCTAATCGGAATACACAGACTACCACATACATTAGCAAAATCAATCGACATTAATTTTTTCAATTATTTTAGGACTTTTTTTTATAAAATTAAAAGACTAAATAAATCATTATGCCTATGATTAACCATCAACATGCCATAGTGGAACGAAAGTAATTTTTAATAATCAAACCTTTACCCAAAAAACAAAACACAATACATCTAAAGATTAAAGTGAGAAAAACTATATATTTCAGGGCTAAATTAAATAGTGAGACTTCATCTTTTAAAGATTTTTTAGAATATTTTATATATATTACTTAAATAATAATTACTTACCTTAACTATATAAAATAATAAAAGGAAATTTAGATGGCTCTGTAAATTCAGATAAATCAGACCAAAAAATCATGACTAGCTCAAATTGATGTATTGTTGTCACTGTATGAGACCACTCTTAACATTGTTAAAACAAAATAAAGCCTAATTTGTCTATCATTTTTATTACAGCAAACATATACAAAGGTACAATCTCCCCTTCTGTTGCGGTGAAAGCAAGCAAATCTTCAAGCTTTTGAACTAAGAATTTGTCTATCACACTAAGACGAAGCAATTTCTTCCATCCCTTTCCAATGCGTAATTTGTTTTCCTTTTATTTAACCCTAAAGTTATATATCAAGAAGTTTTTAACTGCACAGAAATCCCAATTCACAAAGAAAAGAAAATCGACAGGCTTTTGATATATGCATCATTCTATTTACACTCCTGCTATGAAACAGACGATTCTCTGCAAAAACATCAACCATGATCAGATGTCAAGAGACTAGTAAACAAATAAAATATATGATTCGAGAATGATTGCTACGTATTTGAAGGTTTGAGTAGAACCTAAACCTTCATGAGCAAAACCCTTTTGAAGGGAAATGCTTGAAAGAAAAGGAAAGTTTAAAATATGGTGAAAGGAACTCACTTGTGAAAGAATCGAATATCCCGAGTATGCCAGAGTACAAGCATTCCTACTGATGCCATTGGCCTGTCATATGCACAAGTGTTTCCAACAGATTGTGATACCATACCTATTGGAAAAAACGTGAAACTTCCCGGTATAATTGTTCAGCTTCAAATGGTTTTGACACGTATCCATCCATTCCACACCGCAGACATTCCTCATGTGTAGCTTGGATAACATCTGCAGTCATAGCCAAAATGGATACATGCCAGTTTGAAACGTTGTTATAAGCTTCCACTGATAATTCGCCATGGTGAATACAATTATTGATATTATGTTCCATATCCCGAATTCTCCTTGTAGCTTCAAACCTGTACATAGATGAAGAAAACACACTCAGCATTAAACACTGACCAAGAATATAACCAATTGAGAACTCACCAATGCTCATTTCACCAACTAGAGAAGATTTTCCTTTCATATTTGTTGACTTATTTTCTAAGGTTTCAAAACTTGATTTGCAGAAGGAAGTTCTAAATTCAACATGGCATTACATACCCATCCATTTCCGGCATTTGGATATCCATGAAACAGGCATCAAACTGGTGAGGTGGTATGAGCAGCTCAATAGCTTCTATTCCTAATGTAGCACTAACCACATCTGCTCCGTATTTCTTCAATGCACCAGCAGCTACTTTTAGATTCACATTGTTGTCATCTACGATTAGAATTTTTCTCCCAAGAAGAAGATTTCGAAGAGACAAGCTAGGTAACTGCCCATTACAGGGATTCCCTTTGTTCCCAACACCCATGGTGCGTTGGAGAGCTGCCGCTAACATGCTAGCCCTCAAGGGTTTTGGGATGACAGTCATGTTACAAACACCAGTACTAATATTTGCTCCGGAAGAACTTATAGAATTAGACAAGAGGAAAACCTTTGGAGGAGTACCATAATCTATTTTCTCCAAGGTATCGAAAAAGAGAGTTGAATTGTTTAGATACTTATCCCAAACTTCCTGTTCAATGATAACCATGTTTATAGCATTACTCCCCCTGTGTATGCTGGATAAACCTTGTTTCCATTGAGAAACCACTTCAACATGAATTCCTAGCCGTCGGATTTGATATTTTGACACCTTGGCCCGAACAGGTCGAGGATCCATAACCAATGCTCTCATCCCATAAAACTCGGAGGAAACAGAGTTAGACATTTTGTTGATTTGCTGGCTCTTGTACTTCTTTGAACTAGAGGAGCCACTGGTGAAAACAGCAGTAAATGTAAAGGTGGATCCAATCTTAGGAATGCTAACAAAACCGATTTCTCCTTTCATCAGATTAACCAAACACTTGCTTATGCTTAGTCCAATACCTGTGCCCCCATGTGTTCGAGAAATAGAAGGGCCCACTTGCATAAAAGGGGTGAAAACACGAGACTGTGCTTCTAAAGGGATTCCTTCTCCTGTATCTTCAACTGACACGATAAGATTAATGCTGTGAGAGAAAGGATGTATGGATCCTTCTTGACCGAAAGTTCTAAACCCTTTCCAGCTCTGGCGTCTATCTGCAACAGGAAAACCACTCAAGGTGTTCTCTGATGAAGATTCTGTCTCAACTTCTATTGAATCAATCACCTCTTCCACAAGATGAACTGTAACAAGGATGTGTCCTTTCTCTGTGAACTGAACCAAAAAATTTAAGTTATATAGGTTTTTTGCTACTAAAATATAAGTTGGATAAGATTGAACTCATACTGAAGCTTCTAGCTCCCTATTGATAAAGTCATGATGCCATTCAATGCAAAGAAATTTTTTATATCGACATGCATGTAAGTATGTTAACTATTTCTAGCTTGAATACAAAGGAAGAGCGTTTTAGATGGAAGGCATTATGTTTAAAACTGAAACAGATTGGTCATACTTCAATATACTCAATTAGTAAAATAAAATATATTTAGAAAAGAACTTGAGTCCTAACAAGCTTTATATACATTAAAAGGAGAACCAAACTCATACTTTAATCGAGTTTCCCATGAGATTGATAATGATTTGTCTGAATCTCCCAGGATCACCAATTAGCATCTGAGGTACTTGATCCGAAATGTAAACCGCCAGCTGCACCACCCATGAATTGATTATACAAAATGAAATATATGTTAGACTTGTGGGTAAACACCATAAGGAGGGAAAAAGAGAGGAGAGGACCAAACGGAATAAGGTGAGTCAGTGTGATACAGGTATCTCACCTCTACTCCTTTGTCCTCAGACTTCCCAGAAAAGAGTGACAACACATCATCCAAGATTGCTCGTAGATCAAACTGCACTTCCTCAAGTTCTAGCTTACCAGATTCGATTTTAGCCTGATCCAAGACCTCATTTATAAGTGCAACCAGAGCCTTTCCGCTAGCTCGAGCAGTTCTAACATAATCTAGTTGTGTAACATCTAATCTGTGTCCATAAGCATATGCAACATTCCTGAAAGAAGTGTCTCACAGTCATGGTTAAGTAATCGATATTCTCTTCTAGTTAATTTAATTTTTTTTTGAGCATAATACAATGCATAGAAATAAACTTTTATAGAAATAAATTAAAGCTTCAAGACACACCTAGAACACCATTCATTGGGGTTCTGATCTCATGGGAAACAGTTGCAAGGAACTGCAAAACGGTCACAATTAATTAGGACCAAATGTCTGTAATAGGTCAGAATGCTTTAAGAGAATAACTCAGATGTCATATACCTGAGATTTGGCAACATCAGCTGCCTCAGCCTGCTTTTTAAGCTCCATCATCTTATGGCAGTCATCTTCCACCTTAGCAATTCGACTTACAGTTACATGGAATATATGCCCAACAAGTAATGCAATCACAAGGATGCCAATTGAAGTGGTTATTCCTAGCCATGGCCATGGTGGCTTTTGCTTAAACCTAGAATAAAAACAAGATTAATCCATGATTTATATTCAAGTTACTTTATTTTTAAAATGTTTTGGTTTCTTGAAGAAAGAAGGAAAACAATTTATAACCTCTCTTGAAGATTAAACAACCTTGTTTGATGGGTGTAGATAACAGTCCATGTTATATAAAGGTTGACACGCACTTGCAAAGGCCCATATCAAAGAGAAGGTGAAATATGGGCAATCGAAAATCTATGAACTACCTGCAGCGCATCTCATGCTTTCTGAATGGATCTCCAAAATTAAGGAGGCTGACATGCTCCAACCCGTCATTTGATGCGTTCGAACCATACATGCTGATAGGGTACGACTGATTAGTTGTATCCAACACATTCACAAGGATTGTCTGTTTACTTGCAAGCTGTTGTAGCAACTTCTCCACAAGTGACTCAATATCAAACACTCCACCAAGATACCTGATTGAGATCATCTTATCAGAGCCATTAACTAGAGCATCCCATCAGGGATCTCGTTTAAAAAGAAAAGAGCTTGGTTCACCCTTTTTAACAAGGCATTATTTTCATTGATGTCTGTAAGCTATTGCAACTTTTACCTTTTTCATGTATGCATGTGGTTTCAGAGATGAGAAGCCTAAAGGAATTCATCTTCCCACTAATTTTTATAAAAGGAGGAGGCATTGGTTGGACATTCCTATTTTGTGTTCATACTGAAAACATACCCGTCAGTAGCTTGAATCCTCTCAGTAGGAGTTGCATTCAAGGGCAAATCCCTCTTGTAGACCGCAAATGTCAAAATAACTCCAAGACGATTTGTTTTGAGTAGCCTAAATGGAGCTGTTAGCACCCCTTTTCCTGATTTTCTTGCACACAATACATTCTTGCTATCCTCCTATCGGTACACAAGAAATTCAGTATTCATAACAGAAGAGTGTAATTAATAATGAATTCAAAATTCTTGAGAGATTGAAAATATTTTATTCTTCCTAACTAGAAAGTAGTACAATTAAATCTTCAGTCGAGTTAAGCTTAATACAAGTGATCCAAGGAACCTTGGGTTTCTCAATAAGCTTGTAGATAGTAAAAGAGCTAACCTGTCCTGACAGCATATCAAGAGAAACCACATGTGATACGATATCCTGCGCAAAGACAACAGGAGCATATTCTTCCTGAATTGGCGATGGTTCTAAGAGGTCAGGATTGTAGTCATCCTTGTGAACTGGGTTTTGTTCAAGGGTATCCATCCTCTTAATAGTCCAGCCCTGTTGCTTCTCAAATTGTTCCCTTTCCGAGTGGAGCACCCTTACAGCAAAAGCCACACCACTTGTAAGAGGTCTCTCAAAAGCAGTTCGTTCCGTATACCTCGCAAAAGTCCTCTAGATGTGATTAAAGTGAGTTCCCTTTGTTATCCAAAAAAAAAAAAGAAGGATCATAATTCCTAACTACAAACACTCAGACCTGGTTTGACTATCGAGTTGACAAGATCATTATTTGATAAACTGGTCCTGATCAATAAAGCAAAGGAAATGCGTAATCATCTATCTTAACTAAAAGTTACAAGAGGATATTAACTTACCTGATCAATAGCCGAGGGGGTTTTGCCATAGTGGAAAGTTGAGATCAAAATGGAGATGGCCTGGATATGGTTCATGCTTACATTAAACTGATCCTGCAGCATCCTGGCTCTCTCATCACACATGCTAGCCAATGTCTCCTTCCTCTTTTCGGTAGCTTGAAAGCTCATATAATAGAATATAGAAATAGAAGCCAAAATCCAACCAATTATCCATGAAAACAAGAGCTTTCTCCACCAAGTCTTGCTAATTCTCTTGGAACCCACATACTGGTAATATTGATGGTGGATGTTGAAGCTATAGTTTGAGAACTTGTCCCAGCATTTCAACCACATCTTGCTACCACAGTGACCAAGGACAACTGCCTCAGCGTCCTTAAATTCACCATTAATGAACCAGTTCATGGAAATCATAGATGCTACCCAGCAACATAACATCCAAAGCAGATGCCCCACCTTTAAACCAAACCCAAATACATGGAGCAAACTCATGCAAGAAACAGTGACCAATTGTGGGTCTTACTTCCTTCTTAATTCCAGCTAAAGACAGAGGCCCACTATCAAATCTATAGAAACTGTGTAGTAAAATTCTGCATCAACAGAAAATTAAGAACCTTGGGATAAGATGAACCCTCTCCCAGCAAACTCCAAATTTACTATGTGACAGACTGTAAGGCCTTGGACCGTGAGGGAAAGAAAAAAAGATGCTATCTTATCCAGCAATATAGCTTTCTAACTGAGGATGGCGAAATAGAAAACCCAGAATTGAGGAAGATAAAAGGAAAAATTTTCACAATAACCACAAAAAAGAATCAAAACCCCCCTCAAGATTGAGTTTCTAATTCCAAACACAAATTATATGATATACTACTAGAACACTGTAGTACCGGTACTACCAGTATATTTTATTAATTTTTGCCTTTAAATATAAAATAATATAATATAACAAATGAGAAATTTTCTTTTTGCTTTTTTTCTCAAAGTGTACAACTTCTGCATGCTTTTAACTCTCTATTCTCGGATTGGCTGTACTTTATGATAACAAAAGTACCCTTTGCTGCTCTGCATGAAAACAAATTTCTATACCAATTAACATAATTTCTTTTTCTTTTTTATTCGACTTTTGTACCCATTTTTGAGAGTAGGAGCCCTCTTATTTTTCGAAATTGCCATCTGAGTCAAAAACATTAGATCAAGAAGACGATAGAGTTTTTAAGAACTTGCTTCGTTGAATTAATGGTAGCAATAAATCCTATTTTGGATTATTGAATTTAGGGTAAAGTAGTTCAATTATCTGATTAAAAATATCAAAAAAATTTTGTTCTATAATAACAAAATTTAGGCATCAACTTTTATTCCCTGTTTCCTATTTTAACATATATTTTTTATTTGAAGCAAAATAACCCGTAATTTTTCATTGTTAATGTAAAACTATTTTATCTTATATATCACATCTACTTTTTATTTTTTAGTTTAGAACTTTTATAATTTTTTGACACTTTTTTTTATAATTTTTGGAGTCATAATTTTTAGCTTAAAATATGTCATAATTCTCTCTAATCTTTATAAATTTAGAATTTAATTCTTATATTTTTAAAATTTTAAAATTAAAGTCCAACTATTGAAATTGCTAAAATTATTGTGTTAAATTTAGATTCATTTGAATGTCATTTTTTAGTTACATTACAAGTAAATATTTTTTTTTAAATGTCACATTAACAAATTTAACAAAACAATTAATATAATTAACAATTGAATCTAAATGAAAGAGATAATATGTGTTGTAGAGAAAGGAGAAAGAAAATGTAGGGAGACCACAGGGCTGTGTTAAGTTTCCAGCTTCCGAAACATGCTCAATCATCATTCTCCAAATTCTCCTCTCCTCTCAAATGAAGATGGATTAATAAATAACATGTTCTAATGATTGTTGGCCGCCACAATAGTGGCAAAACAGTAATTAAGTGTAGAAAGCAGTGGCGAAGAGAAGGGCACGTTAATCAAGGCAATGTCAGGAAAGTTGATTAGACCATCACTAATTCACTACTACCCACTTCCTTTTTGGTGTCATTTTGCGAAAGCGATGTCCCACGTCAACGCACCGCTTCTCTTTTCTACTTTTCCTTTAGCCAATCATCCTCCACTGCGTGTCGTTTTCTGTAATGGGTCTTCGTCTTATTACGTGGCACCCGTGGGGTTTCATTTATTATCCCCGTCTATCTGCCTGCCACGTTCTGTTAAAAGTTGGAGTAAGAAGCTCGCTTCAAATATAAGAACAAAAATATCAAAATATAGTCTGTAAAAAAAACTTAATTCTATCATTTCACTTCATTTTTTCAGTTTTGTATCTTCTTCCTTTTTCTTTTTCTTTTTTATCTCAATTTGATTATAGTTTTTAGTTTAAACAATTAACTGACATTGGAAAATTAAAGAAGGCCGCATAGTAACTTTTTTATTTTTATAAAATACATTACTTAAATCATTTTTTTAAAATATATTTATTAAAATTTAATTTAATTAATAAAATTTTATTCTTTTAATTCATTTGCTTCTCACGCTCTCTCTTTCTCTCCCCAAATTTTTCATTTTCTTTACCACCCCATTTTTTATCAACTTTTTCGTCTTTTTTTTTTACAACACAATCAACAATGGCTAAATTTTTCTTCTCCATTTCCAGAGCCATATTCATATCATAGCTATCATCTTTATACATGCAAAAAGAAAGGGATCAAAAATTGGGTAAATTAGCCAAAATGCCACTTTTAAAACATATTTAGCAAAGTAGGTTGGTTCCTTCTAAATTTAGAGAAATATACCGATTTTAGATAGAGAAACAAAAAACATGTCTAGCAGGAATTTTTTTGGTTCTAAAAAGGTATTTTTCTTTTGTGTTAGGTGTTGAAAATTTCGGGAGAAAGGTTTATTTGTATTTGTGTTTGAGGTAAACATTGTAATAATTTTAAGGTATGTTTTAGTTCACGATAATGAAATGGCGCTCGGAGGCCCACACATTTCATCTGCCGTTAGGGATGAAACCATCACCTTAGAAGCCCATCGGATTGCAACTCAAGCTTCCAATTCACGATGATTATACAACCACAGGTTGGAGTATAACTAGGCTCTCAGTTAACGGTAGTTAAGTGGTCACGGGTTGAAGTATGACTCAGGCTCTCAGTTGGCAGTAGTTATGCGATCACGAGTTCAAGTTTTATGATATTGGAAGAGGATGTTTTATAAACCCCACACATAAGTTTGAGATCATAATCATATGAGGAAAATGGGCTTTTCAGCATAATCAACTTATTTTTTTTCTCCATCTCCACCAAAGATAGTATCCTTAATCTTATTGTCCATAACTTGTGACAGAGTTTGAGGCAAACAGACTTTCAAGGGGAGATGTGACTGTAACGATTGAGAAAAAACTGAAACTCAAGTCATCTTAATGATAAAAAGACTTTGTATGTAACACCCCAAACCCAGCCTAGAAGTTAGGCCCCGAGTTCGGCATGTCACATTGAAGTGTTTTTGCAAAAACCTTGTTTTCATTGAAAATCCTTCTAGAGAAAAGTTAAGTAAAATCCAGTTTGTTTTCAAAATGAGGTGTAGCCAAAAACCATTTCCTTTTCTATGTAAAAATTTCCTTTGACAGCGGAAGCTCGTTCTTAAAACACAATTATTTTCAAAAAACTTGAAATATGCTTAAAAGAAATAAGTCCAAGTTCCTGTTTCAAAATTTCAATGCTTAGTGGAAGTAATGGAATAATATCTAGAGGGAAAACCTTATTACAATCCGAAATAAAATAGCTTAAAATAAATAACTTAAAATCTAGAATTTATATATTAAGAAAAAAAGGTCTAATCGTCTTGCTAGTTAGCCACCTCTGAGTCCCTCCATTCGTTGAACTGCCTACTGAGGATCACCTGAGAAAAATAAAAGAGGGAGTGAGTTTTCGAAAACTCAGTGTGTATGTCTCTCGTCAAAAAAAAATTGCATACATATCATATTAGTAACATAACAATATCAAACATGCAATGCTGTGCAAACCCTCCCTAAATAATCCATCCGGTACACTTCGTCTCCGTCCAACCTTATACACCTGTGGGGATTTCTAAATTGACCCACCCATCCAATACACTTCAAGGGTAGTCCGGTTGCGGTACTACCAAACGTTGCAGCAAAGCTGCTAATCATATAATGGGCTTAAAAGCCATCAGTGGATCCACAGTCGTCAAGCAACCATGCGATCCTCATATACTTCCTCCGTTCCATAATTCTCACCCATATGCATCCTAAACAGAATATCATATGAATGCAGCAAATGTACATGTAACATCCATAAACCTTACAATCAACACATAGGGGTATTTTAGTCATTTTACAAATCAAGGGTATTTCGATAATTTTGCAATTCAGGGGTATTTCTGTAATCCTACCCTACAGGGGTATTTCAATAATTTTACCCTACAGGGATATTTCAGTAATTCTTAACAGTATGGGTCTTAATTACTAACCTTGGCCCGTCAACAAGTCCTCGCGACTAAAGTGAACAGACACTACACACCAGGTAGGATTTCGGAAAAGAGGAGGTGGGTCACTAGGACTGCTTAAATACCAAGCTCTCCCTAGATCCAATCCTAGACATGCATATGTCCATTGCCATACACTACCCTAGCGACTTCTCCACAGACATGTTTGATTATTAAATTAAGTTTTAAGTTGTTTAAGAATTCATCAGAATTAAGCCTAGAGTCCATTAAAACCCTAGCATGCATTTTTAAAATCTCATAAGGCCCACTAAGTCCAATCCTGTCTATATAGCCCATTAAGCCCGATCATAATCAAATCATATAACCATCCATATCAATCGATCATTCAATTTCACATATCAATAGTGGCCCGAGACCATGAGATCGCTCTCTTAGTCCCGGTAGTCGTATCGATGTTCCCACACGAATTTTCGCACGCTTGTGCGGTTACCGGCGCCAACCTTTCTGCTTTTCGGCTTTTCGGCATTCTGATTTTTTTTCGGGATTTCAGCTTTTACCGATTTGTCGTGTGTGAAGTGTATGTACACACCTAGTAAATGAGACATGTTACACTATCCTCAGCCTTGAACCTACGACCAATACCAGCCTCCAATCAATCACACATTTAACCACAATATTTACCAAAAACTGAAGCCTTACCTTAACCTTACCATGTGCCACCAATCCTAATAGCCATTCCTTAGTTACTACTCATGAATATCCCCTAGATCTGCATCAATCTTAATCGTTAAAGACAAAATAATAGGTGACTTGTATCCACTTAAGTCACCATTTCCCTTACTATAGGCTATTCGGCCCACTTATCCCAAAATCAAGAACACTTACCCAAAAGTCGAAACGTATGGATAGCTTTTCGACAGAGACTTATAGATCCAAGCTTGATTCCATTTTTTCAAGATCCGATCCACCAAAAATCAAAGGAATGATGACAGCACGACAGAGATTTGGTTACTAGAGTATTCAACACAAGTTTTGGGGCGATGAAGAAATCAGTTCCAAGAGCAAAGGTTTTTGGCTTTTGAAGTCACGAATATTTGGTCCTCAACAATTGAGATGAAGGTGGGACGGCACAAGCAATGGAGAAAGAAGAGAATGATTGTAACAGTCCGGTTTATACCCTAGTCAGAACAGTGGTTTCAGAACCACAAATACGAGTCTGTATAATATTTTTAAAATTATTTTCTGCGTCTATGATATATGATTAAGCATGTGTTAAATTTTCATAAGCTAATTTGTCTGTTCGTGTGTTTAATTTGAGTAAAGGATTAAATTGCATTGAAGGCAAAACTAGCATGCTTCATGAAAAGGTACCTATTTGCCATGTCTTTATAAGTATGGAGGATTTATATGGAAAATTAGCCATTACCTTAGATAGTGGACAGTTATGGTCCATAATAACCTTGGGAAATATGTTTTATAACTTTATTATATAAGGTTAAAATTGGAAATTGGTTATTAATGATTTTATAACAAAATGAAACATGAAAAAAATGGTCATGTTCTTATCTTTGGCCAGATATCAAAAAGAAAAAGAAAGAAAGAAGAAAGCTAGGTTCGGCTACTTCTAAGCTAGATTAAGGTATGTTTTGGTTTCGGTTTTTGATAATTTCTACGTTTTCGTAATTGTTGCTTTGTCTACTACAAAACCCATGCTTCAATTTTGAGAATTGATGATGTTTGTGGAATGAGACTTTGATGAACTCATATGATTTGTGTTGTTTAATAGTGAAATATGAAAGACGTGTACTTGATGAACATGTTTTGTTCTTAGAATTTTGATGAATTTAGCTAATAGGGCTAAATTGAGAAAATAGCAATTTGAAGGACTAAATTGAAAATGTGATGAAAAATATGGGCTTGTATGATAAACATAAGCATTCGGCTAAGCATGAGTATATGATGATTTTGTGTATTTGATATTTTGTGAAAAATGGACTAAATTGATAAATGTGCAAATGTGAGGGCTAATTTGTAAATTTGAATAAAAGGGTTAAATTTGAATATGTTTAGATCAAGAGCCGAAGAAATCGGACTTAGATCGCGGGAAAGCGAAAGTAACCGAGTAGCCGTTTCTGTTCAGTTAAATCGAATTCAAGGTAAGTCATTATGCAAATAAACATATTTGTATTGAATTGTGTATGTCTTTATAACTATTGAATACGATGAGTGATATGAAATGATGTGTACATGAATTTCGAGATAAAAACGACATAGTAGCAATGTCCGATAAGTCCCGTACGAACCTAGGAATAGATAGGATTAGCTATGTCATGACATAGGTACCTGTTCTGATATATCATGTAAGACCACGTCTGAGACGTTGGCATTGATTTGAAATTTCGTGTAAGACCACGTTTAGGACGTTGGTATCGATACGAGATTTACGTGTAAGACCATGTCTGGGACATTGGCATCGTATTGATTCGTGTAAGACCCTATCTGGGACAGTGGCATCGATATTTGAGTACATGTAAGACCTCATCTAGGATGATGGTATTGTACGATTATTCCGAGCTTTCTGAATATCCTATTAGGTTCCGAATGGTTCAACGGGCAAGTCTGTGGCACGAAATGTGATGTGAATGATAATCCATTTCAGGTACGTTAATAAGTACACAAAGTGTGTATAAAAGGTAAGTATCTATACGAACTTACTAGAATGAATATGTACTATGAAATAATGAGATGATATGTGAAATTATGCTAGATGAGCTTTGTGCATATGTGGTAATAAGTTGAAATATGTGATAAGTTTATGGTTTAATAATTGAACCAAACTCTATGTAAGATGTATATGCAATGTGCATTTTAAGTTAAGTTTATTTGTATATGACTTACTAAGCTTTTGGAAAGCTTACTCTGTGTGCATTTTTTCTCTATTTTATAGATCGTCAAAGCTACTAAAGGCTCGAGGACTGTCGAGGATCATCATTACACTACTCAACTTGTTTTGGTACATTTTGGAAATGTATATAGCTAGATATGGCATGTATAGGCTAGTTATTTGTTTATGAATATGAAGTGAACTTAGCCATGTGATTTGGCTAGTTATGTGTTGGCAATATGCATTAATGAATATGATATGTTATGTATGTTTTGGTATAGTTTGATAGTATATGAAGTGGTTAAGTTTAAGGTAAGTATTTGGATGAATTATGCTTGTGTTTACATGAGTTTTAGTCTTGTAAATTAGCTTGGTTGAAATTGAAGTTTATATGTAGTGATTGGATAATTATTTTGATATGTTCTTGGTTGCCAAAGGTGCATGAGATGTATTAGTATTTTACTTGTAGGTTTGACCCTAATGTGGGTGGCATATTGGCCTAGCAAATGGCCTATTTTGCCACACGGTTATGGCATACGGGCGTGCCTATTGACCATGGGACTAAGACAATAGTTGATTAAGAGTACACGGCCTTGGCACACGGACGTGCCTGGTAGCCGTGTGGTTTAGTCAGGATCGACCACGGCCAAAGTGCAAGGGCGTGCTTGGTGGTCGTGGAGCCAAGACAGAATCGACCACAGCCAAGGTACACGGGCGTGCTTGGTGGCCGTGGAGTTAAGTCAGGTTCAACCACGGGGGAGACACATGGGCGTGTCTAGTAGCTGTGGGAGGCACACGGCTTGCCCACACGGGCGTGTAACCCCTGAAACTTAGAAAAGTTTAAAATTTTTGAGAATTTTTGTATATGTTCCGGTTTAGTCCCGACTCTGTTTAAAGCATGACTAAGGTCTCGTTGACCTATAGATGGGACATGATGATTGTAATTGATGATTTATTTTATAAAGTGTCTGAATAAGTTCTGATCTATCCGGTAACACCTTTAACCCTAATCCAGCGATGGACTCGGGTTAGGGGCGTTACAATGATATTCGATTTATGGCTTTAGGAGAAAAGAAAACACATAAGGAAGAGACGAGGTTTAGAACAGAAAAAGTGATGGAGAATTTGGCAGAGCACTATAGTTGCCGAAATAGCACAAAGGGAATTCCAATTGCCGAAATAGCACAGAGGGAATTTGGCACCCTCTATTTATACACAAAACTGACCCCCCCAAAGTCCCAATCGGCTCCAACTCTTCCCCATCTCATCTTCTCGTTTTTCTCCCTGATAACTCCCCAATCCTTTTCCTAAATTTTCTCTTCTGATCACTCTCCTTAGAGCCCATCATCACACCACTTCCAACCTTCTAGAAGGCCAAAATTAAAACTCTTAAAAAAATACTAAGCTAGGATTCGAACCTAGGATCTCCTTGCTAGCCCATAACGCCACCTTCCTATACCCTAAGTGGCGTCACTTAGCCACTCCACCACAAGGCTCCTTGATGCCATTTTTCCCTATTTTTATTTAAAAGCCCAACTACTCACCACCCTGGTTCCTTTAATAATTAAAAAAATTCATTCTCCTCAAAGTTCGAACCCAGAACTTCTCCAACACCCCTTGACACTCCAAGTTTATTAAACCCTTAAAGCCAACATATCATTTGTCATTTTCTCGCTCACTTAAAAATTTTCTAAGACCCAAAGCCAATTCATTTAGGCTCAAAATTCGGGGCGTTACATTGTAACCCTTGAAACACTAATAAATTATTCTAGTTCATGTTTGTTCTTTTATTTAATTTTTAAATTTTTATTATTTAATTTTTTTTCTTTATTTTAAAATGGATTTGGTTAATTTCTTTCACATATATATGATTAAATTCATCAAATAAAATCAATAGTATTTAGATTTCGTTCAAAACCTTTTTAAAGGGAGCAGCAGTCTTGGGAGTTTCGATAAAAAATTGAATTTTTTAGCATTGTTATCATTCAATTTAATATATTTGTTGATTGATTTTTTTTTCTTTATGAAATTGCTGTTTATATGAATGTATAATTTATTTATCTACTATGGTAATTGCAACTGTTTTTGTCTTCGTGTAATTTATTATTGTTTTGTTTGGTTAAAGCTTTGTCTTCGAGTGTGGACGAAGTAATTTCTTGTCATGATATTGTTATCTTATCACAACAGTCTTTTTAAGTATTGGGTTCCTCTTTATATGGCAAAATACATGTTACTTTTTGGTTAGTATAATAACATTAAAAATAATATATTTGATATACATATTTTAAAATAATCAAACATAAAATAAAAATAATTAATACAAATTAAAAAATATAATTAAAAAGATAAGTGAAAATTATTGTAAAGTATAAATTCCCTTCAAAATAAACAAAATATTTTCCACGAGAAGTTGCTAAAAATTATCAATAAATAAAATATGTGAAAAAAATAATATTCGGTTAGGATCTGTTAAGTTGTTATGAAGGCTGTTAACAAGTATTCCCTTACTTTTATTTATTTATGTATATAAACACTAAAATTGATAAATAAAGCAGTAGTGTTTTCTCCAAAAGAATTCATTCTTTAATTTCTGTTTTAGCATTTTCTAAGTAATACTTTCACTAACCAATTATAACATAAAAACTTTTAATGGAAAAACAAAATGAATATCAATAATTTAAAATTTGGTTAATCCATTAATTTGAAGCTTTTATTTTTTATTTTACTTGAAAATGATAAAATTTTATATAATTTCTCAAATAAGCATCTTCAAAAGTAATGGATAAATAAAGGAGGTTAAATTAATGAAATTGAGTTAGTTCTAAGGTTTGATTTTGAGTTGAGAAATTAAAGTACCATTTTGGAATCCCGGCCATTATCTAAACAACGAGGTGACGAAGAGTTGCTGTCGTCAACATTAGAGGAGCATCATCAGCATAGGCTTTTTCAAAAAAGAAGGCATTTCCCATACCATGAATAATCTTTTCATTCAATTGGAAGCCATGTCAGGGAACTTACCAGATCCCAACACGCGGTGCGATGCCAATCATCGAAAGAGAAAATAAATAAATAAATAACTGGAATAGATTGTTTGGATTAGATTAATCCAGTTGGGATTATGTTTATTGACATAATTGCTCATAGTGGACCAACACTCGCTCTAATTTTCAATGTCACAGCGATGCCTCCACGGGATAGATTGGTGGGAATCTGCCAACCTTATTCTCCTAAGAACGAACCAAACACCTCAAAATCCCTCCACCTTATAAATAATTAAAGGTATAGTACACCGAGATAGTGACTTCACTTTGATTAAAATAATAAAATAGTAACTAAATTTGAAAATTTATAACTCAGTCGCTAAATTTTAGAAAAATAACAAATCGGTCACAAATGAACATTTTCCATTGCAGATATACCAGAAAGCTGAGGTGGCTCGTTAATTGGCTACCGCGGAACCCCAATTTAAGAACTTCAGTTGTTGGAATAAGAAGAAGAGATACCCACTGTTGAAGCAACCCGCAAACAACAGCTAAAAACCTAAAAATCAACGTCAGACTGTCGCGCTAGCTTGCCAACGATGGTCGAAAAAATCCAAACTCTTATCTTGTCTCTTTTTGACCCTTTGAACATGAAGATGGAGTCTAATTCTTTGAAAATTGCCCCAAACCACTTGAATCTATGCTTGAACGTTTGAACTTTTCCTTGCCTAATCTCGAAATCTGATCGCCAATTTAATCTAATTCCAAGGTATGTTATTTTTTGAGATCTCTTCTACATTCCTATAGTTTAGATTTTTGAGATGACAACCCAAGACCTCAAAACTGGCCTCAACATTCCTCTTTTTTTTTCTTTATATTTTCTTCTTCTTTCTTTGATTTTGTTTCCCTTCTCTTCATTCCAGGCTTCCACTTGGCTTTCTATTGGAGTTTTTTTGTCATTCATTTTGCATTTTTTGTGTTGTTGTTGGTGTGAATTTTTTGGTTGTTGAGGGTGTGGCAAGGATGCATTTATGGTGGCAATGGTAAATGGAGTGGTTGTGAAGGGGTTTGGATTTGACAGTGGTGGTGATGTATGGCAATTGGTTAATTGGATAGTGGTGGTGATTAGTGTTGAGAGAGGTTGATGATGGTGGGGTTAAGATAAGAATAAATTTGAAGTTTTTTAAGTTTTCTGTAAAAAGAAAATAAAAAAAAAAGAAGTTAAAAGAGGTTGAAGCGGGAAACGAAGTTAACAGGGGCGAAATGGTTGATGTAACAACCCATTTTAAGTAAAATCGAAACAGTGATTACGGGACCACAAATCTTATTTCGGAAGAAAAATTATTTTTATATTATTTTATGGTCTATAGTATGATAATAATGTCGTATAAAAATTTCGTAAAGAAATTTTATCGATTAAATGTTTAATTTGATAAAGGACCAAATTGCACAAAGTGCAAAAGTTGAGTTCTAATAGCTAAAAAGATTAAATAGCTATGGATTTCAAAATTTGAGGCCCTTATATGACAACTAGACCATTAAAAATGCTTAGTGGTTAAGGATGATGATTCATCCATGGAAAATAAAATAAAGAAAAGGATGAAATTGAAAATTGAAAAAAATAAAAGATGATAATTAATTAAATAATGAAAATATAATCTTTTTCATCATCTTTCCCAAATTATTTCCATGAAAACCCTAGCTAAGAGAAAGTAGCTCAAGCAAGCTTACTTTGATCAATTAGGTATGTTTTCTTGTCCCGTTTTTAATGATTTTTATATTTTCGAGATTGTAATAACTTAGTCTAGCTATCTTGGGGACTAATTTGTAAAGTTATCAAAGAACTAGGGTTTTTCCATGGATGAACATAGTTGAATTATAAAGTTTTATGATAGAAAATGAAAGGTTGTTGATAGATAAACAACTTTTGTAAAGTGAATTTTGATGAAAATGTGATTTAGGGACTGAATTGAAAAGATGTAAAATTCATGGAAAAATTCTGAATTTTATGAAATATATGAGCTGTAAATTTTACATGTAAAAAATTGGCTAGGCTTGGAATGATGATTAAATTGTATGAATTTCATTTTTCAAGCTTAGGGATGAAATTGTCATTAATTAAAAAATTAGGGGCAAAATGGTAATTTTGCCTAAGATGTGAAGTGAATTGAAATGAACATGAATTAATGTTAAATTCATTCAAATAGATTCGGATAGACCAAATTCAGAGTTAGAACGAGGAAAATAGAAAATGTCGGATTAGTAGGTTTTACGTACACGAGGTAAGTTCGTGTAACTAAATTATGTATATTAATATGTTTGAATTGAATGTTGTGTATGTGAATTGTATAAATGCCAAATATATGAAATTGGTTACATATCCAACAAAGCCAGATAAATATTAAATCTCGTTTGAATAATGAAATTCGATGGATACAGGATTTCCTGATTGGTTGTGGTCTTGCATGTGTTGCGGACACATCATAGCTCCTACGAGCATCCTATTATAAGCCCTCTCGAGCTTCCCGTTATATGGTTCCTGCGAGCATCCTGATCGGTAGTGATCTTGCATGTGTTGCGGACTACCGCAACTCTTTGTGAGCATCCTGTTATATGATCGGTTGTGATCCTGCATATATTGCGGACACAAACGTAGCTCTTTGTGAGTGTCCTGATATGGCTCGCTTGAACTGTAACTATCCGATAGTCACGGGTATTAGAAAGTGTACTTTCGGGTCTCCATTTTCGTAAAACGGATTCGTAAATATTTTTAAAAAATATCTACGAAGTTAGTTGTGTGGTTAATTAGGTTTTGATTAGGTGAATTTGTTTAAATTAAGAGTAATTAGGTGTAAGGACTAGATTGCATATAGGGAGAAAGTTGAATTATAGATTAGAGGAAAAGTGAAGGGACTAAATAAGCAATTAAGTCATAAATTGACAAGTGGATGGTATTGGTTAATACATGTGTAATAATAATAAACATATATGTATTTAATAATAAAATATGTATTGCTTATTAATTAAGTAAATATATTATTATTATTATTATTATTATTATTATTATAATTAAAACAAAACAAAGAAAAGAAAACAAAAGAAAAAGGAATTGAAAAAGAAACAGAGAATAGAACGAAATAGGGGGAAAAGAAAGAAAGAAAAAGAGAAAGAAAGAAGGAGAAAAATTAGGGTTTCAAGGGTTCAAAACTCAATTGGTTAGTCAATTTAGTCCCTTTTTTTGTAATTTTTATGTTTTTGAAATCCTAGTATTAAATACTACTTAACCTATGCTGAAATTTTAGAAATTATTGGATTTTTAGATGTTGTCCATGTTGAATAATTTGAGTATTAGGAATTAAATTGATAGATTTTTAAGTTAGAATTGAGAAAGGGATTGAATTGTGGAATAAATTATAAGTTTTGAGTAATAGGGACTAAATTGTGAAAATTTTGAAATTTAGGGAGTTGAATTTAGTCTAAAGTGAAATTTGCATGAAAATAAAAACTAAATGTGAAGAATAAAAATTAGTCTCGGCTTAGGGACTAAATTGAAATTTAGGCAATATTTGAGTAAAAACTAAAATATTAAATACGAAATTGAATTGTGTGTATTGATGAATTTTAATTGTTTTAATTTCGTAGCTAACGTCATACCTGAATCATCGACTAAAAAGGGAAAAGATAAAGTCGATGTCGAATAGCTCAGAATTTTCGGTTTGTATTTCTATAATCTGAAACTAGTTATTAATTATTGTATTTTTAATTTAATGTATATGGTAAGTGTTGAGGTGAGAATTATTGTGTTTTGCAATTGAAATGGATTTATTTAATATGTGGTTAATTTATTGAATTTATATTGATTAAATTGGTATATATATTGAATATATTGATTATTTGAATTGAAATGAATATTGATTGTATTTGAAAAGTGAATTGGAACCCTATTAACTGTATCGGGCTAAGCCGGATATAGATGGCATGCCATAGGATTGGAAGAGTTAAGGGATTTCTTCAACTTTGAGTCGATGAGACACTGGTTGTCAATTTATTACTTTGGATTAATTCGACGAGGCACTGGGTGCCAATTTACTTCGGTTTAGCCGATGAGACACTAGGTGTCAAATTATTACTTCGAATTATCCGATGAGGCACTGGGTGCCAAAGTGGTGTGTTTTGGTTGGATCCGTGTATCCGTCCGAGTCTGAGACGTGTTAATAGAGGTAAACATATAATAAAGTTTTATAATTGATATTTAAATGGCATGGTATGAGAAATGAAATTGATATAGTGAATTGAAAATAAAATATGAAATATGTTGTAAATACATGGAATACATGAGTTAAATACTCATGAATTGAATATGGAATGGATAGTGCCATTTGTTTAAATGATATGTGAACAAATTATGGAAAGCTATTATATAGCAAGTGATGAAAATTGAGTATGGTATATAATGATGTATTCATGAATTGAGTATTGCATGACTAATGCCATTGTACAAATAAATATGATTTGATATGTGAATAACCATTTATATAGCAATTGCGCGAATAGGATATTGTTTAATAAAAAAAATGATAGTCATGATACTAGACATTAATATGTCCTTATAATTTAATTGCGCTTATTATATTATCATGTCTTTAAATATTCGGATTATAAAAATACCACTGAGTTTTTCTCAGCGTACGGTTTTATTTTCCGTGAGCAGATTAGGTATAGTGATTTTGAAGAGTTGTAATTGAGGTTGTGAGCATCCATCTCATCACATCTCCAAGTGCCAAGAGGGTATGTTTCAAAATTTTGAATAGAATGGCATGTACTTAGGAAGATCAATTGTGTTCCAAGTAGTAGGGACAAAAATATAATTTGTGAAAACTTAAATTTTTTTTTTTTTAATGTTCAAATATATTAGTGGTTAGCCAAAATCACTTTGGCACCAAATGTAATATTCCTATATCTGGTTCCTTGGATCGAACCGAGTATAGGGGTGTTACATGAACTTCCCGATATATGGCTATCCGGAGTTCCTGATTAAAAGCTCTTCGTGAGCTTCCCGTTTAAAGGCTCTTCGTGAGCTTCCTGATTAAAAGTTCTATGTGAACTTCCTGATTATGGCTCTGTGTGAGCTTCCCGTTATTTAGCCCGAATAAGCTTCCTGAAAGGCTCTTTGTGAGCTTCCCGATTAATGGCTTTTTGTGAGCTTCTTGTTATATGGCTCGAGAGAGGATTTCCCGATTTTGTGCTTTAATGAGCACTCTCGAATATGAATTGATGGATTGCTAATTTGTACACTTCAAGTGTACTACCTAGGTATCCATCGATATTTCAAATAAAATTCAACGGGCAAAATTTTGACATGAGAAGATATGAACATGAAATGAACTATTACACGTATCTACCTGAAATACATGAAAATGATAATACATGATATATGGAAATATGATATAATGATATATGAACATGGAATTTGTTTGATGAATATGTTCATCTATGATTATATATTTGTACA
This sequence comes from Gossypium bickii, assembly GCA_025503065.1. Lineage (NCBI taxonomy): Eukaryota > Viridiplantae > Streptophyta > Magnoliopsida > Malvales > Malvaceae > Gossypium > Gossypium bickii. The sequence goes on from CP106715.1 coordinate 104,442,782, forward strand.
CCTTGATCGTACTACCCGAGTAACCATTGACATTTTGATTGATTTAATGGGCAAAGTTCCAATATGAAATAGTCTGAACTCGAGACGAATTATTATGAAAATGTACTTGAAATACATGGATATGATTTGTATATGTTATATGAATATGTGATGTGGAAAGCATATTTATATGGAAATCTTATTACTGTTGAGCCTATACATATTTGTTGATATTTGAATGAAATATATGACGAACAAAGATGATAAAGATATGTGCTAGGGCTTGTGATCAAATTGGTTGAATGTGTCTTGCATGTTTATCTTGAACATGAATGAATGGTAAATTAATTACCATGTTATACGGACTTACTAAGCATTTCATGCTTACTCTGTTTTATTTCCCCTATTGTATAATAATTCGGAGGCTTTTTGGATTGGGAGCTTGGCGGAGATCACTCACACTATCCATCAGCCCATTTCGAGATTTATATGGTGAATCAATTATGGTTATAATGGCATGTATAGGTTAATTGGCCAATAACGGCATATAAATGCTTTAATTGTAACTAGCCATTGAAATGGCTTGTGGTGGATATGTTTGGCATGTGTTTGAAATGGTTGATTGATAGAAATTATATTGGCATATTGATGATTGAATTAAGTTAGCATATTTGATAAGATATGCATATATGTCAACTTGGTAATTTAAGTAAGTGTGTATACTTGATTATATGAGGTATTGTATCATGTATAGGACTTGATTTTGAGTTGGGTTAAATAACCTTTAATAGCTTGTGAATGTGTTAAAGTGTTGGTGTAGGAGGATGACAAAATGGGGTGAGAAATATGACTTAGAAAATAGCTTATTTTCATCTATACAGGCAGAGACACAGGTGTGTGTCTCAATCGTGTGTGACACACGGCCTAGCACATGGGTGTATGACCTGGCTATGCGTCCCCTGCATCTTTAAAATGTCAAAACAGAATGCTCAGAATTGATCACACGGCCTGGCACATAGGCGTGTGACTTGGCCGTGTGACCCCTGCACCTATACACGGCCTAGCACACGGGCGTGTGACTTGGCCGAATGGCCCTCAGAGAGTTACATGGCCTAAGACACAAGCGTGTGACCCCTGCACTGAGGAAAAAAATGAGATTTCGCGAAAAATTCTCTGAGTACCCGGTTTAGTCCCGACTCATTTCAAATGCATGTTTTGGACCTCGAGGGTTCATATAAGGGACTTTATGATTGATTTCTGATATGAATACTGTATTTGATCTCAGAATTGCAGTAATGCTCGTAACCTGTTTTGTGATTTTATTCGAGTTAAAGATGTTATAGTTGAAGCAGGAAGCAGACATGGCCGGTTGAAGAGGTTAGTAGAATGAGTTCTAAGATACCCACTATGATATCCCTTTCTTCTTCTTCTTCTTCTTCTTCCAGCTGGTCATGTCCAATGTGGCTAGTTAACCGGCCACGTTACCTGTCCCATTAGGCCTGTAATGAAAAATGTTAATGAGTGATTGATTTGTCATTTTTCGATAACGTTAATGATTATTTTGTTATTTTTGTAAAGTTTAGTGACTAAGTTGTAACATTTCAAATTTGATGACTGTTTAGTTATTTTAATCAAAGTTTAGTGACTATTGGTATACTTTACCTAATAATTAATTGCTACAAATTAAAGATTACAATAACTTACATTTCAATTATGATTTAATTATTTATAATGTTTTAGCAATTCATGATATCTAAGTATAAAGTTAAAAATTTTATGTTAAAAGCTTTAATAAAGAGGACCAAATTTTATTTTTTCGGTGTTAAAAACATGCATTTTACAGTAAAAATATTATAAATGTTCTTGTATTAAGAGTCAGATTGAATTTTAGCCACTCTACTAAAAAAGTAGGCAAATTAGTTCTTATATATTAGATTAGAGAGCAAATTGGTCCTTGTTAGCTCAAATAATCAAACCAAAATTGCCAACAGGGGGTGAATTGACTTTAAAAATTTTTGTGGATGCTAGAGAGAAAGGATAGAAAAATGAATACAATAATTTAGAGTGGTTCGACCCCAATTTCCTACGCCACTACATTAGCTTTCCACTACTAAGGATTTTTCCAAATTGTTTGCAAATTAAGCTCAATTACAATGAAAAACACTTGAGCAAATATAATGAAAATAAAGCTCACAAGTGTGTGAAAGAGAATTATGAAAACATGTGGCACAAAAGTTGTTTGATTGATCTTTTTGCTTGAATATACTTTTTTTTGTTGTAGGACCTTTGGAAGATGGTATTTCTACCCTCTAATTCATTTTCAACGGTTGGGGTTGTTGTGGAAGTTAATAAAGTTGTTGGGATGAAAAGACTAGTGCATTTTAATTCACATGTAACAAAATGTATCAATACCATTTGGAAAAGTATCGACAATTTTAGCATTTAATTCCTTGATTCAATGACCATTAAAATCGATAAAATCGATACCAGGATAAAATTATCGATACCAAAAAAAAGGTATCGATACTTAATGAATACCTCAAAATGGCAGAATGCTCATTTCATATCGATATTGAAAAATGTATTGAAAAAGAGTGACAAAATCGATACTATTTAAAGATTTATCGATACCTAAAAAAATGTATCGATACCGTATTGTTACTTGGGAAATTGTTTGCAAGTCAGTAGCCTATTTTGGTATTGATTTCTAGAAATCTATCGACATTTGACAAAAAGTATCGATAGTGGATCGATACTTTTTGGCCTAGAGCATCTTTTACCTGTTTGAAAAATGTTTTGAAGCTTTGTTTTTAATTTACTTGGAGTTGAAAAATTTTCTAAGTATAAATTTGATATTTTTGTATTTTAGAAATAATTTGAAGTACAATTTTGTTAAGTGTTGTTTAAAATGATTTTTATTCAAAACATAGTGTTTGTTATATCAAAATGTTTTTGTCAAATAAAGCTTGGGTCAATAATCCTTTTGCTAAAAAAATTATCCATTTCTACTATTAAAAATGGTATTTGTAAACCCCTAACCTGTATCCTTCGCCGGAACAGAGTTACGGAGCATTACCGGAGTTTACAGTATATTTACAGATAAATCATGTCAATTATTGTTCATTTTTCGAGATTATTCATAACGTCCCTTACATGGACCCTCAAGGCCCAAAACGAGTATTAGAATCGAATCAGGACTAAATCGGGAACTCAGAGAATTTTTCGCAAAATTCTAAAATTTTCCAAGATGCAGGGCTTACACACCCGTGTGACCTTAGGACACGCCCGTGCTGCAGGCCATGTTCAACCTCTTGTAACTCTCTGACTTGTGGCACATGGCCGACCACATGCTCGTGTGCTAGGCCATGTGGTTAATTTTTTTTTTGAAATTAGGTGTAGGTTTCACATGGCCAGGACACACACCTATGTTCTAGGCCGTGTAGCACACATGGCTGAGACACACGCCCGTGTCTCTGCCCATGTGCTCAATTATGAGCATTCTGTTTCTCAAATTTAAGGTGCAGGGGACACATGGCCTAACCACACACCCATGTACCAGGCCGTGTGTCAGACACGGTCGAGACACACAGCCTTTTGAACGAAATAAAGTCATTTCTAGCTTCATTTCTCACCCAAAATCATACCAATGACCTACACTAAAACTCATATCCAAATGCCAACCTTTTCAAGCATTCAAATTAAGCAAACTCTATCATTCAACATGGCATATCATTACATGCATACATGTTTATAATCTTACCTTGGTTTAGTCCATATGTAGATATAATTTGATCAACTACTTAACATATATGTAGCTACCATAGTATGACATTACAAGTATGTCAAACCAAACCATTACTAGCCATTCCAATGGCTAGATTACAAGCATCATTTTCAAGCCACTAATGATCAAGCTATCCTATACATGCCATCATACCCAAATGATTTTTACTAAATATACCTAAAATAAACTAGTAGATAGTGTGATGATGCTCCACTAATCTCCAACCTTCGCGAGCTTCTGAGTACTATAAAATAGGGAAAATAAAACTAAGTAAGCATTACATGCTTAGTAAGTTCGTATAAAAGGAATTAAAACTTACCAATATACATTTATTAACATTAATCATTCAATAACATGCTTTTTCATCAATTTGGTGCATTTACCTATACACATACACTCAACCAAACAAGTTAGTTACATAAGTATTCATACATACATCAAGTAAGCATAGATGAGCTCATCATACTATATTCCTTCAAGACATTATTCATTTCATCCCATAATTCTCTTATCATGCTAAGAGTTGTGTCTGTTGAATCATTGAAATTCTAATGGATACTCAAGTAGTACACTCAAGGTGTACAATTCAATAACCCGTCAATTATTATTCAAGAGTACCCATTAAGGCACTTAATCAAAGAACACACTCTCGAGCCACATATCGTATAACAGGATTACCAGTCCAGGCTAAATCCTTTATGTAACGTATGCTTAAAAGAGCTCAATTAGGATTACCAGTCCAGGCTAAATCCTTTATGTAACGTATGCTCAAAAGAGTTCAATTATCTGTAATGAGGTCAATAGGATTACTCGTCCTAGCTAAATCCCATCAGCAACTAATGTAGGACCTCATTCAATAAGGGAAATCACCTTTATCCATCGGAATTCAATATTCAAACGGAACTTAACCATTTTTCACCGTTTCAAACATGTATTCAATTCTCCATTATAACAATCAAATAATTCACATCAATATCAGTCACATTCATTACAAACACAACATTTAATTTAACATATTTACTTGCTCGATTAAGTTACACGAACTTACCTTGACACTTGTTCGCTTTTAAAAATCTACTAATCCGAAACTTTTTCTTTTCCTTGGTATAACCTCGAATTTGTGTTGTTTGGATCTATATAAATGAATTTATTCATCAACTTATCACATTTCACATTCAAGTGGACTCAATTTACATCCTAGGCAAAATTACCATTTTGCCCCCAACTTTTCCATAAATTCCAATTTCATCACTAGGCTCGGAAAATGAAATTTATGCAATTTACTCCCTATTCCAAGTCTAACTAAAATTTCAATATACAATTTACAACACATATATTCTATAAATTTCAGAAATTTTCTTCAATTTTCACAACTTTACATTTTAGTCCCAAAATCATGTTTCCATCAAAAATCACTTTGTAAAAGTTGTTTATCTATCAACAACCTCACATTTTCTACCATAAATTTCAAAATTTCGGCATATTCATCCATGACCTAAATTCCATACTTTAATAAATTTTCAAATTGATCCCCCAAATAGATAGATTAAGCTATCCCGGTTTCAAAAATATCAAAATTACGAAAAACGGGACAAGAAAACTTACCCAATTAAGCCAAGAAAGTTTCTTCTCTCTCTCCTAGGGTTTCCATGTATTTTGGGGTTGAAGATAATATAAAATAAGATGATAATTCTTTTATCATCTTTTAATTAATTAAATTATTTCAATTTCCAATTTAGTCCTTGCCCTTTTTCTAAATTTCCATGGTTGAGTCACCAAAATATCTACATACTTTTCTTTAATAGTCTAATTACCATATAAAGGCCTCAAGTTTTGAATCCCATATCTATTTAATCCTTCTAGCTACTAGAATTCAACTTTTGCATTTTATGCAATTTAGTCCATCCCGTAATTAAGCACTTAATCGATAAAATTTTCTTATCAGAATTTTCACATGACATTTCTAACATAATGCAGACCATGTAATAAAATTAAAATAAAATTTATTTTCGACTTGGATTTGTGGTCCCGAAACCACTGTTCCTATTTCACTAAAATTGGGCTGTTACAGTATTTGTATGTCAGTATGAGGTAAATATAACACGTCAGATGTTACTGTTGGTTACTCCGTCAACCATGCTAGTGTTTTTAGTGAAAAATGATAAAATATAATTTGATTCATAATACATTGGCCTCATAATATTTTTTCGACCTTTTATCTTTTTAAAGTGTAATAATTAATAGATTTTAAACTTTTAGAGAGAAAAAATTAAGAGTTTGGAACAATCAAGGGCAGATTTCAAATTCTTCTCTAGATTGCCTCCACCTTTTTTAATATAATTTTTATAATTAAAAAATGTCAAAGTTTTAGTTTCGACACTTTAAATTTATAAATTGATATTTTTTTTCAAAGTTAATTGCATCAAACATCTCTAAACTATAACTTTTGTTGATATAGTGGTACAATAAGGAGTTAATATGAAGGAAAGAGTGGTGGTTGCTATGAAAGTTGGTTCACCCAGTCGGGGTAGAGAGCCGGAGGTTACAAAGAAAAAAAGTGAGAGAGTGTTAAAGTTGAGAGCTGCAGGTAAGTTGATAGAGTATAGGCTTGGTATTCTTGGAGAGTCGATCCCCTCTTGATTATTCCTAGAGGTATTTATAGGCAAGGATCCTGTGTAAGATGATGTTAACGTGTTGGACTTGTCATATAGACATCATTATGGAATGAGTGGGGAGGATGTCTTCGATGGGACGAGGATGTCTGTGATGGAACAGATCCTGTCATTCATCCTGGCTTGATGATAATGAGTAGTTGAGCCCATGTGGTGTTTAGTGACCAACAACCTCATGTTCTTGATGAAGGCTTGAGGACCCGGATGGCGGATGGTCGTTCCGGAAGGAGGCTTGTTGGTGGCTTCTCAATTTGTTGGTAGTTGGCTTACTATTTGCGTGTCTTTCTGGCCTACCACATGTCCTGAAACAGATAAGAGTATAACAACTATAATTTTAAATTAGGCTTTTTACTTGTCCGAATTAAAAATCAAAGTCCAAGTGATAATAATATAAATTAATTTTTGTTAAATATAAATATGTTATCAATTGAAATTTAGGTTTGGTTTGATGTGGTTTCTAAAAGTATTTTCTTTTTTCATTTTTGGGAAAAAAGTTTCATTTTTTATTTTTAAAAATTAAAAAAAACGTTTAATAAATAAAAATAAAAATTTGTTTTTAATAATAAAAAAATGAAAAAATGTTTGGTAACTCTTTCTCTATAATATAAATATGAGAAATAAAAATAAAAATATATTTATATGGATTCAAATCAGGATACCAAGTTTAATATTTGAAAAATTATTAAAAAAATATTTTTACGTTTATATGGGTTAAAACCAGAGCTAATTTGTTTGAAATTAAAATCCTTTTGTTTTCATCATTTTCATTTTTATAAAGCATTTTAGTGAAAAGAATCAGAATAACTTTTTTATTGTTTTCTATTTTTCACATATTTTTATTTTCATTTTCTGAATTATTTTTAAAAATTTCTAACACATTTTCTTCAATGTTTTTCATTCTCCAATAAATGATGACGAAATTAGCCTCTATTTCCTGAAACCAAAAAGCCTTAGTTTTGAAAATAATATATATTTTGATATAATATTTAGGATTATTTATAACTCTTCAATTTTTAAATAGGAGAATAAACGTGTTTCGATGTACTCGAACTCAGATTCTCTTGCATTGGAATAATGCCTATGGCAAATAAAATAAAACTCAATCTGCTAAATAAGATATTTGAATGTTGAAATTCCATATATTCAAATTTAAGGGAAATTCATTAAGTTCAACTTTAACAAGTTAAACGAAAAAAAAAAAAAAACAGACGGACTAAATTTTACACGGGGATTGAAGGCATGATTAATTTGTCCCTAATAGAGGGGATGGATATCTGGACCTTGTTCTTTTTATCATAAACTGTGAGCTTTGTATTAAAACGAAAATGGAGATATGGCAAGCGAATGATGCCTATCCAAGCGCACATGCCCTAATTTGTCAATTAAAATTGCCATTTTCGGATGACTCACACCGCAATATCTTACTCTACAAGAACATAGTTACTGTCCCTTTACGCAAGTTCAGACATTGGATAAAAGAACTGTTATATATATATGTGGTCTGTATTATCTAGAACATGTTAATTGAACTGCATGAACATAAGCTACTTCCATGTCTCTCTTCTCACAACGTCGGTCGTAGTTTCCAGACGACCAACAAGCTTGTTATTATCCAGCCTGAAGATCATCCACATGTGATATAACAGTACATATGTGTGAACCTGTCACATCAAAATCATTACATGTTTCAGACAACAACCTTTGAAATAGTAAAGAAATTATTTGAAATTTTAAATACACTCGTATCAAACATATAAATACAGCTCTTCTTGATTCGAATTAAAGTTAATAGCTATCACCCGAGAAAAATGAGACTAATGCATTGCCACAAGGACAGATTGAAATTATTGAAGGGCTGGCCAAGTGTTCCTTCATGTTAGAATAGAAAGCATGGGTCATCAACTTCATCTTAACCTTTTTCCCATTTCTTGTCAAATACAGGTTGTCGTAAAATGACACCCATATTGACAATAGAGCTAAGGATTACAACTAAAAAAAGAAAAGAAAAAATATAATAAGAAATACTTACATGTAATCAGCAGAGGTGGAGAAGCCAATTGTAGAGCATATTCTAGTCACATTAATCACACTAAGACTTAACTATTAGCTTAAATAGTGGGCGGCGTTGCTGATTTTGGTTCCAATATCTACAGTTTAACTTTTTAATATACTCCTATTACAGTGGTTGACACTGAAATTGGATTGGGAAAAGATCAAAACTGAAAGCTGAGGAAATTAGTGTGAAAGTACCAGTTGATTATTTCTTTTGGTGTTTTGAGATTTTTTTTTTAATTCCAAACCCGTTGATTTCTTTTGGTGTTTGAGGATAAAGCTTTGAATCAAGGGTAGACACTTAATACAGGTATGATACTATACGGACACAACAATTCCATAATTTAAAAAGAACAGTGAGGATATGGATATAGTTGGACACGTCAATAGAATATATATTTATTGTAAGTTTGATTAGGTCTGATAAACAGAATCAACTAATGTTGCAACATAAGTTTTGTGTGGCAGTTGTGATGAGAAAATAAAACTAAGAATTTGTTAACAAAATTCGATTTAACAATCTATCTTTGCAGAGTTTTACCCAAAGGATGAGTTCATTTTACAAATTTTCAAAGAATAAACTTTGTTAACCAATTTAATTTACTCAAGCTCATCAGAGATAAATGCTGCCACAAAAATCTTACAGTTTGTATACACCTACTCTCAATCCAAAACCTTCGTATAGAAAGATAATAAACGCATTTATCGATGTGTACAATAAGCACTCACAAAAGGCACTAAAAAGTTACTCATAATAGATAGAATAATGCTCATAATTTTCTAACTCCAATACCCAAGGATACACAGGAAACAACTTTTCCTTTACAAGCATGTAGCATGGCAGTAGAAAGATGAAATTTACTTCAAAAATTCTTCAAAATAATGTTTAGAAAAAATCTTCACAATAATCTTCCATAATTTGTTCACGATCTCTTTCCAAATAAACTCATATCCACGTAATTATTCTAGTTTCCTATATTTTAGAATAATTATTCTAGTCAAAGGAAAATCACAAAAGGAAAGAGATAAAATCCTATATATATATTTTTGGTGTAAAGACAGTCTAAAAAATATAAAAAATTTACAAGGTAGAATCGGGGAATAGAGGACCCCTAACAATATCCTCTTCTGAAATTTCTTGAATCTCTAAAGGCGAGACGTCAAATTAGCATAACTCTTTCTCGTTTGCAAATGCCATTTTAGTTAAAGTATTCGCTGACTAATTGTTCTCTCTAAGAATGTACCATACGAACCCCCTTTCTTTCTGAGATAAAATATGTTGAATTCTCCTAACGAGAGAAATGCTTGATCTAGCTATAGATTACGATCACAAATGGCTGACTACCTCTAGATTGTCAAACAGGTTAAATACCCTATCATGCCATTGCTTCTGAAGCAGGAGCAAACCATCTAAGAGTCCCCATAACTCGGCAACAAAAACTGGAGACTTCCCCCAAAACCGACTATAGCCTAATATCCACTTCTCCATTTCGTCCCAAACCACGCCACCTACAATAGATAAACCAGTGTTTGTCTGAACAACACCATCAGTATTGAGATAAACACACATACTGGGAATGAAGGTGCACAAATGGGAGCATAACTGATCTTTGACGCTGCTGTATGAACTGAAAAAAGTGATTGGCCTAGTTGAAGGACACTTTGATAATCTCATTTGGATCCATAGAAATCCCTTGGAAAATAGAGAGATTTTTTTTCCAAATACGCCACGCTAGTAATTCGAAGAAGCAAGCCCAACTGGAATCCCTCGTGTTTTGACATGAATGATCTTCGAAGCTAGAAATCACCCATTCTATTAAGTTGCTTGAGAAAAAAGTACTTTGTTGGTCTTGAGGAATAACTTGGAGCCAAACATTCTTCACGATTGGACGATCTCTAAGCACATGTAAGCATCCTCGAATTGATGTCCAGAAAGGGAACATGATTCATTGTGACCAATCCTCCTTCGGACTCTCTCAACATTGTTTAGAAATCTCTGTTTAAGGACAATCCAAATGAAATGACTCTCTCTGAGGGCATGAAAATTTTCACACATATTCCAAACTGCATCTTTGGGGTTCCACGAGTTAAAAACCTATATTTTAAGGCTATTCATATCCACATAATTATTTTAGTTTCCTTTTACAAAAAAAAAAAAAAAAATTTTTTGTTGCATAAAATATCACTAAACAAAAATCTTACAAGTAAAAAATAACTAACACAAAATATGAACTATGTTTAAGCCCAAATACAAATAGCAAACAAACCCTGTTGCAACATACTTTATGTCTCCAAAGTATGATAAAAGAAAGTTCTAGCAATATTCTTCTTTGACATTTTTCACGAAACCCTACAACAAATCATTCATACACCCAATAAAAAACAATCTATGAAGAAAGTAGAGTTATTAGGATAAAACCTATAAATACTAATCATCAAGATTCACCCTTATTCGGTGCACCATCAAATATCAAGGAATTATAATATAAGCATATCATCATATAATGTTCCATCACCCAAGCATCAACATAATCCAAGCATCACCATAATAGAGTATGCAGGCAATAGTTAAGGTTACAACAAAATCAAATGAAAAGAAAAAGTTAACAATTCACCCTTTATTTGTAGGCTACTTTCCTTTATAAAATAATAGAATGAATTCCACAAATTCAAAAGAAAATATGAATTGTCTTGGGCCCAAAAATGGGCTCAAATTTGGACTGTTAAAACTATTGGACATGGGTTTGACTTAATAATAAACCATTAAAATCATATTTTGGACCTTAGAATTAAGGTATAAAAAATGGGTTTTAATTTCAACTTTGGTTTATTATAAAATTTAAATGAATCAATAATTAATTTTAGAATAAGATTTAATTTTATTTAAAAATTTACCAATTAATTTTTGTTTTTAATGAATTAAAAAATTAATTTAAATCGAAATAGAATCTGACCCATTAAAAAATCAATTATTCTTTTAGGAATTAGTGTTAGTCAAAAATCAATTTTAACAATTCACTTTTAACAGAGTCAAAGTCCAAACATCCAAATTTTGAATAAAACAATCCGAACAAAATGGGATGTCTAGGCATACGAAGGGGCTCAACTCTAATAACAGATAGGATAGGTAGGATTATCCTTGTGTACTTATTAAACTCATTGAGCTCACGCATTAGTTTTATAAAACGCATAGCTATTGGATTCGTCGAGAAGTTCGAGGTTTCAGTTTGGGAGCTTCGCATCACCCTTCAAATTGAGATTGTAATGTATTTATATCAGTTGTCATTTGTATAAGAACCTTGACATTTACTTAAATGATTAGATTGGAATTGTATTTGTAAATTTTTTATCCATAACTTGAATCTCTTTTGGTTTCCTTAATGAAGTTTTACTTTGTTATTCATTTCAAACATATGTATGTCTTGTACTTTGAGTTTAAATAAGTTTTGAAATTGAGTTACAATGATTTGAAACCCATTGATTTGTTTTGGTAGTGTTTGGGATGTTTTAGAGTGTTTTCGAATTGATTTCTAGCTCTAGTGGGTCTAGGTATTAGGTTTTGGTCCAGTTGTTTTGGAATAACTGAGCTAAAGAGCTTAAATGAGCATTCTACAGGAGTTGTATTACATCTCCCCAGAGGTAATGATACAACTACCCTAGACCTAGGCCACTGTACTCTTTTAGCCCGATTTGGCTTATAGGGGCTCATTTTTGGTCCCAAATAACCCTGATGGCTCAGAACCTTTATAAATGGTTTTAAATTATTTTTTAACTCCCCAACATATATCAATCTTGATTCATTGTGTTAAGCTTGATAATTCCAAGAGGGGGCGAATTGGTGTTTTAAAAACTTTAAGAAAATATGGCAAACAAGATAGACACAAGTATTTATAGTAGTTCGATCCCAATTGCCTACCTCCATTACTCTAGCTTACCACAACTAAGGCTTTCCTAAATTCACTATATTTGAACCTTTCAAGGACAATGTTTAACCTTTACAAAACACTATCTTTTCATTATGTAACAGCCCGATTTAGGACCTAGTCGGAATAGTGGTACGAGACCACAAATCCGAGCTGAAATTATGAGTTTACAAAGTTTATGTCATGTTTGCATGCTAGTATGAATGTTTCATGAAGCAATTTTATTAAATTGTGGTGGATTGGTCCAAAAAGGACTAAATTGCAAAAGTTGCAAAATATGAGTTTCTAGAAGCTTTTTGTGTGAAATAGATTTAGAATAGTAATTAGAAGTACGTAAATAGAAATTTTTCCAAAAATATTATTTTGGACAAAATTGGCCTTGAGATGGTGTTAAATAGAAACTTTTAAAAGGAAGGGCATTTTGGTCATTTGCCTAATTAGTAATTAAAATAGGAAAAAGATGAGAAAAATTCACTCATCTTCTTCCTTGTTGCTGCCGAAAAAGTGGAGACACCATAGCTAGGGCTCTTCATTTTTTTCAAGCTTGCTAGTAAGTTCATCTTAGTCCCGTTTTTGATATTCTTCATATTTTTGGAGTTCTCGTATTATGGATTAGCCATTTCTAGCTATTAAATGAGCTATGATTGTAACACCCCTTACCCGAAACCTTTGCCGGAGTCGAGTATGTGGCATTACTAGACTTGACTATTAAGTCGGGGCATAAAGTTTTAAAGCTGTCCAACTGCATCACGCTGACTAAATTGACCATAACTCGAGTTACAAAACTCAAAATTTGGATCCGTAAATTTTCCTTGAAACTAGACTCATATAAATTTTTACCATAATTTTTTCAGAATTTTTCATGTGGCCAATTAGTACAGTTTATTCATCATAGTTACCCCTATTTCACTACTCGACAATTCTGACCTATCTTTACAAAAGTATAGTTATCTCATTGTACAAATTTTCAATAATGTTCTTGTTTATTCCAATAAAAAATAGACTCATTAAGGATTCTAAACATATAAACCATGCTCCATAATTATTTTTGTACAATTTTTTACAAATTTTCCAAGACAGAACATAGACTCACGAATTCATTCAGAGCAAGTTTCACTAAAACTTAAATATCTCATAATATATAAATTCTTTGCCTACTATGTTTCTTTCATGTAAAAATAGACACAATAAGGTTTAATTTCATATCTAATTCACTTTCTAATTCAATTTATCCTATTTTTGGTGATTTTTCAAAATCACATCACTGCTGCTAACTAAAAACTATTTCATTGCAAAATATGATTAACTAGTTTATAATTGAACATACCCACATACAACTCATACTGTCCATGCATTTTAATCATTTATGCAAATTAACTTATACCTAAAACATTCACATAATATCCTAATTCAAAGGTTCATTTCAGAAACATACACTTCCTTACCAAAAACGATTAAACTTCGACTTAAAATGCACAAAAGCATACTTAACTAAAACTTTGGCCATATTCGCATGGCTATTATATACAAACAAAACTTCATTCAAACATTTAGTTAGCCTATACATGCCTTTGATTCAAAACTAACTTTAAAATACCAAAAAGGGATGATAGTGTGGTTGACTCCTCGAATGATACTTTGAGCCCGTAGCTTGACTGAAATCTATAATACAAAAAAAATGAACACACACGAATAAGCTACTAGCTTAGTAAGTCTTAAGCATCATACTATATCTTTCAACCGTCTAAACATAAAATAAAATGAGTTCATGACATTTTATTTACATGTCTTACTTATGACACAACATAACAAGGTAATACCACTTTATTTAACTTGATAACTTTCAATTTCCATAACAATTACATCGATTGCCGATTATACATAATAATCGCGTAGCTAAGTGTAACAATAACTTACCTGAGCATCTTTTATTTTAAAACATACTCATGTTTCGAACTTCAAATAACCACATGGCATATTTAGCATACCAAATTCACAACCAAGTATATAACACTTTTCTTTCGTCATTTTATTTGCTCACTATCATGGCATATTTATATGTATACATTTATAACACTAAGTATAATAGTACATACCTTGTAGCCAAATAACAATGCCACTCTCAAAACTTAAGCCTTCTAGATTTGTTTCATGACTTTAACACTATATGAGTAAATCAAAATTGAAACTCACTCAAATAAAACCTGCTAGGCTTTAACCCGAATCACACAAACACCGCAGGCACTAGGCCCGCTAGACTCAAGGTCTGAAGTTTAAACACCGGCATTAAGCCTGCTAGGCATTTAAGCCTGAAGTATATCACCGGCACGAAGCCTGCTAGGCACAAAGCCCGAAATATATCACCGGCACGAAGCCTGCTAGGCACAAAGCCCGAAATATATCACCGCACAAGGCTCTGCTAGGCACAAGCTTCGATATTTCAACATTTTCAACAATTGTACATTTAAACATATTAGCTCCATGCTTTCGGCATTAAAATAAAATTTTTTCCACATGTATAATATACATAGTCGAATATAAGCAATAACTATGATTTATTCATTCAAACATTATCATCCAAATTCCAACATCAATTTAAGTATAATATCGATTATAAATATTTAACTCAAAAACATTACTCAAACCGTACATCATTATTAACTCATGCACATAAACCACATTCACATACCATATCAACTATACTAATTCACGTTACATTTCCAACATATTCAATTCAAGACACGACATTTATATTCGGCTATCACATACTAACTTACTCAAGTATATTAAATAATATTATTGAACATATTGTTAACAATCTATTTAATGTACTTTAACTTAAGATTTACCTTAGAAGTCGATAGATTCGAAATTTCCGGCTATTCGTTTTGTCTAGCTTTTCCTCGCTCCAAATTCTTTTCCTTTTGTTCTGAATCTAATTTGGTTCAAATTAAACTTATTTAGATACATTTCAATTCCATTTAATTCACAATTATTTGTTAATGCAAAATTTCTATTTTTACCCTCAACATTTACAAAATTACTTTTTAATCTAATCCTTACAAAACACAAAATATAGGAAATTTAAATTAACCCCCCTTAAGGCCGAATACTCTCCATCCCTATACATATTACTATTAATCATTTGCTAAATACAATAACATAATTAATCTCATATTGGCCGACTATGCAAATATCCATTACCTTATTATCTATGGCCGTACATTAACTACATATATATATATACAATATACTTCCAAATATAATAGCTCAGCACATATCCCATTTGTTTTTATACCTATACTAACCCCTCTCCCATTCAGCACAACCAGCAGAGATATACTCATCTACTGCCGAATTTAAACATGCTCAATACTCCAAATTTTTATATGGTTTTGATAGTACTCAAAGTAATCAACTCCAATATGTAAAAATTTTACTAAAACAAAGCTCAAATACCTACCTGGCATTACATGCAATGACCGAATATGGGATTTCAAGTTTTCTTCTTTTCTTTGGAATAAGTTCGGTGAAGAAGATGGGGGAAAAGGAGAGAGAATAGAATTAAAGCATGCTTCTTTTGTTTAATAAAATAACACATATATATTAGCATGCTTATAATATAATAACAATTTAGTTATAATATACTAACATAACTTTATTTTAAAATTTTACTAACATATAATATGTAGTTGGCGTGGCCATTGCCGTCCCTTTTTATAGTGTATGGGCTAATTGCCCCTTTAGGACACCCACTTAAAAAGCCACAATCAAATTAGTACTTTTCACTTTAGCACTCAACCTTTACGCTTTTCTCGATTAATTCCTTTTTATCAAATTAAGCACTTAAACGATAAAATTTTCCTACGAAATTTTCACACACATTAATCCACATATTATAAACACAGAATAAAATATTAAAATATCTATCAGGCTCGAATTCGTGGTCCCGAAACCACCGTTCCGATTATGGTCAAAATTGGTCTGTTACAATGATGCACGTTTAAAAATTTACCCATGATTTCCATGCATGCTAAATGATTTTTTATGGAAGTTTATGAAGGTTTGATGCTTGATAAACCTCTTTTCCTTAATGAATTTCATGAAAAATGGTAGTATGGACCATTTTGTAATAGTTATAAAATTGGTCATACCTACTAGAAATAGAAAGAATTGATGATTGCTATAGTAGAGAAAATGATTTAGCTAAGCATGAGGTTTAAGGAAATTGAATGAAAATCATTTTACGAGCCTAAGGGCAGAAGTGCAAATATTAGAAAGTATAGGGGCAAAATAGTAATTTTGCCAAAGTATGAGTTATGAGTCAATTTAGTTAATGGGAGTATTAAATGATCTATTTGTGACTATAGATCAAGAAAAAAGAAGCCCGGATCGAAACCGAGGCAAGAACAAAGTCGAGGACAAAATTCCATATCTACATACATTTTGTATTTTGAGGTAAGTTTGTATGATTTCTGATCTTTATTGATTTCTATCATTAAATTGCTAGTATAATGTCTATTGTATTCATGGAATACTTAATGTTTTGTAAATAAAGAAATCAATGAGATTAAATATTGAGCAAGTCCCGATTGAAGAAGAAATGCCCAGGATACTCTATCACACGAGACAAGAAAATCCGTATAAGACCAAGTCTAGGCATGGCATCGGCAATTAAGCAGATGTCAAGTAAGTCCAAGGCAAGCTTGGCATTGAACAGATATCATGTAAGCCCAAGGCAAGCTTGGCATTGAACATATATCATGTAAGCCCAAGGCAAGCTTGGCATTGAACAGATATCATGTAAGCCCAAGGCAAGCTTGGCATTGAACAGATATCATGTAAGTTTAAGGCAAGCTTGGCATTGAACAGATATCAAGTAAGTCCAAGGCAAGCTTGGCATTGAACAGTTATTATGTAAGCCCAAGACAAGTCTTGGCATTAAAAAGCTATCAAGAGAAAGAGATTTCATGTAAGTCCCAACCAAGGCTCGGCATTGACCAGTTCATGAGTAAAAACTTCATATAAGTCCATGTCAAGACATGGCCTCGAAACCAAGATGAGATTTAGTATCCTCGGCTATTCTCAGAAATTCATCGGGCAAAATGGGTAAAGGTAAAATGAGATAACAAGAAAATTTAGAGAGCAAAGTTATTATCAAGATGAAATTGGGTATCAGCTATGTTATGAATGATGAATTAGAGACTATGGTCATTATGTTAAAGTATACTGATCAAGGTGATCAAGTGATACAGGTACCTTATTTACCTTACAAGTAAGAGAATAGAAAGTATCATGAGACAAGTAAGAATCATGTATGAGTAAGTAAGCTTATTAACCGAAATTATGATACCATTGTTATGTCAAATGGATTATATATTAAGCAAGTATGTTGATATGTGCTTTGTATGCAAACTTACTGAGCTAAGTGCTTACGTCATTTATTTCTTTCTTTCTATGTAGTCCCGCCAAGCTAAATTGGGGAATCGTCGGAGTCGGAGCTCGTAGCACACTATCAATCTTCTTTTTGGTATAGCCAAATTATTTTACTAAGTATGGCATGTATAGGAAGCATTCATTTTGAGAATATATTTTAAGAAGGGCCCTTATGTAGATTATCAAGTTATTATTCTTTTGTATATGGTTAAGTGATTGGCCAAATTGACTATGTATGAATGTTTATTGAGGTTAATATAGTATGTGGTATAGTTTATGAAATATATTGAGTTGATTTTGTTTTCAGGGTGGTAAATGGCTTGGTAAATAGCCTCTAAGTGCCCACACGGTTAGACACACAGGCGTGTGTCTAGGCCGTGTATACCCTGCACCTTATTATTATTAGTTAAATTAGGCCACGGGTGAACCCCACGGCCGTGTTCATAAGCTGTGTAGGACACACGATTTGTATATGGGCGTGTGCTCAAGCCGTATGGATTAAGTCAGTAGCCTTACATGGTTGGTAGACACGGGCGTGTCCAGGCCGTGTGAAAATTGGCAGTAACTCCCCACGGTTGATGACATGGGCGTGTACAAGGGTACACGGGCGTGTTCCAAACAACATGGGCGTGTGGCCCCTATTTTGGGCAAAAGTTTTCGATTGAGTTCTGAAAGTGTCCAGATATGTGTATGAGGCCTCGTAGGCTTATGAGATGTACGAGTTGGTTAAGAAAGATAAGTTTTTAATTTGGAACAAAATTTTAGTCAGTAAGTGTAGGTTTAAGTGAGTTCAAGCATGGTAATGTTCTGTATCCAGTCTTAACATCGGTCTTGGGTACGGGGTGTTACACATTATGCAAGATAAAGCTACTTCCCTAAGGTTTTTGGGTTGCAAACCTTTACAAAGATGCGAAATAAGAATAAGGATTAAATGCTCCTCTTAAAGGAAGACATTACAATGATATAGCTCACTCAATGACAATATGACACTTGAGAAGAATAAAAAAGATCATTGCTCAAGTGTTTGTTTGCTGAACAAAGAGAATATCAAAGAAAAGATTGGATTTTTGTGAAATTGGCTTTGCAAACTTGTTTCTTGTCTTCAATATAGAGATATTGATATCTGTTTATGCCTTCTAACAACCTTATGGACTTTGGGAGCCAATTAAAGTCGTTGTTGTAGTTAATTCAAGCATTAATTTCAAACTACAAACCACTTGTATCACTACAAGTGGACTTGTGCCAGTAGAAGTACACTTGTATTGGTAAAAATATAAGGGTTTCAAGGGTTTAGACTTGTGCCTATAGTTATATCGATAAAAGGTGCAAAGGAACCTAAAAATTGCTCACTAACTTACTTGTATCGGTAGAAGTCCGATGACTTACTTCTACTAGTAAACTCCTCAAAAGTATTGATACAACTGGGGATGTATTAGTAGAAGGGCCCTTAAGCATCGATAGAAGTCAGAAAGAATTCTTTGGGCACTCTTTGACTTGGTTTTACCAATACTTCTATACACTTGTATCGATAGAAGTGTTTCAAAGTTGTAAAATTTGTTTTGAATAAGTTTTTTTCAAAGGCATTTCACAATTTTGAGTTTCTAAACATTTTGAAAATAATTTTGAGGGTTTATATAAAATAATTGTAAATTTGACTAAGTGAGAATTTAAAGTTTGAGTTTGTTATATCAAAACATTTGAAAAACTAGAGCTAATAATCTCCCTTTTTTGATATAACAAAACCATTGAAAAAATTTGCTAACTCCCTTTTACTAGAACATTATTTTCTAGTTAAGCTCTTTTTAAAAATTTATTTGATGAAGACATTTGTTAAAAATTTTGAATTGATTTTCAACTTTAATAATGAAAACATTTTGAGAATAAGTTGATAAACAATCATTTTATGTTTTAAACCATATAGCTTGTATAAAGATATTTTCACTTCCAAATTTTACTTTTCTTCTCCCTTTTTTGTAATATAAAAAAGAAATATACATTTAAAAAACTAAGAGAGAACAAAAAAATGAAAAAAATAAATAGAAGATGAGAAAAGGATACAAAGTAAAATAAAATAAAGCATATAAGCACATGAAAAGTAGAAAGATACGAAGTAGAAACACAAGACAATTAATAAAATAAAAAAAACATGAAAAGTAGAAAGACATGGAGTAGAAACACAAGACAATTAATAAAATAAAAACCAAAGCATATTAGCAAATAAAAAGCATCCAAAGTATCATGAGTCAAACATTAAAAACATAGAAAATATCATCTAAAGTAGAAATAAAAGAAAGCAAAAGCAAGCTAAGTAGCAAATATCCCAACCAAACAACTAGGACAGTTTTAAGCCAACAAAACAAACTAGGCATCGAGAGGCGGAAGGAACCAAGAGGCAAGATCCGAGATGCGCTCATTCAAAAGATTGTACCGATCTAATACATGGGCTGTTAATGCATCAGCATGCAAAGACAACCCATGTATCACATCAAGAAGAGTGAGGTATAAGGGGACAGAGAAGGTGCCAAAGCGAGTATATCCGCTTGTTGAGGAGCATATTCTAGTGGCGCCCCTCCCTCTTGATGACTAGTAGTGGGTTGTTGAGCTTGATGAGCACGCTCATGATTACAAATCCATTCACCATCATGTTTGATCCATTCACCATCATGTTTGATCCATTCCAGGCAGTTGACATATCGAGATAGGAAGTTTTTGCTCAGCCAGGATCAACATTAACGTTTAACTTAAGGGACTAGAAGATATGAGAGAGAAATGTGCCATACTTAATAGTTTTATTGCTAGATATCTAAAGACGGACAATCTCAACAATGTTAAGGAAAATGATGTAGGAAAGGTTAAGGCAAGGGTTTGTACGAAAGCAATGTCACATCCAACGATCTGAATTTTGAAATCTGGAATGCTTGTTGGTAGGGCCACTATCCAAGTAAAAATGAATGGAGGATCTTATCTTGCAAGTCGAGCTCACCTACATAGTTGTTAGGGTAATAAGGTCATAAGGGAATAAACCATGGTTGTTACCGTCACCCTTATTTGAAATGGAGAGATGTCTCACAAGAGAAGAAATAAAGACCTCAACTTCTTCACCCATAACAAAACTAGTGATGAAAATGACGATTCAACCATCGAAACCATAGATAAATTTGGCATTGGAGTAAAAAGCCCTAACGAGGTTTTCATAGAAAACACCCCTAGTTTGTAGACAAGGTAACCAACCTCAATCACGAAGTTGATTGAAGTACTTAAACTTGAGTTGATTTGTGACAAAGTTAAGGTCTAGGGGACGAGATATTTGGACATTTTGGGTGGCAAAGTATGTATTGAATTTTTCTAAGGTGTCATTTTCTTTGAAACAATTGGCTAAAGAAGGGGTTAGGATTGTACTAGAGGATTCACCCCTAGCACACTTCTTAGCAGGACTTTTAGTAAAGCTACAGGGAGTCATGATTAGACAAAAGGTAAACTAAGGGTAAATGAGAGAAATAAAAAGTAGGTAACTATAAAAATAGAGCATATGCAAGCAATTTATATCCCCAAAAGCAACAATTCTGATGCAAAAGTGATGATTTTAGAAACTATACAATGGTATTAAAGCGATGTAGAGAGATAGGGAAAACCAGAATATGTATATATGTAATTGAATTGTATATACAATAATATACTTAAATAGTTTGCGAAATAATTATATATATACATAAAAAGTGTTGCAATAGAGATGTATACACAAATATATAACTATATATATATAAATATATATAAACTAAACAATATATATGTATATGAAAAAAAAATATATGCATATATACATAATTTATACTTTCACTATGTATATAAACCTATCATTATATATAGTTGTAAAGATAGAATATAAATATATTTATACAAATAGATAATAAGTAAAAACTAACTATATATGAATGTAGTGATATATAATAGTAAAAATAAAATTTATATAACAATATAAGCCTATTTTCCCGCATTGTTTTTTTTAATGAAAATCAAAATCAACATACAAAGATGAAAATTTTAGTGGTAGATGGTCAAATTTTTAACAAATATTCACTAAAAACTAATATAAGATTTAAGAATGAAATGAAAAAAAATGAAAATGAAAAGTTAGGGTTTCCCTTTGAAAATTGAAAAAAAGAGAGTAAAAAAGGTGTATTTTTTTTATGGAAAATCTGTTGAAAGTGATGGAGAGCACGTGGGAGACAAGAATCTTGAAGAAATTTTTAAGTAAAAAAAAATTTTGTGGGGTAGAGAAGGTTGGAATCGAACGGTGAAGAGGAGAAAAGAAGGGGAAATTTTTTGATTGGTTTGGAGTGTTATGCAGAAAAGTAAAACATTGTTGGGGTATATATATGCCCGCAACTATTGATACTTGGGCACTTGTATCGAAAAAATGCCTAAGTATTAGTAGAAGTCTCTTTCTATCAATACCACAAGAAGAAATAACCCAAAAAACCAATTTGGTAAACTTCTAGGGAAACTTTTACTATGTAACGGCCCGTTTTCAGTGAAATCGGAAAAGTGATTTCGAGACCACCAATCTGATGTTTTGAAATTTGTTTTAATATTATATTGTGGTCTATAGCATGATAGTATTATTGCATAAAAATTTTGTTAAGAAATTTTACCGTTTGTATGCTCAATTCGTGAAAAAGGACTAAATCGCGTAAAGTGCAAAAGTTGTGTTCTATTAGCTAAAGGTGTTAAATAGCTATAGAACTTTAAAGTGGAGGTTCTTATATGGCAATTAGACCATAAATTGAGTTAGTGGATGTCCATGGTATCGTATTTGTGAAAATTTTAAAGTGAGGTAAGGGTAAAAAGGTAATTAGGTAAATAAAGGCTAAATTAATAAAAGAAATGATATCATCTTCTTTATTTCATCCATGCTAGCTAATTTTCACTATTAGAGAAGAGAAAAATTTTCTCCAACTATTTTCTTTGCATGTAATTGCTATCTCATCCTATTTTTTTTTATTTTTATGTTTTCGTGATCGTTGTTGCTTAAGCTAGCTAAATAGGGGACTAAATTGCAAAATGATTGAAAGTCTAGGGTTTTACCATGAGAGCATGTTAGTTATTTTTGAAGTTTAATGGAAGAAAATGAATCCTTGTTGTGATCCCATGTGATCCCATTTTGAATGCCCACACGGCTTGAGACAAGGGCGTGTGTCCCCTGCACTTTGAAAATTTTCCATGTATTCCTAAAAATTATTTAAGTACTCGGTTTAGCCTCGAGCCACTTTTAATGTCTATTTTGGGCCTCGAGGGCTCGTATTAGGGACCATATGTAACAACCCGATATAGATCCTAGTCAAAAAAGTGGTTTCGAGACCATAAATCTGAGGTTGGAATAATATTTTAATGTTATTTTTGGTGTTGATTATATATGATATAGCCTGTGTGAAAATTCTGTGTGCTAATTTTATCGACTGTGTGACGAATTAAGAGAAATGACTTAATCGCGTAAGGTGTAAAATGCTGTGTGCTGAATGTTAAGTGTTCAATTGTTGATGTTTTTATAATGTGAAGCCCTTAAAAGGCAATTAGCCCATTTATATGGTTAGTGGGTGGCAAAGGACAAGTATACCCTTAATGTATAAGGTAATATATGTTTAATAAAAAGGGGCAAATTAGTAAAAGGGTATATTATTATGTTTAATAAGATAAAAGCTTGAAAATAAGCCATTTTTCTTTCAACTCTTGCACCGAATACTAAAGAAAGAAGAAGGGCTTAAAGCTTTGGTATTTTCGGCTAGCAATTGGCTTGATTCAAGGTTAGATTTTGTTCGATTTTTGATAATTTTTATGTTTTCGTAATCGTTGCTTCGTGCTCTAACTAACCCATGTTTTAATTTTATGAATTGATGATGTTTTAAAATGTGTCATTGATGAGCATGTGAGTTTTTGAATGTTTGATGGTGGAAAGTGAAATGATATGTGTTTGGCTAATATAGTTTGTCTTTGAAGTTTTGATAAATTTGTGCAATTTGGGCTAAATTTAGAAAAGTGTTAATTGAGGGACTAAAATGTAAAATAAATGAAATGTGTGGGGTTGTATGAGTATAGTGAAAATTCGGCTAGGCATGGGTATAAGCAAATTATGTGTATTTGGTGAATTGATGAATTAGGGACTAAAGTGTTGAAATGTGAAAATGTGAGGGCTATTTTGTAAAATACCTTAAATAAGTGTGTGTGGATTAAATTGAATGAATTGGTGATTGAATGGATTGAATTTGAATGTGTATAGACCAAGAAAAGAGGTTCGGATTGAGATCGAGGCAAAGACAAAGTGCTCGATTAATCGACCGTTTCAGTATTTCGACGACCGAGGTAGGTTCGGACATAATACGTGTGTCTAACTATGTTTAATGTTATGAGATGAATGGTATGGTATTATTGAATTGTGAATGCTATGTGAGAGCTCGGGTTATGTGGCACTAAGTGTGTATATTCAAAAAGGTGACCGAGATGATTAGCACTGTATGCGCGAAATAATATAAGCTTCGGCTTTGTGGTTGGCACTGTATGTGCGATACCTATTTAAGGTTGGTTTGATATGGATGCACTAAGTGTGCGATGTTAGTTAAGCTTTGGCTAACTATTTGGGCACTAAGTGTGCGATTGAATCGAAGAAGGAGCAAAAGTTGATCGGAATGAAATAGTGAGTATTGAGTAGCATATGTAATCGACAACTAAGTGTTGGCTAAGGTACGTCCGGAACCTATGTGGTTGATGAAACTATGAATGAGTTTATGGAATGTTAATCGAACATATTAGCTTTGGATGGTATGATATATGTGATTGTGAATTAATCTATGTGATGGTTTGTTTTGGTATAATGTATTATGTTACGAACTTACTAAGCTTTTGAAAGCTTACTGTGTGATTGTTTTTCTGTTTTACAGTGTCAGTAAAGCTAGCTTAGATCCGGGGACCGTCAGCATCTCTATCACACTATCGGCAAGCTATTTTGGTACTTTTAGAATGATGTATATAGTTGAAATATGGCATGTATAGGCTAGAAATTATGACATGTCTTGAAATGTTTAATCCTTGCCATGTGATTTTGCTTGGAAGTTGAATGATGTAGAATTTCTGAATGAGCTATGAATGTGGTATATTTCATGACTTTGTGGATTATGAAAGATGTAGGTTGAAGATGAATTATGGCATGAATTACATAATGCTTGATATATATATTTTGAGATACACAATTGTTACTTTGAATGGACTTATTGTGATGATATTAGGCATGGAAGTAGATGGTAATGTTGATGATTATTTGGTGCATGAAATGGTATGTTTGATTGCATTTGAAAGTATGAATTGGCATTGTTTTGAGGCTTGTTGATTGACCCTTGTATGAATGGCAAATTGGCCTTGCAAATGGCCTATTTTGCATACATGGCCAAGAGACACGGGCGTATGTCTCTGCCGTGTAGTTTAAGGATCACTTCTGGGTGTTTCTGGATAGGGTACACGGCCGAGGCCCACGGGCGTGCATGGTAGCCGTGTGACCAAGTCTGTAGCTAGCTTAGTTGCACACAGCAATGTCACACGGGCATGTCTAGTGGCCGTGGGGGAAAGTCAGTATGTATGATCTATTTTAGCACGGCCTAGACACATGGGAGTGTCTGGTAGCCATGTAAGGTACACGATCTGACTGTACGGGTGTGTGACCTAGACAGCTTTGAAAAAGTTTTAAATTTTTGAAAATTTTTGTAAGTGTTCGGTTTAGTCTCGACCCCTTTCTAGCATGTGATTAAGGTCTCGTAGACCTCGATAAGGGACTATATGCTCGTGTTTGAATACGTTTGATTGACGATTGACTTTGTGTCTTGAAATGAATGTGAAATTGTCCGATTGTTCGGTAATGCCTCTTAACCCTATTTCGAACGACGGCTTCGGGTTAGGGGTGTTACAACATATGAATGATTATGAATGGTTTTTGATTTGAATGATAATTGATCATGAAATGTTTGATGGTATAAGTTATAAGTTTGGTAATGCTCCGTAACCCTATTCCGGTGTCGAATGCGAGTTAGGGGTGTTACATACTACTTATACCAAAACAAGTTTGCATAAAATGCCAAAAATTAGTCAAGAAGCATAAAAAATAAGAAAATATTGTTCTTATTTTTTTTACATTGGACAATTTAAAAACATGATTAGGAAATTATGGATTTTCAATACAAGGAGATTGTTCTACATAAACCTCCTCGAAAGGAAAATTTCTTTTTTTCTTCTTCACTTGGACGACAAAAATGAAGAAGGATGATAATTCTCATCTCTCACTCACTCACTTTATATATATACTAAGTTTAAGATTATAATTAAATGCTTAATTAACTTAAGTTTTAACCTTTAAAACATGTTTAATATATAATCTTTCTCAACGAAACTAGGCGGATGTTATCATTATCACTACTATTATATAATAACAATTGTTTAATAACTATTTAGGTCCTTCGCATATTTGCTAATCGGATCCTTATGCACTTTCTAAATTAAAATTTAATAGCGGTTGAACTTTTACAATTTAGACTATGTACTATAATTAATGATTTTTTGGATTTAATTACTTAACTTTTCTTTAATATATTTTTATACTAATTGCGTGAACCCTTCTACTCATATTTTCAATGACTCAATTTACGGAATTGATTTTTGTAATTCCTTCTAAAACCAGGTCGTTACAATCATAATTACAAGTAATGTGATCATCTTTAACATATGATAGCTCTCTTGAGTGGCTAGTTTCATTCTCAACTTGAGTTAGTTCTTGTAGATCATCAATTTTGAGTTCTTGAACCATCTCATCTAATATTTTTTCTTCATGTGATGCTTTGTTAGGATGAGGTTGATAATTTTTTACATCATCAAGATCAATAGACTCCTTTCTTCAATGAGAGTTAGATTCATAAAAAATCATATGTATAGACTCTTCTAGTACAAGGGTTCTCTTGTTGAAAATTTTATAAGCTTTAGAATTTGGGGAATATACAAGAAAATTTCCTTAGTTGCTGTTGGCATTAAATTTTCCTAAATTTTATTTTCCGTTGTTTAAAACAAAATATTTGCAACCAAAAGGATGAAAATAGCTAATGTTCGGCTTTCTTCCTTTGAAAAGTTCATAAGAGGTTTTCTTTAAAATAAGCCTAACCATAGATCTATAATAATATAACAATAAGTGTTTATGGTTTCCGCCTAAAAATATCTTGGTAAGTTGTTTTCTCATAACATAGTCCTAGCCATTTCCTCTAGAGTCCTATTCTTCCTCTCAACAACTTCTTTACAAAATTTATGGCTAACACCATGTTCATTAAAAAATTTGTCAAAACCAAGATTTTTAAATTCTTTTTCCATGGTCACTTCTTACACTTGAAATTGGATATTGATTTGCCACAATTGTTATGGAAAATTAGAGTCTTTTTGACACTTAACGAGCTTGTTTCTTAGCTCTTTTATTTTTTTATTAAATTTTCAATATTTAGTTGTTTATGTTTAATTTCAGTAAAATAAGCATTTTTATGCAATTTTTAGTATTTTGTCGACCCGTTAGGCGACATCAGGCCTCGGGTATGACTAATGGGTTATTTGAGTATGTAGGACATCAATTTGGGCTTAAGTATGAAAGGAACAACAGTCGTGTCGTGACATCAACATTCGACGTTGTGACACTAAACTTCGAAGCATCAAGGGCTGAAAACAGGACTGATGTCATGACATAAGCATGAAAAAGTGATGACTTTAGCGATTGCATGAGCAGAATTTTAAAATTGTAATTTATTTATTAAATTAGGGGTATTTTAGGAATAAATTACCCTAATATTACCCTAGGTTTTACCTATATATACACTCTTA
Source organism: Gossypium bickii (assembly GCA_025503065.1). Classification (NCBI taxonomy): domain Eukaryota; kingdom Viridiplantae; phylum Streptophyta; class Magnoliopsida; order Malvales; family Malvaceae; genus Gossypium; species Gossypium bickii. The sequence goes on from CP106715.1 coordinate 104,470,519, forward strand.
TAGTCTCATTAGGTGGTTGTGTAACACCCCATACTCAGCCTAGTCATCGAACCTGAGCTATGGAATGCCACATTAGCCACCTGTTTTACTCTACATTAACAACCTAACCTCCATCACACCACATATAGAACGTAGAATATGCTTAAGTTATCAATGTATAGTGGAATATCATAGAAGAACTCTCATAAAAACATTAAATCCAACTAGCACACAAAATAAGGTTTGCATACTTATGGGTTTCACATATATAATAAGTTAAGGGTTCACATTTATAGGGAAGTAAAGTATGCAAAAATTTAAAACAACTCAAGCACATGAACTCAATTCGCAGGCTTTAGGGTTCGCAGCGATAGTAACATGCAAGCCTACTTCGCTGGGGTTAACTTATCAACTTTCTTGGAATATATAAAATATAATGAAAGAAACTAATAGCATGCAAACTTTAAATTTTTATAAAACAATACACTTCACGGAGCACAGTAGTTCATCTATCTAACGTAGGGGTTTGCACCCCTGCATAGCTTACATATTTGAAGTTTTTTAAGGGAAAATTTATCTAAATGGGGTAGGTCTTGCGAGCTACCTTTAAGAGATAAGGTTATGCGAACTTAATTCTCAAGGTTTCTATGTTAAAAAAAATTTATGGGTTCGCAGATAACAATTCACCAATTGCTGGGGTTCGCACTATAGCAAGGTTCAACTCCTATCACTTTACTGCAACCTTGGCAAACTCTATAAGTGGTTAGTTTTAAAACTTTCATGCTATTACCTTCGGTGTACTCAAGGTTTTGAGATTAGTGCTTAGTTGTGAACTTATCTGTAACACCCCAAAATTCTTATGTTATTGAGAAATGTGACACAACTGTGTATCTGCTTCAGTTGTTAAGTGTTCTGGGTGTGTGTGAGAGGTCCTAAGTTCAAGCCCTGATTTTGGAAAATTCTAGTATTTTTCTGACTAAATCCCTCTTTTTGGCTAGTAGGCTTTTAATTAAAAGTTTGCAAGTACTTACCAGAATGGGCCTGTTGGTCTGGTGGTTAAGGGGAGTGTTGGTTGGAAGAGGGTCAGGAGTTCGAATCCCTGCGTGAGCGTAAGGACAAATATATTTATTTGCTCGTCGGTTGGAGAGTTTGAGTTGTATTAGAAATCTGATTAGTAGGAGTTTGGTAGAGAGAATTTAGGGGAGTGGATTTTTAGGTTATCAGATTTTCTGAGCGTTATCGTTTCCTTTTTGCAAAATTTTGATTTTCCCAAAACTCTTCAGCTTTCTGACGCCACCTCTTCTCCCTTTCTTCTTCTCCTTTCGTTTTTCTATTGTCAAACCCGAATTCTTCTTTCCATTTTTCTTTCTGCTTTCGTCTCTTTTTGTTGGCTACCACACTTTCGTTCCAATTGGTCAATTTTCGTCACACGTTCTGGTATGTAGAGTTTTTGCTCTCTTTAACTTATGATTTTTCCAACTTTGATTCGGGGTTTTTGACGTTTGGCAGTAAATCTCGTGTGGATTAGGGGTCTCATCGTGCTATTACGTAATCAACTATTTCGAGGTGTTGGGGTAAGCTTTTCATCGCTTAAGGGAAGCGTTTCTTGTTCGGATTCAGTTTTAGTTCGACCGATTAAGTGATAAATAGAGTGAAATTGGTCAATCATAGGTTCTGGAGTGCTCGGGGATCGTTGTAGCATCAATTGATACCAGGTGTTTACCCAAAAATATAGAAAAAGGGGTTTTGACGAAAGCCAAAACCCCACTGTCGACCCCACATGGGCGTGTGGTTGCTCGTGTGGTAGGTCGTGTGCTATAACACGGGCGTGTGATTGACGAGGCCAGGCTGTGCGTGCAAGACACGACCGTGTGATCGACGAGGCCAAGCCGTGCGCGCAAGACACGACCGTGTGATGGCCAGGTAAGTTGTGTGCGACACATGAGCTGGACTGATTTGGGCTGTGTGGGCCCACATGGGTAGTCCACACGGGTGTGTGAAATTCTGAGCTAGGCCGCGTGATCCACATGGGCAGGCCACATGGGCGTGTGGGCCCATGTAATAGAAAAGTTTCTTAAGGTTGCACGGGTTGCCAAAGTTGACTGTGAACCTTCTGTGGGGTCGGTAAGCTCTACTTGGACCCCTATATGCGTAAATTGAATACATGATGTATGTACTGAGCATGATGCTTATATACATGTATACTAAACTGTATGTGTAATTGTTAATCATGTAATAGCATGTCATTTATTGTATGTTTGCATTGCATTGGGTTGAGATGACGATATATGGAGGAAGTGTATTGAAAGGCTCTTAAGCCTAATATCTGGCAGCTCAGCTGCAAATCTACTAATCATGTGCCACATTCGATACTACTTGGAGTGTAGGGATGGGTGGGAGTTTTTAAACCCCACATGGAGTGTAGGGATGGATGGAGATGATGTGTAGAGGCTTGTGGGTAGGGGTCTGCATCGTTAGTTCTTGTATGATCGATATCTTGTGATGGGCTAAGGCCCTAGTGCATAATCGATATCGAATATCAAAATCGAACTAGGCTAAGGCCCAAATCAAGCTACTAGAATCAGAATGGGCTTAGCCTGCCCGGCATCATTTGATCATTTTGTTGTGATTGGATCAGATGTGTATGTTTCTGTGGGGATTACACACTGAGTTTGCGTAAACTCACCCTTTCTATCTTAACTGTACAGGTAATCCCCAGACTTAGACAGATCGGTGCGGCAGAGGACTCAACGGTGACCACATGATTAATGAACTACTTTAATTTTAGATATGGTATTTATTTTCTATTTATTTTCTGGGTTATTTTTTTATGTAAATTGGACTTTTGGGAATTTTGGTCGGTTTGCCTTTATTCTGGATTTTTAATTATTTTCATGAGATTTTGAACTGCAACGAAAACTCAGTTAAATTAAATCAATGTTTTTCCTAACTGCGAATGATTTTCTTCAAATATCAAGGTTTAAAAGCTTCCGCTACGAGATATGTTTTTTTAAACGAATCAAATTAGCGAGGAAAAAAAGTTTTGAAATTGACGAGAGATAAATAAAAGCTAATAAATGGAAACAACTTTAACTTGATGAATTCGATTTTCAAATTCCATTCCATGTGACATCGCCAGATTTGGCCATAACGTCTAGGCCGGGTTTGGGTTGTTACATTATCAATTAAGAAAACATCAATCTAACTTGGATTAAAATCTTGCACTTGAAAATAGAGGTGTTTAATAAGTAATACCGATTTGTAGATAAAATATAAGGACAAACATAAGGAAATATAAAGAAATAACTTAGTCCTAAGACAAACAACGAAGTAATTAGAAAGATATCTCTAAGCCCAAATAGAAACCCACATTGACTTTAATCCAAAGTTCATTTGTTCTACCTTTCCAAGGTTTTTGCTTCCTTGATCACTTGTCTCGCCATGACTCACCTTGCAATAAAAATCTCTACAGTGTATAGAAAAGAGTGTGTGAGTTCTTCCGGACTCAGTGAATAAACATGTAAGAATAACCACGTTGTAGTACAAAAAAAAAGTGAAATAGAATCATAGACATGGTTACTGAATTGTGAACAGGGTTCGCCTTACTTGTGCAAAGTCTATTTCGCAAACACCAACAGTCAGATAGCATAGTAAAAACTTATGATTTTAGAAACAAAATCTTATTCACTTGTTTGTTCCTGTTGGATAAGGGAATCTCCTTATAACGCCTCAGAATGACTCGATGAGTCCTTAACATGTCCTACTGAATGGAGCTTAGCTTGAAATTCTCTTATCTCTCCAACCTGTCCGAAGGCCTCAATGCCCAAAACATACAATATAAATGTGAATACTCACAATCCTATGACATGCCATTACATCCAACAGATTTAGAAGGTTATCTTTTGAAATCATTTACTTAACACGGAGCTCGCAAAACATGAAATCATATAGAGCACACATATCGCTGTTCATAAAAAAAAACATATTTAAATACATTCATTGAACAAAGTTACAAAAAATAATTACTCTTGGAACATAGGTCAAAACCTTAAGCTCCTGATTAACACTATGGTTTGAATATACAAGTGGCGATCCTTGAACACTCACCAATTCACTGAAACTTAAGCAAGCTTCGCTTTTCCTTTGTCTCTGCTTGTAGACTGTTCTGTTGGGTTCACAATATACATACATAAGTTACAAAAAACACATTAAAAATACACACGTAAACATAAGCGAACCTAGGTTCACACATATCGAACTTTTAGCAAACCTAGTTTCTTTTGTTGTGAACCTTTTTGAACATCAACAGAGAAGCAAAATCTTACCTTGATTTCTAAGAGCTAATTCTTGGGTTCTTAGAACTTGGTAACAGAATAATCGATGAGAAATTTGAGGGAATTTAGAATGTGAAATTTTCCAAAGGAAAGGGCTTAATTTGTAAGTACTTAGTCTTTTTGTGTTCTTAGGATACTCTAGTTGTAGTAGAAGTAGGAAATAGTTACGTGTATGAATAGTGTTGTAGTACATGTTTTCTTCCTAATTTTGGCATAACTATTCTTTTCAAACATGGCCAAAATTGGAAATCCCAATTCGCCAACCTACTAGAAAACCTCTTGTAACATCCCGAAATTGGGCCTAGAAGAATTGGGCCCAATGGGCCTTGGGCGTAGGAATGTTTAAAATTTTCGAGAATATGAGAATGGTGTTATTGCAAATTGGACTTATTAGTTAAGTGAATTTGGAAGGTTACGAGGTTTCTAGGAAGTTTGGCTTTTAATTGGGCCTTAGTAAAAATTTGGTATTTTAGCACTTTAAAGAGAGAAGGTAATAGGCATCAAGGCTTAAGGAAATAAGTGTGCAAATTGCTAGCATAAAGGAGCAATTGGTAAGAAGGATATGGTGCCACATGAAGTATCTTGAGGGAAGAGGTTCAAATCCTATTGTGTGCAAATTTTGACTATTATTTTTGCACTCTTTCATTAAGTGTCGGCCAAGCTTATAAATAAGGCAAGTTGGACTTTTTAATTTTGGCAAGGTGGCTAAGGAAATAAGGAAAGGTTGAAGGTGAGCAAAGAAATCAAGAAGAAAGGGCAAGTAAGGGGAACATGTGGCTTATTTCATGGAGATTGTTTTGGAAAGTTTGGATGGCCAAGCTTTTGACTATTAGGAGCATGAATGTGGACGGTTCTGAGGCTAAGGGTGATAGCCGAATTTTTGCTTGGTGCTTTGGTGAGACTAAAGTGTATGTTTTGGTCAAAAATACCATTAGCATCAATTGTGTCATTTTCTCAAAATTTGCTACTCTTTGTGAGTTTTGGTTTTTCTTCTATTCTCTCCTCTTGCTGAATCCTCCTAGCACAATTGTGCATTTTCCTCCTCTTTTTTTTTGGTCAAAACCTTCATCCCTTGTTCATCTTTCTTGGATAGTCGAACAACCTATCATCCATCCAACCTCTCATCCTTTCTTTTAACGATTCCTCTAATTCTTTCTCTATCTCTTCTTCTCATCCGTATTAACATCCATTTCTTGATCAATCGGTAAGTATTCTTCTCGATATTTTATTTTCTTTCTCTTAATGACCGAAACTATACTTTGGTTTGTGATGGTCATTTTGACCAAGACCATCATTTTATTCTACTCTCTCAAAGGAGATCACTTTCCCTTTTGTAGTATTCTAGTGGGAGGCCGAACATCATTCTAGCCTTAAGTTGAACGGAGAACTCGGATCCAATATTAATAAGGTAAGGAGTTCTTATGGATTATTGATATTATTCAATATTCGATTGGTTGTTAACGGAGTAATAATTTGAAATAATTGACTATATGTTTTAGGGACAAATCACTCGATATATTCTACCTTCAGAAATAGTGGTAAGTGATTCAAGTGTAAGTGATACGAAATCTTTTGGAAATCCGAGGCTAACTTTTGGTTGGTATTGTTCTAGGTCATTGACGAGTGGTTCTTTAGGAAATCAAAATCAGGTGTGTAATCCCGTACCTTCCGAATACATAGTTATAATGGTGTGTAATCTCATATCTCTTTGAATTTTGTGTGAAATATTCTTTTATTCGGAAGAAATACCGAAGAAAACAAAAACCGGCATTTGTGACCGCTCGGGCGTGCGTATATTCGTTGTAGTAACATATTTCGCAATGAAACAGTTTGGTCATTAGCAGTGACGTGATTTTTAAAAATCACGAAAAATAGGAAAAAATGAATTAGAAAGTGAATAAGATATAAAATTAAATCTTACTGTGTCTAATTTAATATGAAAGAAACGGAGAAGGAAAATGAATTTTATATTCTGAGATATGTTAATTTTAGTGAGACTGGTTCTGATTGACTTTGTGGTTCCCTGATCTGTTTTGGAAAAATCATATAACATTGTACAAAGTGAATTATGGGTTATAATTTATATGTATGGATTCCCTAGTGAGCCTATTTTCATTAGAAACAAGTTTTAGCAATATATGAAATCATTCAGTGAGATATTTGAAATTTAGTTAAGAGAGGTCAGAATTGTTGGACAGTGAAACAAGGGAAACTTTAAGGAATAAATTGTACTAAACGGTTAAGACAAAAATTCTGGAAAATTTTTAGCAAGAAGATATATGAGTCTAGTTTCAAGGAAAATTTATGGATTTAGATTTCGAGATTTCTAACTCAAGTTATAGTCAGTTTAGTCAGTATGACGCAGATGGACAGTTTTAAATTGTTATGCCCAAATTAGTAGTTAAGTCTGGATTGTGAAATTACCGAATTACCCTTAGTGGGTAAATTATCGAATTACGAAATTGCCCTTACGGGGCGAATTATGGAAATGCCCTAAAGGGCCGAAATACGAAATTGCTTATGGGCCGAAAGGACATATTGATTAATGGGCCAATCTGATATTTTGCTAAATGGGCCAATCTGATATTTTGCTAAATGGGCCAATCTAATATTTTGCTAAGTGGGCCAATCTGATATTTTGCTAAATGGGTCAAATCTGATATTATGCTTGATGGGCCTTTTTGATTAATTGAGATAATGGGCCATAATTTTGTAATAAATATCTGAATAAATTACCGTTGTTATATTGTGATTTGTTATGCATTATATACATGATTTTGCATGGGATGGGATAATATTGAAGAGAAGTTTTGGTGGCTCTGCCACAAATTTGTATAGTGGCAATGCCACGTAAATTCTGATACTCTGGTGGCTTGTCCACAACTAAATTTGCTATAAATGGCTTAATGCCTGCGTTTGGTGTGTTGGCGGGGTGGGTTGACTGATGATCACCCACAGGTGTGTTGGTTGGTACGAGTGGTGTGTAGCGGATAGACTATTAGGATTGGTTTGGGAATTGCATTTCATACACATGTTATATTTGATACATTAATGTTATTGTAAATTGGGCTTAGGCCCAAAATATTTCTAATTGGGTTTCGGCCCAATGGATAACGATAAGGGGATTTCACACTGAGTTCTTGTAACTCACCCCCCTTTCTCTTATCCCTTTCAGGTAATGCTCAGTGACGTGGGCTTGGGCCATGGATGACTAGGTGGAGGCCATACTTCAGAAATGGTGTTTTTATTTTGGAACTTTAGATTTCTATTTTCGTTCACTTTACTATTGTGGGTTTTATGTTGTAATAAGGCCTCTGGAGTATTTTATTATTTGCTTTATGTTTGTTATATTTATTATTTTACTTAAATTGTTTTAAATGGGAATTTTCTAAAAACTTAAATAAAGGTTTTCCAAAATCGATTAACAAATGGATTTCAAAATAAACTTTTACAAATATTTTTAACACGAAAATTTTCATTCGAATTATCAATGAAATTTTCAAAAGACTCGGATTCTCTTTCGAATTTTCAACATCGTTTTCCAAAGTCACGTTTTATAACATCATTAGTTCAAATTTATCGATTTATCAATCAATCTTCGAGGTTAGTAGTATTTTATCAAATATTTCAAATCAAACTTGTTTTCTTGATTTTAACGAAGCAATACCTATTTTAGTACGATTAAAAAAGGGTTTAACATGTTTTGCTCGTGTGACATACCAAATCCGCTCATAACGCATGGGCCGGATTTGGGGTGTTACACCCCTGTTTTCCAAACCTACTAGTGAACCCTAGTTTGCCAATCACAGTGGCGATATCATCTTGTTAGGCCTAAACCAATATATGCAATTCGCCAGGCCCACTAGCGACATTTGCTCACCCAGATCTTCTGGCGGATACATGTTCGCCAATCCCTTTAGTGAACCTCTATTAGCTAGACCTTTTGGCAAATACCTACTTTGCCTGACTCTTTACATTCTCTCCTTCCTAAGGAATTTTTTCCTCGAAATTATCTATATAAGAACAGATGGGGATATTGACTCCTTATTGCTTCATCTGTTTCCCAAGTGGCTTTGCTAGTCTGTTGTAACAACCTGAATTATGGCCTAGTCAGAATAGTGGTTGTGAGACCACAAATTTGAGGTAGAAATATGTGTTTTATAGTTTTTATGAGGTCTATGACATGTTTGCATGATTATGTGAAAATTTCGAGAAGAAATTTTATAATTTAGTGATCAATTTATTCATTTGGACTGAATTGCAAAGATTGAAAAATATGAGATTCTAGAAGATTCAAGTATGAGATAGCAGTAGAAAATTTATTAGGTGTCCTTATTTAGAAATTAGACCATTATATGTCAAGATGGACAAAAATAGACATTGGAAGGAAAAATCTCAAGAAAGGGGCCTTAAGGGCATTTTTGTCATTTGGATAATAAAAGAATTAAAAGGGAAAAAGAAGTCAAAAATGGTATCCATCTTCTCCATGCTAGCCAAAAATCTCAAGGACACCATAGCTAGGGTTTCTTCAACTTTCAAGCTTGATTGTAAGTACCTCCTAGCCCCGTTTTTAATGTTCTTTGTATTTTTGAGATCCTCGTAGCTCGATTTGGCTATTTCTAGCTATATTTTGAGCTAAGGTTCATGTTCATAAATTTACCCATGTATGACATGCATGTATTTTGATGTTTAATGGAGGAATATGAAAGTTTGATGTATGATAAACATTTTTTTCTAAGTGATTTTCATGGAAAACTCATAAAAATGACCTAATTATAAAAATGATAAAATGTGTAGTAAAAATTGATTTTGAAGGAAAATATGAGCTATTATAAGCTTAAGACGGGTTCGGTTAGGCTTGGGTAACCAAAGAAATGAGTGTATTTAATTATACGAGCCTAGGGACCATTTTGTACAGATGAGAAAGTATAGGGGTAAAATCATAATTTTTCCAAAGTATGATTCATGATTCGATTTAGTCAATGTGATCATTAAAAGAGTGAAATTGTCATTTTAGATCAAGAAACATGAAGTCCGGACCGAAACTGAGAAAAGAAAAAGGTGGTGGACTAAATCGAACAATTATACACATTTTGATAACGAGGTAAGTTTGTGTGTAATAATTCAACATCGTGTTATTATGCATTGATATGCTTGAGATTACATGAAATGTATATTATTTCTATGAAGCTTGATCACTAATGTTCAATAAGAGTATGACAAAAATTTATGATGTGAAAGTCCTGGTTGACCTTCGGAATAGAAATGATACCATTGTCAAGACATAAGATTCATAAGGTCCCGTATAAGACCACGTCTGGGACATGGCCTCGGAACCAAACTGAGATCCCGTATAAGACCATATCTAGGATATGGAATCGGTATCGAATAAGAAAATCATGTAAGACCATGTTTGGGACATGGCATCGATATATGATCTTGTATTAGACCATATTTGGGATATGGCGTCGACATCGATATGAGATCCCGTATAAGACCATATCAGGGATATGGCATCGGCATCGACATGTGAGCCCATGTAAGACCATATCTGGGATATGGAATTGGATCTTATTATGTGTATGATGAATTCCGGGTATCCTTTGACATTCCAAGTGGTTCGACGGGTAAAGAGCTAAAATTTTATGTTAAAGATGGTAAAGAGCTAAGTTATGTTAAAGATGAAAAGTGCTAAAGTTATGTGATGAGTGATATAGGTGTACATGAGAAAATTACGAGAAATAAGTTCGATATATGATATGTGATTGGTAAGAGTAAACATGATAACCATGCCAATGTACTTGAGAATTTGTGTTCTTATTTAAAGTAAAGTATGAATGTATCATAAGATTTTATGTTGCTATTTATTGAATGCAAACTTACTATGTTTTATGCTTACTCCCTCTCTTTTCCATTTCCTTGTAGTATCATCAAGCTAGCTCGGGGATCATAGAACGTCAGAGCTCGGTTCACACTATCAAGCTATTCTTTTGGTATAGTAAAGTTTGATTATTTTGAGTATGACATGTATAGGTACTTGGTCATTTTCTTATGTCATATTGGTTAGCCAAGGTGTTGGATATTAATGTTACTCAATTCATTTTGTAAATGACCATTGGAATTGGCTGATAATGGTTAAGTTATATATTTTCAATGATGATGAAATTCATGAAGTGCAAGTTGATGCCATTAAATGAGTAGCGTGTAAAGTAGATGTATGATGAATTAGAGAATGTTAATGGTGCATTATTGTATATGTGTTGCTTGAAATGTTGTAAGTGTGGTTGCTTTTCAGGGTGGCAAATGGCTTGGTAAATAGCCTCATAATTGTCCACACGGGTAGACACACGGGCATGTGTCTTGGCCGTGTGTGACACACGGTTAGCTCCGAGGGAATGTTGATAGGCTGTGTGTCCCCTGCATCTAATATGAAAAAAATTCAGTTCGTCACACGGACCAGCAGACGGGCGTGTGACTAGGCCGTGTGCCCCTAGATGTTTACTGACGTCATAAACAGAATGTACAAGTTTTCACAAACGGGTTAAGACACGGGCGTGTCATGGCCGTGTGAGGGACATGGGCTATAGATACGGGCGTGTGCCAGGTTGTGTGAAAATCCCTATAGGTTCGAAATGAAAAATAAAATCCACACGGACCAGGGACATGGGCGTGTGTGACCATTGATAGAATTCAGATAAAAGGAGCTGAAGAGTTTCGAGCTAATAAAGATGTTGATCCGGAAAGAGCAGAGTTCTGGCTTGAAAATACCATTAGGGTATTTGATGAACTATCTTGCATACCCAAAGAATATATGAAGTGTGTCGTGTCTCTTTTAAGAGATTGGCTTACCAATGGTGGAATACCCTTTTGTCGATTGTACCAAGGGAGAAAGTTAATTGGGAATTTTTCCAAAAATAGTTCCAAAAGAAGTATATTAGCCAAAAGTTCATCGACCAGAAAAGAAAGGAATTCCTTGAGCTAAAGTAGGGTCTAATGACGGTAACTGAATATGAGTGTGAGTTTGTAAGGCTCAGTAAATATGTTGAGAATGTGTATCCACTGAAGCTATAATGTGTAAAAGTTTGAGGACGGGTTAAATGAGGGTATCCGATTGTATGTTGGTGTCTTAGAATTAAAAGAATTTGTTGTGTTAGTAGATTGAGCTTGCAAGGCCGAGGAGTTGGCCAAAGAGAAAAGAAAGGATAAAATCGAGTCTCATGAGTCGAGAAAGAGAATTTAAGTAAGTTATTTCAATCCTCATCCAAGAAATCAAGAGAGTTTTCTACTCGATCAACCACTTCAGCTGGGTTTCGAAACAGAAGTAAGGGCAGACCACTTCGGTTGCTAGTGTTGGTAACACTCGACCAAGTAGACTGGAATGTCCACAGTGTGGCAGACATCATCCTGGTGAGTGTCGAGCGAATGAGGGAGCTTGTTTCAAATGTGGATCCCCAAATCATTTTATTAGAGATTGCCCCGAGATGGGTGAGAAAGAGAAATCTCAAAGTGCAAGATCGGGAAGGACTGTTAGAGGAAGGTCACAGAGAAATTTGAGAAACAGAACGAGTAGTAAGAATAAACCTAGAGAGCAGACTGCAAGATCTGAGGGTAGAGCGCCTGCGAGGACTTATTCTATTCGCGCTCGCGAAGAGACATTATCCCCTGATGTGATCACGGGTACATTTTCTCTCTATGATACTCATGTTGTTGCTTTAATTGGCCCGGGATCTACCCACTCATATGCTTGCATGAAATTAGTATCTTGTATGAAAGTGTCGAATAGAGTCCACAAAATTTGTGATGAAAGTGTTAAATCCCCTAGGCAAATGTGTGTTAGTTGATAAAGTATGCAAAGGTTGCCCTTTGAAGATTAGAGGTCATTATTTTCCGAAAAATCTCATGCTATTGCCATTTGATGAATTTGATGTAATTCTTGGTATGGATTGGTTAACTACCTATGATGTGATAGTAAATTATGGAAAGAAATTTATTGAGTTAAAATGTGAAGATGATGATATTTTTCGTATTGAATCAGATGAACATGACAGATTACCTGTAGTGATTTCTCACATGTCTGCTCAAAATATGTAAGAAAGGGATATGAAGCTTATCTTGCCTTTTTGATGAATGCCAAAGAGACTGATTAAGAATTGAATCAGTGCCCATAGTGTGTGAGTATCCTGATGTATTTCCGGAAGAATTTCCAGGGTTGCCTCAAGTGAGAGAGATTGAATTTGGTATTGAGTTAGTCCCTGGTACTGCCCCTATTTCAATTGCTCCGTACAGAATGGCTCCAACTGAGCTGAAAGAATTGAAGGCACCATTACAAGAGTTGATGGATAAAGGTTTTGCACGACCAAGTTATTCTCCGTGGGGTGGTCCCGTATTATTTGTGAAAAAGTTAGATGGTTCCATGAGGTTATGTATAGATTATCGACAACTTAATAAGGTAACCATAAAGAAAAAGTACCCCTTGCCAAGGATCGATGATTTGTTTGACCAATTAAAGGGAGCCACTGTGTTTTCCAAGATAGACTTGAGGTCTGGATATTATCAGTTGAGAGTGAAGGACTCAGATGTGCTGAAAACTGCATTTCGGACAATGTATGGTCACTACGAGTTTTTAGTCACGCCTTTTGGTTTAACAAATGCCCTTTCCGTGTTTATGGATTTAATGAATCACATTTTTCAGCCATATTTGGATAAATTTGTTGTAGCCTTTATTGATGATATATTGATTTACTCTCATGATGAGAACGAGCATACTGAGCATTTGAGGACAGTCTTACAAATTTTACGAGATAATCAGTTATATGCCAAGTTTAGTAAAAGTGAATTTTGGCTTAAAGAAGTCAGATTTTTGGGGCACATTGTCTCGGGAGATGGAATTAGAGTTGACCCGAGTAAGATTTCAGCAATTGTGGATTGGAAGCCACTAAGGAACGTATCCGAGGTTAGAAGATTTCTGGGCCTAGTTGGTTATTACAGACGGTTTGTCAAGGGATTTTGTATGATAGCTACTCCGATGACGAGGCTATTACAAAAAGATGTGAAGTTGAGTGGACAGAAAAGTGCCAACAGGGTTTTGAGAAATTGAAGACATTGTTGATTGAGGCTCTAGTTTTAGTACAACCCGAACTAGGAAAAGAATTTGTGGTCTATAGTGATGCATCCTTGAATGGATTGGGTTGTGTACTCATGCATGAAGGCAAAGTAATAGCTTATGCCTTTAGATAGTTAAAGTCGTACGAGAAGAATTACTCGACCCATGATTTGGAGCTAGCCGCCATCGTGTTTGTGTTGAAGATTTGGAGACACCATTTGTATAATGAGAAATGTCAGGTGTTCACTGATCATAAAAGGCTAAAGTACTTGATGACTCAAAAGGAGTTGAACCTAAGGCAACGAAGATGGTTAGGGTTGATAAAGGATTATGAGCTAGTGATTGACTACCATCCAGGAAAGGCGAACGTGGTCACCGATACCTTGAGTAGGAAATCCTTGTTTGCATTGAGAGCCATGAATACACGGATGGCTTTGTCATGTGATGGTTCTATTCTAGCTGAGTTGAGAGCTATACCGATGTTTCTCCAAGAGATTTGTGAAGCTCAGAAAGGCGACAACGATTTACAGGCCAAGAGAGTTCAGTGTGAGTCGGGTGTTGAGTCAGACTTTCGAATTAATTTTGAAGAATGTTTGATGTTTTGAGATAGGGTTTGTGTACCTAGAGATGATGAGCTTATTCAGAAAATTTTGCACAAAGCACGTAGTGGATGTTTATCTGTACATCCAGGCAGCATAAAGATGTATAATGATTTAAAGAAATGGTATTAGTGGCCGAGTATGAAGAAAGATATTTCTTAGTTCGTTTCAAGATGCTTGATTTGTCAGCAAGTAAAAGCTGAGCACCAAGTACCTTCAGGTCTACTTCATCCTATTATGGTTCCCGAGTGGAAATGAAACCGTATTACTATGGACTTTGTGACGGTTTTACCTTTGACACCAAAAAAGAAGGATGCCGTATGGGTTGTAGTTGATAGACTTACAAAGTCAGCCCATTTTATACCGGTACGCATTGGCTATTCGCTTGATAAGTTGGCGGATTTGAATGTGTCAGAAATTGTGAGACTTCATGGAGTACTGTTGTTGATTATTTCGGATAGAGATCCGAGATTTACATCATGGTTTTGGAAAAAGTTACAAGAGGCCTTGGGCACAAAGTTGAATTTTAGTACAGCTTTCCATCCGCAATCTGACGGACAGTCGGAAAGGATAATTCAAATACTTGAAGATATGCTTCGATGTTGTGTTTTAGAATTTCAAGGTAATTGGGGAAAGTACTTATCCTTAGTGGAATTTGCATACAATAACAATTACCAGTCAAGTTTGAAAATGGCGCCTTATGAGGCATTGTATGGGTGTAAGTGTGGAACGCCTTTGTACTTGACTGAACTCAGAGAGAATCAGATTCACGGGGTCGATTTAGTTAGAGAAACTGAAGAGAAGGTACAAGTGATTCATTGCCCAATTTCATACGAATAAGTAAGTTAAGTTTGGTAATGCCTCGTATCTTGTCCCGGCGTTGGACACAGGTAAGGGGTGTTACACTTGTGGTTTCGCCATAACACCTTAACTTAAGGAATTTTCTTGTTTTGCAGGACTTTCTCCTCGCAAGCTATTATTTCCATTGGTTTTTCATCATATGTTAAATTAGATCACACTTCTATCTCGTCTGGTGGTACATCATGGGATGAGTCCACATGATACTTCATTAACATGGACACATGAAAAAGATCATGGATTCGCTTAATTTCAAGCGACGAATTAAGTCGATAGGCCACTGGACCAATCCTTTCAACCATTTTATAAGGACCAGTGAATCGTAGACTCAATTTCCCTTTGCACCCAAGCCTTAAGATCTTCTTCCATGGCAAGACCTTTAAGAACACATGCTCGCCCATTTGGTACTCAATGTCTTGTCATTTTAGATCAGCATAGGATTTTTTTTTGGTTGATGCAGCCTTCAGCCTTTCGCATATTAATTTGACCTTATCCTCTTTTTCATGAACTAGTTCTGGTCCTACCATTCGCCTTTCATCCAGTTCTGCCTAACATAAAGGAGTTCTAGATTTTCTTCCATACAACTCTTCGAAGGGTACCATTTGGATGCTTGCTCTATAACTGTTGTTATATGCGAACTCTGCCAAAGGCAGGTATTGCTCCCACCCTTTTAAGAACTCCAATACATAGTTTCACAGCATATCTTCCATTACCTATATTACCTTTTCTGATTGGCCATCTATTTATAGATGATAAGTAGAACTGAAGTTCAATTTTAGACCCAAGGCTTCTTGAAAAATTTTCTAGAACCTCAAAGTGAATTGGGGATCTTGATCAGAGGTAATGGAAACTAGTACGCCATGGAGTTTTACTGTCTCTATGGTGTATAGCTCTACTACTTTCTGCTAAGTGTAATTTGTATGAATGCTAGGAAGTGCAAACTCTTTGTAAGACGATCTACCATTACCCATATCACATCTTTCTTTGTTAAAGTTAGAGGTAATCCTACCAAACATTCCACCATGATGATCCTTTCCCACTTCCATTTTGGAATTTTGAGTGGTTGTAGTAGTCCTGAAGGATAATGGTGCTCTTCTTTCACCTTTTGACAGACTAAGCACTTTGCCACAAAATCTATGACACCTCACTTCAAACCAGGCCGCCAATACAGTTTGCAAAGGTCATGGTACATCTTGTTACTTCCTAGGTTTATTGCATAAGGATTACTATGAGCTTCATTAAGAATTGCATGTCAAAGCTCTTTATCACAGGGTAGGTAAAGTCTTCCATAGAAATAGAGTACTTTTTCCTCATTTGGTGTGAAGTCCCCTTGTACTCCTTATTCTACTTGGCAAACCCTCTTCGCCAAGTCTTCATCTGTGGCTTGTTTCTTTTTTATTTGCTACGAAAGGGTTGGTTTCACTTGCAGTTCTATGAGCAGTCCCTCATCATTTGTCACACTCAACCATGCGAATAGAGCTCGCAGCTCACTCATTAACTTTCTTCTTAAGGTATCTATGACTACATTTTCTTTTCCAGGGTGATATTCTATCGCACAATCATAGTCTTTTAGCAGTTCTATCCACCTTTTCTATCTTAAGTTTATTTCCTTCTATGTGAGCAAACACTTGAGGGTCTTATGTCCTGTGTAGATGGTACATTACTCACAATACAAGTAGTGTTGCCAAATCTTGAGTGGGAAAACCGTTGTTGCTAATCTAGGTCATGTGTTGGTTAGTTTCATTTACGAGGCTTTACTTATCTCGAGGCATAAGCCACCACCATTCCATCTTGGATTAGCACATAGCCAAGTCCCAAGTGTGAGGCATCACTGTAGACCACAAAGTCCTTTCTAGACTCTGGTTGTATCAACATCGGTGCTTTGGTGAGTATCACTTTAAGTTTCTTGAAGCTCTTCTATCTTTCTTCCATCCATGCAAACTCTTCCTTTTTTTGCAATGACTTCATATGGTGCACCATGGTGGCGAATCCCTCAACAAACCTATGATAGTATCCTGCGAACCTCAAAAAGCTTCACACTTTTATAACATATCTTGGCAATATCCACTCCACAATTGCATCAATCTTTTTTGGGTCTATGCGAACTCCCTTTACCAAAACCACATGACCTAGCCAAAATTCACACTTGTTAAATTTCACGAATAGTCGCTTCTCTCGCAGAATCTATAGTACAGTTCACAGGTGAGCATTATGTTCTTCTTTGGTTCACGAGTACACCAAGATATTGTCTATGAAGACCACCACGGATCGATCCAAATATTCATGGAACACTGGATTCATCAATTCCATGAACAAAATAGGTGCATTTGTTAATCCAAAGGGCATGACCAAAAATTCATAATGCCCATACCTTGTGTGAAATATTGTCTTTAAAACATATGACTCCTTCACCTTAAGCTGGTAGTAGCCGGATCACAAGTCTATCTTTGAAAATACTGTGACACCTCACAACTGGTTGAACAAGTCATCAATTCATGCCAAAAGGGCACTTGTTTTTGACAGTTAACTTGTTCAACTGCCTATAGTCAATACACATCCTTAAGTTACCATCTTTCTTCTTCATAATCAGAACTGGTGAACCCCAAGGGGATACACTTCGTCGAATGAAACCTCTATCAAGTAGCTCATGTAGTTGTATCTTTAATTTTTTAAGCTCTTTTGGTGCCATGCGATAGGGTGTAATTGAAACTATTGAACTACCAGGATATAGGACAATGGCGAAATCCACTTCACAGTCTTGGGGTATACTAGGTAGCTCGTCTGAAAATTGACCACCTCCGGACGTACTAACATCCAAAGTGTGAATACTGCAATAAAATGTAGAAAGACAAGGCCGTATCTGCAAGTATACGAGTCGAGTTATAATACAGTGTTATAATGAAGTAGGTGAGTACTCCAAGGATCGTACCCAAGGGAGGCGAGTGCTAGATCAATTCTAACCTAAACACTAAAATATCTAATTAGTACTTTTAAATAAATTATAGTACGAAAGCATAAAGACTATTTTTATGGTTTTTATAGTAATAAACTTAGATACCAGAAAATAAATAAAACTCAAGAGATAGAAGAGTAGAGTAAATCAAATCTTAATTATTGGTGATTAGCTCGCATCGGTAATCCCTATCAACTGTTGCTTCGGGTTCCTCGTCAATTAACTAGTTGCTACCATTGTAGGATCTTCCGATCTTCCACTAACATAACGAGTCAGCAAGATCTACTTATCTTCCAACCTCACAGCCTAGACTGGCTTGGGGTGAAGGTGTTCACGAATGGGCAATACCAAATTTGGGTTAATTCCCACCTTGATGACTTCCCGGGGTTGTCAGGCCCAGGGTTTGGTTTACATTCTTCCTTTCCCAAATAGTTGATCCGTTGAGTAACCCTCTCCCTAATCCCCCATATAAGGATTAGTTCCTCAGGGCTTTCATAAATAACATGAAATAGATGGAAGAATTAATTATAATGAATGAATTGAAGTAATAGTTTAAGAAAATCCTAATTGATATTGATAATAAATATGAATCCATAGAAGTTGATCTCCTTCATAATTCAGATCTCTTGAAATAATATAAAGACAAATAAGCTAAAATCTAGGAAACCTAAGAAAGCAAGAAAAAAAAAAAACTAAATCTAAAGAACGAATATAAGTTAATGGAATGGTGTCCATAACATGTGCCAAAGGAGCCAATTTATAGCCTTTAGGTGGCTGTCATCCTTAACCTAGGTCAGTTGACATTCTCAAGCTTTAAGATTGATTGTGTAGACCAAAACGCCCCTGCTTAATGTTTATTTTTTGTCCCAAAGTCGATGTCGAGACACACCAGGATCTGTGCCGCAATAGAGGTTGTAGTATACTCCTCCTTGAGACATCTTCAGGGGTATGTCGCAACACCATCAATCTGTGTCGTGACATCGAAGACAATTTCATACTTTCTCCATTATGCTCTCTATGTTGAGACATCGAGCCTCTTGTGTTGGAACATAGCATCCAATATTGGTCTAAAATACCTTCTAATGGTCTCTTACACACTTACAAGGTACGTTAGCTCTCCTTTAGGCCTCCTTCGACCCTTAAGGTCACTAAAAGACTCAATTAGCACATTTTATTGAAGGTAAGAAAAGCTAAAGAAACTTAACTAAAATATAATGAAAATGCTTGTGTTCGAGCTACTTA
This sequence comes from Gossypium bickii, assembly GCA_025503065.1. Taxonomy (NCBI): domain Eukaryota; kingdom Viridiplantae; phylum Streptophyta; class Magnoliopsida; order Malvales; family Malvaceae; genus Gossypium; species Gossypium bickii. Next base: position 104,489,587 of record CP106715.1, read on the forward strand.
AATGTGAAAATTAGTCTAATCTGCTACACTAATTTATGATAGATCAAACTCCCCCATACTTAAGTCATTGCTTGTCCTCAAGCAACATAAAGAAAAATGACAAACAAAATATCATACAAGTGTTAAGTTCGAAGCATATGAATTAGGCATTTCAAGCTTACTAACAACTTTACCATGATGAATATTTTACTTACCACTTTTGATCTCAAATATCTAAGTTCAACTTGTTACAAAATATACAAGTATTAAGGGTATCACCTATAAAAATCCATCAATAAATCATACAAGTTCTTTGATTATCTTAGCAGAATACAAATAGTCGTTTATGCATATGGTTAATATGATGTCCATTCATGCATAAGGATGTTTAGGTCACATAGGACTTTTTGGCTTGTAACATTTTAAAACTTAGGACATGTATGAAATTTAAAAGCAGTAAGCATAAAAAAAGGGTTACAAACACAAAAATTGTTTAGGACATCGTATTGATCCCTATTCTTCCCCACTTAGTGACCCTTACTCGCTCACTGCCTTATTTCTCCTTTTCTCACCTTCCTTGTCTCTCCATATATAGGAAGTCATCGCATGACATAGTAACTATTGCTAGCCTTGCGAGTTTTTGTGCACTAATGAATGAGTTTTTCTTTTATTTTGTGACTTTGTGACTTTTCTTTTTTCCTTTTCAATACATCTCACTCATGAATGCTTTTTAGCTATTTAAGATATTTTCTACTTGTACTAATTTTCTTTTTGGATTTCCTTTTTTGTTTCAAACATTAGATTAACTACACCAATCTTTCCTATTTCACTCTATTTTTACAAACTCTGCCGTGATGTCTACTTGACCCTCAATACGTATGGCAAGACATTTATAATTGTGTAGTTTAGGGAAAAAAAGGGCAAATACAAATTAACGTTTTCAGGCTTGGGGCTTGTAATGAGGTTCATCAAGAAGTGTCAACAGGCTCAAAAATTGGTACTAAAGGTGAAAAAAAAAGCTAAGATTTTTGGCTTTGGATGTGTTCCAAACAATGCCTTAGGTTGTCCCTAATTATCTCAACATGTACAAATTTAATCAACTAAACAAATACAAATTCAACCATTTATCATTCGTACTAGCATGCTCGTTTCCTTGTAGTTTTTATATCACTTGGTACAATTGATTGCTTAATGCCTATTTACAGTGTAACATATAGAACTTAGTAGTCTAATAATGAAAAATTTAAAATCACCTATCATCATGCCAAATTTATTCATAAACACATGCAACCTATATACATGCTCCTAATCAATCACTTAAATTTCTACAAGCTCAAGGACACAAAAGACAAGAAAAATAAATGAAAATGTAAAGATTGAAAACAAAACAAATTTTCAGTGGTTTGTCTTGTAAAAATCAAGCGGTTATGTCCTCGATGATACTTCTAGAAGGTTTCAGCGAATGATTAGTGGATGTCATAGATACACTTGCCTTTTTGCATAATTCCATCACTAGATGGGGAAAGAAAACTCCCACCTTCTAGCTACTGATGCACCTCTTCATATTCTGGTGGATCCATTTGCCAATGTAGGCATGCTTTTTTGCAAAATAGCATAGAGTAAAATTGCTTTAAAAGTATTAACGTTAGAAACATTTAAAATAGGTACTATTTGTGTGCATTCAAATTGTATCCACATCTTAGCCTAAAGAAACATAACCGCTTGATGAAAAGATACTGGATATTAGTACCTATGCAATATTTCCATTCAGCCCTCCCTTCAGTTAGAAAGTTTATAATACTATACATATCTATGTCTCGGAAATATTCTAGATCAATTTCATCAATGAAATCATTCTCATAGTATGAAGCATTATAAAAGTTGCAAATAATTCGAGGGGTTACTCGCACTTCCTTCCTCTACACAAGTACCATATCCCACATACAACCTTTAGTATTTTTAGATTATTCGTCCCGTAAAGGAGCATAAAACTCCTAAATAAGAGGGGCAACAACATTGTCTTTAGGGATTGTCCAAAAAATGTTCCCACCTATGATGTAACACCCCTCACTTGTATTCAATGCCGGAACAGGGTTACGGAGCATTACCGGACTTATATCACATATAACTGTTCTTTTCTCATACGCTCGATCAAATCATTCTATTATTAATCAATCTAAATCAATTTGTCCCTTATAATATCCTATGAGGCCTTAAACACACTTTAGAAATAATTCGGGACTAAACAGATAATTCAAAATAAATTTGGGAGACTTAGAAAAATTTTACTTCAAATAGGGGACACACGCTTGTGTAGGCAGGGCGTGTGTCTCACACGGCCACTAGACACGCCTGTGTTACCGATCGTGTGAAAATAGGGAATACATACTTACTTAGGTCACACGGCCAACCACACGCCTGTGTATCTAGCCCGTGTGCCCTTCGAAGTGGCCACACACGCCCGTGTGCCAAACCTGTAGGGTATACTAACTTATGCAACATAGATAAGTCACACGCCCGTGTGCTAGGCCGTGTGCCATTTAGGAGGTATACTGACTTCTGCCACACGTCCAGTTACATGCCCATGTGTGAGACTGTGTGAAGCATACTGACTTCATTTTAATATCAACATGAGGGGACACACGACCGTGTAACATGACCGTATGTGACACACGGCTGAGACACACGCCCGTGTCTCTGCCCGTGTGGACAAAAATAGGTCATTTACAAGACCAAATTGCAACCCCAATTTCAATGTACGTACACAAGGCAAAATGTACAATTTTCATACACAAAGAGCAGCCAAATCCATCCCAATTCATACATAATTCATGCTACAATAAGACCTTTCTCAAGCTTTCATCCACCAATTCAAATAACCATTTTAACTTCCATAATATATTGGTTACAATCATGCCAAAACAAATCCTCTCACAAGGAAATATAAACATCATACAAAAATCATTATGAACCATTTCTAATAGTCAAACACACATCAATATTAACATTATTTACGAGCAATATCACATTACTATAATCACAACCAAAATACCACATCTAGACTATACATGCCATTATAAACAAAATTTATAAAACCACAATACCAAACTAGTCGATATATAGTGTGATGAAATCTCCACCAATTTCCAACCCAAACAAGCTTCCGATATCTACGAACACAAAGAAATTAACACAAAATAAGCATGAAATGCTTAGTAAGTTCGTAATTCAAAGAAATAAAAATTATAACTTCAATTTATAAGTATAATTCATTTAAGTCACTCCAACATGCCTTGGAATTAACCTAAACAACATTAGCCTTTCAATTTAAACATCACATGAACTAGCAAATTATTACAAAACATTATGACATAAGTTTACATTACTTATGTGCATTCATATATCAAGCATATGGCTAAATATATTTCAATCATCCAAAAACTCATTCTTTTCTATGCTCTCAATAGCAATTCAAATCCAAGAATTTGCCGATCTTTACCTTTTTCTCATTTCCATTGAGTCACAATTTAAATGAATAAGCATATCTTAATATAACTCATATTGTTCCATAAACCTATCACACATTCATACACAAAGTTAGTAATGAAATTCACAAATTCCATCTATTCACTGCTTGCACGGTTCTTGTACATACCTGTACCATCTCATACCAATTCCATACTTAATCACATCTTTCGTTTACCGATTGAACCATTCAGAATAGAATCGAATACTCAAAGATCTCAATCGATAAGTACCTATACCATGGCCCGAAGCCAAATCAAGGTAACTTATCCTCGGAGTACCTATACCATGCCTTATAGAACTTACCAATGCCATGCCTTGGCATGGTCTTACATGATATCCTTATCTTACCAAATGCCATGTTCCAAACATGGTCTTTGATAAACCGTAATTATAACATATTTTAATCCTACATTTAGCTTAATTTTTGCTGATTTATTCCTTGATTTATATAAAAAGGTGCTTGTAATCCTTTATTTTCATATTTTATACCCAGGAAAGCACCCGAGGATGAAAAGAACACAAAATGGGCCCAAAATGGAGTAAATGGGCCATATCATGAATTCGACACGGCCTGGCCCGAAGACCACACTACCGTGCCACACCAAACATCTAGAACACGACCTCTCCCCCGATTCACACGGCCGTGCCTCAAGTTAGAAAGCCGAACATGGCACGAGTCGATCCACACAGGCGTGCTACATGGCCGCGGCCTCATCGTCGAAATGAGCAATTTCATCGGAAAAGGATACTTAGGAGAAAGAATTGCATTCCAAGAGCCTATATATATCCCCTAAGTACCACCTTTGACTAGGCGTCAAAGCTAGGCCAAGGAGCCAAGCCGAGAAGGTCCGAGTTAGGGAATAACGCGAGGATAGCCAGTTGATCCATCCTAAGAAGCCGGAATTATACTCAAGACGGCGGATTTCTCCTTCAATTCCTTCAGGGGGTTTTAGGGTTTTCTTATGTTTTGTTTTATCTTTTCTCTTGTGATGTTCTTTTTATTCATTATGAACTAAACCCTTCAGATACCTGAAGGGGATGAAACCTAGATGAATTTTGTTATTTGATTTCTAAGTTATATGATAATTGCTTAGTTTGTTCTTAATTATGTTGCTTAATCCAAATCTAATGTGCTTAGGTGGAGGAGGAATAGACCCTGTCTAAGAGTAGATCTAACAGAATTAAGCGGAGTTGATCGAATGCCTAGAGATAGGGTTACGAGATTTTGCCGGATTAGGGTGAAACCTAATATGGGAGTCCATTGATCGATTTACTACTATCCTAGGGGGTTATTGTAAGCGAAAGAGAGTTCCACTAATTAACCTAGGGTTAGACGTTATTCGCCTCGAGAGAGGGTTTAATATAGGTTAGGGAGTCTTACGGATCAAGCTAAGTAAAGAAATCATATAATTTAAGGTTAGATAACAAGTGAAGTCTAGGTGGATTCTTCCTGAGGTATCGTCATAATCAACTGAGTTTTCCTTCAAAGTTATCTTCCTATTCGTTTTTTTTGTCTTTGTATCCTTAGTTTAGTCTTCGTCAATATAGTTTAAAGTAACTTCACTCTATTTTTAAGGCTAAATAATAAAAAGAAAGTTAGTATTAATACTTTTAGTTCCTTTGGGTTCGATAATCCGGTCTTGCCTAAGCTATACTACTGTTCGATAGGTACAGTTGCCTTTAATCGTTGCTAGAGTTAGTCTCCAGGTTTGATCATTCTTTTATAAATATTAAAGCTTTGATTTGCAGCGATCAAGTTTTTGGCGCCGTTGCCGAGGAACTAAAATATTAAGAAAACTCTATTTTTATTACTTTAGCCATTATTTTTATTTTCAGCAATTTATTTTGTTTTTAGTCTAATTTTTAGTTTTGTTAATTTTTCTTTCTTTCTTTTCTTTCTAGGTACCTCTAGTTTATGGCTAGAAGGAACCCGAGAGGACCTTTGGAATACGATAGTGATATTGAAGCAACCGCTTGCAGGAATCATCGGGAAACCAGGCGAGCCCTACATTACATAGAAAGGGAGGAAGAAGGCAGATCCAATCCTAGTGAACGGATGGACGAAAAACAACCTACCGCCACAAAATGTGGGAGAAAATAATGCTCTACGTACAATGTTTGATTATGCTAGACCACAATTAACAGGAGCGGAATCAAGTATTGTTAGGCCTGCTATAGCTGCTAATAATTTTGAATTAAAGCCTAACACAATACAAATGATTCAACAGTTTGTTCAATTTGATGGTTTGCAGGACGAAGATCCAAACATGCATATAGCTAACTTTTTAGAATTTTGTGATACTTTTCAAAATAAATGGCATTTCTGATGATGCCATACGTCTTCAGTTATTCCTTTTTTCATTGAAAAATAAAGCTAAACAGTGGTTAAACTCGTTACAACGAGGGTCAATCACCACATGGGATCAGATGACCGAAAAATTTTTAATGAAATATTTTCCACCAGCCAAAATGGCTAAATTATGGAATGACATCTCTTCTTTTGTGCAAATGGATTTAGAAACACTATATGATGCATGGGAAAGATTCAAAGATCTCTTGAGGAGATGCCCACACCATGGCTTACCCTTATGGCTACAAGTCCAAACATTCTATAACGGTGTAAACCCCTCAACATGGCAACTAATTGATTCAGCAGCCGGTGGAACCTTAAATAACAAAACTCTAGAAGAACCTACGAGTTCATTGAGGAAATGTCATTAAACAATTATCAGTGGCAAGCTTCAAGGACCAAACCTACGAAACCGGCAGGAGTCTTCAACGTCGATGCCATGACCATGCTATCAACGCAACTTGAGATGATGATCTTGATAGTTTGTGTTCTTCGCAGGTACATCCAGCCATGCAGTGCGACATAGGTGGAACCGTGGCGAATCCTGAGTACCCACCCTACCAACCGAAAGCAGAGAGCGAACAAATGAACTATATAGGTAATAATTTCCGATCCAATAATAATCCTTATAGTAACACTTACAATCTAGGTTGGAGGAACCACCCAAATGTTTCGTGGGGAGGTCAAGGCAATCAAGGAAATCAAAGGCAACAACCTCCTCAAAACTTTTGAAATCAACCCTATCCACAAGAAAAGAAACCAACCCACGAGGAGGAGCTAACAAAATCGGCAAACACAGAAGAACGCCTACAAGATATTGTGAGAACAATCAAAAGTAACGAGAGCCGAATCGGGGAAATCACTAAGTCAGTAAAGGAAGTTACTAATGCAGTCAAACGACTCGCACAACTCATGTCAGAACGACCGCAAAGACGTTTACCAAGTAACACTGAGATTAATCTAAAGGAGCAAGTTCAAGTCATAGCAGCTCAGGAAAATGCAGAGATAGACAAACCCATCTCGCAACATGAAGACGAGGTAGACGAAGGAAAGGTAGAGCTAACAAAGGAAAGGCCAAAACTGGTAATCAGAGAATACCAACCTCGCATTCCTTATCCCAAAGCATTAAAAAGAGACGATTCAGAAGAACAGTTTGGTAAGTTTCTTAAACTTTTAAAGAAATTACACATTAACTTACCTCTTCTTGAAGCACTTTTTCAGATGCCAAACGCGGGGAAATTTTTAAGACAGCTCCTGACAAACAAACACAAATTAGGTGAGGAGCCACACATTGAACTTAACGCAAAGTGCTCAGCAATTCTACAAAATAGACTACCTCAGAAGTTAAAAGACCCAGGGAGTTTTACAATTCCATGTTTAATCGGTAGTTTAACTATTGATAATGCGTTAGCTGATTTAGGGGCAAGCATAAATGTCATGCCTTATACATTGTTTAAACGACTAGGTCTAGGGAAGCTCAAACAAACTAGGATGAGTATTCAATTAGCTGATAAAACTGTTAGAATTCCTAGGGGCATTATTGAAGACGTTGTCGTAAAAATCGATAAATTTGTTTTCTTAGTAGACTTTGTTGTTTTAGACATGGATGAGGATAATTCAATCCCTTTAATTTTAGGAAGACCTTTCCTAGCAACTGCCAAGACTAAAATTGATATTGCCACAGGCGAGCTCATACTTTGTGTAGGAGATGACTCAATTAGTCTTCAAGCCCTCGACTCAACCAGGTCATTAAAGAACCAAGGTAAGAAAGAAAATTCTTTTGATGACCATCCAACTACACCTTCTTTTTAGGAACCATCGAAAAAAGGAACGATTGAACCGGATCCTCAGTTCAGTGCCAACAAAGAAATAACTCACGAGGGGCAAAAGATTCAATCCAATGACTTAGACGAGTGGAAAATGCACATCAAGGAGAAACTAAGGTCACACGAGGAACAAAGCTTTAGGGTCGACAAATTAGAAGAGCAACAGACACACGTCAAGGAAAAGCCAGATCCACACAAAGTGTAACACCCTGGTTTAGGGGTTATGCGTTCGTGCATAATTCGAGTGATAGTAGGCTTGGAGTATGTTTGGACATGTTTTAAGGGTTTCGAGAACTTTAAGTTATAAGGGAATGCTTCGGGGAAAAAATTGGATTTAGGTGTAAAAAGGGGAAACTGGGCAAGAAGGCCTTAAAATAATTTTGTGGAGTTTAAGACACAAGAAAGGAATTGGCAAAGTGGCTTGGGCGCTAAGTGCAAAGGGAGTGCCAAGGGGAAGGGGTTCGAATAACATGGGAAGCAGTTGGGCTTTTATTTTTTTTTAGCGTTAAAAAGGGAGTTGGGCTAGGTAGGCTTTAAAGGAATTTTGTGGGCATTTTTTAGCAAAAAGAAGGTCATGGTAGAGTGGCTTCCGTGTGTTTTGCTTAAGAGCTTGGGAGGACGCCATTAAGGACTGGGGTTCGAATCCAGCAAAGCAGCAGATGAAGGGTTTTTATTTTTGTTTTTGGGGCGTTAAAAGGAAGGAACTAAGGAAGTAGGGCTTAAAAGAAATTGTGGCGCGTTTTTGACACAAACAACGCCTTGGCCGAATGGCCTGGGGCGCTACCTGGCTGCTTGTTCCACCAAGTCCTGTGTTCGAACCATGGAGGCTGCAGCAAGGGTGTTTTATTTTTATTCTTATTTTGCAGTAGATTGGTAAGATATTGGACGACACATGGAGTCTTAATTGGATGAGGATAAAGCTTTGATTTATTTCTCTTATATTCGGCTGGAAGAGTTAGATATACATATGGTTTTGTTTTATTTTTTTTTATTTAATTCAAATAGGTAGATAGAAGATAAATTGTTGTTATTTTATTTATTTTGATAGATAAGGATTAAGCTAGTATTGTTTTTAAATTCGGCTGGGATAATGAATGAATGATGGCTTTTATCTTTTTATTTATTTATTTAGTTAAGATAGAAAGGGTGGCATTATTTTAATTGGTTTTGAATAGGTGATATAGGAATAAAATAGGAGTTTCAATAGGAATTGGATGGTTAGCCGATTGTTGGACTCTTGAGGTGTGCATGTTCGGCTTTGAAGCTTTTAAGGAAAGGGGTGCCGAAATTGGGTTTTCTTTTTCCAGGTGTGTGCCGAATTTTATTAGGAGGGAATTCATCTTTTATTTCTTTCTTAACCTCTATTGCCGAATGCTCCTAAGTCTCTGACAATCTCCCAAATTTCTTCCTTTAATTGGTGTTAGCCGAATGCACCTTTTCCTATTGTGGCCAACTTTTCCACCATTACTTTATAAGGCCTAGCCGAATCTTCAAGTGGGTAAGTATATAAGTATTCGGGTTGTTTCTTTTTAATTGTGTGATGGAATCAAGTGTCTAGGCCTTGATCTAAGGTTGGTCGAATGCTCTATAAAGCCATAATATCGTGTTCTTTTGTGAATAGCCGAAGGAAGGAAGCACCAAAGGAGTTCTTCGGGATTTGAAAGCATCGAGGTAAGGAGGTTGGTACCATTCGGCCAAGGGCCATTATTTTTGGAACTATGTTTTAGTTGATTTTAACATATGGATATAAGGTTTTCAACAGCTACAAAGCGAAGTGGTGACTCGGGATTTTTGGTAAGTAAGGTAAGTGATTCATGGTATTCGGCCATAGGCCATATTTGGTAAATAAGTGATAACCGATTCTGACTGTGGCCATTTAGGAATTTCGACAAAGGTAACCAGAAGCTTCCGGGATTCGATTCGTTGGTGAGAATATTTTATGGTTAAATTTGGTATATTTAGATTACGATGTTATCTGTTAACTGGTGGGTTCTGATTAAAGATATCATTAAATGGACATGGATGCCAGTCAAGAGGGGAAAGGGAAGGTCCCTATTTCGAAGTTTAAGAAAAGGTCCGTCTCAACGGTTTGGGATTGGCCACCGGGGTGTGGGCCAGCGTCAGGAGAAAACTATAGGCAGATAGCCGTAGTCTCGCTTAGCGATAGCGTCGGGATCGAGGGACTAGAGCTTCAGGTTATAAGGTGTGTAGCTAGCCTACTGTTTCCGGGTTTTATGTGCATATATAATGTGTTTACTAACAATGCAGTGATGAATGTGGTATAAATACCCTTAAAGGGTATGACGATGATTAGGTTAGTATCAAACCTGTTGTGATGTGACCATTGATGTGTATTTGTGAGTATGCCTATGATTATGAATAACATGTGCATGCATTATCATGGTTTTATTGTATGTTGCATGTGCATGGGTGGGCTATGAAAGAAGGTATGGGTGTACTTCGAGTACATGGTTGATGAGTAGCTATGTGCCTCATCGTGATTGATATCGGCTATGTGCCATATCGTGGATTGATGAGTGACTATGTGTCCCATCGTGATTTGGTGTTAGCTACGGCTACATCGTGGATTGGCGCTGACTGAGGTCACGTTGTGGATTTTGTGCTTAATTGCATGCGGTTGGCACTGAATGCCTTTGTGGAGTTAAAAGGAGAGGGTGATTTAATAATCCCCTGGTGTGTGGTAGGCTGAATAAGGGGGTGTGTAGAGGATGGACCTTAGGCTTGGGTCGGGATTCATTATTGCATAAATTGTGGTATGTGAATATATCTGTGATTGTGGGCTTGAATAAATGGGCTAAGCCCAGTGTGTGGAGGGTATGTGGATAATTACCCATCTATCTGATAAGTGTTATGAGTTTGGGCCAAGCTTAGAATGCGATAGGATCTGAATATGATATACGATATTTGATGCATGGGTTGTTATGTGGTTAGCATGTGGGTGGAATTCAGTGGTTAATTACACACTGAGTCTGTGTGACTCACCCCACTTATTAAACATCGCAGGTGATTCGTGATTAATGGACCGGGTTGGAGTGGATACAAAGGTGGCCATGCAGAAGCAGATTTTCATGCGGAAGTTATTTTCCTATTTAATAGAATTTATCATTTTCAGTATTTCTGAGTATTTGAATAAATTTTATTGTAATAAGGCCCAATTAAATTATTTGAGTATTTATATTATGTCAAAGCCAAATGACGATTAAATTATTATTTTAAAATCGGTTTATTTTCGGCAAACTATATCTTAAAACATAAGTTAAGGTTTTAATTCGGATATTTTATATCAAGCTTATATTATTTAATGATTTTTAAAGGGACATGGTTTTTGAATAAGTACAAAATTTTCAAGTTCCACCACAAGTAAGGAAAATTTTCAACCGTTTTTCCGTAGTAACTTCAAAATAGGAGACCAGGTACTGTTAGACAAAGCCGACCCTCACATCACCACAACAGACCTGAAGGCAAAGGGAGAACTTCTTCCTAACGTACACAATATCTTCCCACAAGGAACAATCGAGGTAAGCAATCCGATATTCGGCAATTTCAAGGTAAATGCTTCTCGACTTCAACTTTGTCAAGAGAATAAAACCATAAGCATGGGGGAAGATATTCAAACCTTTAAAACTCCCTAAAAATTTTCAAATACGAGGAAAAGTCTAGCTTAAGACTATAAACGAGCGCTTCTCGGGAGGCAACCCAAGTACTAACACTATTTCTTTTTACATTTATTTTTATTTTTTCTTTTTCTTTTCCTTTTTCCTTTTTCTTCTTCTTTTTAAACTAACCAAAAATGTAGGTTTTCCAGGTCACACGGCCTTACACATGGCTGTGTTCGTGGCCATGTGGACCACCTGAACCGCCACACTGACAGGGCAGAGGCCGTGCAATTCAGTCCAACCACCCCTAACGTCATGGATCCAACCACCCTCCCCACGGGCACCGACAGCGGGGCACGGCCGTGCCCCTCAACCGTGTGACTGACTTCCATACCACGGGCAGAACATGCCCGTGCCTACAGACCGTGCGAAGCTACTGACTTGTCAAACATAGGCGTGGGGATCCAAAGCACGGGCATAGGGTAACAACACACCCAGACACACGGCCGTGCGAGGCGACCGTGTAAATCGACACACCCTAGGACCACGGCCGGGGGGAAGCACCAAATTTGAATGTCTATTTAAACCCCTCACCTCTTCCCCTTCCTTCCATCTAATTTCTTCATTATTTTCTTTGCCTTTCACTCTCCTCCACCTCAGATTTATCTACATACTAAGACTCTAGATCCTTGAGCAAGCTAACACCATGCCGAAGAAGCGGAAGAAGCTAAGCATCGGTTCCTCAAAGAACGATTAAAATGAGTTCATGCCGACAGTTTTGTCTCAACACCAAGCCAAGGGTCTTTGAGATCAATTAGTTTTTATTTTTACCTTCTCTTTTACTTCAATTTCTTTCCCTTCTCCTTTATTTTCCTTATCTAAGCTTCTCTACTGCTATTTTCGTTTAATTTTCTTTTAGTTTCTTAGTGTCAGGTTCGAAAGGCTGCTTGGGAATCACGCCGACCACCACGATAACCTCTTCACTTCCGCCACCGCCATCACATCCCCAACCTTAGTGTTGATTCCAACCTTGCGAACCATCCTTCAATAAGAACTTCACAGTCCATTAATACTCTCTTTTCATTGTAGTTTTCTTCTTAGTCTCCTTCCCTTTAGTTTGTTTTTCTTTAATTTCATATTTAGTTCATTTTTATTAGGTCTTAATAAATCCTGGCTACTTCTCAGAGCGCTACCCAATTTCTTCATCTAGCGCTGGTTCGTCATCAAGACCGACCATCACCACCACCAAAGACACTCCTCCAAGAAAACATCCAAACCTCAGGGAGTAATTCTTTCCCCTTCTCTTTTGATTTATCCATTAAAATGTTATTATCTATCTTCGTACATTGAGGACAATGTACATCTTAAGTGTGGGAGGTGAATAGTTATTCTGAGAAAATGCCTAACTTTTTTTCATTATTCTCAAACCTTGAGGATAAAAATGCCTAACTTTCTGTATTGTTCTCAAATCCCTGAAGTTAATCTTGTTTTAAAGTAATTTTCTCATATTACTAATTAGGATGAAATTTCTGATGATTTGTGATTTCTATTGACATGTTTTAGAATAAGTCATAGTTAATTGTACATTGATAATTAATTTGAAGATTACTAGAAAATCCAGCATGATAAGTCTGCTGTTCAGAAAGTAAAATTTTGCTAGGTTGTTGATCTAAATTTGAATATTACCTTGAAATTTGAAATTTACAAGGATGATGTCAAAACACCCATAATTGTTGTGAGATTTTGAGCCTTATAGAGCATTTATTCTTTTTCTTGCTCACTTTATTGATTATGAGTGTGTCAACGTTGAAATGTTATTCTAGAACTTGCCTCGTTTATACATGTCAAGACCACAGTTATGATTTGATATAATGGGATTATAAAGGCACCTAGGTTTTAACCCACTTACACCACTAAAATGGCTACCCACATAATTAACCCCTAGTGAACCCCGTTGATCCTAACAACCCTTTTTATTGACTCACCCACTAATTTTAAACCCAAAACCCTTTCTATTTGTTATCACCCTTCTTTTTGAGTACCCTTTAATCGAGATATGATTTGAGTAGTTACCTAAGTTTTTATGAATTGTTATTATTTGAAGTTGTAATTACTTAGTTTGTTCTAAAAAAAAAATTGAAGTAGTCAATATTAGTAAGTATAAAAAGTGAGCTTACACAATCAAAGTTTATTTCCAAAAGAAATATTAGTAAGTTTATTACTTTTCAATTTATAAAATTTTGGAAAAGTTGTAGGTAGGTAACTTATCAATTCAATCTCGATTCTAACCCTCTAATTTCAGCCTTTATCCACATCTTTAACCCTAGCCCCGTTACAACCCTAACAAAGACCTTTTGATTTATTATCATTTCATTTTACAGTGGTGGAGATTTGATTTCCAGGCAAGCCTATGGGATTAACTTTTCAGGTTCGACTTATGAGTGCTTAATTTTGTCCTTTAAACACTTTTTGAGTGATTTGAGTGAATCTTTTGTGAAGATGTCAATCCTTGTAGGTTTTGGATTGAAAAGGTAATTATTTATGAAAGGAGACACCTATGTTTTTTAAAGTACAAACTCATGACTTATCTCGTTTGAATCTTTAGGACTCTTCTATGAATTAGGATAAGGCATTGTTGATAGGAATTATGAATCATGGAAAGTTTGTTTTAATTATAAGTTGAGAATTTTGCTTGAGGACAAGCAAAAGCTTAAGTGTGGGGGTATTTGATAAACCGTAATTATAACATATTTTAATCCCGCATTTAGCTTAATTTTTGATGATTTATTCCTTGATTTATATAAAAAGGTGCTTGTAATCCTTTCTTTTCATGTTTTATACCCAGGAAAGCACTCGAGGATGAAAAAAACACAAAACGGGCCCAAAACGGAGTAAATGGGCCATATCATGAATTCGACACGGCCTGGCCCGGAGACCACATGGCCGTGCCACGCCAAACATCTAGAACATGGCCTCTCCCCCGATTCACACGGCCGTGCCTCAAGTTAGAAATTCGAACATGGCCTGGAGTCGATCCACACGGGCGTGCTACATGGCCGTGCCTCTGTCGTCAGAATGAAAAATTTCAGTCGAAAAAGGATACTTAGGGAGAAAGAATCGCATTCCAAGAGCCTATATATATCCCCTAAGTACCACCTTTGAGGAGGCGTTAAAGCTAGGCCAAGGAGCCAAGTCGAGAAGGTCCGAGTTAGGGGATAACGCGAGGATAGCCAGTTGATCCATCCCAAAAAGCCGGAATTATACTCAAGACGACAGATTTCTCCTTTAATTCCTTCAGGGGGTTTTAGGGTTTTCTTATGTTTTGTTTTATCTTTTCTCCTGTGATGTTCTTTTTATTCATTATGAATTAAACCCTTCAAATACCTGAAGGGGATGAAACCTAAATGAATTTTATTATTTGATTTCTAAGTTATATGATAATTGCTTAGTTTGTTCTTAATTATGTTGCTTAATCCAAATATAATATGCTTAGGTGGAGAAGGAATAGACCATGCCTAAGATTAGATCTAATATAATTAAGCAGAGTTGATCGAATGCCTAGAGATAGGGTTACGAGATTTTGCCGGATTAGGGTGAAACCTAATATAGGAGTCCATTGATCGATTTACTGCTATCCTAGGGGGTTATTATAAGTGAATGAGAGTTCCACTAATTAACCTAGGGTTAGACGTTATTCACCTCGAGAGAGGGTTTAATATAGGTTAGGGAGTCTTACGGATCAAGCTAAGTAAAGAAATCATATAATTTAGGGTTAGATAACAAGTGAAGTCTAGATGGATTCTTCCTGAGGGTATTGTCATAATCAACTGAGTTTTCCTTCAAAGTTATCTTCCTATTCGTCTTTTTTGTCTTTGTGTCCTTAGTTTAGTCTTCGTCAATATAGTTTAAAGTAACTTCACTCTATTTTTAAGGCTAAATAATAAAAAGAAAGTTAGTATTAATACGTCTAGTTCCTTTGGGTTCGATAATCTGGTCTTGCCTAAGCTATACTACTGTTCGATAGGTACACTTGCCTTTAATCATTGTCAGAGTTAGTCTCCAGGTTCGATCATTCTTTTATAAATATTAAAGCTCTGATTTGTAGCGATCAGTCTTACATGGTATCCTTGTCTTACCAAATGCCATGTTCTAAACATGGTCTTACATGGTATCCTTGTCTTAGTGCCAATGCCACTTCTTGATGTGGTCTTACATGGAATCCTTAATCAATGTCGATGCCATGTCTTGACATGGTCTTACACGGGATCCTTGCCTTACCAATACCATGTTTTGACATGGTCTTACATGGTATCCTTAACCGTCAATTCCTCCTTAAATGCCATGTTGTGAACGTGGACTTTTCCGTCATTTCTTCTTTAAGATATCAATGCCATGGACTTTGAGATATCAATGCCTTGTCAAGTCATAGCTGAAACATACTTGCTCAAATTCTCAAGGTTAGTCTCATAACTCAATAATAACATTACTAATAATAATAATTGCATAATAATAAAATGCTACTCAACTTACATACTTACATTCTCAATCTCATCATATCATCAACTTAACTTATTCTCATCAAACTATGCTAGTCAATACTTTCTTGTTATCATACAAAGCCATAATACAAAATATGGTCTTACATATAAATTATATAAGTTCTCTTTCCAATATCGAATTATTATCGAAGATTAATCATTATATCTGAAACTCAATACTATAGTATTTATGGCCAAAATATTAATTTATCATTCAAATATGCATAATTAAATGCTTATTAAACATATGAACTTACCTCGATACCAAAATGGTCATTCTACCAACTTTCTCGATTTTTTATTTTCTTTCCGTTCTAGGTCCAAATCTTATTTTTCGGGGTCTAAGACATCACATTTCACTTATTTAATTAATGTACTACTCAAAACAGTCCCTAACTCAAACTTTGGAAAAATTACAATTTTGCCCCTAAACTTTTGCATAATTATGATTTTTCCCCTAGGCTCAAAAATTAAACTTCATCCCTTATTCTTATGTTTTATAACATGCTGATAAATTTTCCCTTCTATGGAAACATCAAATTCTTGCTCTAACATGCACTTATGTACATTAGGTATTTTTGCCGATTATGTCGTTTTACTCGTTTTCACTTAAAATCACTTAGTAAAAGTTGTTTAACATAATTCTAAGCTTTATATTATGCAATAAAACATCAAAATAAACACATTTCACCTATGCTTATTTTTCCAAATTTGAACCCTAGGTTAAATTATTGCTAGAATAACCTAAATCAAGTTACCGGGACTCCAGAAACGTAAAGAACATGAAAAATGGGGCTAGAATGGACTTACCATGAAGCTTGGAAAGCTTGAAAACCCTATCCATGGCTTCCCACATGTTAAATTCGGCCTATGCTTGAAGATGGAGAAATTTGGCATTTAAATTTTATTTTTAATTCATTTAATTCACTAAATTACAAAAATGCCCCTTAAAAAATCTTTTGAAACATACCCATCCATGTCCATTTTTGTCCACCAACTTAACCAATGGCCTAATTATCATTTAAGGACCTCCAATTTAAAATTTCATAACAATTGGACACCTCTAACATGTAGAACTCAACTTTTTCATTTTTTACAATTTAGTCCTTTTAACTAAATTGAGTGCCCAAACGTCAAAATTTTCGAATGAGATTTTCATGAAATCATTCTGTGAAATTGTAGACCATAAAAATATAAATAAAATAAATTTATCGACATCAGATTTGTGGTCTCGAAACCACTGTTCCGACAAAGCCCAAAATCGGGATGTTACAATTCTCCCCCCTTTTAGGGATTTTCGTCCCCGAAAATCTGATATGCATGGCCCGAAGCCAAATCGGTATATCATCTTATAGCATATCATCAGTATCCAAAATCTATTCCTAAGGTTCAACCGGGAAGTTGCACTTGTCGATTTCATCGTCAAACACATCCGTAGAGTCGTATTCATAATTCAAACATTAACCATAATCTAACAATCACAGCTTATGCAATATCAAAGCATTTAACATACATTTATAATGAAATTACCACATACGAACTTACCTCGTTCGTTGTAACGACAAATTAGGTCGACTAATCCAATACTTTGTTTTCCTCCGTTCTAGACCCAAATCTCATTTATCTCAATATATATGAAATCAAAATTTACTTATTTAATCATCATTTCATTCAATTTAGCACAATTTACACATTTTGGCAAAAATTACATTTTACCCCTATTATTACACATTTTTACAATTTAGTCCTTATCACATATAATCACAATTCATTCAATTTAATACAATTTCATGCTGGATAAGTATTACCCATTCTCATATCAGCCCATATTTTTCATTTATTTTAGAATTCAACCACTAAATTTTCATATTTCACAATTTAATCCAAAATTGACATTTTTACCAAAATTCACTTTACAAAACTTGTACATCTAACAACAATGATTTATTTTCCATCATCAAATAACAAAATACTCATGCATTCAACAATGGCAACATTCAAATACTTTAGCATTTTTGAAATCGGAGATACGGGCTAGCTAGATTAAGGTACAACGTTCTCAAAAACGTAGAAACTATTAAAAACGGGACAAAAATGGGACTTACATGCACAAGAGAGAGATGGCCGAATGTTAAAGCTTTTCCCATGGCTTTTTTCTTATTGAATTTCGGTTGAAACCATGTTAAAGATGATAACTTTGCCTTTTTGTTTTATTATTATTAACTTAATACATAAATTACTATATTAACCTTAGTAATAAAACATTTAAATCTAATAATGGTTGTCCATATTTGTCCATTAATATAACAATGGTACAATTACCACTTAAGGACCTTAACTTTAAGGTTGTATAGCTATTCAACACCTTTAGCTATTAGAACTCCACTTTTACACTTTATGCGATTTAGTCCTTTTTACCGAATTAAGCATTTAAACGATAAAATTTCTTTACTAAACTTTCACGTAATTAATCTATCATACTGTAGACCTTATTAAAAAATCGAAACCACTTTTCGATTTGACCAAAAACGGGCTGTTGCATATGATATTTGACTAAAGGCCATTAACAGATTGAATCTGGTCTCTTGGATAAAGGTTTTTCCTTGAAGTTTAGTAAAATATTTTCCAATATTTGAGTTTGCAAAATTAGGGGGGTTTGAACCCTTCAATGAATCGGGTTCATTGGTTCTTTAAATTTTTCTAGGAGGCATGATATTTCAATCTTAATGCAATACTAAGCAAAAAATTCAATGGAACAGTAAAAAGTGGAATTTAGGAAACCTTAACCTTAAATATATAGTAGAAGTATGTTTGACTTCCTTTCTCCCACGGTGTTCCTGTTCCTTATTGTACCTAGTATAATTGAAGAGTAAAGAAAAATAGAATGTTTAAGAGATTGATGGTTTAGGGTTTAAGAGATTTTGAGAGATTTGAGAGAGTTTAAGGGATTAGGGGTTAAGAGATGTTTTAATTAAAAATGAATACGGTTTTAGGTTATAAATAGAGTTTTAAAGGGTTAAAATCGGGTTAAATAAAGGGCAGATCGTCGGGTTGTGTGAATGGGTCAGGTATCACGACATCCCTGGCAGTTTACCTGTGTCGTGACATAGGGGTTCTGTGTTGTGACATATTCGTCAGTTTGGAGGTCTTGTGGAATCTGTTTGCTATATTGTGACCCACTAGTGTCATGTTACGTCATCGTTGTGTTCTTCATCGATATTTTTATTCTGTGTGTGGTGTTGAAACACCCCACACCCGGCCCACGAGCCTGAACCGGATCTGGTATGTTCCTTAGGAAAATCGGTTTTGAAGTTCTTTATTACTTAGAGAAAATTTGTGTATTTTTAGAAAAGATATTGGTTTTGGGTTGGGCTTAGGTTGGAAACCCGTTTATATAATTTAAAAAAAACAATTATTTTAAGTGACAAAAACAATTTAGGGTTTATTTTTAAAGAAATAATTTTACTAAAACTTAAATCCAAAAATAGTTCGTAACATAGTAAATAAAAATTTAAACAGAAATAAAGAAATCCAGCTTGGGCCTTATGGCCTTATTACATCATATAATTTCCAAAATTAAAATTCAAAGTACTTTAGAAATAAAATGTCCAAATGAAGTAAAATAATCCCTTGCTAAGCATGGCCACCACTAAGCTCCTTCCGGCCCGGTCCATTACTGTTCATCACCTGAAAAATAGTCCCACAATGGGGTGAGTCAACAGACTCAATGTGTACACAATACTAACAATCAACAGATCAGGCATACATGTTCATATCAAGTACATATTCATATCAAAATGATGCAACCCAAACCCAAGCCTATTTGTCCATCCGCTACACACCACCCGCACTACGCCAGTCACACACAGTGGGACTACTAAGTCGACCCTCCTTCCGCTACACACCATCAAAGGCAGTCGCTGCAGTCGACGTGCTCATCGCCCATATAATTTGTGTCATTAGACACCATGTTCAGATAATGTAACCGAAGTTACCATATTCAAATAATGTAACCGAAGTTACCGTATTCAGATAATGTGACCGTAGTCACCATATTCAGATAGTGAGATCGAAGTCAACACCTTCACTTCCCCTTTCACAAATATCCCAAATGCCCCAAATATTTTATAACATATATAACATACTTATTCCTTATTCATGTTACTATTCACATGTTCAAAATATATCATATTCATAGTCCTATCAGAAGTAGGAAACGTACCTGGGTATTTCTTACCACATTTGTGGTACTTAGCCATATTCACATTCTTCTGCATGTTCATATATTAAAAATAATTGCCATATGATATATCGAAAGTTAGTGTGAGTACACACACGATTAAACAATAGATTCCTTGAAATCTCGAAGAACGATCTACCGATCTAGATCTTTAACTCCTATATTCGGCCAATCATTAGAACATATTAACAAACCTATTTGGCTTAAAAACCAAATCCTAGTAGGATTTGTATTACTTACCTTGTTTGCTTAATTGGATGATGGTAAATCAAGTCCAAAAATTGCTAATATCCTTTTCCTTGAAATCGGCTAACACTAAATTCATTAAGCATGGTTAGTTTGACTTAAAAAATCACAAGAAACAGATCTGAGTTCCTTGGCCGAATATATAATGTTTACTTACCTTAAATCCTTGAATCTGAAAGATTCCTCCTTGTATTTGTGATTGTAGAAACTGATAGACCCCTTGTAGATTCGGCCATAAAACAAAAATAGGGATGAAACCCTTCTCTTTCGGCAAATAGAAAAGAAAGGATTTTGAATAGAACTTAACCTTACCTTTAATGCCTTAGATCGATTGCTTCCTTGCACGAGTCACGAGAGATTCGGCTATGGAGTTTTAATCGGGGATCAAAAGAAAAGGTTTTGGTCTTATGAGATGAAGAAAGAGAAGAAGAAAAGAGGAGAAGAAAAATCGAGAGAGATTTTGCTAGGGATTTTCGGCACACACATAGAAAGATGAGAGAATAGCCTTAACTCTCCTCCTTTGGCCGAATTATCGGGCCAAGAGTCCTTGACTTGGCCACCACTCTTTCTTGTGATAATATCATCTATTTTATTTAAAAATAAAAGTTTTTTATCCATCATTTATCTCCTCAATAATCAAATTAAATAAAAAAAATCCCTTATTTATCACTTAATAGCTGAATTTTAAAGAGGATAAACCTCTCTTTTTCTAGATGCCTTGCCGTCCACTCCTTGGCCTTCTGGAAGCAAAAATAAAACTCTTTTTATTTGCTTCCCTTGTGATTCGAACCCAGGCCCATGCCTCTTGCATGTGGCGCCATTTCCATAGGCCCTAGGTGGCATCTTCAGGCCACTTTTCCAAGCCTGTTTGTGTGTCAAATTCCACAAACTTCTTTTAAGGCCACCTTGCCTCGATTTCCTATTTTAAACTTTAAAACTCATCATTTTAGGCTCATTTCCAAGTTTCCTAAAATTTCCGATTGGCTCTGTTTACTTGCCATTTTCTTACATTTGCAAGTTTCTCGAAATGTGTACTTTTTTGGATCATTTCCATTTTCATTTCTTAGTTTCCAAAAATGTGTATTTTCCATTTTTGAACCATTTCCTTACATCTCTAGGTTTCCAAAAATGTTCATGTCCCATGCATTTCGTGTTTCCAAAATGTTCATTTCCATTTCATTTCCATACATTTCTGAGTTTCCAAAAATGTTTAAAATTTATTCATAATACTTAAAACTTGTCATTTCATACAATTAAACCGAAAATGCATAGGCCCTTTCCAGGATGTTACAGTTCTACCCCCCTTAAACAAAATTTCATCCTCGAAATTTCCTAACTAAACAACTGAGGGATTTGCTGTCGCATTGTCTCTTCTGACTCCCACGAAGCTTCTTCCGATCCATGGTTGCGCCATAACACCTTAACTAGTGGTACTGACTTTCTTCGTAGTACTTTCACGTCACGTTCCAAGATCCGAATCGGCTCTTCCTCGTAGGATAAGTCTGGCCTTAGCTCCACCTCTTCAACAGGTACTACATGAGATGGATCCCATCGATAGCGACGTAGCATGGACACATGGAATACGTCGTGCATCTGCTGCAACTCTGGTGGAAACTCTAATTGGTATGCCACTGGCCCAACTCGCTTCAGTACTCGATAGGGCCCTATAAACCTTGGGCTTAACTTCCCTTTGCGACCGAACCTCATAACCTTCTTCCAAGGTGAGACCTTCAGAAACACTTGGTCCCCCACTTCAAACTCAATTTCCTTCCGCTTAAGGTCGGCGTACGACTTTTGCCTATCAGAGGCTTCCTTCAATCGTGCCCGAATCATCTCAACCTTCTCTTCAGTTTCTGCCACTAACTCCGGACCCAAAACGTGATGTTCTCCTAACTCAGTCCAACAAGTAGGAGTTCAACACTTCCGACCATACAATGCCTCAGATGGTGCCATCCGAATGCTTGCCTGATAGCTGTTGTTGTAGGCGAACTTAGCTAGAGGCAAGTAGTCTTCCCAACTTCCTCCGAATTCCATCACACAGCCTCTTAACATATCTTCCAACACTTGTATAACCCGTTCTGATTGCCCGTCGGATTGTGGATAAAAAGCCGTAGTGAAGTCCAACTTGGTACCTAAAGCTTGATGACGGAGATGATTGATACTGGAACTCCGTGTAACCTTACGATCTCCGCCACATATAACTTAGCTAACTTCTGAAGAGAATAGTCGATTCTCACCGGAATAAAATGTGCGGACTTGGTAAAACGGTCCACTATCACCCATACCGAGTCCTTCTTGGTAGGCGTAAGGGGAAGCCCACTAACGAAGTCCATGGTAATTCTCTCCCACTTCCATTGGGGAAGCTCAATCGGTTGAAGCAATCCCGATGGAACTTGGTGTTCAGCCTTAACTTGCTGACACGTCAAACATTTCCCCATAAATTCAGTCACCTCTCGTTTCAGATCAGACCACCAAAATTGTTCCCTTAGATCTCTATACAACTTGATGCCTCCGGGATGCATAGCATAAGGGCTACCATGCGCTTCCCGAAGAATCCTTTGTCTCAACTCCTTATCCTTCGGCATACAGACCTTTCCCTTGTAGCACTTTAATCCTCCTTGCTGTAGTTGCTGTAACATAGTACTTAAGTTCTTATCAGCCAACTGTCCCTCTTTCACCTCCTTTAGCCATGTGGGCTTGACTTGTAACTCTGCCAATAGGCTTCCATCATCATACAGACTTAAATGAGCGAACAAAGCCCTTAAATCCGACACAACCTTCCTACTCAGGGCATCGGCTACCACATTCGCCTTGCCCGGATGATATTCTATCGAACAATCGTAGTCTTTCAGTAATTCCACCCACCTTCTTTGCCTCAAGGTCAACTCCTTCTGAGTCAACAAATACTTAAGGCTCTTGTGGTCTGTGTAGATAACTGACCTTTCTCCATAAAGGTAGTGCCTCTAAACCTTAAGGGCAAAAACCACTGCTGCTAGTTCCAAGTCATGGGTTGGATAATTAACCTCATGAGGCCTTAACTGCCGTGACGCATAAGCAACCACTTTTCCGTCTTGCATTAGCACACAGCCTAACCCCGTATGTGAAACGTCACAGTACACCACAAAATCTTTTCCTGCCTCTGGCTGGATTAACACTGGAGCTTCCGTCAACACCTTTTTAAGCTTTTCAAAGCTCTCCTGTTGCTTATCCGTCCATACAAAGGGTACTTCCTTCCTTAGCAGCTTTGTCAAAGGCGCGGCTATTGACGAGAATCCTTCCACGAACCTTCAGAATAATAGCACGCCCAATCCTAAGAAACTTGATTTCAGCCACAGACCTAGGTGGTTTCCAATCCAACATTGCTTCGATCTTCCTAGGGTCCACTCTTATTCCTTCCGCGGATACCACGTGTCCTAAGAATGCCACCTCCTTAAGCCAAAATTCACACTTGCTGAATTTCTTACATTTCCTTACATTTGCAAGTTTCCCGAAATGTGTACTTTCCATTTTTGGATCATTTCCATTTTCATTTCTTAGTTTCCAAAAATGTGTACTTTCCATTTTTGAACCATTTCCTTACATCTCTAGGTTTCCAAAAATGTTCATGTCCCATGCATTTCCAGGTTTCCAAAAATGTTCATTTCCATTTCATTTCCATACATTTCTGAGTTTCCAAAAATGTTTAAAATTTATTCATAATACTTAAAACTTGTCATTTCATACAATTAAACCGAAAATGCATAGGCCCTTTCCAGGATGTTACAGGTGTCGTGACATAGGGTTGTTGTGTCGCGACACTGACTCTGTTTTAGCCATAAATTCTGTCTTGGGGATGTCTTGGTCTAAATATGTATCAAATAAATGTTAGAATAAAAACTCCATGGTTAGTTAAATATACAATAATTTACAACAGTTAAGCAATTCATATATTTCTAAGTTTTACTACCGAACTCATCTGATAGTATCATCAGTTCACTGATGGATGATTCTTCCATTCTGTCAGTATTAGTCCATCGTCCATTGTGACATTCCACATGCGCTCGCTTGTACTTTTCCTGAAACCTATTTATTCTTTCTGTACGTATAAGAGGAAGTGTGTCCCTTGATCCGAGAACGCTAGAATTAGATACTTTTTTGCATTGTTCTCCTAACTTTTTCCAATTTTCCTCTTCACTAAATTGATGGTTGCATTTAAATATTTCTTTCTCACTATTACTTTTCATGGTTAATTTGGTCTTTTCTAAATCAATGGTAGACTTAGAAGTACCCAAAAAGGGTTTTCCTAACAAGACAGGTATCTCCCGATCTTCTTCGTAATCAAGCACAAAAAATCTGTAGGGATAATGAAACTTCGCACTTTGACTAACACATCTTCCAATAACCCTTTCGGATGTAATGATGACCTATCAGCTAACTGTAATGCTATTTGAGTAGTTTTAGGATCCCCTAATCTGTGTTTTTCAAAAATTGATAAAGGCAATAAATTAATACTAGCTTCTAAATTGCATAGAGCTCTATTAAAGTGAATATTTCCTATCTCTATGGGAATAGTAAAACTCCCTGAGTCTTTCAACTCTCGAGGTACCTGTCTTGAAATAATCATGCTACAGGAAGCATTTAAATCAACTTGTTCTCCTACCTTGATTTTCTTACACCTTGCCATCATCTCCTTTAAAAACTTGGCGTACTGTGGAACCTTCTCAATTAATTCAATTAAGGTAGGTTAACATTTAATGTTTTGAACAAGTTCAGAAAACTTATAAATTCATCCTCATCTCGCTTTTGTTTCTTCTCTAGTCTTGAAGGGAATGAGATTTTTGCACCGGCAGAATCTTTAGCTATTTCCTTCTCTGTCTCAGATACCAGTGTGGTTACATCTTCTGGTTCTAGCTTACCATTTGCCTTTAGGGATACCTCTTGAGGATATTCATTATTCTCTATAGTTGCCTTCGGAATAGTGGCTTCTGGGCTACTCAGTACTTTGCCCGATCAGAGCGTAATCGCTTTCACATGCTCTTTACCTTCCCTCCATGGATTATCTTCCGTGTTGTTGGGAATATTTGTTTCAATTTTTCTTTTGATGTCACCTATCATGCTTATCAATTAACTCAATTTATCCTCGAGTTTAGTCAATGTTCTTGTTAAATTGGTGCACTCAGATTGTACCTGCTTGACCTCCGTTCTCATTGACTGCATTTCTTCTTCAATTCTATCCAAACATTGACCACTTGCAGTATGGTCATTCGGGTTGGCCCTATCTTGGGGTTTTTACAAATAAGGAGGTTGGTAAATAATGGTTTTAGCTTGGTTTGAATTATTACCTACTCTTTGGTTCCCTTCCCATCTCAGATTCGGGTGATCTCTATAGCCAGGATTATATGTTTTCGAATAAGGTTTCCACCCCTATTCTCGATGTAATTTACATCCTCGATAGGATTGTTGATATAGTGGAAGAGTGGTTTGTCTCCCACATGCATAGACGATGTAGAAGCAGGTTCGATACAGTTGAGTCTATCCACAAACTATTGATACTTGTCATCTTTTTGGATAGCTTTTACCGTGGTGGGTTTCTAGCCATATGTGAATCAATTTTTCACTAATAAGAGTTTAGTATCATGTTCTCAATGATTGCATACGTATCCTCATACGTTTTGTTCATAAGGGCTCCTCCTGTTGCTTCGTCTAATCTAGATCATGTATTTGCATCCAACCCATTATAAAATACCTATAGTTGCATCCACTCAGGAAATCCGTGGTGCAGGTATTTCTGAATCAACAATTTGAAATGTTCCCACGCCTCATAGAAAATTTCTCCCACCATCTATCTAAAAACAACAATCTCTCTTCTTAGTTGAACTGCTTTGCTAATCGGGAAGAACTTCTGTAAAAACTTTTCGGCGAGTTCATCCCATGTCATGATAGACCCTGTGCCTGTGAGTCTAACCAAGAAAAAGCATTATCAATCAAGGAGAAGGGGAACAACCGAAGATGAATAGTGTTATCAGTGACCCTGTTATACTTAAAAGTATCATAGAGTTGGAAAAACCATTTTAAGTGCTGATTAGGGTCCTTTGTCATGGTGCAACACCTTATACCCGACCTAGTCACCAAGCCCAAATATGAGATGCCACACCACCGTCTCGTCTCATTTACATTAAATAGGAAATTAGATTCAAGTAAATTGATCATAGTTTTTTTAGTCGAACAAGTTTTAATACGTTCAAGTGGTTAGTTATTAGTATTACATGCAATATCTTTCGTTAATCGATAGCACAAATAGCCAGAATCATGCATAAAGGCCAATCAACAAAATTTCATAAAAATGTTCGTAGGTATAGATACTAATATTCAGGTATCGATATTTTCCTATAGTGGTATCGATACCACTTGGAAAAACAATACCAATTGAGCATTTTGTTTCTCAATGAAAAACCCATTTGTCGAAAACTTCGGTACCTCTGAACCAAGTATCAATATTCCCTAATCAACATGCATCAAGTACTAAGTTCAAAAATCATTCATACAGCTTATTCGAGAGCATAAAACACCAAAACCGAGTTTGAACAACTGTCATCAAGCTAACATCAATGACTAAGTATTCTAACATTTTAATAACATGAAGTTCACATAAGCAAGCTCAAATGTCCAAAAATCAACAACTTAAATAAGTTCTACCACATTTCTAATTTCCCCAAAACAAATAGGAATAAATAATCACCTACGAAGAATGTTCAGACTTCCTTGGATCACTCCCTTGGAAACCAAACTACCCACATCGTGACAACACTAATTTGCAAATGTTGAAATGAGGGAATGAGCTTTTGCAAGCTCAGTGAATGAATATAATAACCATAGCATAAACATGTCATCATGCAACACAAGCAGTCATTCATTCACAAATAACACGTTCTTAAGTCTAGCATTATCTAATATTAAAACTTGCATAGTCTAGGAGTCTTTTCGTAGCACATATACAAAATCATTCAAGCATAGAACATATTCTACACAATTATATAACATAAGATAAGATGAGATATGATGGCACTTGGACTATGAAACATGTAGTGAGCTCTATCATCACTAATCGGATACACGGATCTCCTTACGCCGCATAGACTCGTAGAGTCAAACATGTCCCAAAAGTGAAGCGTATATCTAACATTCTCCTTATTTCTCCTCACATGTCCTGTTGAATGGAGCTTTAGCTCACATCCCTTTATCCCTCCAGACATGTCCCAAGGCCTCAACGCCCAAAATCACTATACATATAAGTGAGTACTCACAACCCTATGGCATGCCAACTATATCCAATGGTTCCAAGACCACAAGGCCAAAATATCCGAGAAACAACACATATTACTTACCAAGTATTTGTGCACTATCACTGCATTATATTATCTTTTCCAAGACACTAGCATATTCATAGAACATATATATTGTACATTTATTACACTTTACACAATAAGCACCATATCCACATCTCACATATCATGCATATTATTCAACCACATAATCAAAAGACAAGTATAGTTCAAGAAAAATTACACCCAGAATTTAGAGTAGGGGTTTAGGCTACGTTTAAATTCCCGATTATCAGACGACTCGTGTTTACGAGTAGCAATTCCATACACTCACCACTTTGCGTCTTTTTCAAAAACTGAAAGCTCAACTAACGTTTCTCTAACTCGTAGCAAGATCTAACGAATCTAAAGCTTAACACATATATTCACACAATAAACACAGTCAAATATCAACCAAATATTCATTCAAACTAACTAAAACACAAGCTTTAAGCTAAGTCCCTATGTAACTTAAACTATTACCATGTCAACTTTATAAACTGATATCTCGATCTATACTAAACCTTTTTGCTTAAAATCAGTTTTGTTCATCTAATTATTCATCTACGCCTAATTCACAACCTTCAAACTAGACAAATCTATTCAATTCATGGTATCGACAGTTTTCTACATCTTTTAGGCAATTTTCGTAAATTCATTAAAACATGAGAAATCATTAACAAAACTTTAGGATAATTTTGAAAACCTTCTAATCATACTAAAACGAGTTGAAAAACACTTTGAAACCAAGTTTTTATGTATAATCTCGAAATCCACCATTAATGACTAGATTTTTAGCTTTTATTTAAAATATACGATTCAAGGGCTAATAATTCAGTTCTGGAGTCTAAATAACATTAAAAACTTATGAATACATGAATGATTACCTTTGGAGAAAGAACAAACGAGTTTTGATGAAAATCTAGAAACCCCACATTTGAAGAAGATGGTGAAATTTTATGGAGTTTTGAGTGTTTTTATTGATGGTTTATGATAATAAATGACTTTATGAGAAATCAATGTATTGTGATTTCAGAATAAAAATAAATGGAAATAGCTAGGGAAAGGCAAGGGGCGTCACAAGTTTGAAAGGGAGAAGAAATAGAGTGAAAAACATGTTGAAGGGGATGAAATAGGTTCAATTTTACAAAATGGTAAAATTCCAACATAAATGCATACTATTTTGACTTTTTTACAAATCACTCCCTTTTTAAAATTAAGGGTTTCTAGTACACTTTTTTAGAAATTGATTTGACAGTTTAGATTTCTAGTCGAAAACACTATCGAGTACCAATCTTACAAAATTTTGAACTTATATAGGCCAAAATTCCCAAAATATCCCTAAAACTCCTAGCCCGTATTTTGGGGTGTTACACATAGTGCCTTTAAATTACAGATTATTCTGAATCATCTAAATCACGTCTCGAAGTTATTAGCTGTAATCGCCGGCCTTGCTATACTTTCTTGAACCATGTCTGGACTTGGTAAGGCATAATCCCTTAAGTTCCTTTGTTCCGAGCCATCTGTACGTTTGCGGGAAGCTGTGTTAGTAGTTGGTTTCCTAGGGAATTATCGCAAGCATCACCAAACAGTGGATTTTCATATGGTACATTATCTACAATAGTTAGTGATGGATCTTGCATTTGCTACTGATGTTGTTGTTGTCGGTGATTTCTTCAAATTATTCTCTCTGGATCTCTGGCTGTTACAATAGGTGTGGCCTTACTGCAAGTCATACACTAAACCCAGAAAGAGGAGATTAGTAACAATAAATAAAATAAAATTGTATCTATAGCCTACAAATTTCCTAATTATTCTTTTAAAATAAAATAAAATAAAATCGAACTAGTGACATTGCCTCCCCTGCAACGGTGCCAACAACTTGAGCGGCTTTGGACGTACTAACATTCAAAGTGTGAATACTGCAATAAAATATAGAATGGAAAGGTGACATTCGCAAGTATACGAGTCGAGTTGTAATATAGTGTTACAACGAAGTAGATGAGTACTTTGAGGATTGTGCCTAAGGGAGGCCAGTGCTAGATCAATTCTAACCTAAATACTAAAAGAGTTATATTTCATGCCTTTAGACCTAGCTAATTTATTGCACTTAAGTACATTTTATTTCATTTTAAGACATTTTAGTTAGAATTTTTAATATTGCATTAGGACTTGGAATGTGTTGGAATTAGGTGCTTTTAATTGCTTACGGTGGAGTTTTTTGTGTGATAGAAATAGGGTTAGAACGAGGAAATAAATGAGTGAAGTTTTGTCAGGGAAAAGTGCAGAAAATTTTCCTACACGGATGCCGTGGCAATGCCAGAAAGAACAGGTCAAAATTTTTAGCACATCAGTTCCAATTCAAATTCAAAGTTGTACTAGATAAATCCCCCTAAAATATAAGAAGATAATCACGAGCTGTTAGCCGACCCTAGCCTAATCTATCTATAAAAGTCGATGAAGGGGACCTCACAAAGGGAAAAAAAGTGAGAGAGATCCTTAGGCGTGAATAAGGGTCCGACTACGCAAAAGACAAGAAGTCGGAGGCAATCCTTCTTAGCGATCACAGGACACTGTGCTACCGAAGTGTGGACTGGGCAAGCGAAAGTTGTTTCCCGAAGTTCTTCTGTTATTTCCATTAGTGTTCCTTTGAAAGATTGAATTGAAGTAGTTGAACACAATGTCAGGTAATATTTTGGTTTGGAATTTTATTTCCCAACCCATGAGCTAAATCTCATAGGATTGGGATTACTTTCAATGAAACCTTAACTATTTTTATGGATGCAGTATATATCTAATTTACTTTACTATTTCATTTTATTGTTCTTATTTCTTAATTAAAAGGCAAATGATCTCTATACATAGAAGACTGTTCACATACTTATAAACTAATTCTAATTTCGAAAGGGTTAGATTGGTTGGATCAAAATTAAATGAAATGAGCAAGTACATTTTATTGAAAATGTAACTAAAATATAACGAAAATACATGTATTCGAGCTCCTTAAATTTGAAAACTAGTTTAATATGCTACACCGATTTATGATATATAAAAAATACAACAAGAAAACCCCTTACCGTGCGTATGTCACGAACACCTATCGCCTTGTCTTGTAACATCCTAATTTTAGTTCAATAAAAAGTAGAAATATATCAAAAATAACGGTTTTTCCTAATGGTTAGTTAATGGATGTGGGAACATGAAAGTTAGTTGGAGGTCTTAAGTTCAAGTATCATCTTTTACAAAATAAATTGATGTTTTGCAAATTCCCTTGGTTTTTTTATGTATTGCCATCCAAGCCTAGCAAACCTAGTTATAAATACATTTTTTTTATCAAAATAATCATCTCTTAACTTCATTTTCTTCTCCCTTAGCTGTCCCTAAACCCTTCTCCCTCTCCTCAACTTTATTTTGTTTCCTTTTCCCTTTTTCCTCTATTGTTGTCATTACCTACACCTTCCCTTTTAGCTTCTCTTTTGTTTTTTTTTTCATCAAGATTGTGCATCATCTTCATCCCTACCCTGCTATCATTTTTCTTCAATTAAATCAGCCCTAAATCTAAAATTTTGAACTCCAAGATCAATCTCAAACATTGCCAAGAAAGTGCCATTGCCGTTTCTCTCAACTAGCTTGGTTAAGGTCTCTTTTCTCTTCAATTTCTTGATTTATTTTGTCAACTGAAAACCTAAATTTCTAGATCTAAAATTTTGGGGAAATTAAATGATTTCAAAGGTATTTTTCTATATTCTAATGAGATTTCAAGCCGTTTTAAATTTAGCCCCAATTTTGGCATGTAGAATTGGCATTAGCATTGGGTAAGGTCTCTTAGGTAATGATCGAACTTAGGATCAGAATTGGCATGTGGACGTACATCGGACTTCAAACTTCACCTTGTCATATTATTTTAACTTAATTATATTTTTAGGTCATTTTATTATTACTTTTTAGTTTTGGATTGTAAAGTTTCTTTACAATGTGGTTTGGGACTATTTGAGATTTTGGGGGGTTTTTCATACATGCATGACACTCATATTTGATATAGATACACGGTCTTTATACATGTTGAAGTGGACTATGCATGATATATGGCTAAATTAATAATTTGACTAGTAATGGTACATTTCCGCTACTAAGAAGATAACAAAATGTTTTATTTTTCTGGCAACGCCATTATTAAGTTTTTTTTTTTTTTATAAAAACTCACCTAATTCACTAATTTGACCTAAGCATGGTTGGACTAAGTAAATGGATGTTTTCTAAAGTTAGCAATAGAAATCTCAGTTTTACAAAAGAGTGTACTTGTAGGTTTTAAACTATTGTTGGAGTAGGTCCGACACTAAGGTGTCCAATGTGGCCTTCACGATTCAGCCATAATATCTAGGCCGGGTTAGGGAGGTTACATTTAGTGGTATTAGAGCCTTGGTTCAAAATCTTGGACTGAGTTTTTTTTTAAATATTTTTAAATAAGGTTGCATGCATGCATACATGAAAAAAGGAAATTTTTGGGGAAAAATAACAAAACCACTGTGGATTTGGAAAAAAAAAATATGTTTTTACAAGAAAAGATGAAGTCCGAAGGTCCGATGCCAAGTCCATAGAAACTATACTGGATTTCTATTAATATTATAGAGACTATTTCATTAAACTTAATTTAATAATTATAAAAGTGAGCGCGTAAAACACTAAACAAAGTATTAAAAGCTCTTGTAAATGGTAGATTCATAAAACATAGAAATGAACGCACGTAGAATGATAACTCATGGTAAGAGGGATCATAGGGGGCGACCTCTAAGGGCTCTGGTTGAGTCTGTAACACCTCTTACCCGTATCCAAAGCCGAAACATGATATGAGGCATTACCGGACTCATATCACAAGCAATCACACAATTTTGAGTCATAAATTTATGTCCAATTTAAAACCATTCATAATCAATCACAAAGTCCCTAATACAAGCCTATGAGGCCCAAAACATGCTTTGAAGGTAGTTCGGGACTAAACTGAGAACTCAGGAAACTTTTACAAAACTTAGACAACTTTTGCTAACTGCAGGGCTCACACGCCCGTATGGTCCAAGGGACATGCCCGTGTGGTCCAAGGGACATGCCTATGTAACCCTGGGACACGCCCGTGCTTTAGACCGTGTTCAAATTATAGTGCTCTCTGACTTGTGCCACACGCCATACCGTACGCACGTGTGCTAGGCCATGTAGCACACACGGCTGAGACACACACCCGTGTTGCTCAATTCTGGACATTCTGTTTTTCAAAATTAAGGTGCAGGGGACACACGACTAAAACACATGCCCGTGGGGCAGGCCGTGTGTCACACACGGTCTAGACACAGACCAGTGTGTCTACCCTTGTGGACAAAATAAAGGCTCTTTACCAAGCCATTTGCCACCCTTATTCACACATACACTTACATCAATTGAAAGGCACAAAACATAACAGACTTAGGCAACCAAAACATCCTCAATTATGACCAACACATGCCAATACAATATCAACATCTATCATACTCACAACATTTATTAAGCCACAATTGACTACTTTCAAGATACCAAACTGTACATCACTTTATCATCTCATTAATATACCACATTGCCAAACATTTCATATTCACGTCATAAATAACCTTTCCATCATTCACCAATCATATCATGACCATATCATCAAAGACATTGGCACACATATAAATATACTTAGGCTTACAACCATGATAGCCCAAATAAACCAATCTATATGGCCAAATATCAAAACAAACCCTTTACAATCACAAGCCAACACATTGGCTACAATCACAGTGACACATATAATAAAAATGACTAAGTCCCTATACATGCCATAACTCAAAATGTTGAATTCATTGATACCAAAATAATTGTTGATACTGTGTATGGATCTTCGACGATCTCTAAACCTCGAGCTAGCTTGGTGATACTATAAGACAAGGAAAAGAAAGTGGAGTAAGCTATATAGCTTAGTAAGTTACAATGCAAATAATGAGCATCGTAACCACACATTTAACATACAATTAACATGATAAAAATTAGAGTGAATGTTATTAAAATCTTATAATCATAACTTACTCAATCACCACCTTACCAAGGGTTCATCATATATCGAGCTCATTACTTATGAGTTTTACGTACATACCTGTACCAACTCCCATCATAGCCATATTCTTTCATAACCTTGACATTCTCATTGAAAACTCTGAATATTAATGGATACTCGAAAATCTTGCATATAAGTTCCATATATGTAGCTAAAGCTACCTCGTATCTCATAATACACATAGGCTCGCTTTCGAGCTATTCACGGGCCTGCTCACACAAGCTGTCAGTCTGAACGTAGCTACACAATGCTGCTCACACAAGCTGTCAGGTATCCGCAACACATGTCGGACTACTCAACCACTGGTAGGACGTACAAAACCAGCACCTGGATCACATAATTGCATATGCACATGGGTTCCTAGTGACATGTCACTCGTATCCTATTCTATCCCTAAGGTTCAACCGGGATTTCTCGTTTGTCAAAAATTTTTCGAATATGTCCAAAGAGTCAATCACAATTCATACAATATGAAAGAATTTAAAATGTAAATATAAAAAAGCATTATTTACATACGTACTTACCTCGATACAAAAATAGTGGAAATGGACCTAATCGTCAAACACTTTGGTTTTCCCCTGATCTAGACTTGAACTTTGTTTTTCTTGATCTATAATACCAAATTCATCTTATTTAATCATCACATTATTCATTTCAGCCCAAAAGTCACATTATGGAAAAATTACAATTTTGTCCCTAAACTTTTAACATTTTACACTTTAGTCCCTAGGCTCATAACATGAATTTCATTCAATTTCTTAAAAACCCAAGCCTAGCTAAACCATTTTCATACTCATAACAGTCCATATTTCTCATTTATTCATATTGTTTTTACTCATTTTATAGACTTTTACAAATAAGTCCTTTTTGACATTTTTATTGAAAATCACTTAGCAAAAGTAGTTTAACAAACAACAAATGTAACATCCTAGATTTTGGCTTATGCATTTGTGCTTAAATTGTGTGAAATAGCATGTCTTGTGTATTATGAATGTGTTATGTGAATAATTAGAACCTTGGAATGTAGGGAAATGCTTTAGAAAATATTCGATCATAAGTTAAAAAGGGGAAGCTAGGCAGAGTGGCCTTAAGAGAAAATGTAGGGGAGATATGACACACAAATGGGCTTGGTTAAGTGGCTTGGAGGTGCCACTTAAGGCCTCTGGAAGTGACGCCATATGCAGTAGAAAAGGGGCTTCGGTTCGAGTCACAAGGGAAGCAAATAGAGTTGTTATTTTTGCTGCAGGAGTGAGCAGTAGTGGACGTCACCAAGGCACTAAAAGGATGAGTTTAATTTTCTTTAAAATTTGGCTAAATAGATAGATAAATGTGGATTTATTTTATTTATTTTGAATAAATAAAGATAAGAGATAAAGTAGGAGGGAAGGAAGGGATGAGATAGGGATTTGATAGTGTTGGCCGAATAGGGGACTCTTGGGGGTAGTAATTTCGGCTGAAAGAGGAAAAGGGAGGCCAATCTTCATTCTTCCTCTCCTTGTTCATCTGCCGAAATTCTCTAGCAAACTTTCTCCTTTCTCTTTTATTTTGTCAAAGCCGAAAGTACACCTTGTGCTAGCCGAAACTTCATTGCCAAATTGCTCAACCCTTTTCTCTTCTTCTTTCTCCAACTCAATCCAAAAGCCGAATCTCCCTAGTATTCTTCAAAGCCGAATCCCTCTGAGGTGTTAGGCAAGGTGCTGTCGATTTCTGTAAAGAAGGTAAAGACCAAATGTCATTTGATTTCCATTCTTTCTTTTAGATTTGTCAAAATCTAGAACTAATCCCATCAATAATCTTGTTTGCCTAAATTTGGAAAGAACTTTTCGGGATTTTTAGTATAGTCGACTATAAGGAGGATTATTCGGGATTTCAACATCCAAGGTAGGTTATGTGATATTCGGCCATAGGCTATTTTTTTTATGTGACTTAAAGTTAGAATTAAATCTAACCTATGCCTATAGGTATTTCGACACCTTCATAATCAAGTAGCTATTTCGGGATTTGTAGATCCGCAGAGGTAAGTGAATATTAATCAGCCAAAGCCAGATATGGTGGTTCAAATCTATTTCTTATGTTTTTAAAGAGCCGAAATTAACTGATGAAGTGATTGAGTAGTAGCCGAATGGCTTTTTACTAACATATTTAGGGTTGGCCGAATATAGGAAGTAAAGATCTAAAGTGCTAGATCGGGTTGTTCGGGATTTCTATAAACTCGCTAAGAATATCAGGTGTGTACCCCACACTATTTCTCGATAGATTTATGGTTATGTTTCTTTAAATATGTTAATAAGAATGTGAAAAATATGGCTAAGGTACCATGCAATGGTACAAAGTACTCAGGTACGTTTTCCTACTCCTACTAGGATTATAATGTGATCTGTCATGGCACATATGTGAATCTATAAGAATATGAATAAGGGATATGACATGGTTAATGCATATTTGTATGGCATGGGGCATATGGGTAATTATGAACGGGGAAGTGAATATGGTGACTTATGTCACGGTATCTGAATGTGGTGACTTCGGTCACATTATCTGAACGTGGTGTCTCTTGACACAAAATATTATCTGGTGGCTATGCCACAATTTTATAAGGGCGATGAGCATGTCATCTGCAGTGGCTGCCTTCGATGATGTGTAGCGGATGGAGGGTTGACTGAGTAGTCCCCACGGTGTGCAGGCTGGTACGGGTGATGTGTAGCGGATGGTACCTAGGTTTGGGTTCGAGTTTACATTATAATCTCTATTTGTTATGAATGTATGATATGTATGATATGTTATGTTATGCCTAAATCATTTGGGACTTAGTGTTGGTTACACATTGAGTCTGTTTGACTCACTCCGTTGGGGAATATTTTCTTTCAGGTGACACTCAGTGATGGACCGGGTCGGCAGGAGCTTAGTGGTAGCCATGCTCAACTCAGAATTTTTACTTGACTTTGGACTTACTTTCTTTTATTTAAGTATTTTGATTTATTTCAGAAATTGTTTTGATGTAATAAGGCCATAGTATGAGACTGATTTATGCTTGTATTCATTTATTTTTATTACAATATTATTATTATTAAATCCAAAATCGACTAAATTGTTTTTTTAAATAAACATTAAATGTTTTGACACCTAAGTATGAATGATTTCGAATTTAAGATAAACTCTGAAATGGAGAAACAAAGTTTATAATACCTAGATTTCAAAAAATAACTTGTTTTCAAACTCGAGCCTAACGCGAATAAAATCTCTTTCAAAACCATCCAAATTTTTCTAAAGTATTCAAGAACTTTCGAACCGTTTTACTCAAGGAACATACCAGATCCAGTCAAGGCTCGTGGGTCGGGTTTGGGATGTTTCAGCTTGGTATCAAAGCCCTGTTTTAAAAATTTAGGCCCAAATGAATTTTTGTAAAAGTTTTGTGAAATTTAGCAGGTTTTTCTGGCATGGCACCTAAGTCTCCGACCCGAAGTCCACCAGGTAAGTACTTCTAACCATTGTGTGAATTGTAGTATGATTTGTATAAGGTTAGAATGGGAACGTAGAATAGTGTAATAAGAACTATGGAACCCTAGGACTAGTTTACCCCAACAATCACATATGACTTAAAGCCTAATTAAACAAACCTGTGAACTAAGTCGCCGAGTTAGGGTGTGGCAACCCTTGTGCGCATGTCTAGGATTGGATCCGGAAGAGCCTGGTACTTAAGCAGTCCTAGTGACTCACCTCCTCTTCGCTGGAATCCTACCTAGTGCGTAGCTACGGTTCACCCTAACCAAGAGGACCCAGTCACAGGCTAAACTCAGTAATGAAAACCCGAAAGGGACTAGCCGTATTTCCATGGAAACCCTAGTTTTAAAATCACCAAACTACCCTTTTAATTGTGGACAAACTATTTTGAAAATTTTTTTCAAAATATTTTCGATTTCCAAAATTACCTAAATACCCCTAGTGGTAAAATTACTAATATGCCCTTGTTTTTTTTTTTAAAATTACATTACTACCCCGATTTCAACAACATTTGATGAATTTGAAAAAATATCCCAAACTTTATCATTACAAAATATTAAGGTACCTCGATTTGGAAATTTACGAAATTATCCCTGTTTTACAAAATTGCCAAAATAACCCCCGATTTCCAAAATTTCTGCAACTACACCGATTTGGAAAACAAATTCTCAAAAAAGAACCTTAAGTTTCGTAAATTTTGAAATACCTTGATTTATAGAGATTTTTCCAAATTAACCTCGATTTATTACCAAAATACCCTTGTAGGACAAATGACGAATATACCCTTAGGATAGGGATAGACAAGGAAGTTTGAACAGTGAATGTGTGTGCTAGGTATTACTGAATGGATGTTTGGATGAATGTGCTTCTCTGAATTAGGATAGAGAAACTCGAAACTTTGAATGATCGAAAGAATTACTTCTAAACTTCTTTCATAAAACTTCTTCGCGAATAATCAGTGGAACAAGGACTAATTCATAAAATTTCTTAATCAGATTAAAGTGCGATCATAGAAATGAGCTCTAGAGGACGCGGTCGTAATGTGCGAGGACGCGGTAGAGGTAGGATGACCATATCTGAACCCGTTAGGTCGGGTCAAGGATCTGAGAATGAGGTACCACCACCACCATCAGCTGTTGGTGTTGAGTAGCAAGATTAGACGGAGGATGATGCTGTATCCCAGGCTGTGCTACGAGTTCCGGATATGGTGGCTTGAGCGGGTAGAAATATGGAAGCTCAGAAGTACGTACCGAGCGACTCCGAGCCAACAGAGCTGAGGTATTCCGTGGCATATCCGGCGTGGCACCCAGTACAACGGAGTATTGGTTGGAGGCAACGGAACGAATTATGGATGAGCTCGACCTAACCCCTAAAGAGAAACTGAAAGGAATGGTGGCGCTGCTACGCGATGAGACATATCAATGGTGGTTAACAGTTCGAGATGGCGCCACAGCTGAGGATCTTACCTGGGAGTATGTTAAGGCGGCATATCAGAAGAAGTATGTCGACACGTGCTACACTGATGCGCAGAGGAAGGCATTTCTGGGGCTGGTTCAAGAGAATAAATTTGTAGCGGAATACGAAGCTGAATTTTTAAGGTTGACCCGGTATGCTCGAGGAGTAGTGGCTACGGAGCATGAACGATGTGTCCGGTTTGAAGACGGACTAAGGGATGACCTGAGGTTGCTGATAGCCCCACATCAGGAGCGTGAGTTTTCCGCGTTAGTGGAAAAGGCTAAGGTAGCTGAGGGAATTAAAGACTCTGTAAGGCAGAACACTGATCAGAACAGGTAGAAAAGAGGCGTTGGATCGTCAGGATCATTAGGGAATGTGCAGAAGAGGCCTAGAGCTGATGGGCTGCGAGATCAGCAAGTTGGTTCAGGAGGGCAGTACCGTACTTATACACTGTGTGGAAAGATGCACTTAGGGGAGTGTTGGAAGAAAACGGGAGGATCTTCAAGTGTGGGTCTAAGGACCATATGATTAAGGACTGTCCGATAAAGATAGATTTGAAGTCGACCCACGGTCGTGGTTCTAATCATCTTTGGTCGAGGTGGGCCAAGCACCTCAACGGGGTCGTGGTCCGAATAACAGAGGAAATGGTACTGGCAGAGGACGTGGAACATCGA
Organism: Gossypium bickii; assembly: GCA_025503065.1. Lineage (NCBI taxonomy): Eukaryota > Viridiplantae > Streptophyta > Magnoliopsida > Malvales > Malvaceae > Gossypium > Gossypium bickii. The sequence continues at coordinate 104,528,999 of CP106715.1, forward strand.
GCAGAGGTGCTGCTAATACTGAGGCAAGGCAGCCGGGTCTGGTATATGCAGTCCGCCTGAGAGAGGAGGGAGACGCACCGGACGTCATAACCGGTACGTTCCTTATAGCGAACAAGCCTTATTTTACTTTGATTGATATGGGCTCGACCCATTCTTATGTTGCATGTAGAGTAGTGGAAACTCTAGATATAGCCTCTGAACTTTCTGATAGGGAGATGACTGTAGTAAGCCCATTAGGTCAAACTGTAGGGGTAAATAAGATCTTTCGGAGAGTACCTTTAGGGATTTAAGGAATGGCATTTTCTGCCGACTTAATGGAATTACCTTTCAGAGAATTCGATCTCATACTTGGCATGGACTGGCTAGGGAAGCATCGGGCTGTATTGGATTGTGCAGCCAAACGAATGGAATTAAGGACCCCGGAGGATGAGGTGATAGTTATGATAGGAGAGAGGAGGAACTACTTGGCTAATGTAGTTTCCGCATTAAAGGCTGATAAGATGGTTCGGAAAGGGTGCAAGGCATTTTTGGCCTTTGTTAGTGCATTGGATGAAAAAGAAGGGGGAGTTAGTGGGGTTAGAACTGTAAGGGACTTTGTGGATGTTTTTCCGGAGGAGTTACCAAGAATACCCCCGGATAGGGAAGTGGAGTTTGGAATTAGCTTGCTACCAGGAACAGCTCCTGTGTCAATTGCCCCTTATAGAATGGCACCAAAAGAGTTGGTTGAGCTCAAAGCTCAGATTCAGGAGTTGCTTGATTGTGGGTTTATTCGACCCAGTATGTCTCCGTGGGGAGCACCGGTCTTGTTTGTGAAGAAGAAGGACGAAACTATGCGTATGTGCATAGATTATCGTCAGTTGAATAAGCTGACCATCAAGAACAAGTATCCTTTTCCAAGGATCGATGACTTGTTCGATCAGCTGAAAGGGGCAGCAGTATTCTCAAAGATCGACTTAAGGTCGGGGTATCATTAGTTGAAGGTAAGGAAGCTGATATACATAAGACAGCTTTCCGGACAAGATACGGCCATTATGAGTTCTTAGTGGTGCCGTTTGGATTGACGAACGCCCCAGCCGCATTCATGGATATGATGAACCGGGTTTTCCAACCCTACTTGGATAGGTTTGTCGTTGTGTTCATCGACGGCATTCTTGTGTAGACTCCATGATGAGCATCTCCGGGTTGTGTTGCAAGTATTGAGGGAGAAGAAGCTATATGCTAAATTCATCAAGTGTGAATTTTGGCTTAAGGAAGTTGCATTCTTAGGGCATGTGGTATCCGCAGAAGAAATAAGGGTGGATCCTTGAAAGATTGAGGCAGTGTTGGATTGGAAACCACCTAAGTCTGTGGCTGAGGTTCGCAGTTTCTTAGGGTTGGCAGGCTACTACAGAAGGTTTGTAGAAGGGTTCTCATCGATAGCCGCACCGTTGACGAAGTTGTTGAGGAAGGAGGTACCTTTCGTGTGGACGGGTAAGCAACAGGAGAGCTTTGGGAAGCTTAAGAGGGTTTTGACTGATGCTCCGGTTCTGATTCAGCTGGAGGCAGGGAAGGACTTTGTGGTATACTGTGATGTTTCCCATACAGGTTTGGGTTGCGTATTAATGCAAGACGGGAAGGTTGTCGCTTATGCGTCTCGACAATTAAGGCCGCATGAAGTTAACTACCCGACGCATGATTTGGAATTGGCGGCAGTGGTCTTTACTCTTAAGGTGTGGAGGCATTATCTTTATGGAGAAAATTCGGTGATTTACACAGACCACAAGAGCCTTAAGTATCTGTTGACTCAGAAAGAGTTGAACCTGAGACAGCGAAGGTGGGTGGAGTTGTTGAAGGACTACGACTGTTCCATAGAGTATCATCCGAGCAAGGCAAATGTAGTGGCGGATGCCCTAAGTCGAAAAGTGGTGTCGGATCTGAGGGCGATGTTCGCACATCTGAGTTTGTATGATGATGGAAGTCTGCTAGCAGAGTTGCAAGTCAAACCAACATGGTTGAATGAGGTAAAAGAAAGTCAGTTGGTGGATGAGGATTTAAGTGCTAAGTTATAGCAAGTGCAGAATGGAGAGTTGGAAGATTATGGTATTAATGACGAGGAACTATTATGTTTCAAGGGTAAAGTGTGTATGCCAAAGAATGAGGAGTTAAGGCAGAGGATTCTTCAGGAATCGCATAGTAGCCCTTATGCTATGCATCCTGGAGGTACTAAGTTGTATAGGGATTTAAGGGAACAGTTTTGGTGGCCTGGTCTGAAGAGGGAAGTTACAGAATTTGTCGGCATGTGCTTAACATGTCGGCAAGTCAAGGCTGAACACCAAGTTCCGTATGCAGATCTCAAGTGCAAGGAAATAGAATTTGATGTGGGAGATCAAGTGTTTCTTAAGGTCTCGCCTTGGAAGAAAGTGATGAGATTCAGACGAAAAGGAAAGCTGAGTCCAAGGTTTATAGGACCCTATGGGGTATTGAAGCGAGTTGGACCAGTGGCATACCAGTTAGAGTTGCCACCGGAGTTGAAGCAGATGCACTACATCGTTATCGAGCGGATCCATCTCATGTAGTCCCGGTTGAGGAGGTGAAGCTAAGGCCTGATTTGCCCTACGAGGAAGAGCCGATTCAGATCTTGGAACGAGATGTGAAAGTGCTACGGAGGAAATTAGTTCCTCTAGTCAAAGTGTTATGGCGCAATCATGGATTGGAGGAAGCTTCATGAGAGCCGGAAGAAGCAATGCGACAGCAATACCCTCACTTATTCCAGCCAGGTAATTTCAGGGACGAAATTATTTTAAGGGGGTAGAACTGTAACATCCTGGATTTTGGCTTATGCATTTGTGCTTAAATTGTGTGAAATAGCATGTCTTGTCTATTATGATTGTGTTATGTGAATAATTAGAACCTTGGAATGTAGGGAAATGCTTTAGAAAAAATTCGATCATAACTTAAAAAGGGGAAGCTAGGCAAAGTGGCCTTAAGAGAAAATGTAGGGGAGATATGACACACAAATGGGCTTGGTTAAGTGGCTTGGAGGCGCCACTTAAGGCCTCTAGAAGTGACGCCATATGCAGTAGAAAAGGGGCTTGGGTTCGAGTCACAAGGGAAGCAAATAGAGTTTTTATTTTTGCTGCAGGAGTGAGCAGTAGTGGACGGCAACAAGGCACTAAAAGGATGAGTTTAATTCTCTTTAAAATTCGGCTAAATAGATAGATAAATGTGGATTTATTTTATTTATTTTGAATAAATAAAGATAAGAGATAAAGTAGGAGGGAAGGAAGGGATGAGATAGGGATTTGATAGTGTTGGCCAAATAGGGGACTCTTGGGGTAGTAATTTCGGTTGAAAGAGGAAAAGGGAGGCCAATATTCATTCTTTCTTTCCTTGTTCATCCGCCGAAATTCTCTAGCAAACTTTCTCCTTTCTCTTTTATTTTGTCAAAGCCGAAAGTACACCTTGTGCTAGCCGAAACTTCATTGCCAAATTGCTCAACCCTTTTCTCTTCTTCTTTCTCCAACTCAATCCAAAAGCCAATCTCCCTAGTATTATTCAAAGCCGAATCCCTCTGAGGTGCTAGGCAAGGTGCTGTCGATTTCCGTAAAGAAGGTAAAGACCAAATGTCATTTGATTTCCATTCTTTCTTTTAGATTTGTCAAAATCTAGAACTAATCCCATCAATAATCTTGTTTGCCGAAATTTGGAAGGAACTTTTCGGGATTTTCAGTATAGTCGACTATAAGGAGGATTATTCAGGATTTCAACATCCAAGGTAGGTTATGTGATATTCGGCCATAGACTATTTTTTTATGTGACTTAAAGTTAGAATTAAATCTAACCTATGCCTATAGGTATTTCGACACCTTCATAATCAAGTAGCTATTTTAGGATTTGTAGATCCGCAGAGGTAAGTGAATACTAATCGGCCAAAGCCAGATATGGTGGTTCAAATCTATTTCTTATGTTTTTAAAGAGCCGAAATTAACTTATGAAGTGATTGAGTAGTAGCCGAATGGCTTTTTACTAACACATTTAGGGTTGGCCGAATATAGGAAGTAAAGATCTAAAGCGCTAGATCGGGTTGTTCGGGATTTCTATAAACTCACTAAGAATATCAGGTGTGTACCCCACACTATTTCTCGAGAAATTTATGGTTATGTTTCTTTAAATATGTTAATAAGAATGTGAAAAATATGGCTAAAGTACTCAGGTACGTTTTCCTACTCCTACTAGGATTATAATGTGATCTGTCATGGCACATATGTGAATCTATAAGAATATGAATAAGGGATATGACATGGTTAATGCATATTTGTATGGCATGGGGCATATGGGTAATTATGAACGGGGAAGTGAATGTGGTGACTTATGTCACGGTATCTGAATGTGGTGACTTCGGTCACATTATCTGAACGTGGTGTCTCTTGACACAAAATATTATCTGGTGGCTATGCCACAATTTAATAAGGGCGATGAGCATGTCGTCTGCAGCGACTGTCTTCGATGATGTGTAGCGGATGGAGGGTTGACTTAGTAGTCCCCACGGTGTGCAGGTTGGTACGGGTGATGTGTAGCGGATGGTACCTAGGTTTGGGTTCGAGTTTGTATCATAATCTCTATTTGTTATGAATGTATGATATGTATGATATGTTATGTTATGCCTAAATCATTTGGGACTTAGTGTTGGTTACACATTGAGTCTGTTTGACTCACCCAGTTGGGGAATATTTTCTTTCAGGTGACACTCAGTGATGGACCGGGTCGGCAGGAGCTTAGTGGTGGCCATGCTCAACTCAGAATTTTTACTTGACTTTGGACTTACTTTCTTTTATTTAAGTATTTTGATTTATTTCGGAAATTGTTTTGATGTAATAAGGCCATAGTATGAGACTGATTTATGCTTGCATTCATTTATTTTTATCACGATATTATTATTATTAAATCCAAAATCGACTAAATTGTTTTTTTAAATAAACATTAAATGTTTTGACACCTAAGTATGAATGATTTCCAATTTAAGATAAACTCTGAAACGGAGAAACAAAGTTTATAAATACCAAGATTTCAAAAAAATAACTTGTTTTCAAACTCGAGCCCAACGCGAATAAAATCTCTTTCAAAACCATCCAAATTTTTCTAAAGTATTCAAGAACTTTCGAACCGTTTTACTCAAGGAACATACCAGATCCGGTCAAGGCTCATGGGCCGGGTTTGGGGTGTTTCAACAAACATGCATTTTCTACCATCAAACATCAAAATACATACATTTTCAACATGGGTAAAATTTTAAACTTCACCTTTCTTTCAAATTAGTCCTTGAAATAGCTAAATCAAGCTACAACGATCTCAAAAATACAAAAATCGTTAAAACGGGACAAGAACAGACTTACAATCGAGCTTGGAAGCTTGGAAAACCCTAGCTATGTCTTTTTCTTGTGAATTTCGACCATGGGGATGAAAATAAAAAGATGAACATCTTTTATTTATTAAATTTTGTCTTTATTAACCAAATGACTAAAATGTTCTTAATAGAAAACTTCAAAATTTCACCTGTTCATGTCCATTTTTGTCCATACTAAAGTATAATGGTTTTACCATTTAAGGACCTCCAATTAAAATCTCATAGCATTTAAACACCTCTAGCTTCTAGAACACACATTTTGCATTTATTACAATTTAGTCCTTCTAGCAAAATTGAGTGCTCAAACGTCAAAATTTCTGAACGAAATTTCACAAAATTATTCCTTAAAATTGTAGACGATAAATTAATAATAAAAATAAATTTTTATTCGTCAAATTTGTGGTCTCAAAACCACTATTCTGACTAGACCCAAAATCGAGCTGTTACAAAGTCGACTACATCATTAGGTCGGAATGAGGTTAGTAGTGAACCCACTATTGAGGGTGGGAATATGGAAAATGCGAATGATGATGATGACTGATAAACCGTAAAAGTAACATATTTTAAGCCCACATTTAGCATGCTTTTGGATGATTTAAGCCTTGAATTATGTAATTTGGTGCTCTTAATCCTTTGTTTTCATGTTTTATACTCATAAGAGCACCGGATGACGAAAAGAACAGAAAACGGCCTAAAACGGAGTAAATGGAATGTATCACGAAATCCATACGGCCTGGGCTCAAGACCACACAGTCATGCCTCATTCAAAAGTCTCGAACACGGCCTGGCCACGATTCACACGGGCGTGTGCCATGGGCGTGTCCCTGCCACGGCCAAGAGGAGTTTTACTCGGAATAGGATACTTGGAGGCAAAGAAACACATTCCAAAGACTATTTAAACACCCTAGTAGGAATTCCACTTGGATTAGGATACTTAGGGGCCAAGTAAGGCATCTCAAAGCCTATATAAACACCTTAGAAGGGTACCTAAAGGGGAGTTCGGCAGAAGCCTTCTGCCAGGGCTTTTGTCAGGGGAACCCAAGGCTTTAGTCAGGGGGCATCCAGCTAAGGCCAAAGAGGGTAGATTTGTGGGGATTTACTCGAATATAGCCAGTTGATTCATCTCAAAAAGCCGGAATCATACTCCAGACGGAGGATCTCTCCTTCAATTCCTTCAGGGGGTTTTAGGGATTTCTTATGTTTTGTTTTATATTTTCTTTTGAGATGATTTCTTTTATTATGATGAACTAAACCCTTAGATACTTGAGGGGGATGAAACCTAAGATGAATCTTGTTATCGTTTGCTGAACTATATGAGAAATATTTGACTGGTTCTTAATTATGTGTTCTTAATTCTTATGTTGATATTTTCGGGATATTAATTCAAGAATGATGTGCTTAGGTGGAGGAGCAAAAGTCCCTGCCTAAGAGTAGATCTAGCATAATTAAGCGGAGTTGATCGCACGCCTAGAGATAGGGTGACGAGATTTTTCCAGATTAGGGTGAAACCTGATATGGGAGTCCATAGATCAAGTTAATGCAATTCTAGGGGTTTTAATTAGAAAGAGATTTGAATTAATCAACCTAGGGTTAGACGTTAGTCGCCTCGAGAGAGGGATTAATATACGTTAGGGAATATTACGGATCAAGTCAAATGAATAAATCGTCTGGTTCAAAGTTAGATAACAAGTGAAGTCTAGGTGGATTCTTCCTTGGGTATCGTCTTAATCAATTGGTTTTTCTTCAAAGTTATTTTCCCAAAATTTCATTCTTCTTTGTCTTAGAGTCTTTATTTTAGTTGTTAGTTAATTTTAGATTAGTTAAAAATTCATTTAATTCTTAGGCTAGATAATAAAAAGAGAATTAGTATTAGTACTTTTGGTTCCTTTGGGTTCAACAATCTGGTCTTGCCTTAACTATACTATTGTTCGATAGGTGCACTTGCCTCAAATCGTTGTCATAGTTAGTTTCCTGGTTCGATCATTCTTTATATAAATTTTAAGACTTTGACATCGCATAAAACAACGATCAAGTTTTTGGCACCGTTGCCAGGGATCAAACCTTGGTCGCCCGCATGACAGGCGGGAATACTCACCACTATACTACAACGACGTAGCATTCAATTAGCTGATAAAACTATTAGATTTCCTAGGGGTATAATTGAAGACGTGCTAGTGAAAATTGATAACTTCGTATTCCCGATAGACTTTGTCGTTTTAGACATGGATGAGGACAATAGTATCCCCCTAATTTTAGGAAGGCCCTTTTTAGCGACTGGTAGGACTAAAATTGATTTTAGTGCAGGTGAACTCATACTTTGTATAAGTAACGGATCAATCAATCTTCAAGCTCTCGACTCAGCTAGGACATCGAGTAATCAAGGTGAAAACATTAATTTTGTTAATAACCATTCGGTAAAACCTTCTTTTTAGGAAGCACCACGGAACTACACAACTAAGCTAGATCCTAGACCTCATGCCAACAAGGAAATAACCCATGAGGAACGAAGGCTTCAGATCGATGAACTAGACGAGTGGAAGACACACTTCAAGGAAAAATTAGGAATACACAAAGAAGAACCAACACCACTCCAAGGAACAAACAAATTCAAGATTAGAGATCAGGGACTGTTAGATAAAGCAGACCCTCGAATACCTTCTCCAGACCCTAATACAAACAAAGAAATCTCTTTTGGGGTACTCAATGTTTTCCCACACGGAACAGTCGAGGTAAGTAATCCTACAATTGGTACCTTTAAAGTAAACGCTACTCGACTTGAATTTCACCATGATAATAGGAAGGACTTTCAACTCCTCAAACCACTATGAATATGCGAATGAGATAAAGTCTAGCTTAAGACTATAAACGAGCGCTTCTCGGGAGGCAACCTGAGCACTAACTCTACCAACTAGTTTCGTTTTAATTCTTTTCGTATTTAGGCGTTGGTTTCCATACCCATACGGCCTTGCACACGGCCGTGGCCATGGCCGTGTGGGCACCACAGAAAGGAACACGGGCTTGGGATGCATCTCTATTTAAACCCTCTTCTTCCTTTCTTTTTCCTGTTATCTTTCTTCTTTCATTTTTCATTATTTACTTTTATTCTTATTTTTATTGTTATTACTTTCTTCTTTTTCTCCATGGCATTTAGATTTAGCTTAGGATACAATAAAATCAAACCGGCTACTTTGAGGGTTCAAGTCAAATGACTCGAGGCACTCCTTATGTTTCTTTTCATCCAAAATTCAGGAAGTTTCACTTCTCTCCCTCTCTTTTGATTTTCTTACTATATGATCATTGTCTACCTTTGTACATTGAGGGCAATATACATCTTAAGTGTGGGGGGTTAACTATAGTATTATTTGAAAATCCCTGAATTATGCCTTGTTCTAAAGTAATTTTCTTATATTATGATTAGAATAAAAATTCCTTTCATTTATGATTTCTATTGATATGTTTTAGATTAAGTCATTGATAATTGTGCATTGATGATTAATTTCGAAGGATACTAGAGAATCAAGCATGATAAGTCTCTTTTTCAGAAATTGAAAATTTTGTTAGGTTGTTTACCTGAATCTAATTATTACCTTGAAGTTTGAAATTTACAAGGTTGACATCAAATACCCATAATTTTTGTGAGTTTTTGAGCCTTTTAGAGCATACATTCTTTCGTGCTTACTTTTTATTATGAGTGCGTCAACATTGATTTGTTATTCTAGAACTTGTTTCGATTATACATGTCAAGACCACACCTTTGATTTGATATACAGAAATGATAAAGGCACCTAGGTTTTAACCCACTTACTCCACTAAAAAGCCTACCTTCATAACTAACCCCTAGTGAACCACGTTGATCCTAACAACCCTTTTTATTGACTCACCCACTAATATTCCCCCACAACCCTTTGTATTTGTTATCATCATTCTTTTTGACTACCCTTATATCGAGATTTGATTTGATCGGTTGCCTAATTATTTTTTTCAGTAGTAAATTCATACTTTATTATTATTTGATTTGTTCTAAAAAAATCGAAGTATTTTTATTATGAGTTATGAGATTAAATGAGTACGTTTAATTTCCAATTGTTGAAGAAGAAGCTCGTGTCATTAGTATTAGTAGTAAAAATTTTCATTTGATGTAATTATTTATTATTAGTTCGTGTTTCTAGTTAGGTAATTTGTCAGGTCAGTCTCAATTCTAACCCTCTAATTCAGCCTTTATCCACACCTTTAACCTAAGCCCCGTTACAACCCTGTTAAAGACTTTTTGATTTGTGTATCATCTCATATTATAGTGGTGGAGATTTGATTTTCATGCAAGCCTATGCGATTAACTCTTCATGTTTGACTTTTGAGTGCTTAATTCTGAACCTTAAACACTTCGAGTGATTTGAGTGAATCTTTAGTGAGGATGTCAACCCTTGTCGGTTTTGAATCAGAGGTAATTATTCAGCTAAGGGGAAACACCTATGTTTTCATACTATAAAAACTATGACTTTGATTGTTTGAATCTTTAGGACTCTTTGAGTTGAATTATCCATGTGTGAATTATCTTTGGATTATGACGAAACATTATTAATGAATATTATGAATCGGAGAAGTTTGTTTTAATTATGAGATTAGAATTTTGCTTGAGGACAAACAAAAGCTTAAGAGTGGGGGTATTTGATAAATCGTAAAAGTAACATATTTTAAGCCCACATTTAGCATGCTTTTGGATGATTTAAGCCTTGAATTATGTAACTTGGTGCTCTTAATCCTTTGTTTTCATGTTTTATACTCAAAAGAGCACCCGATGACGAAAAGAACAGAACACGTGCCCAAAACGGAGTAAATGGGCATATCACAAAATCCACATGGCCTGGGCCCAGGACCACACGGCCGTGCCTCATTCAACAGTCTCGAACACAGCCTGTCCACGATTCACACGGGCGTGTGCCATGGGCGTGTCCCTGCCGCGGCCAAGAGAAGTTTTACTCGGAATAGGATACTTAGAGGCAAAGAAACACATTCCAAAGCCTATTTAAACACCCTAGTAGGAATTCCACTTGGATTAGGATACTTAGGGGCCAAGTAAGGCATCTCAAAGCCTATATAAACACCTTAGGGGGTAACCTAAAGGGGAGTTCGGCAGAAGCCTTCTGCTAGGGCTTTTGTCGGGGGAACCCAAGGCTTTTGATAAAATGTAAAAGTAATATATTGTAAGCCCACATTTAGCATACTTTTGGATGATTTAAGCCTTGAATTATGTAATTTGGTGCTCTTAATCCTTTATTTTCATGTTTTATACTCAGGAGAGTACCCAATGACGAAAAGAATGGAAAACGGGCCCAAAACAGAATAAATGTGCCATATCACGAAATCCACTCGACTTGGCCCAAGACCACATGGCCGTGCCCCATTCAACAGGTTCGAACACGGCCTGGCCACGACTTACACGGGCGTGTGCCATGGGCGTGTCCCTGTCACAGGAAAGAAGGGTTTCACTCGGATTTGGATACTTAGGGGCGGAGAAACTTATTCAAAAGCCTATATAAACACCCTAAGTATGACTAGAAAAGGGGGACTGAAGGCTTCAGTCAGAGGGCGTTCGACTCGGCCAGAGAAGGCAGATTTGTGGAGATGTACTCGAAGATAGCCAGTTGATCCATCTCAAGAAGCCAAAATTATACTCAAGACGGAGGATCTCTCCTTCAATTCCTTCAGGGGGTTTTAGGGATTTCTTAGTTTTGTTTTATCTTTTCTTTTGAGATGTTTTCTTTTATTGTTATGAACTAAACCCTCAAATACCTGAGGTGGATGAAATCTAAGATGAATCTTGTTATCATTTGTTAAATCATATGATAAATATTTGACTTGTTCTTAATTATGTGTTCTTAATTCTTGTTTTGATATATTCAAGATATTAATTCAAGTGTGATGTGCTTAGGTGGAGGAGCAAAAGTTCCTGCCTAAGGAGTAGATCTAGCATAATTAAGCAGAGTTGATCGTGCGCCTAGAGATAGGGTGACGGGATTTTCCTGGATTAGGGTGAAACCTAATATGGGAGTCCATAGATCGAGTTAATGCGATTCTAGGGGTTTTAATTAAAAAGAGATTTCAATTAATCAACCTAGGGTTAGACGTTAGTTGCCTCGAGAGAGGGATTAATATAACTTAGGGAATCTTACAGATCAAGTCAAATGAATAAATCGTCTGGTTCAGAGTTAGATAACAAGTGAAGTCTAGATGGATTCTTCCTTGGGTGTCGTCTTAATCAATTGGTTTTTCTTCCAAGTTATTTTCCCAAAATCATTCTTCTTTGTCTTAGAGTCTTTAGATTAGTTGTTAGTTAATTTTAGATTGGATAAAAATCACTTTAATTCTTAGGCTAAATAATAAAAAGAGAGTTAGTATTAGTACTTTTGGTTCCTTTAGGTTTGCCATTCCGGTCTTGCCTTAACTATACTATTGTTCGATAGGTACGCTTGCCTCAAATTGTTGTCATAGTTAGTTTCCAGGTTTGATCATTCTTTTTATAAATTTTAAGACTTTGACATCGCGAAAACAACGATCAGCTTTAGTCAGGAGGCGTTCAGCTAAGGCCAAAGATGGCAGATTTGTGGGGATTTACTCGAAGATAGCCAGTTGATTCATCTCAAGAAGCCGGAATCATACTCAAGACGGAGGATCTCTCCTTTAATTCCTTCAGGGGGTTTTAAGGATTTCTTATGTTTTGTTTTCTCTTTTCTTTTGAGATGTTTTCTTTTATTATTATGAACTAAACCCTCAAATACCTGAGGGGGATGAAACTTAAGATTGAAACCATAGAAAAATTACCTCCCCCTAGTTCAGTTAAGGCTATTAAAAGCTCTTTAGGACATGCTGGATTTTATAGAATATTCATTAAAGATTTATCTAAAATGGCTAAGCCTTTAACAAAATTACTAGAAAAAGATGTTCCTTTCAACTTCGATCAGGAATGTTTAGATGCATTTAATATCCTCAAAGATAAACTAATAAATGCTCCGATTATAATTGCACCTGATTGGAATTTACCTTTTGAACTAATGTGTGATGCAAGTGATTTTGTAGTAGGTGCCGTTCTGGGACAACGAAAAGACAAGCATTTTCAGCCAATTTATTATGCTAGTAGAACATTGACACCCGTACAAGAAAACTACACCACCACAGAGAAAGAATTACGAGCTGTTGTTTTTACTTTTGACAAATTTAGGCAGTATTTCATATTATCTAAAGTTGTCGTTTACACTGACCATTCAGCTCTTCGATATCTTTTAACTAAAGTTGATGCAAAACCTCAATTCATACGATGGATCTTACTCTTATAGGAATTTGATTTGAAAATACAAGATAAAAAGGGAGCTGAAAATCTTGCTGCAGATCACCTCTCTAGGCTTGAGTACCCACATATCGAAGAGCTCGATGAAAGTGAGATAAACGACTCGTTTCCTGAGGAACAACTCTTTTCTATAACCAACTCTGAGGTACCATGGTTTGCATATATTGCAAATTATTTAGCTGCTAACATCTTACCAAAAAGATTAACACATCATCAAAAGAAGCGATTCTTTACTAATGCGAAAAATTATTTTTGGGAAGACCCCTTTCTTTTCCGTATATATGCAGATCAAGTAATTCGGAGATGCGTTACAAAGGCGGAAGCGAGTAAAATCCTAAAACATTGCCATTCAGGACCTTCAGGAGGACATTACAGTGTGATTAAGACAGCATACAAAACGCTCGAATCAGGATTTTACTGGCCAACTCTTTTCAAAGATGCTAACATGTATGGCGCTTCGTGTGATAAATGCCAGAGAACAGGTAATATCTCTAAACGCTATGAAATGCCTCAGACATATATGCTATCATGTGAGATATTTGATGTATGGGATATTGATTTTATGGGTCCGTTCCCTAGTTCATTCGGAAATAAGTACATCTTAGCAGTAGTAGATTACATGTCAAAATGGGTAGAAGCCCAAGCTTTACCTACTAACGATGCTAGAGCTGTAGTAAAGTTTCTTAAGAAACTTTTCTCTCGTTTTGGAACACCCAGAGCAATCATCAGTGATTGGGGCACTCACTTTTACAATACTCAATTTGATAGAGTCTTAAGAAAATATGGAGTACACCACAGAACATCTACCCTTTATCATCCTCAAACCAGTGGGCAAGTGGAAGTGGTAAATCATGAGCTCAAGCGAATCGTAGAGAAAATAGTTGAATCAAACAGGAAGGATTGGGCAGTGAAAGTAGATGATGCTTTATGGGCCTATAGAACAGCATTTAAAACCCCTTTGGGAACATCCCCATACAAACTTGTCTACGGAAAAAGTTGTCATCTACCGTTTGAATTAGAGCACAAAGCATACTAGGCTATAAAATTCTTGAATTACGATCTTAAGACCGCAGGTGAGAAGAGGATGATGCAGTTGAATGAATTAGATGAATGGCGAGCTGAGGCCTACGAAAGCTCATGACTATATAAGGAGGAAACAAAACGACGCCATGATGCTCATTTGAAACAATCAAGGCAATTTGAAGTAGGAGACTTTGTCCTGTTATACAATTCAAGACTCAAAATATTTCCTGGAAAGCTTAAATCAAGGTGGTCAGGCCCATTCGTGATCAAAACTATTTTTCCTTACGGCACAGTCGAGGTAACCCATCTAACTCAAGGAACATTCAAGGTAAATGGCCATCGACTGAAAATTTATAATGGTGAGGATTTCAAGGAATTAAAAGAGGAGCTTCAGCTCCATGAACCTTCTTTTAGAAATAAAAACAGAGTGAGTCTAGCTTAAGACTTTAAACGAGCGCTTATCGGGAGGCAACCCGAGCACTAACTTTACTAACCCCATTAATTTTCACATTTTAATTTTATTCTTCCTTTTAGCACCTAAATCAAACTGATTCAGTAAATCGCAGGTTTCTTACCACACAGCCTTACACACGGGCGTGCCCATGGTCGTATGGTCGCCATAGGATGAAAAACAGGCGTGCAGGCAGACGTGTGAGATGAAGAAGAAAAATTTTCTCCCAACACGAGGTGTGATAAAAAGACCAAGGCCATGCAATGCGACCGTGGTCTATTCTGAGTAAACCAACACGGACAAGAGCCACGCCCGTGCCGACCAACCGTGTGCAACACTGACTATATGTACACGGGCGTGGCAAACTTAGCACGGGCGTGGGAGAAGTGAAAATAATCATGCATGGCCTATAAGCACGGGCGTTGGCAACATCGCAAATGCGTCCAAATTCAAAAATTGTGAAAAACACGGGCCAAATAAAAGAGACGCGGGCGTGGCCCTTGCTTGTGTCTCCTTCCCTATATAAAGATCCCCACGATCATCTTCCCTGAAATTCCCCCCATTGTAAACCCTAGCCCTTTTCTCTCTAAAAACTACCACCAAAACTCCGGCCACCATCAAGAATCCCCCACCATTGTCTTCCCCCATCCAAAATCATCCACTTTCCTTCACAACAAAGAACCAGTACATGCCCGTGCTCCGACAACACGCCTGCCCCAAAGGTCTTCCAACACCGCGTACTAAATTGCAGCACACGTTCATGGCTCTCCGCCCACACGCCCGTGCCCCGTCAAAACACACTACTACTACCACCGGTCACATCTCACTGTCACATTTCCCTTTATTAAATTGTTTTAGACTTAGAATTTTCTTTATTTAAATAAATTTTATATTATAATAATCTTATTATTCTGATTTTTCCAATGAATCTTAGTTTAGATAACGCTTAGGATTAGATATTTACTTGTCAAATTCTTGCTCCTGTTAAATAAGATTAATTTTAGTTTAGTTTTTGTATATTCTGGATACTGGCTGAAGCCCTTTGATATATATTGTGGTTAGAAATATACTTGAATAATTGCTTGTCGATTTTTTGTTCAGGCCCATAATGTCATCATCTCGAGGAAAGAAAATCGCAGTCCCTAGTTCCAAAAAACGAAAGGGACCCGGTTCCTCCTCAGCTAGTGCAACCTCGGAAGTGCACCACCCGTTCCTACAATTTCCCCCAGGGGCCCAAGAAGATCATTATAAGATACTCTGCACACGATCCCTCGACACAGGGAGATGTATCAATTGGGCCGCTTTGGAATAGGTCCATCTTGCCGACAATGTACGAGCTCTCTTAACCACTGATCTGTGGGACCAATTCTTTAACATAATCGAGCTGAAATACCTAGAGCTCACTCTAGAGTTCTGCTCAACGTTCCAACTTCAGACGGTGATGACGAAACACGATGATCCGGGTACAATACAATTCTGTCTCGGAGGCACTATACGATAGCTCAACGTACCATAGTTTGGAGCCGCACTAGGACTTTATACGGAAGACTTTGTAGCAGAGAATGATCTCTTCGAGCTACACCACCATATTCATCGTACCCCCGTAAGCTGTTGGTACAACATTGCCCCCAATGGAGGAAGTTACGACCCCAGCCGCTCCAAGGCGACGGCTCTTGTCCTGTCCCTGATGTGCATACATACTATTCTAGCCCATACACTTATAGGTCGATGAGAAAGCACTGGCGTCATCAATACTCACGATGCCAACTACCTGTGGTGCATGTCGAACGGACACGTTTTCGACCTAGCCTATTTCATAGCCCGCGCCATTCAACACCAAAAGGAGCCACACCGAAGAGGGATCATATCTATGGGTCCGTACATCACATGCTTGGCTCGACATTTCAGACTCCTCAACACTGATGCACAGACATCCTCACTCACCCTGATCGGTCAGATGTCCCCACAAGGCATCTAGACTATGTTACACATGAGGATGATCCAACACCGATGTGGAACTGATCCTCCTCAATATCGACTTAAACCCACCACCGACGAGGAGGAGCCTGAGGAAGTTACTAAAGATGCTCCTCCACCACAGGAAGCACCACAACAGAGCCATCGAACAGCTCATTTGGCTGTTTCACTCTTAGACATTTCTGCACGTCTCACTCAGTTCGAGCATTATTGTACGCAACAATTCAATAACACCGCTCGACGATTTGACAGCATTGATGCGACTCTTCAGCAGATCTGTCATCACCTTCATATCTCATCACCACCACCACCTCAAGACCCAGATGATGCAGAGGACTGTTGAGTCCTTTTCTTTTTCTTTTTATGTTTATTTTCATTTTTATTTTTATTTTCATTATTATTTTTCTCCTTTATCTTTACTTTTATTTATGTTGATTCTATTTTAGTTTATTGTCTAAAGACTTGAAACTTATATTAGTATTATTGTTCTCACTTTATCACTGGCCATCTAACCCTAAGTCTCCATAATGACATCCATTCATCAAATTTAATTGATGACTTCGCAGATTAAATATATTTAATATACCACTCAAGGAACGAAAACATCACTTACCTAGTCATCACATTCGTCATGGAATACCTTCCAAGGATCTTATCCATAACTCAGGAAGTCTCACTTCTTCCCCTCTCTTTTGATTTCTACTATTATATGCTATTATCTATCTCTGTACATTGAGGGCAATGTAAATCTTAAGTGTGGGGGGGAGGGGGGTTAACTATAGTATTATTTGAAAATTCCTGAATTATGCCTTAGTCTTGAAGTAAGTTTTTCATATTATGATTAGAATGAAATTTCCTTTGATTTATGATTTTTATTGAAATGTCTTGGATTAAGTCATTGTTAATTGAGCATTGATGATTAAATTTGGAGGATACTAGAGAATCAAGCATGATAAGTCTATTTTTCAGAAATTAAAAATTTTTCTAGGTTGTCTACCTGAATTTGTATATTACTTTGAAGTTTGAAATTTACGAGGTTGACATCAAAAACCCATAATTTTTGTGAGACTTTGAGCCTTTTAGAGCATCCATTCTTTTCCTTGCTCACTTTATTTATTATGAGTGTGTCAACAGTGATCTGTTATTCTAGAAGTTGCATTGATTTTACATGTCGAGACCACACCTTTGATTTGATATACAAAGATGATAAAGGCACTTAGGTTTTAACCCACTCACTCCACTAAAGGCCTACCTTCACAATTAACCCCTAGTGAACCACATTGATTCTAACAACCCTTTTTATTGACTCACCCGCTAATATTCCCCCATTACCCTTTGTATTTGTTATCACTATTCTTTTTTTACTACCCTTATATCGAGATTTGATTTGATCTGTTGCCTAACTATGATCTTTATTTCAGTAGTTAAATTCATCCTTTATTATGTAATGACTTGTGCTTAATAAAATGAAGTATATTCATTATTAGTTCTATAATTGAGTGAGCTTACATGTTTAAATTTCAAATCTTGAAGAAAAAGCTTGTATTATTAGTTTTCAATTGAGGTAATTATTCATTTTTCTAGTTAGGTAATTTGTCAACTCAATCTCGATTCTCACCCTACTAAATTCAGCCTTTATCCACACCTTTAACCCAGGCCCAGTTACAACCTTGTCAAAGACCTTTTGATTTGTGTATCATCTCATATTATAGTGGTGGAGATTTTATTTTCATGCAACCCTATGGGATTAACTTCTCATGTTCGACTTTTGAGTGCTTAATTTTGAACCTTAAACACTTCGAGTGATTTGAGTGAATCTTTAGTGAGGATGTCAATTCTTGTCGATTTTGAATCAGAGGTAATTATTTAGATAAGGGGAAACGTCTATGCTGTCGTGCTATAATTGAATGACTTCGATTGTTTGAATCTTTAGGGCCCTTTAAGTTGAATTATCCATGTATGAATTATCTTTGAATTATGAAGAAACATTATTGATGAATATTATGAATCAAGGAAGTTCGTTTTAATTGTAAATTGAGGATTTTGCTTGAGGACAAGCAAAAACTTAAGTGTGGGGGTATTTGATAAACCGTGAAAGTAACATATTTTAACCCCACATTTAGCATACTTTTGGATGATTTAAGCCTTGAATTATGTAATTTGGTGCTCTTAATCTTTTATTTTCATGTTTTATACTTAGGAGAACACCCAATGATAAAAAGAACAGAAAACGGGCCCAAAACGGAGTAAATGGGCCATATCACGAAATTCACATGGCCTGGCCCAAGACCACACTGCCGTGCCCCATTCAACAGGTTTGAACACGGCCTGGCCACGACTTACATGGGCGTGTGCCATGGGCGTGTCCCTGTCGCAGGAAAGAAGAGTTTCA
The DNA here is from genome assembly GCA_025503065.1 of Gossypium bickii. Classification (NCBI taxonomy): domain Eukaryota; kingdom Viridiplantae; phylum Streptophyta; class Magnoliopsida; order Malvales; family Malvaceae; genus Gossypium; species Gossypium bickii. The sequence goes on from CP106715.1 coordinate 104,547,567, forward strand.
CTAGGATTTGGATACTTAGGTGCAAAGAAACATATTCAGAAGCCTATATAAACAACCTAAGTATGACCAGAAAAGAGGGACTGCAGGCTTTAATCAGGGGGCGTCCGACTAGGCCAGAGAAGGCAGATTTGTGGAGATTTACTAAAGATAGCCAGTTGATCCATCTCAAGAAGCCGGAATTATACTCAAGACGGAGGATCTCTCCTTCAATTCCTTCAGGGGGTTTTAGGGATTTCTTATGTTTTGTTTTATCTTTTATTTTGAGATGTTTTCTTTTATTGTTATGAACTAAACCCTCAGATACCTGAGGGAAATAAAACCTAAGATGAATCTTGTTATCATTTGCTAAACCATGTGATAAATATTTGACTTGTTATTAATTATGCGTTCTTAATTCTTGTTTTGATATTTCCAGGATATTAATTCAAGTGTGATGTGCTTAGGTGGAGGAGCAAAAGTCCCTACCTAAGAGTAGATCTAGCATAATTAAGTGGAGTTGATCGCACGCCTAGAGATAGGGTGACCAGATTTTGCCGGATTAGGGTGAAACTAATATAGGAGTTCATAGATCGAGTTAATGCGATTCTAGGGGTTTTAATTAGAAAGAGATTTCAATTAATCAACCTAGGGTTAGACGTTAGTTGCCTCGAGAGAGGGATTAATATAACTTAGGGAATCTTACGGATCAAGTCAAGTGAATAAATCGTCTGGTTCAGAGTTACATAACAAGTGAAGTCTACGTGGATTGGTTTTTCTTCCAAGTTATTTTCCCAAAATCATTCTTCTTTGTCTTAGAGTCTTTAGATTAGTTGTTAGCTAATTTTAGATTAGATAAAAATCACTTTAATTCTTAGGCTAAATAATAAAAAGAGAGTTAGTATTAGTACTTTTGGTTCCTTTGGGTTCGACATTTCGGTCTTGCCTTAACTATACTATTGTTCGATAGGTACGCTTGCCTCAAATCGTTGTCATAGTTAGTTTCCAGGTTTGATCATTCTTTTTATAAATTTTAAGACTTTGACATCGCAAAAACAACGATCAGCTTTAGTCAGGGGGCGTCCAGCTAAGGCCAAAGATGGCAGATTTGTGGGGATTTACTCAAAGATAGCCAGTTGATTCATCTCAAGAATCCGAAATCATACTCAAGACGGAGGATCTCTCCTTCAATTCCTTTAGGGGGTTTTAGGGATTTCTTATGTTTTGGTTTATCTTTTCTTTTGAGGTGTTTTCTTTTATTATTATGAACTAAAGCCTCAGATACCTGAGTGGGATGAAACTTAAGATGAATCTTGTTATCGTTTGCTGAACTATATGATAAATATTTGACTTGTTCTTAATTATGTATTCTTGATTCTTGTGTTGATATTTCCAGGATTTTAATTTAAGTATGATGTGCTTAGGTGGAGGAGCAAAAGTCTCTACCTAAGAGTAGATCTAGCATAATTAAGTAGAGTTGATCGCACGCCTATAGATAGAGTGACGAGATTTTGCCGGATTAGGGTGAAACCTAATATGGGAGTTCATAGATCGAGTTAATGCAATTCTAGGGTTTTAATTAGAAAGAGATTTCAATTAATCAACCTAGGGTTAGACGTTAGTCGCCTCGAGAGAGGGATTAATATACGTTAGGGAATCTTACGAATCAAGTCAAATAAATAAATCATCTAGTTCAGAGTTATATAACAAGTGAAGTCTAGGTGGATTCTTCCTTGGGTATCGTCTTAATCAATTGGTTTTTCTTCAAAGTTATTTTCCTAGTCTTTATTTTAGTTGTTAGTTAATTTTAGATTAGATAAAAATTCATTTAATTCTTAGGCTATATAATAAAAAGAGAGTTAGTATTAGTACTTTTGGTTCCTTTGGGTTCGACAATCCAGTCTTGCCTTAACTATACTATTGTTCGATAGGTGCGCTTGCCTCAAATCATTGTCATAGTTAGTTTTTAAGTTTGATCATTCTTTATATAAATTTTAAGACTTTGACATCGCATAAAACAATGATCAATGACTATGTTGAGAATGATCCAGTAACTCAGGCTTTATTAAGGGCCTTGAATGGTGTTGCTAGGGCTCCAATATGAGGTGTTAGTCGTGGGACGATTGCTTAACGGCTCCGCTTTAGTGGGGCAGAATTGTTAAGAGGTATTTTTGAACTACTCATACAGTGGCTGAGTACTAGATGGAGGCCACTGAACGGATTTTAGAGGATTTGGACTGCACTCCTAAGTAGAAACTTAAGGGTATCGTGTATTATGGGATGAAGTATATCGGTGGTGGTAATTAGTGGTTAGGGGTATGCTTCCAAGGCGTATTGATTGGGCTTATTTTCAAGCAGTCTTTCAAGTTAAGTATGTGGGCCCTTGCTATGTGAAGGTCTGACGGTTGGAATTTATTAAACTTAAAAAGGGAGACAAGATACTTTTTGAGTATGAGGTAGTATTTCTAAGGTTGAGCTGCTATGCACCTAGTATGGTGGCATCTGAGTAGAAAAAGAATTTTGGTTTTCAGGAGGTTATAAGGTATGACCTCAAAGTACAAGTGGCTCCGCACCAAGAACGTGTGTTTGAGGCCTTAGATAAGAAGACCAAGATTATTGAGGAGATTAAGTACATGGAGCGTGAGAAGAAAGGAAACAAAGGGATCAATCCAAAAGAGAAATGGGCCATCCTAGCCTAAACCCACGACCTGTTAATCGGACTAGAGAAGCTAGACAACTGCAGAATAGAGAGGCAGTGGACTCTAGGGAAAGGCAGATTTAAGTTTGTCACTATTGTCAAAGCGTCAACCGGGCGAGTGTTAGAGGAGGATGAATACTTGTTTGGTATGTGGCTCGATGGAGCATAAGATTAGGGATTATCCTCGTCAACAAGATCAGGTGCAAGCTTTGGCTCAGAATCAAGGCCCAATTGGGGGTCAAAATCAAAGAGGTAATTAGAGTGCTCAGAGGGGCCTTAATCAGAATGGAAATAGGTATGGTAATCAGCGTTAGAGAGCACTAGATCAAGGTGTGAATCGATTTGATGCAAGACAACCTGCTTTAGTTTATGCAACTAGGCGCCAAGAAAATAGTGATGCAAATGACGTCATAGTAGGTACCTTCACTATTTACTTGACACCTTATTTTTCTTTGATTGATAGAGGATCTACCTATTCGTATATTGCTTGTAATGTGGCTATAAAATTGGAAATTGGGGTAAAGGAAACTAAAAACATTGTAACTATAGTTAGTCCCTTAGATCCTCAACACTTGTGAACAGAGTTTATAAAAGATGTCCTTTAGAGGTTCAAAGAGAGGTGTTTCTTGGGAATTTGATGAAACTTCCTTTCAATGAATTTGATTTAATTTTAGGGATGGACTGGATAGTTCAGCATCAAGTTCGATTAGATTATGCATTGAATAGGGTGACTTTCGTGATCGAGTCTGGGAAAGAAGTTGTTTTAGTGGGGGAACATCTTGTTTTAGTGGGGGAACATCGGAACTATCTTTTTAGTGTCATCTATGCCTTAGTAGAAAAAAAGATGGTGTGAAAAGGGTGCAAAGCATTTCTGGCTTATTTTTGAGATACAAGCGCCATTGATCATGTGGTTGAAGGTATCCTTACAGTAAGGGAATTTCTCGATGTATTTCCAAAGAAACTACCAAGGTTACCTCCGAAGAGGGAAGTGGAATTCAGAATTTAGTTGTTGCCGGGAACGGAACCTGTGTCCATTGCTCCCTACCGTATGGCACTGAAAGAGCTTAAGAAGTTGAAGATACAGTTGCAAGAAGTATTGGATAGGGGTTTTATTAGACCCAGTGTTTTTCCATGGGTGCACTGGTTTTATTTCTAAAAAATAAATATGGAACCTTACGGTTATGCATTGGTTATTGGCAACTGAATTAATTAATTATCAAGAATAAGTACCCACTACCAAGGATTGTTGACCTTTTCGATCAGTTCAGAGGTGCAACTGTCTTTTCCAAAATTGACTTTAGATCTGGGTACTACCAACTCAAAGTGAAAGAATCCAATATTCCCAAAACCGCTTTTAGGACTCGTTATGGACATTATGAGTTCCTTGCCATGCTTTTTGGGTTGACTAATGCGCTAGTGGCTTTCATGGACCTTATGAATCAGGTCTTTCAACCTTACCTTCATCAATTCATCGTGGTTTTCATTGATGACATCCTTGTGTACTCTAAGACAGAGACTAAGCATGATGAGCATTTGAGGGTGATTTTACAAGTACATCGAGAAAAGCAACTTTTTGCTAAATTGAGTAATTGTGAATTTTGGTTGAAAGAAGTGACGTTTCTGGGTCTTGTGGTATCGGCTGAGGGCATTCGTGTAGATTCTAAGAAGGCCGAAGCTATCCTAGATTAGAGGCAACTGAAGAATGTTTCAAAAATTCGAAGTTTTCTAGGTCTCGCTTGGTATTATCGAAGATTTGTTGAGGGTTTTTCCTTGATAGCAGCCTCATTGACTTAGCTATTGAAGAAGAATACTTATTTTAAGTGGGGAGACGAACAGCAGACCAGTTTCGAAAAGTTGAAATCCTTGTTGATAGAAGCTCCTGTTTTAATTCAACTAGAACCCGGTAAAAAATATGTTGCGTATAGTGATGCTTCACATGTTGGACTTGGTTCCATCTTGATGCAAGACGGTAAAGTGGTTACCTATGCCTTGAGACAACATATGTAACACCTTTTACCTGTATCCGACGCCAAAACAGGGTACAAGCATTACCAGACATAAACACAAGCAAACATGCATTTCCAAGTCATATATTTTTGTACAAATTAAAACCATCTATATACACTCATATCAACCCTAAAACGGGCCTACGAGGCCCAAAAAATACATTAGAACTGGTTTGAGACTAAACCGAGAACCTTAGAAACTTTTACCAAAATTAAAAAATTTTCCATGCTACAGGGGTCACATGCCCGTGTGGGTTTGGGAAAAGCCCGTGTGACCTTGAGACACGCCCGTGCTGCAGGCCATGTTCAAATTAGGGTGCTCTCTAACTTTGCCACACGGCTGTACCACATACCCGTGGGTCGATTTAATTTTCATAATTTTTCATAAAATAGGTGCAGGCTTCACACGGCTGGGGCACACACCCGTGTCTAAAGCTGTGTAGCACACACGGCCGTGACACACACCCGTGTGCTCAATACTGAGCATTCTATTTTGCAACAATTAAAGTGCAGGGGACACACGGCCGGCACACACGCCTGTGTGCCTACCTATGTGGACAAAATCAAGGCTATTTACCAAGCTATTTTACCACCCTTACTTGCACCAACCTACATAACAAAACATAACACCAATCCAAGTATATTCATAAAACCGAATCATCCATAATCAAGGCACTATCATGATATCTACATACTAGCATCTATCATGTATAACCCATACATAATTTATTTTCCGTTCATGCTAATATCACACCCATGATGGACATCTATAATTGAACATACATTTAACCAATATTAACCACCCTTCACGACCATACACAAAATGACTCATCCATTGTACTTAGCACTTAAGAATTTGGACATACATTAATATCATGCATGCACCAATTGAACATCCTTAGCCATTCCAATGGCTAAGTCACAAAGTATTACTTACAAGCCTTCATCTATGCCAAGTAGCTTATACAAGCCATTATACCAAAATGAATCATTTAGCTAAACCAAAAAGGAGATTTGTAGATAGTGTGATCTTGCTCCGACCAAATACTCCAAGCTTCGCGAGCCTTAAGAGCACTATAAAACAAGGAAAAGTAAAATGCGCTAAGCATTATCATGCTTGGTAAGTTCGCGTAATAGAAAGGAAACTTATCGGTCATGATTATTCAAATAAGCAAACACACGCATTCATTCCATCAATATTTTGACAAGTTACCTAAATACATTCACTTATTAAACAAGTTAGTCATACACAACGTGAAGTTATCAAACCAACATAGATGAGCTCACCATAATATAAACATTCATAACATTTCACTTTTCCATTTTTTTCAGGATTTCTTTTCATTGAACATTTGTAATTTCGACGGATACCCGGGTAGTATACTCGAGGTATACGTGTCAATCGTCTGTCACTTCACATCCAAAGTGCTCCTTAAGCACATATTCATAGAGCACACTCTCAAGCCACATTTATAGAACAGGATTACCAGTCCAAGCTAAATCCCGTCTTTAACATTCGCTCCTAAGAGCTTATTCAAGATTACTAGTCCAGGCTAAATCCTTTCGATAACATTAGCTGTAATGAGCATACTATGGATTACCCGTCCGGCTAAATCCATTTCATAACATTTTCTCACGAGAGTGTAGCTCAGGATTACCCGTCTGGGCTAAATCCTTTCTATATCATTTTGTTCATTTCAAGAAAATTTTTATAATCCATCGAAATACGATGTTCAACTGGGACAATGTCATTTTTTTCATGTTTTCCATCTTGTGATTATTTCATAGTGTGTATCATCGTATGTATTATCTCAATCACACAATTAAATTAAAACATAATAACATACCAAATTAAATTACCCAAACTTACCTTCAGAATAGTTCCTATTTGAAACTAAACTGATCCGAGACTTTTCATTTTCCTCGATCTAGTTCTGTAATCGGTTGTTTCGAGTCTATATAAGCAAATTCGACTATCAATTTATCATTTTACACATACATTTACATTAATTTGCATCCTAAACAAATTTATCATTTTGTCCCTAACTTTTTAACATTTTATATTTTAGTCCCTAGGCTCGTAAAATGAAATGTGTTCAATTTCTTGGTAACCCAAGCCTAGCCGAACCATTTTCATGCTTATAGCAGTCCACCTTTTCCATTAAATCATATTTTTACTACCCATTTTGTAACTTTTTTTCAATTAGGTCCTTTTTATGCATTTTCATCAAAAATCACCTAGTAAAAGTTGTTTGTCACACATCAAATATGCATAATCTACCATTAAACATCAAAATACACATATGTCTAACATGGTTCAAACCCTAGACATCAACCACGTCTTAAATTAATGGTATAAATAGGTAGATCGAGTAATGATGACGTTAAAAATGTAAAGAGCATTAAAAACGGGGCTAGGATGTACTTACTATCAAGCTTCAAAGTGACAAAACCCTAGCTATGGAGTCCCTTCAAATTTCGGCACAAGGTAGGAGAAGATGAACAAATTTTTTCTTTCATTTTGCTTATTAATTCATTTAATTACTAAATAACAAAAATGCCCTTTTTGCCGAACTTTAAAATTTCACCTAATCATGTCCATTGTTGTCCATAAACTTAACTAATGGTCTAATTATCATATAAGGATCTCTCATTTAAAATCTCATAGCAATTGGTCACCTTTAACATCTAGAATTCAAGTTTTGTACTTTTTACAATTTAGTCTTTAAACTAAATTGAGTGCCCAAACGTCGAAATTTTTGAACAAGATTTTCACAGAATAGTTCCATAAAACTGTAGACCATAAAAATACAATAAAAACAAATTTTCCTACATCAAATTTATGGTCCCGAAATCACTGTTCTAATAGACCTGAAATCGGGCTGTTACAACTCTCCCCCCTTAGAGATTTTCGTCCCCAAAAATCTTACCGAAAAAGAGGTTTGGGTACTGTTTTCTCATAGCCTCCTCAACTTCCCACGTTGCTTCCTCAACTCCGTGTCTTTTCCACAAGACATTCTCTAGGGCTATACTTTTATTTCTCAATTGTTTCACTTCCCGAGCTAATATCTTGATCGACTCTTTGCCATAGGTCATATACGGTCTAATTTCAACCTCTAAGGGTGAAATCACATGTGAAGGATCAGATCGATACTGCCGTAACATAGACACATGAAACACATCATGAATCTTTTCCTACTCCATCGGCAAAGCCAACCAATATGCTACTGGCTCGATTCTTTCAATCACCTCATACGGCCCAATAAAACATGTGCTCAACTTGCCTTTCTGACCAAATCTGAGAACTTTCTTCCATGGAGATACTTTAAAAAACACTTTATCCCCTATTTGAAACTCAATCTCTTTTCTTTTCAAATCCACGTATGACTTTTTTCTATTAGAAGCTGCTTTCAAAAAATCAAGAATTAGTTTCACCTTTTCTTCGGTTTCTCTAACTAAGTCAACCCCGTAAATTTGTTTCTCACTGAACACTATCCAATATAGAGGAGTTTGACACTTACAGCCATACAACGCTTCATACGATGCCACCTTTATGCTTAACTAAAAATTGTTGTTGTAGGCAAATTCAACCAACGGTAGATATTTTTCCCAACTACCTTGGAACTCAAGAACACAATATCGGAGCATGTCTTCAAGAATCTGAATTACCCTTTCAAATTGACCGATGGTTTGCAGATGGAAAGCGACACTAAAATTTAAATTTGTACCTAAAGCTTCTTGCAACTTCTCCCAAAACCACGAAGTGAATCTCAGATCTCTACCCGAAATAATCGAAATAGGCACCCCGTGCAATCTCACAATCTCAGCAATGTACAATTCAGATAACTTATCAAGCGAATAGTCAGTATGTACCGGTATAAAATGAGCCGACTTCATCAATCTATCAACAACGACCCATACGACATCTTTCTTTTTCGGGTTAAAGGCAAACCCATTACAAAGTCCATTGTGATTCTATCCCATTTCCACTCGGGAACCATCACTTGCTAAAGCAGGCCTGAAGGTACTTGGTGTTCGGATTTCACTTGTTGGCAAATTAAACATTTCGAAACAAATTTGGAGATATCTCTTTTCATACCCGACCACCAATACATTTTTTTCAAGTCATTATACATTTTTGTACTACCCAGATGAACGGATAAACAACCACTGTGTGCCTTTTGAAGAATTTTCTGAATAAGTTCATCACATTTCGGTACACAAATCCTATCCTAAAATATCAAACAGCCCTCGAAACGGATACGAAAATCTGATTCATTGCCCGATTCGCAAATCTATTGAAGAAACATCGGCCTAGCTCTCAATTCAGCTATAATCAAACCATCATCCGATAAAGCCAGCCTCGTGTTCATTTCTCTCAAGGCAAACAAAGATTTCCTACTCAGGGCATCTATGACTACATTCACCTTACCCGGGGAATAATCAATCACCAACTCATAGTCTTTCAGTAACTCAAGCCATCTTCGTTGCCACAAATTTAAGTCTTTCTGAGTCATCAAATATTTCAAACTCTTGTGATCAGTAAAAACATGGCATTTCTCACCGTACAAATGATGTCTCCAAATTTTCAAGGAAAAAAATATGGCGGCCAGTTCCAAATCATGCGTCGGGTAATTCTTCTCATTTGGTTTCAACTATCTTGAGGCATAAGCTATCACTTTGCCCTCTTGCATCAAACACATCCAAGACCAACCAATGATACATCGCTATAAATAACGAATTCCTTTCTCGATTCGGGTTGCACTAAAATCGGTGCCTCAGTCAATAAAGCTTTCAATTTCTCAAAACTTTGCTGACATTTTTTGGACCATTCAAACTTGACATCTTTTTGCAACAATCTCGTCATAGGAGTCGCAATCATCGAAAACCCTTTGACAAACCAACAGTAGTAACCGGCTAATCCCTAAAAGCTTTTAACCTCGAGTACATTCTTTGGTGGTTTCCATTCAACTATAGTAGAAATCTTACTCAATTCAACTCGAATACCATCACCTGAAACAATGTGCCCCGAAAATCCAACTTCTCGAAGCTAAAACTCACTTTTACTAAACTTAGCATATAAATGTTTTTCTCTCAATATCTGTAAAACAGTTCTCAAATGCTCAGCATGCTCGGATTCATCTCGAGAATAAATCATAATATCATCAATGAACACAACCACAAACTTATTTTGGTATGGTCTGAAAATATGGTTCATCAAGTCCATAAAAACTGCAGGAGCATTCGTTAGTCCGAAAGGCATAACAAGGAATTCATAGTGCCTGCATCTTGTTTTAAAAGTGGTCTTTGGTACATCCAACTCCTTAACTCTCAACTGATAATAGCCCGATCTCAAATCTATCTTGAAAAAAACTATTGCCCCTTTCAATTGATCAAACAAGTTATCAATTCTCGAAAACGGATACTTGTTCTTTATGATCACTTTGTTGAGCTGTTGGTAATCGATGCACAGTCTCATAGAATCGTCTTTCTTCTTTACAAATAATACCAGTGCACCCCAAGGAGAATAGCTCAGCCTAGCAAAACCTTTATCTGTCAATTCTTGCAACTGAACTTTCAATTCTTTCAATTCAATCGGGGCCATCCTATACGGAGCAATTGATATCGGCGAAGTACCAGGAAATAAATCAATACCAAACTCAATTTCTCTAATCGCGGGTAACCCTGGAAATTCCTCTGGAGATACATCTGAATATTCACATATTATTGGCACTGATTCAATTTTCAATTCAGACTCCTTAGAGTTCAATACATAAGCAAGATAGGCTTCACACCCTTTTCTCATGCATTTCTGAGCCGACATAGAAGAAATCACAACAGGTAGTGTATCTGACTCATCTGATACAACCCGAAGAATTTCACCACTTTCACATTTCAATTCAATAACTTTCCGTCTACAATTTACTATAGCACCATGTAGTGTCAACCAATCCATACCCAATATAACATCAAACTCATCAAATGGAAACAACAATAAGTTAGCCGAAAAACAATGACCTTGAATTATCAAAGGACAATTCTTGTAAACTCTATCAACCAAAACATATTTGCCTAAGGGGTTTGACACTTTCATCACATATTCAGTAGACTCAACAGGTAAATCCTTACTAGATACCAACTTTATGTAAATATAAGAATGGGTTAACCCAGGATCAATCAATGCAACTACATTAGTATCATAGAGAGAAAAAGTATCGATGATAACATCGGGCATCGAGGCCTCTTCCCTTGCACGTATGGCATATGTTCATGCTGGAGCCGTGCCTTAGATATGGCTGCTGAATCTTTTGCAGTACCACGACTGCCACCGGCATTCCCGGTGTGTCGTGGAGGTCTACCCCTCAAGGAAAGGTTACTCAATTTAGGAGTCTATTCAGTATCCTTCTCATCTCATTCCGGGCATTCCTTAAGAAAGTGATTGAGAGAACCACACCTGAAACACGCCCCACTTTTCATCCGACATTCACTATAATGAAATTTATTACGTACATTACACCGTGGCTTGGGGTTTTCAACACTCCCTACACTAGCTGCTGAGGAAGATGAAGTCCTCGATTTAAAGCGTTTGGAACTTCCTTCCTTTCCCGAATGTCCCACTCATGGTGTAAAATGCTCATGATAACTTCTTAATTTCTTTGAAGTAGAAGGTTGTGACTTACTCATGAATCTTTTACTCGGAACCCAGGTTTCCCTTTTGGCTTGCTTCTTCTCTATACTTAAATCTTCAACTTTCTTGGCCCGACCGGCTAGCACGGCAAACTCTCTTATTTTGAGAATCCCAATCAGTAGTTTAATATCTTCGTTCAGCCCTTCCTTAAAGCGTTGGCACATCTCAGCTTCAGTTTGAACCCATCCCCTGGCATACTGACTCAACCGAACAAACTCTCGTTCATATTCTGACACGGTCCTGTCTCTCTGTTTAAGCTCTAAAAATTCTTTTCTTCTCTGATCTAAGAACCTTTGGCTGATATACTTCTTTTGGAACTCCTCCTGAAAGAATTCCCATGTGACATTTTCCTTTGGTATAACTAAAGATATAGATTTATACCAATAGTATGTCGTGTCTTTCAGTAAAGATATCGCACATTTCAAACATTTTGTGGGAGTACATGACAATTCCTCGAAAACCCAAATGGCATTCTCTAGACAAAACTCAGCTTTTTCTGAATCATCGTCAGTAGTAGCTCTGAACTCTTCCACTCTATATTTTCTTATTTTATCAACTCGAGCCTTTCTGGTCCTTTCGGGCTCAACACCCTGTGGCACCTCATAATCAGGTTGAGGGATAGGTGGGGAAGGTCATGGAATAGCGGGGTTTGTTCTCATGAATTCACTAAACCATTCATCCATCATTTCGAAAAAGGCTGTTTTCGCCTCTTCACGACCCTCTAACGTGGGTCTCCTCCTACTACTACTAGTTTCGGCTAGTTGCGGCTCGTTGCATAGAAAATTTTACCAAACTTAGAAAATTTTCAATGCTATAGGGGTCACATGCCCGTGTGGGTTCGGGACACGCCCGTGTGACCCTGAGACACACTCGTGCCGTAGGGCGTGTTCAAATTGGGTTTCTCTCTTACTTTGCCATACGGCCGTGCCACACGCCCATGTGCTAGACCGTACGGTCGATTTAATTTTCATAATTTTTCATAAAACAGGTGCAGACTTCACATGGCCGAGGTACACGCCCGTGTCTAAGGCCTTGTAGCACACACGGCTGAGACACATGCCCGTGTCTCTGCCCGTGTGCTCAATACTGAGCATTCTGTTTTGCAACAATTAAAGTGCAGGGGACACACAGCCGAGACACACACATATGGGGCAAGCCGTATGTCACACATGGCATAGACACACGCCCGTGTGCCTACCCATGTGGACAAAAACAAGGCTATTTACCAAGCCATTTTGCCACCCTTACTTGCACCAACCTACATAACCTAACATAACACCAATCAAAGTATATTCATACAACCGAATCATCCACAATCAAGGCATTATCATGATATCTACATACTAACATCTATCATGCATAACCCATACATAATTTCTTTTCCGTTCATGCCAATATCACACCCATGATGGACATCTATAATTGAACATACATTTAACCAATATTAACCACCCTTCATGGCCATACACAAAATGACTCATCCACCATACTTAGCACTTAAGAATTTGGATATACATTAATATCATGCATGCACCAATTGAACATCCTCAGCCATTCCAATGGCTAAGTCACAAAGTATTACTTACAAGCCTTCATCTATTCCAAGTAGTTTATAAATGACATTATACCAAAATGAATCATTTAGCTATACCAAAAAGAAGATTTGTGGATAGTGTGATCTTGCTCAGACCGAATCCTCCAACCTTCGTGAGCCTTAGAGCACTATAAAACAAGGAAAACTAAAATGGGGTAAGTACTTTCATGCTTAGTAAGTTCACGTAATGGAAAGAAAACTTACCAGTTATGATTATTCAAATAAGCATACATACGCATTCATTCTATCAATATTTTGATAAGTTACCTAAATACATTCACTCATTAAACAAGTTAGTCATACACGTCGTGAAGTTATCAAACCAATATAGATGAGCTCACCATAATATAAACTTTTATAACATGTCACTGATCGTTGTTTTATGTGATGTCAAAGTCTTAAAATTTTATAAAAAGAATGATCAAACCTGGAAACTAACTATGACAACAATGTAAGGCAAGCACACCTATCGAACAGTAGTATAATTAAGGCAAGACCGGATTATCAAACCCAAAGGAACTAAAAGTACTAATACTAACTTTCTTTTTATTATCTAGCCTAAAATAAAGGAATTTGGTGTTTAATCTAAATTAACTAACTACTAAGATAAAGACTCTAAGATAAAGAAGAATGAAATTGGGGAGAAATACTTTGAAAAAACCAATTGATTAAAACAATACCCGAGGAAGAATCCACCTAGACTTCACTTGTTATCTAACTCTGAACCAGACGATTTATTCACTTGACTTGATCCGTAGGATTACTAACGTATATTAATCCCTCTCTCGAGGCGACTAACGTCTAACCCTAAGTTGATTAATTGAAATATATTTCTAATTAAAACCCCTAGAATTGCATTAACTCGATCTATGGACTCCCATATTAGGTTTCACCCTAATCTGACAAAATCTCGTCACCTTATCTCTAGGCGTGCAATCAACTCTACTTAATTATGCTAGATCTACTCTTAGGTAGGGACTTTTGCTCCTCCACCTAAGCACATCATACTTGAATTAATATCCCAGAAATATCAACACAAGAATTAAGAACACATAATTAAGAACAAGTCAAATATTTATCATATAGTTCAGCAAATGATAACAAGATTCATCTTAGGTTTCATCCCCCTCAGGTATCTGAGGGTTTAGTTCATAATAATAAACGAAAACATCTCAAAAGAAAAGATAAAACAAAACATAAGAAATCCGTAAAACCCCCTGAAGGAATTGAAGGAGAGATCCTTCGTCTTGAGTATGATTCCGGCTTCTTGAGATGAATCAACTGGCTATCTTCGAGAAAATCCCCACAAATCTGCCCTCTTTGGCATAGCTGGACGTCCCCTGACTAAAGCCCTGGGTTCCCCCCGACTAAAGCCCTGGGTTCTCCCCTTTAGGTTATACTTTAGGTGTTTATATAGACTTCTAAATGTGTTTCTTTGCCCATAAGTATCCTAATCCGAGTGAAATTTCTCTTTGTCACGGTAGGGACATGGCACACGCCCGTGTGAACCGTGGCCAGGCCGTGTTCAAGACTGTTGAGTGAGGCACGGCCATGTGGCTTGGGCCCAGGCCGTGTTGATTTCGTGATATGGCCCATTTACTCCGTTTTGGGCCCGTTTCTCGTTCTTTTCATCCTCCGGTGCTTTTCTGAGTATAAAACATGAAAACAAAGGATTAAGAGCACCAATTTACACAATTAAAGGCTTAAATCATCCAAAAGCATGCTAAATGTGGGCTTAAAATAGGTTACTATTACGGTTTATCGGTCACTTTTTTATTTTTTTCAGAATTTCTTTTCATTGAACATTTGTAATTTCGATGGATACCCGGGTAGTATACTCGAGGTATACGTGTCAACCGTCTGTCAATTCACATCCAAAGTGCTCCTTAAGCACATATTCATAAAGCACACTCTCTAGCCACATTTATATAACAGGATTACCAGTCCAGGCTAAATCCTGTCTTTAGCATTCGCTCCCAAGAGCTTATTTAGGATTACCAGTCTAGGCTAAATCCTTTCGATAGCATTAGCTCTAATGAGCTTACTATGAATTACCCGTCTGGGCTAAATCCATTTCATAACAATTTCTCACGAGAGTGTAGCTCAGGATTACCTGTCCGTGCTAAATACTTTCTATATCATTTTGTTCATTTCAAGAAAATTTTTATAATCCATCAAAATATAATGTTCAACCGGGACAATGTCATTTTTTTCATGTTTTCCATCTTGTGATTATTTTATAGTGTGTATCATCATATATATTATCTCAATCACACAATTCAATTTAAAACATAATAACATACCAAATTAAATTACACAAACTTACCTTGAGAATAGTTCATATTTGAAACTCAACTAATCTGAGACTTTTCGTTTTCCTTGATTTAGTTCCGTAATTGGTTGTTCTGCGTCTATATAAGCAAATTCGACCATCAATTTATCATTTACACATACATTTACATTGATTTGTATCCTAGACAAAATTACCATTTTGTCCCTAACTTTTTTACATTTTACATTTTAGTCCCTAGGCTCGTAAAATGAAATCTGTTCAATTTCTTGGTAACCCAAGTCTGTCGAACCATTTTCATGCTTATAACAGTCCACCTTTTCCATTAAATCAGATTTTTACTACCTATTTAATAATGTTTTACAATTAGGTCCTTTTTATGCATTTTCATCAAAAATCACTTAGTAAAAGTTGTTTATTACACATCAAATATGCATAATCTACCGTTAAACATCAAAATACACATATGTCTAACATGGTTCAAACCCTAGACATCAACCACATCTTAAATTAATGGTGGAAATGGGTAGATCAAGTGATGACGACTTCAAAAACGTAAAGAGCATTGAAAACGGGGGGCTAGGATGTACTTACTATCAAGCTTCAAAGTGAAAAAACCCTAGCTATGGAGTTCCTTCAAATTTCAGCACAAGGTAGGAGAAGATGAACAAATATTTTCTTTCATTTTGCTTATTAATTCATTTAATTACTAAATGACCAAAATTCCCTTTTTGCCAAACTTTAACATTTCACCTAATCATGTCCATTTTTATCCATAAACTTAACTAATGGTCTAATTATCATATAAGGACCTCTAATTTAAAATCTCATAGCAATTGGGCACCTTTAACATCTAGAATTCAAGTTTTGTACTTTTTACAATTTAGTGCTTAAACTAAATTGAGTGCTCAAACTTCAAAATTTTCGAACAAGATTTTCACAGAATAGTTCCAAAAAACTGCAGACCGTAAAAACAAAATAAAAACAAATTTTACTGCGTCAGATTTG
The DNA here is from genome assembly GCA_025503065.1 of Gossypium bickii. NCBI lineage: Eukaryota > Viridiplantae > Streptophyta > Magnoliopsida > Malvales > Malvaceae > Gossypium > Gossypium bickii. The sequence continues at coordinate 104,563,827 of CP106715.1, forward strand.
TGGCCCCGAAACCACTGTTCTGACTAGACCTAAAATCGAGCTGTTACAACTTAGGCCTATTGAAGGTAATTACCCCACTCATGACTTGGAGTTTGGAGTTTTTGTGTTTGCACTCAAAATTTGGAGACACTACCTGTATGGTGATAAATGTATTATTTACACCAATCACAATAGTCTCAAATATCTCCTCATGTAGAATGAAATTAATTGAAGGCAGTGGAGATGGATTGAGTTTTTAAAGGACTATGACTACACGATTGAGTATCACCCCAAAAATGCCAATGTTGTGGCCAATGCCTTAAGCAGAAATGTAGAAAGACAATGTCTGACTTGAGGGCTATGTTTGCTCGCTTGAGCCTCTTTGATGATGGTGGTGTTTTGGCATAATTACAAGTAAAGCCTGTTTGGGTTCAGGAAATTAAGGGTAAGCAAAGTTTGGATGCAACTCTAGCACCTCAATTTAAACAGGTTAAGGATGGTTCAACTGAAGACTTTGAGATTAATTTTGATAGAATTTTGTGCTTTAGAGCAATATATTGTATGCCTAATGATCAGAATTTGAGACAGTCCATACTTCAGGAAGCACATAGCAACCCTTATACTATGTATCCTGGTAGTACTAAGATGTATCGTGATTTGAGGGAAGTGTATTGGTGGTCGGGTCTTAAACGTGAAGTGACCAAATTTGTATCTAAATGTTTGACTTGTCAGAAAGTTAAAGCTAAGCATTAGTATCCATCAGGGTTGTTCCAACTGATTTGAATACCACAGAGGAAGTGGGAGGGAGTGACAATGAATTTTGTTAGTGGGTTACCCTTGACACCCACTAAGAAGGATTCGACTTGGGTTGTGGTGGATATGTTGATTAAGTCTGACCATTTTAGTTATGGTGGATAGGTTGACTAAGTCTGACCATTTTATTCCTGTTTGCACTGATTATTCTCTTCAGAAGTTTGCTAAGCTTTATGTTTCTGAGATAGTGATATTGCATGGTGTGCCAGTGTTGATTATTTCATATTGGAATCCTAGATTCACGTCTCGATTCTGGGAGAAGTTGCACAAGGCTTTGGGTACTCGATTGGATTTTAGTACAGCTTTTCATCCACAATCTGATGATCAGTCAGAAAGGGTCATTCAAATATTGGAGGATATGTTGAGGAGTTGTATGACCGACTTCCAAGGCAGTTGGGAAGATTATTTACCTATGGTAGAGTTCGCCTATAATAACAGTTATCAATCAAGTATCCAAATGACACCTTACAAAGCTCTATATGGTCGTAAGTGTCGCTCGCCTTTATGTTGGACTGAAGTGGGTGAAAGAAAGTTGATTGGCCTAGAATTGGTCACTAAGACTAAAGATAAGATTCTATTAATTCAAGAAAGATTGAAAGTAGCTTCTGATAGATAGAAGTCATATGCCGATTTGAAGCGTAAGAACATTGAGTTCAATGTGGGAGATTGGTCCTATGGCTTACCAACTCGAATTGCCTCCTAAGTTAGATCGTATTCACGATGTATTTCATGTCTTGATGTTGAGATAGTATCGATCTTATCCCTCACATATTGTTCCAGCTGAGGAGATTGAGGTTAGGTCAGATTTATCATTTGAGGAGGAATCAAATTGAATATTAGAACGTGGGACCAAGTGCTAAGAAGAAAGCAAATTCCATTAGTTAAATTTCTGTGGAGAAATCATGGTATCGAAGAGGCTACTTGGGAGCCGGAGGACTTAATTCAGCTTCAGTATCCTCATCTTTTCAAATCAGGTAATTTCGAGGATGAAATTTCTTTAAGGGGGTAGAGTTGTAACATCCTAATTTTACTTAAATAAATGGTAGAAATATATCACAAATAAGGACCTGCCCAATGGTTAGTTAATGGATGTGAGAACATGAAAGTTAGTTGGAGGTCTCAAGTTCAAGTCTAATCTTTTACAAAATACATTGATGTTTTGCAAATTCTCTTGTTTTTTTATGTGTTGCCATCCAAGCCTAGTAAACCTAGGTATAAATACAAATTTTCAACAAAATAACTAGCTTTTAACTCCATTTTCTTCTCCCTTAGTAGTCCCTAACCCCCTCTCCCTCTCCTTATTTTTATTTTTTTTCTTTCCCCTTTATCCCCCATTGTTGTCGTTACCTACACCTTCCCTTTTAGCATCTCTTTCTTTTTCTTTTTGCATCAAGATTGTGCATCATCTTCATCCCTACCTTGCTTTCAGTTTTTTTCAATTAAATCAGCCCCAAATATGAAATTTTGAACTCCAAGATCAATTTCAAACATTGCTAATAAAGTGCCATTGTCGTTTCTATCAACTAGCTTGGGTAAGGTATTTTTTCTCTTCAATTCCTTGATTGATTTTTTCAATTTAAAACCTAAATTTCTAGATCTAGAATTTGAGAGAAATTAAATCATTTCAAAGGTATTTTTTTTTTCAAATTTTAATGAGATCTCAAATTGTTTCAAAACTCAGCCCCAATTTTGGCCACCATAGGTGGTGGTGCATGCACATAATAGTAGAAAAGGGGGTTGTTTTGTTTTAATTAGCTTTTAAACCCATGTTAATTAGGGAAAAACGTTCTTGAATGATTAGCCATTCGAAACTCACAAATCGTGAAGTGTAATTGCAATTAAGGGTAACTAGTTTGCTATTTCGACATAATTTTGGGGTAAATGTTATGGATTGATTAAATGAAGTATTTTAATCATTAATTAGCTACTGATTTTCTAGTATATCATTGAATTAGGTGCTGACCCAAATGCCCCAAATCATCCATAAAGTTGAAGAATGATTGTACGTATTGTTCGTAGCGATACAGTGTAAGAAATCTAACTAGTTTGAATTTTTAAATTAGTTATAAATTTGACGATTGGTTTGAACTCATAAGTGGGTGGTTGGGCGCTGGTTTAAGGGTAAATTAATTGAATTTATACTAAATTTTGGCTTTGGTTCGTTTAAGGAATTATTAAAGAAAATTGGAAGACTTGCTGGTGTGCTGCGAGGAAGCGAAAAATAAAGTGTGGGTCCTAAACTCATAAAATTGTTTGAAAAATATTAAATACCATGTTATATTTGATAAATTAGCTTTCTTATTGGATTGGATTAATATCCAAATTATTAATTTTGTGAGTGGCCGAACAAAGTACGTTTTGAGCTTTAAAAGATTAACATGTTGGCAAAATTGCTAGTCTGATAGTATGAATGTTTGATTGAGTTTGTAATTGGAACGGTGAAAATGTGCAAGTGTACGCAATCGTAATAAGTAATAAAGTGACAAGTAAATGTCGAATTACCGTACCCATAGGGACTGTAAAAGAATTATTTGTGAAAATGATTTCAAACACTTTAGTGACGGAAAAATATTTGGTTTTAAGAAATATTTAAAAACTAAAGGAAAAAACAAAGTAAAATAAAAATAAACAGAGTTCTAATGCACGATTTCAAAAACTGATTTTAATCAAGATGATATAATTGTGTTGGATTAATAACATTTCTTACCTTAGAATTATTAAGCTTGTGCTTATACTTGTTAAAACATGGCAACTCGGTAATTTGCTAACTTATGAACATACTTACAAATAAAAATCCATTCATCTCTTGTACATATTCCCATGTCAATTCGACCGTTTAAACAGATTTATAAAAGTAAACATGTTATTGCACATACATACTTATTAAATTAAACTATCTCTCGCATATTCCTATGTCGATTCAAACGATTAATTCAACCTACTAAGCATATAAAAGATCATGCAATGTAACAAAGTAATTTTACCTTGAAAGAATTTAATCACAAAAATCCTGCAAGTTATGCAAGGCATATGTATCGTCAAATACAATGCTAATTTAATCTTCAGCTACCTTAGAAGAATTAAACATGCACAGATTAAGTATTGTGTCCATTAATTACAATTTCAATGCGTTTAAATAATTAATTCATAAGCTATCTAAACAATTATAATGCCAGATAACTTAAACATGATTTTACTTAATCAAGCATTTTATCGAGGCCTTTAACAGCATAAACACAATTTTAACAACTTAAGAAATCGAAATGCAATCAACCCAACATGAATTAAATTCAAGCTAAATTGATTAAATTAATCATTCCTACAGCATAAATATTCATAAACATGTTTGTCAAAACAACAATGAAATTTAAAGAGATAGGGAACAAGAAGCAAATCCGGTGCTTCTCCGTGGCTTGACTGATTGCTCCGTTCTTCGTTCTTCATTGGCCTCAGTTATCAAGGTGGCTTATGAACACTCCAATTGCTGCTCTGAATGGCTGGGAAAACACCTCTTTTCCAAGAGGAGAAATCGGCACAAGAACACACAAAGGGAAAATGGAAAAGTGGAAATTGAGAGAAAGTGAGAGAGGAGAATGTTGGATGCTTGAGGTGTGTTTTGAATGAGCAGATAGGGGGTGTATTTATAGCTGATCAGGGATGCTAAAAATAGAAAATAGCAGCAGCAAAAGAGGCCCCCCTTGGCCGGCCATCCATGTGGCAAAGTTGAAGGATTCAACTTTGCTAAATATAGCATGGGGCAAATCTACAAAGCCATAATATTTGGAGGGGTTTGAATGCGATTTTGAAAGGTCTTCAAGGGCTTCTTTGCAAGCTTATTTAATCAGCTAATAAGCTGATCTGGGCCATCATTGTGGATGGTTTGGGCTGCCCAATTGGTGGCTGGTTCGGTTCAATCGGTTCGGTTTAACCAGTGCGGTTTAACTAGGCCGTTTTTCCATAATTAATTAATAATAATTTATTTAGCCCAAATTAAATTGGGAATAAATTAAAATTAATTATATTATGATTAAATATTCAAAATTGGACCGTCTTGGGCTGGAAATAATTTCGCCTTGATACTTCAAATTGCTTCTCGGGTTTATTCTTCGAGCAGTGTCTGCCAAGCCAATTTTTGCCCTTTGTGCGAATCTATCGATAATAGTCAAAATTAAACAAAATTAACTATAAATTTAATTAAAATTCATCATGTTCATATTTTTAGCACAATTTAATTATTTTATAATATTTAATTATTTTTCGACTAGAATTTACTCAAAACTGCATGAATTTGGGTCAAAAGGGCATGAAAAAGTATATAAATTTTCGTGTTTCCACACCCCAAACTTAATTCATTGCTCGTCCCAAGTAATGCACAAATTTGAAAAGAATTTTCTCGGAAACACCTTTGAAAGAAAAAACTCCGTCAGAACAACTTTTTTCTCAAAATTATGTATTTGGTATACTTAGGCTCAAAAATAAGGAATTTGATAATTATGCTACTTAAGTATATATATCGTTCAAACTACATCCAACAACTATTATACTAGCAAAATTAGACTAAATGTTTCTTTAATAAAGACATGTTCCTCACTACCAATTTGATTTTAATTCCTTATTCAAAAAGTAAACTGCAATCATTAAGCTTAACTAATGTCCTCATATGTTGAACAGAGCAATTTCTCTCCACTAATGTAGGTAACATTGGAATTTTGAATCAATAGGTCTTTAATAAGGTTGTAATGTGGCTGGGCTTAGGGGTAGGTAAAAGATAAACAAATTTTTGGCTTAAAAAACCCTAGATTCAGCTTAACATCGAACCTTCGCAATTTTCACCCTTTATACCCAACTTATGCTCTTTCAACCACTTATTTTATTTTGAGTACATGTGTTTTTTTTTTAAATTCAAAGCTCAAACTCGAGCACTTGCTTCATGTACTACAATTTTTGAGCAATTGATACTTCTTTTCAACTCCCCCAAACCTGTTTTCAAACGATCTTTTGATTAGTACTGAGTCTAGTGTTTGGGACAATTTTAGAAGTAATGAAGAGAAAATTGATGGCTAAATATTGCATAGGTCCAAATAAAATTAGGCCATATAGTCTCAAAATTGGGTTTCAAAGGATAATTTTATCAGGGTCGGCTCGAAAGGCTCAAACGGTCCAAACAACAGTTGCCTAAATCATTTTCAACATTCCATGCTTCCTAGGATTTCGCCTCAAGAAATTACTAAGACAATTCTAAAGACTTAAACTTTCATGCATGCCTAATTTTTTCGTAGGGAACTAAAAATTTTATGGTACGAATTTACATGCTTTATTAAAAATACATTCACATCTTTATTAAGCTAACATAATAAAATATTGAAATAATAGAACTTTATTAATACTAAAGTTTAGCATAATTAACAAAATTTCAAATTATTGAACAAAAATATATCCTAATCATAACTAAAAGAAATTTTTATTCTGAGTGGAATTAATTCAAATTTTCGGTCCCCCCTACTTAAAGTGAACAATGTCCTCATTGTTTAAAGTGAATAGATACTATACACCAGGTAGGATATTTAGAAAAAAGGAGGTGAGTCAAATTGACTGCTTAAGTATCAGGCTCTATCTAAAATCCAATCCTAGAAATGTATATATCTATTACCACACTTTAGCCTTTGTGACTTGTTCAGATTTTATTCATGATTCCTATCTCTTGTTTTATTGTGCAAAAATAAAAATTCCTAATTAACCTAATCCTAGAATAACTTAAGAATAAAAATAAACTAAAGTTGAAGTCCTCCCTTTTTTATTTGTTTGCGGGTCTATCAGAATCTGACTCATCTTTTTCCTTCCTCGACATTGGAGTCCATGGTTCAAGTATAAAGCTTGGAAATTCATGCACAAAAATAAATGGGTTATGAAATATATATTTTAAATGCATCTCTGATTGAGTCATCCCGTATTTTTTAGTATCTCCAGTAATCTTGTTACTGCAACTACATGTGTTGCAGCATAGCCATTATACCAAACTGTTCACTTCGTGGAATGGTGCTAGATAAAGGTACTCTCAGCGTCAAACTTGGGAAATTTGTTAAGGGTGGTTTCAGTTTTGGGCAGGTGGGTAAGTAGCTGAGGGTTAGGGTTGAAGAGGGTGGTAGTTTTAAGGATAGTTTGGGTGCGGTAGTTGGTGACTTCGAATGAAAGTGTTTGGGGTGGTGATTCAGGGAGTTAAGGGGTTGCAACATTAAGGGATTAAGTGAGATGCACAATTGGGCTACTTGGGGGTGGTGGTAGAGTAAGGCAAGGGCTATAGGTTTATGCGGAAAAGGGTTGAATATTTCCCTTCTTAGTAGTGTCTTAAGCCCAATGGCAGCTCCTTTTTGGATCCTAAGCTCCTATACTGAAAATAAAAAAAAAACTCAAAGAAATTAGTGCTTAGGTTAAAAGTTGACCCTTTATTTAACAAAAAAAAAAACCTTAAATTCTTTGGGCTACTTAGAAAAAAAATTTTGAAAAATTACATTAAGTTAAACTCCCAGGAAAGACTGGAGGGGTCACGGATGCTCCCGCTTAAATCCCAATCTCCTAGACAGAGTTTTAAATAATGTAATGAACTAAAGAAAATTTTATCTAAGCCTACCATTTTATTCAAATGAAAAAAAAAACTAAAAATATAAAATAACGATAAAGGAAGTGAAGAGACCTCCCTCCATTTTATTTAGGATCGTAATTGACCATGGTGGTGTCAAATGGCCATTTGTCATACCAACCATAACCATCTAAGAAGTAATCATATTTTTTTCCCATCAAATCTGTCCAACATCTTATTAGGGAAAGAAAATCAGTAATGATCTTTCCTGGTGGCCTTATTTAACTTCCTGTAATTCCTACAAATCCTTCAATCCGTGACTCGAACATATGCAATAATCCATCCAACACACTTCTTGTGCCTTTCCAAAATCACAAGTGCCTTTTCTTCTTGATCTTTGGTGAACTCAATTGAAATAATAACAGGTAAAGTCGAAGATAGACCCAAATAGTCATATTTCAAATGAAGAGACAAAATCTTCAGTTCCAATTTAGCTGGCTCTTCAATCAATGACTTTGGCTGCGAATACTCTTGAGATGATAACTCTAATGATTCGAGTGGAACTTCTTGAGTGAATTCCTTCGAATTAGCTTCTAACCAAGCCAAACATTCCTTGTCTTTATCATCACTTGGTGAATCCTCCAATAGAATATGTTCTAACAGATTGTCTAAAGAATTGAGCTCTAATTCTGTAAAAGCCAGCGATTCCATCTTGGAAATAGTAGAACAGTCTTCAACTATATTTGGGGATTTAGCAGCATCGAAGTCATTAAAAGTCACATTGTTATCAAAAAAATTTCTTTCAATTGAGTATCTCGTTGCTGCTTCTAGAATCGTTGAGGATATGGCAATGGTGGAATCTTATCTTTAACCTAACAACTCTTCCGTGGAAATTTTTTTGCATATGACAAGGGTGTTAGATAATCAGAACTAACTAGTTTAGTGTTTAACTCATCAAGGATCACTGAATCTGACTTCTGTTTTACAGGAGTTTCAACACTTGGTTGAACTTCCTCTTTGTCTTGAGCTACAACAGGCTCATCTTGAACATCAACCACCTTGGGCTCCAATGTCTTTCCACTCCTCAGTGTCAGCACTTTGTAGTTCTCATTTCCCAGATTTCTCAAATTTTTCGTATCAATGGGTGAGGTACCCTGTGGTCGATTCCTAATTTCAGTTGCAAGCTGGCCCATTTGGTTTTCCAGATTCTTCAATATAGCTGCTTGGCTCTGGATTAAGGCATTATTCTTTGCCATGTAAGCCTTCAGCAAATTCTCCAAGCTATTGGACGCTTCAGCTTGAACTGGTTTCTGAACTTGTTGCGGAAAATTACGCGGCAGGGTTGGTCTGGGTTGGGTGTAAGTGGTAATGGTTCCAGCCCCTTGGTTATTCCAGGAGAAATTCGAATGGTTCATCCATGTTGGGTTATAAAAGTTTGATTGCAGCCCTTGCCTTCCTCGATTTTGGTTCTGATTGCCCATGTAGTACACAGATTCGGGGTTCGATGGACATTCTTCAAACAAATGTCCCTCCCCACAATAGACACAGGCTATATTCTCAAATTGATTAGGCGGATGTGCTGCAAGACTATTAGACCCATTAGTAGTAAGGTTTTTAAGTATTGAGGATATTGATGATACCTGAGATGCGAGTGAAGTAAGAGCGTCTACTTCATGTATTCCAGCGACTCGTCTTCCTGAGGCTGCTCAACTGGTTGGCCATTGATAATTGTTGCTAGCAATCCTCTCAATAATGTCATACGCCTCGTTATAAGACTTAGAAAGGAGAGCTCCATTTACTGAAGCATCCACCATAATTCTAGTATGAATATTGAGACCGATATAGAAAGTCTCCATTTGAACGCAGTAAGGAATGCCGTGATGAGGGCACTTTCGTAATAACTCCTTAAACCGCTCACATGCTTCATATAAAGATTCTTCATCAAGTTGCTGAAATGAAGTGATTTCATTTCGGATATTGGCGGTTAAAGATGGAGGGAAATATTTCATTAAGAAACGTTCAACCAACTCTTGCCATGTAGTTATGGAACCGGATGGTAGGGAGTTCAACCACGCTCGTGCTCTATCTCTTAAGGAGTATGGAAATAATCTCAATCTCAAGGCGTCCTCAGTCACTCCGACTAGTTTAAATGAGTCACTTACTTCCATGAATAGCCGAAGATGAAAATGTGGATCTTCATTAGGAATCCCACCAAATTGACCCATATTTTACAACATCTGGAACATGACCGGCTTCAGCTCGAATTGTTGTGCCTCAATTTTGGGTCTCTTAACACTCGGATTGAGCTCGTTGAATAGAGGAATGGCTTATTGTTGAATGGCACAGTTTCTATCATCAACAACAATGATCGGATTGTGAGAATTATAAGCGAATGTTCCTCCTGGATTTTGGTTTGGATTTTCGAAATTCATATCTTTGGTCCTTCTTTGGTTCACTTGTCTTCTCCTTTGTCAGAAAGTCCTTTCAATTTCAGGGTTTACAGGAAGTAAGTTAATAATTTGACAAATTCTCTGAAACAAGCACACACACAAAAAAAATGGAATTAAAATTTAACAGAAAAAAAAGACCAAAATGAAAAATTAACAATTTCACAAATAATTTGTTTTAAAACAGTCCCCGGTAACGGTACCAAAAACTTGGAACGATGGAAATGTGCAAGTGTACACAATCGTAACAAGTAATAAAGTGACAAGTAAATGTCGAGTTATCGTACACACAGGGACTGTAAAAGAATTATTTATGAAAATGATTTCAAACACTTTGATGACGGAAAAGTATTTGGTTTTAAGAAATATTTAAAAACTAAAGGAAAAAACGAAGTAAAATAAAAATAAACAAAGTTCTAATGCACGATTTTAAAAACTGATTTTAATCAAGATGATATAATTGTGTTCGATTAATAACATTTCTTACCTTAGAATTATTAAGCTTGTGCTTATTCTTGTTAAAACATGGCAACTCGATAATTTGCTAACTTATGAACATACTTACAAATAAAAATCCATTCATCTCTTGTACGTATTCCTATGTCAATTCGACCGGTTAAACAGATTTATAAAAGTAAACATGTTATTGCACATACATACTTATTAAATTAAACTATGTACATACATACTTATTAACTTAAACTATCTCTTGCATATTCCTATGTCGATTCAGACGATTAATTCAACCTAATAAGCATATAAAAGATCATGCAATGTAACAAAGTAATTTTACCTTGAAACAATTTAATCACAAAAATCCTGCAAGTTATGCAAGGCATATGTATCGTCAAATACAATGCTAATTTAATCTTCAGCTACCTTAGAAGAATTAAACATGCACAGATTAAGTATTGTGTCCATTAATTACAATTTCAATGCGTTTAAATAATTAATTCATAAGCTATCTAAACAATTATAATGCCAGATAACTTAAACATGATTTTACTTAATCAAGCATTTTACCGAGGCCTTTAACAGCGTAAACACAATTTTAACAACTTAAGAAATCGAAATGCAATCAACCCAACATGAATTAAATTCAAGCTAAATTGATTAAATTAATCATTCCTACAGCATAAATATTCATAAACATGTTCGTCAAAACAACAACGAAATTTAAAGAGATAGGGAACAAGAAGCAAATCCGGTGTTTCTCTGTAGCTTGACTGATTGCTCCATTCTTCGTTCTTCGTTGGCCTCAGCTATCAAGGTGGCTTATGAACACTCCAATTGCTGCTCTGAATGGCTGGGAAAACACCTCTTTTCCAGGAGGAGAAATCGGCACAAGAACACACAAAGGGAAAATGGAAAAGTGGAAATTGAGAGAAAGTGAGAGAGGAGAATGTTGGATGCTTGAGGTGTGTTTTGAATGAGCAGCTCGGGGGTGTATTTATAGCTAATGAAGGCTGCTAAAAATAGCAAATAGCAGCAGCAAAAGAGGCCTCCCTTGGCCGGCCATCCATGTGGCAAAGTTGAAGGATTCAACTTTACTAAATATAGCATGGGGCAAATCTACAAAGCCATAATATTTGGAGGGGTTTGAATGCGATTTTGAAAGGTCTTCAAGGGCTTCTTTGCAAGATTATTTAACCAGCTAATAAGCTGATCTGGGCCATCATTGTGGATGGTTTGGGCTGCCCAATTGGTGGCTGGTTCGGTTCAATCAGATCGGTTTAACCAGTGCGGTTTAACTGGACCCTTTTTCCATAATTAATTAATAATAATTTATTTAGCCCAAATTAAATTGGGAATAAATTAAAATTAATTATATTATGATTAAATCTTCATAATTTGACCGTCTTGGGCTGGAAATAACACCTTGATACTTCAAATTGCTTCTCGGGTTTATTCTTCGAGCAGTGTCAAAATTAAACAAAATTAACTATAATAGTCAAAATTATAGTCAAAATTCTTCGAGCAGTGCGAATCTATCGAAAATAGTCAAAATTAAACAAAATTAACTATAAAATTAATTAAAATTCATCATGTTCATATTTTTAGCACAATTTAATTATTTTATAATATTTAATTATTTTCTAACTAGAATTTACTCAAAACCACATGAATTTGGGTCAAAAAGTATATAAATTTTCGTGTTTCCAGTAATGCATATTTGAGTTATGAGATATGAGAATGTTTGATTGAATTGTATGATGTGTTGAGATATTAAGCTTATGTATGATCTAAATGCATGAGATATTTGTTATATTGTGTACCGAAAAGGTTGTTATTTATGCATAATGAAAATTCGTAAAGTATGTGAAATTGAACGATATTGATAAATACCATCATAATGGTAATTTGAAAGTTGGAACACTATTTCCATTTATCAAAAGTATGTGATTATTGAGAACATGCTGAGCATGTCAAATTAATGTGAAAAGTATTAAGATATGATTATGTGTGAGATTGTGTGACATATTGCATATGCATTGGGATGAGATTTTGTGGTTCATGGAGGAGTTCCGTGGAGTACCAGTGGCATATAAAGTTTTTATATATTCGTAGTAAGTGCCTACATTTAGAGTACAGAGGGGATTGGTGATTATATTGCATTATTTCTATAACAGCATAAATTTCGATGAAATTGGAACAATGGTTTCGAGACCACAAATTTGAGCCGAAAATAAATTTTTTTTTATATATGGTCTGTATTATGATAGATATGACATGTGAAAATTTTGGTACGAAAATTTTACCGATTGAGTGCTTAATTACGAGAAGGATTAAATCGCATAAAATGTGAAAGTTGAATTCTACTAGCTATAAGGATTAAATAGCTATGGAATTCAAAACTTAAGGTCCTTATATGGAAATTAGACCATTAAGAAAAGTATGTAGATTTTTCTTGGTGACTCATCTATGGAAATATAGAAAAAGGGTAAGGACTAAAAATCGAAAATTTTAATTAATTAAAAGATGATAAAATAGATATCATTTTATTTTCTCATCTTCTTCCCCAAAATAAAACATGGAAACCCTAGGAGAGGGAGAAGAAACTTTCATGGCCAAATTGGGTAAGTTTCCTTATCCCGTTTTTAGTAATTTTGATATTTTTGGAATCGGGATAGTCTAAACTATCGATTTGGGGGATTAAATTGAAAAGTTATCAAGATATGAAAAATGGTCCATGGATGTATATGCTGTAAATTAGAAATTTATGGTAGAAAATGAAAGGTTATTGATAGGTAAACAACTTTTACAAAGTGATTTTTGATAAAAACATGATTTAGGGACTAAAATATAAACTTGTGAAATTGAAGGAAAAATTCTGAAATTTTATGAATACATGTGCTGTAAATTTTGTAATGGGGCTTTGGTTAGGCTTGGAATAGGGAGTAATTTGCACACGTTTCATTTTCTGAGCCTAGGGACAAAAATGGAATTTACGAAAAGTTAGGGGCAAAATAGTAATTTTGCCTAGGATGAAAATTGAGTCCACTTGAATGTGAAATGTGGTAAATTAAAGTTACATTTACTCGTATAGATCCGGATAGACCAAATTCGGAGCTAGAACGAGGAAAGAGGAAAATGTCGGATTAGTAGTTTTATGTACACGATATTTGTCGAGGTAAGTTCGTTTAACTAAATTATATATATTTTTATGCTTGAATTAGATGTTGTGTTTGTGAAATGTATCACATATTTGTCAAAGCCCGATAAATGAAATGTGCCCGATCAACAATAATGCTTGATAAATGATAAATGATAAAAATGTAAATTTTATGCTTGAGTTGAATGTGAACACTTGAATTGTATAAATGTAAAAATGTATGAGATTGATCACATGCCTGATAATGCTTGAAAAATGTTAAATCTTGTATGAATAAATAGAAAATCGATGGATATGTGATTTCCCGAAATGAATGAGGCCCTGTATTTTTTGCTGGTGGGATTTAGCTCGATCAAGTAATCCTGTTGCCTCATTTCAAAAAAGATTTAGCCCAGACGGGTAATCCTGATATAAGTTCTCTCGAGCGTATATTATGAATTGGATTTAGCCCGGACGGATAATCCAGATCAAGCTCCTTAGAGCATATGTCTTAAAAAGGATTTATCCTGGACTAGTAATCCTGTTGTATACATGTGTAACTCGAGAGTGTACTCTTTGAAATTGTACCTTATGGGTACTAATGGACGTGAATTGATGGATTCTGATTTGTACACCTCGAGTGTACTACCGGTGTATCCATCAATATTCCAAATAAATTCAATGGGTAAAACTCTTGACATGAGAATATTATGAATAAGAAATGCGTTATTACATGTATCTGCCTGAAATACATGAAAATGATAATATGTGATAATTGATTCATGGAAATATGAGACGATGATATTTGTACTTGGAACCTGGTTGATGAATATAAGTTCATCCTTGATTATAGACTTGTACACCTTGAGTATACTACTACTTGTGTGACCTTAATATTCGCAAAGTATGAGTAAAGTCCTGGCATGAAATAAGTTGAACCCGAAACGAACTACTATTAAACTATTAAACTATTAAACTATGTTACTATGGAATATATGACTAACAAGGGCAATGAGGAGATGTGTAGGCTTGACGTCAAATTGATTGAATATGCCTTACATAGTTACCTCAAAATAGAATGAACGGTAAGTTAAGTACCATGTTATACGAACTTACTAATCATACAATGCTTACCCCGTTTTATTTTCCCCTGTTTTAGAGTAAATCGAAAGCTCGTCGGATTGGAAGCTCAGCGGAGACCACTCACACTATCTATCGGCCCAGGTCGATACAATATGGTAAAGCAATTATGGTTGTAGTGGCATGTATAGGTTATATTGGCCATATTGGCATGTAAGTGTAAATGATACTTGTAATCTAGCCATTGGAATGGCTAGTAATGATTTGATTTGATATTTTTGTAATGCCATACTATGGTAGCTACACATGTGTTAAGTACTTTTATGCTTATCATATGGACTAAACCAAGACAAGATTATGAACATGTATGCATGAAATGATAGGCCATGATGAATGATGGAATTTATTTGATTTGAATGCTTGAAATGGTTGGTATTTGGATGTGTGATTCAAGTGCAGGTCATGGGTGAGATTTTGGGTGAGAGATAAAGCTAGGAATGGCTTTACTTTGTCTACACAGGCAAACACACGGGCGTGTGTCAAGACAGTGTGTGACACACGGCCTATCCCATGGGCATGTAGCTAGGCCGTGTGTCCCCTACACCTTAAATTTGCAAAAACCAGAATGCTCAGAATTGAGCACACGGGCAGGGACACGGGCATATGTCTCAGCCGTGTGTGCTACATGGGCTTGTGTCTTGGCCATGTGAAACCTGCACCTAATTTGAATTGAATTAATTAACCCCACAGCCTAGCACACGGGCATGTGGCATGGTCGTACGGCATAAGTCAGTAAGCTACCTAATTTTGAACACGGCCTATAGCACGGGCGTGTCCTAGGGTCACACGGGCGTGTCCCTTAATCCACACGGGCATGTGAGCCCTACACCTTGTAAAATTTTTGAAATGTCATGAAAAATTATTAGAGTTTCCGATTAAATCTTGAATCGATTCTAATGCTCGTATTGGGCCTCGAAGGTCCATTTAAGGGACGTTACGAATGATCTCAGTTAATGAATAGTGATTTACATGTTTTATCTGAAAATATCCTAAAAAGTTTTGGTAACGCTCCATAACCCTGTTCCGGTGATAGATACGAGTTAGAGGTGTTGCAATTTGTTATTTGGCAATTCCACTACATTATTAATTATTGGTGGGTTTACCACATCGAGCTTTGCTCATATACGTTGGAGTTTAGCAGACGGGTTCATGGGAACATGTGGTGTGTAGCGGATGGTATGGGTAGGATCTCACAAGTGCATTTGTCATGATCATGTGCATTTAAAATTATTTTTGATAATTTTTTATTGTGCCATTGGTACCTCTATGAAATTGCTTGTTTGAATACTTAATACTTTCTTGTTTAGCCCTATTACCTCAACTTCTCAGGTAATGATCGAACATAGGATCGAAATTGGCATGCGGACGTATGGTGGACTTTGGACTTCACATCGTCATATTATTTTAATTTAATTATATTTTTTGGTCATTTTATTATTATTATTTTTCTGTTTTGGATTGTAAAGTTTCTTTAAACTGGGTTTGGGACTGTTTGAGTTTTTGGGAGGTTTTTCATGCATGCATGACACTCGTATTTGGTATAGATACACAGTCTTTATATATGTTGAAGTGGACTATGCATGATATATGGCTAAATAAATAATTTTACTAGTAATGATAAATTTCCACGATTAAGAAGATAACAAAATGTTTCTTTTGGGGTAACGCCATCAGTAAGGTTTTTATAAAAACTCACCTAATTCACTAATTTAACCTAAGCATGGTTGGACTAAGTAAATGGATGTTTTTCGAAGTTAGCAATAGAAACTCCGGTTTTACAAAAGAGTGTACTTGTAGGTTTTAAACTACCGTTGGAGTAGGTTTAATACTAAGGTGTCCAATTTGACCTTCATGATTTGACTATAACGTCTAGGCCGGGTTGGGAACATTACATGTCTTGTGAGCCCATCACATAAGCTAGGAAGGCTTCATAGCCTTTTTCCAACATCTTATCTGCTCTTATTGCTGAGACCAAATTGGACAAGAATTGGGTTCGCTCTCTTTCAACCATAATTTCCATTCCTTCCTCAGTTCACAGGGCTACTCTTTTTAGTGCAAGGTCTATCTTGGCCTTATGCTTAGTTAGCCAATCCATCCCCAAAATTACGTCAAACACATAAAAGGGAAATTCCATCAAATCAGCGAAGAAGACATGTCTTTGAATCATCAAGGGACACCTTCGTTACACTATATCTACCAATACACTCTTACCAAACAGACTAGTGACAATTATACCATTATCTATGTTTCCTATAGAAATACCCAACTCACAGACCAGTTCACTTAAAATATAAAAGTGCGTGGAACCAGAGTCAATCAAAGAAAAAAATGGTAGGGTTCGTATAGTGAAGGTACCTATGAGTTCCTTAATGGCATAGACTCATGCGAACCCTTCTATCTTAGTTTAGGTAGCATCAGTGTGAGCTAGGGTTCATTGCTCAGCTTGTCTTGTGTCACTACCTCTTACTCTGCTTTATCCGTGAGCGCCAGCTCGCACTGGTGTAGGGGTTATGTTCTAAGCTTGCAACCCCTCTTGTCATTCTGTGTAGTCCTTTATCATGTGTTCCTTAAACCCGTACTTAAAGCTTCCACTTGTTACCTTATGATATTCCCAGTGTTTCGTCATTCGTAGTGATCACAAAGTGGCCAACTTAGCGATCCATGCAAAATTCCCTTTTCAACTTGGGTATTACCCAGCTGATCAAAAAATACGTCTAACATTTCTGCTAGTGTTACGTGAGTCACGATCGTTCTTAAATGTTTAACCATTTTGTCCTGACACTAGGTCACAAACCTTGTTGCAGCACACGTAGCCTCTACCCTTATCTCCTCAATAGCCTTCGCCTTATAGACCAACTCATCAAAGATCATTGTGTCATGAGCTACAAGATAAAGTTTGATATCACGATGCAGCCCAAACGAAACCTTTTGTAGCAGTCTCTTTCCTATGAGACCATATTAAGTGCATACTGGCTCAGTCGCACAAACTCTGCTTTATATTTAGTCACAATCAATTCACCTTGCACCAAATTTATAAATTCTCACTTACGAGCCCAAATATTTCTTCTTAAATGTCTCCAGGAAGAAATCCCAAGTTAATCTATTCTTAGTCATTCCCTACTTCACAGTGTTCTACCAGCGATGGGTTTCGCTAGTGAGTAATGACATAGTGCAACCTAGTTTTCATGCATGACACTTCAAGTATTCACAAACCTAGCAAACTTGCTACATTAAATATCCTAGCGAACCTATCCAACCTAGCGAGCTTTGATACGAACAAATGTAACACCCCTTACCCAGTCCGTGGAGCACAATAGTTTGTCTATCTAACCTTGGTGAACTCTATAAGTTGGTCAGTTTTAAAACATTCATGCTATTG
This sequence comes from Gossypium bickii, assembly GCA_025503065.1. Classification (NCBI taxonomy): domain Eukaryota; kingdom Viridiplantae; phylum Streptophyta; class Magnoliopsida; order Malvales; family Malvaceae; genus Gossypium; species Gossypium bickii. Next base: position 104,581,754 of record CP106715.1, read on the forward strand.
CCTTCGACATACTCAAGGTTTAGATATTAGTTCTTAGTTGTGAACTTATCAATTAAGAAAACATCAATCTAACTTTGATTGAAATCTTACATTTAAAAACAGAGTTGTTTAATAAGTAATATCGGATCGCAAATAACATATAAGGACAAACATAAGGAAACATAAAGAAAATAACTTAGTCCTAAGTCGAGTAACGAAGTCATCAGAAAGATATCTCTAAGCCCAAACAGAAAGCCACATTGTCTTTAATCCAAAGTTTGCTTGTTCTACCTTTCCAAGTATTTTGCTTCCTAGATCACTTACCCCGCCATGGTTCGCCTTGCGATCTAAGGCTTCCTTTGGATGCTCGTTTGATCCCATTTCAATGCGTTTGCAGTACTTTTTGGCTAATTGCACCATACCAATCCATTCAAATTGTAAAGAGCAGCACAATTGGAGCATCACTCAATGCACTGGACACTGATTTCTCTACTGGAACTTTATGCTCCAATCAAATGTTCCAACATCCCATTGGTGGTTATTTTTCCTTTTACACCCTTACTCTTATTTTTTCTCTATTTTAATTTTTTTGTCTCTTTCTTTATTTTACCTTCTACTTCAATAATTTTGTATTTTCTATTGTAAGATAATTTTATTACTTTAAAAAAATAGACATTTTCCCCATTATTTTATACCAAACCAATATACGTTATTATCAAAAGAAATTTTACTTTACCATTCCTTGAATTAACAACTTTTAGATTATTTATTTTAATTTTTAATTTTTAATTATTTTGATTTAAAAATGTGAAAATTTCCCATTTTATATAATAAAATATCGAAAGATACATTTTCATATTTTATTAAATGAAATTATAAATTCACATATTTTCTAGGCCATGGGTGACACACGGTCAGTCCCATGGGTGTGTGGTTAGACCGTGTGTCTCCTACATGTTAGTTTTACAAGTCAGTATGCTCAGTAGTAAACACACAAGCAGAGACACGATCGTGTGTCTCAGTCGTGTGGGAGGCACGGCCACGGACATAAGCTTGTACCTAGGTCGTCTAAAGTCTGCACCTATATTTTGGAATTTAATTCGCCACACGGTCGAAAGACACATGCGTGTGACTGATCGTGTGATGCAAGTCAGTGTCGACCACGAGTGCGGAACACGGGCGTGTGATATGTCACACGGGCGTGTCCCTCCACACGAGCATGTGGCCTTATTTAGGTAAAAATTTTCTAAGCGCGTAAAAGTATTTGGTTTAATTCTGAAACCCTCCGTGAGTATGTTTAGGGCTTCGTAGGCCCATAATAAGGATGTTATGATTATGAGTGAGAAGGTTGAAGTTGAAATGAAATTTTTTAGCCCGATGTTGTATGTTTAAGTAAGTTAAGTTTAGTAATGCCTCGTACCCTATTCCGGCGTCAAATATTGGTAAGGGGTGTTACATTTAGTTGTATCAGAGCTATGGTTTAGTCGGTTCTTAGACTACCGTTGCGTGTGTAAGAGTCTAGCTATACATGTCATAAACGTATATTGATAGTGTGGTCACTTTTAACATTTTTAATTGTGTTTTTGTATAGTAAATGGATCCCGACCGAGCTGCTTCTGATGACACTGCTAGTAATGTACCGGCTCCCGCGTAAGGGACCGCGCCTGTAGAGAGTAGACCCGAGACTATGGGTCAAGGAGTAGAGGCTCGGGAAGCCTTTCTCCACATGATGAGTAACTGGTACAGCGAGTTTGTACGAGTGAACCCTAATGCTCAACCTCCTCCACCCCCACCTATACCTCAGTCAGTCCCTATGGCTCCTCAAGGTAGGTGAGAATGACCAAACCCCCGGTTGATAAGATTCGAAAACAAGGGGTCGAGGAATTTAGAGCTAATATAGACGATGACCCTAAGAGAGTCGAGTTTTGGCTCGAGAACTCTATGTGGGTATTCGATGAACTCTCTTGCACGCCTGAGGAGAGCTTAAAATGTGCCGTGTCATTGCTGAAGGACTCGGCATATCGTTGGTGGAAAATGTTGACGTCGGTAGTTCCAAGGGAGAGAGTGACATTGGACTTCTTCTTAGAAGAGTTCTGAAAGAAGTACATAAGTCAGAGATTTGTAGATCAGAAATGGAAAGAGTTCCTTGAATTGATGCAAGGCAAAATGACTGTGGCAGAGTATGAGCGCGAGTTTGTTAGGCTCAGCAAGTATGCACAAGAGTGTGTGTCTACGAAAGCTATTTAGTGCAAGAGGTTTGAAGATGGGCTGGATGAGGATATCAGACTACTAGTTGGCATCTTGGAATTGAAAGAATTTGTGGTGTTGGTCAATAGAGTTTGTAAGGCTGAGGAGTTGAATAAGGAAAAGAGAAAAGCCATGATTGAGGCCCGGGATGCGAGGAAGAGGCCAATGAGTAAATCACTCCAAATTCAATCAAAAAGATCTAAAGAGACGAACCCTCGAACTACTGCTTCAGTTGGGTATTCACATCGAGATCGAAGTAATGCATATTCAGGCTCGAGAGTTCAAGCCACCTCAATGGCAAGCATGGGTAATACAAAGTCAAACAAATCGGAGTGTCCAATTTGTAGTAGGCAACATACTGGGGAGTGTTGGGGAAACAACTGTAATTGCTACAAGTGTGGTTCACCCGACCATTTAATTTGAAACTGTCCAGAGAGGGATGATAAGGATAGAAACCAAGAAGTAATAGCGAGCAATGTACCTTCGAGGGGTAAACCACAAAAGAACCGGGGAGGTGGGACTAGTAGTAGAGGTGTGCCTAGAGACTCACTGTGAGATCAGAGGGTCAAGCACCTGCAAGGACATATGCCATTCGCGCTCACAAAGAGGCATCATCTCAAGATGTGATAACGGGTACTTTTTCTCTTCATGATATCTCTATTGCTTTGATTGATCCGGGGTCTACCCATTCTTATATTTGCATGAAATTGGCATCTATTATGAGTATGATTGTTGGGTCTACGAAATTTTTAGTAAAAGTGCCAAACCCGTTAGGCAAACATGTGCTAGTTGACAAGGTGTGTAGGAGTTGTCCTTTGACAATTAGAAGTCATTATTTTTCGGCAAATCTCATGTTGTTGCCGTTTGATGAATTTGACCTGATTCTTGGTAAGGATTGGTTGACTGCTCATAATATTTTAGTAAACTGTGGTAGCAAGTTTATTGAATTGAGATGTGTAAATGGAGATGTCATTCGGGTTGAATAAAAAATCAGGTAAATCGGATAGTTTGCTGGTAGTGATTTTGTAAAACCCTTTACCTGTATTCAACTTTTGAATTGGATACCAAGCATTACCAGACTTAACTTGCTTAAACTCACAACATCAGGCCATAAAGTTTCATTCTAACTTAAAACTTTTCATTTATAATTTATAATCATAACTTCCCCATCAAGGGTCTATGAAACCCTAAACATACATCTGGAGTGATTCGGGACCAAACCGGAAATGTTCGCGCAATTAGAAAATTTTTTCTTAAACACGGCCACATGCCCGTGTGAAATGGAGCACGCCCGTGTAGGCAACCCGTGTGATCTCAAATGCCCATGTTCCTAGCCTATGTGGAATTTACTTTTTGTTTTGAGCCTACAGGGGTTTTCACACGGCCAGACACATGCCCGTGTCCCTGGCCCGTGTCCCTCACACGACCTCGACAAGCTCGTGTCTTAGCCCATCTTCCAAAAACTATGCATTATGTTTATGACGTCATCACCTCACTATGGTCACACGGCCAAGGCACACGCCCGTGTCCTTAGACCGTGTGTCAAATTAAATTCCTAATTTTAGGTGTAGACTTCACACGGCCTGGGCACACGCCCATTTCCATAGCTGTGCCTCCCACACAACTAAGACACACGGTCGTGTCTCTGCCCGTGTGTTTACTACTGAGCATACTAGCTTGTAAAACTAATATGCAGGGGACACACGGCCTAACTACACACCCATGGGGCTGACTGTGTGTCACACACGGCCTAGAAACATGTCCGTGGGACTACCCGTGTGGACTAGAATAATGCTATTTGCCAAGCTCTTTTATCCCCCTAACTCATACAACATAAATCACATTCAACCATTAACCAAGCAACCCAATCATGCATCATACACATTCATGAATAACCCCATCTTTTCATAAATTAATAACAATGAGTCATCAACCATGGCTATATACAAAAGAGTTCATCTTTAAAAGAGCCAACACAATTGGCCAAAAGAACATGACATTTCACTAAGTCTAGTCCCTATACATGCCATACTCAAAATGCTAAGTCTAAATATACCACGATGTGCTGATAATGTGGGTGATCTTCTGATTATCTTCATATCTCGAACTGGCTCTTTGACACTATAAAACAAGGGAAAAGAAAGGGAGTAAGCTTTAAGCTTAGTAAGTCTACATGTAAACAATAAACATCATACCATATGCTAATCAACCAATAACATTACCCACTATGTAAGAACAATTCCCATTATCATAAACATGCTTACTCATCTCAACTCTTACCACATTCCAACCATATAACATATAGATATTGCTCACATTTACTTGCACATATACCCTGCACTCATCACCACAAAGCCACATGAAATATTCCCTTAGACAAATTTCTCGATGAATCCTTCAAAATAATACTAGATACCCAGTGGTTTCGCACATGGCCCAACGTTAATCAGTAATAGGGTGGTATCGCACAGCCCACAAACAATAATAATTACGGTGGTTTCACGCATAGTCCACCAAATGATAATATAAACAATGGTATCGCACACAATCCCTCGTGAATAAATAATAAGGTGGTATCGCACATAGCCCACCAACAATGATAATTACGGTGGTATCGCACACAGCCCACCAAATGATAATTACGGATATTTGTCCGTACTTACATTTCTATTCCGAGGTTCACACAAGAATTACTCATTATCTAACATTTTCAATCAATTTCACAAATAAGTATTTGCATCCAAACAATGCATCAATAGGTAACATCATGAGTATTAAGGATGTATCGTTTACAAGTAAACTTACCTCGATGCAAAATGTTTTAACTGACGGTTTAGTCTGTAACCTTGCCTTTTCCTCGATCAAGGTTGTTTCCGCGTACTTCTTGATCTAAAATAATAAATTTTACTCATTTCATCACTACAATAATCATGATATATCAAAATTTCTACTTAGGCAAAAATGACCATTTTGCCCTTATACTTATGGCAAAATTATGATTTTACCCCTAGGCTCGTAAATCATTTTTAATCACATTTTCTCATTAAAAAGCCTAGCTAAACATTTATTTCTCTTACAACAATTCACAAAACCAATCATTCCATGCATTTATTACTCAATTGCAACCTTTACAAATAAGTCCCTTTTTAGGTGTTTTCTTGGTAACACCTTTCACAAAAGTTATTCCTTAACCCACCAACATTCATTTTCTTCCATAAAAACTCAGAAAACCACATAAACACTCTCATGGAAAATCCCTAGACTTTCAACCATTTTGTAAAATAGTCCCATCATTAGCTAGCTTAAGCTTTAAGAGTTCCAAAAGTACAAAAATTATCAAGAAACACCTCTAAAGTCACTTACTTGTAAGGAAATAGCTTGGCTAAAAGTTTGAGCACCAAAAACCTCTATTTTCTCTTTAATTTTCGGTGGAAGAAGGAAGGTGAATAGTGAAAGATGATATCTCCTTCATTTATCTCATTTTATCCATTTTTAACTACGTAATTTCACCAAATTTTTTACCAAAATTAATGCCTTTATCCTCCTTCGCCGGCCATCATCTTTAGGGTGGTTTATTTGCACTTTAAAGACCTCTAATTTAATATTCCATGGCTATTAGGCACTCCTAGCTTGTAAAATGAAACTTTCACACTTTATGCGATTTAGTCCTTTTTCGAAATTAAGCATACAATCACTAAAACTTAGGCACCAAAATTTTCATACATCCTTATAATCATGCTATAACACATAAAATTATATCAAAATGATTTTCTTCAACCTCGGATTAGTGGTCCTGAAACCACTATTCCAACTAGCCCCAAAATCGGGCTATTACAACTCTCCCTCCTTTAGAGGTTTTCGTCCCCGAAAATATTACCGGTAAAAAGGTTTGGTTACTGTCCCCTCATGGCTTCTTCCGTTTCCCACGTAGCCTCTTCTACACTGTGTTTTTTCCATAACACTTTCACTAAGGCTATGTTCTTATTCCTCAACTATTTAATCTCTCGAGCCAAAATCTTAATTGGTTCCTCTTCATATGTCATGTCCGATCTTATCTCAATTTCTATTGGAGGGATCATATGTAAAGGATCGGAACGATATCGCCACAACATCGACACATGAAACAGGTTGTGGATTCTCTCTAACTCTGCAGGCAAAGCCAACCGGTAAGCTACTGGCTCGATCCTTTCAATAACCTCATACAGTCCTATGAATCGTGGACTCAATTTTCCCTTTCAACCAAATCTTAATTTTTTCTTCCACAGAGATACTTTCAAAAATACTATATCGCCCACTTGAAACTCGATTTCTTTCATTTTTAAATTCACGTATGACTTTTTTCGATCTGAAGCAGCTTTCAGACTATCACGGATCATTTTCACTTTCTCCTCGATCTCTTTAACTAGATCAACCCCGTGAATTTTCTTCTAACTAAGCTCGGTCCAAGACAAGGGAGTTTGACACTTGCGACCATATAAAGCTTTGTACAGTGCCATCCGTATACTCGACTAATAACTGTTGTTGTAGGCAAACTCAACCAAAGGTAGATATTTTTCCCAACTACCTTCGAACTCTAACATAAAGCATTTGAGCATATACTCAAGAACTTGAATCACTCTTTCAGGTTAGCCATTGGTTTTAGGATGGGACGCGGTACTAAAATTCAATTTTGTACCCAAGGCTTCCTGCAACTTCTTCCAAAACCTCGAAGTATATCTTGGATTTCTATCCGAGATAATAGATATAGGCACCCCATGTAATCTCACCACCTCAGCAATATACAGCTCAGCCAACTTGTCAAGTGAGCAATCCACACGCACCGGTATAAAGTGAGTTAATTTCGTTAATCTATCAACAATAACCCACACAACATCTTTCTTTTTTGGAGTCATAGGTAACCCCATTACCAAATCCATTGTGATTCGGTCCCACTTCCACTCAGGAATCATCACTGGCTGAAGTAATCCCAAGGTACTTGATGCTTGGCTTTCACTTGTTGACAAATCAAACATTTTGTAACAAACTTGGAGATGTCTCTTTTCATACCCGGCCACCAATACATCTTCTTCAAATCATTGTACATTTTTGTGTTGCCTGGATGTACTTACAAGCAACCACTTTGTGCTTCATGTAAAATTTTACTGATTAACTCATCATCCTTAGGTACACAAACTCTATCACAAAACATCAAACAATCATTTGAACTAACCCAAAAATCAGAGTTATTCCTCGATTCACAATGAGCTCTCTTAACTTGTTTCCTACTATCATTCTTTTGAGCTTCACATATCTGCTGAAGAAATAATAGTCTAGCCCTCAACTCAGCCAATATAGCACCGCCATCAGACAATGCTAAACTCGTACTCATGGCTCTCAAAGCATACAGGGACTTTCTGCTCAAAGCATCCGTAACCACATTGGCTTTCCCCGAGTGGTAATCAATTACTAGCTCATAATCCTTCAGTAATTTGAGCCACCGTCATTGTCGCAAATTCAAATCCTTTTGGTCTATCAAGTATTTCAAACTCTTGTGGTCAATGAAGATTCAACAGTTTTCACTATACAAATAATGACGCCAAATCTTCAAAGCAAAAACAATCACTGCCAACTCCAAATCATGAGTCAGATAATTCTTCTCATGCAGTTTTAGCTGTCTCGAGGCTTAAGCCACTGCTTTACCTTCCTGCATCAACACACAGCCAAGACCATTTAATGATGCATCACTATAGACCACAAACTCCTTCCCCGAATCAGGTTGTACTAAAACTGGTACCTCAGTTAACAATGCTTTCAATCTCTCAAACTATGTTGGCATTTCTCGATCCATTCAAACTTAACATCTTTATGCAATAGTTTTTTCATCGAGGTAGCAATCATGGAGAACCCTTTTACAAATCGTCTGTAGTGCCCAACTAAACCCAAAAAGCTCCTAATCTCTGACACGTTCCTCGGCGGTTTCTATTCCACAATAGCCGAGATCTTGCTCGGATCAACTCTAATGCCCTCACCCAACACGATGTGTCCTAAGAATCTGACCTCTCGAAGCCAAAACTCGCTCTTGCTAAATTTAGCATATAGCTGCCTGTCTCTTAGAGTCTACAACACAGTTCTTAGGTGTTCTACATGTTCACTCTCATCCCGGGAATAAATTAGTATATCATCAATAAAAATGACAACGAACTTATCCAAATACGGCCAGAAGATATGGTTCATTAAGTCTATAAAAATCGTAGGAGCATTTGTTAAGCCAAATGGCATGATGAGGAACTTATAATTGCCATACCTCATTCGAAATGCAATTTTCGAAACATCGTGCTCCTTAACCCTCAACTGGCAATAGCCAGAACTTAAGTCTATCTTAAAAAACACCGTAGCTCCCTTCAGTTTGTCAAACAAATCATCTATCCTTGGAAACGGATACTTATTCTTCATTGTTACCTTGTTAAGTTGTCTATAGTCTATACATAGTCTCATCGACCCGTCTTTCTTCTTCACAAAAAGTACCGGAGCACCCCACGGTGAATAGCTCGGTCTTGCAAAACCCTTGTCCGTTAACTCTTGCAATTGAGCCTTCAATTCTTTCAACTTCAATGGTGCCATCCTATACGGAGCCACCGAAATAGGTGATGTACCCAGAACTAACTCAATACCAAACTCAACCTCTCTAACTGGAGGTAATCCGGGTAACTCTTCCGGAAACACATTCGGATACTCGTACACCACAGACACTAATTCAATCCTTACATCTGACTCTTGAGTATTCAACATAAAGGCGAGATAGGACTCGTACCCTTTTCTCATGTATTTCTCAGCTACCTAGACGAAATTACTACAGGCAAACTGTCCGATTTACCTGATTTATCCTGAATGACATCTCCATTTATACATCTCAATTCAATAAAGTTACTACCCCAGTTTACTAAAACATCATGAGTAGTCAGCCAATCCATGCCAAGAATCAAGTCAAATTCATCAAACGTCAATAGCATAAGGTTAGCTGGAAAACAATGACCTCTAATTGTCAAAGGACAATTCCTACACTTTGTCAACTAGCACATGTTTGCCTAACGAGTTAGACACTTTTACTATAAATTCCATAGACTCAACAATCATACTCATGCTAAATGCCAATGTCATGCAAATATAAGAATGGGTAGACCCCAGATCAACCAAAGCAACAACAGAAATATCTTGAAGAGTAAATGTACCCGTTATCACATCTGGAGATGATGCCTCTTCGCGAGTTCAAATGGCATAAGTCCTTACAGGTGCTCGACCCCCCGATCTCACAGCACAGTCTCTAGGTGCACCTCTACTACTAGTCCCACCTCCCAGATTCCTTTATGGCATACCCCTCGAAGATATATTGTTTGCCCTTACTTCTTGTTTTCTATCCTTCTCGTCCCTCTCTAGGTAGTTTTGAATGAAGTGGTCGGGTGAACCAAACCTGTAGCAATTACGGTTGTTTCCCTAACACTCCCCAACGTGTTGCCTACCACAATTTGGACACTCCGGTTTGTTTGACTTTGTATTACCCACGCTTGCCATTGAAGTGGCTTGAACTCTCGAGCCCGAATATGCATTACCTCGATCTCGGTGTCAATACCCAACTGAAGCATTCGTTCGAGGGTTCGTCTCTTTAGATCTTTTTGATTGAATTTGGAGTGATTTACTCATTGGTATCTTCCTCGCATATCAGGCCTCGATTATGGCTTTTCTCTTTTCCCTATTCAACTCCTCAGTCTTACAAGCTCTATTAACCAACACCACGAATTCTTTCAATTCTAAGATCCCAACTAGTAGTCTGATATCCTCATTCAGCCTATCTTCGAAGCTCTTGCACAAAATAGCTTTCGTAGACACACACTCTTGTGCATACTTGCTGAGCCTAACAAACTCGCGCTCATACTCTGCCACATTCATTTTACCTTGCTTTAATTTAAGGAATTCTTTCCGTTTCTGATCTACAAATCTCTAACTTATGTACTTCTTTCGAAACTCTTCTAAGAAGAAGTCTCAAGTCACCCTTTCCCTTAGAACTACCGATGTCAACATTTTCACAAACAATATGCCGAGTCCTTCAGTAATAAGACGGCACATTTTAAGCTCTCCTCAGGCATGCAAGAGATTTCATCGAATACCCTCATGGAGTTCTCAAGCCAGAACTCCGCTCTTTCAGGGTCATCATCTATGTTGGCTCTAAATTCCTCGGCCCCTTATTTTTGAATCTTATCGACCGGGGGTTTGGTCATTCTCACCAAATCTATACCTTGAGGAGCCATGGGAACTGGCTGAGGTATAGGTGGGGGTAGAGGAGGTTGAGCATTAGGGTTTGCTCGTACATATTCTGTGTACCAATTGCTCATCATATGGAGAAAGACTTCCCGAGCCTCTTCTCCTTGACCCATAATCTCAAGTCTACTTTCTACAAGCACGATCCCTTGCGTGAGAGCCAGAGCATTACTATCAGTGTCATCAGCAGCCTCTCGGTTGGGATCCATTTACTATACGAAAACATAGTTTAAAACTCTCAAAAGTCACCACACTATCAATTTACGTTCATGGCATGTATAGCTAGACTCTCACACACGCTACGGTAGTCCAAGAACCGACTAAACCATAGCTCTGATACCACTAAATATAACACCCCTTACCCGTATTCAACGCCTGAATCGGATACGAGGCATTACCAGACTTAACTTGCTTAAACCCACAACATCAGGCCATAAAGTTTCATTCTAACTTAAAACTTTTCATTTATAATCATAACATCTCTATCAAGGGTGTAACATCCTGAACAGGGCCTATGCATTTTTGGTTTAATTGTACGAAATGACATGTCTTACGTGTTATGAATAAATTTTGAACATTTTTGGAAACTTGAAAATGCATGAAAATGATTTAGAAATGAACATTTTTGGAAACCTGAAAATGTATGGAAATGATTTGGAAATGATTCAAAAGAGGAAAGTGAACATTTCTAGAAACTTGGAAATGTAAGGAAATGTCAAGTTTAAAGAGGCAAACGAAAATTTTTGGAAACTTAGAAATGACTTAGAAATGTCGAGTTTTAAAGTTTAAAAGAGGAAATTGAGGCAAGGTGGCCTTAAAAAAAAGTATGTGAAATTGGACACTCAAACAAGCTTGGAAAAGTGGCCTGAAGATGCCACTTAGGGCCTTTGAAAATGGCGCCACATGCAAGGGAGTTGGGCCTGAGTTCGAGTCACATGGGAAGCAAATAAAAGAAGTTTTATTTTTTGCTTCTAGAAGCACAGAGGTGGACGGCACAAGGCTTGCAAAAGAGGAGTTTTATTCTCTTTAAGATTCGGCTAATTAGGGGATAAATAAAGGATTTAATTTGGATTATTTTCAAGAGATAATAAGGATTATTCTTTATTTATTTTAAATTAAGGAGATAAAGTTATCAAATAAGGAAGAGTGGTGGCCAAGCAAAGAACTCTTAGCCTAGTAATTTCGGCACAAGGAGGAGAATTAGGCCATTCATTCATTCATTCTCTCTGCCGAAATTCTCCTAGCAAAAATCCTCTCTTCTCTTTTCTTTCTCTAAGCCGAAAATACACCTTATGTTCTAGCCGAAACTCTTTTCAAATTCCATCAGTGCCGATTCTTTCTAAAGCCTAATATTTCTCTCTTCCTTCATCTTTGAAATCGAATACCTAGAGGGCTCACAGCCGATTGTTCATCAAGTTTCTAAACCGAGTCTCTGAAGTGGTGTCAGGAGAGATCTGTCGAATTCAATACTAAAGGTAAGAATCTTGTGGTTATCGATTTATTCTCTTCTTTAAGCCGAAACATAGGATCTAATATTATTATTATTTTGGTGGCCGAAATTATAAGGAGTGTTTTGGGGTTCAGCAACTGTCGACTAAAAGGAGGAATATTTTGGGATTCATAAAGATCTAAGGTAAGAAACTATAAGATTCGGCCAAAGGACATGTTTTAAGTTTTAATGTTAGATTAAATCTAACACATGATTATAGGAATTTCGACATCCCTAGGGAGGCAAGGATACTTTTCGGGATTCAAGATTTAGAAGGTAAGTACCAAAGTAAATTCGGCCAAGGCCTATTTTGATATATAGATCTATTTACTATCTTCTCAAAAGTCAAAAACTAACCCGTGGAGTAATCTAGTGTTTAGCCGATTTCAAAGGGGAGGAATACAAAGTTTCCGGCACTTGATTCTTAATTCAAATCGGCAACAAGGTAAGTCTTAGTGTACTAATCCTACTAGGATTTGGATTTATGGCCGAATGGTTTTTTATTAAATTAGTAAGTGATTAATCAAATGTAGGAATTGAGATCTAAAGCAATAGATCGGTTCTTCAGGATTTCAAGGAATTCGTTAAGCAAATCAGGTGTGTATCCAACACTGACTTTTAATAAGATATATGGCAATATTTAACATATGCATGTTTATAAGAATGTGAACATGGCTAAGGTACCGTGTTACGGTACAAAGTACTCAGGTACGTTTCCTACTCCTACTAGGATTATGAAATATGTTATATTTAACATGTGAAAAGTGACATGAATGTGAATTTAAGTATGATATGCATAATATGAATAATATGGGGCATTCGGGTTATATGAAAAAAGGGAAGTGAATGTGGTGACTTCGGTCTCACTATCTGAATATGGTGACTTCGGTCACATTATCTGAATATGGTAACTTCGGTTACATTATCTGAATGTGGTAACTTCGGTTACATTATCTGAATGTGGTGTCTCATGACACAATTATCTGATGGCTATGCCACAAATTTTATATGGGCGATGAGCACGCCGATCGCAAATGATCGCCTTCAATGGTGTGTAGCGGATGGAGGGTTGACTTAGTAGTCCCCACGGTGTGCAGGTTGGTACGGGGATGTGTAGCGCATGGCAACTAGGTTTGGGCTCGGGTTGCATCATTATTTTATCTGTATATGAATATGCATGTGATATGATACGGTATGCCTGATCTATTAAATTTTTGTGTTGGTTACACATTGAGTTTGTTGACTCACCCCGTTGTGGGAACATGTTTCAGGTGATGAGCAATAATGGACCGGGACGGCAGAACTTGTGGTGGCCATGCTCAGCTTGAAGTTTTATCTGATTTGGGCAATTTATTTCATTTAAGTATTTCATTATTTTATTTTGGGTTTTTAATTGATGTAATAAGGCCTCCATTGAACTATGTTATTTTCTGTTCTATTTGCTTTGTTACGGCATTTTTACTTATTAAAAATTTAGTAAATTTACGTTAAAATAAACTTTAAATATTTTGTCACCTTAAATAAATGGATTTCAACACACGATAAATTGGTTTTCAAAACAAGCCCAACCCAAACAACATTTTCTTGAGAATCGCACAAGTTTTTCCCAAGGATCAAAAGAATTTTGAACCGGTTTAATCAAGGAACATACCAAATCTGGTCAAAGCTCGTGGGCCGGGTTTGGGGTGTTTCAAAGGGTATACGAAACCCTAAACATACATTTAGAGTGATTCGGGACCAAACTGGAAACTTTCTCACACTTAGAAAAATTTTGCTTAAACAAGGCCACACACCCATGTGAAATGGAACACGCCCGTGTGGGAAGGCCGTGTGATCTCACACGTCCATGTTCCTAGCCCGTGTAGAATTTATTTTTTGTTTCGAGCCTACAAGGGTTTTCACACAGCCAGACACATGCCCGTGTCCCTCACACGGCCTCGACATGCCCGTGTCTTAGCCTGTGTGCCAAACACCATGGCATTCTGTTTATGACATCATCACCTCACTATGGTCACACGGCCAAGGCACACGCCCGTGTCCTTAGACCGTGTGTCAAATTAAATTCCTAATTTTAGGTGCAGATGTAACAGTCCATTTTTGACCCTAATCAGAACAAAGGTTTCGGGACCACAAATCTGAGTCAAAAAAATATTTAAATATTATTTTCTGTGTTTATACTGTGTGAATTTATATTTGTCAAAATTTCCTGATTTAATTTTATCGTTTGAGTGTCTAATTTAATAAAAATGACTTAATTGCATGAAATGTAAAAGTAGCCTTCTATTTGATTAAGTGCTTAATTGATGTGTGTTTCTATATATGAGGCCTTATGTTGTAATTTGGCCATTAGACTTTGGTATGGACGGTTATGGGCTTAGTTTATATGGTTTACTTATAAAAATTCAAAGGTTAATTTAGTAAATAATGCATTAATATGTAATAAATAAAACAAATGAAAGATGATAGTGGGTTGTTCATCTATCCACCACCGAATATAAGAAAAGAAAAGAGAGTTTTAAGCTTTGGTTATATTCGGCCTTGATGTTCTTTAATTAAGGTAGGTTTTGGTTTCGGTTTTTTATAATTTCTATGTTTTTGATATCGTTGCTATGAAATGTACAAAGCCCATGCTTTAATATTTGATTTTGATGAATATTTTGAGTTAATCCATTGATGAATTTATGAGCTTTGTGATGTTAGATGATATATTATGAAAGATATCTTTTGGATTAATATGTTTTGTATTGGAATTTTTGATGAATTTGAGTAATTAGGGCTAAATTGTAAAAATAATAAATTAAGGGACTAAAATATAAAATAAATGAAATGTATGGACTTTTATGAGCATGGGTAACATTCGGCCTACGCAAGATGTGTGCAAATTTTTCATGTTTTGTGTTTTATGCAATAGGGACTAAATTGTAAAAAGTGTAAAATGTCAGGGGTAAAATGGTAATTTGCCCATTTATGTGTTTTTAGACTAAATTGAATAAAATGGTGTTTAAATAAGTTTAATTTGAATATGTTTAGATCAAGAACCAAAGAAAATGAATTTGGATCGGGGGAAAACAAAAATAATCAAATAGTCATTTATTCCGTCCGTCGATATCCGAGGTAAGTTTATAAGCAAATAAATGTTGTTAGTTTTGAATATATGTGAACTTTATGCTGAATTGAATTTTATGAATGTATTTAATTGATGGTCGAATGTCTATATGCTTGAGAGCAATGTTTTCGACATAGATTTGATCTAGTTACGATGTTCGGAAGCCCCGTACGAACCTTAGGAATAGATAGGATACATATGTCATGACATAGGATTCTGTTATGTGTTATCGTGTAAGACCACATCTGGGACATTGGCATCGTATTTGATTTGAGTAAGACCCTGTCTGGGACAGTGGCACCAATATGTGATTACATGTAAGACCACGTCTGGGACGTTGGCATTGTACGAACCTTTCGACTATTTGAGTATCCTTTTTAATTTCGAATGGTTCAACGGGCATTAACAACTTATGATTGAATGTGAAATTGAGCTAAAATGTTCAAGTATGTGCCAATTTTTATGCTATTGAAAATAAGGTAAGCTTTTTATTTGAAATGGTAATATAAATTATATGTAATACAAAGTGAATTATGTGTATATATGAATGCTCATATTCAGCCAAATGATGTATATGTTATGTTAAAAGTGAGAATTATTTATGTTCATGAGTATATGTGCATTCGGCTATATGATGTTAAAATGCTAATGTATTTTTGATTATATACAAAATTGTGAGTGTAAAATATGTACATTTAGTTAAGGTTTGGATTGATTCGGCTAATTGAATATAATGTTAATGTTTATTTGGAAAATTATTTGCTTATGACTTACTAAGCTTTGATAGCTTACTGTGTGTATTTGCTTTACGTTTTATAGATTTTGGAAGTTGGTTACCAGCTCGAGGATCGTCAGAGAATTCTATGACACTATCGACTTTTTTTAGTATTTTGTTAAAAGCTGAACTTGAACTTATGGCATGTATAGGCTTGCTTATGTTTTTGGTTAGTTTTGAGATTGTACATATTTAAAGCCATGCGAAAATGGCTTGATCATTATGTTTAAGCTTGGTTTTATATGTTCTTGGTTAAATGCTTAATGTGTTTGATTTCTATGCTTGAAATCAATTATGCTTGATTATGGTTTAAGTATAATTTGGAAGTAACATCATGTTTATATAATGTGATGCTTAGTTATGTGTTTCGGCAATAAGGTAAGTAATGGAGGTTAGTTGAGTTAAGGTATGATATGTGTTAGTTAGGTAATAGGCATGTAATATATATATGCATATGATGTACTTGAAATATGTTTGAATTGTAAATGTAATTCATTATATGATTCGACTTAGTAATGAAGTAAATGAATGAATACGTATATTGGTTGTAAAATGGTTAATTGTTAGGTTTGAAATGGTAAACTTCATGGGTATTTGGTTTAGAAATGGTGAACAGTTGTGTATAAGCATATTCGACTTTGGCATTAAATTTATATTGATAAGTACGCAATATGATATATGGTGTGTATGTAATGTTGAGTGCTCTTAGTTGAATTGATAGAATGGATTTGATGTATTTGGTATGTTTAAATTTGGCTAATGTATTTAGATTATGACCATTCGAATAGTGAATTATATAAAGTTTTAACACGATGGTTATATGCCAATTTGGTAAGTTAGACTATAAACTTTATTAAGAAAGATAGAGCAAATCATATACCATTTTGATAGTTGTATGAATGAGCATATGAAACTTGTTATATAGCCTACGAATTTGGTAGTTGAATTGGTTATTGAATATGCAAAATGAATATGCTATAATTTGTATTTAATGCATTAAACAAATGGTTCATTTTACTATGGTGATATGCGTATAATGTAATAATGGCTAAAATCTATTATTTACCATTTTGTGAAAAATGATAATACTGTATATGATAATTGATTATAAGTTATGTTATATGGTTTGTTTAGTTAATATGCACATGTGAAGAGGTATGAAGTAGAATATTTGACGTATAAAATGATAAGACATATGCTTGAATGTCAATATGTAACAGACCAATTTTGACACTAATCGGAACGGTGGTTTCGGGACCACGAATCCGAGCCCGAGAAATGTTCAAATAACTTATTCTATGTCTATTATATGTGAATGAAAATGTGTGAAAGTTTCGTAGAAAAATTTTATCGTTTAGGTGCTTAATTTGATAAAAAGGATTTAATCGAGAAAACACAAAAGTTGCATGCTAAAGTGAAAGGTGCTAAATTGTTTGTGGCTTTTTAAGTGGATGTACTAAAAGGGCAATTAGCCCATACACTACAAAGAGGGACGGCAATGGGCCTTTTTATCACAAAATTGATGTTATTTTAGTATAATTATAAGTTATATTAGTGTGTTAATAAATATGTTAAAATATGTGTTTGTTTTAACATAAAATAATAAAAACAAGTGGGAAGAAAGAGAACCTTACCTTACTCATCTTCTTGGCCGAAAGTTGGAGGAAGAAACTCCATTGTTGGAGCTTGAAATTTCGGCACTTTGGGGCTTAATTAGGGGTATGTATTTTGCTTAGTTTTTGATAATTTTTACATTTTTGGAATGGTTGCTTTGAATCCTATACAACCCATGTGGAAATTTTTGAGATTTTGGCACATTAAAATTCGGCTATGGTTGTATATGTATGACTTGGAATGTTTGATAGTAGATTTCAATTAGTATGTGTTAAATAATCCTCTTTTGAATTAGAAGTTGTGATGAAATTGGATGTTAGGGATTTATTTGAAAAAAATAAAAAGTTTGAAGGACTAAAACATGAAATAAATGAAATGCATGGACACATATGGCTATAGGGGATATTCGCCAAGCTATAGTGTTGGAAAATTTTTGCATATTTTGTGTTTTGTGTAAATTGGACCAATTTGTAAAATGGGAAACATTACGGGCAAAATGGTAAATTGCCCATTTGTGTGTGTTGGGACTAAATTGAGATAAAATGCGATTAAATGAGCTAAATTCTAATGTGTTTTAGATCAAGAGCAAAGAAAAACGAAATTAGACCGGGGAAAGACGAAGGTTCTCGAATAGCCGATTCGCATTTTACTATCGACAACCGAGGTAAGTCCTTTAGTTAAACCGTGTCAAAGAATTAATTATGGTTATCTTGAATATTAAAAATTGATGGATGTTAGTATCCATTTACATCATGGCCGAATGTATATTGACATATTAGGTTGATGATTTATGTTGAGTATGTGATGGGAATTGTTGGATTGTATAATGATAAAATGGTTTTGTTGGTCCAATGTGAGTGAGCCCAATTGAATTAGATGAGTTTATAATAGTCATGAAGTGTGTTGGTAATGTTTAACTCAGATTGACGTGACTCGGGCTTTTACGCCTAGCGTGCCTTGTGCCGGTGTTATTTATCGGGCTTTTACGCCTAGCGCGTGCCTTGTGCCTGTTATTTATCGGGCTTTTACGCCTAGCGTGCCTTGTGCCTGTTACATTTCGGGCTTTACGCCTAGCGTGTTTGATGCCTGATGTATTTTACAAAAGAGAAATCGAATCTTTGTTCAAGACAACTTAAAGCTAATTTATTGAGTATATGATTCGTAAGCATGTAAGGTATGTTATGCTTAATATCACTTGAGTCGAATTAATATTATGAGAATTGTGTTATATGTGTTGAAGTTAATATTGATGGGTGTAATATGATGGAATTCGAGTTAGAATGTGCTATTATGGAACAATTGGTTTTCAAGTATAAATGCTAAGAAAGGAGATTTTCATGCGATATGTTTATATGAATTTTAATGAAATGATTTCTACCTTACTTGGGTTATTGAATTTCTAGTATTCGGCCTTGTATAAGTAATTTACTTAAGTGCTTATGTGGAATACAATAAGTTGGAAGTTTTAATTTCAATTATTTGTATGTTTTATTAACATGAGATTAGGACTTACTAAGCTAGTAAGCTTACTAGTGTGAAATGTTCTCCTTTGTTTTATAGATTAGGTGCAAGCTACAAGCTCGTCGGGATCGTTCGGAAAGCCGTCCACGCTATCAAACTGTTTTGGTACTCTTTCATTTTGGTTTTTCCAAAGAAGGCATGTATAGGAAAGACTTTGTCTAAGTTTGACGAAAACTTTGGTTCATGTTTGTAATAGCCATGCGAATATGGCTAAATTTTTAGTCAAGTATGCTTTTTGGGACTTTGGTTATAAATGATGGTGCTCTTTTAAATCGATGATGTTATGATATTATGCGAATGATTTAGGTATAAGTTAAAATTGCGTAAATGGTTAAGATGCATGGATGGTACGAATTATATGTGAGTATATTCGGTTATAAGCTAGTAATCATATCTTGTAAAGAAACAGTTTTTAGTAATAGCAGTGATGTAGTTTTGAAAAATCACCAAAAATAGGATAAGTTGAATTAGAAGGTGAATAAGGTATAGAACCAAAGCTTATTGTGTCTATTTTGATATGAAAGAAACAGAGTAGGCAAAGGAGTTTTATGTTATGAGATATTTAAATTTTAGTGAGACTTGATCTGAATGAATTCGTGAATCCATGTTCTGTCTTGGAAAAATTGTTAAAAATTGTACAAAAATAATTAGGGAGCATGGTTTATTTGAAATCCTTGATGAGTCTATTTTTAATAGGAATAAACAAGAACATTATTGAAAATTTGTGCTATGAGATAAATGAGTTTTTGTAATGATAGGTCGAATCACAACAAAGAAAAAGGGGTAACTTTGATGAATAAACTGTACCAATTGGCCACATGAAAAATTCTAGAACAATTATGGTAAAAAGTTATATGAGTCTAGTTTCAAGGAAAATTTACGGATCCAAATTTCGAGTTTTGTAACTCGAGTTATGGTCAATTTAGTCAGCATGACGCAGTTAGACAGCTTTAAAACTTTATGTTCCGAACTTGTAGTTGAGTCTTGTAATGCCACATACTCGACTCCGGGTAAGGTTTCGGGTAAGGGGTGTTACATTTGATTGGTATCAGAGCTTACGGTTTAGTCGATTCTAGGACTACCGTAGCGCGTGTGAGTCTAGCTATACATGCCTTTATTATATGTTGATAGTGTGGTGACTTCTGACAGCCTGAACTTTGTTTTATATAGTAAATGGACACTGATCCTGAAAGAGCGATGAGTGATGATGTAGAGAGCGTAGCGCTTTGACCGCACACGGATCAGCGCCGTGAGACTCTCGACTGTGCTTTCGGTAGCCACGAAAGAGAGACTAAACAAGCCTTTTATCGATGATGAATGAGTGGTTTGCCTAATTTATTCAAAATAACCCACTGCATACACCAACCCCACCCCGAATAATCCAACTCCGATTCCTTCAACACCCCCGATGATAGATCCGATGAGATTTAGTAGGCCCCAAGTTGATAAAATTCAAAAATTTGGGGCCGAAGAATTTAAAGCCAATGATGATGATGACGCAGACAGAGCCGAAATGTGGCTTGATAACACTATTCGGTACTTGATGAGCTATCTTGTACTCAAATGAATGCCCAAGTGTGCTATATCCTTCTTCATGGGACACTTTGCATATCACCGTGGAATACACTAGTATCAATGGTTCCGAAAGAAAAAGTGACACAGGATTTCTTTCAAAATGAATTTCAAGAAGTATATTAGCCAAAGATTCATTGATCAAAAACGAAAGGAGTTCCTTGAGTGAAAACAGGGGCGAATGACCGTAAATTAATATGAAAGAAAATTTGTCGCTCAAAGAGATATGCTAGAGAGTGTGTTTCTCTTCAAGCTATTATGTGTAAAAGATTTGAAGATGGCCTAAATGAAGATATAAAGATGTTTGTTGGCATTCTTGAAATTCAAGAGTTTGTGACTTTAGTTGAGAGAGCTTGCAAAGCTGAAGAGCTCGGGAAAGAGAAAAGAAAGGCTGAGATAGAAGCTAGAGACATTCATAAAAGACCTTCGGGTAAGGTCTTCAATTCCACATCCAAGAAGTCTAGAGACGATTACAGCCAACATAAAGCTACTACAGATCCACCTAGACAGGATCGACCTCCTATGAGCTCTCGAGCTACCTCGATAGCCAGTGTTGGTAACGTCCCTCAGAATAGAGCTGAATACAAGCACTCTGGGAAATGGCACTCAGGGAGTTGTAGATTTCATGATCGGTCTTGCTATAAATGTGGATCGTCAGATCATTTTATTAGAGAATGTCCAAGGTTAGCTGAGCAAAATACAGTTCAGAACACTAAGCCGAGCAACACATTGATGCGAGGTAGACCACCCAGACATTCAGGCAATGTAGGTGGAAGTCAGAAAGGAATGAAGAACACTATAGTTCGATCTGAGGCTAGAGCTCCGGCTAGAGCATATGCTGCACAAGCTAGAGAGGATGCTTCCTCCCCCGACGTCATTACCGGTACTTTCACCCTTTATGACACTACTGTAATTGCATTAATTGATCCTGGTTCGACTCACTCATATGTGTGTGAAACTTTAGAATTCGGAAAGACTCTGCTAGTTGAGTCTACCGAGTTTGTGATATGTGTGTCCAACCCTTTGGGTAGATATGTGCTTGTTAATAAAGTGTGTAGAGGTTGCCCGTTGATGACTCGGGATTATTGCTTCCCAGCTGATTTAATGTTGTTGCCCTTTGACGAATTTGATATAATCTTGGGTATGGACTGGTTAACTTCACATGAGGCAGTAGTGGATTGTAAAAGAAAGCTTATCGATTTGAAATGTCGAAACGGTGAGACCATCAGAATTAAATCCTGTGATGTAAATGGGTTGCCTATAGCAATATCTTCAATGTTAGCCCGGAAGTATGTGAGAAAGGGATGTGAAGCTTATTTGGCTTATGTACTGGATAATAAGATGTCCGAGAAACAAATTGAATCAGACGATGGTGTGCAAATACCCCGATGTGTTTCTGAAGAACTACCGTTTACCCGAAGACGAGAGATTGAGTTCGGCATTGAGTTAGTGCCGGGTGCGGCTTCGATTTCGATAGCTCCGTACCGAATGGCACCTACTGAATTAAAAGAGTTAAAAGCGCAGTTGCAAGAGTTGATGATAGGGGCTTGCACGCGACCGAGTTTTTCTCCGTGGGGTGCACCGGGTTTTATTTGTGAAAAAGAAAGATGGGATTATGCGAATGTGTATCGACTACCAAGCAACTAAATAAGGTAACTATAAAGAATAAGTACCCGTTACCTCGGATTGATGATTTATTTGATCGATTGAAGGGGCTTGATGTTTTTGAAAATAGATTTGAGATCGGGCTATTATCGATTCATGAGTCGAGATTCGGATGTGCCAAAGATCGCATTCGAGCGAGGTACTGGACACTATGAGTTTTTGGTTATGCCTTTTGGACTTACTAATGCACTGCTTGCTTTTATGTACCTAATGAACCGAGTCTTCCGAAGCGGTTTTAGATCGGTTTGTAGTAGTGTTTATTGATGATATCTTGATCTACTCCAAAATGAAACGGAACATGCTGAGCATTTGAGATTAGTACTACAAACTTTGAGAGATCAACGATTGTATGCAAAGTTCAGTAAGTGTGAGTTCTGGATGAATGAAGTTAACTTCTTGGGTCATGTTGTTTCGATGTCAGGTATTCGGGTGGATCCAAACAAAATAGCAGCCATACTCGATTGGAAACCACCAAAGAATGTTTCCGAGATCCGAAGTTTCCTAGGCCTTGCGGGATATTATAGACGATTTGTAAAAGGTTTTTCTGTAATAGCTACACCTTTGACGAGACTACTACAAAAAGATGTCAAATTTGAGTGGTCAGAAAGGTGTCAGAAAAGTTTCGAGCAGTTGAAAGCCCTTTTGACCGAAGCCCCAGTGTTAACTCAGCCTGAATCGGGTAAAGAATTTATTATTTTTAGCGATGCTTCCTTGAATGGGTTGGGTTGCGTTTTAATGCAAGAAGGCAAGGCGATAGCCTACGCTTCGAGACAATTAAAGCCGCATGAGAAAAATTATCCAACTCACGATCTGGAGTTAGCAGCCATTGTGTTCGCATTGAAAATTTGGCGTCACTATTTATTTGGTGAAAAATGTCACATTTATTCAGATCACAAAAGTTTAAAATATTTGATGACTCAGAAAGATCTAAACTTGAGACAACGCAGATGGTTAGAATTGCTGAAAGATTATGAACTAGTGATTGACTACCATCCGGGAAAAGCTAATGTTGTTGCGGATGCGTTAAGCCGAAAATCATTATTTGCTCTTCGTACATTGAACGCACAGGTGACTATGTCTGATGATGGTTCGATCATAGCCAAGTTACGAGCAAGACCGATGTTTATTCAGCAGATTTGTGATGCACAGAAAGTTGACAAAAAGTTGATTGCTATTCGGAGTCATTGTGGAAGTGGTACAAAATCAGATTTTCAGATTGATGCAAATGATTGTTTGAATTATAAAGGCCGATTGTGTGTTCTAAGGAACTCAGATTTGATACAGATGATCCTATGTGAGGCTCATAGTGGTCGACTATCGATACACCCGGGTAGCACTAAAATGTATAACGATTTAAAGCAATTCTATTGGTGGCCTGGCATGAAACGAGATATATCCGAGTTTGTTTCTAAGTGCTTAATCATCAACAAGTAAAAGTCGAGCATCAGTACCGTCCGGACTACTTCAACCAATCATGATACCCGAATGGAAATGGGATAGAATTACAATGGATTTTGTATCCGGTTTTCCTATGACACCGAGTAAGAAAGATGCCGTATGGGTTATCGTTGATAGATCGACTAAATCAGCTCATTTTGTACCGCAGACGCGCTCGACTATTCACTTAATAAGCTTGCCGAATCAGTATGTGTCACAGATTGTAAGGTTGCACGGTGTACCGAGTTCCATTGTTTCAGATAGAGACCCGAGATTCACATCGCGGTTTTGGAAGAGATTGCAAGATGTTCTAGGTACTAAACTCCATTTTAGTACGACCTTCCATCATCCGCAAACAGGACGATCGATCACCGAGCGAACTATTTTGATACTTGAGGACATGTCAAGTGTTGCGTTCTCGAGTTTGAAGGTGCGTGGGAACGATACCTACCTTTGATTGAATTTGCTTACAATAATAGTTTCCAATCTAGCATAAAAATGGCGCCTTATGAAGCCTTATGCGGGCGAAAATGTCGCACACCATTGTACTGGACTAAGCTCAGTGAAAATAAGATATACGGGGTTGATTGGATTAAAGAAACAGAACAGAAAGTGGTTCTTATCAGGAATAATTTGAAAGCTGCTTCGGATCGTCAAAAGTCTTATGCCGATTTGAAGCGTAAGGACATTGAATTTCAAGTCGGAGATCGGGTGTTCTTAAAAGTTTCTCCGTGGAAGAAAATACTCCGTTTTGGTTGGAAAGGCAAGTTGAGTCCGAGATTTATCGGACCGTATGAAATCATCGAGTGTATAGGGCCTGTTGCTTATAGATTGAAATTGCCCCTTGAATTAGAAAAGATACACAATGTATTTCACGTTTCGATGCTTCGCAAATACAGATCGGATTCGTCCCATGTGATCACACCGTCAGAGATTGAAATTCGATCTGATTTGACATATGATGAGGAACCGATCCGTATCTTAGCTTGGGAAATAAAAGAGTTAAGAAATAAAAGAATTCCATTAGTAAAGATTCTATGGAATCGTCACGGAGTTGAAGAGGCTACGTGGGAGCCTGAGGACTCAATGAGGCAACAATATCCAAACTTATTTAATGGTAAGATTTTCGAGGACGAAAATCCTTAAGGGGGGAGAGTTGTAACAGATCAATTTTGACACTAATCGGAACGGTGGTTTCGGGACCACGAATCCGAGCCCGAGAAATGTTCAAATAACTTATTCTATGTCTATTATATGTGAATGAAAATGTGTGAAAGTTTCGTAGAAAAATTTTATCGTTTAGGTGCTTAATTTGATAAAAAGGATTTAATCGAGAAAACACAAAAGTTGCATGCTAAAGTGAAAGGTGCTAAATTGTTTGTGGCTTTTTAAGTGGATGTACTAAAAGGGCAATTAGCCCATACACTACAAAGAGGGACGGCAATGGGCCTTTTTATAACAAAATTGATGTTATTTTAGTATAATTATAAGTTATATTAGTGTGTTAATAAATATGTTAAAATATGTGTTTGTTTTAACATAAAATAATAAAAACAAGTGGGAAGAAAGAGAACCTTACCTTACTCATCTTCTTGGGCGAAAGTTGGAGGAAGAAACTCCATTGTTGGAGCTTGAAATTTCGGCACTTTGGGGCTTAATTAGGGGTATGTATTTTGCTTAGTTTTTGATAATTTTTACATTTTTGGAATGGTTGCTTTGAATCCTGTACAACCCATGTGGAAATTTTTGAGATTTTGGCACATTAAAATTCGGCTATGGTTGTTATGTATGACTTGGAATGTTTGATAGTAGATTTCAATTAGTATGTGTTAAATAATCCTCATTTGAATTAGAAGTTGTGATGAAATTGGATGTTAGGGATTTATTTGAAAAAAATAAAAAGTTTGAAGGACTAAAACATGAAATAAATGAAATGCATGGACACATATGGCTATAGGGGATATTCAGCCAAGCTATAGTGTTGGAAAATTTTTGCATATTTTGTGTTTTGTGTAAATTGAACCAATTTGTAAAAATGGGAAACATTAGGGGCAAAATGGTAAATTGCCCATTTGTGTGTGTTGGGACTAAATTGAGATAAAATGCGATTAAATGAGCTAAATTCTAATGTGTTTTAGATCAAGAGCAAAGAAAAACGGAATTAGACCGAGGAAAGACGAAGGTTCTCGAATAGCCGATTCGCATGGACTATCGACAACCGAGGTAAGTCCTTTAGTTAAACCGTGTCAAAGAATTAATTATGGTTATCTTGAATATTAAAAATTGATGGATGTTAGTATCCATTTACATCATGGCCGAATGTATATTGACATATTAGGTTGATGATTTATGTTGAGTATGTGATGGGAATTGTTGGATTGTATAATGATAAAATGGTTTTGTTGGTCCAATGTGAGTGAGCCCAATTGAATTAGATGAGTTTATAATAGTCATGAAGTGTGTTGGTAATGTTTAATTGTATTGACGTGACTCGGGCTTTTACCCTAGCGTGCCTTGTGCCGGTGTTATTTATCGGGCTTTTACGCCTAGCAGGCCTTGTGCCGGTGTTACTTATCGGGCTTTTACGCCTAGCAAGCCTTGTGCCGGTGTTACATTTCGGGCTTTTACGCCTAGCAGGCTTGATGCCGGTGATGTATTTTACAAAAGAGAAATCGAATCTTTGTTCAAGACAACTTAAAGCTAATTTATTGAGTATATGATTCAGGTAAGCATGTAAGGTATGTTATGCTTAATATCACTTGAGTCGAATTAATATTATGAGAATTGTGTTATATGTGTTGAAGTTAATATTGATGGGTGTAATATGATGGAATTCGGGTTAGAATGTGCTATTATGGAACAATTGGTTTTCAAGTATAAATGCTAAGAAAGGAGATTTTCATGCGATATGTTTATATGAATTTTAATGAAATGATTTCTACCTTACTTGGGTTATTGAATTTCTAGTATTCGGCCTTGTATAAGTAATTTACTTAAGTGCTTATGTGGAATACAATAAGTTGGAAGTTTTAATTTCAATTATTGGTATGTTTTATTAACATGAGATTAGGACTTACTAAGCTAGTAAGCTTACTAGTGTGAAATGTTCTCCTTTGTTTTATAGATTAGGTGCAAGCTACAAGCTCGTCGGGATCGTTCGGAAAGTCGTCCACGCTATCAAACTGTTTTGGTACTCTTTCATTTTGGTTTTTTCAAAGAAGGCATGTATAGAAAAGACTTTGTCTAAGTTTGACGGAAACTTTGGTTCATGTTTGTAATAGCCATGCGAATATGGCTAAATTTTTAGTCAAGTATGCTTTTTGGGACTTTGGTTATAAATGATGGTGCTCTTTTAAATCGATGATGTTATGATATTATGCGAATGATTTAGGTATAAGTTAAAATTGCGTAAATGGTTAAGATGCATGGATGGTACGAATTATATGTGAGTATATTCGGTTATAAGCTAGTAATCATATCTTGTAAAGAAACAGTCTTTAGTAACAGCAGTGATGTAGTTTTGAAAAATCACCAAAAATAGGATAAGTTGAATTAGAAGGTGAATGAGGTATAGAACCAAAGCTTATTGTGTCTATTTTGATATGAAAGAAACAGAGTAGGCAAAGGAGTTTTATGTTATGAGATATTTAAATTTTAGTGAGACTTGATCTGAATGAATTCGTGAATCCATGTTCTGTCTTGGAAAAATTGTTAAAAATTGTACAAAAATAATTAGGGAGCATGGTTTATATTTTTGAAATCCTTGATGAGTCTATTTTTAATAGGAATAAACAATAACATTATTGAAAATTTTTGCTATGAGATAAATGAGTTTTTGTAATGACAGGTCAGAATCGTCAACAGTGAAAAAGGGGTAACTTTGATGAATAAACTGTACCAATTGGCCACATGAAAAATTCTGGAAAAATTATGGTAAAAATTTATATGAGTCTAGTTTCAAGGAAAATTTACGGATCCAAATTTTGAGTTTTGTAACTCGAGTTATGGTCAATTTAGTCAGCATGACGCAGTTGGACAGCTTTAAAACTTTATGTTCCGAACTTGTAGTCGAGTCTTGTAATGCCACATACTCGACTCCGGCAAAGGTTTCGGGTAAGGGGTGTTACACAATATGTATGCGCATGCTATTTATAATGTAATTAGCTTATCTTATTACTTTGATAATTTAAATGCATGAATGAAGTTTGTATAGGATTCGAATAGTATAATTATGATTATATGCACGATATGGATCTGGTTAAATTTTGAGGTACGAATTGTAATTGTTTTATGATTTATAATCTATGTTTATTGTTTAATCAGACATATGAATTAATTTTACGAATATGACATGTGTGCATATGTGATTGCTCTGAAGTGGTGTCTTCTTTAGTAATGCCTCCTAACCCTAATCCGGCGGCGGATACGGGATAGGGGTGTTATAGCAGACTTCACACGGCCTGGGAACACGCCCATGTCCATGGCCGTGCCTCCCGCACGGCTGAGACAGACGGTCGTATCTGTGCCCATGTGTTTACTACCTAGCATATTGACTTGTAAAACTAACATTCAGGGGACACACGGCCTATCCACACACCCATGGGGCTGACCGTGTGTCACACACGGCCACGACACATGCCCATGTGCCTACTCATGTGGACTAGAACAAAGCTATTTGCCAAGCTCTTTTATCCCCCTAACTCATAGAACATAAATCACATTCAACCATTAACCAAGCAACCCAATCATGCATCATATACATTCATGAATAACCCCATCTTTTCATAAATTAATAACAATGAGCCATCAACTATGGCTATATACAAAAGAGTTTATCTTTAAAAGAGCCAACACACTTGGCCAAAAGAACATGACATTTCACTAAGTCTAGTCCCTATACATGCCATACTCAAAATGCTAAGTCTAAATATACGATGATGTGCTGATAGTGCGGGTGATCTTCTGATTATCTTTATATCCCGAGCTGGCTCTTTGACACTATAAAACAAGGGAAAAGAAAGGGAGTAAGCTTTAAGCTTAGTAAGTCTACATGTAAACAACAAACATCATACCATATGCTAATCAACCAATAACATTACCCACTATGTAAGAACAATTCCCAATATCATAAACATGCTTACTCATCTCAACTCTTACCACATTCCAACCATATAACATATAGATATTGCTCAAATTTACTTGCACATATACCCTGCACTCATCTCCACAAAGCTACATGAAATATTCACTTAGAAAAATTTCTTGATGAATCCTTCGGAATAATACTAGGTACCTGGTGGTTTCGCACACAGCCCACCGTTAATCAATAATAGGGTGGTATCGCGCATAGCCCACAAACAAGAATAATTACTGTGGTTTCACACATAGCCCACCAACATATAAAAGATGGTACCACACACCGCCCGTCGTGAATAAATAATAGGGTGGTATCGCACATATCCCACCAACAATGATAATTACGATGGTATCGCACACAGCCCACCACCAAATGATAATTACGGATATTTGTCCGTACTTACATTTCTATTCAGAGGTTCATACAAGAATTACTCATTATCTAACATTTTCAATTAATCTCACAAATAAGTATTTACATCCAAACAATGCATTAATAGGTAACATCATGAGTATTAAGGATGTATCGTTTATAAGTAAACTTATCTCAGTGCAAAATGTGTTAACTAATGGTTTAGTCTGTTGTAACATCCTGAAATTGGGCCTAGTAGGATTGGGCCCATTGGGCCTTGAGTGTAGGAGTGTTTAAAATTTTGAGAACAAGAGAATGGCATTATTACAAATTGGACTTATTAGTTAAGTGAATTTGGAAGGTTACGAGGTTTCTATGAAGTCTCAGGTTTAATTGGGCCTTAGGAAAAATTTGGTATTTTAGCACTTTAAGGAGAGATGGTAAGTAGCTTCAAGACTTATAGAAATAAATGAGTAATGTGCTTGCACAAAGGAGCTTATGGTAAAGGGGATATGGTGCCACATGAAGGACTTTGAGGGAAGAGGTTCAAATCCCATTGTGTGCAAACTTTAACTATTATTTTTGCACTCTTTCCTTAAGTGTCGGCCAAGCATGTAAATAAAGCAAGGTGGACTTTTTATTTTTGGCAAGATGGCTAAGGAAAATAGGAAATGATGAATGTGAGGAAAGAAATCAAGAGAAAGGGGAAAGTAGGGGGAACATGTGGACTTTTTGAAGGGATGTATTGTGGAAAGGGTGGTTGGCAAAATTTTGACTATTAGGGACATGAATGTGGACGGTTTTGGGGCTAAAGGGGGTGATAGCCGAATTTTTCTAGGAGTTTTTGGCAAAGCTAGTGCTCGAGAGGTTGTTCTCTTTAGTTTTTTGTATCATTCTCTTTCTCTCCAAATTTCCTCTTCTCTTTGCCGAATTTTCAAGCCTTTAGTGTGCATTTTTGTTTCTTCTTTTCTTCCTTGTTGCCGAAAGTACCTAAGCCTTGGAGATCAAATTGTTCACTCATTTTCCTTTGGAAAAAAACCGAACCCTTCATTTCTTCTTTATCGTTCTTCTCATCTGTATTAACACTCACTCCTTTGATCAATCGGTAAGTGGTTCTATTCAAACATTTTTATTTTTCTTTCTCCTAGCCGAAGATATGTCTTGGTATGGGATGGTCCTTTTAACCGAGACCATCATTTTATTCTACCCTCTCAAACGAGATTATTTTCTCTTTTTTCATAGTGTTTTAAGTGGGAGACCGTGTATTGCTCTAGCCGAAGTCAAATGGTGGAAATTGGATCCAATATCGATAAGGTAAGGGGGTTCATTTTGGATTTTTCGTTATATCTCTATTTGGCTATGTTGCAAATCGGATTGAAGTTTCGGCTAATCGATTATGTTTTAGGGATGAAATCACTCAATATATCCTATTTGCAAATCCTTCGGATATAGTGGGTCAACGAAGAGTGGTTCTTTAGGGAATCCTAATCAAGGTGTGTAATCCCGTACTGTAATCCCGTACTTTCCGTATACATATCTGAAATGGTGTGTAATCTCACACTTGTCTGAAAGTTTGTATGAAATATTCTGTGAATCAGTCGAAATACCGCAAAAACCAAAAACCGGCATCTGTGATCACTCGGCCGTGCGTATGATCGTAGTGGTAATCGTATTTTTGTAATAAAATAGTTTCAGTTAGAAGTAGTGACGTGTATTTGAAAAATCACAAAAAATAGAAGAAAGGGAATTAGAAAGTGAATAAGATATCTAATTAAATCTTACTGGGTCTATTTTAATATGGAAGAAACGGAGAAGGAAAAGGAATTTTATATTCTGAGATATGTTAATTTTAGTGAGACTGGTTCTGAATGACTTTGTGGTTTCCTAATCTATTTTGGAAAAATCATATAAAATTGTACAAAGTGAAGTATGAGTTATATACAGATTACTTAGTGAGTCTATTTTCAACAGAAACAGGTGGGAGCAACATATGAAAACTGTACAGTGAGATATTTGAATTTTGGGTAAGAGAGGTCAGAATCATTGGTCAATGAAACGAGGGAAATTTTAAGGAATAAACTGTACTAAATGGTTAAGCCAAAAATTCTGGAAAAATTTTAGTAAGAAGATATATGAGTCTAGTTTCAAGGAAAATTTACGGATTTAGATTTCGAGATTCCTAACTCGAGTTATAGTCAATTTGGTTAGTATGACGCAGATGGACAGTTTCAATTTTTATGCCCCAAATTAGTAGTTAAGCCTGGTTTGCGAAATTTACCAAAATACCCTTCATGGGTAAATTACCGAAATACCCCTGGGTTGCGAGATTACCGTATTACCCTTAGTGGGTAAAATTACCGATTTACTAAAATGCCCCTAATGGGCCGATTTGTTATATTGCCTTAATGGGATGAATTGTTATATTGCCTTAATAGGTCGATTTGATAGATTGTTATAATGGGCCGATTTACCGAAATGTCCTTATGGACCGATTTACCGAAATGCCCTATGGGTCAGATGATCGTATTACTTTAATGAGCTGATTCATAAAAAGTATTCAATAAGATAATGGATGTTGTTTTTTTTATGAATGTTTTATGATTATGTATGTTGCATCTTTACATATTGCATGGGATGGGAAAATATGAATGAAGAGAAGTATAGACCGGTGGCATTGCCACAAATACAGATAAAGGCTATGTGCCAATATAAACGCGATTTGGCTTTGTGCCATTGTGATTAAGGCTATGTGCCAATATAAACATGATTTTGGCTTTGTGCCATCGTGATTAAGGCTGTGTGCCGATTATATTACCGTATATGAATCTAGTGGCTCAGCCACAAATTTTATAAATGGTAGCTTGACTGCAAATTGGAGAGACTGGCGAGGTGGGTTGACTAGATCCCCACAGGAGAGATTGGCTGGTACAGGTGGAGAGATTGGCTGGATGGGATGGGTTGCATTCATTTCATTCAATTATTATTATTGTAAATGGGCTTAGGCCTAAATTATTGCTTAATGGAATTTAAGCCCAATGGATAACGGTAAGGGGATTTCACACTGAGTTCTTGTAACTCACCCTCCTTTCTCTTAACCCTTGTAGGTAATGCTTGATGATATGGTTTATTTGGACTTTAGACTTCTTTCTCATTTATTTTATTACTTTACTATTTTGGGTTAAATGTTGTAATAAGGCCTCTGGACTATTTTTATTTTGCTTTATGGTTGGGATGTTTTTATTATTTTTCTTAAATTGTTTAAAAAGGGAATTTTTTGAAAACATAAATAATAGTTTCCAAAATCGAATGACAAATGAATTTTCAAAGTAAACTTTTACAAATATTTTTAACACGGATAATTTCTCTCGAACTATTAACGCTATTTTCAAAAGACTCGGATTCCCTTTCGAATTTTCAACGTCGTTTTCAAAATCACGGTTTATAAGATCTCTATTTTAAATTATCGATTTATCAATCAACCTTTGAGATTAGTAGTGTTTTATCATATGTTTCAAATCAAGCTTGTTTTCTTGATTTTAACAAAGCAATACCTAATTTTGTACAAATTACAAAGATGTTTTTCATTTCCTTCATGTGACATACCAAATCCGCGCATAACGCATGGGTCGGGTTTGGGGTGTTACATCCGTAACCTTGCCTTTTCCTCGGTCAAGATTGTTTTCACACTCTTGTTGATCTAAAATAATAAAATTTACTGATTTCATCACTACAATAATCATGATACATCAAAATTTCTACTTAGGCAAAAATGACCATTTTGCCCTTATAATTTGGCAAAATTATGATTTTGCCCCTAGGCTCGTAAATCATTTTTCATCATATTTTCTCATTAAACAAGCCTAGGTAAACATTTATTTCTCTTATAACAATTCACAAAAGCAATCATTTCATGCATTTATTACTCAATTGCAACCTTTACACATAGGTTCCTTTTCTAGGTGTTTTCATGGTAACACCTTCATAAAAGTTATTCCTTAACCCACCAATATTCATTTTTTTCCATAAAATTCAGCAAACCACATAAACACTCTCATGGAAAATCCCTAGAATTTCAACCATTTTGCAAAATAGTCCCCTCATTAGCTAGCTTAAGCTTTGGAGGTTCCAAAAGTACAAAAATTATCAAGAAAGACCCCTATTTTCTCTTCAATTTTCAGTGGAAGAAGGAAGGTGAATAGTGAAAGATGATATCTCCTTCATTTATCTTATTTTATCCATTTTTAGCTACCTAATTTCACCAAATTTTTTACCAAAATTAATTCCTTTGTCCCCCTTGGCCGGCCATCATCTTTAGGGTGGTCTATTTTCACTTTAAAGACCTCCAATTTAATATTCCATAGCTATTAGACACTCCTAGCTTGTAAAATGAAACTTTCTCACTTTATGCGATTTAGTCCTTTTTCGAAATTAAGCATACAATCACTAAAATTTAGGCACCAAAATTTTCATCCATCCTTATAATCATGCTATAACACATAAAATTATATCAAAATAATTTTCTTCAACCTCGGATTAGTGGTCCCGAAATCACTATTCTGACTAGCCCCAAAATGGGCTGTTATAGATTTCATCTATGGTAGCTGAGAAATACTTGAGAAAAGGGTATGACTCCTATCTCTCCTTTATGTTGAATGCTCAAGAGTTAGAGGTAAAGATTGAATCAGTGCCTGTGGTGTGCGAGTATCCAGATGTGTTTCCGAAAGAGTTATCCGAATTGCCTCCAGTTAGAGAGGTTTAGTTTGGTATAAAGTTAGCTCCGGGTACAACACCTATTTCAGTTGCCCCATATAGGATGACACTGTTAGAGTCGAAAGAGTTAAAATTTCAGTTGCAAGAATTAACGAAAAAGAGTTTTGCAACACCGAGCTATTCACCGTGGGGTGCTCCAGTACTTTTTGTGAAGAAGAAAGACGGGTTGATGAGACTGTGTGTAGACTACAGACAACTCAACAAGGTAACGGTGAAGAATAAGTATCTTTTGCCAAGGATAGATGATTTGTTCAACCAATTGAAGGGAGCTACGGTGTTCTCTAAGATAGACCTAAGGTCTAGCTATTACCAGTTGAGGGTTAAGGAGCAAGATGTGCTGAAAACTGCATTTCGGATGAGGTATGGCCATTCTGAGTTTCTTGTCATGTGATTTGGCTTAACGAATGTTCCTGTGATTTTTATAGATTTAATAAACCGTATCTTTCGATTGTATTTGGATAAGTTTCTGGTTGTTTTTATCGACGGTATATTAATTTATTCCCGAGATGAGAGTGAGCATGCAGAGCACCTGAGAATTGTTTTACAGACTTTAAGAGACAAGTAGATGTATGCTAAATTCAGTAAGAGTGAGTTTTGGCTCCGAGAGGTTGGATTCTTAGGACACATTATGTTGGGTGATGGAATTAGAGTTGATCCGAGTAAGATCTCGGCTATTGTGGAGTGGAAACTGCCAAGGAATGTGTCAGAAATAAGAAGTTTTTTGGGTTTAGCGGGGTACTACAGATAGTTCATAAAAGGGTTCACCATGATTGCTACCCCGATGACGAAACTGTTACATAAAGATGTTAAGTTTGAATGGACTGAGAAATGCCAACAGAGTTTCGAGAGATTGAAAGCATTGTTGACTGAGGCGCCAGTTTTAGTACAACCTGAGTCGGGGAAGGAGTTTGTGGTCTACAGTGATGCATCATTAAATGGTCTTGGCTGTGTGTTGATGCAGAAGGATAAAGTAGTGGCTTATGCCTTGAGACAGCTAAAATCGCATGAGAAGAATTATCCGACTCATGACTTAGAGTTGGCTGCGATCGTTTTCACTTTGAAAATTTGGCATCATTATTTGTATGGTGAAAAATGTCGAATCTTCACCGATCACAAAAGTTTGAAGTACTTGATGAATCAAAAGGATTTGAATTTACAATAACGGCGGTGGCTCGAATTATTGAAGGATTATGAGCTAGTAATTGATTACTACCCGAGGAAAGCAAATGTGGTTGTGGATGCCTTAAGAAGAAAATCCCTATATGCCTTGAGAGCTATGAGTACGAGCTGCGTTGTCTGATGATGGTGCTATACTGGCCGAGTTGAGGGCTAGGCCATTTTTTCTTCAATAGATATGTGAACCTCAAAAGAATGATAGAGAAATGCAAATTAAGAGAGCTCAGTATGAATCGGGGAATAACTCTGATTTTCAGGTTGGTTCAGATGATTGTTTGATGTTTCGGGATAGAGTTTGTGTACCTAAGGATGATGAGTTAATCCGAAAAACTTTACATGAAGCACACAGTGGTTGCTTGTCAGTACATCCGGGTAGCATAAAAATGTCCAATGATTTGAAGAAGATGTATTGGTGGCCGGGTATGAAAAGAGACATCTCCGAGTTTGTTACAAAATGTTTGATTTGTCAACAAGTGAAAGCCGGGCATCAAGTGCCTTCGAGATTACTTCAGCTAGTGATGATTCCCAAGTGGAAGTGGGATCGAATCACAATGGATTTTGTAACAGGGTTACCTATGACTCCGAAAAAGAAAGATGTTGTGTGGGTTATTGTTGATAGATTAACGAAATCGGCTCACTTTATACCAGTGCATGTGGATTACTCACTTGACAAGTTGGCTGAGTTGTATATTGCTGAGGTGGTGAGATTACATGGGGTGACTATATCTATTATCTCGGATAGAGATCCAAGATTTACTTCGAGATTTTGGAAGAAGTTGCAGGAAGCCTTGGGTACAAAATTGAATTTTAGTATCGCGTTCCATCCTCAAATCGATGGCCAGTCCGAAAGAGTGATTCAAGTTCTTGAGGTTATCCTCAGATGTTGTATGTTAGAGTTCGAAGGTAGTTAGGAAAAATATCTACCTTTGGTTGAGTTTGCCTACAACAACAGTTATCAGTCGAGTATACGGATAGCACCGTACGAAGCTTTAAATGGTCGCAAGTGTCGAACTCCCTTGTATTGGACCGAGCTTAGTGAGAAGCAAATTCACGGGGTTGATCTAGTTAAAGAGACCGAGGAGAAAGTGAAAATGATCCGTGATAGTTTGAAAGCTGCTTCAGATCAACAAAAGTCATACGTGGATTTAAAAAGAAAGAAATCAAGTTTCAAGTAGGCGATAAAGTATTTTTGAAAGTATCTACAAGTTTATAGTGAAGTTCACGTCATTGCGACTATATATAACTTACTCGTAAAGCTCCCGTTGAATTATATATGGTATACGTATTTTCATCATTATTTTAATTTGTTCATCATATTTTTATAAAAAGAGAAATATTCAAAGCATACAAATCAATTTTTTTTCTTTTCTAAACTATTTTGGTTTATTCACCATTTTTTTAAAGGTTACTAAAAAAATTTCATTATTTCAATTTGTTTTAAGTTATAATTTTGATTATTTCTCTCTATGTCAATATTTGAAATACATATTATTATTTCACAAATTTGGTATAAATAATTGGATTGTTTTACTATTGAGAATGTTTATTATCATGATATTGCTCAAAGTGATAGTTTCTTTTATCGACGATTAAAATTACCCTCTATGATTTCCAAAATCTTAAACAGTAAGATGCAAAGTTTTTATAGGAAGGTTTTTTTAATTTAATATTTTATATCTTACTATTTTTTTAGCTAATTCATGATATTTTATAATTGTGTTCATTAACTTATTTTATTTTTATGATCTTAGACATATGGTGAAAGATTGAATATCGATATAGATTTTGATTCACTGCTCTTGACATTGGAGTGTCTTAGTATCATATAAGTTATTTTGAAATAAAAGTTTTCTATTGATGAATTTTGAATTTGCTTAGTTTTGATAAAATCATCAAGACTCAACATTGAAAAAGAAAGTTGCTATTAAAACTTTCATAGAAGAAAAGAAATTAAGGTAAATTTCACTTATCACATTACGTGCTTATACGTACTTGTATTTTTGTTCATAAAAGTTTGTTTTTTCTTAATATATGCTATTTGATAATTACTCGGTAATTATATTTGAATGGTAATAGACTAATTTTAATGTTATAAATTGATTGGTCATTTTTATTAATCAATGCCTAAGGTTCATCATAATATGTGACCTTACATCGGTTCTTAGTCATCATTAAACTAGTTATTTTATATGCTTATTTGATGGTTCCAATTTATATATATAAGTTTTCTAAATTCTTGACATTATATGTTTTTGGAATTTGATATTGTTTAAAATTATCTTTATCAACAATGATTAAAGTTATTACATATATTAATAAAATCAAGATTCTTTCACACCAAACAATCAAATATTATTTCACATCAAACATGTTTGGTTAAATTCATTTTAATGACAAATTTTGAGGAATGTCTAAATTGATATTTGGGTTTATTCTAATATAGAATTTCAAGTATGATTGTTGTCATTTTTAATTCTTGAATTATTTTGGTTGGAAATATTTTTATAAACTTAAAAATGAGATTTGGCCATTGACATTTCTATGGACATTGTTTGTATTAACCGATTGTTATTTGATAAGAAGCATTAAAAAAAGGGTTGTGTGGTTTGATTTTGTAAATGTCTTGTATTTTTTCTACTATACAACCTTAACAAACTTGTTACTTTTGTAGAGATGTTAAAAGTAGTTCATACCATTTATATTATTTCATATGTAAATTATTTAGAAAAATAGTATGAACAATTATAAATGGAAAGGTTTTAGTGAACATGAAATGTATTATTTTGAAGTAATTTCATGCATGTAACAGCCCGATTTTGGGGCTAGTCGGAACAGTGATTTCAAGACCACTAATTCGAGGTTGAAGAAAATTATTTTAATATTATTTTATGTGTTATAGCAAGATTATAAGGATGCATGAAAATTTTGATGCCTTAATTTTAGCGATTGTATGCTTAATTGAGAAAAAGGACTAAATCGCATAAAGTGTGAAAGTTCCATTTTACAAGCTAGAGGTGTCTAATGGCTATGGAGTATTAAATTGGAGGTCCTTAATGTGAAATTAGATCAATATTAGGGTGTTAGCCAGCAATAGGGACAAGGGAGACAAGAGCATTAATTTTGGTCAAAATTTTGGTGAAATTAGGTGATAAAAAATGAATAAAATAAGATAAATGAAAGAGATATCATCTTCCACTATTCACCTTCCTTCTTCCACCGAAAATTTAAAGAGAAAATAGAGTTTTTGGAGCTCAAACTTTCAGCCAAGCTATTTCCTTACAAGTAAGTGATTTTAGAGATCTTTCTTGATAATTTTTGTACTTTTGGAACCCCTAAAGCTTAAACTAGCTAATGGGGGGACTATTTTGCAAAATGGTTAAAATTTTAGGGACTTGCCATGAGATTGTTTATATTGTTTGTTGAGTTTTTATGGAAGATAATGAATGTTAGTGAGTTAAGGAATAACTTTTTTGAAAGGTGTTAACATGAAAACACCTAAATGGGACTTATTTGTAAAAGTTGCAAATGAGTAATAAATGCATGAAATGCTTGGTTTTGTGAATTGTTGTAAGAGAAATAAATGTTTATCTAGGCTTTTTTTTTAATAAGAAAATGTGATG
Organism: Gossypium bickii; assembly: GCA_025503065.1. NCBI lineage: Eukaryota > Viridiplantae > Streptophyta > Magnoliopsida > Malvales > Malvaceae > Gossypium > Gossypium bickii. Next base: position 104,620,505 of record CP106715.1, read on the forward strand.
AAAAATGATTTACGAGCCTAGGGGCAAAATCGTAATTTTGCCCAATTATAAGGGCAAAATGGTCATTTTTGCGTAAGTAGAAATTTTGAAGTGTCATGAATTATGTAGTGATTGAATGAGTGAATTTTATTATTATAGATCAAGAAGAGTGTGGAAACAACCTTGACCGAGGAAAAGGCAAGGTTACGAATTAAATCGTCAATTAACACATTTTGCGCCGAGGTAAGTTTATGTGTAAACGATACATATTTGATACATATGTTGTTAATTATTGATGTATGGTATAGATGAAAATACCTATTGGTGAAATTGATTAAAAATGATAGATAATGAGTAATTCTCGTATGAACTTCGAAATGGAAATATAAGTACGGACAAATATTCGTAATTATCATTTGGTGGGTTGTGTGCGATACTACCATAATTATCATTGTTGGTGGGCTATGTGCGATACCACCTTATTATTTATTCATGATGGGCTGTGTGCGATACCATCGTTTATATTATCATTTGGTAGGCTATGTGCGAAACAACCGTAATTATTCTTGTTAGTGGGCTATGTGCGATACCACCCTATTACTGATTAATGGTGGGTTGTGTGCGAAACCACTGGGTACCTAGTATTATTCCGAAGGGTTCATCGAGAAATTTGTCTAAGTGAATATTTCATGTGGCTTTGTGGTGATGAGTGCAGGGTATATGTGCAAGTAAATGTGAGTAATATATATGTTATATGGTTGGAATGTGATAAGAGTTGAGATGAGTAAGCATGTTTATGATAAAGTGAATTGTTCTTACATAGTGTGTAATGTTATTGGTTGATTAGCATATGGGATGATGCTTATTGTTTACATGTAGACTTACTAAACTTAAAGCTTACTCCCTTTTTTTTTCCCTTGTTTTATAGTGTCAAAAAGCCAGCTTGGGATACAAAGATAATCAGAAGATCACCCACACTATCAGCACATCTTGGTATATTTAGACATAGCATTTTGAGTATGGCATGTATAGGGGCTAGACTTAGTGAAATGTCTTGTTATTTTGGCCAAGTGTGTTGGCTCTTTTAAAGATGAACTCTTTTGTATAGGCCATAGTTGATGGCTCAATATTATTAATCTATGAAAAGTTGAGGTTATTCATGAATGTGTATGATGCATGATTGGGTTGCTTGGTTAATGGTTGAATGTGATTTATGTTGTAAGAGTTAGGGGGATAAAAAGAGCTTGGCAAATAGCCTTGCTCTAGTCCACATGGGTAGGCACATGGGCATGTGTCTAGGCTGTGTGTGACACACGATCAGTCCTATGGGTGTGTGGTTAGGTCGTGTGTCACCTGCATGTTAGTTTTACAAGTCAGTATGCTTAGTAGTAAACACACGAGCAGAGACATGGCCGTGTGTCTCAGTCGTGTGGGAGGCACGACCATAGACATGGGCGTGTGCCCAGGCCGTGTGAAGTCTGCACCTAATTTTGGAATTTAATTCGCCACACGGTGGAAAGACATGAGCGTGTGACTGGCCGTGTGATGCAAGTCAGTGTCAACCACGGGCCAGACACACGGGCATGTGACAGGCCCTATGATGAAAGTCAATGTCAACCACAGATGTGGAACATGGGTGAAACGCCCCAAACCCGGCCCACGAGTCTCGACCGAATCTGGTATGTTCTTAGAGTAAAACATTTTCAAATTCGTTTGTTATTTTTGGAAAAACTTGGGTAGTTTTGGAGAAAAATTTATTTGTAGTGGGTTCGAGTTATAAACGAGTATATTTTCGAAGTCTAAATTTTAATAAAACTCTATTTCCAAAACAATAAGTTGAAAACATTACCGAGTTTACTATATAAGCTGAAAACCATTTGTGTTAAATGTCAAAACATTTTAAGATTCATGACTTAATCTTTAATTTGATAAAAATTCGTAACATAATAAAATAATTTAAGAAAAAAAACATGCATCAACAGTTTCATATCAGTGGCCTTATTACATCAAATGTAAACCCAAAATAAATCCAAATGCTTAAAAGAAAATAGAAAGTCCAAAATTAAAATAAAATCTGAGCTGAGCATGGCCACCACTAAGCTCCTGCCGACCCGGTCCATTACTGAGCGTCACCTGAAAACATATCCCACAACGGGGTGAGTCAAACAGACTCAATGTGTACATCCAATACTAAGTCCCAACAAATTCAGGCATAGCAGGTAACAATTATACATAATGATGCAATCCCGAACCCAAACCTAGATGCCATCCTCTACACATCACCCGTACCAACCATCACACCGTGGGGACTACTAAGTCAACCCTCCATCCGCTACACATCATCGGCTGCGCTCATTGCAGACGACGTGCTCATCGCCCTTATAGATATTGTGGCATTGCCACCAGATAAAATTTTGTGACATGAGTCACCACATTCAGATCATGTGACCGAAGTCACCACATTCAGATACTTGTGGTATAAACCACCAGATCACTTCCCCTTTCATAATCACCCATATGCCCCATGTCATACAAATCATACTATTACTATGTCTTATGCCATATTTCACATTCTTATCGATATTCACATACATGACATATTCGAAATATTCATATCTTATATTAACTTAAGGTTCCAGTTACGTACCTGAGCACTTTGTACCCTTGCATGGTACCTTTGGCCACATTCACATTATTATAAATATATATATTAAATGGGTGCCATAAATCTACTAAGAGATAGTGTGGGGTACACACCTGGTATACTTAATGCTTTCACTGAGATTCCCGAAAATTCGATCTAATGCTTTAGATCTTTAATTCCTTGTTGCCGATTTGATTACTAATCAAATCTCGAAACTTTGCTATGTTCCTTCTTGTAATCGGCCAAGCACTAGATCACTTCACAAGTTAGTTTTCGGCTTTTAAACGAAGTAAGAAATAGATCTAAGTCACTAAATAGGCCTTGGCCGAATGTGTATGTGTACTTACCTTGCGATTCAAATCCCGAAAGTGGTCTCTTGGCCATGAAGATGTCGAAATCCTACAGAGAACATGTTAGATCCGATTCTAACATTGATTCTCAATAAATGGCCATTGGCCGAAAACCACACTTGACTCACCTTGAATCTTTTAAAATCCCGAAGACCTCACCTAGAAGTCGGCTACACTAGAAATCCCGAAAGAATCCTTCATAGTTTCGGCCAAAGACATCAAGGGGATTAGGTTTTAAATTTTGGCTAAAAGAAAAAGAGATAAAACAACGACGATAGATTCTTACCCTTACTAAAGAAATCGATTGCTCCCTTGCTTGAATCCACAACAATATTCGGCTATGACTAGATGATGATCACACAAGTTTTGGCTTTTAAGGTTTTAATGAATCAATCGGCTATGGTCTAAAAAGAAGCTGCTTTCGGCTTTTAGAAGATTGAGAGAAAAGAAAAAGAAGATTGATGATGGGGATTCGGCCTCAATGGGAGAGTATGGGACTAGGAAGATTCGGCAATGGTGGTCTTTAGGAAGATGGAGATTTCGGCTAAAACCAATTAAAAGAAAAGGAAGAGAAACCTTTGGAGAGAAAAGAGTAAATGAAAAGGGAGGTCAAAAATCCTTAATGAAATTTGGCTATGCTCCCTACTATACTTGGCCAAATTTGCCACCAAGGACTCCCTTGGCCGGCCAACTCCTTCCCCCTATCTCATCCCTTCATTTTCTCCTATTTTCTCTCTTTTCCACCTATTCAAAGTATTTAAAATAAATCCATAATTATCACCACCCTTTAGCCGAATTTTAAAAGGAAATTAATCATATCCAAAGCTCCCCCTTGGTGTCCCATTGCCGTCCACTACTACTCCCCTGTTGCCGAAAATTAAAGTCCCAAAATATTGCTTCCCTTGTGACTCAAACTTAGGCCCTTGCCCACTGCATATGGCGTCACTTACTGAGCCTTAAGTGGCGCGCCTCCTTGCCACTTTTCTGAGCCCATCTTTGTGTTATATTTCCCCTACTAATTCTTTTAAGGCCTCATCTGCCTAGCTTCCTCTTTTAAACTTAAAACTTAATATTTTCTAAGGCATTTTTCTATATTCTAAGGTTCACAAAATTCATAAAACATATTCACAACACACATAATCATGCTACTTCATTCAATTAAGCAATAATGCATAAGCCTAAAATCCCGGATGTTACAGTTCTACCCCCCTTAAAATAATTTCGTCCTCGAAATTACCTGGCTGAAATAAGTGAGGGTATTGCTGTCGTATTGCTTCCTCCGACTCCCACGAAGCTTCTTCCGATCCATGATTGCGCCATAACACTTTGACTAAAAGAACTGATTTCCTTCGTAGCACTTTCACATCTCGTTCCAAGATCTGAATTGGCTCCTCCTCGTAGGATAAATTTGGCCTTAGCTCCACCTCTTCAACTGGAACCACATGAGATGGATCGGATCGATAACGACGTAGCATAGAAACATGGAATACGTCGTACATCTGTTTCAATTCCGAAGGCAACTCTAACTGGTATGCCACTGGTCCAACTCGCTTCAATACCCGGTAAGGTCCTATAAACTTGGGACTTAACTTCCCTTTCCGACCAAATCTCATTACCTTCTTCCAGGGCGAGACCTTCAGAAACACCTGATCTCCCACAGCAAACTCTATTTCCTTCCGTTTAAGATCTGCATACGACTTCTGCCTATCAGAAGCTTCCTTCAACCGTGCCCGAATTATCTCAACCTTCTCCTCGGATTCTGCTACAATCTCCGGACCCAACACTCGACGTTCCCCTAATTCTGTCCAACACGTAGGAGTTCGACACTTCCGTCCATACGGTGCCTCATACGGTGCCATCCGAATACTGGCTTGATAGCTGTTGTTGTATGCAAATTTCGCTAACGGCAAATACTCTTCCCAACTTCCCCTGAAGCCTATTACGCATCCCCTCAGCATATCCTCTAACACTTGGATTACTCGTTCAGATTGACTGTCCGATTATGGATGAAAAGCCATAGTGAAATCCAATCCGGTGCCTAAAGCTTGATGTAGGGCTTTCCAAAACCGAGACGTAAACCTTGGATCCCTATCTGAAATGATTGATACCGGAACTCCATGCAACCTTACAATTTCCGCCACATACAACTTCGCCAACTTCTGCAAAGAATAATCAACTCACATAGGAATGAAATGCGCGGACTTAGTCAACCGGTCCACTATCATCCATACCAAGTCCTTCTTAGTAGGCGTAAGGGGAAGCCCACTAATGAAGTCCATGGTAATTCTCTCCCACTTCCACTGCGAAATCCTAATTGGCTGAAGCAATCCTGACGGAACTTGGTGTTCAGCCTTAACTTGCTGACACGTCAAGCACTTACCGACAAATTCTGTAACTTCCCTCTTAAGACCAGGCCACCAAAACTGTTCCCTTAAATCCCTATACAACTTAGTACCTCCAGGATGCATAGCATAAGGACTACTATGCGATTCCTGAAGAATCTTCTGCCTTAACTCCCCATTCTTCGGCATACAAACTTTACCCTTGCAACACAATAGTCCCTCGTCATTAATACCATAATCTTCCAACTCTTCATTCTGCACTTGCTGTAACTTAGCACTTAAATCCTCATCCACCAACTGACATTCTTTTACCTCATTCAACCACGTCAACTTGACTTGCAACTCTGCTAACAAACTTCTGTCATCATATAAGCTTAGATGTGCAAACATTGCCCTCAGATCCGACACCACTTTCTGACTTAGGGCATCCGCCACTACATTTGCCCTGCCCAGGTGATACTCTATAGAACAATCGTAGTCTTTCAATAATTCCACCCACCTTCACTGTCTCAGATTCAACTCCTTCTGAGTCAACAGATACTTAAGGCTCTTATGGTCTGTGTAGATCACCGACTTTTCTCCATAAAGATAATGCCTCCATGCCTTAATAGCAAAGACCACTGCCGCCAATTCTAAGTCGTGCGTCGGGTAGTTAACCTCGTGTGGCCTCAATTGCCTAGACGCATAAGCGACTACTTTCCCATCCTGCATCAATATGCATCCCAATCCTGTATGAGAAGCATCACAGTATACCACAAAGTCCTTCCCTGCCTCCGGCTGAATCAAAACCGGAGCTTCGGTGAAAACCCTTTTAAGCTTCTCAAAGCTCTCCTGTTGCTTATCTGTCCATACGAAAGGTACCTCCTTCCTTAACAACTTTGTCAAAGGTGCGGCTCTTGATGAGAACCCTTCCACGAACCTTCTGTAATAGCCTACCAATCCCAAGAAATCATGAAACCTCGACCACGCACTTAGGTGGTTTCCAATCCAACATCGCCTCAATCTTTCGAGGATCCACCCTTATTCCTTCTGCAGACACTACATGCCCTAAGAATGCAACCTCCTTAAGCCAAAATTCACACTTGCTGAATTTGGCATAGAGCTTCTTCTCCCTTAACACTTGTAACACAACCCGAAGATGCTCATCATGTTCTTCCTCAGACTTGGAATATACTAGGATGTCGTTGATGAATACAACGACGAACCGATCCAGGTAAGGTTGAAAAACCCGGTTCATCATATCCATGAACACGGCTGGGGCGTTCGTCAACCTGAATGGTGTTACCAAGAACTCATAATAGTCGTATCTTGTCCGGAAAGCTGTCTTATGGATATCTGCCTCCTTCACCTTCAATTGATGATATCCGGACCTTAAGTCGATCTTTGAGAATACCGTGGCCCCCTTAAGCTGATCGAAAAAGTCGTCTATTCTGGGCAACGGATACTTGTTCTTTATCGTCAACTTATTCAGCTGGCGGTAGTCTATGCATATACGCACAGTTCCGTCCTTCTTCTTCACAAACAAGACCGGTGCTCCCCACGGAGACACACTGGGTCAGATAAACTCACGGTCAAGCAATTTCTGGATCTGAGCCTTGAGCTCCACCAACTCCTTGGGTGCCATTCTATATGGGGCAATTGACACAGGAGCTATTCCAGGTAGCAAATCAATTCCAAACTCCACCTCCCTATCTGGGGGTATTCCAGGTAATTCCTCCGGAAACACATCTTTAAATTCCCTTACAGTTCTAACTCCACTAACTCCCCCTTCTTTTCCATTCGATGCATTTACGAAGGCCAAAAATGCCTTGCACCCTTTCCAAACCATCTTATCAGCCTTTAAGGCAGAGACTACGTTAGATAAGTAGTTCCTTCTTTCCCCTATCATAATTACCTCCTTATCCTCCAGGGTCCTTAGCTCCATTCGCTTAGCTGCACAATCCAATACAGCCCGATGTTCTACTAGCCAGTCTATGCCAAGTATGAGATCGAATTCTCCGAAGGGTAATTCCATTAAGTCGGTAGGGAAAATCACTCCTTGAATCTCTAGAGGTATACTCCGAAGGATCTTATTCACCACTACAGTTTGACCTAATGGGCTCACTACAGTCATCTCCCTATCAGATAGTTCAGAGGCTATGCCTATTGTTTCAACTACACCACATGCAACATAAGAATGGGTCGAGCCCACATCAATCAAAGCAACATAAGGCTTGTTCGCTATAAGGAACGTACCGGTTATGACGTCCGGCGCGTCTCCATCCTCCCTCCGGTGAACCGCATATACTAGATCAGTTGTCTTGCCTCAGCACTCATCGACACATCTCGCCAGTGCTCCCGTCCTCTTCCAAAGACTGCTACCTCTACCATTCGACCCACGACCTCTCTCGAGGTCAGCTGGCCCACCTTTACCAGCCTGATTAACACCCTAACCTGTTGGGCGGCTCTCTTCTATCCTAATGGGACAGTCCTTAATCATGTGATCCTTAGATCCACACTTAAAACATCCTCCCGTCTTCTTCCAACACTCTCCTAGATGCATCTTCCCACACTGGGTACAAGTACGATATTGCCCTCCTGTACCAGCCTGCTGACCTCGCGGCCCATCAACTCTAGGCCTCTTTTGCACATTCCCAGCCGATCCTGACGATCCAAAACCTCTTTTATGCCTGTTCCGATTAGTGTTCTGTCTTAAAGAGTCTTTAATTCCCTCTGCTACCTTAGCCTTCTCTACTAACGCAGCAAACTCCCGCTCCTGATGTGGGGCTATTAACAACCTCAGGTCATCCCTTAGTCCGTCCTCAAACAGGACACATCGCTCATGCTCCGTAGCCACTACTCCTCGAGCATACCGGTTCAACCTTAGAAATTCAGCTTCGTACTCTGCCACGGACTTATTCCCTTGAACCAGCCCCAGAAATACCTTCCTCTGCGCATCAGTATAACGTGTGCTGACATGCTTCTTCTGATATGCCGCCTTAACATACTCCCATGTAAGATCCTCAGTTGTGGCGCCATCCCGAACTGTTAACCACCATTGATATGCTTCATCGCGTAGCAGTGACACCATTCCTTTCAGTTTCTCCTCAGAGGTCAGATCCAACTCATCCATAATTCACTCGGTTGCTTCCAACTAATACTCAGCCGTACTGGGTGCCACACCAGATACGCCACGGAACACCTCAGCTCCATTGGCTCGGAGTCGCTCGGGTACAGATTTTCGAGCTCTCATATTTCCACCTACTCCAGCCACCATTTCAAGAACTCGCAGCACAGCCTGCGACACAGCATCATCCCCCGTCTGATCTTGTTGCTCCACACCAACAGCTGGTGGTGGGGGTGGTGGTACCTCATTCTCAGACCCTTGACCCGACCTAACGGGTTCCGACACGGTCATTCTACCTCGACCGCGTCCTCGCACATTACGACCACGTCCCCTAGAGCTCATATCTACTATCGCGCTTTAATCTGATGAAGAAATTTTATGCATTAGTCATTGTTCCACTGATTACCCGCGAAGAAATTTTATGAAAAGAAAGTTAATAGGGGTTCTTTCGATCATCCAGAGTTTCAAGTCTTTTATCTTAATTCAAAGAAGTACATCTATTCAGTAGCATCTACCACACACATTCATCATTCAACATTGTTGTCTGTTCCTATCCCAGGGGTATTTTCGTCATTTGTCCTACAGGGGTATTTTGGTAATAAACCAGGGTAATTCCAAAAATCTCTATAAATCGAAGGTATTTCAAAATTCACAAACTTGGGGTTATTTTTAAGAATTTGTTTTCCAACGCGGTGATGTTGCAGAAATCTTGGAAATCGGGGTTATTTTGGTAATTTGTAAGTCAGGGGTATTTTAGTAAATTTTCCCAAATCAAGGTATTTGATATTTTACAAGATAGGGTTTTTGGATTTTTTTTGTAAAGTGAGCAAATCTTAGTAAAAATTGAGGGTAGTATGGTAATTTAAAAATTTTCAAACCAAGGGCATTTTAGTAATTTTTCAACCAGGGGTATTTAAGTAATTTTGTAAATCGGGAATATTTTGGAAAATTTTTCAAAATAAATAATTTTCATAATTCAAAAGGGCAACTTGTTGATTTCTAAAACTAGGTTTTTTTTTTTAAATATGGCTAGTCCCTTTTCGGGTTTTAGTTACTGAGTTTAGCCCGTAAATAAGTCCTCTTGGGTTAGGGTGAACCGTAGCTACGCACCAGGTAGGATTCGAGCGAAGAGGAGGTGAGTCACGAGGACTGCTTAAAAACTAGGCTCTCCCTGAATCCAATCCTAGACATGCGCACAATGGTTGCCACACCCTAACTCGGCGACTTAGTTCACAGGTTTGTTTAATTAGGCATTAAAGTTTTATGTAATTGTTGGGGTAAACTAGTCCTAGGGTTCAAGTACTTAATATACTAATCTACGTTCCATTTATACCCTTCTACAAGTCATACTATAATTCATACAACAGTTAGGGGTACTTACCTGGTGGACTTCGGTCGGAGACTTAGGTGCCATGCCAGAAAAACCTGCTTATTTTACAAAAATTTCCACAAAATTCATTTGGGCCAAATTTTGAAAATGTTATGGGCTTTATACCCAAGGCCGAGAGTTTAAAACTGGGCTCTGATACCAAATTGAAACACCCCAAAACCCGGCCCACAAGTCTCGACCGAATCTGGTATGTTCTTAGAGTAAAACATTTTCAAATTCGTTTGTTATTTTTGGAAAAACTTGGGTAGTTTTGGAGAAAAATTTATTTGTAATGGGTTCGAGTTATAAACGAGTATATTTTCGAAGTCTAAATTTTAATAAAACTCTATTTCCAAAACAATAAGTTGAAAACATTACCGAGTTTACTATATAAGCTGAAAACCATTTGTGTTAAATGTCAAAACATTTTAAGATTCATGACTTAATCTTTAATTTGATAAAAATTCGTAACATAATAAAATAATTTAAGAAAAAAATGCATCAACAGTTTCATATCAGTGGCCTTATTACATCAAATGTAAACCCAAAATAAATCCAAATGCTTAAAAGAAAATAGAAAGTCCCAAATTAAAATAAAATCTGAGCTGAGCATGGCCACCACTAAGCTCCTCTCGACCCGGTCCATTATTGAGCGTCACCTGAAAACATATCCCAAAACGGGGTGAGTCAAACAGACTCAATGTATACATCTAACACTAAGTCCCAACAAATTCAGGCATAGCAGGTGATACATACATACATATAACAATTATACATACTGATGCAATCCCGAACCCAAACCTAGATGCCATCTGCTACACATCACCCGTACCAACCACCACACCGTGGGGACTACTAAGTCAACCCTCCATCCGCTACACATCATCGAAGGCAGTCGCTGCAGACGACGTGCTCATCGCCTTATAAATATTGTGGCATTGCCACCAGATAAAATTTTGTGACATGAGTCACCACATTCAGATCATGTGACCGAAGTCACCACATTCAGATATTTGTGGTATAAACCACCAGATCACTTCCCCTTTCATAATCACCCATATGCCCCATGTCATACAAATCATACTATTACTATGTCTTATGCCATATTTCACATTCTTATCGATATTCACATACATGATATATTCGAAATATTCATATCTTATATTAACTTAAGGTTACAGTTACGTACCTGAGCAATTTGTACCCTTGCATGGTACCTTTGGCCACATTCACATTATTATAAATATATATATTAAATGGGTGCCATAAATCAACTAAGAGATAGTGTGGGGTACACACCTGGTATACTTAATGCTTTCACTGAGATTCCCAAAAATTCGATCTAATGCTTTAGATCTTTAATTCCTTGTTGCCGATTTGATTACTAATCAAATCCCGAAACTTTGCTATGTTCCTTCTTGTAATCGGCCAAGCACTAGATCACTTCACAAGTTAGTTTTCGGCTTTTAAACGAAGTAAGAAATAGATCTAAGTCACTAAATAGGCTTTGGCCGAATGTGTATGTGCACTTACCTTGCGATTCAAATCCCGAAAGTGGTCTCTTGGCCATGAAGATGTCGAAATCCTACAGAGAACATGTTAGATCTGATTCTAACATTGATTCTCAATAAATGGCCTTTGGCCGAAAACCACACTTGACTCACCTTGAATCTTTTAAAATCCCGAAGACCTCACCTAGAAGTCGGCTACACTAGAAATCCCGAAAGAATCCTTCATAGTTTCGGCCAAGGACATCAAGGGGATTAGGTTTAACTTTCTGCTAAAAGAAAAAGAGATAAAACAACGACGATAGATTCTTACCCTTACTAAAGAAATCGATTGCTCCCTTGCTTGAATCCACAGCAATATTCGGCTTTTAAGGTTTTAATGAACCAATCGGCTATGGTCTAAAAAGAACCTGCTTTCGGCTTTTGGAAGATTGAGAGAAAAGAAAAAGAAGATTGATGATGCGGATTCGGCCTCAATGGGAGAGTATGGGACTAGGAAGATTCGGCAATGGTGGTCTTTAGGAAGATGGAGATTTCGGCTAAAACCAATTAAAAGAAAAAGAAGAGAAAACTTTGGAGAGAAAAGAGTAAATTAAAAGTGAGGTAAAAAATCCTTAATGAAATTCGGCTATGCTCCCTACTATACTTGGCCGAATTTGCCACCAAGGACTCCCTTGGCCGGCCAACTCCTTCCCCCCATCTCATCCCTTCCTTTTCTCCTATTTTCTCTTTTTTCCACCTATTCAAAGTATTTAAAATAAATCCATCATTATCACCACCCTTTAGCCGAATTTTAAAAGGAAATTAATCATATCCAAAGCTCCCCTCTTGGTATCCCATTGCCGTCCACTACTACTCCCCTATTACCGAAAATTAAAGTCCCAAAATATTGCTTCCCTTGTGACTCGAACTTAGGCCCTTGCCCACTGCATATGGCGTCACTTACTGGGCCTTAAGTGGCGCCTCCTTGCCACTTTTCCAAGCCCGTCTTTGTGTTATATTTCCCCTACTAATTCTTTTAAGGCCTCCTCTGCCTAGCTTCCTCTTTTAAACTTAAAACTTAATATTTTCTAAGGCATTTTTCTATATTCTAAGGTTCACAAAATTCATAAAACATATTCACAACACACATAATCATGCTACTTCATTCAATTAAGCAATAATGCATAAGCCTAAAATCCCGGATGTTACAATGGGCGTGTGATATGTCACACGGGCGTGCCCTTTCCTCCACATGGGCGTGTGGCCCTATTTAGGCAAAAAATTTCTAAGCGCGTAAAAGTCTTCGGTTTAATTCTGAAACCCTCCGTGAGTATGTTTAGGGCTTCGTAGGCCCATAATAATGATGTTATGAATATGAGTGAGAAGGTTGAAGTTGAAATGAAATTTTATAGCCCGATGTTGTATGTTTAAGTAAGTTAAGTTTAGTAATGTCTCGTACCCTATTCCGGCGTCGAATACGGGTAAGCGGTGTTACAATGCATGTGTAGAATGGTTTATGAAATTTTTGTTAGCACTAGGATTATATATGTTTGATATTTTAGATGTCAGTTTTATCTATACATTTTATTTACAAGAAACTCCATGCATAACTTGACTATTTCTTTCTTGTTAATTAAAGATGCAAAACTCTTGTGAAAAGGTTTTTAAAGTTTTCTGAATTGATCTTATGTCTTCTTATGGCTAAACAAAATAATGAGTTATTTGTTCTACTGGTTCTGCTCCATTCTCCGAAGTGAATGTAGCAATACATAACAATTATAAAAATTGAACATATTGTTATTATTGACAAATAGATAATAAAAAAAAAGATGGATGATTCGAAATGTTGCTACATGTTCATCCTTAGAACATAATGATCAGTGATTTATACTAATTAATCATTCCTTGAATTGGATGATATCTATATAATCTTATTGGTAAAAAATATGATATACGCTTACATTATTGCCTGAATTATTTTTTGCCCATTTCTTGAAGTGAATGTCTGCAATAAATATAACAAATTTTATAATCACTTTTGATCATTAAAGTCAATTTATAAATTTAAATTTTTTGACATATTCCCTGAAGTAAATATTGCAAATAATTGTTTGCAAATTATATTTCTTTTTTTGAGTTAATGACATTATGTACTTAACATTGATGTAGACATTTTTAGAAGTAAATGTCACAATATTGTCTATATATGGATACAAAGTAAAAGGAATGACAATAAAATTATGAATTATCAAAATTTATATTGACATTATTAGTACAACTGAAAAGCATGTTAAAGTAAACCAGAAGTTTACTAACACAAATACATTTACTATTTCGCGTGACTAGTTAGACCATCCTAGATCATAGATTATGCAAAAATTAATTGAGAATTGATATGAACATTCATTAAAGAACCAGAAGTTTCCTTAATATAAAGAATTCTCATGTGTTTCTTGTTTTGAATGATAATTAATTATTATAAACTCACTAGCTAAAGTTGATATTTAATGTCTTACCTTTCTAAAATGAATATGGGTTCATTCATCCACCATGTGGATCGTTTTGATATTATATGATTTTGGTGGATGTATCTACAAAATAATCACATATTTTTCGCAACCTATCATTTGCGAGATTGCTTATTTAAATGATTAATTTCAATTATGCAATTAAAATAAATTAATCTTGCTAATGTTGGTGAGTTTATGTCCCAAACTTTCAATAATTATTGTATGTTAATTGGGATAAAAGTTTAACATCCTGTAGCCCATGTTTAGACATAAAATAATTTAGCTGAATCATTTATCAAACGCCTCCAACTAATAGTTAAACCATTACTTTTAAGAACAAAGCTTCCTATTTCAACATGAGATTGTGTTAATTTACATGTTGTACGAATCAAACCAATAAATTATAAATACTCCCATTACAATTGGCTTTTAATCAGGGCTAAATATTTCTCATCTTAAAATTTTTGAACGTGCGATATATGTTCCAATTGTTGCACCAGAGCGCACAAAGATGGGCCCTCAAAGGAGGTTGGGAATATATGTTGGTTATCAATCTCCTTCTATAATTAATTTTGTTGAACCATTAATTCGAGATTTATTTACTGCACAATTTGTTGACTGTCACTTTGATGAAACAACATTCCCAACATTAGAGGGAGAGAATAAAAAGTTGGATGAATAAAGTACTTGAAATGAATTATCATTGTCTAAGATCCTCGTACAAAGCAATGTAAACCAAAAGTTTAGCAAACAATTCATTTTACAAATCAACTACCAGAAGCATTTATTGACCTAAAGAGAATTACAAAATCTCACATACCAACTGAAAATGCTCCAACATGAATTGATGTCACAATAGGGCAAACTGTTAGTACAAAAGAAAGTAATCTACTCTTGAAGCATGGAAGACTAGTCGGTTCCAAAGGTAAAAATCCTCATAAAAGAAAAGAAGCAAACATTCAAGATGGTCATATAGTAGAGGCGGGGGTTCCTAAAGTGACCCATGACATAACAAATTATAAACCTCAAGAAGAGATTCAGGTACCTAAAAGTGAAAATGAAAATGGTGAAAATGAAAATGATAAAAATAAAGAAATCTCAATAAATTATGTCAATACCAGAAAAATTTGGAATCGAAAAAATATAATTGTCGACAACAATTCTACTTATAATGTTGCTATTGAAATAGAAAAAGGAAATAAGGTGGGGGTTCTTGAAGAGACCCATGACATAACAAATTATCAACCTCATGAAGAGATCCAGGTACCTAAAAGTGAAAATGAAAATGGTGAAAATGAAAATGATGAAAATAAAGAGATCTCAATAAATTATATCAATACCAAAAAAAGATGGAATCGAAAAAATATAGTTGTCGATAACAATTCTGCTTATAATGTTGCTATTGAAATAGAAATAGAAAATGAGGACCCTAAGGCTAAATCTTTTGGGGAATGTAAAAATAAAAAAGATTGGTCAAAATTGAAAGACGCAATTCAAGTAGAATTGAATTTTCTAAATGTGAGGTTTTTGGACCTGTAGTCCAAGCACTTAAAGATGTAAATCTGGTAGGATATAAATAGATATTTATACGAAAATGAATTCGTAAAATATAAAACTCGACTTGTAGCACAAGGATTTTCTTAAAGGCCCAACATTAATTAGAAAGAGACATACTCTCATGTGGTGGATGCAATCACATTTAGATATTTTATTAGTCTAGCAGATTGATGTTGTTACAACCTATGGCTCAATTAATAGTGAAATTTATATAAAAATCCCTAAAGGATTTAAAATCCTAGAAGGATATAGAGTTCCCCGAAAAATTTGCTCAATAAACAATGAACCAATTTGTCTATACATCTTTGTAAACATTGGAATAGAATAAAACATGTATTCAGATATATCATAAGGACCATTGATATGAGATTATTTTATTCAAATGATTCAAAATCCCTATTAGTCGACTATGCTGATGTTGGATTTTTATCGAAGCCACATAAAGGTCAATCTCAAATAGGATATTTATTTACATGTAGAGGTACAGTCATATCATCGCGTTCGGTAAAGCAGACATTAATTGTCGCCTCTTCAAATTATACAAAAATAATTGTAATACATGAGGCAATCCGAGAATGTGTTTGGCTAAGGTTATTGACACAGGAAAATATGCCAACTATCTTATACGAAGATAATACAGCATATATAGCTTAATTGAAGGGTGATTACATCAAAGGCATTGCCAACCACAACATTTGAAAGACTAGTATACAAGATTGAATGTGTCGACTCAAAGATGTAATGTGATGTTTCCATTAGGGGGAATTTAAAACACCTTGTACTATTTTCCTTTAACCAAAGTTTTGTCCCATTGGGTTTTCTTGGTAACGGTTTTTAATGAGGCAGCTTGTAATAGGAGATTGTGCACTCTTTTTCCTTCATTAGGTTTTTATCCCACAGGGTTTTTCCTAATAAGGTTTTAACGAGACATATTTTCATTGATGGACATTCAAGGGGGAGTGTTGTAAATCCATTAGTAAATGGATGTCCATAACCCCCAATTTATCATATTGTAACCCTTAAAAGATGAATGTCCATAACCCCTAAATTTATTATCTTGTAACCCCTAAATCATTTATAGGGTACCCTAATATTGGTCCTTAATGTTTTGTAAGTTATGGTTTTTGAAGCCCTATAAATAGAGGGCATGTACAAGCTTATTGGATGCCAATGTGAAAGTTGAATCATCCTTTTATCTTTTGTTCTTCTCTCTTGTTCATTCTAAATTTCTTTTAAGTTTTATAAGAATAATCAACTAGTAAGGGAAGTTAGCAAATCCAAAAGTACTTGGATGAACTCAATCCCAAAACTAAGCTTTCTAGCATGAATTCTCTCCTTCACACTAACCTGGAAGTCCACTTTTTCATCATTTCCTCATTTTTCTCATAGGCAAAAAATATAACAATATATTAGTATACAAGGCTTTTAAAGCTTTCTCAAGACAAATACAACAAATATCCAAGGTAGGAATGAAGAACAATGATGTCTTACCTTACTTGAAGCTTTCTCTTTCTAGCTTCAACTTTCTCTCATTAAGTTTAGATGAAGAAGATGATAGTGGAAATGAGCTTAGGAGGTGATCATGTAAGTGATTTTAGTGAGAAATTCAATTGGGGTGAAAGAATTTGTAGTTGATTTGAAGAAAAAAACAAGAAAAAGAAAAGAGAATTTCTCTCATGGTGAAGAGAGGGGGTCGGCTGGTAGGGGGGCTAAAAGAGATTAAAAATCATCTCTTTTCCCAATTTCAAAACACTTAAAATGAGACCAAGCCAAATGGTCAAAGTCCAAGTTAAAGCCAACATGTTGACCACGTTTAATCTTCAACTTCTAATAAACCCAATAGCTCAAATTGATCCCGATTTTATAATATCTCATAACAGCAATATTTCCATCACTAATTTCGTACAGAAAGAACAAAACCAAACTTATACCCACGAGCTCCACGGTGAAAATAGAAAATTTTCAATTTGGTCTATATACTTTCCAATTTAGTTCAAGAGTGATTTTCATTATAATAATTCTTATTCCAAATCATTCTAATTCAAAATGATCATTCATAACTCATATTTTCTCAATTTGGTTGCATTGCATTTAGTCCTCTAACTTTTTAAAAATTTACAATTTAATCATTTTCCCACTTTTTCGCAATTACAGTTTTCTAAATTGATTTTCATCTCCAATATCACTTTAATTCCTTAAAAAAAAAATTGTATCTGGATCATATCCATATTTCCTCGGAAAATCCTTGTGTTCAATCCTAGAACAGTACCATAAGTTGTATAAAAAAATTTGGGGCATTTTTTTGCTATAATTTCCTTTAGCCTTATAACAGAAAATAGGAGAGTTCAACTAGTTGGTTAATAATTAATCAAACTGGATTCCCATTAATCGAACTAATCGAATATTTAAAATGCTTAACTAAATCGATCTAAGTTCGATTAATTTAATCGATTTTCGATTAACCGAACTAAAATAATAGTGTTAAGTATTTTAACTTTTGAGTTTTTTATTATTTGTTAGATAATTTATGTTTTATTTAAACTGTTAATATTTTTTTCTTTGGCCTACCACTGTATACAATTTGAATTTAAACTTTCTGTGTTCATTAGACTTATAATGTATACTATATAAAATATTTATCATTAATAATTTTGATTAAGTGATTAATTCAACTAACTAAATACTTTCAAACTAAATTAATCGATAATTAAAACTTCAAAAATCTTTTATCTACTCCCTAATTGAGCAAACTTCAATGGTCAATTGATTAACTGAATTAATTTGATTCAACCGATTTATTCGATTTTATCTAATAAAGTAATTAATGAAGGATTATTATTCTATTTGTGGATTAAGAAAATGTTCATAAACGAGTTTAGGATGACGCTAACAGCTTTAGATTGCACTAAAATGGTATCAAAATAGTAGATTATGACACACTCATTATGTGAATGAAAATAATTATTTTAAAATTTATAAAAAGTATAAATATTAAATATTTCTTTAGTTGAGATTGTAAAATTGAGTGTAGAATTTATGATATTTTGGGTTGGAATATGTGTACATATTTTCTAGCTTTTATATAAAAATACAAAAATACTATCAAAATAATATTTTACACTTTGTAAAATAAGAGTTAGTAAATTCATAAGTGAGTTAGGACTTAGTTAAGGGCGACCTTAACTCTACCAAAACTTTAAATATTCATATAGATAATGATATAAGAGTTAATTGTATTATACATCTCCAAACTATGATCCTTATTCTAAACTAGTCTCTAAACTTTAAATTGTTTTAATTGCATCCTTAAACAATTAATATTATATCAATCAGGTCCTTCCATTATTGAAATCGTTAATTTAACTATTAAATGACATGTAAAATATTATATGACAATTTAAAATGAAAATTTTAAAGAAAATTAAATAGTTGCTGCATGATTTTTTTAATTAAATACTAATAAAAAGGTAAACAAAAGAGAGAGAGAGAGTGAATGCTAGCTTTTGTAAAAGCTTCGAAAACCTCAAAATCAATATTTTTACAACATTCATTTCCACAATATTAATTTTTCTTTAAAAATTTTTATTTTAAATTATGTCACATAAAATTTGACGTCTCCTTTAATGGTTAAATTAACGATTTTAATAATAAAATGACCTTATTGATATAGCATTGCAATGGCGAAGCCAAGGGGCTAGCAGGGGCCCCAATACACCCTAAAATAGAAAATTTTTCGTTTAGGCCCCTTTATAATTTATAAAAAAAATTAAATTAGAAGTTGCACTTTGGCCCCCAAAAATGATAAAAAAATTGAATTAATGCTTTAAAAATTTTAAAGATATAAGGTATTAAAATGGTGAAATTGTATTTTTTACTATCGTAAAATTATACAATTTAATCCGCCCAAAAAAAATTATGACTTTACCCTTGTAACATTGATAGTTTGAGGATGTAATTAGAATATTTAAAGTTTGATGACCAATTTAAAATAAGTCATAATTTGGAGCTGTTTGATGTAATTAACTCGTAACCATATCCGAAAAGTTTTCACTAATTATCCACAAAAGAAACATCTTTCTCTATTGCTAAAGAGACAAAATAGAAAAACGGGTTTAACACAATTATTAAAACTAAAGCCCAAAGATCTGCCCATTTAAACAAAATGGTATACGTATACCAAGCAACCAATTATATCGCGCCACGTTTACCAATTTGCGTGAGCAAACCAATCAGGACGAAGTCCATGACCCTTCATTTACCGTGTAATGCAGCAGGCATAGCCCCTTATAACGACAGCCGGGATATTTTCGCGCAGGCGAGGAAACACCCCAAAAAAACACACCCAAAGAAAAAATCGTCGCCGTAAAAGAAAGAGAAGAATTTCGCCTGAAATTTCATTCGCTTTCTCGACCGGCTACCTCGTCTCTCCCACATCATGGTAATCTTTTGATTTCCTCTTTTCTTTCTTTCTTTTTTTTTTTTTTTTTTTGCATATTATATGAATCGATCTGAGCTATGCTTTCTTACGCTTCAATTTATCTTTTTCGAATTAAACCGGTTGCAGACTTATATAGATTGTAGATCTCAATTTAGCATATTTATGTCCTCAATAATTTAATCATGTGCTTGTTCGATATTTTTTTGAATGAATTAGGTAGACGGACCTTGACTCAGCCCTTTTAGTACTATTCATCATTTTCTTCTCAATATTGAGCATTTGTGAATTTTGTTTCTTTTCTTATCAAATTTCGAGTTATAAAAAAAGTGGGAAAAGTAAGAACACCAGTGTTTTTCCTCCATTATAAATGCTAAATCCATCACCATGATCGAAAATATGTATAAACTATTTCTTTTTTTAAATCTAAATTTAAATGGGATCCCTCTGATCTGGTTTGTGCAGACAACATCAAGGCGCCTTGCAGACAGGAAAGTGTTGAAGTTCGAAAAGAACATAACAAAGAGAGGAGCTGTTCCTGAGGCAAGCACAAAAAAGGGGAAGGATTATCCTGTTGGCCCTATGTTGCTTGGTTTCTTCGTTTTCGTTGTCATTGGATCATGTAAGATTCCTGACTGCTTAACTTTTCACCATTATATGTCCTTGGATATTTAGCATTGACTTTTGTTGTACCAAATATAATACATGATTTTCCTACCGATATGTTCAGCACGTTCTCATAATGTGTGTTGTTTCACCGGTGAATATTCTAATTTTGTTCGGTATGGACCTTATTAGCATGATATTTGGGAACTTGAATTTTAGAAGATGAATTTAGTTTTCTAAAATGGTGTTAGTTGTGTGATAAAACACATAAATATCATGACCTTGCAGCACTGACTTAAATCTTGTTTTTCTCATCATCTGTGTCAGCTCTCTTCCAGATTATCAGGACAGCGACCAGTGGAGGCATGGCATAAGGCTGCATATAGCCCATGTTAGAAAAAAATGCAGAAGAGACTTGTTTTGTTCTTTTTCTATAAGTTCTGTAGCGAACTGATGACATAATATGTTTACTAGATATGCGTTGTAACTCATGTTGTGAAGATTTCAAAAATTGAATAAGACCTCCCTTTCGTGTCTTTTTCTATTTTATATCCTTCTTTTTGCTTGTTTCTTTTGTGAATAAATAATTTATGAAATGGGCCAAAAGCATGCTTCTCGTGATGTTAAAACACAATAGATACACCAGATGATGTGGTTGTTTAATGTTGGCACTATTCATGGTTTGAAGTTTTCACAGTAATAGATTGTTTGATTCACACCTCATGTTCTGAGAAATATTTACCATTCAAAAAGTAAAAAAATCGGAGTCCTTGTCTGAAGAAATGCATTGAGAAAGGATGGATGCATAGAACCTTTCAACGGGATCGTGCTTTTTCAACTCTCTCAAAATGGAATCTACTCTAAACATATATGCAATGGTTCCTTACTTCAACTGGGTACAAATGCTTAAATTTGATATTTTTAGATGTTTTTTCAGACTTATTGTCAATACTAAGTACCAGTCAAAATTTTGTATCCATTTTTCATGGTATTATGCATGGATCAGATAAATCATGGCAAATTTTTCAGGAAAAAATTGTCTTACACAAGGGAATTTGATAAGTGAGGTTTTGAGTAAGCATTTATATAATTTTCTTCTGTCTAAACAAATGATTCATTAAAATAATAAGTCACCATTGAAATTGGCCCGAGTTGGGGAATCACTAATATATGATGCAAAATGGATTTTGTTCTATCATTGATAAGAGAAATCTTTATGAAAAATAAAAATCGGAGTTTGAAGAAGAGGAAGGAGAAGGAGAACTTGACCCACAACAAATAGAAGAGGATTTATTCAATCACATAGTTTGTGTAACACCCCTAACTCGTATCCGTCGCCGGAACAGGGTTACGGAGCATTACCGAAGCTTTCAGAACATTTACGAATAATTCTTCTATTCATTTTTCGAATATTATTCATATCGTCCCTTAAATGGACCCTCGAGGCCCAAAATGAGTATTAGAATCAAATCGGGACTAAATCGGGAACTCAGAGAATTTTTTGCGAAATTTCTAAAATTTTCTAAGATACAGGGCACACACGCCCGTGTAACCCTAGGACACGCTCGTGCTGCAGGCCATGTTCGACCCCGTGTAACTCTCTTATTCAATCACATAGTTTGTGTAACACCCCCAACTCATATCCATTGCTGGAACAGGGTTACGGAGCATTACTGAAGCTTTCAGAACATTTACGAATAATTCATGTCAAATTCTATTCATTATTATTCATATCGTCCCTTAAATGGACCCTCAAGGCCGAAAATGAGTATTAGAATCAAATCGGGACCAAATCGGGAACTCAGAGAATTTTTTGCGAAATTTCTAAAATTTTCCAAGATACAGGGCACACACGCCCGTGTGCTAGGCCGTGTAACGCACACGGTTAAGACACACCCGTGTCTCTGCTTGTATGCTCAATTCTGAGTACATTGTTTCTCAAATTTAAGGTGCAGGGGACACACGGCCTAACCATATGCCCATGTACCAGGCCGTGTGTCACACACGGTGTGTCTACCCGTGTGGACAAAATAAAGCTATTTTCTAGCTTTATTTCTCACCCAAACTTTGCCAATGACCTACACCAAAACTTTCATTCATATACCAACCAATTCAAGCATCATAATCAAGTAAATTTTAACATCTAACATGGTACATCATTACATGCATTCATGTTTATAATTTTACCCTTTTTGTGAACATACATGTTAACATAATTTAATCAACCACACTAAACACATGGATATTCATCATGGTATAACCTTATAATTTTACCAAAACAAATCTTTACTAGCCATTCCAAATGGCTAGATTACAATCAACCCTTTTACATGCCAATATGGCCAATTAACCTATACATGCCATTATAACCATAACTAATTTACCATATGTACCAAAATGAGCTGATGGATAGTGTGCGTGATCTCCGCCAAGCTTCCAATACAATGAGTTTTCGATTTACTATTAAACAGGGAAACAAAACTAAGTAAGCAAATAATGTTTAGTAAGTTCGTATAAAATGGTACTTAACTTCCCATTTATTTTATTTCAAGATAAACATGTAAGGCATATTCAATCAATTTGATCTCAAGCCCTACACATATCCTCATTGCCCTTGTTAGTAATATATTCCATAATAACACCAAGAAACATATATGGGTTCAACAACAATCAAGTTTCCAGGCACATATGCTTTCCACAACACGTATTCATTTAACATGTATAAATCATATCTTTATATTACAAGTATATTCTTAAGAATTCATCTCGAGTTCAGATTATTCCATGTCAGAACTTTACTCATACAATTCGAAATATCAATGCCACACAAGTAGTACACTCAAGGTATACAAATCTATAATCAAGGATGAACATATTCATCAAATAAGTTTCATGTACAAATATCATCATCTCATATTTTTATGTATCAATTATCATATATCATCATTTTCATATATGTCAGGCAGATACGTGTAATAGCTTATTTCTTATTCATATCTTCTCATATCAGGATTTTTACTAGTTAAATTTATTCGAAATTTCGATGGATACATAGGTAGTACACTCGAGGTGTACAAATCAGGCTCCGACAATTCACATTCAGGGGTAGCCGTTAGGACACTTAATCAGAAAGCACACTCTTGAGCCACATATCATATAACAAGATTACTTGTCCAAGCTAAATCCTGTTTCCAACATATACTCTCAAGGGTTTAATCAAGGATTACCCGTCCGGGCTAAATCCTAATCGAACATATGCTCAAGAGGGCTTATATCAGGATTACCAGTCCAAGCTAAATCTTTTCTGTAAAGAGGTCAATAGGATTACTTGTCCGAGCTAAATCCCGCCAGCAACAAATGCAAGACCTCATTCAATAAGGGAAATCACCTTTATCCGTCGATTTTCATTTATTCAAACGGGATTTAACATTTTTCAAGCATTATCAGACATGTGATTATTTCATACATCTATAACATTCATATAATTTAAATAAACACATTCCACATTCATTTCAAGCATAAAAGTAACATTTTTTTATCATTTATCATTTATCAGGCATTATCATTGATCGGGCTTTGTCAGATATGTTTTCAATGTCATATATATATGATATTTATATAATTCACATACACAAAATCTAATTCAAGCATTTAAATTTACAATTTTGTTACACGAACTTACCTTGACAAATGTTCGTGTACGTAAAATCTACTAATTCGACATTTTTCTCTTTTCCTCGTTCTAGCTCTGAATTTGGCCTATCTAGATCTATGCAAGTAAATTTAACATCAATTTAATACAATTTAAACTCAATTCAGTCCAATTTATATCTTAAGCAAAATTACCATTTTACCCCTACACTTTTAATTAATGACGATTTCATCCCTAGGCTGGGAAAATGAAATTCATGAAATTTACTCCTTATTCCAAGCCTAACCAAAATTTTAATATAAAAATTACAACACTTGTATTCTATAAAATTCATAATTTTTCTTCAATTTACACAACTTTACAATTTAGTCCCTAAATCATGTTTTCATAAAAAATCACTTTGTAAAAGTTGTTTATCTATCATCAACCTTTCATATTCTACCATAAATTTCAAATTTTCAATATATTCATCCATGAAATAATTTCTATAATTTGATAACTTTTCAAATTAATCCCCCAAATAGATAGATTAGACTATCCTAGTTTCAAAAATATAAAAATTACTAAAAACGAGGCTTGAATACTTACCTAATTTGACCAAGAAAGCTTGCTTTCTCTTTCCTAGGGTTTCCATGGAATATTTGGGAAAGAAGATGATATAAAATGATTTTTATTTCTATTTAATTATTTATCATCTTTTAATTTTATCATTTTCCAATTTAGTCCTTAGCCTTTTTCTAATTTTCCATGGATGAATCTACTAACTTTTCATTAATGGTCTAATTACCATATAAGGACCTCCAATTTAAAGTTCTATAGCTATTTAATCTCTTTAGCTATTAGAACACAACTTTTGCACTTTACGCGATTTAGTCCATTATCAAATTAAACATGTAATCAATAAAATTCCTTTACGAAATTCACACAATATTATTATCATACTTTAGATCATAAAATAGTATTAAAATAATTTTTATTTTCGGGCTCGAATCTGAGGTCCCGAAACCACTATTTCGATTTTATCAAAAATTGGGTTGTTACAGTTTGGGCTCCTAAGATTTGGCACCCTTGGGGTTTTCTATTTGATTGTATCGAAAGGCCTAATGAATTGGGGTTTCCCTATTGGGCCAGGTCATTTCGAGGCAAGCGGATCACTTATGATGAAAATGATGAGCTTCAAGAGAATGATTCAACATTCTTGCAGAGTGGAACCATGCAGTATCAAGCACAAGATAGATCTTCCAAAGAACATTCATGATTGGAGTGACAGCTTTAGTTATTACAGTAAGGTTGATCATTAAGTTGACGTTAAAGGTATTCGAAATTTCATTTCTAATGACACCTTTTTAACTAGGGATAGTAATTAGGACCATTATTCCATATATTTTGATACTGAAAAACAAATTTTTGAGCTTAACAATGATCATTCTTTTTTGAGTGAACTAGAAAGTTTTTTTTTTTTTATAGTTATCGCAATTCTACTTATAATATCGTAGTTATTTTGGCCGATTGATCTTCCAATATTATAGTTTCAACAATTCTAGTTCTTTACATTTCTTCTTAGTTGTTTAGCATGTAATAGGTATCTGGTTCACCGCTTTAGGTATTAGAACTATGGCTTTCAACCTAAATGGTTTCAATTTTAACCAATCCATCTTTGATAGTCAAGGTTGTGTAATTAATACCTAGGCTGATATTATTAACCGTGCCAACCTTGGTCTGGAAGTTATGCATGAACGTAATGCTCATAACTTCCCTCTAGACTTAGTTGTTATTGAAGCTCCATCTACAAATGGATAAGACTTAGATTTTAGTGTATACAAGTTTTTGAAAATAAAGGAGCAATAACCAATATCGTTGGACAGAAAAAAGAAAAGAAAAGAAATATTAAACATATATTGTATTGTGCCATTCAATTGAGTGATTCCTTTGTTTCTTCTAACCTTCAAAGTATCGATAGATACTATCAAAGAGTAGATACTATGAATCAATTAATTGAAATTGAGTTCATTTTTCAAAATAATTATCGAAAAAAGTGATCTATTTGTTGTCATTTACACAACCAAAATATTATGATCATGATCATTAAGAATTTAATGGGACCCTTCCTCGCGAACCAAACAAAGAAAGAGAATGTGGGCCCTATTGAGTTCTTACACTTTCATGCCTATAACTTAGTTCGTTCCATTATTTCATATTACAAGGATGAACCCAATTCAGAATATGAACCATAAAAGAAAATACCTATTAAATCGATCACAGGAATGCCAATTACCGTACCTACACAAAGAGGAACCCTTCCAATAGTATTGGCCATTTATCATGCTTCCCTCTGCATTTCATCAAGTGGTCATGCTAAAACATAAACAGTCATAGATGATTACGAAATACAATCCTTTCGAATGGGATAAGAGAATTCCTACTATTATTTAGTATTCTACTACTATTTTTTTCTTAATTTAAGAAATAATTGGAAAATAAAATAGTAAGTACAAAAATGAGTAATAACCCCTAATATAGACTAGTACGATTCAATTCAACATTTTATTCGTTCAGGTTTGATTGTGTCATAACTCTATAATTAATCCGAATTAGGTTTATCATTGGATGAATTGTAATCCAATAAAAAATTTTTAGGACTCCTTTTCACAAATGAATTTAGTAAGTTAAAATTTTGTAAAGATGAATTAAAAGGTTTATATAAAAGGAATGTTGTAAATGTTCTGAAACAAACTATACTCATTGAAATAGTTGCTTTTTCAAAAGTTGAATTGTTATAGCTCCAACAAATAAAGTAAATAGAAGTAATATAATAATAGGAAATAGCATAGTATTATCTGATTTACGAGGATAAGAAAAAGCCTTCTTGTAACCAAAATTTGTAATAATAATAAGAATTTATTTTTTTTTCCTAATTAATTGCATGACTACTCGTTGTTATTCATTGTTAATGTTAATAAAGGAAATAAACGAAAATTTCTGTTAATTATTTTTTGCTTTTCTTTACCCCATAGTTCTATTTAATAGGAAGGACTACTTTTTTTGTCACTATATTTTTTAAAATGGACATTTAAATGTCCTTCAAAAGTAAGTAAATAGATCTGAAACACATAAAATATTATTAATCCAATAATGGACCAAGCTATTGTTGCAAAAATCGGTGAATAGAACCAACTGTCACTAAGAATTTCATCTTTGAATAAAAACAAGCAAGGGGTAGAATACCACAAAAAGAAAGTGTACCTACTAAAAAAGTAATTTGTGTAATGGGCATGTGCTTTCTTAAAACAGCTCATAAAAACCATATTATGGCTTTTCTCTAGAGAAATCCAACAATAGCTTCCATGGAATAAATAATCAATCCATGCAAAAAGCAACAATGCTTTTGAATAAGCATGAGTAATCAAATGACATATAGTGGCTCGATAAGACTCCATACCTAGAGCTAACATCATATAGCCCAGCTGAGACATTGTAGAATAGGCTAATCCCCTCTTAATATCTTTTTGGGCGGGCTAAAATAGCCCCTAATAATACCATTATTATACCTATCAAAGATATTAGATGGTATAACTACTAAAAGAGGAAGAATGCGGGCTACAAGAAAAATTCCCGCAACTACCATAGTGGCAACATGTATAAGAGCCGAAATAGGAGTAAGCCCCTCCATGGCATCAAGTAACCACGCTTGAAGAGGAAATTCCGCAGATTTAGCAACTACGTCGGCAAATAATAAAGAGGCATATAAACTAACAAACAAACAAGGAACCTCATTAATATAAATCAAGTTATTAAATATTTCAAACAAATCTTGAAATTCGAAACTTCCTGTTATCCAATAAAAACCGAAAATTCCTAATAATAAACTAAAATCGCCTATGTGATTAGCTACAAACACTTTTTGACAAGCGTTTACTGTGACGAGCCGTGTGAACCAAAAACCTATTAATAGAGAAGAACACATTTCAACTAATTCCCCAAAAATATAAATTTGTATCAAATTCGAACTAGTAACTAATTCCAACATTGAAGTACTGAACAAACTCATATAAGCAAAAAATCTCAAATATCCTTAATCATGTGACATAATTATCACATTAAATAAGAACAAAAATTTCAACTGTAGTGATTAATATTGATATAATAGAGGTAAGCGAATCATTAAAGTAACCAAACTAAAAAAAAAAAAAAATCATTATTAATGGTCCTAGATCATACATATTGATAGATAGAACTTCCAATTATTTGCTGAATAGACATATCGACAGAAAAAAATCATAATTATACTTACAAATAAAATATTGAGAAAAGCAAGATTTTTGTTGCCGTCAAAAATAAAAAAAGGGAGCCCCAAGAAACCATATATGTATTTTGAAAAGAAAACTCAAAGGATGCATGCAATTTGTGTACGGCGGAGCCGCCCAACTAGCAACCAGCTCACGCCATTGCTCCACGAGAACACCACAGGATGCCAAACCCTCCCCTCAACAGAACACCACTGGATGGTATCCGACCAGGAGTCCTAGAGCTGTCACCTCTAGATCCACTCAAAACCACCTCAAAGCTACGAGAGGTTTATTTTCCACAGAGAGGAGAGAATGGGGAGGGTCGGCCAGCAAAACAGCCGGCTGCCAAGGGGAAAGCAAGGTTTTAGACTTTGAAGGCTAAACGGCACTGCGACAGACCCAAGCTTTCTTTTAGCCACTCAATTCTCTCTGTAACTAATATATAAATTCAGCATGATTAAAAACAGTTTTAACGGATTCACTTACACAAGTCTCCTCCGAAACTAAACTTGTTCATCCACATGTTTGTACAAAAAGAAAAGAAAGAAAATGGCCAATCTTGTTTACTCCATTAAAACAACAGAAAATCCGACTGAAAAGGAACTAGCAGCAAAAGCTTGTTAGCAGCTAAGCAATAAACAGCGTCAGACTCAGAAAAATAGGAAAAAACCTTCTTTGACATGCCATTGCTGCCCGAAACAGAAAGAAGGGGGATTGAAATTAAGCAGTAGCAGTCAGGCAAGGGTGAAAGGCAGTGCCACATGCTATCCACTGTCGCTTTCTTCCCCGTGGTAGAACACATCCAGGAACCTTCATCCACTCCCTGCTCATCACATTGTATGTAACTAGTCGGTTCATTTGTCGTGATCTCAACGACAACATGAACAAACCTTTGTTGCCCAAGCAACTCATTCTAACGTGCTTCCCGTAAAACTCTAAGCACCATATGTTTGGCATTCTGTCCACCTCCTTCCACAAAAGCGTCATCTTCTGCAGCTCCCATATGCAAACGCAAGTGGCGGCATTTTTTGTCAGCAATCCCACAAGCATGATCCTGCCCTCACACTCAGCAAGTGTGTGGTCACTCAGATGTATTGGGGCTGGGATTATAAATTGCTTCCATACCCCAGAAACCATGTTGTAGGACACAATCCCTTCAGGGTCTGACTGCATGAAGTAAAGTGTGCTATCAATGGAAATTGCTTGTGACCGAAAGTTCAGTGATAGTGGCAGCTTAATGTTCGAGGGCATGCTTCCGGGTCGGCTCCATGAATTCTTCACCGAGTCATAAACTTCATACTCTCCATCACACCCCACCCACAGGATCTTGTAGCCTTCATTGGTTGAATTTCCATTCAGAGTCATTCCCACAGCAACACGCGACCACACTTTAACTGACCTTGCTGGCAACTCTTTAAATGACTGAGTCAAAGGGTTGCAGACATAAAAGTTTCTATGACCAATATCAAGAAAGCAAACTAGACCACCTACAGAAGCAACTGGCAGAGCAATCATCTTTGCTGGAAGAAAAGAGATTGTCGGGTGGTGCCATTTCTTGGTTGAAGGGTCATACATGGCTCCAACATTCATATTTTCATGCGTAATGGTATAAAACCAGGGATTGGCTTGTGGGATTTCAGCACAATGATGAGAGAAACTTTGTGATTCCAGCAAGGAATTCCATTTACGACAAACAGAGCGAAAGCGGAAAAATGTGGCAATGGGGAGTCTAGCAATAACAGCTTCAAAAAGGTCTTCAGGGAATTCTTTCCAAATTTCTTGATCCATAACCTCTGATGCAGGGGTACTTCCAGGTAATTTCCCTCGGTTCCGCTCCTTTCGTGATCTCTTGCTTGGTGGAGGCTTGAAAGGTTCCAACATCTTACAGTTTCCAGATTTCCCTGCAGCCATTACAAGACTGTAGTAATCCTCAGCAGAAGTATCATTGATATTCGGAAAACACCACCTGCATGAAAGCTAACAAGTTATCATATTTGCAACTTTCTAATTAAACTTGAAATAACCTGAATGATTAGTAGAAAACTATCAATGAAATTTAGATCATTCAGATTAAATACGTTGAAGTTTAAAACACAAGTGCCAGTAACAACATTGAGGGCATCCAAATTAACATGGTACAGATCAAGAGTTATTGTGATTTGTTTAATTCATGCAGGCCTAAAGAGACAGTTGATAAACTTTTCTCACCATCTCATCAATCAATAGTTGCAGAAAACAAAACTATTCACCAGTTTTCCCTTTAGCTAATAAGTTTATAAATAAAATTAAATTAGAACTGAAAAGGAGATCTCAGATTATCTTTATCCAAGGATACTGGTAGTGTAATTAACATTGGCACTCACCAGAGAAAGAAAAGAAAAAAGAGACTGTCTAGCAACATTTACAAAAAAATTTCAGGAGAATTAAGTCTGGACTGCAGTGGTGAATTGATCGAAAAACCAACAATCCTAGAAAATTTCTTCAGATGAAATAAGAAAACTAATTATAGTAGAATAGTCAGCATCAAATTTGAAACTGTGACTATGGTTTCTATGCCCTTTACTTGCAAGTGAACCATTCTCTCAGGCAGCAACTGAGACAAAACTACCAGCTCCTAATCAAATTTACAAAAAAGAAAAATGTAAAACATTCTTACATTACCCACAATTCCACACACAGACACACACAAGAAAAAACGAAAGTCGCCAAAGAACTTTGTATCTGAGGAGCAGCATAAATCAACAGACTAATGCTAGAGATTATAACGAATATTTGTAGGTGATCGTGCAAGTAACTAACAACCAAATTTACAAAAAAGACGAATGTAAAATATCTTTCTATCACCCACAAATCCACACACAAAAAGTAAGTTGCCAAAGAAACCTTTTGCCTGCAGAGCAACATGTTTCACAGCTAACCCATAGAAAAATGCTACAGATTATAACCAGACATCTTAGGGGGTCATGCATGTAACTAGCAGTCCATCAGATTTTCAATATTGACATCATCTTTAAACTTCAACCAACCTGTGACCTGATTTCAGTTAATGCCCTATGCAGTTGGCCTTAGCTAGATAAGGATCTTTCTGGTAATAAAATAAACCTAAGCCCAAGCAGAACTGTTATGCCACAAGAACTTGTATGCTCCAGCCATGACAAAACAGGTTTCCAAACATATGCACCTTATGCCGCAACATCTTCATAATTATGCAAATGCACCTTACAATTTTCCTTACTGGCCTTTGCCAAATATTTTCATTAAAAAAAGAATCTCAAATGGAACTTAGCAAGATAGATGTTGACCACCTAACTTCTTTGTTAGAAAAGCTTAATCACAAAACAAGTATTGGGGTAATAAAGAAATCATTTTTTTAAAATGTTATTTTCCATGAAACAGATAGAAGCTAACATTCACCTATTTTTCATGATTAAATATGAAAGAAGATATGTGAACGTTTTATATTGATCTTGACCAACTTCTCAAATTGCCTGATCACTAATATTGGACTATGTGGATACAAGGTACCTATGGCAGTTATAGAGTATACTAATTTTTCATTATTAACAGTTGAAAGAAGAGATACTTGAAAAATACCAGGTACTCGCTCTTAGTCCTTAGAATGTCAGGAATAGAATACCTGATTAGTCTAGAGCAATTTCTAATAATTAATCTTGGTATAAATTTGGACCAAAACATCAAGGGACAGAATACAAGGTCAAGACCTTCAACTCAATTGCATCAGAATAATGAACATAATATTCATACTACACAACCCAATTTGTAATAATTGCATAAAGTGTGGTCAAACAATATAGAGACGTACAAATGGACCACGAAAAAGCCCTCTACAAAATTAGGTATACATGATTCTCACAATTCATTGAGATTGTTTTCACCAGTAAGTCTGTACATTTTAGTCATTTTTATGGATCCAGAATATGTGCAACAGGATGTTTAAGGTATCGTTTGAACAGAGTAAACTCAAATCATTGCACAGCCAAAGACCTCTATTCATCCAGCTATACCAACAGTATGTTGACAGCAATATCAACTAAATGCACTAATAATAGAAACTTTCAACCATACGCTCTGTTACATTGCCATGAATGCTTTTGCATAAAGAATACCCTGTAAAAGAAGACTGAGAGAGAGAGAGACCTATGATGAAATATCAACAAGGGGATTGACAAATGAGCTAAGGCAAGCAGAGCATTGTAAAATAACCAGAGAGCTAGGCCACTCAACATTCATTCATACAATCTTTAAGGAGAACTTCCAAGAGTAGTACAACAACTCTTTGTTACTTGAAACACCCAGGACGTTGTTGAATTAACTAGTAAATTAACTTTCTATTTTCCTTTGCATATAGGAACGTAAAGGAAAATTGAAAGGAGCTGATTAGTCAGTGGACTAAAAATTAATCAAGAATTATAGGTTTAAGTTCATGTTCTAAGGAAATCATATAGTAAACAGATACAAATGAGATTCCATCTTCATAGTCAATCATAATCATGCTAATCAACTAAGAAGAAATATATTCAAGCATCAATTATCAAAAGGCAATCGCCAACAAGTTCAAAATTGACCATCACAATATGTAAAACTTAAAAAAAAACCCAGCAGCATGAACCCTTAATAAAGATGAGAGGAGGGTTTTGGGGGAGGGGACAAAGCAAACTGAAAATTGAAAAAAGGGAAAGGAAAACAAAGGCAAAAAGGGGTTAAAAAAAGAAACTACATGATTGGAATACGATGAAAGATAAATGCTGAAAACTAAAATTTTGAATGAACTTACTATTTTCGTCAAAAAGAGGTATAAAATAGTTTAATAATGTAAAAAATGGCCAAAAATTCAAATGCAGGAAACATGCGAAATCCCCTGAAAATAAAAATTAACAAAACGGCAGTGGCATAACAGAAAATAAACAAAAATCTAAACAACGAGAAATGCAAGGAAAAGAAATTAACATTATCGGATAACAAAGGTAATCTACCATTAATCCGCCTCATTACACCCCCTCACAAAAAGAAAAAAGAAAATACAGAATCCGAGATGAATAAATCTGACAAGAATTCAAAATAAGCACAATCTGACAAGAATTCAAAATAAGCACATAAAAAAATGTGAGGCGAGAGAAGAAAAACAGAAAATTGAAGAGATCTATGTAAAGAGAGAAGGAAAGGAAAAGAACCTGCGGTGGTGGTCGTGGAAAGGATGAGGCAGTTGGTGGAGGTGAAGAAGGTGAAAAGGAGAGGACGGAGGAAGCGGCGGAGGAGGAGAGCCGTAGAGATGCAAGAGGTCTTGAAGCTGACCGATGAGCTGCCTAAGCATGGCCAGCCCTTCCATGCCCCAATAACCTCTCCTCTACTCCAACACCACCAACAAAAAATGCTGCTCTCTTTCTCCCTTTGTTGTGAGTTAGCCAGTCATCTATTTACACGTCAGTTGGCCCATTATTACGATAATTTCTTGTAATAATTCTGACCCGCACGCAACTTTGTCATTGAAATGAATGATCCCACTTGATTTTCACTCCAATATGTATGTATGTATGCATCTACCTTCTTTTCCACTTTTCTCCGTTCTTTTCATTTTTGCCCTTTCCTCCTCCCTTGTATATAAAATATTTTTTATTTGAAATTTATTTTAACTTTTTGAATAATGAAGGTATATTCATAAGAATTTACTAGCATTGAAGTGAAAAGAAAAAGCCAAGAGATTTTAGATTTTGGGCCTATAATCATTTTAGTATCCACCGTACCCATCCATACTTATTTTTTCCAATTTAAGTTTTATTTTGATTATATTTTAAGTATGATTTGATTATTTCGGTGCATTTAGATTTATGGATACTTATTTTTAATTAATATCAAGTAATTTAAGTTTCATTTTAATTATATTTTAAGTATAATTTGATTGTTTCGGTACATTTAGGTTCATTTAATCAAATATCAATTTGTATTAATGCGTAAAAGTTCATACTAGTTGATACAATTTTTAATCTTTTTACCTTAATATAATTACATTTAAAAAATAATATAATCATTTAATTAAAATTTGAAACTTGGGCCTTATTTTGATAATCAATTGAAAATATTAAATCAATTAAAATAAATATTTTTAGTGATTTAGGTTTTTAAGTACTTTTGAGAATCAATAATAATAATATATCAAATAATAGAAATTTTCAACTAAATTAGATAGATATATTTTTTTAATTGGCCCTTTTTTTTTAAATTAGGAAAATAGTCCGTTTTTAGAGGACGTGTTTTCCTCCAACAATCATTTTCCCAATAGTTTTTTAAATGTTGGCAATGGTAAAAAATTTTAAGGGTCAACGGTAATTTTTTTTCTATAAAGACCAAGCCATTTTTCATTTTTTTCACTCAAATTCAACTCTCTCTCTCTATTCTTTCTAAACTCTCAACTCTCTCAATTCTCTCAATTTTCTCAAGTTTTGTTTTAAATTTTCCAATATGCTTGTTTAAAAATATTATATTTTTATTTAATTTTTTCATATATCATTCGTTTCGATTAAATTTTCACGAATGGCAAGCCCTCTGATTCGTTTTGACAATAAGCACATTTTCACTGCTCAAGCGATACTGGTAAGACAAAATTTCAAATTTAGTTTTTTCAATTAAGTTAAATTTAATTTTTTTTATTTTGTTAAAATATTTTAAAATAATTTATTTTTTTTGATATAAATAGGCGGATGATTGTGTTTTGGAGGGGTTCATACATAACTTGTCAAAGAGCTCTGACATCGAAATTTGTAGTTACTTGCAAGACACAGGATTCTTGCATGCGTCTCGTATGCTCAGGGGCTGCAAACTCAATCCTACACTCATTAGCGCGTTGGTGGAAAGATGGAGGCCTGAGACACACACTTTCCACTTTTTATGCGGCAAGTGTACAATCACACTTGAGGACATAGCTTTACAACTCGGTTTACTAGTGGATGGGTCAGTCGCCATGGGGTCATTGGTCGTTCCGGTAAAGAGGACCTTTGCGAGGCATTTTTGGGGAAGGTGAACAAGTTTCAAGGTGGTCGGATAGATATGAAGTGGTTGGAAACCAATTTCAAAGATCTTCTTAAGGATGCGCCTCACGTTGTCAAAGAATAATATGCCCGAGCATTCATCCTAAGGTTAATCACAGGTATTCTAATGCCCGGTAAGTCTCAAAATTTGGTACACATAAGGTGGCTACTACACCTAGTCGACTTTAACGAATGCGTACAAATGAGTTGGGGATCAGCCGTGTTAGCCACGTTGTATCGGGAGTTGTGTCAGGAGACGGAATCAGATAAGATGTCAATCGGTGGTTGTCTTCTCTTGCGGCAGTCATGGGTCTGGTGGCGACTACCATTTCTATGTCCTTGAGTGAACGACCCATATATGTTCCCATTAGTGACAAGATAAATAAAAATGTAGTTAGTATAGTAAATGATGTTTATTTATTATACGTTTGAATTAGCATATCACTTGAATAGGTGGAACCATGGGTCGAGTTACATGAGACTACTAGAGTAGCTCGAAGATATCTGGTTGTTATTAGATCAATGCTCTGAAGTTGAGGTTAATTACTTATTGTTTTTTCAAACCTATAATAATTATGCAATAATTTTTAAATTAAAATTTAGTATATAACAAAATTTACAATTATGCTCTGATGTTTGAATGGATACCATATGTTGATCCGGATATCATAAAATGCATCTTTCTAGAATTTTTGGCCATTCGAAATATGCAGGATGCAAAGGTGCCATTGATAGTGTGCACGACGATGGGTATACACGAATCAGACGAGTAATATGGAAGTTCGAGTAGAGGCAAAAAATTTCATTGGCACCGCGAGACATAAAAGCACTGCACAAGTTGGACCTATAGGGGAAGATCAACGAGAACTAGCGAGATTACCATAAATAGTACATCGGCATTTGGGATATTCTTACCCATTTGCAAACCTTTTTTCTCATCAGACACGGCGGCCGGTTTGGAGTACATGCATAGTTCAGAGTCGCTAGCAAGCCATATTTGCTATCGGTGGAGGAGAGGAGTAGGCAACTTCATCAGAAGAGGTCACGACGAATGCCATAGCAACGTAGGTCCGGATGAGATACCGCAATGGGTTCGTCCCTTCTCTGACCCAACAAGCACCATCGATGTCTATGCTACATCCCGATCAGTTCACTTCACTTATTCTTATTCATTTCACTAACCCCGTGTGTTTTTCACAAGCACCACACTATGCACCACTGCAACACCCTACATCTACACCTCTCGTAGGTACATTTTTCAAGGCACCTCCGTCCCTAGCATTCCACTCCCCATGCTGATGTCGATGACGACACAAATGCTGACGCATGTACCATCACCGATGGTGACACCGATGCCAATATCGATGTCGTCATCAATGCTAATATCGATGCCCGGGTCAATGTCGATGTATCTGAGTTTTGCAACATTGTACAGTTATTCACTGATAGTGTCACAAACACTCACCACGTCGTTGTTTTATCGATATGGGTCATTAGCTTAACCACCTTCTCGTGGAGTGGAGGACAGACGATGGGAGGCTAGGACAGCAATGCATTCAAGCACGGAAGAAGACAATGGAGACGAAGATGAAGTCGAGGATAAAGATGGATATGAAGATGTAGACGGTGATGGAAATGAAGATGAGCACGAGGGTGGAGGTGAAGACGAAGAAGATGAGGACAATGATCACGATCAAGTTGAGAGCCAACACTACTAGTTGTGCGAAAAATTCCTACGTGCACACATCAATCATACCTTGCGGCATACATTTGACCTAGCGACGCCGATGATGTATTTTTTATTTACCTATTGTGATGTAAATATAGATGACATCAATAAAAAATGATCAATTTTTTTTTGTATATTTTTATTGCAACTTATATTTGTCTTTGTTAAATTCTAATATAAATTATACGCAAATTTCCATATATAATATTGGATATGAAATATGTAACTTTGAATAGGTACCCTTATCGAATTAGTGATTAATAAAGGTATAGAGACTAACTTGTAAAAATGGTAAAAGTTCGATGGCTAAAGAAATTGTAATTCGTACTTGAAGTAGCACTCAAAGTAGAAAATTTTCCACTATATAAATGTTAGTAGATGGGTGGCCAATACAATTGAAATGCAAGGTAAAAAAAGAAGAGATTTTGTACATAAAAAAAAGGAAGCATTGTAATCAATCTTATATCTCTGAAGAAAAATGAATGCTAGCGATGTTGAGAACCCAATGTATCCCTCAATATGGAACATGTTGCCTTCGTATGCCTTGGATTTCTATAGTACTCGCATAACCTCTGTTGCTTATTCTCTCCCGAACATCCATGTCAGTAAAGAAACTCTTTCAGCTGGACTAGTTTTCACTAATATTTTCATAAAGTCTGCAAAAAAAAAAAAAAGTACCCTGACCTCGGAAATTTTTACAGATTTGAAGCATGTTTTGAAGGTATTCGATGAAAACGCTAGTCCTATGACGGGTTTTCGACCACAAGGATTTTTTCTTTCAATCTTACTTTCCCTTGTGCCTATAAAAGGGGGCTCCCTCTCCATACTCTATCATCCCTAAAACATCATCTTTCCTGGCCTCCATCCTTCCACTTTACAATATTTTTTCTCTCTTTTTTTTCTTTCCCGCTTCAATGTTAAAATTTTTTGTCGGTAATAAAATTTCTAATTTGAGGTATTCTTGAGTTGTCGGTAATGCTGTAACAACCCAAACTCGGCCCAAACGCTTTGGCCGAATCTGGTTTGCTACTTAGAAAATATTTGGAAAAGTTTGGAAAATTTGATGTTTTAGTAAAAGATACTTATTTTTGGTTGAAACCTTTGAGGTGTATAAAACCCATATCAACAATATTTTGGAAAATATTATTTGGGTCAAGTTATTATAAATTTATAAGTGGGCCCGATGGCCCGTTAAAAACAATTTCGATTTAACTTGGAAAACATGTGATTTTTAATTAATAATACCAACAGGTTTAAAACAAATATTCAACATATGCAAAATAATAAAAATAAAGTGTCGAGGCCTTATTACAATCCAAATAAAATATAAACCGGAAATAAAATATCAAAACTTAAAATCAAGTTCATTAAATTTTAATTCATCGCATGGCCACCTCGAGTCCACCCTACTCCACATCCGCGATCTACGTGTCACCGAAAAATGTAAAGGAGAAGGTGAGTCACCAAGACTCGATATGTAACCCTTCCCGGTTTTAAACATGTTCATACACATCATATAACAGATTAACAGCAAAACATCATATATCCCAACCTAGCTTGACCATACGCCATCTGTCTACCCCGTTGTGGTACCAAACCACCGGTGGTGCCAAACCACTTTGTGACATATAGTCACGATGTGCTACCAAAGCACTGGTGTCCGTGAGACACGAATCGGGTGATGGGGCCAACCCATCGTGTGATACCAAATCACCGGCGCATTTATCCCATATCTCAAGTGGGGCCAACCCACTGCGGTGGTATTAACCACGAGGATAAGTCGCTCTTGAGGTGCCAAACCTCCGAGGTACCAAACCTCTGGTGACCGTAGTCACGAGTGTGTTACCAAAACACTTGGTGCCCGTCGGCACGATCAATCTTGCGCCCTCCTCTCGTATAACCCACAATGAAATAAACAATTTACCAACAGATCATCATATGTATCATATGTATCAATAAGCCATGCTTCCCAAAAGCATTAAATAATCTCACATTAATAGAGACTTACTCTAATCCTCACTTGTACCATTAAGGTACCAAATCGCATCTATAACAAACAGATTTACATACACACGGATATTTAACACAATCTATTAATCGCTATAAGTGTGTATGTACACACACATTACTACGATAGTCTTAAATCCCGAGAAGAAACGTTGGTCACCACAGATCTATCCGTCCCATATTCGACCAAAAGCATGGGTTAGTCTTATGGCCTATTCGGCCAAATCCAAAATATTCAAAGGGTTAATATTTAACCCGAAAGCCTTACCTAACACCCTTGAGTACTAGCCACCAAGTGTTTCTGCTTCCCTAATCGGCAATCATTAAGTTAGTAGCCTTCGGCTTAATCGAATATCATGAAAAAGAAAACAGATCTTACCACCTTACCCCAAAACCGATTGCTCCAAAGCAACGGGTTCACCTGCTTGCTTCCAAATCCGAAGGCCCTATATTTTAATCAAGCGATTAGTAGCCTTAACAGTCATTGCCGAAATAGTCACTTACCAACCTCCAAGTCGACAAGAAGAGAAAAGAGAATCCTAGACATTCGGCCTAACATACTTACCCTCCAAATTCGATTAGAGAATGCTTCCCCTCCTTGTTCAATGTTCGGCCAAGGTTCCAAAAAAAGAGGGGTTTTTTCTTTTATCGGTTTTTGGGAAAATAATCAAAGAATAAACAACAACTAATGAAGGCTAGCTGAAAAATTGAGAGAAGAGACTAAGAGATGGAAGTGGTTCTTAACTTTGAAGAAAGAAAAGAAATCGATGGCAACTAGTTAGGAGAATTTCTGGCTACTAAAAAAATTCTAAAAAGAATTTAAGATGGTAGATGGGGGTTTATATAGGATTTCGGCACCCCCCCTTCCTATTACTTGCCGTCCACTCTTCCTAGGGAGAGTTCAAATTTCGGCAAAACTCTTACAACCTCTCTTGGCCACACATTTGTATTAATTCAAAATTAAATTGAATTAATCTCCATTTAATCAAATAATCTAATAATATCCAAATAATATCCCTTTAAAAAAAAATACTTGATTATCTCATGATAATTCATTTAAAATAACATCCTTATTATCTCCATTTATCTCTTCAAAATCCATAGAATTTAAGAAATTAAAAATGCTCATATTATCTCTAAATAATAATAAATAAAAGAGTTTAAAGAGAGGAAGACTCTCCCCTCTGCATGTCAGTCCTTTAAAAAGCAAAAAGAGAAAATGTTGCGACTCAACCAAGGCTCTCCTTGCTCCCCCTTGTGGCGTCACATGCTAGCTCTTAAGTGGGCTTCTTTTTGCCACTTTACCAAGGGCTTTTTAGTGTCAAATTATCCCCACTTGTTCTTTTAACACCCTTCTGCTAAGGCTCCCTACCTTTTAAGTTAAAAACTGAAATTTTCTATTAAACCGAGCCAACTCAAAGTCTTAAATTACGCTCTATTATTCCATAGATAATACCGCAATAGTTCATACATGGGAAAAATAGTTAAATTCCAAATAACCCCATTTTTGGGATGTTACAGCTTCTACCCCCTTAAAATAAATTTCGTCCCGAAATTACTTAACTAGAAAAGGTGGGGGGTATTGTTTGCCTCATTACATCCTCGGGTTCCCACGTAGCTTCCTCTCAACCATGGTTCCGCCACACACCCTTCACCAAGGGCACGCGACTTCCTACGTAGAACCTTCACGCCTCGGCCTAAGATCTGAATCGGTTCCTCCTCAAACGATAAATCTGAATTCACCTCGATTTACGCCATCGGCACCACGCGTCGCGATGGGTCTGACCGATACCGTCTCAGCATTGATACGTGAAAAACATCATGGATCTGGTTCAGTTCGGCCGGTAACTCAAGCTGGTACGCCACTGGTCCTACTCGCTTAATCACCGTATATGGCCCGATAAACCTTGGGCTTAGCTTCCTTTCCGTCCCAAATCTTAACACCTTTTTCCAAGGCGACACTTTCAGAAAACCTTGTCTCCTACCGCATACTCCATTTCCTTGCGTTTTAAATCAAAGATAGGATTTCTGCTGTCCGATGCTTCCTTCAAAGCGAGACCGAATCACCTTAACTTTATCCTCTGTCTCCGTCACTAACTCTGGACCCAAAATCTGTCGTTCGCCTAATTCCGTCCAACACGTCGGGGTACGACATTTCCGCCCATACAATGCTTCGTATGGTGCCATCTGGATACTTGCCTGATAGCTGTTGTTGTAGGCGAATTCTGCTAACGGTAGAAATTCCTCCCAACTACCACGGAAGTCCAAGACACAACCTCTTAACATATCTTCCAAGATCTCAGATCACCCTTTCCGATTGTCCGTCGATCGTGGATGGAAAGCGGTACTAAAATCCAACCGTGTGCCCATAGCTTGATGCAAGGCTTTCCAAAACCTTGACGTGAACCTGGGATCCCTATCCGAGATGATTGATGTTGGAACCCCATGCAATCTTACTATCTCCGAGACGTACAGCTTAGCTAGCTTCTGAAGAGAGAAATCCATCCTCACCGGTATGAAGTGAGCCGACTTAGTTAACCGGTCTACTATTACCCAAACCGCGTCTTTCTTATCGGGCGTGCGTAGGGTAGCCCACTAACAAAATCCATAGTGATCCGTTCCCACTTCCATTGGGGAATCTTCACCGGTCAAGCAACCACGACGACAAGAATCGATGTTCAGCCTTAACTTGTTGACAAGTCGGACACTTACCAACAAACTCATTACTTCACGCTTTAACCCGGCCACCAAAATCGCTCTCTAAGATCTCTATACATCTTGCTTCCTCCCTGATGCATAGCGTAGGGCTGCTATGTGCATCCCGGAGAATCTTTTGCCTCAACTCCACATCCTTTGGCATACACGCCGCCCTTGAAAGCATAACACTCCATCACTAGACAAAAGTTATAACCTTCCAAACCACCATCCTGAACTTGTGCTCTCTTAGCATTCAACCCTTCATCCACCGATCGCTTTTTCCTTAACCTCCTCGATCCATGTTGGCTTAACTCAAGTTCCGCCAATAGACTTCCATCATCATATAGACTTAACCGAGCAAACATTGCTCTTAAGTCCGTCACTACCTTCCGGCTCAACGCGTCGCCTACCACGTTGGCCTTGCACTCGATGATACTCGATTGAACTATCGTAATCCTTCAAAAGTTCGATCCACCGACGCCGTCTCAAGTTAAGATCCTTCGAGTCAAGAGATACCTCGGACTCTTGTGATCTCAGTATGAACTATCGACTTCTCCCCATAAAGGTAGTGTCTCCATATTTTCAGAGCGAAGACGCATCGCCGCTAGCTCTAAGTCGTGCGCGTGGATAGTTCAATTCATGAGGTCTTAACGACGTGATGCATAGGCTACTACCTTCCCTTCTGCATCAAAGACACATCCCAACCCGATGGGACGCATCACAATAAGCGGTGAACAATTTTCCCGCCTCTGCACACCAAAATCGGAGCTTAGTCAAAAATTTTCCTTAGGTTATCGAAGCTTTCTTGCCGCTTCTCCGACCATACAAATGGGACTCCTTTTCTTAGTAACCGTCAATCGGTCTTTGCGATCGGAGAAAATCCTTCTACAAACCTTCGATAATACCCCGCTAGACCTAGGAAACTTCGATCTCTCGCCACCGACCTAGGCGGTTTCCAATCCAACACCGCTTCAATCTTGCGAGGGTCCACTCTAATCCTTCCGCCGACACTCACGTGACCTAAGAAAGCTACTTCCCTTAGCCAAAATTCACACTTACCGAATTTGGCATATAATCGCTTCTCCTTAGTACTTGCAACACTATTCACAAATGCTCGTCATGCTCCTCCTCCGCCTTAGAGTACACCAAGATGTCGCCAATGAATACTACGACGAACCGGTCTAAGTATTCTTTGGAACACCCTATTCATCAAGTCCATAAACGCCGCGCGCGTTGCGTTGGTCAACCAAATGGCATCACCGTAAACTCGTAATGTCCATACCGAGTTCTCAATGCCGCCTTGTGAACATCAACCTCCTTTACCTTCAATTGATGGTAGCCCGACCTAAGGTCTATCTTTGAAAACACCGCGGCACCCTTCGGGTTGGTCAAACAAGTCATCGATCCGAGGCAACGGATACTTGTTTTTGATCGTTAACTTGTTTAATCGACGGTAGTCGATGCACATCCGCATTGAACCGCCCTTCTTCTTGACGAAACAACACAGCGCGCTCCCACGAGATATGCTTGGTCGAATGAACCTCTATCCAAGAGCTCCCGAATTTGGGCCTTCACTCCACCAATTCCTTTGGTGCCATTCGGTATGGTGCTATAGACACGGTGCCGCTCCGGTAGCAAGTCAATCACCGAATTCAACTTCCGATCCGAGGCGGACTGGAAGTTCTTCCGGAATACGTCGAGAAATTCTCCAACCGCTCGAACCTCAACTCTCGACTCCTTAGCTTCCAAAGCACGATCCGAACCAAATATGCCTCGCAACCTTTCTTAACCATCCTTTCGGCCTTCAAGGCCGACACCACATTGGATAGGTAATTCCTTCTATCACCTATCATAACCACTTCATCACCCTCAGCCGTCTTAAGCACCATGCGCTTAGCCGCAAATCCAAATTCGCTTTGATACTTAGCTAGCCAATCCATTCCAAGGATCAAATCGAACTCTCCAAAGGTAGTTCCATCAGATCGGCTACAAATACGACCCCTTGGAGTTCTAGGGGTACCTCTTTATAAAGTTTGTCTACTACTACAGAGTGTCCTAGGGGGCTTAGCACAGTCATCTTCCTAAGAGTAGTCTCAGAATCTAGGTCCATAGTTCCTACCACACTACTAGCAATGTACGAGTGCGTCGAACCCACATCAATCAATGCAACATAAGGTAAACCAAATATTAGAAACGTACCGGTTATGACGTCCGGTG
Organism: Gossypium bickii; assembly: GCA_025503065.1. Taxonomy (NCBI): domain Eukaryota; kingdom Viridiplantae; phylum Streptophyta; class Magnoliopsida; order Malvales; family Malvaceae; genus Gossypium; species Gossypium bickii. Next base: position 104,664,524 of record CP106715.1, read on the forward strand.
CGTCTCCCTCCTCACGGCGCCTCGCTGCATAGACTAAGCCAGGCTGCCTAGCCTCTGTGTTACCCGAACCTCGGCCCTGAGTTCCACGACCTCGGTTGAAACCATTGTTTCCTCTGCCATTACCCCGACCCCTCTGTGGTGGTCCAACATTTCTGCCCTGAGCGCGATTCTGACCTTCTGGCTGATCCTTAGCTGCCTTTTGAGGACAGTCCCTTACCCGATGCTCCAAAGACCCACACTCAAAACAACCTTTGTTACCGGTCCAACAACTCCCCCAATGGGTTTTTCCACAGCGGTTGCACTGAGTTGGCCTTTGATTAGTAGTCGTGGGCCTACCGGTCTGATTTGGCCCACTCTGCCTAGCCCGCTTCTGAGCATTAGTGCTACCCGATCCAGCTGACCCAAATCCTCTTTTCTGGTTATTCTTGCTATAGTTTTGCCTTACAGCCTCCTTAATCCCTTCGGCCACCTTGGCTTTCTCCACAAGAGATGAGAACTCCCGAACTCTTTGCGGGGCAATTAGTAATCTCAGATCATCTCTGAGCCCGTCCTCAAAGCGGACACAGCGCTCATGTTCGGTGGCTACGATTCCTCTGGCATACCTACTTAGCCTTAAAAACTCAGCCTCATACTCGGCCACCGACTTAGTTCCTTGCACTAGACCAAGGAAGGCTTTCCTTTGAGCATCAGTGTAACTAGTGCCCACATACTTCTTCTGAAAGGCCGCCTTAAAGTAGTCCCACGTGAGATCATCACCGCGGCTCCATCCCGGTCGTCGACCACCACCGGTGCGCTTCATCCTTTAGAAGCGACACACACCCCTTTCGACTTCTCCTCGTCGGTCGGTCGAGATCATCCATGACCCTTTCCGTAGATTCCAAATAATATTCTCACGGACGCTGGTGCCACTCCGAGACACCACGGAATACCTCGGCCCGTTAGACCGACCGCTCTGGGACAGACTTCCGAGCTCCCAAATTCCCACCAGCCCCGGCCACCATCTCCAAAACTCGCCAAAAAACGACTTGCGACACGGCCTCACCACGGCCCGGTCCTCGCTCTCCGACCACGAAAGTAGGAGGTGGTGGTGGCGGTGGTACCTCGTTTCCGAACCTTGACCCCGCTGCCGGGTTGGACACCGTCATCCTACCCCTACCGCGTCCACGACGTCCACGTCCTCTAGAACTCATTCTATCTATCGCGCTTTTAATCTGATTAAGAAAATTTTATGTGTTAGCATTTGTTTCACTTTCTTATTCGCGAAGAAATTTTATGAACAGAATTTAATTAGGGATTCTTTCGAGCAAACAAGGTTTCAGTCTTCTATCCTAGTTCACACAAAGAGTTCATACATCCATTCCTTAATGCTTTCCATACCTATTCACTCTTCGGACATTTCTGCCCATTTCCTAACCCAGGGGTATTTTCGTCATTTTTCCTACAGGGGTATTTTCGTAATAAAAGGAATTTTAAAACTTTAATAAAACATGTCATTTTGAAATTCCCCAAAATTGGAGGATATTTATGAAAATTTGTAAAATTGTAATCGTTTTGAAACCAGGGGTATTTTGGTAATTTTGTCAATCAGGGGCAATTTTGTCATTTTGATAAATCGGGTATTTTCGCGACAGTTGTAAAACTTTGAGGGTCCTTTCTGAAAGTTTTCCTTTTCAAATAGTGATGTTGGTAAAGTTTTCCAAAGATCAGGGTCATTTCGGTAATTTTCACAAATTGAGGGCGTTTTCGTAATTTTCTAAAACCAAAATTTTTCAGTGTTGATTTGCAAAACTAAGTTGTTGGATATTTGTAAAGTAGTCAAAATTTCGAGCAAAACCATTGAACGGATATTTTATGAGTCGTATGCGTTTTAGTAATTTTACCCTAAGGGCATTTTTGTAATTTTCCAAAAATTTGAGTTTTTCTGGGGAAACGTTGCAAATATGAGGTTTTCTGAAAGAGTTGCTGCAAGAGGTTTGAAAACATTTGAGTTGTTGTTGTTTCGTTCTGTTTTGAAAACATGGCTAATTCCCTTTTCGGGTTTTAGTCATTAGGTTTAGCCTATGACCGAGCCCTCTTGGTCAGGGTGAACCAAAGCTACGCACCAGGCAGGATTCGAGTGAAGAGGAGGTGGGTCACGCGGACCGCTTAAATACCAAGCTCTCACCGAACCTTTCTAGACATGCGCACGCAGGTTGCCACACCACCGAGCCTCTCGAGTTAGGGTGAACCGAAGCTACGCACTGGGTAGGATACTGCGAAGAGGAGGTGAGTCACACGGATCGCTTAAATACCGAGCTCTTCCGGATCCAATCCTCGACATGCGCGTGGGGTTACCACACCCTAGCTCACTTGGCTAAGTCATAGATTGGTTTAGTTCTTTAATGTCTTATGTTCGGTTCATGTGTTTGAGTAATCTAATCCTAGGTTCAAGTCCTATAAATCTATCTACGTTCCATACTTCCTACCCTTCTACGGAATATAATTCACCAAGAGGTTCGTAAGTACTTACAGGCGGATCGATGCTGGAGAGACTCGGGCCATCTTCTTCAAAAATCAAAAATTATTTCATAAGTCCTTTTAAAACATTTTTGGGCCTTGGGCCCCCACACCGAAACTTTGAACTGGCTCGATACCAATTTTGTAACAACCCAAACTCACCCAAACGCTTTGGCGAATCTGTTTGCTACTTAGAAAATATTTGGAAAAGTTTGGAAAATTTGATGTTTTAGTAAAAGATACTTATTTTTGGTTGAAACCTTTGAGGTGTATAAAACCCATATCAACAATATTTTGGAAAATATTATTTGGGTCAAGTTATTATAAATTTATAAGTGGGCCCGATGGCTGTTAAAAACAATTTCGATTTAACTTGGAAAACATGTGATTTTTAATTAATAATACCAACAGGTTTAAAACAAATATTCAACATATGCAAAATAATAAAAATAAAGTGTCAGGAGGCCTTATTACAATCCAAATAAAATATAAACCGGAAATAAAATATCAAAACTTAAAATCAAGTTCATTAAATTTTAATTCACTGCATGGCCACCTCGAGTCCACCCGGCTCCACATCCGCGATCTACGTGTCACCTGAAAAATGTAAAGGAGAAGGTGAGTCACCAAGACTCAGTATGTAACCCTTCCCCCGGTTTTAAACATGTTCATACACATCATATAACAGATTAACAGGCAAAACATCATATATCCCAACCTAGCCAGCCATACGCCACTGTCTACCCCGTTGTGGTACCAAACCACTGGTGGTGCCAAACCACTGGTGACATATAGTCACGATGTGCTACCAAAGCACTGGTGTCCGTAGACACGAATCGGGTGATGGGGCCAACCCATCGTGTGATACCAAATCACTGGCAGACGATCCCATATCTCAAGTGGGGCCAACCCACGGTGGTATTAACCACAGGGATAAGTCGCTACTGAGGTGCCAAACCTCTGGAGGTACCAAACCTCTGGTGACCGTAGTCACAGTGTGTTACCAAAACACTGGTGCCCGTCGGCACGATCAATACTGCCCCCTCCTCTCGTATAACCCACAGTAAATAAACAGTTACCAACAGATCATCATATGTATCATATGTATCAATAAGCCATGCTTCCCAAAAGCATTAAATAATCTCACATTAATAGAGACTTACCTAATCCTCACTTGTACCATTAAGGTACCAAATGCGCATCTATAACAAATGCAGTTTACATACACGATATTTAACACAATCTATTAATCGCTATAAGTGTGTATGTACACACCTATTACTACGATAGTCTTAAATCCCGAGAAGAAACGTTGGTCACCACAGATCTATCTGTCCTATATTCGGCCAAAAGCATGGGTTAGTCTTATGGCCTATTCGGCCAAATCCAAAATATTCAAAGGGTTAATATTTAACCCGAAAGCCTTACCTAACACCCTTGAGTACTAGCCACCAAGTGTTTCTGCTTCCCTAATCGGCAATCATTAAGTTAGTAGCCTTCGGCTTAATCGAATATCATGAATAAAGAAAACAGATCTTACCACCTTACCCCAAAACCGATTGCTCCAAAGCAACGGGTTCACCTGCTTGCTTCCAAATCCGAAGGCCCTATATTTTAATCAAGCGATTAGTAGCCTTAACAGTCATTGCCGAAATAGTCACTTACCAACCTCCAAGTCGACAAGAAGAGAAAAGAGAATCCTAGACATTCGGCCTAACATACTTACCCTCCAAATTCGATTAGAGAATGCTTCCCCCTCCTTGTTCAGTATTCGGCCAAGGTTCCAAAAAAAAGAGAGGGTTTTTTTCTTTTATCGGTTTTTGGGAAAATAATCAAAGAATAAACAACAACTAATGAAGGCTAGCCGAAAATTGAGAGAAGAGACTAAGAGATGGAAGTGGTTCTTAACTTTGAAGAAAGAAAAGAAATCAGATGGCAACTAGTTAGGAGAATTTCGGCTACTAAAAAAAATTCTAAAAAGAATTTAAGATGGTAGATGGGGGTTTATATAGGATTTCGGCACCCCCCTTCCTATTACTTGCCGTCCACTCTTCCTAGGAGAGTTCAAATTTCGGCAAAACTCTTACAACCTCTCTTGGCCACACATTTGTATTAATTCAAAATTAAATTGAATTAATCTCCATTTAATCAAATAATCTAATAATATCCAAATAATATCCCTTTAAAAAAAAATACTTGATTATCTCATGATAATTCATTTAAAATAACATCCTTATTATCTCCATTTATCTCTTCAAAATCCATAGAATTTAAGAAATTAAAAATGCTCATATTATCTCTAAATAATAATAAATAAAAGAGTTTAAAGAGAGGAAGACTCTCCCCTCTCGTGTCAGTCCCTTTAAAAAGCAAAAAGAGAAAATGTTGCGACTCGAACCAAGGCTCTCCTTGCTCCCCCTTGTGGCGTCACATGCTAGCTCTTAAGTGGGCTTCTTTTTGCCACTTTACCAAGGGCTTTTTAGTGTCAAATTATCCCCACTTGTTCTTTTAACACCCTTCTGCTAAGGCTCCCTACCTTTTAAGTTAAAAACTGAAATTTTCTATTAAACCGAGCCAACTCAAAGTCTTAAATTACGCTCTATTATTCCATAGATAATACCGCAATAGTTCATACATGGGAAAAATAGTTAAATTCCAAATAACCCCATTTTTGGGATGTTACAAATGCAATATCATTTCGAGACGCGTACATTTCATATAACCTGTCGAGATGGGACCATTACCTCCGAAACCTATCCTGTGGAAGTCGGGTTCTGAGGTTATTTTTCTTTGTATGGTAATGGGTGGAAGTCTACGTAGAGGTCTCAATCGACGATCATTATGTAGTCATAGATCAAAGTATAACGGGAGATCCAGTTGACAGTTGTTACGCAGGTACGAGCTCAAACTTTTCGGATACCCGGAGATGTTGCCTTATAAATACTATACAGAATTTTGAGGGCATAATCATATGGAAAAATTGTGGGGCTTCTCACTATAATCGTTGTAAATTTTTTCTCTATCTCCACGCAGCCGGTATCTTTAACCTTCCTTCTTATCCGAAGACCGACATCGCCGTAGACACAAGAGAACTTTCAAGTGGACAGTGGCTATTGTGGTGCAGTAAATGTGATTCTTCTTTCGGGGTGACAATAGTTGCCATTATTAAACAACTCATTAATAACTATAATTGCTGTCACACTGACCTGAGTTTAACCTCTACTGTGCTGGAACATCCACTTTCTGCTTAAGAGCCTTTTTGTATCCACATCGGTGTCAATCTTCGGATAAGAATGAAAGGTTAAAGATATCGACTACCTGTAGAGAAACAAATTACATTTATTACACTAAAAAACCCTCTGCTTTCCCTATGATTATGCATCAATCTTATGTATGATATATATAAGGCATCATTTGCAGGTATCCAAAAAACTTGAACTTGTGACCGTATAACGACGATCAGCTGGCCCCCGATTATACTTGACCCCGTGACCGCATCACGAATATCGACTGGGACCTCCACTTAGACTTCAACCTGTGACTGTATCAAGCACTGTCACCCAGAAACCTAACTTCTATAGGATGGGTTTTTGAGGCAATGGTCCTATCCCAGCATGACATATGAAATATATGTGTTCTGAGGCGTATTATCGCATCTCCAACCCCTCAATTCTACCTATAAACTTATGCGATTTCAACCCTAAAACCCTAACTCTAATTCCTAAAAAAACTCTAATCCTAACCCTATCAAAATTAAAAAAAAGGCTAGGAGAGAGTGTGAAAGCACTCTCTTCAAATCGACCTATTTCCCTAATTTAAAAAAATGACCTAAAGACAAATTAAAAAGAAATTGGCATATACCTTTAATTTAGCTGAATTTTGCAATGAAAAATTGGAAAATAGATTTTTTTTTCAATTTATTTATTTATTTCTTTTAGCATTATTCTTTAAATACTTTACATTTTAAATTTTAAATTTTATATTTATTAAGCAATATAATTATATTTCATACTTAATTTTTAAAAATATATCAAATAAATTTTATAACTTAAATTTAGTATTTAATTTAAATTTAAATCTAGTATTTTTTTTTTCTAACACTTAGGCTCCGTTTGTTTCACTAAAAATAACTTCCGGAAAATGATTTCTGAAAAATTATTTATTTTTATGGAAAAGCTAATAATTTCTGGTATTTGGATGAATCTGTCTAAAATATTTTCTGTTGTTTGGTAGATTTCTTAAAAATATTTTATAAAAGTTATTTTCAATTAAACAAACATACATTTGAGATTTTCTTTTTTTTTTCATTGTTTAATTAAATTTATTTTTATCTATAATTTTATATTTTACATTTTTTTTGCATATATTAAAAATATCGGATTCATTGCAACATCATTTTTTAATTACATGACTACTAAGTAAGTATTTTTTATTTAAAAATGGGACATCAACAAAATTGACAAAAAATTAACGATGTCAACAATTGGACTTGACTTTTAAATTTGAAAAGTAAAAGGACTAAATTCTTGAAAATAAAAGTACAAAGACTAAATTACAAATCTGTAAAGTATACATAGACTTATAACATATTTTAACCTTTATACTACAAAACATTTATTATTAATATATTTATAATTGTAATAAATATTTATTATTAAAATATTAATATTGTATATTTTTAATAATATGTGAATAATATTATTTAAAATTATTATTTTTAAAATTTATTATTAAAATAAAATTAAAATATTAAATAATTTATTAAATGATAAATTATATTTATTATATTAATAATTTATTATATGACTAAATATAAATAATAAAATATGTATATTTAATAATATTGAAAAATATAATATTTTATATATTTTTAAAAATAAAAATAAAATTTATTATCAATATAATAATATTAAGCTTAATTTAGGTTAATTTTTATATAAAAATAAAATTCTATATAAATGAGCTTTTTTCTAGAAAATGACTTACGCTTTTCAAATGGGTAAGTAATTTTACAGGAAAAATGACTTATTTTACCTTGACCAGTAAATCATTTTTTGTTGACCAAACTATTTTCTGTGAAACAAACACAGGAAAATATAGAAAACATTTTTCGTAAAACCTTTTAAATGTAAACAAACGGACACAACCTCAATTAAAATTTATATTTATATTTATAAATGATTTAAAAATACCGATTAGTTTTGAGTTTCTACTTTTAATAATATTATTAAATGATAATATAATAAATTTGGTTTGAAACACTTGTTAACAAATATGCTTTTATTTTGGTTGTTAAAGTTAAAAGGTAGAGAGCATGGACGTGTGGGAAGTGTGAACGTGGGCTTTATACTAAGGTCAAGAAGACTTCTTTTAGGGGGAGAGTTCTCCCTTTTTTGATAAGGTTTTATTGCACCTTGTTGGGTAAAGGGTAGGGAAATGAACGGCTGAGATGTTAGATGCACTTTGTCTCTGACTCTGACTCACTGGGTCTCTTGATTCCACGCAGAGGGCATGATTGTTTTGCTTGAGTCCCCATCCCCACCCACTTTTCTCCATTTTATCATGATTTTGTTGCACTTACGGAACTACCAAACTCTATCATCATATTGATGCCCCCCCTAATGACATATTTGCCCTCACCTTTAATTCCACTAAATTCTCTTCTTCCAACTTCGGATTATAAAAACCATCTGTGAGTTGTACACGAAATAATTTGAATTAAAACAATATTAATCAAAATAAGCATCCCACAACTTAATACCATCTCATATGAATGGCCCACCTTATCTCGGTTTGATGAGATTGATCTTGGATAAAAACTTTTGTTGTCCCTCTAACCTAAATTTAAATTAAATATTTTTATTTGAATTTAATTATAAAAATATAACGTCTCAAAATGTTTGATGTTATTGCCGTCTCAACGATAAAACAAATTGAGATTTCAAATATCAGCCTCTGTTTAAATGTTATTTATTTATGATCCAAAAAAAAAAAAAACATTAGAACTGAATCATATGTCGTATATAAAAGTGGCATACGGATTAAATTGTGGGAATTGAAAAAGTGACATGTCAATTGAGTAGAGAAAAGAAATAGTGGAATTAATGGAGAAGGACTTTTGTAATAATTAACCAAGACTCCAGTGTGCAATTAAGGCATCATTAAACTAATTAAGCCATGATCTTACCCATTTATTTTCACTAATCATCCCATAATTCAATACTAGCAATTAGATGTATTTTTATGAGATATAATTAAACTAAATTATAATGGAAACATGAAAGAAAGAAAGAGACGAAGTGCCTTATTTCACCTTCTTCCCAAACGGCTAAGGAAAGAAAGAAAAGAAATTGCATGTATTTTTCTCCTCCATTGCCGCGTACTTAAACTAATGGTTACTCAAGTTTCCTTTTAATTTTTGTTAGATTATTAGTTTCATAGTTAAGAGTAATTCATATGAAATATTAAGGTTTTGGTAGTTACCATTGATGAATGCTTAGAAGCTAGAGTGAGAATGATTAGAACTTTAAAGAGAATATGTGTTTTTGGATAGTTTGAGGTCCTTAGATTATAGTTGTAAGGAGTTAGATTTGAAAAGGAGAATTACAAGATATGCGAAAATAAGATGTTGGGGTTCTAAGGAGTCAAATTGAAACTATGCATATCATGTTTGATTGTAATGATTCCTTTATTTGTATGTGTAGATTTAATATTGTACCATAATTGAATTATCGAATATAACCAAAAGCGAAATTGGGATCTCGAAAGATAAAGAAAAGGAAAAGGTGATTACCGAGTGACTACTTCAGTTGATGCTAATTAATTTGCTTCATCACATGAAACTATTAAGTAATTAAACTTAAGGAATGTTAATAATGACTGTTGGTATGAAATGTGTGATTATACTCTATGCCCTTCAAGAAAAACCATCGAAAGGGAGGTTCTCATCCCATCTTACATTTGTGTCAGAAAAGGGGGAGAAAAGATGAGAAAAAAATCATCTTCTTTCCTTTTATTTACCACATACAATGGGGTCAAAGTCAACATGTAACAGCCCGATTTAGGGCCTAGTCGGAATAGTGGTGCGAGACCATAAATCTGAAGTAGAAATATGAGTTTTAAGGTTTATGAGATGTTTGCATGATTATGTGAAAGTTTCGTGAAGTAATTTCATTAAATGTGATTGAATTGTCCACTAGGACTAAATTGCAAAAGTTGCAAAATATGGGATTCTAGAAGCTTTTAGTATGAATTAGCTTTGGATTATTAATTAGAGGTTCTTAAATAGCAATTTGCCCAATTTCTAATTTTTGGTAAAAAATGGACATGAATTAGTAAAATTTGAAAGTTTAGTAAAAAGGGCATTTTGGTCATTTGGCTAATTAATGATTAAAAATGATGAGATAAGTCAAAATTCATGTTCATCTTCTTGAAGCTTGGCCGAAACTTTGAAGAACTCCATAACTAGGGTTTGTTCAATTTTTAAGCTCATAATAAGTGCATCCTAGCCCCGTTTTTAATAATCTTCGTATTTTTGAAGTCCTCGTAACATGATTTAGCTATTTTTAGCTATAGTATGAACTAGGATCCATGTTCAAAAATATATCCATGTATGACATGCATGTATTCTGATGCTTTATGGAAGATTATGAGAGTTTGATGTCGAATAAACATCTTTTTCTAAGTGAATTTCATGAAAAATGCTAGGAAGGACTAAATTGTGAAAGTTTTATAATTGGTCATACATGAGGGAAATAGTGAGAATTGAGTATTATTATAGTTGAGTAAATGAATCAGCTAAGCATGAAATACAAGAAAGTTGAATGAAAATCACTTTACGAGCCAAGGGGTAAAAATGTAAATATGAGAAAGTTTAGGAGCAAAATAGTAATTTTGCCAAAGTATGAGTTATGAGTCAATTTAGTCAATGTGAGTATTAAATGAGTTAAATTATTATTATAGATTAAGAAAAACGAAGCCTGGATCGTAACCGAGGCAAGAACAAAGTCATGGACTAAGTTGACTATCATCATACATTTTGTATATCGAGGTAAGTTTGTATAATTTTTAAGCTTCATAAGTATTTTCATTGAATTACATTTATATGTTGTAATTTTACATTATTTCCATGAAGTTGTTTAAATATGTTTAAACAAGGAAATTAATGAAATTAAGTACATGAAAGTCCCAAATGAAGTAGGACTATCGAAGATGCTTAATCTACAACATAAGATAAGAAAGCACGTATGAGACCATGTCTGTAACACCCTTTGCCCGTATTCGAGCGGAAACAGGGTTTGAGGCATTACATAGCTAATCTTGTTTAAGCATTTAGAATAGGGTTATAAAATTTCGTTTAACCCTATCACTCGCACATAATCGGCCTAAGAGGCCCTAAACATACTTCCGAGAAGTATCGGAAACTTTCCGGGAACTTTCACGAGTTCGAGAAACTTTTTAATAAAACAGGGGCCACACGCCTGTGTAGGCCTAGGGACACGCCCATGTGCCCTTAAGGCATGCCCATGTCTCCCACCCGTGGTCGACACTGACTAATTTCACACGGCCTTGACACGCCCGTGTCTCCCAACCGTGGTCGATTCTGACTTATCCACATGGCCTATACACACACCCGTGTGCTACAGCCGTGTGGTGATTCAAATCCCAAGTGCAAGGTGCAGACTTCACACGGCCTGGGTGCGTTCTCATGTGCTAGCCGTGCCTCCCACACGGTTTTATCCCACGCCCGTGTGATTTCCTATGTGGACAATTTGAAGGCTATATACCAAGCCTTTGCCACCCTAGAGTGCACACATACATACTTCCACTCAAGCAATACAACATCTACCCCATAAGCAAGTCTAAGAGTTCAATACAACATACAAGGTAATCAAAGGGACATACACTTCATAAATTTAATATTCGTTAAACAAAAGAGTTTGCCAAGTATATGCCTAGCTCATGAGGCCATTTACAAAATGACTCTTACTAACTTACGTAGCCAACACTTTGACTAACAATTAAAACTTAACAAAATACTCAAGTCCTATACATGCCATACTCAAAATAAGTCTAAAATTGTTATACCAAAGTGCTATCGATAGTGTGATTTCGAACTCCTACGTCCACGGTCCACGATTCACCTTGGCAATACTACAAGAAAGAAGGGCAATGAAAAAGGGTACGCATAAAACTTAGTAAGTTTGCATGGAAATAATTAACAATAATAAGTTCATAAAATAATTCATCCACGGTATTAGCTAACCGAACTCGAGTCAAGGCTTCTTGACAATACTTACTTACAATTGCCCTTATCTAACACATACCGTGCCACATATCGCAACCGATTCTTTGTGACTCATTGACGAGTACCCGTATTCACTCATTCACATGACTTAAATATCATTCACATCTCTACTTCTAAATTCATCTACTTATCCCACTATTATCAAGGAATAGTCAAAGACGTGTGTTTATCGATACTACTGTAAGTATAAAGCCAATGCCACATCCTCGAGGTGGTCTTACATGGAGACACCTGTAACACCCCTAACCCGTATCCGTCGTCGAACTAGGGTTAAAGGCGTTATCGGACCGATCGGAAACATTTTCAGAAGTTCATACATTCATTCATCCATCCATCTCAAACATAATGTCCCTTAATACGGTCAACGAGACCTAAAACATGCTTATAAACTGGGTCGGGACTAAACTGAAACACATACAGACATTCTCGAAAATTTAAAACTTTTCTAAGTTTCAGGGGTTACATGCCCGTGTGGGCAGGCCGTGCGCCTCCCACGGCTGCCAGACACACCTGTGTGTCCTCCTCGTGGTCGAAACTGACTTTTCTTCCACGGCCACCAAGCACGCCCGTGTACTCTGGCTGTGGTCGATCCTGTCAAAAATCACACGGCTACTAGGCACGTTCGTGTGCCAAGGCCGTGTACTCCTATGCTAGCTACTGACCTAGCCCCACGGTCACTAGGCACGCCCGTGGGCCATAACCGTGTGACATTATATGCCATTTTCAAGGCCAAGATGCCACCCACTTGGGTCTTACCTACAAGCAATATTTACCAACACATTTCATGCATACTAGATAACCAAAATAACCATTCAATCTAGACATTCAATATCCATTTCAACCATGCCAACTTCCAAGACCAAAACATATGTATATCAAGTATAATTCATCTAAATGCTTACCCAAAAACTTGACCAATTCATGTGCTTTAACCATACCAAGGTATACTTCATATATCACATTCATTTAAACATAATACCAACATATAACTAGCCAAATCACATGGCTAAATTCACTTCATTTACAAATACAAAAGACTAGCCTATACATGCCATGTCTAGCAAAATATATATATCCAAAATATACCAAAAACAAATTGAATAGTGTAATGACGATCCTTGACGGTCCCGAGCCTTCATTAGCTTTGACGACCTATAAAACAGATAAAACGCATACACAGAGTAAGCTTTCCAAAAGCTTAGTAAGTCATAATACAAACAAACTTAGCATAGAAGGCATATATACTCATAGATACATTGGCACATTTAAATCACTTAGCAAATTATCACATATATATACTTTGGTCCATGTACTTGGCCATATTTGCCACATTCATCGATTCAAAAGTCTCATATATACAAAGCTCTTTCATGTTTACTATCACATCTCATAATGTTATCCAAATATACAAAATCATCATAGTAAGATCATATAGGAACTTACCTTATATACACACACTTAGTGTATGAATCAATGTACCTGAAATGGATTCACTATTTACATGGCCATTTCATATCACAGACTTGCCCGTTGAACCGTAAAGAATCTAGTAGGATACTCAGGAAGCTCGGAATAGTCGTACAATACCAACATCCCAGACGAGGTCTTACATGTAATCGAATATCGATGCCACTGTCCCAGACAAGGCCTTACGCGAATCAATACGATGCCGATGTCCCAGACATGGTCTTACACGTAAAGATCAAATCGATGCCAAGATCCCAGATGTGGTCTTACACGTAAAGCTTATATCGATGCCTACGTCCTAGATGAGGTCTTACACAAAATCTCAAATCAACGCCAACGTCCCGGACGTGGTCTTACAAGATAAAACAGAACAGATACCTATGTCATGACATAGCTAATCCTATCTATTCCTAGGTTCGTACGGGACTTCTCGGATATTGTCACTAAGTAATCCTTATCTCAAAATTCATGAACAGATCATATCATAAGTATTCATCGATAACAATAGTCATAAGAATACACATAATTCAATACGAATACGTTTATTTGCATAATGACTTACCTCGGATTCAATTTAACGGAAATGGAAACGGCTACTCGGTTACTTTCGCTTTCCCACGATCTAAGTCCGTTTTCTCGGTTCTTGATCTAAACATATTCAGAATTAACCCTTTTATTCACTAATTCATTCAATTCAATCCAAGGACACATATTTAGGGCTATTTACAAATTAACCCTCACATTTGCACAATTTATCAATTTAGTCCATTTTTTCCCAAAACATCAAATTCACAAAATTTGTTCACACACATGCATAGCCGAATCTCCCTAGGGACTATATAAGTCCATATTTTTCATCAAATTCACAAATTAGTCCTCCAAAATAATATTTTCTCAATTTAGCCCTAATTAGCTAAATTCATCAAGAATTCAAGAACAAAGCATGTTTATCTAACATATAACTTTCATTTTTCACTTTCATCCATCACAAAACACATGAATTCATCAAAAGCTCATTTCAAAAACTTCATCAATTCTCAAAATTAATACATGGGTTTTGTAGTAGACAAAGCAACGATTGCAGAAACGTAGAAATTATCAAAAACCGAAGTCAAAACTTACCTTAATTCAAGCTTGCAAGTGCCGAAACCTAGGATAGTTTTCTTTCTTTCCGTCTTTCAATATTCGGCTAAATTGATGAACATTATAGCCATTTACAAACTTCTGTTTTACTTAATATTATGTTATTAACTCATTTACAAAATTAACCTTAATGCTAAACATATATAACATATAGGCATAAGGCTATTAATGACTTTTAATCATCCACCATCCATGTATTGGCTTAATTGCCATATAAGGCCTTCACCTTTACAAAGCCACAACACATTGGTACTTTAACAAATAGCAAGCAACTTTCACATTTAATGCAATTTAAGCCTTTTGTCAAATTAACACACAAACAGACAAATTAACTTACGAAACTTTATCACATGCTTAGTCACATATCGAAGACACAGAAATAAATATTAAAATATTATACAGACTCGAATTTGTGGTCCCGAAACCACTGTTCCGACTAGGGTGTAAACCGGACTGTTACATCACCTCTAAATGCCAATGCCATATCCCGGATATGGTCTTATATGGAATTTCCTATCATGTGTCGATGCCATATTTCGAATATGGTCTTATACGATTTTCATATTTCTTACCGAGGCCATATCTCGAATATGGTCTTATACGGGATCTCAACTCGGTGCCGAGGCCATGTCCCGGACATGATTTTATACGGGACCTTATCTATTTCATATCTCAATGATAACATTTCTATAATTAATATGGCCCATTAGAATTTCAACATTTCATTCACGTTAACTATTCAAATTGGTAGTGCATCATGCATTAACATAAGGCCAAGCATTTCTCAACATGCTAATATAAATGTTACTTAAATCACATCAAACTTACCTCGATTTCAAAATGAGCTAGCTTTTCAATCTAGTCCGAGACTTTGTTCTTTCCCCGATCAAGATGGGTCCTCGGTTCTTCTTGCTCTATAATAGCAATTCAACTTATTTTAATCATTATATTAATAATAGCATTTCAAAAATCATGCTTAGGCAAAAATTACTATTTTTGCCCCTAGACTTTAGCAAAATGACCATTTTGCCCCTAGGCTCGAAAATAAATTCTAATCGTATTTCTACCTTCAACAAGCCTAGGTGAACATTTGATACTCTTATAGCTATCATCAAAACTCAACATTTCACATACTTGCTACAAATTTTGTAACCTATTCATCAAGATCCTATTTGGTGCTTTCATGCTAACACCTTTCACAAAAGTTGTTCATCTACCAACTAAGACTCAATTTGTTCCATGAAAATGCAGAAAATAACTAAGATAGCTCTCATGGTAGAACTCTAAACTTTTCACAATATTGCACAATAGTCCCCTCATTTGAAAGCTTAAGCCTTAGGGGTATCAAAAGTACAATTATTTTCAAGCAAAGTTCACTAGAACACTTACTTGTGAAGAGATGAGTGTGCTGAAATTTTTGAAGCTTTCTACCCCCTATTTACTGCTAATTTTTGGTGGAAGAGAAAAGGAGAAAAGATGATATTTTTTTTCTCTCCTTATTTTATTAATACAAGTTAAATAAGTCACCAACTATCACCAACCTTGACTAACATTGTCCATCTTTGTCCCCTGTGGCCTGCCATGCTAACTTTAGGGGTCTAATTTCCCTTTAAAGACCTCCAACTAACAGTCTATGACTATTTGGTATCTTTAACCTATAGAATGGAACTTTCGCACGTTATGCAATTTAGTCCTTTCTCGTGATTAAGCATGAAATCGTTAAAATTAAAGTACTAAAATTCTTATGCACATATTCTATCATGCTCTAACTTATAATATAACATGAAAATAAATTTCTCCAATCTTGGATTAGTGATCCTGAGATCACTATTCCGACTAGCCCCTAAATCGGGCAGTTACAATGTCAAGACATGGCATCGGCAATAAAGCAAAGATATCATGTAAGTCCAAGACAAGTCTTGGCATTGAAGAGTTACTATGAGATAAAGACCATATAAGTCAAGCCAAGGCATGAAATTGGTGAGTCTCCAAGCAAAGATATCATGTAAGTCTGAGACAAGTCTTGGCATTGAAAAGTTATCATGAGATAAAGATCCCATGTAAGTCCAAGCCAAGGCATGGCATTGGTGAACACCCAAGGAAGATTTCATGTAAGTCCAAGCTAAGGCATGGCATTAACAAGTTTCACTAAGTAAGACACCACGTAAGCCCATGCCAAGACATAGCAATGGTAAGTTTCCAAGGAAACACCCAAGGAAGACTTCGTGTAAGCCCATGTCAAGACATGGCATTGACACCAAGTTAAGAGACCCCATGTAAGACCATATCTTGGATATGGCATTGGCATCGAGACATATTATGATAGATTTAGTATCCTCTGTTATTCTGGTAAATTTATCGGGTAAAAGAGTAAAGAATGAATGAGATAACAAGAAGGTTAAGTATGTAAAGCTATTATCAAGTCAAAGTTGAATAAGAGTATCATTCAAGCTAAGAAAGATGAAGTTTGAGTTTATGCTTACATTAGAAAAGTATACTAATCTATATGATTAAGTGATACAGGTATCTTGTTTACATTACAAGCATGAGAAGAGTAAGTAAGCTCTAGCTCTTGAGAATTGTGATGTTATTGTTTTATGATGGATGAGTTACGTTAAGTGGCCATAATGCTATATGCATTACAAGCAAACTTACTAAGCTAAATGCTTACCTTTTTATTTCCTTCTTTCCTTGTAGTCTCGCCAAGCTAACTCGTGGATCATTGACATCGGAGCTCGAAACACACTTTCAATCACTATTTTGGTACAGTCAAGTCGTTTATATTAAGTATGACATGTATAGGAAACGTCTTATTTTGAGTTATGTCTTAAGAGGAGCCAAAGTGTTGGTTATTAAGTTCATTATTCTTTTGTATATGGCTAGTGAGATTGACCAATATTTACTAAGTTTATATATATTAATGTTTTGATGAAGTATTTGAGTTGTTGAATTGGGTATATGATTAGTATTGATTTTGATCGCTGAAATCAGAGCTTTAAAATTTATAAAAGTATGATCGAACCTGGAAACTAACTCTGACAACGATTAAAGGCAAGTGTACCTATTGAACAGTAGTATAGTTTAGGCAAGACCGGCTATCGAACCCAAAGAAACTAAAAGTACTAATAGTAACTTTCTTTTTATTATTTAGCCTTAAAAATAAAGTGAAGTTGTTTTAATCTAAGTTAACGTCGACTAAGCTAAGGACAAAGACAAAAAGAACGAATTGGGAAATAACTTGAAGAAAAACTCAATTGATCACGACGATACCCTCAGGAAGAATCCACCTAGACTTCACTTGTTATCTAACCCTAAATCATATGATTTATTTACTTAGCTTGATCCGTAGGACTCCCTAACCTATGCTAAACCCTCTCTCGAGGCGAATAACGTCTAACCCTAGGTTAATTAGTGGAACTCTCGTTCTCCTATAATAACCCCCTAGAATAGCAGTAAATTGATCTATGGATTCCCATATTAGGTTTCACCCTAATCTGGCAAAATCTCGTAACCCTATCTCTAGGCGTTCGATCAACTCCGCTTAATTACGCTTGATCTACTCTTAAGCAGGGTCTATTCCTCCTCCACCTAAGCACATCAACTTTGGATTAAGCATGCATAATTAAGAACAAACTAAGTAGTTATCATATAATTCAAAAATCAAATAACAAGTTTCATCTAGGTTTCACCCCCTTCAGGTATCTGAGGGGTTTAGTTCATAACTAAATAAGAAAACATCTCAAGAGAAAAGATAAAACAAAACATAAGAAATCCCTAAAACTCCCTGAAAGAATTGAAGGAGAATTCCACCGTCTTGAGTATAGTTCTGACTTCTTGGGAGGGATCAACTGGCTAACTTTGAGCGATTCCCACAATTCTAACCTTTTCGGCTTGGCTCCTTGGCTTAGCTCGACGCCCCGGCAGAGGGCTTCTGCCGAACTCCCCTTTCAAGTTGCCCCCTTGGGTGTTTATATAGATTTTGTGATGCTTTACTTGGCCCCTAAGTTTCCTAATTTAAGTAGAATTCCTGCTAGGGTGTTTGAATAGGCTTTGGAATGTGTTTTTTTTGCCTCCAAGTATCCTTTCCCGAATGAAATTGCTCTTTCCAGTGACAGGGACACTGCCATGGCAAACGCCCGTGTGAATCATCGTCAGGTCGTGCTTGGACTTCTTTAATGAGGCACGACCGTGTAAATTGTTTATCACGTCATGTTCTAGATGATCAATGAGGCACAGCCGTGTGGGCTTTAGTTCAGGCCGTGTCGATTTCGTGATATGGCCCATTTACTCTGTTTTGGGCCCGTTTTATGTTCTTTTCATCCTCGGGTGCTTTCCTGGGTATAAGACATGAAAAGAAAGGATTAAAAGTACCTTTTTACATAAATCGAGGAATAAATCATCCAAAAGCATACTAAATGTGGGATAAAAATATGTTACTTTTACGGTTTATCAAATATCCCCACACTTAAGCTTTTGCTTGTTCTCAAGCAAAATTCTCAACTTACAATTAAAGCGAACTTCCCATGATTCATAATTCCTATCAACGATGTCTCATCATAATTCATAAATAATTTATACATGGATAATTTAACTCAAAGAGTCCTAAAGATTCAAACAATCTAAGTCATAGTTTTTATGGTATGAAAACATAGGTGTTTCCCCTTACCTGAATAATTACCTCTGATTCAAAATTGACAAGAGTTGATATCCTCACTAAAGATTCACTCAAATCACTCAAGGTGTTTAAGGTTCAGAATTTAGCACTCAATAAGTCAAACATGAAAAGTTAATCCCATAGGCTTGCATGAAAATCAAATCTCCACCACTGTAAAATGAGATGATACACAAATCAAAAGGTCTTTAATAGAGTTGTAACGGGGCTAGGTTAAGGGTATGGATATAGGCTGAATTAGCAGGTTAGAATCGAGATTGACCTGATAAATTACCTAACTAGAAAAATGAACTAATCTTAGATAATTACATCAATTGAAAACTAATAAAACGAGTTTTTTCTTCAAAATTTGAAGTTTATAAATATAAGCTCAGCTTAATCATAGAACTAATAATGAACATACTTCGATTTTTTGTTGTTGAACAAATCATGTACTAATAGGAAAGAACTTTTACAACTGAAATATAGAACATAGTTAGGTAACTGCTCAAAATCAAATCTCGACAAAAAGGGTAATTAGAAGGATGGTAATAAGAAGTACAAAGGGTTTTGGGTTAATATTAGTGGGTGAGTCAATAAAAGGGTTGTTAGGCTCAACGGGGTTCACTAGGGGTAAGTTGTGAAGGTAAGCTTTTTAGTGGAGTAAGTGGGTTAAAACCTAAGTGCCTTTATCATCTCGGTATATCAAATCATAACTGTGGTCTTGACATGTATAATCAAGGCAAGTTCTAGAATAACAAATCAATGTTGGCACACTCATAATTAAAAAGTGAGCATGAAAAAGAATATATGCTCTATAAGGCTCAAAATATCAGAAAAAATTATGGGTTTTTGATGTCAACCTCGTAAATTTCAAACTTCAAAGTAATACTCAAATTCAGGTAGACAACCTAGATTTTTTTTTTTAATTTTTTTGAAAAATAGTCTTATCATGCTTGATTCTCTAGTATCCTTCAAATTTAATCATCAATGCACAATTATCAATGACTTAATCTGAAACATATCAATAAAAATCATAAATCAAAGAAATTTCATTCTAATCATAATATGAGAAACTTACTTTAGAACAAGGCATAATTCAGGGATTTTCAAATAATACTATAGTTAACCCCCCCACACTTAAGATGTACATTGCCTTCAATGAATAAAGATAGATAAAATGACAATGTAGTGAGAAAATCAAAACATAGGGAGAGATGTGAAACTTCCTGGATTTTGGATAAAGTCAATGAAAAGAAACCGGATAGGATTGGAGGTGAACGTGGGGAAATGTCTCGAACCACTTGAAATTGAATCCTCGAAGCAGCCAGTCGGATTTTATTGTGTCCTAAGCTAAATCTAAATGACATAAATAACAAAAAAGAAATAATAAAGAAGATAAAAATAAAAATAAAAGAATAAAAAATAAAGATAAGAATAAAAATAAAAATGAAAATAAAAATAAAAATAAAAATAAAAATAAAATAAAATAAAATAAAATAAAAATAAAAGTAAATAATTAAATAGTGATACGGTCCACGCCCTTGTGCCGACCCGTGGTGTTCACACGGCCACGGCCACGGCCGTGTGCAAGGCCGTGTGGGTATGGAAACCTGCGCTTAAATATGAAAAGAGATAAATCTAAACTAATTAGTAGGGTTAGTGCTCGGGTTGCCTCCCAAGAAGCGCTCGTTTATAGTCTTAAGCTAGACTTTACCTATTATTTGTATGATCAAGGTGGTTTGAGGAGGTGAAAATCCTTTCTCATGCGCTTTACTCGATTTTTGATATAAAGTTTCAGTCGAGTAGTGTTTACCTCAAAAGTGCTAAATTTAGGATTGCTTACCTCAGCTGTCCCGTATAGGAAGACATTAAGTACCTCAAAAGTGATTTCTTCGTTTGCCCTGAGGTCTGAATTGGTGATTCGAGGGTCTTTCTTATTCGAAAATACTTGATCCTCTATTTTTATGTGATTTGTTGTTCCTACCAGCTCGTCTGGGGTTTCCGTCGGTTTCACTTCGTGTGGTTCCGGTTCTTTTTTAATTTGTGTTGTCCATTCTTCTAGTTTGTCGACCCTAAGGCTTCATTCCTCATCTAATTCTTCTTTGTTGGCACAAGGTCTAAAATCTAGCTCAGCTAGGTGATTTCGTGATGATTCCTGTAAAGAAGGTTGAACCAAATGGTTATCAATAAAATTATCGTTCGTACCTTTATTACTCGATGTCCTGGTTGGGTCAAGAGCTTGAAGAGTGATTGTTTCGTCGTCTACATGAAGTGTGAGTTCACCAAATTCTTCCTCTGTGTGGTTTTTCTTTATTGCATCAGGATATGGCACACGAGGTTGATATTCTGTATCACTTGATGTTCTGGCCGAGTCAAGAGCTTGAAGAGTGACTATCTCGTCGCCTACCCGAAATATGAGTTCACCTGCATAGATATCAATTTTAGCTCTGGCAGTTGCTAAAAAGGGTCTTCCTAAAATTAAAGGAATATTATTGTCCTCATCCATGTCTAAAATGACAAAGTCTACTGGGAATATGAATTTATCAATTTTGATTAGAACATTTTCTATTATACCCTAGGAATTCGATAGTTTTATCGCTTAATTGAACATACATCCTAGTTTGTTTGGGTTTCCCTAGACCTAGTTGTTTAAACAGTTTATAAGGCATAACATTTATGCTTGCCCCTAAATCGGCCAACGCATTTTCTATAGATAAACTACCAATTATGCATGAAATTGTAAAACTCCTTGAATCTTTTAATTTCTGTGGTAGTCTATTTTGTAGAATTGCCGAGCACTTTGTGTTGAGTTCCACATGTGATTCCTCGTCTATCCTTTGCTTTTTCGTTAACAGCTCCCCTAAAAATTTTATAGATTTTGGCATCTGTGAAAGAGCTTCAAAAGAGGTAAGTTGATATGTAATTTCTTTAAAAGTTGAAGAAACTTACTAAACTGTTCCTCTATATCGTCTCTCTTTAATGCTTCGGGGTAAGGAATGCGAGGTTGGTATTCTTTGATTACCGGTTTTGGCTTTTCATGTGTCACCTCAACTTGACCTTCTTCTACCTCGTTTTCTTGTTTTGAGATGGGTTCGTCTAACCTTTTACTATCATGAGCTGTGATGGCTTGGATTTGCTCCTTTGGGTTAATCTCCGTGTTACTTGGTAGACGTCCTTGCGGTCATTTGGACATTAACTTTGCAAGTTGTTTGACTGCCTTAGCGACTTCCCTTACTGACTTAGTAACTTTCTCTAATCGGTTCTTGTTCTCTTCAACCAGTGTTTATTGACTTTTAAACGTTTTCTCAGTGTCTTGGAGACGGGTATCTGTGGTTGCCATGAATTTTGTCAGCATCACTTCATTGTTCGACTCCTCTTCTTGTTGGTGAGGTGGTTGTTGAAAATCTGGACGAAGTTCCAGTCTTTGGCTATTTTGTTCATCCCACGAGAAATTGGGAAGGTACCTCCAACCTGCATTATAAGTGTCATTATAAAAATTATTTTGTGGTCTAGAATAGTTACCCATATAGTGGACTTGTTCGTTCTCCATGCCATATTCGTAGGGTGGGTACTCAGGATTCACCACGCCTCCTGGGTTCGAGTCATATTGCATTACTAGGTGTACCTGCGAGAGACTACACAAACCTTTGATCTTTTTATTCATCATCTCTAACTGGGTAGATAACCTCGTGAGCACGTCAAGGTCAAAGGCACTGGCTGCTTTAGTAGGAATTGTCCTCATGACTTGCCACTGATAATTATTCAGTGCCATCTTCTCTATAGACTAAAATTATCTGCCAAATGCAAAATAGAGGAAAAATTAGCAAAGTAAAAATAAAAACAAGAAATAAAAAATAATAATGAAAATAAATTACAATAAAAAAATGGCTAAAGTAATAAAAATAGAGCTTTCTTAATATTTTAGTTCCTCGGTAACGATGCCAAAAACTTGATCGTTGAAATCAGAGCTTTAAAATTTATAAAAGAATAATCGAACCTGGAAACTAACTCTGACAACGATTAAAGGCAAGTGTACCTATCGAACAGTAGTATAGTTTAGGCAAAATCGGATATCGAACCCAAAGGAACTAAAAGTACTAATAGTAACTTTTTTTTTTATTATTTAGCCTTAAAAATAAAGTGAAGTTGTTTTAATCTAAGTTAATGACGACTAAGCTAAGGACAAAGACCAAAAGAATGAATTGAGAAATAACTTGAAGAAAAACTCAATTGATCATGACGATACCCTCGAATCCACCTAGATTTCACTTGTTATCTAACCCTAAATCATATGATTTATTTACTTAGCTTGATCCGTAGGACTCCCTAACCTATGCTAAATCCTCTCTCGAGGCGAATAACGTCTAACCCTAGGTTAACTAGTGGAACGCTCGTTCTCTTATAATAACCCCCTAGAATAGTAGTAAATCGATCTACGGATTCCCATATTAGGTTTCACCCTAATCCGGTAAAATCTCGTAACCCTATCTCTAGGCGTTCGATCAGCTCCGCTTAATTATGCTAGATCTACTCTTAAGCAGAGTCTATTTCTCCTCCACCTAAGCACATCGGCTTTGGATTAAGCGTGCATCATTAAGAACAAACTAAGTGGTTATCATATAATTCAAAAATCAAATAACAAGTTTCATCTAGGTTTCATCCCCTTCAGGTATCTGAGGGGTTTAGTTCATAACTAAATAAGAAACAATCTCAAGAGAAAAGATAAAACAAAACATAAGAAATCCCTAAAACTCCCTGAAGGAATTGAAAGAGAATTCCGCTGTCTTGAGTATAATTCTGGTTTCTTGGGAGGGATCAACTGGCTAACTTCGAGTGATTCCCACAATTCTGACCTTCCCGGCTTGGCTCCTTGGCCTAGCTCGACGCCCCGGCAGAGGGCTTCTGCCGAACTCTCCTTTCAAGTTGCCCCCTTGGGTGTTTATATAGATTTTGTGATGCTTTACTTGGCCCGTAAGTTTCCTAATTTAAGTAGAATTCTTGCTAGGGTGTTTGACTAGGCTTTGGAATGTGTTTCTTTGCCTTCAATTATCCTTTCCCGAATGAAATTGCTCTTTCCAGTGACAGGGACACGGCTATGGCACACGCCCGTATGAATCGTGGTCAGGTCGTGTTCGGACTTCTTTAATGAGGCACGGCCGTGTAAATTCGGGGTAACACCGTGTTCTAGTTGATTAATGAGGCACGGTCGTGTGGGCTTTAGTTCAGGCCATGTCGATTTTGTGATATGGCCCATTTACTCTGTTTTGGGCCCGTTTTATGTTCTTTTCATCCTCGGGTGCTTTCCTGGGTATAAGACATGAAAAGAAAGGATTAAAAGCACCTTTTTACATAAATCGAGGAATAAATCATCCAAAAGCGTACTAAATGTGGGATAAAAATATGTTACTTTTACGGTTTATCAGATTTCAGGGTGGCAGTTGGCTTGGAAAATAGCCTTTAAGTGTCCACATAGGTAGACACACGGGCGTATGTCTAGGCCGTGTGTGACACACGATCAACCGACATGGGTGTGTTAATAGGCCGTTTGTCCCCTGCATGTTGGTGTTTCAAGTCAGAATAGACCATGGGCTAGCCACACGGGCGTGCCTAGGCCGTGTGAGATGGTCAGTGTTCACCACGGGTAGAGAACACGGGCGTGTTCCTAGGTCGTGTGACACTAAGAAAATATCCAAGTTATTATACATGGGGTAGGGACTTGGGCGTGTGTGACCACACGACCTGACCCCACGGGCGTGTCCCATTTCACATGGGCGTTTGACCCCTGTTTTAATGAAAGGTTTTATAAGTTCGTAAAAGTTTCTAGATGTGAGTTTAAGGCCTCATAGGCCCATGAAATGCACGTTATGACCAAGAAGGAAAAGTTTTAAATCAAAACGAAATTTTATACCCCGTAAGTACACTTTTAAGTATGTTTCAAGTATGGTAATGTCTCGTATTCAGTCCCAGCTTTGGACTCGGGTATGGGGTGTTACACAACAAGTCAAAATTACTCAAATATCTGATTCACCATTCATTTCTTTGTTAAAATCTAATCTAATTACTCTAAATTGTTCCTAAAGATTTAAAATCTAAAAA
The DNA here is from genome assembly GCA_025503065.1 of Gossypium bickii. Lineage (NCBI taxonomy): Eukaryota > Viridiplantae > Streptophyta > Magnoliopsida > Malvales > Malvaceae > Gossypium > Gossypium bickii. The sequence goes on from CP106715.1 coordinate 104,689,687, forward strand.
TATAATATTCCCAGCGTAAATTTTATGCAAAATGGTCAAAATGTCTGTGACAAAATTGTACTTTAATCCCTTTTTCTCTCATCACCTTTCTTTATTACATTCATGGCACTTAATGCCTCAAAAAATTCATAATTTTCACTTATCATCCATAATGATCAATATACATACATAAATTTGCAATTATGACCTTTCTCGATAAAAATAAAAAAAGTACAATCCCTAAGCTTTCATTCCCATTCAGTTAGGTCAAAAAATCCCTCTTTCTTCACACTTACTTCTTTTTAGCTCATTTCTTCATCGTTAGAAAATTTGCACTTTAAATCTTCATACTTTTCATATTTTACAATTTGATCACTTTTCAAAAACCTCAAATTCACAACCATTCCCTAAAAATATCTTTTCTACAATTCAATTTAATTTTTTAGGACTTCAAGTGTGGAACTTGTTTTTTTTAATTTGTACTAAACTTCTTTGTATCGGGTCCTAGAACAACACTGTTTACTATACTGAAAATTTGGAGTGTTACAAAATCTATAAAATTATTGAATATAATTGAATAAATTAAAAATAATAAAATTCAAGTTATTTATAATTAAATAAATATAAATTATCTATAAATATGATTTTATTTTAAATATGACAATAATTAAATCATGTCAAAAATAGAGAAAGGATTGTATGAAACTGTGATTCCACGTCATCCTTGTCTATAACATCCTGGATTATAGCCTATGCATTAGTATGTCTTATGTGTTATGGATGTGATGTGTGCTTTTTTAGAATCTTGGAAATGCAAGGAAATGTCTTGGAAATGTAAGGAAATGTCTTAGAAATGTCAAGAAATGTCTTGTCTTGGAAATGTAAGGAAATGTCTTGGAAATGTAAGGAAATGTCTTGTCTTGGAAGTGTAAGGAAATGTCTTAGAAATGTAAGGAAATGCTTTAGAAATGTTAAGTTAAAGTTTAAAAGAGGGACATGCAGCAAGGTGGTCTTAAGAGAAAATGTAGGGAAAATTTGACACACAAATGGGCATGGAAAAGTGGCTTGGAGGTGCCACTTAAGGCCTCTGTAAGTGACGCCACATGCAGGGGAAATTGGGCCAAGGTTCGAGCTGTAGGGGAAGCAAAATAAAAGTTTTATTTTGCTGCAAGGATGGACAGAGGTGGACGGCACATAGGCTATATTTTAGGAGTTTAAAATCTTTTTATTTTCATTATTATTTAGAGATAAAAGGTGTGATAATAAGGATAAGGGATAATGATGGATTAATTCTATTAATTTAAAACAAGGTGATAATTAAAGAGATAAAGCTATCAAAATAGAAGAGTGATGGCCAAGTAAGGGACACTAGGCCTAGTAATTTCGGTAAAAGGAGGAAAACTAAGGCCATTCATCATTCTTCCCTCTCCTTTTTCTCTCTGCCGAATTTCCTAAGCAATATTCTCTTTCTCTTTTTATTTTGTTAAGCCGAAATCTACTTCTTCATTATCCACCATTGCCGATTCTTCAAGCCTCAACACCCTCTCTTTTCTTTTCCTTATTCAAGCCGAATTCCCTGTGTGGTGGCCATAGCCGAATGCTCTCCTATCCTTCAGGAGCTGAATTGATCATTTAAGCAAGAGCCGAAACACTTTGGGACTTCAAGCAAGGGGGTTGTCGACTTGTGCATTAAGGGTAAGGATTTTATTGTCAATGTTTAGTCTTTTTCTTCAAAACCGAAATTAAGATTCTAATGCCATCTGTGTTTCTTGGCCGAATCAACAAAGGATCTCTCGGTTTCTACAACCATCGACTACAAGGAGGGATATTTCGGATTCATAAGGATCTAAGGTAAATCATCAGACTTCGGCTAAGGGCCGCTTATTAGTATTTAAATGTTAGAGGAGGATCTAACATGTACCTGTAGAGGTTTCGACAACTCCATAGCCAAGAAATCACTTTCGGGATTTGAGAAACCTAAGGTAAGCACATGTGGTATTCAGCCAAGGCCTTATTTGTTGATTAAAGAGTTGTTGCTTATTATCCTAAAAACCGAAAACTAACCTATGAAGAGATCTAGTGTTTGGCCGAATACAAGAAGGAGCATAGCAAAGATTTCGAGACTCGATTAAGTAGTGAAATCGGCACCAAGGTATGTTTTGAGTAATAACAATCCTAATAGGATTTGGTTTTATGGCCGAATGGTCTTCATTAAACTTTTAAAGTGATGGCCGAATGTAGGGAATTAAGGATCTAAGGCAGTAGATCGGATTTTGGGATTTCAGTGAATTTGTTAAGCGAATCAGGTGTGTACCCTACACTAATCTTAATAGATTTATGGCTTAAACTTGATATATGTATTAATATGAAAGTGTAAGAATGTGGCTAAGGTACCATGTTATGGTACAAAGTAGTCAGGTACGTTTCCTACTCCTACTAGGATTATGAAATATGTTATATTTAACATGTGATAAGTGATAAGAATGTGAAATTTGGCATGTTAATGCATAATATATGATATGGGGCATATGGGTTATTGAAAAAGGGAAGTGAATGTGGTGACCTAAGACCACGATATATCGAATGTGGTGACCTAAGACCACGATATATCTCGAATGTGGTGACCTAAGACCACGATATCCGAATGTGGTGACCTAAGACCACGATATACGAATTTGGTGACTTCGTTCACAATTATTTAATCTGGTGGCTATGCCACAAATATTTATAAGAGGCGATGAGCACGTCATTGCAGCGATCGCCTTCTTGGTGGTGTGTAGCGGATGGAGGGTTGACTTAGTAGTCCCCACGGTGTGCGGGATGATGGCGGGTGATGTGTAGCGGATGGCATCTAGGTTTGGGTTCGGGTTGCATCATATGTTTATATCTGATATATGAATGTGTATGTAATATGATAATGTATGCTGAATTTATTAAATCTTAGTGTTGGTTACACATTGAGTCGGTTTGACTCACCCCCGTTGAGAACTTTTTCTTCCAGTGACGATCGGTAATGGACCAGGTTCCTGAAAGCTTAGGGATGGCCATGCTCAGCAAGAAATTCATTTTATTTGGACTATTTTATTTTAAGTACTTTGGTTTTAATTTTGGGATTTATTTGATGTAATAAGGCCATAGTTGAATTACTTTAATTTTTCTTTTAATTACTATGTACGAATTTTTATCAAGTGAAGTTTAAGTAGATTTATTTTAAAACAAAGCCTAAACGTTTTGTCACCCAAAGTAAAGGATTTTAATGATGAAATAAACTTGTTTTCAACTCAAGCCCGACCCAACACAATCTTTCTTTCAAAACACACAAGTTTTTCCTAAGTAACAAAAGAATTTGAACCGGTTTTCATCGAGGAACATACCAGATCTGGTCCAGGCTCGTAGGCCGGGTATGGGGTGTTTCAGTTTGGTATCAGAGCCCGTTTCAAACTCTCAGCCTGTGGTCTAAGGCCCAAAATGTTTTCAAAATCTAGCCCAAAAGAAATTTATGGAAATTTTCAGGTTTTTTTGGCCTGGCACCCAAGTCTCTGACCCGCAGTCCACCAGGTAAGTACTTCTATCCATTTGTGTGATTTATAGTATGATGTGTAGAAGGGTAGAAATTGAATGGAACGTAGATTAGCATGATGAGTACTTGAACCCTAGGACTAGTGTACCCCAACATTTACATAAGACTTAAGGGCTTAATTAAACAAACCTATGGCTAAGTCGCCCGATTAGGTGTGGCAACCCCCAATGCGCATGTCTAGGATTGGATCCTAAGAGCTGATACTTAAGCGATCCTAGTGACTCACCTCCTCTTCACTGAATCCTACTGCATGCGTGCGTAGCTTCGGTTTACCCTAACCAAGAGGACTCAGTCACAGGCTAAACTCAATAACTAAAACCCGAAAGGGAACTAGCCGTATTTTTATAAAAACCTTAGTTTTAAAACTCTTAAAATGACCCTTTTAATTTGTGAGAACTATTTTTACAAAATTTTCCGAAAAACTTCCGATTTACAAAAATTACCAAAATGCCCCTAGTGGCGGAATTACAAAAATACCCCTGGTTTCTAAAAAATTACCGTACTACCCCGATTTCAATAAAATTTTCCTTACTTTATAAAATGACCAAAAATTCTAGATCATAAAATATCAAAATATCTTGATTTTGGAAAATTACGAAATTGCCCCTGACGTACAAAATTACCAAAATGACCCTAATTCCCAAAATTTTTGCAACACCACCATTTTGGAAAACAAATTCTCAAAAATAACCCTAAAGTTTTGTAAAATCTGCAATACCCCGGAATTATTAAGCTTTACAAATTACCCTGGCTTATTATCGAAATACCCTCGAGTTACAAAATTATCGAAGTACCCCCGGATTAAAAAAAATTTCTAAAAATACCCTCGGGAATGCAAAATTACCAAAATACCCTTATTGACAAAATCACCAAGGAACCTTATTTTGAAAAATTACGAAAATACCCCTGTAGGACATATTACAAAAATACCCCTGGGGTAGGAATAGACACAACTATAGAAATAATGAATGTGTGTGATGGATGTTACTGAATGAATGTTTGGATGAATGTGCTTCTCTGAATTAGGATAGAAAACTTGAACTTTGATTGATCGAAAGAACTTCTTCTAAACTTCTTTCATAAAATTTCTTCGCGGATAATCAGTGAAACCAGTATTAATTCATAAAATTCCTTAATTAGATTAAAGCGCGAACGTAGATATGAGCTCTAGGGGACATGGACGAAACGTGCGAGGACGCGGTAGAGGTAGGATGACCGTGTCAGAACCCGTTAGGTTGAGTCAAGGGTCTGACAACGAGGTACCACCGCCACCACCACCCCCAAATTTGTTGGTGTTGGCGCACGTGCTCGGACGGGGATGATCTTTGTGTCGCAGTCGCTTTGGGAGTTCTTGAGTTGGTGGCTAGTGCAGGAGGAAATTCGGGAGCTCGGAAGTCGGTACCTAAGCGACTTCGTGCCAACGGAGCTGAGGTGTTCCGTGGAGTGTCAGGAGTGGCACCCAGTACCGCTGAGTATTGGTTGGAATCAACTGAGCGGATTATGGATGAACTAGATCTGATCCCTGAGGAGAAGCTGAAAAGAATGGTGGCATTCCTACGCAATGAAGCGTACCAATGGTGGCTCACAGTTCGGGATGGTGCCACAGCTGAGGATCTGACCTGGGAATATGTTAAGGCTGCATATCAGAAGAAATATGTCGGCACAAGGTATACTGATGAGCAAAGGAAGGCTTTTAGGACTAGTTCAAGGGAACAAGTCATGAGCGAGTATGAAGTCGAATTTTTAAGGTTAAGCGGTATGCTCGAGGAGTAGTGGCAACGGAGCATGAGCGATGTGTCCGTTTTGAGGACGGACTAAGGGATGATCTAAGGATGTTGATAGCTCCACATCAGGAGCGGGAATTTTCTGCGTTAGTCGAGAAGGAAAAAGTAGCTGAGGGAATTAAGGACTCCGTGAGGCAGAACTCTGATCGGAGCAGGCCGAACAGAGGCTTTGGATCGTCAGGATCATCTGGGAATAAAAGGCCTAGAGTTGATGGGCCGCAGAGGCTAGCAAAGCCGCTTTCTGAGAGAGCGATGTCGCACTTGTGACCAGTGTGGGAAGAAACACTTAGGAGAGTGTTGGAAAAAGACCGGAGGATGCTTTAAGTGTGGGTCCAAGGATCATATGATTAAAGACTATCTGTAGGATCCGAATAGGGCTCGGACAGCAGGTCAAGGTTATGAGCGCAGACAGCGCAGGTGGTCAACAAGCGACAAGGGTCGTGGTTCGAACCATGGAGGAATGGTTCCACCAAGGTCGTGGAACACCAAATAGAGTGCCGAAGGTTCTGATGAGAGGCAACCAAGATTGGTTTATGCGCTTGGCCGTCGCGAGGAGGAAGATGTACGGATGTGACAACGGCACGTTCCTTGTTCGGAATACCCTTTATTACTTTGCTTGTTATGAATTAGCTCATTCTTGTCTTCTTTGGTAAAGTGCACGAAACCTTGCGTGTGAATTTAGAGATTATGCCTAGGAAGTATGATAGTGTTATTAAGATCGAGTCGCGACATAAGCGTAGTGTGGTGCGTAGGAATGCGATTAGCCAAGTAATTTCGAGGACGAAAATTATTTTTAAGGGGATAGAATCGTAACATCCTGGATTATAGCCTATGCATTAGTATGTCTTATGTGTTATGGATGTGATGTGTGCATTTTTAGAATCTTGGAAATGTAAGGAAATGTCTTGGAAATGTAAGGAAATGTCTTGTCTTGGAAATGTAAGGAAATGTCTTAGAAATGTGAGGAAATGCTTTAGAAATGTTAAGTTAAAGTTTAAAAGAGGGACATGAAGCAAGGTGGTCTTAAGAGAAAATGTAGGGAAAATTTGACACACAAATGGGCATGGAAAAGTGGCTTGGAGGTGCCACTTAAAGCCTCTGTAAGTGACGCCACATGCAGGGGAAATTGGGCCAAGGTTTGAGCTGTAGGGAAAGCAAAATAAAAGTTTTATTTTGCTGCAAGGATGGAAAGAGGTGGACGGCACATAGGCTATATTTTAGGAGTTTAAAAGCCTTTTATTTTTATAATTATTTAGAGATAAAAGGTGTGATAATAAGGATAAGGGATAATGATGGATTAATTCTATTAATTTAAAACAAGGTGATAATTAAAGAGATAAAGCTATCAAAATAGAAGAGTGATGGCCAAGTAAGGGACACTAGGCCTAGTAATTTCGGCAAAAGGAGGAAAACTAAGGCCATTCATCATTCTTCCCTCTCCTTTTTCTCTCTGTCGAATTTCCTAAGCAATATTCTCTTTTCTCTTTTTATTTTGTTAAGCCGAAATCTACTTCTTCATTATCCACCATTTTCGATTCTTCAAGCCTCAACACCCTCTCTTTTCTTTTCCTTATTCAAGCCGAATTCCCTGTGTGGTGGCCATAGCCAAATGCTCTCCTATCCTTCAGGAGCCGAATTGATCATTTAAGCAAGAGCCGAAACACTTTGGGACTTCAAGCAAGGGGGTTGTCGACTTGTGCATTAAGGGTAAGGATTTTATTGTCAATGTTTAGTCTTTTTCTTCAAAACCGAAATTAAGATTCTAATGCCATCTGTGTTTCTTGGCCGAATCAACAAAGGATCTCTCGGGTTTCTACAACTGTCGACTACAAGGAGGGATATTTCGGGATTCATAAGGATCTAAGGTAAGTACTGTACTTGGCTAAGGGCCGGTTATTAGTATTTAAATGTTGGAGGAGGATCTAACATGTACCCTGTAGGTTTCGACAACTCCATAGCCAAGAAATCACTTTCGGGATTTAAGAAACCTAAGGTAAGCACATGTGGTATTCGGCCAAGGCCTTATTTGTTGATTAAAGAGTTGTTTCTTATTATCCTAAAAACCGAAAACTAACCTATGAAGAGATCTAGTGTTTGGCTGAATACAAGAAGGAGCATAGCAAAGATTTCGAGACTCGATTAAGTAGCGAAATCGACACCAAGGTAAGTTTTGAGTAATAACAATCCTAATAGGATTTGGTTTTATGGCCGAATGGTCTTCATTAAATTTTTAAAGTAATGGCCGAATGTAGGGAATTAAAGATCTAAGGTAGTAGATCGGATTTCGGGATTTCAGTGAATTTGTTAAGCGAATCAGGTGTGTACCCTACACTAATCTTAATAGATTTATGGCTTAAACTTGATATATGTATTAATATGAAAGTGTAAGAATGTGGCTAAGGTACCATGTTATGGTACAAAGTAGTCAGGTACGTTTCCTACTCCTACTAGGATTATGAAATATGTTTTATTTAACATGTGGTAAGTGATAAGAATGTGAAATTTGGCATGTTAATGCATAATATATGATATGGGGCATATGGGTTATTGAAAAGAGGAAGTGAATGTGGTGACCTAAGACCACGATATCTGAATTTGGTGACTTCGGTCACAATTATTTAATCTGGTGGCTATGCCACAAATATTTATAAGGGCGATGAGCACGTCGATTGCAGCAATGATCGCCGATGGTGTGTAGCGGATGGAGGGTTGACTTAGTAGTCCCCACGGTGTGCAGGATGGTACGGGTGATGTGTAGCGGATGGCATCTAGGTTTGGGTTCGGGTTGCATCATATGTTTATATCTGATATATGAATGTGTATGTAATATGATAATGTATGCCTGAATTTATTAAATCTTAGTGTTGGTTACACATTGAGTCAGTTTGACTCGCCCCGTTGGGGAACTTTTTCTTCTAGGTGACGATCAGTAATGGACCGGGTTCGGCAGAAGCTTAGGGATGGCCATGCTCAGCAAGAAATTCATTTTATTTGGACTATTTTATTTTAAGTACTTTGGTTTTAATTTTGGGATTTATTTGATGAAATAAGGCCATAGTTGAATTACTTTAATTTTTCTTTTAATTACTATGTACGAATTTTTATCAAGTGAAGTTTAAGTAGATTTATTTTAAAACAAAGCCTAAACGTTTTGTCACCTAAAGTAAAGGATTTTAATGATGAAATAAACTTGTTTTCAACTCAAGCCCGACCCAACACAATCTTTCTTTCAAAACACACAAGTTTTTCCTAAGTAACAAAAGAATTTGAACCGGTTTTCATCAAGGAACATACCAGATCCAGTCCAGCTCGTGGGCCGGGTATGGGGTGTTTCATTGTCCCTTTCCAATAGGAGAATGACAAATCATATTTTTCCTCCAGATTTTTAGCTTTTTCCTCCTAAAAAAATTCAAATCAACGAGAGAACTTTTTATTTCATTTATTGTGTATATCTACAAGCCTTGTACATGTCTATATTTATAAACCTTTTAACATAATACAACCCATTAAGTTACAAAGAATAAATAGAGGTTTACTTACAATATAAAACCCTTATAATTCCATTGGGGGTTACTACAGTGGAGGTTACAACTTTGAGAGTTATGGACATCCATAATAAAGTAATATTTATAGCACTCCCCTTTGGATGTCCATTAACAAAAAATGAATATGCTTCATTAAAACCTTACTAGGAGAAAACCCAGTGGGAAAAGAATACCAGTGAAGAAAAAAGAGTACTATATTCATATTTATACACATTGACAAATCTGCCTTATTAAAAACATTCTACGTAAAACCCAATGAGATAAAATCTTGTAAAGGAAAAAAGAGTACACTGCGTATTTTACTCCCCCTTATTTGAACATTATTTTATAACTTAATATTAAGACATTCAATATTATTATCAATAGTAAATCATCAACATATACAACAAATTCTGTTGATGCGTATGAATATAGCAATAAAATTCAATTGCATTCTCATACTTTAGATATCACCAACAACTTTATAAAGAATGACATATTGTATCATTTACTATTACCAATACAATGAGTGCATTGGGCACATAAAGAAATGGTACTTCAGGACCATCATTTAATAACATTATTGTTTGACCATTTGTATTCCTTTTCAATATCTCCAATCTACATGAAAAATTAGCCTGATTAATTTTGATTATATAAACACTATGGAATACTTAATAGTAATTCCTTATAATATCATTGTGTAACAATTTGTCCTTATTGAACACTCGATCTTTAGGTCAAGGCAACATTTCATTTTTAAATATACTTTCATTATAAAGTTTATCTATTGAATAATTATTTCTCTTGGAAATTCTTCAGGAACTCCAATAATATTTGATAAATTAATATCAACAATAATGATAGTAACCTATATGTATAAATATATTTATTAATAAAAACACATGAACAAATTCATATTCACATTTAATGATTTCTCACAAAACTAAAGTTTTACGCTTTAGGCATTAATCCTTTAGGAATTTTTGTTTTTGATAATGTTATCAAATAATTTATATCAGTTGAATACAAATCCACTAGACATAAATAAATAGCTTTATTTAGTGTCTACATTCACCACAAATTAATCATTTTTCATAACCAAAACTAAGTGTCTCGTGAACGTTTGTATTACAACTCAATTCTATATCTTATGACTCGTATTTTTTTATATTATGGTAACATGTACTCCACTTGGCTTTACACCTTCTGGATGTTTGAACTTTAAGTTCGAGATACAATATAGAAGCGTCTCTTTATTTTGATAAGTTGTTCCCATATCAATGCTTTCTAGTATATTTCCATTCAAGATCCTTACTTTTCCATAATATTGAAGTGTTTTACATATACTATCATTGTTGGAAAACAATTTCTTTTGTTAGCTTTGTTAAACTAAAAATCGATAATGGCAATATAGAATGATCACAAAACAATAAGAAAGAAAATTAAAACACACAGATTTTTCATGGAAACCCTTTTGAGAAAAAAACCACGGGCATAGGAGAAGAAAATTCACTAATGTTGAAAATCGAATGATACAAGAGGAGTTGCGACTACATCTATTTAAAGGTTGAAAAACCTTATTTTGATCAATGCCAAATAGAAAAAATGTAGTTCTATACGGATTCTACTTCGGCCCTTGGCCTTAAGCTCACCACAGATCTCCTAATTTTACTATTGTATTATTTCTTTAACATGAATTTGGGTCACACAACTCTAACAACCTCCACCTTGACACGAATTTTCAATGAACAAGTTCTTCACCACGAAATTTCAAGGAACAAGTTCTCCACCTCTTTCACGAAACCTCTAAAAGGGGTATTCTTCAACAATGAACACTAACCAAGTCCAAACGATGCTCAAACTTGGTTATAAGAAGTGACTTAGTCATCAAATCTGTAAGATTATCATGAGTACTAACTTTGCTCACAACAATATCACCACGAGCAAGAATATCACGCAAAAAATGATACTGGATATCAATGTGTTTTGTTCTCTCATGAAACATTTGATCCTTCGTAAGGAAGATGACACTCTGACTATCAAAAATCACTGTACTGATCTAAAGGTCTTTACTGAGTTCACCAAAGAGTCCCTTTAACCAAATAGCTTCTTTACAAGCCTCAGTAATCGCCATGTACTCAGTTTCAATAGTAGACAAAGCAACTATAGTTTGCAAAATAGCTTTTCAACTGATTGCACAACCTCCAATAGTAAAGACATACCTTGTGAGATATCTTCTTTTATCGAGGTCTTCAACAAAATCAAAACAATGAGTCCATCTCTAGTTCTTCCAAACTGTAAGCAAACATCAGTAGTACCTTTTAAGTATATGAAAATCCATTGAACTACTTTCCAGTGTTTTTTACCGAGATTTGACATGTATCTACTAATTGCACTAACTGTATATGATAAATCTAGATATGAGCAAACCATAACATACATGAGAGATCCCATTGCACTAGAATAAGGAGCATGTGACTTGTAGTGTAACATCCCAAACCCGGCCAGTCGTTATGGCTGAATCCGGAAAGCTACATTAGTCACCGGAATGACCTAGAAAAACTTTCTTGATTTCAGACGTATTTTTTAAACCATTTGCGCAGTTTGTTCAAAACTAGTAAAATCGAATGTTCAACTTTAATTTCAATCTCATTTCAAAAACCATTTGTCTACAAAAATGGTTGAAATAAACTTTCAGAATTTTGAAAAAAATATTTTAAAACTATTGGCTTATCAATTTAAAACAAATGAAATAAATTGTTTATTTTAATTTCATAAAAACTGTGCAAATTTTAAGAATCAAAATAAATAATATCTCAATCGTAAAAATTTTCTCATTTATTCAAAACTATTTCGGATTTTCAATCATACTTCTAAATCATTTGTGTTTTTATTCAAAATCGAAGAACTTGCTTATTCGTCATTATTTTGAAAATAAAAACATATTAACTTCATAAATCAAATGTCTTTAGAAAACTCATTTGTAGACATTAATAATTTTGAAAACTTAGTTTAATTTTATTAAAAATCATTTTTTAGAAATGCAGCGGAAAAATGTGTTACTAACAGATTCTATTTTAAAAATCGAGTTTCAAGGGAAATCTTATCAAATTCTAATTTATGAAAATTTTAAAAATTAATGTCATGCAAGCAATTTATGCAAATCAAAATGAAAAATCCCCAAAATAAAGTCACATGCCACAGTCTATACAAACTTATTACAAATGTAATAGCTCGTTTTTAGTTAAATCGAAATAGTGGTTTTGGGACCACAAATACAAAGACAAAATAATTATTTTATTATTAATTTGAGGTCTATAGCATGATAGAATGATTATGTGAAAATTTCGTTAAGAAATTTTATCGTTTCAATGCTTAATTTGATGAAAAGGACTAAATCGCTTAAAGTGTAAAACTTGTGTTCTATTAGTTAAAGGTGTCTAATGGTTATGGAATATTAAAGTGAAAGTCCTTATGTGATAATTAGCCCATTTTTATTGTAACTGGACATTTTATGTACATGGTTTAAGTGATTTTTAATGGTTTAGTTAAAGGTTAAATAAGTAAATTAATAATAAACTTAAGTAAATAATAAAAACAATGTATCATCTTTCTAAATGGCATATTCCACTGAAAATTAAAAGCTTGAGAAGCCATGGGAGCTTTTTATGGTGCGGCCATTACATTGCTTAATTGGTGAGTGATTTTTGTCCCGTTTTTAATGATTTCTATGTTTTTGAGATTGTTGCAGCTTAATCTAGCTAACCCAGGGACTATTTTGCAAAATTGTTAAAGATTTAGGGTTTTTCCATTGATGAATATGTGTGTGATTTGAAGTTTGATGAAAGAAAATGTATGCTTGTTGTTAGATAAACAACATTTGTAAAGTGATTTTTGACAAAATTGTCATTTAGGGATTAAATTGAGAAATGTTGAAATTTTGTGGTTAAAATTTGAAATAAATAAAAAATATGGGCTGCTAGGGACTTAATTGAAATTTGACTAGCATGGGTATAAGTTGAATTTCATGAATTTGCATTTTTATGAGTTAAGGACTAAATTGTAAAAATATTGAAATATTAGGGGCAAAAGTGTAAAGTTTCCTGAATGTGCATTTTGGACTAAATTGAATAGAGTGATATTTTAAATAAGTTAATTTTGATTATATTTAGATCAAGAAAAGCAAAATTCGAATTTAGATCGGGGAAAAAACAAAGTGTTGGACTAATCGACTCATTTCATCATTTTTGCATTCAAGGTAATTACTTATGTTAATAACCATTATTATAATTGTGTTTTAAATCCTTTAATATTGAATATATTGTGTATATGACATTACAGATATATTGACGATTATTCGGCAATGAGAAATCCTGGTTAAACATTAGGAATAGATTAGGATACGAATGACATGTCATTAGGGGTTATGTGATTTGGGTGCTGGTCTGTACGTTCTACTGGTGGTTGAGTTATCTGGCATGTGTTGTGGATTCTCGTCAGCTTGTGTGAGCAGCACCGTGTATCTTCGTCATGACCGTCAGCTTGTGTGAGTAGACCCGTTGATAGCTCGAGAGTGAGCATTATATGTGATATGAGATTGAAATAGCTTCGGCTATGTATGTGGCACTTAGGGTGCGACATTCCCAAGCATCCGATAATATTCCAAATGGTTCAATGGGTATATCAAAGATGTGAATAAATATGAGATCGGTACGAGCTTGTACAGGTATGTACGTAAATTATACAATTATCGAATTAAAGAAGTTGGTGGAAATTGAGCTAAATCTTTGGATTGAATATACATGTTAAGTTATGATTCAATTCTAATTGCAATTTATGGTGTTATGTTATTGAATTATTGGTTGGAAAGTTTTACTTATTTAGCATACGAGCTTACTAAGCTTTATAGCTTACATTGTTTATTTTTCCGTGTTTTATAGTGAAATCAAAGTTAGCTCGAATTCGAAAATAGTCGGAAACCTCATCACACTATCAAGCTATCACTTGGTACTTTTGAGTTTATGTTTTGGTTATATGGCATATATAGGAACTTTGGTCATTTTGGTATATAGTTTGGTAATAAATTTAGTCATTTGAAATGACTTGTAAATGTTAAGTGTTTGGTTTGGTATATAGCCACGAAAGTTGGCTTATTTTGGTTGATTTGGTTGTGTATATATATGTAAATGGCATTTTTCTTATTTTGATAATTGCTATGCAAATGCTTGTGGTGAATGGTTGATAATTTAGAATTTAGATGCTTGTGAGTTTTGGGCAAAATGATGCATAATTGTAAGATGCCATTTAGGTGATTTGTGATTGTGAGTTTAGCATGAATGAAATGGTCAAATTTGATGCTTGTGTGTATTGTGGTTAATGGTATGAAATTATCATGAATTAAGCTTGGTTGGAGTTGATTTAAATTCCTATTCATGGCATGTTTTGTGCCATTTGATTTGGTGTAGGTGTATGCAAATTTGGGTGGCAAAATGGCTTGGTAAATAGCCTATTTTTGTCCACACGGGCAGAGACATAGGAGTGTGTCTCAATCGTGTGTGACACACGGTCAGGTTATACGGCCGTGTGTCCCCTGGTGTTGAATTAGAAATTAAGTCAGTATTCCCTATAGATTTGACACGACCTAGCATACGGCTTGACACATGGTCTTGTGTGGCTATCTCGAAGGGCACACAGGTTGGTCACACGGGTGTGTGGTTGGTCGTGTGACCCAAGTCAGAGAGTTACATGGGGTCGGACACGGGCTGAGACACACGGCCGACCCACACGAATGTGTGTCCCCTGTATTTTGAAAATTTTTGTGTAACAGCCCAATTTTGGGGCTAGTTGGAACAGCGGTCTCGGGACCACTAATCCGAGGTTGAGGAAAATTATTTTAATGTTATTTTATGTATTATAGCATTAATATATGGCTATGTGAAAATTTTGGTGCTTTAATTTGAGCGATAACATGCTTAATTGTGAAAAAAAGACTGAATCGCATAAAGTACGAAAGTTCTATTTTTCAAGGTAGAGGTGTCTAATAGCCATAGAATATTAAATTGAAGGTCCTTAAAGTGCAATTAGGCCATATGGAGTGAGTTGGCCGACCATAGGAAGCAAGGGGACAAGGGCATTAAACTTTTGGTCAAATTTGGTGAAATTAGGTGATGAAAAGATGAATAAAATAAGATAAAAAGAAAAGATATCATCTATCACCATTCATCTTTCTTCTTCCACCAAAAATTAAAGGGAAAATAGGGGATTTTAGAGACCAAACTTTCAGCCAAGCTATCTCCTTGCAAGTAAGTGATTTTGGTGGTTTTATTTGATAATTTTTGTACTTTTGGAACCCCCAAAGCTTAAGCTAGCTAATGAGGGGACTAAGTTGCAATATGGTTGAAAGTCTAGGGGCTTGTCATGAGAGAGTTTATGTTGTTTGCTGAGTTTTTATGGAAGAAAATGAATGTTAATGAGATGAGAAACAACTTTTGTGAAAGGTGTTATCATGAAAACACCTAAATGGGGCCAAGTTGTAAATGTTTCCATTTAGTAATAAATGTTCAGCGAGGCTTGTTTAATGAGAAAATTTGGTAAAAAATGATTTACGAGCCTAGGGGAAAAATCGTAATTTTGCCATAGTATAAGGGCAAAATTGTCATTTTTACCTAAATAGAGGTTATGCTGTATTATGATTATAAAATGATTGAATGAGTGAAATTTTGTTGTTATAGATCAAGAAAAGCGCGAAATTAACCTTGACCGGGGAAAAGACAAGGTTTCAGATTAAATCGCAAATTAACACATTTTGCACCGAGGTAAGTTTATGTGTAAACGATGCATCTTAAATACATATGTTGTTGCTTATTGGTGCATTGCATGATTGAGAACACTTTCGATTTAAATGGATTGAATTTGGTACAAAATGAATAAATTCCGGATGAATGTTGAAATAGATATGTAAGTGCGGAATATTACCCGTAGTAGATAATAATGGGCTGTGTGCGATACCGCTTTAATTATTCTTGTTGGTAGGCTATGTGCGATACCACCTATTTACTTAATTACGATGGGCTGTGTGCAATATCATCGTCTATTTATCATTTGGTAGACTACGTGCGATACCACCGTACCTATCCTTTTTAATGGGCTATGTGCGATACCACCCTATTAAAGATTGATGGTGGGCTAAGTGCGAAACCACTGAGTGATTGGTATTATGAAGGGTTTATTGAGAAATTATGATGTGTGGTATCATGTGACTTTGTGGTGTTAAGTGCAGGGATGCATGTTAATAAATGTAAGCATGAAGCTTGTGATATGGTTGGAATGTTGTAAGGGAGGAAATGAGTAAGCATGATTATGAATGTGGATTGTTCTTATTTAGTATGTAATGCTATTTATTGTTTAGCACATACTATGACGTTATTTGTTTACATGACTAAGTTTAAAGCTTACTCCCTTTTTACTTTCCCTTGTTTTATAGTGACAAGGAGCCGAGTTGGGATACAAAGATAATCGGAAGATCACCCACACTATCAGTTCATCTTGGTATATTTAGAATTAACATTTTGAATATGGTATGTATAGGAGCTAGACTAGGTGAAATGATTTGTTATTTTGGCCAAGTGTGTATTAGCTCCTTATAGATGAATCCTTTTATACATGGCCATAGTTAATGGCTCAATACTATTAATCAATGAAAATATGAGGTTATTCAAGAAAGGGTTGTTGCACAAATTGACTTATTTGATGACTTGTTGTATGGGATCATGATATGTGGCTAGGGTGACAAAAGAGCTTGGCAAATAGCCTTGTTCATGTCCACACGGGTACGCACACAGGTGTGTGCCTAGGCCGTGTGAGACACACGATCAGTTCCATGGGCATGTGCCTAGGCTGTGTAAAGTCTGCACCTAAACCTAGGAATTTAATTTGACACACGGTCTAAGGACACGGGCGTGTGCCTTGGCCGTGTGACCATAGTGAGGTGATGACATCATAAAAAGAATGCCAAGGTTTTGGCACACAAGCTGAGACACGGGCGTGTCCAGGCCATATGAGGGACACGGGCCAGGGACACGGGTGTGTGTCCGGCCGTGTGAAATAAGTCATTGTCAACCATGGGTGAGGGACATGGGCGTGTGTGACCACATGGCCTGCCCACATGGGCGTGTCCCATTTCACACGGGCTTGTGGCCCCTGTTTAGGTGAAAATTTTTAAAATCGTAAAAGTTTCCGATTGTGTACCGAAACCCCTCATATGTATGTTTAAGGCATCGTAGGTCCTTAATGAGTATGTTGTGATGACGATAGAGATATGTCAAGTTGGGACTGAAATTTCATAGATTAAAGATGTGTGATTAAGTGGATTAAGCCCGGTAATGCCTCGTGCTCGGTTCCGGCATAGAATACGGGTAAGGGGTGTTACATTTTGTAAGTTTTCTAAAAGTTTCTTAAGTTATCGGTTTAGTCCTGAACAACTCCGAATGCATGTTTTGCATCTCATAGGCTCGTATTAGGGACGTTGTGAATGATGATTACATGAAATTTGAAAATATATGTGAAATGTATGTTTAAATGTATTATAAGTCTAGTAATGCTCCGTAACCTATTTCGACATTGAATACGGGTGAGGGGTGTTACATTTATTGGTATCAGAGCTACAGTTTAGTCGATTCTAGGACTAACGTAGCGTATGTGAGAGTCTAGCTATACATGCCATATATAACTTGTGATAGTGTGATATCTCATGACAGTTTTAAATCGTGTTTTATATAGTAAATGAATCCCAATCGAGTTGTAGCTGATGATGTTGAAAGTAATGCGCCAGCCTCTGTTCACGGAGTAGTGCAATCTGAGTCGAGACCCGTATCGGGTGGTCAGAGAGGAGAGGCCAAGGAAGCCTTCTTTCAAATGATGAACGAGTGATTTATAGAGTTTGTTCAAACAAATTTGGCTACTCAACAACCTCCACCCCCACCTATTCCCCAACCGATCCCTGTAGCTCCTCAAGGTTTAGAACCTTTACGATTGAATAAGCTGCCTGTTGATAAAATCCAAAAATATGGGGCTGAAGAATTCAGAGCTACTGTTGATGACGACCTTGAGAGAGTCGAGTTTTGGCTTGAAAATACTATCAGAGTACTTGATGAACTATCTTGCACACCAGCTGAATGTGTAAAATGTGCCGTAACACTTTTGAGAGACACATCATATCAATGGTGGAATACTTTAGTATCTGTGGTACCAAGACAACGGGTTACCTGGGAATTATTTTAGACCAAGCATGAAAGAGAGTTTGTGAGACTTAGTAAATATGCTCGAGAATGTGTTTCCACTGAGGCGATTATGTGTAAACGATTCGAAGACGGGTTGAATGAAGACATTAGACTACTAGTCGAGATTCTAGAGTTGAAAGAATTTGTTGTATTAGTCGACAGAGCATGTAAAGTCGAAGAACTTGGCAAAGAAAAGAGAAAAGATGATTTTGAGGCTAAAGATTCGAGAAAGAGGTTGATGAGTAAACTATATCAATCTTCGTCAAAGAAATCACGAGATTCGTATAACCGATCAACAGCTTCAATGGGTTATTCAAACAGAGATCGTGGAAAGTAATATACGAGTCCTAAAGCTCAAGTCACTTCAGTATTGAGTGTTGGCAGTGTGAGAAACAGTAAACTAGAGTGTCAACAGTATGGACGATGACATTTCGGTGACTGCTGGATGAATAATAGAGCTTGTTTCAAATATGGTTTATTAGATCACTTTATTAGAGATTGCCTTGAGTTAACCGAGAAAGATAAATTCCAGAATGCAAGACCGAGCAACACAGCTACTAGAGGGAAGCCACCTATAAATACGAGAAATGTAACAAGTAGTAAAGGTATGAAAAAAGATTCGGCTGCGAGATCTGAGACTAGAGCACCAGCTAGAGCTTACGCTATTCACGCTCGCAAAGGGGTGTCGTCACCAGATGTTATCACCTATACATTTTCTCTCTATGACATTAATGTTGCATTGATTGATCCTGGATCGACTCACTCATATGTTTGTGAGAATTTAGTGTCTAGTAAGAGTTTGCCTGTTGAGTATACTGAATTTGTGATAAAAGTATCAAACTCCTTAGGCAAGTATGTCCTAGTTGATAAAGTTTGTAAGAATTGTCTTTTAATGACGCGAGGTTATTGTTTTCCAAAAACTTTGATGCTATTACCATTTGATGAATTCGATGTAATTCTGGGTATGGATTGGTTGACACTACATAATGCTATTGTGAATTGTAGACGGACAACTATTGAATTGAAATGTCAGAATAATGAAATCCTTCGAATTGAATCTGATGAGTCGATTGGATTGCCTGTTGTGATATTGTCAATGTCAGTTTAGAGATATGTAAGAAAAGGTTGTGATGCTTATCTTGCGTATGTATTCAAAAGTGTCTGAATTGAAGATTCAATTAGTGCCAGTGATTTGTGAATATCTGGATGTGTTTTGGGAAGAGTTACTTGGGATGCCACCGACCCGAGAGGTCGAATTTGCTATTGAATTAGTACAGGGAACATCATCGATATCGATAGCTCCATATAGAATGGCTCCGGCAGAATTGAAAGAGTTGAAAGCTCAGTTGCAAGAATTAACAGATAGAGGTTTTGCACGACCTAGTTTTTCACCCTGGGGTGCACCAGTGTTGTTCGTAAAGAAGACAGATGAATCAATGAGACTTTGTTTTGATTATCATCAACTCAACAAGGGTACGGTAAAGAACAAGTATCCTTTACCTAGAATTGATGATTTGTTTGATCAGTTGAATGGAGCAACAATATTCTTAAAGATTGATTTGGGAACTGGCTATTATCAGTTACGAGTTAAAGATTCGAATGTGCCAAAGACTGCATTCAGAACAAGGTACGGGCATAATGAATTTCTTGTTATGCCTTTCGAATTGACTAATGCTCCTACAATTTTTATGGATTTGAAGAATCAGATCTTTAGACTGTATTTAGACATATTTGTGTTGTATACATTGATGACATTCTGATCTATTCCGAGATGATTTTGAACATGCTGAACATTTGAGAATCCTATTACAAACTTTGAGAGACAAACAATTATTTGCTAAATTCAGTAAATACGAGTTTTGGCTTCGAGAGGTTGGATTTTTGGGGCATATTGTTTTCACGGAAGGAATACAAGTTGATCCTAGTAAAGCTTCAGCAGTTGTTGATTGGAAACCACCAAGAAATGTATCCAAAGTCTGAAGCTTTCTGGGATTAGCTGGCTACTATCGACGTTTTGTAAAAGGGTTCTCGATGATTGCTACACCGATGAACAAATTACTAAAAAAAGATGTGAAATTCGAGTGGTCTGAAAAATGTCAACAGAGTTTTGAACAGTTGAAAGCATTGTTAACTGAGGCACCAATTTTAGTTCAGTCTGAGTTGGGTAAAGAGTTTGTAATCTATAGTGACACGTCATTGAACGGTTTGGGTTGTGTTTTGATGTAAGAGGGTAAAGTGATAGCTTATGCTTCCAGACAATTGAAACTGCATGAAAATAATTATCCAACGCATGATTTAGAGTTGGTCGCTATTGTTTTTGCATTGAAAATTTGGCACATCATTTATACGGAGAAAAGAGCCATATCTTTTGTAACAGGCCGGTTCAGACCCTATTCGGAACAGTGGTTTTGGGACCACAAATTCGAGGTCAAAAAAATATTTTATTATTATTTTTGATGTTTATAATATGTGATTGAGCATGTGTGAAAGTTCTGTGTGAAAATTTTATCGATTGTATGCTTAATTAGCAAAAAGTAGTTAATCGCATAAAATGCAAAAACTGTGTGCTGCTTAATTGCATAAAATGCAAAAATTGTGTGCTAATTGTTAAAGTACTTATTTGGCATGGCTTTATAAAGGAGGAGTCCTTATGTGGTAATTAAACCTTTAATAGTGGAAGTTGACATATATGGAATGAATTCATTAAGTTTATATTAAAGGGAAAAATGGTAAAACATGTTATAAGGCTTATTAAATAAAATAAGTGTAACATCCCGGTTTAGGGTCTAGTCAGAATAGTGGTGCGAGACCACAAATTTGAGGGTTATGAATGAGTTTTTGAGGTTAATTCTATGTATGCATGCTAGTGTGAAAGTTTCATGAAGCAATTTTGAGAAATTGCTATTGAATTGTCCTAAAAGACTAAATTGCAAAAGTTGCAAAATGTGAGATTCTAGAAGCTATTTGTGTGAAATAGCTTTAGAATATTAATTAGAGGTCCTTAATGAGCAATTTTCCCAAATTTTAGTTTTTGGACAAAATTGGGCATGGATAAGTTAAAATAGGAAGTTTATCAAAAAGGGCATTTTGGTCATTTGGTTATTAAATGATTAAAATAGGAGAAAAGATGACAAAAATTCACTCATCTTCTTCCCCACATTGCCGAAAATTTCAAAGCACCCATAGCTAGGGTTTGTTCATCTTTCAAGCTTGCTAGGAAGTGCAATTAAGTCCCGTTTTTAATATTCTTCGTATTTTTGAAGTCCTAGTTGCATTAGAAAGCTATTTTTAGCTATTTGGTAAGCTATGATGGATGTTCAAAAATGTACATATGTATGACATGCGTATATTTTGATGTTTTATGGAAGAATATGAAAGCTTGATGTAGTAGAAACATCTTTTGCTAAGTGATTTTCCATGAAAATGCATGTAGGGACTAGTTTGTGAAAAACTTAAGTTTGGTCATACATGTGTGATTTAGTGAGAATTGATGAATGCTTTAGTTGAGTAAGTGGTTCGGTTTAGCATGAAAGGTTATAAAGTTGAATAAAAATCACTTTACGAGCCTTGGGGCTAAAGTGTAAATATGAGAATATTTAGGGGCAAAATAGTAAATTTTGCTAAAGTATGAGATATGAGTCAGTTTAGTCAATGTGTGTATTGAATAAGCTGATTCATTCATTATAGATCAAGAAAGACAAAGCCCAGATCGAAACCGAGGCAAAAGCAAAGTGGTTTCTATACTTTTGAGTATCGAGGTAAGTCTATGCGTAAATAATGCATTCATACTTGCACATTCTTAATGCTAATTAGTGTGTAGCATGAATGAGAATGATTGAGAACCTATGTGGTCAAGTGGAATGAATGTGTTAGATAGTGTGAATGTGTAGTGACAATGCTAAGTGATGGGCTAAGTGCGATACTATATTAATGCTTAACGACGATGAGCTAGGCTGTGTGCGATGCTATCGTTAAGTATATTGATCTAGTGGGGCTAAGTGCGAGACCACTATGATTACCTTTGTGGTAGGCTAAGTGCAATAAAACTTTATAAATTGATTATGGTAGGCTAAGTGCGATATTACCTACTAATAGATTTTGGTGTGTTAAGTGCGAAACCATTGAGATATGAACTGTGTGGATTAGTTATGTGAACTAGCTGTGTGGTTGTTAAACTGAGTAAGGTAGCTGTGTGGATGTATTATTGTTAAATAATGAGGTGCTGTATATTGTGTAAATGTGATATTGAATGCAAGGGTGCATTTCAATGGTTATGAGTAAGGGACTCATGATGTGTTGGAAATGTGGTAAGGAATAGAAAGAGTAAGCATAGTGGGTCATTATATGTTGGTATAATGCTAATTGTTATTTAGCTTATACTTTGATGCTTAATTGTTTATGTGTAAACTTACTAAGCTCAAAGCTTACTCCCTTTCTTTTCCTTTGTTTTATAGAGTAAAAGTGGTGAACCAAGAGACGAGGATCATTGGAAGATAGCTCACATATCAGCACACTCTGGTATATGACTCAATGTTTTGTATATGGCATGTATAGGGGCTAGACAAGTTAGTGAACTTTTGTTGTACATGGCTAAGATGTGTTGGCCTTTAGGTGGATAGTGTATTTTGTATAATGCCATAGTTGTTGGCTATTACATTATATGAAAATATGTAGTTTCCATGTGATAATGCATTTCAATTTGAGTTGATTATGGATGTATGGTATGAGTGCTTGTTGTGAATGCTAAAGGAGTGAGAAGAGCTTAGCAAATAGCTTTGCTCTTGTCCATGTGGATAGACACACGGGCGTGTGCCTAGGCCATGTGTGACACACGATCAGTCACACGGGCGTGTTACTTGGCCGTGCGTCCCCTGCATGTTAATATTTTAAGTTAGAATTGGCCACGAGCTAGCCATACGGGCGTGTGCCTAGACTCCAAGCCGTGTGAAGGAAGTCAGTGTTCACCACAGTTGGGAGGTACGAGCGTGGCTTAGCCGTGGGGCATTTGGCAGAATGCTCGAGTTTTAAGCATTGTTTAAGAACATGGGCGTGTGTGACTTCACACGGGTGTGTTGTACTTTGCACGGGCGTGTGAGCCATGTTCAAAAGAGAAATTTTTTAGTATTCGATAAAAGTTCCAGAATAGTCTCGAGAGCCCTCGTGTGTATAAGTGAGACCTCGTAAGTTGAGAATGTGGTTTTATTTCGGTAATGCTTCGGGCCCGGTTCTGGCATAGAACCGAGTAAGGGGTGTTACAAAAAGTATGAAAACAAACCCACTATCATCTTTTCTTGGCCGAATTTGAAGAAGAAAAAGAAAGAGCTAGGGCTTGAAACATTCGGCTATTGTTGATTCTAATCAAGGTATGTTTTGAGCTCAGTTTTTGATAATTTCTACGTTTTTGTGATCGTTGCTTTGTGCTCTAGCTAACCCATACTATAACTTTAGAATTTGATAGTGATTTTGAGATATGCCATTGATGAATGTTTGAGCTTTGTGATAGTTGGCTATGAAATATGAAAGATATGTGGAAGATTAACATATTTTGTCTTTGAATTTTTAGCGGAATTGAGTAATTTTGGCTTAATTGTGAAAAAGAGAAATTAGAGGACTAAAATGTAAAATAAATGAAATGTGTGGGCTTGTATTAGCATGGGAAGAGTTAGGCTAAGCTTATGTGAATAGAAATTTTGTGTATTTTGTGATTTGATGAATTAGGGACTAAAGTGTCGAAATGTGAAAATGTGAGGGCTATTTTGTAAAATGCCCTAAATATGTATGTTTGGACTAAATTGAATGAATTGGTGATTGAATGAGTTAATTTTGTATATGTATAGACCAAGAAAGGAGAGATTCAGATTGAGATCGAGGCAAAGACAAAGTGCTCGATTAATCGACTGTTTTGTTACTGCGACGTCCGAGGTAAGTTCGGATATAATACTAGTTGTTAAATTCTATCTATGTGATGTGATGTGATGTGAATTGAATGAATATATATAATTAAGAGATTAGAAATGCTATGTGCGAAATTGAATTAGACAGCTCTAAGTGTGCGAAATTAGAAATGAAACAGAAATGAATAGCACTGTGTGTGCGAATCTATAAAAGCTACGGCTTATTGATTTGGAACTGTGTGTGCGATACCAAGATAAGTCAGTTAAAAGAATAGGCACTAAGTGTGCGATGACGAATATGCTTCGGCTATGAATTTGGCACTAAGTGTGCGATTAAAAATTAAACGGATATCAGAAGTTGATCGAAATGTAACATCGAGCATTGATTGGTATGGAAGGTGAAAAACTATGTGTTTGATAAGGTATGTAATGAACCTTTGTGGTTGATGAAATGATGTATGGAATTATGAAAGGTTGAGTGAGTATTTTGGTTATGGATGATATGCTATGAGTAATTGAAGGTTGATCTATGTGATGAATGTATTTGTATAATGAGCTTGCTTTGTTAATTTGAATGTATTATGTTACGAACTTACTAAGCTCTTAAGCTTACTGTGTGATTTTTTTCTCTATTTTACAGTGTTAGTAAAGTTAGCTCGGATCTGGGGATCGTCAGCATCTCTATCACACTATCGGAAATCTATTTTGGGTACTTTTAAAAGATGTATATAGTTGGTATATGGCATGTATAGGCTAGTAGATATGGTGTATTTTGAGATGTTTGAACCTTGCCATGTGATTTGGCTTGAAAGTTGAATGATGTTGATACTTATGTATGAGTTATGAGAATGATGAATATGGCATGAGGTATGTTTCATGCTTGTGTTAGTTGATGGAAATGGTGTATTAATTGTGATTTGTGGCTTGACTAAATGATGTTTAGTTTACATGAATTGAGTTGTGGAAATGGTACTTTGAAATGGATCTTTTTGAGTAGGAATTGAGTAATAGGATAGATGGTATTGTTGGTGATTAATTGGTGCATGGAATGGTATGTTTGGATGCATTTGAGGCATAGTTTAGAATTGGTTTGATACTTGTAGGTGCATTCAAAGTGTGGATGGTAATTTGGCCTTGAAAATGGCCTATAATTGCCCACACGGTTGAGCACACGAGCGTGTGGCTCGAGCGTGTTGTTTAAGTTTTCCAAGTGAAACAAGTCAGGCTCGACTACGGGCTAGATACAAGGGCGTGTGACTGGCCGTGTGGTGCAAGTTAGAGTCGACCACGGGTGAGGCACACGGGTGTGTTTCAGGCCATGTAGACAAGTCAGTATGTATGCTCTGTTTAGACACGGCATTGACACACGGGTGTGTCTGAGGCCGTGGGAGGCACACGGCCTGCCCACACGGGCGTGTGACCTCTGTGGTTTTGAAAAAAAAGTTTAAATTTCTGAGAATTTTCGTATGTGTTCGGTTTGGTCCCGACCTCTTTCTAACATGTGTTTAAGGTCTTGTAGACCTCGATTTAGGGACTAAGAGTTTATATTTGAATATGTTTGATTGATGATTGACTTTGTGTTGTTTAAATGGATGTGAAATGTTTCAATTGTTCAGTAATGCCTCTTAACCCTAGTCAAGCGTCGGTCTCGGGTTAGGGGTGTTACATCTTTACTGATCACAAGAGCTTAAAGTATATAATGACTTAGAAATATTTGAATTTGTGACAACGAAGATGGCTCGAGTTATTGAAAGATTATGAGTTAGTGATTGATTATCATCCGGGGAAAGCGAATGTAGTCGCGAATGCTCTGAGTAGAAAATCTTTGTTTGCTTTGCGAGCAATGAATATGCAATTAACTTTGTCTGATGATGGTTCGATTTTAGCTAAGTTAAAAGCTAAACCGTTATTTTTGCAGCAAATTTATAAAGCTCAGAAATGTGATAATGAATTGTAAGCTAGAAGAGTGCAATGATAGTTGACTACTGGTTCAGAGTATCAGATTGGATCCGATGATTATTTAATGTTCCGAGGTAGAATTTGCGTACCAAAGAATTCTTAGCTTATTCAGAAATTTCTACACGAAGCACACAGTGGTTGTTTATCTGTTCACCCGGGTAGTACAGAAATGTATAATGATTTGAAACAATTGTATTGGTGGTCAGGCATGAAATGAGACATTTCAGAGTTTGTGTCGAGATGCTTGGTTTGTCAACAAGTTAAAGTCGAACATCAAGTGCCTTTGGGATTACTACAACCTGTGATGATATCAGAGTGGAAATGGGATAGAGTGACGATGGATTTTGTATCAGGTTTCCCCCTGTCTCCAAAAAAGAAAGATGCTATTTGGGTTGTCATTGATTGACTGGAAAAAAATCTGCAAATTTCATTCTGGTACGTATAGATTATTCACTTGATAAACTAGTTGAGTTGTACATCGCTGAGATTGTTAGATTGCACAGGGTGCCAGTTTCTATTATTTCGGATAGAGATCTGAGATTTATGTCACGATTTTGGAAGCAGTTGCAAGAAGCTTTGGGTACACGGTTGCATTTTAGTACTGCTTTTCATCTGCAGACTGACGGTCAGTCTGAGAGAGTAATTCAGATTCTCGAAGATATGCTTCATTGCTGTGTTTGAGAGTTTGAAGGCAACTGGGAGAAATATTTGCCATTGGTTGAATTCGCGTATAGTAACAATTTTCAATCAAGCATAAAGATGGCATCGTATGAAGCATTGTATGGTCATAAATGCCAAATTCCGTTGTATTGGACCGAGCTTAGTGAGAAAAAGATTCACGAGGTTGATTTGATTAGAGAGACTGAAGAGAAAGTGAAGGTAATTTGTAACACCCCTACCCGTGTTTGACGCTGGAACAGGGTACGAGGCGTTACCTTACTTAAACACATACTAGCATACATTTCTGGGTCATAAAAGTTTGTTCAAATTTAGAACTTTTCAAAGTTTGTTTTAAAATCCTTAATATGAGCCTACGAGGCCCAAAACACCCTTTAGAAACAGTTTGGGACCAAACCGAGCTCTTTACAAAAACTTTGGGAAGTGTTATTAAAAACAGGGGCATACGCCCGTGTGACCTAATAACATGGCCGTGTTGAAAGACCGTCTAACTCATACGGGCTCAGCATATAGGAACACGCCTGTTTCCCTTGCCCGTGTGGATAAATTTTTCAATTCGCACCTACAGGGGTTTTCGCACAGCCTGGCACACGCCCGTGTCTCATCCCGTGTGCAAAAACCTTGACATTCTATTTTTGACGTCATCAATCATTTAGGGTCACACGGCAAGGCACACGCCCGTGTCCAAGGCGACGTGGAAATTCTAAATTTCACATTCAAGGTGTAGACTTCACACGGCCTGGGCACATGCCCATGTCCTATGGCCGTGTCATTCACATGGTTGAGACACATAGCCATGTCTCAGCCCGTGTGATTACTACTGGGCAGTCTGTTTTACCAAATTAAAGTGCAGGAGACACACGACCGGACTACACGCCCACGGGGCAGACCGTGTGTCACACACGACCTAGACACACGCTCGTGTGTCTACCTGTGTGGACGACTGTAAGGCTATTTTCCAAGCCTTTTTGTCATCCCTTTCAAGCACCCATCTACACACATAATATAGTACCATTACAAGCACAAACACATGACTAAATCAGTCACAACCAAGGCATCGACACCTCAAATCCAAGCTATTTTCTATCACCTACAACATTTCTTACTTATCAACCAAACCATGTATTAACCAGATTCATGGAAACACCAACATTTACATTTATCAACAAGTATTAGCCATCAACTATGGCCTTATACAAAATGAATCGACCTTCAAGACAAGCCAACACATTTGGTCAAAACAATATGATACTTGAAAGAAGACCAAGTCCTTATACATGCCATACTCAAAATGATAAATCTAACTATACCAAATTTTCAGATTGATAGTGTGATCGAGCCTCCTACGTCCTTTGATCCCCGAGCTAGCTTGGCGATACTATAGGAAAATGGAAAAGAAAGGGAGTAAGCTTAAAACTTAGTAAGTTGCATGTAAATAAACAATAACAATTACCATGCATTATCATACTCATAACGCATTATAAACTTGCACATAATTCTCAAATGATTTAAGGCATAACTTACTCATTTTCATCCTTACTAATCATACAACATAAATCGAGCTCATTTCTTATGAATTTCGTGTAGGTACCTGTATCACTTACAACATAGTCATAACTTTTCTCACTTTTAACACAAGCTTTAAATTACCCGTTGAACCAGTTGGAATACCAAAGGATACCCGACAAGCCTCACACGAGACGGTATGATGCCGATGCCATGTCTCAGACATGGTCTTACGCTGGCTCACATATCGAGGTCGATGCCATGTCCTAGACATGGTCTTACACTGGCTCTCGTAATGTGGCCGATGCCATGTCCCAGACAAGGTCTTACACTGGCTCTCATAATGTGGCCAATGCCATGTCCCAGACATGGTCTTACACCAGCAGACATATCACCCAAATGTCATGGCGTGGATATCCAATCTATTTCTAAGGTTCAACCGGAACTATACCAAATCAAATTTCGTTAAGCATATTCATAACAATAATCAAACATTTTATTCAATATCAATTGTTTAATGCATAATAACAATAGTGTTATATTATTTACGTACAACTTACCTCGGTATACAAATATGGGTGACTAATTCGATTTAGTCCAATAGCTTGGTTTTCCCCCGGTCTAAGTCCGGACTCCGTTTTTCTTGATCTATAATGAAAAAATTTAGTAATTTAATCACCATATTAATCAAGACATTCCAAAATTCCTACTTAGGAAAAATTACCGTTTTACCCTTAGACTTTCACATAATTATGATTTTTCCCCTAGGCTCGTAAAATGATTTTAATCAAATTTCCTCCTTTAACAAGCCTAGCCGAACCTTTATTACTCTTATAGCAACTCACAATTCCAATTATTTCATACATTTACTAACCATTTTATAGCTTTTACAAAATGGTCCTTTTAGGTGTTTTCATGAAAACTCCTTTCACAAAAGTTGTTTATTAAATAACCAAGATTCATTTTATTCCATAAAAATTCAGTAAACGGCACTAATGCTCTCATGGAAAAACCCTAGACTTTCAACCATAGTGCAAAATAGTCCCCTCATTAGCTAGATTAAGCTACAAGGGTTCCAAAAACACAAAAAACATCAAAAAATGACCATTAAAATGACTTACTTGCAAGGGTTGTAAGTTGCTGAAAATTTTCAAGCTCCCATGACTGTTTTCTTGGAGAAAAATCAGTGGAGAGAAGAAAAATTTCAAGCCTTTTCTTTTTTGTTTTTTTTTTTTATTATTAGACAAGTCACCTAATGTCACCTAATTTTATGACTTTGTCTCCAATTAAAATTTCCATGTCCAGCCACCATATTTTTATTAGTTTATTTACTCAATAAGGACCTCTACTTTAGTATTCCATAGCTATTTAACACCTTTAGCTTGTAGAACAAAACTTTGCAATTTATACGATTTAGTCCTTTTTCAAAATTAAGCATGCAATCACTAAAATTAATTCACCAAAATTTTCACGCACTCATAAAATCTTGCTATAATACATAAACTAATACAAAAAAATAATAATTTCTCCAGCCTCGGATTAGTGGTTCTGAAACCACTTTTTTGACAAGGCCCAAAATTGGGCTGTTACAATTCTCTCCCTTAGGGATTTTCATCCTCGAAAATCTTACCAGTGAAAAGGTTTGGGTATTGCTCTCTCATAGTCTCCTCGGGCTCCCATGTGGCCTCTTCAACCCCATGTCTATGCCATAGTACTTTCAAAAGTGTTATACTTTTATTTCTCAATTGCTTGACCTTCGATCTAAAATTTTAATCGGCTCTTCACCATAGGTCATATCCAGTCGAATTTCAACCTCTGTTGGTGAAATAACGTGTGAAGGGTCAGAACAATATCGACGTAACATAGACACATAGAAAACATCATGGAACTTCTCTAACTCAGGCGGTAAGGCTAAACGATATGCTACTGGTCCAATTCTCTTAGTCATCTCATATGGTCCAATAAAACGTGGACTTAATTTGCCTTTCTTACCAAATCTGAGGACTTTCTTCCATGGGGATACTTTCAAAAGTACCTTATCACCGACTTGAAACCCAATCTCTTTCCGTTTCAAGTTCGCGTAGGATTTCTATTTATCCGAAGCGGCTTTCAAACAACCATGAATCACTTTTACTTTCTCTTCAGTTTCTCTGACGAAGTCAATCCTGTGTATCTGATTTTCTATGAGTTCGATCCAATACAAGGGCGTTCGGCACTTACGCCCATACAAAGCCTCATAAGGCGCCATTTTCAAACTCGACTGATAGCTATTGTTGTAGGAAAACTCTACCAACGGTAAGTACCTTTCCCAACTACCTTGAAACTCGAGAACACAACACCACAACATATCTTCAAGAATTTAAATTACTCTTTTTGACTAACCGTCGGTTTGCAGGTGAAAAGCAGTATTAAAATTTAGTTTTGTCCCCAACGCTTCTTGCAACTTTTTCCAAAATCGTGATGTGAACCTCGGATCTCTATTTGAAAT
The DNA here is from genome assembly GCA_025503065.1 of Gossypium bickii. Lineage (NCBI taxonomy): Eukaryota > Viridiplantae > Streptophyta > Magnoliopsida > Malvales > Malvaceae > Gossypium > Gossypium bickii. The sequence continues at coordinate 104,720,360 of CP106715.1, forward strand.
GATCGATAAAGGTACCCCGTGAAGTCTCACAATTTCAGAAACATATAGATCGACCAATTTCTCATGTGGATAATTGGTACGCACTGGTATAAAATGAGACGACTTAGTTAGCCTATCAACCACAACCCATACAACATCTTTCATCTTTGGCGTCAACGGCAATCCAGACACAAAATCCATGGCAATACGATCCCATTGCCACTCGGGAACCATCATGGGCTGATGTAAACTCGAAGGTACTAGGCGTTCAACCTTCACTTGCTGACAAATTAGGCACTTAGAGACAAACTCTGAAACGTCTCTCTTCATTCCCAACCACCAATACATTTTCTTGAAGTCATTATACATTTTCACACTACCTAGATGGATAGAAAAACAACCACTATGGGCCTCTTGCAAAATCATCTGAATAAGCTCTTCATCTTTAGGCACACAGATCCTCTCTCAAAACATCAAATAACCATCGGTACCAATCAGAAAATCTGATTCAATACCCATCTCGCACTGAGTTATCTTGGCTTGGAACTTTTTATCACTTTTTTGAGCTTTACAAATCTCTTGTATAAACATCGGTCTAGCTCTTAACTCTACTATAACCGAACCATCATCGGTCACAGACAATTAGGTATTCAGAGCCCTCAAGGCAAATAATGAATTCCTATTCAAAGCATCGGCGACCACATTCGCCTTTCCAGGGTGATAGTCAATCATCAACTCATAATCTTTTATCAAATCTAACCATCTCCACTGCCGTAGGTTTAACTCCTTTTGAGTCATCAAATACTTTAGACTTTTATGGTCAGTGAATACCCGACATTTCTCGCTATACAAATAATGTCTCCATATCTTCAATGCGAACACGATGGCAGCTAGCTCTAAATCGTGTGTCAGAAAGTTTTTCTCATGTGGCTTCAGCTGTCTCGAGGCATAAGCTATTACCTTACTTTTTTGCATAAGCACACACCCTAATCCATTTAAGGATGCATCGCTATACACCACAAATTCCTTTCCCGGTTCTAGTTGCACTAAAACTGGGGATTCCAAAATGCTTTTAGTTTCTCAAAACTCTGTTGGCACTTCTCTGTCCATTCGAACTTGACATCTTTTTGTACCAACATCGTCATCGGTTAGCAATCATGGAGAATCCTTTAACAAACCGTCTGTAGTATCTGGCTAAACCCAAAAAGCTTCTAATCTGTGACACATTCCTCGACGGTTTCCAATCAACAATAGCTGAGATCTTACTCGGGTCAACTCTAATGCCATCACCGGACACGATGTGTCCTAAGAATCTGACCTCTCGGAGCCAAAACTCACTTTTACTAAACTTAACATACAACTGCTTATCTATTAAGGTTTGCAAAACAGTTCTCAAATGCTCCGCGTGCTCACTCTCATCACGAGAATAAATTAATATATCATCGATAAAAAAAATGACGAACTTATCCAAGTACGGTCGAAAAATACGATTCATTAAATTCATAAACATGGCATGAGCATTTGTTAAGCCAAAGGGCATGGCAAGGAACTCATAGTGCCCGTACCTCGTCTGAAATGCGATTTTTGATCATCTTGCTCCTCAACTCTTAGCTGGTAATAGCCAAAATTTAAGTCTATCTTAGAAAACACTGTGGCTCATTTCAATTGGTCAAACAGATCATCGATCCTTGGCAAAGGATACTTGTTCTTCATAGTCACTTTGTTGAGCTGTCTGTAGTCTATACATAACCTCATCAACCTGTCTTTCTTTTTCACAAAAAGTACTGGAGCACCTCACGGAGAATAGCTCAGTCTCGTAAAACTCTTATCCGTTAACTCTTGCAGCTGAACCTTCAACTCTTTTAACTCCAACGATGCCATCTTATACGGGGCAACCGAAATAGGTGCCATACCAAGGACTGGCTCAATACCAAACTCAACTTCTCTAGTTGGAGGCAATCCAAATAACTCCTCTAGAAACACATCCAGATACTCACATACCACTGGCACTAACTCAATCTTTACTTCCGACACTTGAGTATACAACACAAATGCGAGATAAGACTTATACCCTTTTCTTATACATTTCTCAGATGCCAAAGAAGAAATAACTACAGAGAAGCTATCCGATTCACCTGATTCAACCCGGAGGATATCCCCATTTCACATTTCAGTTCAATAAATTTTTTCCCACAATTTACTATCACATCATAAGCTGCTAACCAATCCATACCAAGAATCACATCAAATTCATCAAACGGTAGCAGCATAAGATTAGCCGGAAAACAATGACCACTAATTGTCAAGGGACAATTTCTGCATACTCGGTCAACTAGCACATACTTGCTTAAAGGGTTTGACACTTTTACCACAAATTCAGTAGACTCAACATTCATATTCATACTAAACACCAATTTCAAATAAATATACGAATGGGTAGACCCCAAATCAATGAAAGCAACAACAGAGATATCATGAAGAGAAAAAGTACCTGTAATCACATCTGAGGATGAAACCTCTTCGTGAGCACGAATGGCATAAGTTCTTGTAGGAGCTTTACCCTCTGATCTAACCGTGGAATCTCTAGCGCACCTCTACTGCTAGCACCACTTCTCGGGTTCTTCTGTGGTCTACCTCTACAAGGAGCATGAAACACCCCAAACCCAGCCCACGAGCTTTGACCAGATTTGGTATGTTCCTCAAGAAAAACCGGTTTCAAAGTTCTTTGTTACTTAGAGAAAACTTGTGCGATTTTAAAGAAAATATAGTTTGGGTTGGGCTTGTGTTAAAAACGAAGTCAATTTGTTTTTTATATATTTGAAATCCTTTTAATCTTAGGTGACAAAATATTTAGGGTTTAGTTTAAAATTAAATTAATACTTAAACTTTAATAGATAAATTACATAAACATAATAAATAAAAATAAATGGAAAACAATTCAACTATGGCCTTATGGCCTTATTACATCAAGTAAAAACCCAAAATAAAATTCCAAAGTACTTAAATAAAATTAAAGTGTCCATATTGAATAAAACTTCAAGTTGAGCATGGCCACCACAAGATCTACCGTCCCGGTCCACACTGTTCATCACCTGAAACATGTTTCCCACAACGGGGTGAGTCAAACAGACTCAATGTGTACATGACACTAAATCATAATAGAATTAGGCATACAAGAGTTACACATTCAGAACAATGAATACAAGTTATGATGCATTCCCAAACCCAAACCTAATTGTCCATCCGCTACACACCCCCGTACCTGCCAGTCACACCGTGGGGACTACTAAGTCAACCCTCCATCCGCTACACCATCAAAGCGATCATTGCGATCGACGTGCTCATCGCCCATATAAAATTTGTGGCATAGCCACTGAGATAATTGTGTCATGAGACACCATATTCGGATAATGTAACCGGTTTACCACATTCGATAATGTGACCAAAGTCACCACATTCGGATAGTGAGACCAAGTCACCACATTCACTTCCCCTTTCTCATATAACCCGAATGCCCCATATTATTCATATTATGCATATCATACTTAAATTCACATTCATGTCACTTTTCACATGTTAAATATAACATATTTCGTAATCCTAGTAGGAGTAGGAAACGTACCTGAGTACTTTGTACCATAACATGGTACCTTAGCCACATTCTTACACTTTCATATTCTTAATATCACATATATTAATTAAACATGCCATAAAACATATTATGAAATAGTGTGGGGTACACACCTGATTCGTTTAACGAAGTCCTTGAAATCCCGAAGAACCGATCTACTGATTTAGATCCTTAACTCCTTGTTGCCGATTGACTTAAGAATCAAGTCCCAAAACTTTGTTGTATTCCTTCTTTGTGATCTCAAATCCCGAAAAGTATCCTTGCTTTCCTAGGGATGTCGAAATTCCTTAGATCCCGAAATATTCCTCCTTGTAGTCGACAGTTGCAGAAACCCGAGAGATCCCCTTAATACTTTAGTCGACTGCTTCCTTGCTTAGATTCATAGGGAGATTCGGCTATGGCTTCTAATGGAGAGGAAAATATTCGGCTAGGTTCCAACAATTACTTAATTTCGGCTTGACAAAAGAAAAGAAAAGAATAGAGGAGAGCACTAAGAATTCGGCAGAGAGAGGAGGAAGCAAAAATTGATGAGTAGCCCTCCTTCCTTCCTTTTATAGCCGAAATTATCATCTAAGGAGTCCCTTACTTGGCCACCACTCCTCTATCTGATAACTTTATCCTTTAATTATCATAAATAAAAGAGTTTAATCCAACATTTATCTCTTCAAAATAATCCAATTTAAAAATCCTTTATTTATCACCTTTTTAATCGAATATTTATGAAAATAAAACACCTCCTTTCTAGAAGCATGTGCCGTCCACCTCAGTCTTCTGGAAGCAAAAATAAAACCTCCTTTATTTGCTTCCCAAGTGACTCGAACTCAGGCCCATTCCTCTTGCATATGGCGCCATTTCCATAGGCCCTAAGTGACATCTTCAGGCCACTTTTCCAAGCCTGTTTGTGTGTCAAATTTCACCAACTTTTTCTTTTAAGGCCACCTTGCCTTAATTTCCTCTTTTAAACTTTAAAACTCGACATTTCTAAGTCATTTCTAAGTTTCCAAAAATTTTCATTCGGCTCTGTAAACTTGACATTTCCTTACATTTCCAAGTTTCCAGAAATGTTCATTTCCAAATCATTTTCATTCATTTTCGGGTTCCCAAAAATGTTCAAAATTTATTCTTAGTACATAAAACATGTCACTTCGTACAATTAAACCGAAAATGCATAGACCCTTTCCAGGATGTTACAGAGCATTACTCGCTCACACATCTTATTTTCTATCTTTCTCTTCCATTCCAGGACAGTTTCGAATGAAGTGGTCTAGTGAACCGCACTTGAAACAACCTCTATCATTTCCTCGACACTCACTGAAATGTCATCTACCACACTGCGAACACTCTGATTTATTTGGTCGAGCACTACCAACACTAGCAGTAGAAGTGGTTTGAGCTTTAGACGCCCTGTACTGCTTATTCTTATTTCAACTCGAGAATCATATTGAAACATTGGATCGAGTAGTGAACTCTCTCGATTTCTTGGAGGAGGATGGAAATGATTTCCCCAACTCTCTCGATCGTGTGACCCAAGTCAAAGAGTTACATGGGGTCAGACATGGGCTAGGACACGGCTACGTGGTCCCATTTCGAGTGTCCACACGGCCTGTGACACGGGCGTGTCTTTGGCCGTGTGAGCTCACGGTCGGGCCACACGGGTGTGTGTCCCCTGTATTTTGAAAAGTTTTCTAAGTTTTCTAAAAGTTTCTTAAGTTATTGGTTTAGTCTTTAATCACTCTGAATGCATGTTTTGTGTCTCATAGGCTCGTATTAGGGACATTGTGAATGATGTTGAATGATAATTACATGAAATTTGAAAATGTATGTTTAATTGTATTATAAGTCTAGTAATGCCTCGTAACCTTATTTTAGTGTTGAATATGGGTGAGGAGTGTTACAACAAACCCCAAATATCAAAATAAAATTTAATTTCTTTATTTTAAAAAGACTTCTGAGAAACTCCTTCAAATGCCGCTGTCGAATCCTAACCTCGGGGTTATCTGTAAAATCAAAAAACTAGAAGCGCGTGAGCTATAAAGCTCAGTGTGAGATTAACATAAACTTAATCACATACATATAAACATATACATTATACAATCACAATAATTGTACCAGTTTCATATAATTCAATATTTCACACTTATACTATGCATGATCATGTCAATGCACATTTTGTAAAACAATATGGATTTTGTGAAAACGGTCCTACCCATCTTTGCTACACACCATAATCAGTTTTTCCCAAAACTTATCCATCCAACACACCAAATTGTGAGCATTGTCACCAAAATCGCCGATAAAATGCCAATAACCAATATCGTAGGCAAGCCACCAATATCAAAGATATACTGCCACATAATCAAAATCATGAACAGTGTCACATTAATGTAGATAAACTGCCACATACTTCCACCTTTCATAGATTCCACCCTATGCATGTGATATGGCCAAAATCATTCAAATCATGTAGGCACGTTTAACATGCAAATCCCATATGTACACATGGTACCAAAATTTTACAATTTATTTTCATGGGAACATTACGTATGCCATATAATCATATAACATGAGAATGAGATGTAAATATATTTCAAATCAATAATAAGCATCAATATCATACAACATATTTTTCACAACATATACGGTTGGGGAAATACTTACTTGACAAAATCCATATTGATGGTTTATCTCTCTTTATGGATACATAAAGTATCCTTATCAAGAACATTATTTAAATAACAACATTTTTATCAATATAAAACAAAGACTTAATTTATTTTAGTGTTAAAACCCACACTTGATCGTAGATCCGGTGTGCAACAACTCTCTAAGAATGCCCACACTGGGATCTAACAATTAGATTACCCTTAGAAAAATAATCACTTGGATTAGTGATTTCGATTCCTACTTTAATGATCTCTCGAGTTGGTGTCGATCGGCCACTATCAATAAGCAAGACATACGAGATGTTAATATTTGAGAGAATAAATCACTAAGGCTCTCAAAAGCATTCGCCCAATGGAAGAAAATAGGGAGGAGAAAAATATTTTTACACCACCCTTACACTTACACTATCACGATTGGAACGGAAGGATCGACAGATCGTATTGATCACGAATCGGAAGGGAAAGAATGATCTAAAAAGGAGAATTATTTGAAAATAAATCCAAGAAAATTGAGTTTAGAATTAAGAATTAAAAGAAATAATTAGTGTAGAATTTTCTTGACTACTAAAGAGAATAATGAATAATTGAAAATGAATAAGGGAGAAAGAATCTCCACCGTTGGTCGTGGTGTTATGGCAGTAATAAAGACGACGACGATGGTGGTGGTGTGGTGTTAGAGGCGGCGGTTTGGTAGGGGAGAAAGAAAAGGGGGTATGGTTTTGATCACTCTCTTAAAGGAGAAAAGAAAAAAATATAAGAAAAAAGGGCGAAGATGCAGGGTGGCTCGCAGTGTTTGACATAGTGGAGGAGGGCGACGTTAAGGGTAGCAGTGGAGAAAATGGAGGAGAGGAGTAGCGACAAGGTGGAGGTTAGTGGTGATGATAGTGGGTCGAGGCAAAAGAGTGGTGGAGGAGGAAAAATAATCCTAATGGTGGTTGATGGCTAAAATAAAAAAGAAGGGGAAATAGGGATGAGCAAAAAAGAGGGTGGAAAAAATGAATAGGAAAATAAAAGATGAACAACAAAAGGTTGTCACTCACCCTGTCCGCGTTCAATGTATGTTACACAAGGTAAGAGTGGAAAAATAGGCATTTTGAGGGGACGGATGAGCAAAAAAGGGATCATGGGAGTGAAAAAGGGGCTATTGAGGGAATGTTGACTAGCTAAAGGAGTAAAAAAAAATCTTTCTTTGCATGGTAATTAGGAGTGGATGGTTATGGAAGCTTTGACCAAAGTTTTATGAGCCAAAAATTAAATTAAAAAAACATGAGAATGTGGGGAATTAAACATAAGAACCTTAGGAAATTATCTAAGCATTTAACCACTAAACCAACTCAATTCCTTGTTTTAATTCCTACAACATTTATTTTTAAAACATGGTGTAACCTTTTCTATGGTTTAAGGCAAAATTGCATCACATAGAAAATAATGTGAGGGAAGGGATTCGAACACAGGTCATCAAGGACAGCTCCACCACTACTCACTCAGTAAAAAAACTTCAAGCCTGACCACTCTCGGTTCATTAACCCAATTTCTACTAACCCAATTTTTGAGATGTGGCTTGTAGTCAATCTCATCATTTGATTGCAGAGACAAAGCCGATGTCTGAAGTGGACTGCTAATGGAGTACTAATAGGCTTGGTACTCTGTATATTGAACCTGCAACAAACTTTCTCAATGTACCATTTCTGACTTAGGTGCAATTTACATGCTTTTCTATCTCTGAGAATCTCCATCCCAGGTATCTTCTTTGTTGCTCCCAAATTTTTTATCTCAAATTCTTCACTAAGCTGGCCTTTTTCCTTTCTTATCTCTCCTTTATCTTTGGTTACTATCAACATGTCATCAACATAAAGAAGTAGATATACAAATGAACCATCACTGTTTTTCTTAAAATAAACACAACTATCAAATCTACTTCTTTTGAAATCATGAGTAGTCGTAAATGAATCAAACATCTTGTACCACTGCCTTGGTGACTGTTCCATGCCATAAAGGGACTTTTTCAGCAAGTAAACATAATCCTTCTTTTTTGAGACTATAAAACCCTTTTTTTGTTGCATGTAAATATCTTCTTCAAGTTCTCCATGAAAGAATGTTTGATACGGTCCGTCTCGAGTTTGAAGATGAATCGTAAATGTTGCCCGATCGTAAATTAGGTCATTTTCCTTTTAATTAACAAAAGGGATAATTTTATTGGAAATAATATCTTCGAAAGGTAAAGATAGGTGAAAGGTTGAGATGGATACGTATTTGAAACAAGAAAGAACCTTTAATAGAAATTAGAGACCCGAATCTTATAAGTTTCAAATTGATGAAAAGAGTTTTCAAACAAAACCGAGACCCACTATCTAGCAAGACAGGAACCAACGGTATTGGTAAATGAACGCCACACCTGAAAGGATGATAAGTTCAGATCAAGGATAAAATGACGCCACTAGAAAACTAGATAAGTCAATTCAACCTTGAGAATTAGGAGAGTGAATACTCACCAAAAGAAATTCTTCTTTCATTAAAATTCCAAAAAGTTCCTTACAAAATGAAATGTGCAAAATATTTATAGGCTTTTCCAATGATAGCCGAATAGGAAAGGAATAAACTTGAACTTCCAGAAAGGAAAGAGGGCTTCAATCTCTATTTGTGCGCACGAATAGTTGACTTGGTGGGGGCATTTGTGAGTATTCGGCCAAGGGAAGGGCTTAGTCATGTTGGAGATAAGGTGTCATGTAAGACAAAAAGATCATGGAGCATGAAGGTATGGCCACTTGCAATTAAATTAAAGCACTTGAATGTTGTGGCCGTTCAACCTAAACTCCACCAAAGCTTGTTGCCGTATTCCACTTGCATTTGCCATAAGGTTGACTAAATTATCTTAATTTAAAAGTGCTTAAGCCGTCCACTATGCATGCTTTCCCCTTTGCTTATTATTTTATGCGCACATGGCCTAATTTAGGTGTGGCCGTCCACTTCCATGGTGACTTATTTTGATGTTGCATGTTTTCATCCTTTCAATTGTTTATTCATTAATTCCTCTATGGTGCTTCATGCTTTGCCGTCCCATGCCTTGCTTAAATTAAGAAGTCTTCAATTGTTTAATTCATTCAACAAGCATGCCATCCATCCACTTTGTCTATAAAAGACAAAGTTCTTAATTTATGCTCCATATTGCCGCATGTCCATCTTGTAAAACCCACCATGATAATTTCAAATTCAAGGCTTGCATTTCCACCATCACCCACTTGCACATTTGTTAGATTTTCAGCTACCATCTTCCATGACATCTTATCAAAGACGTGAAGCACTACAAAAAAAAGCATAAATCTCATTAATTAAAATTCGACTAAACATAGTTAGACAGAATTTTAATTACCTTATTTAAACACTAGGTAAGAGCATACTAATATTCAACTTCGACAAAGACTATCTAAAAACTTGTACTATCTAAACAAATAAATATGAAATACGAAAATGAAGTTACTACTGAAAATTAAAACATGCGTAAATTAAAGTGTTAAATAAACTAGCAGTCGGACTAGCTAGTATATTCAACTTCAAAAAAGTTGTATGAGTTCAGCATGTTTTTGGGCTCTCTTCTATGGTCATCCCAAATTTATGTCACCAACACCATCGCGGCATCTTTGAATTGTTTGGTTCGGGAACGTGTAATTGGCCCATTAGGTAGCCTCATCGGGTCATGGTTGACGTCCGTCACAGGCTTCGTAGGTGAGCTCGTATCAATGTTATTTTTGCATCTAACTGCTAAAGCTCCAATTCATACATCGCCACAATACCAAGTACGGCTCGAACTGGACTATGCTTCACAATTGGAGAAAACACATCGGTAAAGTCTACACCTGGAATTTGACTGTAACCTTTTGCAGCTAGCCCTTGCTTTATATCTGGGTTCTTCAACTCTTGGAGTCTCTTCTTCATTTTTGAACACCCATTTACAATGAACAACCTTTTTTCCCTTAGAAAGATTCACTAGGTCCCATGTTCTATTATTATGGAGCGATTCTATCTCTTCTTGCATGACAAACATCCAGTTTCTTGAATCTTCACAGCTAACTACCTCGAAATAAGTAGATGGCTCTTGATTTGCATCTATAACTTCAGCCATGTTTAAAGCATAAGCAACTAGGTCAGCCTCGGCGAACCTCTTTGCAGGTTTAATTTCTCTTCCAAGTTTATTCTTGGGAATAGAATATTGTGGTGAAGAAGCAACTCTACTCCGAGTGCCTATACTAACTTGAAGAGTAGACTCTGTTGTAGATCCAGGACTAATTTGAAGCTCCACCCGCTTCACATGTGTGTTTGAACTTTGCTGGTCTTTATTGGAAGATTCTTTAAGAGATAAGTTAGGCAGCATAGCAATTTCATCAAAAATAACATCACTGCTAATTACAACTTTTCTATTTTCAGGACACCATAACTTATACCTTTTAACACTAGCCTTATAACCAAGAAAAACACACTTAATGGATCTAGGTTTCAATTTCCCATTATCAACATGAGCATACGCAAGACACCTAAAAATCTTTGAATTAGAATAATCAACAAGATTACTAGACCATACCTCTTATGGAGTCTTTTTTTCAACCTATTAATAAAAAAACATGCAGTTGAGTCCGCTTCAGCCTAAAATGACTTTAGTAAACAAGCATTTGAAAACATACATTGAACCTTTTCCATGATTGTTCTATTCATCCGATCAGCAATGCCATTTTACTGTGGAGTATGACGAACTGTCAAGTGTCTCACGATCCCTTTTGATTTGCACAAATCATTAAACTCATTAGAACATAATTCCAAGTCATTATCTATGCAAAGGTGTTTTATCTATTTTCTTGTCTTCTTCTCGATCATAGTTTTTCAAGCCTGAAATGTGGAAAACACATCACTTTTCTACTTCAAGAAGAATGCCTAAACTTTTTTGGAAAAAATTATCAATGATCGTCAGCATATAATTAGCACCACCAATCGAAGGCACTTTAGATGGTCCCCAAATCCATCTGCACAAGAACTACATCCATATTTACCTGCCACAACGTAAATCTAGTGTTGCGGTCCAACAGTAGAATATCTACTTTATTGTCCCCATTACCGTGATCAAGACAAGCACCCCTAGAAGCTCTGATACGATTTTGTTAAAATGAATGTCATAATGGCAATATAAAATGATCTCAAAGTAATAAGAAAGAAAAATAAAACACACAGATTTTACGTGGCAACCCATTCGGGCGAAAAACCACGGGCAGAGGAGAAGAAAATTCACTAATGTTGAAAATCGAATGATACAAGAGGAGTTGCAATTACATCTATTTAAAGGTTGAAAAACCTTATTCTACTCAATGTCAAATACACAAAGTGTAGTTCTATACGGACTCTAGTGTAGTTCTATACGGACTCTACTTTGGATCTCGACCTTAAGCCCTCCTTAGATCCCCTATTTTTACCACTGTATTATTTTTTTAACAGGAATTTGGGTCATTCAACTCTAACAAGCTCCATCATATTTAGTTATGACATAATTGGTTGAGATATCTCATTATATTCATATATTCAGGTACATGAACCTCTTCTGGGGTTTTATCAAAAGTTATGTCTTGGGTCTCTTTATGAGTATCGGTCTCTTTTAACATGTGGCCTTATTTATCTCTTACTCCTTTCCTTAAAGAATTTTTCATTTCATAGAACTACTAATTTATCATGCTTTTAGCTTGCCCAAGATTTATTTTTATCACATGGAAAACATAATTATTTGGAGCATTTTAGTTGGTATATGTCTTAGCTAGTATATGCAATCTCTAAATGTCTTCACTAAATATGTTTGACAAATAATTTTTTCCTTCAAATTTTGTGCATATAAGGTTAGTCAGGATCACAAAAAGTGATGACATAATTATTTAACCAACTTGTCTCTCCTTTATACTAAGAAAATTTGCAACATGACAATACTTTTTCAAAATTAGAAATATATCTCCTTTCAACTTTTAACATCTAATGAAAATTCTAATTTTTTTTCAACTTCATACTTGATGATTCATCTTAGTGCATTATGGTGGAATAAAAAATATATATTGCACATTCAAATATTCTTAGAGGAAATCTAATGACTTATAAATGAAAGCCAATTCTTGCATGAGAAATATTTTTTACATGTTGGCTAGATGCATATAAAATTACATATTTAATGTAAAGTCATTCTTATATTAATGGTTAAAAAACTAAATAGAGGCATATGGTTTTGCTAACTATTAAGTATAACATATATAAGCGTTGATAACTAAATATTATCTCAATTAAAACTACAAAAATCAAGTTTAGGATATAATGCACCAACATTCTTAGCAAAAATTCCATACTATAGAGATTGTGCACAATCAAATTATTTCAAAAAAAAAAAAATATTGCAAACTTCGGGCTACTATAACAAGAAATATGCATAAGTAAGTAAAATGATTTATCGTCTCCACAGAGACTGTATAAGCTTAACCGATTAATTGCAAAATTATAATTAACAATTTGATGTAAAAACTCAATAATTTGGATGGTGATGATTAAACTAAGTAAAATTAACTAGATGCAAAAATTGATCCCTATGCAATTCTAATCTAGATGCAATTTACTAAATGTATGAATGAATGGCTTTAGCAACAAAAACAATCAACATTAAATGGGTTAGGATAATTATCTTAATCAATTCAATTTACTTAATCATGCTTAATAATGTTCAGAAATAATTCCACGACAACTTGATCTTTCATGAGTTTGGAAACCAAATTAAGTCCTTTCGGAATCTTTTACTTAGCTAAATATACATTTTACTGATCATATTAACTAAGGGTTTCTTAGCATTTATGTAAGGTCATAGGGACATTTACATTTGCAATAGTTTAATTCCATAAACCTAAAAACTATGTAAGATAATAGAGCTAACTAAAGATATTATGAACCTCAACTTAGTCAGGTTTAAGGATCTAAATTGAGCATTGCACTTTTCAATTATGTGTTTACTAGCTGTCGTCTAGTTAGGATCATTCAGCTAATCACATATGAATGAAATGCATCATGATACTAGCTGAAAACATGAGTGACTGAGGCCTATACATGTTAAATATGAATAAAATAAATCTTATTGAATTAACATAACCATCCTAGTTCGTTGATGTCAAAAACAATAAACTCAAAGTAAACATAATAAAATAAATACCAAGAGGAAAGAGAAAACTCTATTCAGTTCAAAAGCCTTTCAAATCTATTCTGACTGATGTGCTCCTCCGTTCTGCTTGATGCTTCTTTTGCTAAGGAGTTCCTAAGGTGGTCGGCCAAAGAATGCTTGTGACATAGTTTTTGTGGCTAAAGGATGGAAAGGATATGGGCGACTATGTAAGGGAAGGGAAAAGGAAATAAAATGTGGAGAGAATGCTAATGAGAGAAGAGAAATGAGTTGTGAGGGATGATGAATTAAGGGATTGGTTCATGGTATTTATAGGTGAAGGTAAGGGGTAGAGTTAGCTAAAAATAGATTCAAAATTCCTTCTTTTTCTACCATGCATGGCTGGCCATATCTCATGGAGAAGGGGATGACTTAGTCTCCTCAATTTGAATTCAAACCAAGGCTATTAATAGCCATAGGGTGGACAGTTTCAACAGCAAAGTAGTTGGGCTAATTTCTGATTATTTTCCAACTATAAGGACCTTCAATTAAATACCCCAAAGATTGCTTTTGGGCTACCATCTACTTGTGCCAAAATTAAGCTTTAGTTCCCCCTTGTTGGATGGTTTCTTAATCCAATAATTTAGCAGACATGTCCATATTTTAGTACCTCTTTTACTGGGTTAAATTATCAACCTCATCACCCAAATTGCATGGTCTTGCCGTCCACATGAATTTATTTGTGCATGTCCATGTTTCATTCACATCAATCACATCTTCAGTGGTCCTCCTACATAATGGAAATCCACATATTAATAAATTACTTTGAAATAATATAAAATATGTACAGAAATCATGTAATTAAACACAATTTCACATACTTTATAAATTCATGCCCAATATTACTAATTAAGTAAAATTCAATTATTTTAATAATAGTTACTCATGATAAACGTAATTATTAAGTAGAAATGTGGTAAAAATATATAGAAAAACCCTACAAAATTTCAAGTTTACACACCCCCAAACTTAAACCTTTGCTTGTCCTGAGTAATGTTCATGTACAACACAACTTTTGCTAAGGCAATTTTGCAAAATGATAAAGTAAAATCAATCTTTGCACATAATCATGCATCAACAAAATCATGCTCAAAAATACTTTTTTTGATAAGTAGCTCGAATGCGAATATTATTTCCAAACTTTATACTAAGCACATCATAATGTCAACTTGAATCATAGTTAGCATGCATTTTCAAAGTCATACATAACATTCACCAATCAATATGCTTTCTTTATCAACTAAACATAGTAATCCCAAGGTATAATTTGTGGTCTTCATAACTTGAGCTTAGTAATTCCTTTCCACTAATGTAGTTGGTATAATCATTCAATCAATAGGTCTTTTATTAGGTTGTAATGGGGCTAGGCTAAAGTTAGGGATAAAGAGAAGTTAATTTTGAGGTTTAATCATCTTAAACCTAACTTGTCTTGGATTTTTCTGTGTCACAACCTTCATAAATTGGGTTTTTGGAACACCCCTAAACTTATTTCGAACCCATGCTCAACTTTTACTATCTTTAGACTTTGGGCAAACTTTACTCTTTATTTTTGAGAATTTTTGAGCAATCTTTCTTTTCTTTTCATTCTTTTGGACAAACTTATGTTCGTTTTTTTAAATCATGTGAAGAGAATGTACATCTTTTCATATTTTTCCTCAAACTTTGATCACCAAGACAAATTTTTTTAATATAGGTACAAAAGAATAGAATAAAATAAAAAAGATGATAATGTAGCTTATAATATAGGTACTTTGGAATAAATAGGCCATTAAGCTTAAAAGTTAAGTTTCAAGGGTTAAATTAATAAGGTCGGCATGAAAGGCTCAAATGATCCAAAGAAAATGTGCCTATATCATATTATATTCTTGTACCTCCTGGAATTTTTCCTCAAGAAAGTTACTAAGTCAATTCTAAAGACTTAAACCTTCATACATGTCTATTTCTAAAGAAATCAATTTTTTCATGGAAAATACTACATAAGACTAAAGATCATAGAAGCATTCCATCACTCAAGATAACATACAAATAACTTAGATAAAATCAGAAATCATGCTTGCATTTGAACAAACTTATGAACAAAAATTCTTTTTGAACATTCATTTATTTCAGCATACTTAAGTAAAAAGATTGAAACATACTTTAAAATTCATGCGAAATACCTTATTAAAAATTCATGCAAAATGCCTTACCATCGTGCGAAATGCCTTACCCCCTTTTAAAAAGAAGTAATGTCCTTATTGCGAAAACAAGGTAATGAATGGAAACTCAACACCAAGTAGGGTTGCAAGAGAAAAGCGGTGAGTCATAAAGACTACTTAAGTACCAAGTCTTTCTCAAAAATCCAATCCTAGACATGTTCATTCCCATTACCACATCACTTTTTTTTTTCTGTTGAAGAGGCATTGAGCTTATTTATTCATGCTTGCTATTTTATTATGCAAAAGCAAACATTTTAACTAGGAAATAAAAATAAACACCTAAAAGGAAATAAAAACTAAAGATAAGAAGTTCCCCCTTTTATTTATTTGACTTATCCTCCTCGTCTTCTTCCTTTGATGTTTCATCCTTGCTTGCATTCTCATTTTCCTTCCATGACTAGAAGTTATAACCTGGAAACTCAGGAACAAAATTGTTAGAGATATTTTTAAAAGTATTTCTTACAGAATCATCTCTAACTTTTGCATATTTCCAATAAGTCTGTTGTTGGTTATGCATAAATTTCATCAAATCCATCATAATTGACAATTCCTATTTCTTCATAGTGTTTGAATAAGTGGGCATTGGAATAGTCAAATCAAGATCAACATTTGGTTCATCTGGATCATTAGCGTTCAGCTACTCTCTTGGTTTAGAGACTTCTGGTTCTTTTATCGGTTCTGGATTGTTCGGTTCTTCTTCAGATTTTGCTTTTTCTGTCTCAATAACTGAGCTAGCTTCTGTTTCAGAATTGTTTGATGACTCATCAAATTTTGGTTCTGTTGGTTCACTCAGTTCAGGTGGGTTTAGTTCATCGACATTCTCTACTAACCTTTCAAGATCATGTGCTGTGATGCAACCTTGAATGTATTGGCCCTTCGGGTTTGCTTTTGTTTTCACTTAGGCCCTTAAGCAAAGTGAAGTTATTAATGATAGAAAGTAAGCACTTCTAGTCTTCTTTCTAGCACAATCATGGATTTCCTTGAGAATGATCTTCCAACATTGATAGACCTTTCTGTCATAATTGCATACAACAAAAGTATTCACCCCCTCGAGATAGTGGAACTTTGTGAGATAGGCATGATACTATATCGAACAAAGTAGAACCATACCTTAGCCAATGACTTTAAACATTCCCTTCAGCAAAAATGACTGCCATACTTTCTTATAATCCATTGGGATCTCAGATTTGTCACAACATTAATCACTTGTTGAAGAAAATCCCAATTTATGTTTGCCTGTAACAACCCATTTTTTAGTGGTGAAGGAACAGTGGTTTCGGGACCACAAATTACCATTGTGTCGACACATAAATATTATTTATAGAATATTTATGAAGTCATTAGAGTCGTATTAAAATTTTGTTAAGAAAATTTAACGTTTAGATAGCTAATTAAAGAAAAAGGACTAAATTGTAAAAGGAGAAAAAGTTAGTAATTATTGCATTTAGATGATTTAATAGCTTAACTAATAAAGGCGGGAGGGCCAATAAGGCAATTAGAGCTTATTGTTAGATAGTGGATAGTAATAGAGTGAAAATTTAAAGGGAAATTGAAAGAAAATTTTGTTAATGGGAATTTTGTAAATTTTTTCAAAATCAAAACGAATTAATTGAAGAATAAACACTTTCTTCTCCATTTCTTTAGATTCTTACTGAAACACCATTGAAGAAGGGCTCCAAGCTTTGATTTCATCTCCTTAGTGCATGTGAGCTCAATTCTCACCTATTTTTTTCTAATTTTTATGTTTTTGAGATCACTGTAACTAGGTCCAGCTAGCTTGTACCTTCATTTTGGAATCTGTTAAAAATGTTAGAAGTTTCCATTGATGAATCTTGGTTATTTTTTATGATAATTATGTGTTTGGAGCTTTGATTGTGGTATTTAGTTGTTTTGTGAAGTAATTTGATTAGTTTTTGAATTAAGGATTAAATTGTTAAAATGTCAAAACCATATGGTTAATTGATGATTAAAAAGTGTTTTTTGGACTGTTTAGAAGCCTTGAACATTCAGCTGGTATACTGAGTTTTTAAAAATGGTTAATTTGATGATTTTCAGGTTAATGGACTAAATTACAAAAGTTATAAAAGTTAGGGGCAATTGTGTAAATTTAAAAAATAAAAGAGCATAAAATGTAGAATAAATTGGAATATGAAATGTAAGCTAATAATTGAGAAACTTTACACTTTAGATCAAGACCCTGTTGACTTCGTGGAAAAGAGAAAATTGCGGAATAGTCCCTAAACTTCTGCAACTCTTACAATTCAGTCCAGGTAAGTTCGTTTAGTTTATAATTTAATATCTATATGAATTGTATGATATGATATGAAATAGTGGATATTACTTGTTCTATTGATGATGTAAAGTTATTTGGGAAAATGTTATTGAATTTCGATACTTGGGCTAGATGAATGCGAGATAGAGTACAACTGAATGACGGTGTGTTATGCGAGGATTGGAGTGGAGATCGATGTGGTGTGCTTTATATATTTTTCCAGAGTATACTGAGGTTCAATATTTTTTGAGAACCCTTGTGTTATACTATTTTAGTGGCGAGGCGTGTTATCGGTTGGATTAGCTCTTATGAGCGTTTGGCGTGTTTCGGTTGGATTACTTGTGTACTTGTATTTGTAAGTCATTCATCAGTTCATAAACTATTGTCTTATAACTTGTTCAATGACTTTTAATGGCATGACATGTACTTGAATTCTTGAATTGACTCCGTTATGGACATGTATGTTTTCTGAAAATCATTATTGAGCTTTGAATTGAACGGTGTAATTCACCAGTTTGAAATTGTGGATGACAGGAAACAAAACATTTGTTGTTTAATTATATTCGATTAAATTTTGATATTTACTTTGGTAAGATTTATTCGTCAAACTTACTAAGCTTAAATAAGCTTACTTGTGTTAATTTCTATTTCTTGTAGATACTTTTGAGGGTTGGATTATTGGATCAGCAGTTAAGTCACACTATCCATCCAATTTCAGTAGTTTTTGAATGTTTATTTTGGATTATATGGCATGTAATAGGCTTGCTATGACATTACTTTTGTTTTGGTATGTAAAATATATAGAGTGTGCCTGAGTGCAAGTTGATAACATGAGCATAACTACAATGATCTTGGTGTTCATTTGGTAAATGCTTAGTTGATAACTTATTGTGATATATGAATGATGGAAGATGTATTTGGTACAAACTTTTAGCTTATGTATGATTAATAGGTTATATTGAATTGTTGTGAATTGAGTTGCCTATGATAGGCATATTGGTTAGAAGTTTAAGTTGGGTGAATTGACATGTTTTTGGTTGATGATTTATATTGTTGTATAAGTGTGTATACTTGTGGTACCATTGAGGGTACATTGGATAGACACGTAAGATGGTTGAATTAGCATGGTTTGAGCATGTTTAATGGTATTTTGTATAGGTCTAATGGCTGGTAAATGGATTGCTTAGTGTACAAGAAATCTTGAAATGGTAAACTTGATGTTTAAGGTTCATTTAGGTGCACATGGCCTGAGACATGGGCTGCCACACGGTCGTGTGTGGAATGACGAAAATGTGCAAGTGTACACAATTGCAATAAGTAATAAAGTGATAAGTAAATGTCGATTATCATACCCACAGGGACTGTGAAAATAATTATTTATAAATGCTATTTAAAACACTTTGGTGAAGAATAATATTTTGTTTGAAGAGGGTGATTAAAAACTAAGATTTTAAACTAAGTAAACTAAATAAATAAATCTCAAATGCACGATTTCAAAATATGATTTTAATCAAAATGACATAATTGTGTTAGATTAATTACATTTCTTAACTTAGAATTATTAAACTCATGTTTATATTGTCACGAATAAATTCTCGGCAACTCGGTAATTTACTAACTTATAAATAATTTACTAACTTATGAACATACTCACCTGCCAAAATACGTTCATATCTTGACTATATCCCTATGTCAATTCAACCGATTAAACAAATCTTAATAGGAAAATATGTTATTTCACATACATACTTATTAAATTGAAATAATCTCTTGTACATATCCCTATGTCAATTCAAACGATTAATTAAATCTAATAGCCACACAAAAAACTACGTGAGGTAACAAAGTATCCCTACCTTGAAACAGTTTAATCACAATTGTAATATCCCAAAATTGGGCCTAGAAGAATTGGGCCCAATGGGCCTTGAGCATAGTAGCGTTTAAATTTTTAGAGAACAAGAGATCGACTTAAATGCAAGTTGGACCTATTAGATAAGTGATTTTGGAAGGTTAGAGGGCTTCTATGAAGTCCCGGGATCAAAGCTTTGGCTTTAGGGAAATTTTGGTTTTAGGTGTATAAAACCCTAGGAGTTAGTAGGTAGGCTTTAAGAATGAAATGCGGAGAAAAATGTCACAAGTGGAGTGTGTGGTGTAGTGGCAAAGTGACGCCACATAAAAGACAAGGGGATGATGCCACAAGGAAGGAAGGAGGTCCAAGGTTCAAGTCTTAGCTCTTGCATTTTTGTTTTCTTTTTAAATGGACTTTAGAGTTTGGCTATAGATTTATATTTAGTTGCGCATGGTTTAAGACACAAGAGGAGCCTGTGGCCAAGTGGTTAGCGACGTGGATTATGTTGCAAGGCAGCCTGGGTTCGAATCTCATGAAAAGCAAGGGAGTATTTATTTTACGAATTGGACGGCAAGAGTTTGAGTTGGATTTAAACTCTACTGACGGAGGGATCCCACATTGGAAAGATACAAAGAAAGAAGGTGAGAAGCTAGCTATATATAGAGCATTCTAGGAGGAGAGTGGATATACCTTGGTGGGCGTTTGGGCGCAGGAGTGGTTGGAGCGCGGATTAGCACCATATTCCTATCAGGTGTGTAACTCTCTCTACTCTAGTTGTAGAGCGGCAACTGCCAAAGTGCCAGTCACGGCAATAGTAGCCACACGAGCGTGCGAGCGCACATGTGGGGCTTCAACGTGATAGTTGAGGCCATCATTAGTAATCTTGTGGGTTGAGGCTGCTTGGGCCACGATGGGCCGAAGTGGGCCCAATTGAATAAAATGTATGATGGTGTAGTATATAGTGAACTAGACTAGGTGTATCTCATATACGTGGCTAGATTTGTGTTAGGTTGGCCAGACAATCGTGTGGGCCCGAATGGGCCGAAATCGGGTTTTAGGCCCAATAGTCCGGTACGACCGGAAATGGCAGCTGAGTCGCTCGGGGCGATATTAAGCCTTCGGAAAGGCCATTGCAGGTGCGAAATTACTGAAGTACCCTCAATAGGTACATTACGAAAATACCCTTGGTAGGTAAAATTACTGTTATACCTTAGAGGTTGATTAGCTTGGTTATGTTGTATTATGTCTATCTGATTATGATGGTAATTCATGTTATACGTTATATTTGATATATGTTTTGCATACATGACATATTGCATACACGAATTATTATGTCATATTGCACGGGCTTTGGGATTATTTGAAAGGGGAAGTACAAATAGGATCGCATGGTCGCTTGACGACTGTGGATACACCAAAGGCTTTTTAGCCACTGAGCAGCTATGCTGCACCGTTAAGGTAATGCCACAATCGGTGTTACATAAGGAGTGTTCTGGTGGGTCGATTAAATCCCTACAAGAGTGCACGGTTGGATAGGAGATGGAGTGTTCGGCTGGAATGGGCATTAATGCATTGCATATATGGATTATATTACTGAGATGGGCTTAGGCCCAGATCTATACATATGATATGTGACATTTGATATGGGTTAAGGCATGTTCTTATTGATGAGGGTGTACACACTGAGTTTTCATAAACTCACCCCTCTTTTTAAATATTTCAGGTAATCCCTAGTTTGAGGACTTGGAGCCGAGGTGGACTCTGTGGTGGCCATGCATTACTTCTTTCGTAAACTCCGTTTTCTTTATCTAAACTTATTTTTAATTGGGTTTCTGTTATATAACAAGGCCACTATAACTTTAAATTTGGTATTTTATTTGGTTTAGCTTTTAATACGATTACTGCCTATTATTATTAAATGTTTAATATGGGATTTTCCTAAACCCTTAATAATCGTTTTCCAAAATGTTAACAAAAGGATAATAAGTGAAGAAATAATTAAACTCGAAATTTTTAACAAACGCGCAGTTTTTAAACAACCTTTTATGTGACATGCCAGATATAGTCATAACTTCTAGGCTGGGTTTGGGGTGTTACAACAATAATCTTGCAAGTTATGCAAGGCAAATGTATCGTCAGATACTGTTGCTAATTTAACCTTTAGCTACCTTATATACCAGTGGTGGCTGACTGTTAAGGAGGGCACTCAGCCCGACCGTCTGACTTGGGACTACTTTAAGACGACTTTCCAGAGCAAGTATGTGGGAGCCAGGTACATTGATGCTAGGAGGCATGAGTTCCTTAATCTCACCCAAGGGACCGCTCTGTGGCTGAGTATGAGGCTGAGTTCCTGAGATTGAGCTGGTATGCCCGGGGCATGGTGACGACTGAATATGAGCGATGCGTCCGTTTTGAGGGTGGACTCAAGGATAGTTTACGGGTTTTGATAGCTCCGCAGAGGGAGCGTGATTTTTCTGCTCTGGTGGATAAGGCAAAGATCACCGAGGAGATTAAGCGCGCTGAGTGCCAAAACCGTGAGAAAGGAAAGACTAAGAGGGAATCAAAGCCCTCGAATTCTGTGATGAGGCCTAAGAAAAAGGCCAGACCGGATGGGCCAGTGAGAGTTGGGGCCTCCTGTTGCACCTGCTGGAGTGGCACTGTGTGGGCACTATGGTAGACGCCATCTGGGCGAGTGTTGGAGGATGACTGGGGTATGTTTGAGATGTTGGTCGGCTGAGCATCCTGTCTAGGATTGTCCACTGAGGATTGATCATACGCAAGTTGTGGGTACTGGTACTGCGCAGCCAACGAGAGTAGCTCAGCAGCCACCTAGGGGCTGAGGTCATGCCAAGGGTGGTAATGACATGGGCCGAGGACAGAAAAGCACCGGGTAGAGGTGCAAGACCGACTGAGGCGAGGCAGCCTGTACTGGTTTATGCTGCACGTTGTCGAGAGGATGGTGATGCTCCGGACGTCATTACGGTTACATTCTGAATTTTTGATGTACCATACACTGCATTGATAGACATAGGCTCTACACACTCTTACGTAGCTAGCTCTATGTTTGGAACTTTTGGGATTTAGGATGAGAGTACTTCAAGCGAGATAACTATTGTGAGTCCGTTGAGGCAATCTATCCGGGTTAGTAAATTGTTTAGAGATGTGCCGCTAGAAGTTCAAGGGACAGTATTTTTGGCTGATATGATGGAGCTTCCATTTGGGAAGTTCGATTTGATTCTGGGAATGGACTGGCTGGTCAAGCATCGGGTGAGTCTGGACTATGCTACAAAAAGTGTTATTAGGAGAACCGAGGAGGATAATTAGGTTGTGGTGATTGGGGAACATCGGGATTAAAGACATTAGAACCGTAAGGGACTTTCCGGATGTTTTTCCTAAAGAATTACCGGGTTTGCCTCTGAATAGAGAAGTGGAATTTGGGATTGAGCTCTTCCCTGGTACAGCTCCGATGTCCATCGCCCCTTATAGAATAGCACCAAAGGAGCTCGTGGAGCTTAAGGCTCAAATTCAAGAGTTTCTGGATCGTGGGTTCATCCACCCTAGTATGTCTTTATAGGGAGCACCTGTGCTGTTTGTGAAAAACAAGGATGGATCCACATGTATGTGTATCGACTACCGCCAATTGAATAAGCTAACCATTAAGAACAAGTACCCACTACTGAGGATAGATGATTTATTTGATCAGTTCAGAGGGGATTCTATTTTCTCCAAGATCGATTTGCGATATGGATACCATCAATTGAAGATTAAAGAGACCGGTGTGTATAAGACAAAATTTAGGACTCGGTACGAGCATTACGAGTTTCTAGTAATTCCATTTGGGCTGATGAATGCACCAGCAGCTTTTATAGAACTAATGAACTGAGTGTTCCAGCCTTATCTAGATCGGTTCGTGGTAGTCTTCATCGACGACATTCTGGTGTATTCAAAGACTAAGGATGAGTACGATGAGCTTCTTCGAGTGGTATTACAGACGCTTTGCGAGAAACAGTTGTATGCGAAGCTCAGTAAGTGTGAATTTTGGCTCCAAGAAGTAACCTTTCTGGGGTATGTAGTTTCTGTGGAAGAGATTTGTGTTGATCCGTGTAAGATTGAGGCTGTGTTGGAATGAAAACATCAGAAGAATGTGTCTGAAATCTGTAGCTTTCTGGGGCTGACAGGTTATTATCGACTCTTTGTAGAAGGGTTCTCTTTGATCGTAGCACCATTGACCAAGCTTCTGCGCAAGGGAGTTCCCTTTGTTTGGACTGATAAGTAGCAAGAGAGCTTCGAGAAGCTTAAATCTGCTTTGACTCAGGCTCTAGTTCTGATATAGCCTGAATCTGGGAAGGATTTCATGGTATACAGTGATGCATCGGATGTGGGTCTGGGTTGTATTCTGATGCAGGATGGTAATGTGGTAGCTTATGCGTCTCGTTAGCTCAAGACGCATGAGGAAAACTATCCGACGCATGATTTGGAACTGACTGCAGTTGTCTTCCCTCTAAAAATCTGAGGCACTATCTGTATAGTGAGAAGTGTACTGTCTACACTTATTACAAAAGCCTCAAGTATCTCCTCACCCAGAAGGAGCTAAACCTTAGGCAGCGTAGATGGGTTGAACTGCTTAAGGACTATGACTGCACCATTGAGTACCACCTTGGTAAGGCTAGTGTGGTGGAAGATGCTTTGAGCCGTAGGGCTATAACCGATCTGAGAGCGAAGTTCGCTCGACCTAGCTTATTCGACGATGGGAGTTTGTTAGTAGAGCTTCAGGTTAAGCCTATGTGGATTGATCAAATCAGAGGTAAACAGAGGGGGGATAAGTCTCTCGAGTTGAGGTTCTGTCAGGTTGAGAATGGGGATACTAAAGATTTTAGAATTAACAGTGAAGAGGTATTTTGTTTCCACGGTCGGATCTGTGTGCCAAATGATGAGGAGTTGAGACAATAGATTCTGAGGGAGGCACATAGTAGCCCTTATGCTATGCATCTTGGTGGGAATAAAATGTATCGAGATTTGCGAGAGTTATACTAGTGGCCAGGGTTGAAACGCGAGGTTACTGACTTTGTTGCTCGTTGTCTAACTTGTCAGTAGGTTAAGGCTGAGCATCAGTTGCCTTCGGGGTTGCTGCAGCCGGTAAAGATTCTGATGTGGAAATGAGAACGAGTAACAATGGACTTCGTTTGTGGGTTGCCCTTAACACCCACTAAGAAGGATTCTGTCTGGGTCATCGTGGACCGATTGACAAAGTTTGCTCACTTCATTCCGGTCAGGATAGACTTTTCGCTCCAAAAGTTAGCTAAGCTGTACATGTTCGAAATAGTAAGACTGCATGGGGTTCCTATTTTGATCATCTCCGATAGGGATCCTCACTTCACGTCTCGGTTTTGGAAGAAATTACATGAAGCTCTGGGTTCGAGGTTAGACTTCAGTATTGCTTTCCATCCTCAGATAGATGGTCAGTCAGAAATAGTGATTCAAGTATTCGAGGACATGTTGAGGAGCTGTGTTATAGATTTCTGAGGTAGTTGGGAGGAGTATTTGCCGTTGGCTGAGTTCACCTATAACAAAAGCTATCAGTCTAGCATTCAGATGGCACCTTACAAGGCCTTGTATGGTCGTAAGTGTCGCAATCCCTTGTGCTAGACTGAGTTGGGTGAGTGACGTGTTCTGGGTCTAGAACTAGTTTCTGAAACTGAAGATAAGGTCTGGTTGATACGGGATCGTCTAAAAGCGGCATCTGATAGGCAGAAATGCTACGCTGATCTGAATTGGAATGATATTGAGTATTCCGTGGGAGACTTAGTTTTTCTTAAGGTCTCGCCATGGAAGAAGGATCTGAGGTTCGATCGTAAGGGTAAGCTGAGCCCTCGGTTTATTGGGCCGTACCATATTATGAAACGAGTAGGGCCAGTCGCATATCAGTTAGAGCTTCCTCCAGAGTTGAATCGCATACATGATGTGTTCCACGTCTCAATGTTGAAACGCTACCGCTCTGATCCCACGCATATTGTGCCTATTGAAGACATCGAGGTTAGACCAGATCTACATTTGAAGAGGAGTCGATTCAGATTCTGGAGCGCGACGTTAAGGTTCTGCGAAGGAAATCTATCCCCTTAGTAAAGGTGCTGTGGCGGAATCTTAGCACTGAGGAGGCCACTTGGGAGCCAGAGGATTCGATGCTGCAGCAGTATCCTCACCTTTTCTGATCAGGTAAAATTTCAAGGATGAAATTTTCTTTTAAAGGGTAGAGTTGTAACGCCTCGGTTTTCCATTAATTTTAGCTTTTGTAATTTCAAGACACAAATACCTATATGCTGTAGTGGTTGAGTGATTTATGGGTGTTTGGGTGTGTCTTGGTGGTCCCAAGTTCAAGTCTCAACTTGGGCGAATTTTGGTATTTTTATGAATAAAGCCCAAACTCTAGCTAATAGGCTTATAAGTATTTAATGGTAAGAACATGTCAAAATGGGCCTGCTGGTCTGATGGTTAAGAGGAGTGTTGGGAGGGAAAAGGTCTTGTGTACAAGTTGCGGCATGAGCATTATTTTTGTCTGTCATGATTCAGAGAGTTTGAATTTTAGTTAAACACTGCTGATGGAGTGTTTGAAGGAGAGAATTAATGAGTTGGGAGGGGGGAGTTATCAGAATCTGATGAGTGTTTCAATTAGGAAATTTTCGGCTCTCTTCCTCTCTCTCTCTCTCTCTCTCTCTCTCTCTCTCTCTCTCTCTCCCCCTCTCTCTTTCCCTTCTTGCCGTTTTTCCCCTCTCCATTGGCTACAGAAAACCCACCTTTCTTTTTGTTTTTATTTGTCGTTTCGCGTTCAATCAGGTTCTGTTCTGCAGCTACTGCTGCCCTTGTTCGATAAGTGGTTTACTTTAATTTCTAGCTTTATTTTGATTAAGCCACTAACGGATGAATCATTTTACTCACCTAGGTACTGCTCAAAGGTTGTAATCAGGTTCTCGTGTTTCTTAAGCACTATTCCCTGTTCGAAGGTGAGGTTTTTGAAAGATATCGGGCTTAACATCTTGGTTTAGTTCTATTTTAAATATTGATTTTTGGGAGTTGGAAAATCAATTATAGGTTCGGGAATGCTCGGGATTGCATGAGCATCGATTTGATACCAGGTGTGTACCCGAAAACACAGAAAATGAGGTTTCAGAGAAAGTCGAAAACATTTCTGTCGATGCCACACGGGTTTGTGGTAGCCCGTGTGGTAGGCCGTGTGCAAGACTGCTAGTCACCACACGGCCGTGTGATTGACGAGCCAGGTCATGCACGAGCGACACGCCCGTGTGACGACTGGGCAAGGCCGTGTGTGACGTATGGGCTCGACGGGCGTGTAGGCCCACATAGGCAAACCACATGGGCATGTGAGATTCTGGGCCAGGCCGTGTGGGACACACGCGCGTGTGGGCCCACACGGGCAGGCACATGGGCGTGTGAGCCCATTTTTCTAGAAAACTCTGTAGGGTTACACAAGTCACCCAAGTCGACTGTAGACCTACCGTAGGGTCGGTAAGCAATGCTTAGACCCCTAAATTGATGATCTGACTGTTTGATTTCTGTACTAAGCATGTATGCTGATCTGAATGTATGAACTATTATCTGCACATTGGCATGACATTTATGTATGTTGCATTGCATCAGGGTGGGATTGATGATATTCGGAGGAAGTATTTGAAAGGATTTTAAGCCTGTTATCTGGCAGCTCAGCTGCAAATATTCTGATTATGTGCCATATTCGGTACAATATGGTGTGTAGGGCTAGGTGGGTTGATTTTATCCCCATATGGTGTGTAGGGTTGGACGGAGTTGGTGTGTAGAGGCTGGTGGGTAGGACTCTGTTTTCTGCATATTCTATCTGAAATGGGCTACGGCCCTGAAATATGTCTGAATATGTATCTGAGTGGGCTAAGGTCCACACCATTTCTGTAATGGGCTCAGACTCGAATTGTGAATTGATGTCTGTTATCTGATATTTTTGTGTGTGTATGTTATTTGTGGGGATTACACACTGAGTTTGTGAAAACTCACCCTTTCTCTGTTTAAATTGTTCAGGTAATCTCCAGCAGTAGATGGATCGGTGTGGCGGAGGACTCGGCGGTGACCACGGTTTTGGACATTTTAACTATGGTTTTATTTTTCCATTATGGTTTGATTAAAGCTGGGTAATTTTTATGTAATAAGGCCTTAACGTATTTTTTTTAATTTGGAATTTATGACGTAGTGGTACTGCGGTTAGAAATAGGAAAACTCAAGTTTTCAAAGTAAACAAAGGTTTTATTGAAATACATACGAATTCGCAAATTATTTTTAAAAGCTTCCGTAAAAATGTATAAGGTTTTGAAACTGGATAATAAATAAATAAAAGGCACGTTTTGACGATAGCCTAAGATACCTAAAACTGGTTTTAACGTAATTAGGTTTTCTAAAACACTATCATGTGATGCTGCCAGATTTGGCCATAACGTCCAGGCTGGGTTTGGGGTGTTACATGTGGCAAGGTTGATAGTTTCAACTTTGCTAATTTAGGCTTGGGGCAAATCTATAAAGCTAGAAATTGTGGAGGGGTTTGTTTGCAACTTGAACAAGTCTTTAAGGGCCCCTTTGCAAGCTAAATAATCAGCCAATAAGCTGATTTGGGTCAGCATATGTACGGTTTTTGGCTGTCCACTTCTTGGTCAGTTCGGTTCACTCGGTTCGGCTCGATTAGACCACTTTTTCATAATTAATTAATAATAATTTATTTAATACAAATTAAATTGGATATAAATTAAAATTAATTATATCATGAATTAAAACACATAATTGGACCGACTTAGGCTGAAAATTAATTCGCCTTGATACTTAGGCTGAAAATTTAATAAGCACATAAAAGACTACGTGAGGTAACAAAGTATCCCTACCTTGAAACAGTTTAATCACAATAATCTTGCAAGTTATGCAAGTCAAATGTATCGTCAGATACCGCTACTAATTTAACCCTCAGCTACCTTAGATGATTAAACATGCACTGATTAAGTACTGTGTCCATTAATTACAATTTCAATCCATTTAAATAATTAATTCATTAGCTACCTCACAATTGTAATGCAAGAATAACTTAGTCATGATTTTATTTAATCAAGCATCTTACTGAGGCCTATAACAACATAAACAAAATTTTAACAATTTTAGCAAATGAAACACAATCAACCTAACACGAATTAAATTCATGCTAAATTGATTAAATTAACCATTCCAACAACATAAATATTCATAGATATGTTCATCATAACAACAATAAAAATTAAAGAGATAGGGAACAAGAATCAAATTCAGTGTTTTTCCGTGGCTTGACTAGTTTGCTTCGTTCTTCCTTCTCCTTTGTCCTCGTCCACCAAGGTTGCTATGAAAATTTAATTGCTGCTCCAAATGGCTGATGAATGCCCCTTTTCCAAGAGGAGAAATCGACAAGAGAGCAAGGGAATTTGGAATGGAAAAGAAGAAAGAAAGTGCAGAGAAGAGAAAAAAGATGTGTTTTAAATGACCAGCCTAAGGGGGTTTTTATAGCTGAAGAGAGCTACTAAAAATAGCAAAAATATCAGCCAAAGAGCCCTCCCTTGGCCGGCCACACATGTGGCAAGGTTGATAGTTTCAACTTTGCTAATTTAGACTTGGGGCAAATCTATAAAGCCACCAATTGTGGAGGTGTTTGTTTGCAACTTGAAAAAGTCTTCAAGGGCCTCTTTGCAAGCTAAATAATCATCCAATAAGCTGATTTGGGTCAGGATATGGACGGTTTTGGGCTGTCCACTTCTTGGTCAGTTCGATTCACTCGGTTCGGCTCGATTAGACCACTTTTTCATAATGAATTAATAATAATTTATTTAATCTATATTAAATTGGATATAAATTAAAATTAATTATATCAATGAATCAATACACATAATTGGACCGACTTAGGCTGAAAATTAATTCGCCTTGATACTTCAAATTACTTCTCAGTTTTGAATTTCTAGTGGTGTCTGCCGAGTCATTTTTTTGCCATTTGTGCAAATCTATCGAAAAATGATCAAAATTAATTATAAAATTAATTAAAATTCAACATGTTCATAATTTAAGTGCAACTTAATTATTTTATAAAAAATAATTTTTTTCGATAAGAATTTTATCAAAACTGCATGAACTTAAGTTAAAAAGGGCATGAAAAAGTGTGTAATTTTTTGTGTTTCCATTGTGTTACACATGGTCTGAGACACAACCGTGTATATCAAGTCTGTGAGTTACACAGGTAGAGACACGGACTGGGACATGGCCATGTGTCCCAACTTCGAATGTCACACGGTTTGGGGCGTTCCACACGACCTGGTGGTACGGCCGTGTGTCCCTTATTTTTGAAGTTTTTCATATTTTACTGAAATTTCTTGACTTGTTTCAAATTAGTCCCTGATAGTTTTAAGACTATTTATTTAGTCCCTTAAGCTTGAATTAAGCCTCGTAAATGTTTGTTATTACTGTAATTCAATTACTTTGTGGTATTTGAGAAATTATATTGTAATGATCATGTTTTTTACTTGTTATTTTTGTTAACTTACTGTATTTCGGTGACAGATACGGGTTAGGGCTGTTACATTGCCATCATGGCAAAGTTTTAATCTTCTTTAATATCAGGTAAGGTAAACAAATTATTAATGGACTTAGAAGTTAAGGATACCTTCTTCTTGTGAACAAGAACTTCAGTATCATCCAGCTTAGTCAGATTGGCATAGAACTCTCGAACTAACTCCTTATTAGGCAATGATCGTGCATCACAATAATAATTCCAATTGAAGGCATCAATTGCCTTTCGAATCGGCAAAGGCACAACCATTTTATCATTGCTTTCCAAGTTGAAACCTTTTTCTGGCATCATAGGTTGATTCTTGAAGATGGAATCAAACTGTAACACCCCAAACCCGGCCCATACGTTTCGACCAGAACTGGTATGCTACGGGTTGTACGTTGAAAACTTTTGAATAAATAAGTGACATAAAAAAAACCTTGTATTATTATTATTTCGTACAATTAAACCTTTGACATAGTTTCATAAGTTGCAAATATTAAAAACTACCTAGGCGAATATAAACTATGAGGCCTTATTACCTAAATATTCCCAAAATGAAACTTAAAGGAAAAACCAAAAATAATCTATAGAAATAGAAACGTGATGGCCCCTCGAGTCCACGATCTACTGCTCATCTGAAAAGTTAGGGAAAATAAAGGGGTGAGTCACCAAGACTCAGTGTGCAAATCCCGAAAACACATAAAAGGCTTGGGCCCACAAACACATTATGGGCCCTGGCCCATTCATAAAGGCAACAATCATAATCACATGACAGATAATAGATGATGAATAGCCCAACCCATCCTAGAATTCCATCCTCTACACACCAACCCGTACCAACCATCACACCTTGGGGATTTCTACAATCAACCCTCCATCCGCTACACACCATAACGACAGCCGTACTGCCTGTCTTAAAGACCATTACTGTGTGACCTATGTGGCAAAGCCACTGATCGCCATGCGACCTTAATAATGCATCGTAGCATTTCGACAGCTGAGCTGCCTGTCATAAAGATCGATCACTATGTGACCTATGTGGCAAAGCCACCAGTCGTTATGCGACCTTCTTCCCCTTCATCATTTCACTATCCCACCCTATGCATACACACATAAAGAAAACATCTGACAGGCTTATATATATATCGATACACATAGAGATTTTTATGATTACGTACCTGGCATCCTTGTCTAACCCTTTTAGGGTTTTATTCGACTACCTATACAGCCACTTTCCGGCTTTTTAGCCCATAACACATAAAACACAGTTAAAGAGTGTGTTAGAGATCTACACACCTGATTATCGTTAGAACAAGACTTTCTACGTTGACGCTATCCATAGGCAACACAGTTGCTATCTGCCCAATGTGTTGTTCAGACTCTGGTAATGAAACATTAGGTTAAGGCACGCCTAATGAAGAGAAAATGGTTGATCATCTTAAGGAGAATTGAAATTCTTACCTTGAAATCCCGAAAATTGATATGAGATTCAGGGGCTAGTGTTTCCGGCTTTTAGATCTAAGAGATCTACTTAAATTCCCGAATGTCACCCAACAAGAGAATACATAAAACAATTAAACCATTAGGTTTTCAGCTTTGTCTTCCAAAACCCGAAAGAGAAAGTGAAGAGATAGAAAAATCGGCACTCACCGTTATATAAAGAATTGGACTACCTCTTAGAGATTTCGACTTTTTGAGAAGATCAGAAGAGAAGATGATTTGAAGAAATCTATAGAGATTCGGCTTTTAAATAAAGAAATCGGCAGGAATGTAACACCCCAAACTTGGCCGAAACACCACGGCCGAATTTAGAATGCTACTGAGGAAAACGTTTGAAAAGAATTTGACATAAGGGTAAAACATAATAATTTTTCCGTCATTTTTTTTTCAAAACATGGTGTATTTAGAATTTGTAAGTAAAATTATGTTGTTAAAAGTTTCCGAATTTAAAACTTTAATGTAAGGTTTTAAGATATAAATTGCTTTTAAAAATATGAATAAAACATTCCCAAATATCAACTCGATTGTCAATCCAACTTAAACAGAGTAAAAATTCCCAAATACTTCAAATGGCCCTTATTACAATAAACATTTATTTAAAAGTACTGCAAGGATAAAGTGCGTGAAATAAATAAAACGTCTTCTGCATGGCCACCTCGTATCCTCTCTAGCCCGGTTTGAGAATCATGTATCACCTGCATTGTTGATAAAAAGTGGGTGAGTCAAACCGACTCAGTGTGTAATTAGTCCACAGATTTCCACACATGGGCCTAGCCCACAACCACACCAACCACATATCAGATAGTAATGCAAAATGCACTCAACCCAACCTAGGGTCCATCCTCTACACACCCCCGTATCCAGCCACCACACACCAAGTGATTACTAAATCAACCCTCCAACCTCTACACACCAGTTTGGCAATCAATGCCATTCACCAAGTGGGCTAACCACTGGTCCACGTGAAATAAATCACAATATAATCCACAACGTGACCTCAGTCCACGTCAATCCACGATGTAGCTCGTAGCTAGCATCAAACCACGATGAGGCACATAGCCATCACCAACCACGATATGGCACAGAGCCGATACCAACCACGATGAGGCACAGAGCCAATCATCAATCCATGTGAGGCTCGTAGCCATCACTAAACCACGTACATAAAGTACACCCTGTCCTTCTTTCATATATATACATATCCCTCCCCCTGCTTATGCAACATACGATAGTGATATGATAAAGTCATGCATGAACATGTTATTCGGCATACAACACATATATACAACAATAACCACAATTTTACCGGCATTTAACACTGACCTGATTATTGACATACCCCCTAAGGGTAACCATCTCATTATTTTCCACTGCATTAATCATCATGCTTATAGTACATACAATTATTTAACATAATCGGGAAAACTACGAATTAATCACACACCTGATAACCTGAAGTGTTACGCTCTCAATACCGATGCTGTCACTAATCGAAACTACCAATATCTACCTATAATCCTGCCCTGCCGCTGGCCCACACCCCGGTGGCCAATCCCATACTGCAGAGACTGATCGTTTCATAAACTTAGGGGTAGACACTACCCCTTTTCCCTTTCCA
Source organism: Gossypium bickii (assembly GCA_025503065.1). NCBI lineage: Eukaryota > Viridiplantae > Streptophyta > Magnoliopsida > Malvales > Malvaceae > Gossypium > Gossypium bickii. The sequence goes on from CP106715.1 coordinate 104,753,880, forward strand.
CTGGTATTCGCGTCCATTGAGGCACACTTAATCAGAATCAATCGGTTAATCGTTAACGGTATAGTCAAAACAAACCAAAACTAAACTTACAGAGTACCCTTACCAAAATGAACTGAGATCTGAAGGCTTTTGCTTTACTTCCAATCTGTCGAAATCCCTAAACAACCCACATCAGATTCGGCCTCAACACATAGATACTTATAAAAGTGGCCCTTGGCCCAACACTATACCCTTACCTTGAATAATCGACCCCAAAAGACTCCTTCAATGCTCCTTCACGCTAGTTACAAACAAAGAAACACAATATTATGGCCCTATGAGTATTCGGCCATCCCTAACACCAAGGCCAACCATTGGTTTCGGCACACCAAATGAAAAAAAGAAGAACCCGATTGCTAAAGAAGGATTTCCTTACCACCACCCACGTTTGAAGAGATCAAGAAAGAGTAGCCGACAGCACTCCCCTTAGAGAATCGGTTTTTAAGAAAAAGAATGGTTTCGAAACAAGGTAATAGTACTAATAGACCAAGAAAAGAAGGAGAAGAGAACTATCTATCACTTTCGACTTTAAGGTTTCAAAAAATAGAAAAGAGAAAGAGAGAATACAAGGTTCGGCTATGGCTCTCAAATGGAGGTGAAATATTCGGCTATCACAAAGGAATAGGTATCGGTTTTAAGACTACCAAAGAAATAAAAGAGAGAGGTAGGAAGAGAAAGGTAGATTCGGCCAAGAAGTAGAGAGGAAGAAGAGAAGAAAAACGCAAAGAATGCCCTTAATGGTCTTTGAGGTTTCGGCCAAGTTAACCAAAAGAGAAAGAGAGTTGATCACCATAACATTTCGGCATGAAAAAAAGAATAAGACTAGGCAAAAAAATGAATTGAATTTCGGCTAGAGAGAAAAGACCAATTCGGCACCTTGCTAAAACTAAATTTCGGCATCTAGCCCCCCTTTTTGCATGACCAAAATTGGCATTCTAAGAGCCCCTTGGCCGGCCAACCCTTCAACCTCTATCAAATCCCACCTTTTTCTCCTATTTTCCCTCTCTGCCTCTCATTCAAAAAGTTTGAATGAGTCCAACCTTCATCCACTCTCTTTAGCCGAATTTTAAAAGAATAAGACCAAGTCTCATCCTAATCCACTCAAAGTCCAAGTGCCGTCCAACTGCCCTTCCTCCTTGACGCAAAAAGAAACCCCATAATGCTTCCTCTGCAACTCGAACCTCCTTCCTCCTGAAGCCCCTTTTGACGCAACCTTCCCCCTTGCACCCTTGCGTCTCCATGCCACTTTACCACATAGTTCCTTATGTCCTAAACTCCACCATTTATTCATTTAAGGCCAAACTCCCGTAGCTCCCCTTTCTAAGCTTGAAGTCGAATATTTTTCTAAGGCACTCTCCTACATCCTAGGGTTCCCAAAACCCCTAAAACACATCCAAACACACACAAAGCCCACTATCACATGAATTATGAGTTACATGCATAACCCCTAAATCCCGGATGTTACAAGGAAGAAGAAAAGAGAATTTCGGTAGACTAGGGGTAGGTTCAGCCTTAACAAGGATAATAGAAATATAGAAAAAGGATTATGAGGTTTCGGCTTTTTCGAAGGAAGAAGAGAAAAGAATAATGGAGTTTTTGGCTTTTAGAAAAAAGTAGAGAAAGAAAAGATGGAAACCCTAAATGCCAAAAAATAAAGAAGAGAACCCTCACCTGACTATTTAAAGTTTCCTCCCCCTCAGAGTTTGAAATTCAGCCATCACTGTGACCAGCAGATAGAACCCTAAATTTCCTCCCTTATCTTCCATATTATCAACTATAATACCTACATTATCCCTTTCACATAAATCCTCCTATTTTTGAGCCTTGTTACTGTCCACTCTACCTAACCCTAATGCCAAAATTTAGCTAACTTAAATTAAAAGAATTGGGCTCCATAAAACTTAATTTTGGGCCCCTTACCCCATTGTGTGGCATCACCTCCTTGCTCCCTAAGTGGCGCCACTGACCACTGGGCCATAGGCCCATTTTGATATTTTAAACATAGATACCACCATTTTAAACCTTATAGTGCCCAAACACAAATTTAACCAAGGCCTTGACCACATCCTGAGCCCAATTTGGACACCTAACAATTAAATTAACACATTACACATGTTCTCCCATTAAACGCATAGGCCTAAAAATTCAGGATGTTAGAGTTCTACCCCCTTAAAGAAATTTCGTCCTCGAAATTTCCAACTACTATTAATCGTATTACCCAAGTCTCACCACTATGCTTTCGCTGCGAACTCTGATTCTAAAGCCAAAAGAAACACTTAGTGTACTATGATAGAGTACGCAACAGTATTCGCATCTAGAGCGTCCTTGTCCCCTTGTACTCATTCTACCGTTTTGCGTTTATCTGATTAGAAATTTTATGAATTATTAGTTTTCTTCCACTGATTAACCACGAACAGTCTTATGAATAGTAGTCTTAAGAGTAGTTCTTTCGAATCCGCAATTAATTCATCTCAAGTCCATATCTTCTAATTCTAGAAACCACATATATTCAACCATCACACATCAACATACAAATAGCATCCATGCACATACATTCATCGCATAAGGGTTTTTTTTTTGTCATCATTTCTCTACCCGGGGTATTTCCGTAGTTTTGTCCTACAGGGTATTTTGTAGTTTCCTCAAAATAAGGTATCTTGGATTTTTTTTTTATAAAGTAGGGGTACTTTGGAAAATATCATTTTGCAAACCGAGTTACTTTTGTAAATCTAGGGTTTTCGGGTAAATTTGCAAAACATGGGTATTCAGGGAAATTTTCACAAATCAAGGGTATTTCGGAAATTTTATAAAACTAGGGGGTATTTTGATTGTGAAATAGGGTGGCTAGTCCATTTCGGGTTTTAATTATAGATTTTGGCCCGTCAACAAATCCTCATGGCTAAGGTGAACAGTCACTACGCACTAGGTAGGATTCCAGCGAAAAGGAGGTGAGTCACTAGGACTGCTTAAGTACCAAGCTCTCCCTGGATCCAATCCTAGACATGCGTATGCCTGTTGCCACACCCTAACCAATCGACTCGTTCACGGGTTTGTTTGGATAGATTAAGTCTTATGAATTTAAAGAGTTGTTCTAACTAAGCCTATAGTCTATCAATGCCTAACATACTAGTCTACGTCCATCAAGCCCATCAAACCCAACATGCATATCACATCAAAAGTTAGAATACTTACCTGCGTGGATTGGGTGCCGGTAGACTCGAAGGCCATATCTTCCTCCAGAATTTTTTTCCAAATTCACATCAAATTTACAAAACATTACTAGACCCATTTCACAGCCCGAGTTTTGAACTAGGCTCTGATGCCAAAATGTAACACCCCAAACCCGGCCCATACGTTTCGACCGGATCTGGTATGCTACGGGTTGTACGTTGAAAACTTTTGCCTTGTTGGTTTTGGAAATCATAAGTTAATTAGACAATATTTGAATTCGTAAAATTAAAGTTTTGACATAGTTTCATAAGTTGCAAATATTAAAAACTACCTAGGCGAATATAAACTATGGGGCCTTATTACCTAAATATTCCCAAAATGAAACTTAAAGGAAAAACCAAAAATAATCTATAGAAATAGAAACTTGATGGCCCCTCGAGTCCGTCTCGGCTCCCATGTCCACGATCTACTGCTCATCTAAAAAGTTAGGGATAATAAAGGGGTGAGTCACCAAGACTCAGTGTGCAAATCCCGAAAACACATAAAAGGCTGGGGCCCATAAACACATTATGGGCACTGGCCCATTCATAAAGGCAACAATCATAATCACATGACAGATAATAGATGATGAATAGCCCAACCCATCCTAGAATTCCATCATTTACACACCAACCTGTACCAACCATCACACCTTGGGGATTTCTACAATCAACCCTCCATCCGCTACACACCAAAACGACAGCCGTACTGCCTGTCTTAAAGACTGATCACTGTGTGACCTATGTGGCAAAGCCACCGATCGCCATGCGACCTTAATAATACATCATAGCATTTCGACAGCTGAGCTGCCTGTCATAAATAACGATCACTATGTGACCTATGTAACATCTTAAAATTGGGGTTATTTGTGATTAGATTATTTTGCTTATGATTGGATTGCTATGATGTTATTCGTGGTGTAATAGGACTTAATTATGGATCTTGAGTAGGCTCGAGTAGTAGAAAAATTGTATTTATAAGCTTTAAAGATAGGGAGCCATAGTAAGTAGGGGTTACAAGTTTAAATGAGGGAATATTAGACACTAATAAGGCCTTGAAGGAGCGGCAAAGGGAGGTCACTTAAGGGTTGGAGTTGACGCCATCAAGGGGAGCAGGGAAGCCTAGGATCGAGTTGCAGAAATCCCTTTTTTCTGCTCTTTATTTTGACGGCAAGAGAGGGAGAGAAGTGCTTAATTTAAACACTTCAGGATAATGATGATTATTTGGATTTTATTTGGTTAATTTCTAAAAGGGTGGCAAGGAGAAAAAGTAGGAAATTGATTATTCAAATTCTTTTGAATAATTTCAAATGATTGGCCAAGAGTGATTCAAGGTGGTGGCCGAATTTTGAACTCCTTGGAGATGAGTGGACGGCAAGGTGATAGGGGGAGGGTGCCGAATTCTCTTAAGGCACCATCCATCATTTGACTCTTTTCTTTTCTTTTTCCAAATAGCCGAATTTCCCCTCTTCCTCATCTTCTATTTTCTCTCCTTCTCATTCTCTCAAAACCGAAACCTCCATTAACATCTTTCTCTTCTATTTGTTTTGCTTAAACACCAAAAATCTCGTCTACTCTCTTCTTTGCCGAAACTCTATCTCCTTTCCCATTATTTTCTTTCTTTCCTTTAGCCGAATATACCCCTTTGATGTGCCGAAATTCCCTTCTCCTATTTGGAACCCCTTTGACCGAATATTAAAAGTGGCATAGATCTCTTCGGGACTTTTCTTTCAATCGGTTTGAGAAGGTAAGTGTCAATATCCGAATGTTTATTTTCTTCACTCTTGTTCTCTATCGATTAGGATCAATGAAAAGTTAAAATTCGACATATACTGATGGTTCGGCCAGTCAGTTTTGGGAACCGATTTCTATTTAGGAACTCCGGGATTTGCAAAGCAGTAGATCTGACTCTCCAGTCTCTGTCAATCGGTTGGTAAGTGGTAAGGATCTATTTTAGTAAGTTATTCTTTTAGTAATCAAAAAGTCGAAGGCTATTAATTTGGATAAGTGCCGATTGTAGGGAAGTGAAGCAGATCCACTTATTGTGAGGTGGCTAGTGTTCAAGAGGCGTATAGGTGAGGTTTCGGGTTCATGGGTTAACCCTTTGAAATTATTTAGTTTGGCCGAATAGCCCATGTCACTAACTCTTGTGTTTGGCCGAATATAGGAGCAAGAAATCTAGTGTGGTCGATTGACTTTTCGGGATTTAGGGCTACCAGTGGAAGCAGGTGTGTACATACACACTTTGTAGCTAATAAATGTACTAAATATATTGTGTGCTAAGCGGATGTATGTAGATTCGGATTTAATACCATAAAGGTATAAGCGAGGCTTCAGGTAAGTCCTTGTCGTTATGAGGTTACTATTTGATGCTTATGGAAAGCATGACATATTTGGTATATGTGGCATATAGATATATGGCTGATGAGAAATCCAGTATGTGTTGTTAATTAAACATGATTATTATGATTTCTATTAATGCATGTCATAAAATGGTGGGTTAAATGAGTGGAGGGGGAAGTGATATCCGTGTCTTCGGACACCAGTGGTTTGGTACCACATTTCGTGACTATGGTCACCAGAGGTTTGGCACCTCATAGCGTCTTGTCCCAGGCTTGGCTTAGCACCACAAAGGTTGGCCCCACGATTGATATTATGGGATCGTCGCCAGTGATTTGGTATCACACGTGGGTTGGCCCCACAACTTATTCTTTGTGACTTCGGGTCACCAATGGTTTGGCACCACCAGTGGTTTGGCACCACAATATTGATGGATATCGTGACTTTGAGTCACCAGTGGTTTGGCACCACCAAAGGTTTGGTACCACACAGGTAGAAAAGGTGTATTGGATGGCTAGGTTGGGTGCATGTTAGTTTTAGTGCATGTTAACTTAGTTATAAATTGTGTATGATGTTGCACTAAACCGGGGAAAGGGTTACACATTGAGTCTTGGTGACTCACCTTTTCCTTTAATATTTTTCAGGTGACTCGTAGATTGCGGATGAGGAGCCGGATGGACTCGAGGTGGCCATGCAGTGAAAATGTGGACTTAATGAACTTTGAATTATTTTATTTTATTGTTGGTTTATTTGTTCAAGTTGTAATAAGGCCTCCTAAGATTTTATTTTTATTATTTCACATGTTTTGGGATAATTTGTTTAAACTATTTAATGACTTTAAAATGATTACACAAGTTTTTTTAAAGTCAAACGTAAATGTTTTCTGTGCCATCAGGTACATCTGAAATCGGTAACCATCTGACTTAATAAATTTTTAACAACTAAGTTAAGTATTGTTTTATTTATACACCTCAATGGTTTTAAAAAAGACAATATTCTATTTAAAGTGAAACTTTGCTACCAAAAACTTGAATCAGCTAAAAGAGATTTTTCAAAATATTTTCCTCTGTAACATACCGAATTCGGTCGTAATGTTTGGGCCGGGTTTGGGGTGTTACAACCTATGTTGAAAAGCCACCGATCGCTATGCGACCTTCTTCCCCTTCATCATTTCAGTATCCCACCCCATGCATACACACATAAAGAAAACATCATACAGGCTTATATATATATATATATCGATACACATAGAGATTTCTATGATTACATACCTGGCATCCTTGCCTAACCCTTTTAGTGTTTTATTCGACTGTCTACACAGCCACTTTCCGGCTTTTTAGCCCATAACACATAAAACACAGTTAAAGAGTGTGTTAGAGATCTACAAACCTGATTATCATTAGAACAAGACTTTCTACGTTGATGCTATCCGTAGTCAACACAGCTGCTATCTGCCCAATGTGTTGTTCAAAGGCTGGTAACAAAACATTAGGTTAAGGCACGCCTAATAAAGAGAAAACGGTTGATCATCTTGAGGAGAATTGAAATCCTTACCTTGAAATCCTGAAAAGTGATATGAGATTCAGGGGTTAGTGTTTCCAGCTTTTAGATCTAAGAGATCTACTTAAATTCCCGAATGTCGCGCAACAAGAGAATACATAAAACCATTAAACCATTAGCTTTTCGGCTTTGTCTTCCAAAACCCGAAAGAGAAAGTGAAGAGATAGAAAAATTAGCACTCACCTTTACATAAAGAATTCGACTACCCCTTAGAGATTCTGGCTTTTTGAGAAGATCAGAAGAGAAGATGATTTGAAGAAATCTATAGAGATTCGACTTTTAAATAAAGAAATCGGCAGGAAGAAGAAAAGAGAATTTCGGCAGACTGAGGGTAGGTTCGGCCTTAACAAGGATCAAAAGAAATATAGAAAAAGGATTATGAGGTTTCGGCTTTTTAGAAGGAAGAAGAGAAAAGAATAATAGAGTTTTCGGCTTTTAGAAGAAAGAAGAGAAAGAAAAGATGAAAACCTTAAATGCTGAAAAATAAAGAAGAAAACCCTCACTTGACTATTTAAAGTTTCCTCCCCCTCAGAGTTTGAAATTCAGCCATCACTGTGACCAGCAGATAGAACCCTAAATTTCCTCACTTATCTTCCATATTATCAACTATAATATCTACATTATCCCTTTCACATAAATCCTCCTATTTTTGAGCCTTGTTGCTGTCCACTCTACCTAACCCTAATGTCAAAATTTAGCTAACTTAAATTAAAAGAATTAGGCTCCATAAAACTTAAATTTGGGCCCTTTACTCCCTTGTGTGGCGTCACTTCCTTGCTCCCTAAGTGGCGCCACTGACCACTGGGCCACAACCCCATTTTGATATTTTAAACATAGATACCACCATTTTAAACCTTATTGTGCCCAAACACAAATTTTACCAAGGCCTTGACCACATCCTAAGCCCAATTTGGACCCCTAACAGTTAAATTAACACATTACACCTATTCTCCCATTAAACGCATAGGCCCAAAAATTCAGGATGTTACACAAACCTTTCTTTCACTTCCTCATCTTGAATCACAATGGGATTTTTGGCAGAGGTCTTGAAAGATCTAGTTATTTTGTGAGACATGGTGATTTTTCCCGAAAAATAGGAAAAATTTCAGCAATGGATGAAACATGGTGTTTTACGGCGACGATAGGCGTGCGACAGTAATAAGCTAGGGTTTTGCGATAATGAGTGGACTTTTGGGAGATTTTTCAGGATTTAGGAGGATGACTAAAAGGGAAAAGAATGAATGGCTAGGGTTTAAGCTAATAGTTTGAAGGGTTGTGAAAAATATGGCGGTAGAGAGTGTTTATATAGTGATGAATTAGGGCTAACTTGTAGCAAAATTTTAGCTACTTAAGTGACTTGGGCAGCAAGTATAGATGGAGGGAAAAGTTGTAACAGCCCTATTTCAGTGATATCGAAACAGTGGTTTTGGGACCACAAATTCGAGTCAGAAAGAAATTTATTTTAATATTATTGCATTGTTTGTATTATGATAGGTATAACGTATGAAAATTTTGTTAAGAAAATTTTACTGATTTCATGTTTAATTATATAAAGGACCAAATCGCATAAAATGAAAAAGTTGAATTCTAGTAGCTAATTTGAGGTCTTTATAAGGCAAATAGACCATTAAGAGAAGTTAGTAGATATTTATGATGATTCATCCATGGAAAATTAGAAAAAGAAAAGGACTAAATTTGAAATTGAATTAATTAAAGATGGAAATAAGCTAATATCATATTATTTCATCATCTTCCCCAAATTAAAATACATGGAAACCCTAGCTAAGAGAAAGTGAGTTCAAGCAAGTTGTTTTGGCTCAATTAGGTATGAATTCTTGTCCCGTTTTTAGTAATTTTTATATTTTTGATATTGTAGTAACCTAATTTACCTATTTTGGGGATCAATTTGTAAAGTTATCACAGTGTAAAATTTTTTTCATGGATGAGTATGCTGAAATTTTAAAATTTATGGTAGAAAATGAAAGGTGGTTGATATATAAACAACTTTTGTAAAGTGAATTTTGATGAAATTGTGATTTAGGAACTAATTTGTAAAGATGTATCATGGAAAATTTTTGAATTTTATGAATTTCATGGGTTGTAAATGTTATATAAAAAATTCGGTTAGGCTTGGAATAAGGATTAAATTGCATGAATTTCATTTTCCGAGCCTAGGGACAAAATTGGAATAATTAAAAAGTATTGGGGCAAAATGGCACTTCTCATCGAGTCATCCCTTATTTTTAAGTATCTCTAACAAGCTTGTTGCTACCACTGTATATGTTGCATTATGTCCATCAACTTTGATAGCTCATCTCGAAGATCTGGGCGACACAGTTGAGCTCTAAACATTAAAGTCTTGACATCAAGTTCAGCTTCTGGTTCCATTGGTGCCACCTTATTAGGGACTTCAGCCGATTGCACTGGTCGATCTCTGTGGGATCTTCTTCTTCTTCTTTTTCGGGATCCTCACTTTCTTCAACAGAGTCTCCAGCTATTTAATACAGGTCCCAATCTATGATTGTGCCTTGGCCATATCCTGTCTTCTTTACGTTTGCAAGAATTTTAGCTTTTAAGCACAGAATTGTTATCGTAAAAGGAAAGTAAGCTAGACCAGAATGTCTAACGGCACAATTTTGCATTTCTCCTAGGATGATTTTTCTCACATCAATGGTCTTTCCAGTTAAAATCGAGTATAATAAGACCATTCGCTCTAATGAGATTATAGTCCCATACGAACTAGGCATAAGGTTGAAATGGATAAAATAGAACTATACCTTTGCGAGTGGTGTCAAATATTCTCTTCTGCAAGTGTGGATTCCTTTCTTTGAGACAATCCACTTAGAACCTGGAACTGTACGTTCCTCGAGTATTTCTTCCATATTTTTAGGCTCGATATTGCTCATTAAGGAAGAATATTCATCGTTTTCTAAATCAGGTAATTCAAAGAACTCATTAATAGCATTTGAAGTTATTGGTACCTTGATTCCGCGAACAGATACTTCTGTCAACTCACTTGATGTTAAATTTGCATAAAATTCACGAACTAACGCCTCATCCACACTAGGTCTTTTCTCACAAAACAACTCCCAATTGAGAGTTTCAGCAACTTGACGAATAAGTGCCATGAAATCAATATAATTGCTTTCTTTCAATATGAAGCCTTTCTCTGGATGCATCTATTGATTCTTGAAAGCACTTTCGTATCTCGCTTTGGCTTCTTCACAGTGGAATTTGCTTTGTGATTTTCAATTTGGGCAGAGGCACGAGTTCTTTTGCGAGGCATGATTAACCTAAACATAAGATGGAAAATAATTTCTTAAAAATTTAATTAATATAAAATATTAATAATTTAATAAATTGAAAAATTAAATGATTAAATAATTTAAAATTTAAGATAAAAATTTGTCTTACCACATTTTTATAAAAATTATGAACTCCTAAAGAAAATAATTAGAAAACAAAAGAGGTCGATTTAGGGTAAGTTGGAGGGTTAATGGCTAAGGATGGGGAGTTGTGTGTGATAAACTATAATATATACATATTTTAATCCCACATTTAGGATACTTTTGGATGATTTAACCCTTGAATTGTGGAATTTGGTGCTCCTAATCCTTTAATTTTATGTTTTATACTTAGGAGAGCACCGGAGGATGAAAAGAAGAAGAAACAGGCCAAAAACAGAGAAAATAGGCCTAAGTACAAATTGCACATGGCCTGGGCCTACACCACACGGTCGTGCCTCCTTAACAGACTCGACCACAGCCTGGCCTCGACTTACACGGGGGTGTGCCATGGGCGTGTCCCTGACGTGACCTATTTTAATTCTATTCAGAATAGGGTACTTAGAGGCAAAGAAAGCCATTCCAAAAGCCTATATAAACACCCTAGAGGCCAACCTTCAAGGGGGCGTCCAGTTAGGTCGAAGAGCCAAGCCAGAGAGGCCAGAATTGTGGGATTTACTCGAAGAAAGCCAGTTGATTCATCTCAAGAAGCTGAAATCATACTCAAGACGGAGGATCTTCTCTTTAATTTCCTTCAGAGGGTTTTAGGGTTTTTCTTATGTTTTGTTTTATATTTTCTTCTGAGATGTATTCTTTTATTATTATGAACTAAACCCTCAAATACCTGAGGGGGATGAAACCTAAGACGGTTCTTGTTATTGTTTTCTGAACTATATGATAAGTACTTGATTTGTTCTTAATTATGTGTTCTTAATGCTTGCTTTGATATTTCAGGGTATTGATACAAGGGTTGATGTACTTAGGCAAAGGGGGAATAGACTCTGTCTAAGAGTAGATCTAGCATAATTAAGCGGAGTTGATCGCAACCCTAGAGATAGGATGACGAAAATCTGCCAAATTAAGGTCAAACCTAGTATGGGAGTCCATAGATAGAGTTAATGCAATCCTAGGGGTTTTAATTAGAAAGAGTTTTCAATTAATCAACCTAGGGTTAGACGTTAGTAGCCTCAAGAGAGGTATTAATATAAATTATGGAATCCTACGGATCAAGTCAAGTGAATAAATTGTCTGCTTCAGAGTTAGATAACAAGTGAAGTCTAGGTGGATTCTTCCTCGGGTATTGTCTTAATCAATTGGTTTTTCCCACAAGTATTTTCCTAATTCATTCTCTGTGTCTTAGCATCTTTAGCTTAATAGTTAGTTAATTTTAGGTTAAAAACAATTCCTTTAATTCTTAGGCTAAATAATAAAAAGAAAGTTAGTATTAGTACTTTTGGTTCTTTTGGGTTCGACAATCCGGTCTTGCCACTTAGCTATACTGCTTTTCGATAGGTGCACTTGCCTCAGTCGTTGTCACAGTTAGTTTTTAGGCTCAATCATTCTTTATATAAATTTTTAAGACTCTAACACACGATCAGTGTGAGTAATAGGGCTGATGTGCCGCATTGGTGTTGGGCAGCCAGCAGACGCGTCGAGCAGGTTCAAGGAGCGGCACAACCTGGTGTGGGCAGTTGCTCGTGCGAGTTAGGGCGAGGAGCAGGTGCAGCGCCAAGGAGAAGGCCAGGTGAGCTGCTGGTGCGCCTGTGTGCGAGGGCTGCTGGGCGTGTGCTGGCCGACTCGGCTATCGGTAGTGCTGCGGCTAAGGAGTTGAGGGCTACGGGACTAGGTGGTTTGGTGGGATGAAAGTTTGAATGAACAAAGATGGAGAAGATTTGTGGTATTTATAGTGAAGGAAATAGGAGTTAAAGTAGAATTCTTAGAGAAATTTAATAAGTAAAAATTCTAAGTTCTAATACTACTCAAAGTAAATAACAATTAATAATTAATATAATGCATATTAAATTCTTATTTTCTATTAATTTATTCAAATAAAAGCTTATTAAATAAAATATGATACTAATCTAATTTTATGCAAAGTTGATAATAATTAATATATATAATAATATATATAATTATATATTAAAGATTATCATATATATATTTTATAAAATTAAAAACATTTATTCTAAATGCCTTTTGAAAATATTTACAAAAAGAGGCACTTAATTTTTATTATTTACAAAAAGAGCAACTAAATTTTAAAAATAGTTCAATTAAGTCCCTAGACTTAATGAAAATTTGAAATTGAGTTGCAATTTTAAAACTTGAATCAAAATTGACCATTTTATTTGAAAATTTAAAAATTTATTTTTCCATTTAAGGAATAATTTCTCGAAAAATTATGTCAAAATCAATTCCAAAGAAAGATTGGAGGGCTCACAAGCGGTCCTTCTTAAGTTTCAATCTCCTTGACAGAATTTATTTAAACATACTAATCTCGAAATACATCCTAAATCATTTATTTAAAAAGAAAAAAAGAAAATTTAATCATTTGATAAAATGAACGAGATTTGATCCCGTTCAATTTTATCTCCCTAATAATGTTTCAAGCGTTGAGCATTAACTCGAAAATTACCCCATTACCTTGAAGTTCAACAACCCCGTATGGATAGACTCAATGAATCATAAATGGACCGGACCAATGTGATTTTAACTTACCTGGAAAGAAACTTAATCTGGAATTGAATAAACAAGACTTGCTGACCTACTTCAAATTCTCGAACTCGAATGTGCTTGTCATGCCATTTCTTAAGTCTCTCCTTAACTAATTTACCATTCTCGTATGAAGACAATTGAAATTCTTCTAACTCGTTAAGTTGAAGCATTTGTTTCTCTTTAGCAATATTAAGATCGAAGTTGAGTCGTTGGAGAGCCTAGTAAGCTTTGTGCTCTAACTCCAAAGGCAGATGACAGGCTTTCCCAAAGACCAACCTATAGGGTGACATCCCTAAAGGTGTCTTGTATGTTGTCCTGTAAGCCCATAAAGCATCATCCAGTCTTTTGGACCAACCTCGTCAATTTGGGCAAACTACCTTCTCAAGTATGCCTTTGATCTCTTTGTTTGCCAGTTCTGCTTACCCATTCATCTGCGGATGGTAAGCTGTGGCAACCTTGTACTTCACTCCATGTTTGTCAAGTAACCATTTCAACCACTTGTTCACAAAATGGGACCCTTCATCACTAATGATGGCTCATGGGATTCCAAACCTTTTGAACACATGCTTCTGCAAAATTCCATCACAACCTTAGCATCATTTGTCGGATATGCTTTAGCCTTAATCCACTTAGACATGTAGTCTACAGCTACCAATATGTACTTGTGACCAAAAGACGGAGGGAAAGGATCGAGAAAGTCAATACCCCAAACATCAAACAATTCTACCTCAATGATGTTTGTTCGAGGCATCTCGTTTCTGTTGGTGACATTTTTGACCCTTTGACATCGATCATAACTCTTTACGTAAGCATATGCATCTTTAAATAGTGTTGGCCAAAAGAATTCAACTTGCAATATTTTGGCCGTAGTATGTGTTCCTCCGAAGTGTCCCCCACTCGGAATTGAGTGAAAGTGGTATAAAATCTTATGTACTTCATCTTCTGCCATGCATCTCCTGATTATTTGATTTGCACACTTTTTAAACAAATATGGTTCTTCGCAGAAATAGTACTTCATATAGTGAAGAAACTTTTTCTTTTAATAATGTGTCTTATCAATCAGCATCAAACCACAAGCTAAATAGTTAGCAATATTAGCAAACCAAGGGGTATTATGGATATGATTTACCTTCAGTATGTGTTCATCTGGAAATGTCTTCTGAATTGGTATAAGTGGAGAATTTGCTTCTTGCGGCTCCAATCTGGACAAGTGATCTGCTACTTGATTTTCTACTCCTTTTCGATCTTGAATTTCTAGATCGAACTCTTGAAGTAGAATTACCCACTGGATCAGTTTCAGCTTAGCATCTTTCTTGGCAAGTAAATACTTAAATGCCGAGTGGTTCATATAGACAGTCACTTTGGTACCTACAAGATAATATCAAAACTTGTCAAAAGCAAACACAATAGCAAGTAACTCTTTTTCTGTTACCATGTAGTTCAGTTGAGCTCCTGTCAGAGTCTGACTCACATAGTAGATGGGATGAAAAACTTTGTTCCTTCGCTGACTCATGACAGCTCTGATCGCAAAGTCACTTGTGTCACACATCAATTCAAATGGAAAATCCCAGTCTGGTGTGACTATTATGGGTGCCGAGACTAATCGACTCTTCAAATCGTTGAAAGCTCTTAAGCACTTCTCATCAAATTTAAACACCGTGTCCTTCTCCAATAATTTGTATACGGGTTTAACAATTTTGGAGAAGTCTTTGATAAATCTTCGATAGAAACCGGCGTGGCCTAAAAAGCTCCTAACACCCTTTACAAATGCTGAAAGTGGGATTTTTTCAATAACATCTACCTTTGCTTTATCTACCTCAATTCCATGTCTTGTTATCCGATGCCCTAGAACAATACCTTCTCGTACCATGAAATGACACTTTTCCTAGTTAAGTACAAGGTTTGTTTCTTCACATCGCCTTAGTACCTTGGCTAGATTGGCTAGACAATCATCATATGTATCTCCGGATACTGAAAAATCATCCATAAAAACTTCCAAACATTTCTCAACCATGTCAGTAACAATAGAAACCATACATCTTTAAAATGTAGCAAGTGCATTACATAAACCAAATGGCATGCGCCTAAATGCAAATGTACTGTATGGGTAGGTGAATGTTGTCTTGTGTTGATCTTCTGGTGCTACTGTAATCTAATTATACCCCGAGTATTCATAAAGAAAATAGTAATAGTCTCGCCCTGCAAGTCTATCCAGCATCTGATCCAAAAATGGCAAAGGAAAGTGATCTTTCCAAGTCGCCTTATTCAGCTTCCAGTAATCGATGCAAATTCTCCATCCCATAACTGTTCTAGTTAGTATCAACTCATTATTCTCGTTTTCAATAATTGTGATACCTCATTTCTTCGGTAAGCACTAGACTGAACTTACCCATGAACTGTCTGAGATGGGGTAAATTATACCCGCATCTAACCACTTAATGATTTCTTTCTTTACTACGTCCGTCATGATGGGGTTCAGTCTTCGTTATCTATCAATCGTCCCTTTCTCGCCATCTTCTAGTATGATCTTGTGCATGCATACAAATGGACTAATACCGTGAATATCTGATGTGGTAAATCTGATAGCTTTCTTGAATTATTTCAATACAAGGATGAGTTTCTCTTCTTGCTCATTGGTTAATTCCACTGAAACAATCACAGGTAAAGTAGAAGTGTTACCTAAATAAACATATTTTAAATATGAAGGAAGTACCTTGAGTTCTAATTTAGGTGGCTCCTCGATTGACGTTTTTGGTTGGGCATAATCCCTATTCTCTAGCTCCAAAGATTCAAAATGGGATTGCGGATTAAATCCGCTTTGATTAGCTTCTAGCAAAGCTAAGTATTCATCCTCCTCTTCATCATTTTGAGGGTCTGATGTTAAAATTTGTTCTAATGGATCCTCAACATAGTTGAGTTCTCCATGATTAAATCCTCTAAATCGGACACTACAGAATAGTCATAAATTGTGTCAGGAAATCGCATAGACTTAAAAACGTTAAATGCTACTTGATCATCCTTAACACACATAGTAAGCTCGCCCTTCTGCACATCAATAAGGGTCCTTCTGGTTGCTAAGAATGGTCTTCCTAGGATGATTGGCACCTCTTTGTCTGCTTCAAAGTCTAGAATCACAAAGTCAGCAGGAAAGATAAATTTGTCTACACGTACCAATACGTCCTCGATTTTTCCTTCTGGATGTGCTAAGGATCGGTCTACTGATTGAAGTGTAACCGTAGTCGGTCTAACTTTACCTATCCCTAACTTCCTAAATATTGACATAGGCATCAAGTTGATACTCTCACCCAAGTCACATAGTGCCTTACCACAATATGTTGCTCCAATGTTGCAAGGTATGGTAAAATATCCAGGACCCTTCAACTTTGGGGGTAGTTTGTTTTGAAGATATGCACTGCATTCCTTTGTCAAGGTATCGTCTCAAATTCTCCAAGTCTTCATTTTTTAGATAGGATATCCTTAATAAATTTGACGTAGTTCGGCATTTGTTCAAGTGCTTCAACCAATGGGATGTTGATATGAAGTTTCTTTAGTATGTCTAGGAACTTCTTGAATTGAATTTCCTGCTTTTGCTTCTGAAGTCTTTGAGGGTAAGGTGGTGGAGGTTTCTTTACTAGAACTGGTTGATTCATCTTCTGTGGTAATTCTACATCTAATGGAGGTGTTAGTTGATCAGAATTAGCTGGTTCTGAAGTTACCTTGTTGGATTTTGCAGATTCTAGTTCTTATGAAACTGGAATTTCAACAGTCGGTTGAACTTCCTCTGAGTTTTGAGCGTCAGCTGGCTCCTTCTCAACTTCAATGGAATTGGGCTCTAAAGTCTTTTCGCTCCTCAATGTCAACGCTTTACAATGATCCTTCCCTGGATTAATTAGATTCTCCATATGTAACACCCCTTACCCGTATCCTCCGCCAAAACTGAGTACGAGGCATTACCAGACTTAACAATGCATTTGGTCAAATTAATTAACACATATACAAAATGACTTAGTCAAGCCCCTATACATGCCATAACTTAAATCATTTATAAATAAAGATACCCATAGATAGCATGATAGTGTGAAGCAATCTCCAACGACCTCCAACCCGAGCTTGTTTAATAGGACTCTGTAACATGGGAAAGAAAAGGGGTAAGCTTATAAAGCTTAGTAAGTTCACATGTAAAAATAATAAGCA
Organism: Gossypium bickii; assembly: GCA_025503065.1. Classification (NCBI taxonomy): domain Eukaryota; kingdom Viridiplantae; phylum Streptophyta; class Magnoliopsida; order Malvales; family Malvaceae; genus Gossypium; species Gossypium bickii. Next base: position 104,771,221 of record CP106715.1, read on the forward strand.
TTAGCAATGAATTTAGCTTACTACTAAGCTGTCATAACTTGCATAAACAATGCAAAGTTCTTACTTCCCAACTTACTCATTTGTAGCCTTACCAAAGCCTCAACATGAAAAATCCTCACAACAAGTTCTCAAATTGATACAATCATTAAATCACATGCTTATACCTTATTACTCATGTTCACATTAATCTGTCTACTTGAATCACTGTCACTAAATTATTTATTTCTTGAGCTACAGAGCTCCGTATTAAAAACTACTAATTTTCCTTGAAACTAGACTCACATATCTTCATACCATAAAATTTTTAGAATTTTTGGTCTTTCCAATTAATATAGTTTATTCATTAAACTATCCACTGTTTTGTTGTCTGATGGTTTAAACCTTTCTTCACTAAAAATTAATTATCTCATTGTACAGAACTCAAATGATGTTACTGTTTTTTTCTCTTGAAAATAGACTTATTAAAAAATTAAAGGATATAAATTTTATCCCATTATTATTTTTGTACAATTTTTAATGATTTTTCCAAGGCAGAATAGGGGATCACGTAATCATTCTGAACTAGTCTCACAAGAATTTAAATATCTAAAAATATACAAATCCTTTGTTTGATCTGTTTATTTTATATGAAAATAGACTCAATAAGATTTAAATCAATATCTAATTCAACTTATAATTCAATTTATACTATTTTTTTTGATTTTTCAAAATCACGTATCTGCTACTGTCTAAAATAGTTTTATTGTAAATTTTTGCTCTCACTCACTTTAGTTGTATTCATTACTTACCTATAACAATCTTTCTAATTTCTGATTACATATCGATCATATTGCTCATACGTTACACATGCATATACCTACACTTATCACTACAAGCCACACATAGTTTCACTTAATCGATTTTCCCAGTGAACTCATCGGCAACCTTACCAAAGGCTCAGAATACAAAGGGCACCTTACTTAATAGCTTGCTTACATACCTGCAACATCTCACTTAACACATGAGTACTCTTTCATAATATAGTCATATTTCCAATCATGTCATAAAGTGCCACAAGCATAACTGAAAACTCATCGCTTATTTAATACTTGATAATCTCAATTACTTACAATCTCAATATTAAATAAGCCTTAAATGCGTACCTGTACTCTTTCTTCATGTTCTCACTTGTCATTTCTTTGACTTACTCTTTGGATTACTCGGGAACCTTTTTCTTTTTGAACTTACCATTACCATGTCTTGACATGGTCTTACGTGGTATCCTTGCCTTATGAACTCACCAATGCCATGCCTTGGCATGGTCTTACATGGGACCTTTGCCTTATAGTAACTCATCAATGTCATGTCTTGACATGGTCTTACATGATTTCCTTGCCTTATAGAACTTATCAATGCCATGCCTTGGCATGGTCTTACATGATATCCTTATCTTACCAAATGCCATGTTCCAAACATGGTCTTACATGGTATCCTTGTTTTATTACCAATGCCACATCTTGATGTGGTCTTACATGGAGTCCTTAATCAATGCTGATGCCATGTCTTGACATGGTCTTACACGGGATCCTTGCCTTACCAATGCCATGTCTTGACATGGTATTACATGGTATCCTTAACCATCAATTCCTCCTTAAATGCCATGTTATGAACATGGACTTTTCCGTCAATTCTTCCTTAATTGTCATGGTATTTCCATGGAATTTGAGATATCAATGCCTTGTCAAGTCATAGCTGAAACATACTTGCTCAAATTCTCAAGGTTAGTCGCATAACTCAATAATAACATTACTAATAACAATAATTTCATAATAATAAAATGCTACTCAACTTACATACTTACATTCTAAATCTCATCATATCATCAACTTAACTTATTCTCATCAAACTATGCTAGTCAATACTTTCTTGTTATCATACAAAGCCATAATACAAAATATGGTATTACATATAAATTATACAAGTTCTCTTTCCAATATCGAATTATTATTGAACATTAATCATTATATCTAAAACTCAATACTAAAGCATTTATGGCTAAAATATCAATTGATCATTCAAATATGCATAATTAAATGCTTATTAAACATATGAACTTACCTCGATACCAAAACGGTCATTTTACCAACCTTCCCGATTTTCAATTTTCCTCTCGTTCTAGGTCCAAATCTCGTTTTTTGGGGTCTAAGACATCACATTTCACTTATTTAATTAATGTACTACTCAAAATAGTCCCTAACTCAAACTTTGGAAAAATTACAATTTTGCCCCTAAACTTTTGCATAATTATGATTTTGCCCCTAGGCTCGAAAATTAAACTTCATCCCTTATTTTTTATGTTTTAGAACATGCTGATCATTTTTCCCTTCTATGGAAACATCAAATTCTTGCTCTAACATGCACTTATGTACATTAGGTATTTTTGCCGATTATGTTGTTTTACTCGTTTTCACTTAAAATCGCTTAGTAAAAGTTGTTTAACATAAATCTAAGCTTCATATTTTTCCATAAAAAATCAAAATAAGCACATTTCACCTATGGTATTTTTCCCAATATGAACCCTAGGTTAAATTATTGCTAGAATAAGTTAAATCAAGTTATCGGGACTCAAAAAACGTAAAGAACATGAAAAACGGGGCTAGAATGGACTTACCATGAAGCTTGGAAAGCTTGAAAACCCTATCGATGGCTTCCCACATGTTAAATTCGGCCTAAGCTTGAAGATGGACAAATTTGGCATTTAAATTTTGTTTTTAATTCATTTAATTCACTAAATTACCAAAATGCCCCTTAAAAAATATCCTTTGAAACATACCCATCCATGTCCATTTTTGTCCACCAACTTAACCAATGGTCTAATTATCATTTAAGGACCTCCAATTTAAAATTTCATAACAATTAGACACTTCTAACATGTAGAACTCAACTTTTGCACTTTTTATAATTTAGTCCTTTTGACTAAATTGAGTGCCCAAACGTCAAAATTTTCGAATGAGATTTTCACGAAATCATTCCGTGAAGACCATAAAAATATAAATAAAATAAATTTCTTAACATCGGATTTGTGGTCCCGAAACCACTGTTCTGACTAAGCCCAAAATCTGGCTGTTACACCATATCACTAAGTTAAGCACCTTATGGTCGGTTCTTGAGTTCAGTAGCAAGCTGGCCCATTTGGTTTTCTAGATTTTTCAATGTAGCTGCTTGGCTTTGAATGAAGGCATCATTCTTCTCCATGTATGCCTGTAACAAATTTTCTAAGCCATTGGATGGTTCAGCTTGGGTTGGTTTCTGAACTTGTTGGGGAAAACTAGGTGGCTGGGTTGATCTAGGTTGGGCGTAAGTGTTACTAGTTCCAGCCCTTTAGTTACTCCAGGAAAAATTCGGGTGGTTTCGCCATGATGGGTTATAGAAATTGGATTGCAGTCCTTGCCTTCCTCGATTTTGGTTCTGGTTACCCATGTAATATACGAATTCTGGGTTCGATGGACATTCTTCAAACAAATGTCCTTCCCCACAATAGACACAGAGCTATATTTTCAAATTGATTTGGTGGTCAGTCTTGCAAAACTATTAGATGAAACACCCAAACCCACTTACCACGAGCCTTGACCGGATCTGGCATGCTCCTCTTGTAAAACATTTCAAAAGCTTGTTTGTTAATTTTGGAACAAATTGAACATTTTGAAGAGAAATCGATTTGGGTTGTGATTGAATTGAAAACGGTGTTGTTCTTGAAGTCTAGATTTTATTAAACTTTATTATTATATTTCAAAACTATAAGTTAAAAGAAATGCCAAGTTGTTTTAGAGTTTACCATTAAATTGCAAATCGTTGGTGTTTAAGTGTTAAAACATTTAAAATTCATTTTGAAGGAAAAAGTTATTAAATCTTGATTTAATAATAATCGTATCATAATAAAACAAATAAAATGCATGCATAAAACAGTCTAATAGTAATGGCCTTATTACATCAAAGCAAAACCCGAAATAAATCTAAAACTTAAATATAAAGTCTCAAAATAAAATAAATGCTGAGCTGAGCATTGGCCACCACTAAGTCCCTGCCGACCCGGTCCATTACTGAGTGTCACCTGCAAAATGTTAGCCCACGAGGGGTGAGTCAAACAGACTCAGTGTGTGACAACCAACACAAAGTCCTAAACGATTTAGGCATATCAAATCATATATATTTATAACAAATATAAGTAATGATGCAATCCCGAACCCAAACCTAAATATCCATCCTCTACACATCACCCTTACCTGCCATCACACCGTGGGGATTACTAAATCGACCCTCCATCCGCTACACACCATCGAAGCGATCATTGCGATCAACTTCACATCGCTTCTTATAAATTGTGGCATAGCCACGATAATGTGACAGAGTCACGGATAACAATATGTGACATAAGTCACCACATTCGTGATTATGTGACATGAGTCACGGATATTGTGGTAAAACCACCAGATCACTTCCCCTTTTCAATATCACCCATATGCCCATGCACAACACAAAACATGCAGAAATCATGCCATATACCTTATTCCATATTCATAACAAATTCACATGTGTGTCATATCCAGAGTTCATAATGACATTACCGACATAGTAGTAGTAGTAGGTTAACGTACCTGAATACTCTGTACCATGGAATGGTACCTTTAGCCATATTTTCATATTTCCATTAACACATACATAATATTAATACCATAGATCTATTAGGAGTTAGTGTAGAGTTACACACCTGGTTACTAACGTGTTCACTGAATCCTGGAAGTCTACCAAAACAGATTGTACTCCCTCCTAAAAACCAAAGTTAGAATCGGCCAATCACTAATACTTAATATGGCCTTGGCCGAATATTCATACACCCTTACCTTGCGAATCTAAATCCCGAAATCGTTACTTGTCTGTGGTATCTGTCGAAATCCCTACAAGCACTATGTTAGATCCAATTCTAACATTTATTAAATCCAGAACAATTCACCTTTGGCCCAAGATCATATTCACTTACCTTAGATCTTAAATTCCCGAAAGATCCCCTCTTGAAGTCGGCTACAATAGGAATCCCGAAACCTCCTTCAAAGTTTCGGCCAAAGTGCATTAATGGGATTAGTTCCTAGATTTCGGCTAAAAGAAAAAAGAATGAAAATCGAATAACATTTGATCTTACCCCTAATGATGAAATCGACTGCACCCTTGCCTGACACCACAAAGAGATTTGGCTATATGGACTAGATAATGATTGTTTTGTTTCGGCTTTGGGGCTTAATGAATAATCGGCTAGGAGTCACTTGTGTATTCGGCTTTTGATTGAATTTGTAAAAGAAGAAGAGAAAGGTTGATGATTGAGCAATTCGGTAATGGTGATAAATGAAGATTCGGCTTGATGAACACCAGGGAGATTCGGCTTCAACAAGTGAAAGAAAGGGAGAGTATGAGGCTTTAGGGAAAATCGGCAATTATGGGATTTTGAGAGAGGGATATTCGGCCAAGGTCTAAGTGAGAGGAAAAAGAGAGAATCTTGATGGGGTTTGAATATGAAAGAAAAAGGTGAAAGATTTTGGGAGAGAAAGATGTTGAAAAATTGGCATAAGAAATTGACCAAAATGGCACTTGAATGGCCTTAAGCAATTCGGCTAACACTTAACTCTATCTCCCCTTGCTTTTCTCCTATTTTTCCTCTTCCTACTCATTCAAAATAATTTGAATGAGTCAAGCATTATCCTTGCCCATAGCCGAATTTTTTTAGAAGGAATTTGACCACAACTGATGCTCATCTCCTTAGTGTTTCAGTGCCGCCCAACTCTATTGCTGCCTGACGCAAAAACACTCCCAAAAGTGCTCCCCTTGCTGCTCGAACCTAGGCCCCCTTGCACTACTTGTGGTGTCACTTGCTAGGGCTTTAAGTGGCGCCTCCTTGCCACTTTAACAAGCCCATTTGTATGTCCAATTTCCCTTACAAATTTTCTTAAGGCCTTATCTGCCTAGCTCCACTTCAAGACTTAAAATCTAATATTTTCTAAGGCATTCTCCTACCTTCTAAAGTTCCCAAAATCTATAAAGCACATTCAAAACACACATAGGCATACTACTTTATACAATTAAGAAAAATGCACAAACCCTAAATCCCAGATATTTCATAGAGCCATTAGTAGTAAATTTTTTAACATTAAGGATATTGATGATACCTGAGATGCGAGCGAAGTAAGAGCGTCTACTTTATGTATTCCAGCAACTTGTCTTCCTGACATTGCTCGATTGGTTGGCTATTGATAATTTTTGTTGGCAATCCTCTTAATGATTTTATAAGCCTCATTATAAGACTTAGATAGGAGAGCACCGTTAGCAGAAGCGTCTACTACCATCTTAGTGTGACCATTGAAACCATTATAAAAAGTCTCAAGTTGGATGCAATACGGGATTCCATGATGAGGGCACTTCCGTAATAATTCTTTGTACCTTTCCCATGCCTCATATAAGGACTCATCATCCATTTGTTAGAAAGCAGTGATCTCATTCCTCAGCTTAGCACTCTTACTAGGCAGGAAATACTTCATGATAAATCTTTCTGCTAACTTGATCGTATGTCTATCGAGTCTTAAAATTTATAAAGAGAATGATCGAACCTGGAAACTAACTCTGGCAATGATTAAAGGCAAGTGTACCGATCGAACAGTAGTATAGCTTAGGCAAGACTGGATTGTCGAACCCAAAGGAACTAAAAGTACTAATACTAACTTTCTTTTTATTATCTAGGCTAAAATAAAGTGAAGTTGTTGTTTAATCTAAATCTATCTAACCACTAAGCTAAAGACACAAAGACAAAAAGGATGAATTGGAGAAATAACTTTTAGAAAATCTTAGTTGATTTAAATGATACCCTTAGGAAGAATCCACCTAGACTTCACTTGTTATCTAACACTGAACCATACGATTTATTCACTTGACTTGATCCGTAAGACTCCGTAACGTATATTAAACCCTCTCTCGGCGAATAACATCTAACCCTAGGTTGATTAACGGAAATTTCTTTCTCACTTATTAACCCCCTAGAATAGTAGTAAATCAATCTATGGACTCCCATTTTAGGTTTCACCCTAATCCGGAAAAATCTCATCACCCTATCTCTAGGCGCGCGAACGACTTCGCTTTAATTATGCTAGATCTATTCTTAAGCAGGGACTTTTGCTCCTCCACCTAAGAACATCTGACTTGAATCAATATCCCCGAAATATTAACACAAGAATTAAGCACACATAATTAAGAACAAATCAAGTATTTATCTTATAGTTCAGAAAACAATAACAAGATTCATCTAGGTTTCATCCCCTTCAGGTATCTGAGGGGTTTAGTTCATAATAAATATAGAAAACATCTCAAGGGAAAAGATAAAACAAAACATAAGAAATCCCTAAAACTCCCTGAAGGAATTGAAGGAGAGATCCATCGTCTTGAGTAGAATTCCAGCTTCTTGATATGGATCAACTGGCTATCTTCGAGTGATTTCCCACAAATCTGACCTTTTCGGCTTGGCTCCTTGGCCTAGTTTGATTGCCCTGACAAAAAGCCCTGGCAGAAGGCTTCTGCCGAACTTCCCTTGCAAGTTGCCCCCTTGGTTGTTTATATAGGCTTTGAGATGCCTTACTTGGTCCCTAAGTATCCAAATCTGAGTGGAGTTCCTACTAGAGTGTTTGATTAGGCTTTGGAATGTGTCTCTTTGCCTCCAAGTATCCAAATCCGAATGAAATTGCTCTTTCCAACGACAGGGACACGACCATGGCACACGCCCGTGTGAGTCGTGGTCAGGCCGTGTTTGGACTTTTAATGAGGCATGGCCGAGTGGTCTTTGGGCCAAGCCGTGTCGATTTCGTGATATGGCCCATTTACTCCGTTTTGGGCCCATCTACTCCGTTCTTTTCGTCATTGGGTGCTCTCCGAGGTATAAAACATGAAATCAAAGGGTTACGAGCACCAAATTACATACTTCAAGGCTTAAATCATCCAAAAGCATGCTAAATGTGGGCCTAAAATATGTTACTTTTACGGTTTATCAAATACCCCCACACTTAAGCTTTTGCTTGTCCTCAAGCAAAATTCTCATCTTACGATTAAAACGAACTTCCTTGATTTATAAAATTCATCAATCATGCTTTATCATAATTCAAAGATAATTCATACATGGATAATTTAACTTAAAGGGTCCTAGAGATTCGAACAATCAAAGTCATACATTTATAGCATGAAAACATAGGCGTTTCCCTTTACCTGAATAGTTACCTCTGATTCAAAATCGGCAAGAGTTGACAGTCTCGCTAAAGATTCACTCAAATCACTCAAAGTGTTTAAGGTTCAAAATTAAGCACTCAATAAGTCAAACATGAAAGATTAATCCCAAAGGCTTGCATGAAAATCAAATCTCCACCACTATAAAATGAAATGATACACAAATCAAAAAGGTCTTTACAGGGTTGTAACAGGGCTAGGTTAAGGGTATGGATATAGGCTGAATTAGCAGGTTAGAATTGAGATTAACCTGACAAATTACCTAACTAGAAATATGAACTAATGATAAGTAATTGCATCAAATGAAAATTTGAAATACTAATACTCTAATACGAGTTTTTTCTTCAAGACTTGAAATTTACATGCATAAGATCACCTAACATAGAACTAATAATGAATATACTTCATTTTTTTTAAGAACAAATCATTATAATAATAAGAAAGAACTTTTACAACTGAAATATAGAACATAGTTAGGAAACTGTTCAAAATCAAATCCCGACAAAAGGGTAGTTAAAAAGGAATGGTGATAACAAATACAAAGGGTTTTGGGTTAAAATTAGTGGGTGAGTCAATAAAAAAGGTTGTTAGGATTAAACGAGGTTCACTAGGGGTTAATTTATAAAGGTAGGCCTTTTAGTGGTGTAAGTGGGTTAAATCCTAAGTGCCTTTATCATCTCTGTATATCAAATCAAAAGTGTTGTCTCGACATGTATAATCAATGCAAGTTAGAATAACAAATCAATGTTGACACACTCATAATCAATAAGGTGAGCAAGAAAAAGAATATATGCTCTATAAGGCTCAAAATCTCACAAAAAATTATGGGTTTTTGATGTCAACCTCGTAAATTTCAAACTTTAAAGTAATATTCAAATTCAGGTAGACAACCTAGAAAAATTTTTGATTCTGTAAAATTAGACTTATCATGTTTGATTCTCTAGTATTCTTCAAATTTAATCATCAATGCATAATTAACTATGACTTAATGTAAAACGTATAAATAGAAATCATAAATCATTAGAAATTTCATCCTAATTAGTAATGTGAGGAAATTACTTAAGAACAAGGCATAATTCAGGAATTTGAGAATAATGCAGAAAGTTAGGCATTTTTCTCGAAATAACTATTCACCCCCCACACTTAAGTTGTACATTGCCCTCAATGTACAAAGATTATCAAAATAATCATAAAATCATAAGATAGGGAGAGAAGTGAAACTTCCTGAATTATGGATGAGATCCTTGGAGGAGGTGGAAAATACGTTGGAGGTGGTTGTGGGGTAACGCCTTGAAGCGTTTGAAATTGAATCCTCGAAGTAGCTCGTATGATTTTATTGTATCCTAAGCTAATTCTAAATAGCATGAAGAATAAGAAGAAAATAAAAAATATAAAAAAATAAAAATAAACAAAAATAAAAATAAAAATAAAAGTGAATAACGAAAGAAGAACGATATCGGGAAAAGGAAAGGAGGAATGGGGTTTGAATAGAGATGCATCCCACGCCTGTGATCCTTCCTGTGGTGCCCACACGGCCATGGCCACGGCCATGTGCAAGGCCGTGTGGTATGGAAATCTGCACTTTGGTTAGTTTATGGTTAGATGCTAAAAGGAAGAAAAGAAAAAAATAAAAAAATAAAAAATGTAAAAATGGGGTTAGTGCTCAGGTTGCCTCCCGAGAAGTGCTCGTTTATAGTCTTAAGCTAGACTTTACCTCCCATTCATATGGTCATGTGGTTTAAGGAGGTGAAAATCCTTTCTCATGTGATCAATTCGGTTATGGGTATATAGTTCAACTCGAGTAGTGTTTACCTCAAAAGTGTTGAATCTAGGATTGCTTACCTCGACTGTGCCATATATGAAGACATTAAGTACTTCAAAAGTGATTTCTTCGTTTGCCTTGAGGCCTGAATTGGTGATTCGAGGGTCTTCATGTAACATCCTGGAAAGGGCCTATGCATTTTCGGTTTAATTGTATGAAATGACAAGTCTTAAGCATTATGAACAAATTTTTGATATTTTTGGAAACTCAGAAATGTATGAAAATGCATGGAAATGAAAATAAACATTTTTGGAAACCTGAACATTTTTGGAAACCTGAACATTTTTGGAAAACTGGAAATGCATTAGGACATGAACATTTTAGGAAACCCAAAAATGTAAGGAAATGGTTCAAAAATGGAAAGTACACATTTTTGGAAACTAAGAAATGAAAATGGAAATGATCTAAAAATGGAAAGTATACATTTTAGGAAACTTGGAAATGTAAGAAAATGGCAAGCAAACAGAGCCGATCGAAAATTTTAGGAAACTTGGAAATGACCCTAAAATGATGAGTTTTAAAGTTTAAAATAGGAAATCAAGGCAAGAGGGCCTTAAAAGAAAAAGTTGGTAAGTTTTGACATACAAACAGGCTAGGAAAAGTGGCCTGAAGATGGCACTTAGGGCCTATGGAAATGGCGCCATGTGCAAGAGGCATGGGCCTGGGTTCGAGTCACAAAGGAAGCAATTAAATGAAGGTTTTAATTTTGTTTCCAGAAGCACAAGGAGTGGACGGCAAGCATCTTGAAAAAAAGAGGTTTATTCTCTTTAAAATTCGGCTATTAAGTGATAAATAAGAGATTTCTTTTTAGATTTTTAATTTTGGATTATTTGAGGAGATAAATGATGGATTAAATATTTTTTTATTTGAATAATATTATCACATATGTGGAGTGGTGGCCAAGTAAGGGACTCTCCTTGGCTGATAACTTTGTCTATAAAAGGAAGGAAGGAGGAGCTACTCCTCGCTTTGCTTCTTTTACGCTCTGCAAAATTCCCTAGCTCTCCCCTCTCTGTCGAATTTTTCCTTAAGTAAAATCCATCTTCTCTTCTTCTATTTTCTTCTCTGTTTCTACTATCAAAGCGAAATTGTTGTCGATTCTAAGTAAAGGAGCAATCAACTACAACATCAAAAGGGTAAGATCTGTGGTCAATCAATTTCTATTCCTTTTTCTTTTACCAAAATCGTGGTACTAATCTTATTGTTGTGAATGGCCGAATATACAAGGGGTTTATCGATTTAAACAGACATACAAGAAAAGGAATATTTTCGGGAACTCAAGGATTCAAGGTAAGAAGTTATATTCGCCTAGGTTATCTCTTTAATAATTAGATCTATTCGTTTTAATCAAAGATTTATCAAATCGATGGATCTAGTGGGTAGCCGAAATTTAGGAGAGAATACCACAACTTTGGGATTTGATTTGGCAAACAAGGTAAGTGTTAGTAATTCTATTCCTAGTAGGATTTGGTTTTAAAATCAAAAGGGTATTAATATGTTTATATATGATGGGCCAAATATAGGAGTTAACAGATCTAAAGTCTGAATCTGTGATCGATTCACTTCGGGAATTCAAGGAATCCATTAAGCGAATAAGGTGTGTACCCACACTAACTCCCAATATATTATGGCAATTATTTTATATGTATATATATGAATGTGCATGCGAATAAGAATATGGCTAAGTGTCACAAATGAGGTAAAAGTACCCAGGTACGTTTCCTACTTCCGATAGGATTACAAATACGATATATATATATATATATATTTTTGAATATGTAATATGAATGAGAAATAAGATATGCATGATATAAATATTTGGGGCATATGGGATATATGTGAAAGGGGAAGAATAGGTGTTGACTACGGTCTCACCAACGAAATATGGTGGCTACGGTCCCATTAAGTGAACATGGTAACTTCGGTTACATTGTCTTAACATAGTGTCTAATGACACAACGTATATGGGCGATGAGCACGTCGATTGCAATGATCGCGCCTTGATGGTGTGTAGCGGAAGGAGGGTTGACTTAGTAGTCCCCACGGTATGATTGGCGTGTGCGGGTGGTGTGTAGCGGATGGATAATTAGGCTTGGGTTTGGGTTGCATCATTTTGATATGTATATGTTCTGATATGAATATGTATGCCCGAAATATTGTTTGTTAGTTGGTGTACACATTGAGTCTATTGACTCACCCTTTGAGGACTATTTTTCGTGATGAGCGATGAATTGACCGGGTCGGCGGGAGCTAAAGGTGGCCATGCGTGTGCAGAAAAATATTTACGAATTGGACCTTTATTTTTATGAAGTTCTTTAAATTTTAAGTTTGGAAATTATTGATGTAATAAGGCCTAAAAGCCATAGTGTTATTTTCGTTACTATTATTTACTTGCAATTATTATGCTTGAAATACTTTACATTTATGATATTAAAATTTTATGTCTTTACATTTAAACCCTAAATTATTTTGTCACCCTAATTAAATGATTTTTCAATTAAATAAACTGGTCTTTAACCTAAGCCCAATCCAAAATGAACAGCTTTTCTAAAAATACACCAATATTCTCTAAGTAATAAAGGACTTGAAAATCGATTTTCTTAAGGAACATACCGAGATCCTGTTCGTGCTCGTGGGCGGGTGTGGGGTGTTTCACTTTTGGTATCGAGCCCGCTTTTAAACTCTCGGCCATGGGCTAAGGCCCAAAACATTTTCAAAGCGAGCCAAAATGATTTTCTTTGAAATTAAGCGGGTTTTCTCGGCATGGCACCTAAGTCTCCAGACCATGATCCACTGTAAGTAAGTACCCTAACTCTATATGTGATTATGTGATTTATATGGGGGTAGAAAAGGCATGGAACGTAGAATAGTGTGATAGGAATTTGAACCCCTAGGATTAGACTACTCAAACACATGAAACTCATAAGACTTAATGAACTTAACAAACCTATGGCTAAGTCATTGAGCTAGGGTGTGGTAACCCCATGCGCATGTCTAGGATTGGATCCTAAGAGCACGGTATTTAAGTAGTCCTAGTGACTCACCTCCTCTTCGCAGTATCCTACCCGTGCGTAGCTTCAGTTCACCCTAACTCGCAGGGCTCGGTGGTGTGGCAACTTCATGCGCATGTCTAGGAATGGTTTCGGTGAGAGGTTGGTATTTAAGCAGTCCGCGTGACTCATCTCCTCTCCACTCGAATCCTGCCTGGTGCGTAGCTTTGGTTCACCCTGACCAAGAGGACTCGGTCATAGGCTAAACACAAAGACTAAAACCCGAAAGGGACTTACCCGTTTTTTTATGAAGAACAACAAACCCTAGTTTTAAAATTTTTAAAATCACTCTTTTAATTTGTGAAAACCATCTTTACAAAGTTTTCTGAAAAATTCTCGATTTTAAAAAAAAATTAAAATTACAAAAATACCACAGTGGTAAAATTACCAAAATGCCCTTGATTCACAAATTGCCAAACTTCTCAACGATTTTGCCAAAACTTCATTATTTTATAAACATTCAAAAACCCTAATTTGTAAAATATCAAAATACCTTGATTTTTGAAAAATTACAAAATTGCCCCTAACTTACAAAATTACCAAAATGACCCTGATTCCCAAAATTTTTGCAACATCTCCATTTTGGAAGGAACAATACTCAAAAAGAACCCACAAAGTTTTACAACTTTTGAAATATCCTCGATTTATTAAATTTTACAAATTTACCTCTGATTTGTGAAAATTTACCAAAATACCCTCGAGGTCAAAAATTACCAAAATACCCTAGATTTCAAAACTCTTCCAAAACTTCCCTAACCTTAAAAGTACCAAAATACTTCACAAAATCATCAAGGAATTTTTCATTTTGAAAAATTTTAAAATGCCCTGTAGGGACAAAATTACGAAAATACCCACAGGTAGCGGAAAAACAACAATAATGAAAATTACAACGTTTCTCTGAATGAACGAAAGTTCATAATTGTTTGATGGATGGATGAATGAATAAGAGACTGTGTGCTTGTATGACTACGAAAGAACCACTCTTAAATTCTTCTTCATAAAACATCTTCGCGGGTAATAAGTGAAACAAGAATACTAATTCATAAAATTCCTTAATCAGATCTCGACACTAGGAAATGAGTTCCAGAGGACGTGGTCATCGTGGACGAGGTAGAGGAAGGATGACCGTGTTGGAACCCATTAGATCGGGTCAGGGGTCCGACAATGAAATACCACCGCCACCACCACCACCCCATTGTGGGTCTTTGAGCGACAAGCTCGGGCCAATCGGAAGATCTTTGTGTCGCAGTCAGTCTTTGCGAGTTTTGGAATCGGTGGCTGGTGCGGGTGGAAATTCGGGAACCCAGAAATCTGTGCCGGAACGGCTCCGAGCTAATGGAGCCGAGATGTTTCGTGGAGTGTCGGGAGTGGCACCCAGTACAGCTGAGTACTGGTTAGAAGGGACGGAGCACATCATGGATGAGCTCGACTTGACCCCTGAGGAGAAGTTGAAAGGAATGGTGGCACTGTTACGCGATGAAGCGTATCAATGGTGGTTAACTGTGTGAGATGGTGCCACGGCTGAGGATCTGACCTGGGAGTACGTTAAGAAAGCGTACCAAAAGAAATATGTGGGAACCAGGTATACGGATGAACAAAGAAAGGCTTTTCTGGGGTTAGTGCAAGGGAGTAAGTCTGTCGCGGAATATGAAGCGAAATTCCTGAGGTTGAGCCGTTATGCTCGAGTGTAGTGGTGATGAACATGAATCTTGTGTCCGTTTTGAGGACGGATGAGAGACGCGACCTAAGATCGTTGATAGCACCGCATTAGGAGCGGGAATTTTTACGCTTTGGTGGGAAAGGCCAAGGTGGCCGAGGAATCAAGGATGCTACCAAGCGGTGTGGATAGGAATAAGCCCAAAGAGGTTTTGGGCCATCCGAAAAAAGGTCATAAGAGGCCTAGAGTTGACGGGCCACTAATCAACAGTGATGCACGGCCGTGGCGATGTCGCCCTTGTGAGCATTGTGGAAAGAGGCACTTGGGAGAATGTTGGAGAAAGACGGGAGGATGTTTCAAGTGTGGGTCCAAGGACCATATGCTTAAGGATTGTCCTAAGCAACCAGACGAGACGAGCCGACCGACAAACGGCTCGGAATGCTAGTCGGTGGTAGAGGCGACAGCAGACCTCAACGGGTCGTGGTTCGCCAACAGAGGTAATGGTCTTTGGCGAGGGCCGTGGAGCACGGGGCCGAGATGCTGCAAATGCTGAGGCAAGGCAATCGGGTTTGGTTTATGCGGTTCGCCGGAGGGAAGATGGTGACGCACCGGATGTAATAACCGGTACGTTCTTTATTTTTGACAAACCCTATTTTGCTCTGATTGATGTGGGCTCGACCCATTCCTATGTTGCATGTAGTGTAGTGGAAGCACTAGGCCTAGACTCAGAACTCTCTGATAGGCAGATGACTGTAGTAAGCCCATTAGGCCAAACTGTGATGATAGATAAGATCTTTCGGAATGTACCCCTAGAGATTCAGGGAGTGAACTTTCGGGCTGACTTAATGGAGTTACCCTTCGGAGAGTTTGAGCTTATACTTGGAATAGATTGGCTAGTAGAGCATTGTGCCGTGTTAGATTGTGTGGCTAAACGTATGGAACTAAGAACCTCCGAGGATGAGGTAGTAGTGATGATCGGAGAGAGGAGGAACTACTTGTCTAACATAGTTTCGGCGCTAAAGACTGAGAAGATGGTTAGGAAAGGGTGCGAGGCGTTCTTAGCCTTCGTAAGTGCGTTGGGAGGAAAAGATAAAGGTGTCAATGGAGTTAGGACGGTAAGGGACTTTGTAGATGTGTTCCCTGATGAATTACCAGGAATACCCCCAGATAGGGAGGTGGAATTTGGAATAGATTTATTCACAGGAGCAGCTCTCTGTGTCAATCGCTCCATACCGAATAGCGCCGAAGGAGTTGGTGGAGCTCAAGGCTCAAATTCAAGAGTTGTTGGATCGTGGGTTCATCCGACCCAGTGTGTCTCCATGGGGAGCACCGGTCCTATTTGTGAAGTGCGTATGTGCATCGATTATCGTCAGTTGAACAAACAGACCATCAAGAACAAGTATCCTTTGCCAAGGATAGACGACTTGTTCGATCAACTGAAAAGAAGCAAACAGATTCTCAAAGATAGACTTAAGGTCGGGATATCATCAGTTAAAGGTGAAGGAGGCAGATATCCACAAGACGGCTTTTAGGACAAGATACGGTCATTTTGAATTTGTTGTGATGCCGTTTGGATTGACGAACGCTCCAGCCGCGTTCATGGACATGATGAATCGGGTTTTCCAACCCTATTTGGATAGGTTCGTCGTTGTGTTTATCGACGATATTTTGGTGTATTCTAAGTCAGAAGAGGAGCATGATGAGCATCTCCGAGTTGTGTTGGAAGTGTTAAGGGAGAAGAAGCTCTATGCCAAGTTCGGCAAGTGCGAATTTTGGCTTAAGGAAGTGGCATTCCTAGAACATGTGGTATCTGCAGAAGGAATAAGAGTGGATCCTAGGAAGATTGAAGCAGTGTTGAATTGGAAACCACCTAGGTCTGTGGCTGAAATCCGAAGTTTCTTAGGATTGGCAGGCTATTACAGAAGGTTCGTGGAAGGATTCTCGTCAATAGACGCGCCTTTGACAAAGTTGCTAAGGAAGGAAGTACCCTTTGTGTGGACGGATAAGCAACAAGAAAGCTTTGAAAAGCTTAAAAAGGTGTTGACGGAAGCTCCAGTGTTAATTCAGCCGGAGGCAGGAAAAGACTTTGTGGTGTACTGTGATGCTTTGCATATGGGGTTAGGCTGTGTGCTAATGCAAGAAGGAAAAGTGGTCGCCTATGCGTCTAGGTAACTGAGGCCTCATGAGGTTAACTATCCAACCCATGACTTGGAACTAGCAGCAGTGGTTTTCGCCCTCAAGGTTTGGAGGCACTACCTTTATGGAGAAAGGTTAGTGATTTACACAGACCACAAGAGCCTTAAGTACTTGTTGACTCAGAAGGAGTTGAACTTGAGGCAACGAAGGTAGGTGGAGCTGTTGAAAGATTATGATTGTTCGATAGAGTACCACCCGGGCAAGGCGAATGTGGTAGCTGATGCCGTAAGTAGGAAGGTTGTGACGGATTTAAGGGCTTTGTTCGCTCACTTGAGTCTGTATGATGATGGAAGCCTGTTGGCAGAATTGCAAGTCAAGCCCACGTGGCTGAATGAGGTGAAAGAGGGACAAATGGCTGATAAGGAGCTAAGTGTTAAGTTACAGCAAGTTCAGAACGGAGAATTGAATGACCATGGCGTCAATAATGATGGAGTGTTGGGCTATAAAGGAAAGGTTTGTATGCCAAGGGACAAGGAGTTAAGACAAAGGATTCTTCGGGAGGCGCATGGTAGCCCTTATGCCATGCACCCTAGAGGCATTAAGCTGTATAGGGATCTAAGGGAACAGTTTTAGTGGTCTAATCTTAAGCGGGAAGTAACGGAATTCGTGGGGAAATGTCTGACGTGTCAGCAAGTTAAGGCTGAACACCAAGTCCCATCGGGATTGCTTCAATCGATTGAGATTCCCCAATGGAAGTGGGAAAGAATTACCATGGACTTTGTTAGTGGGCTTCCCCTTACACCCACTAGGAAGGACTCGGTATGGGTGATATGGACCGTCTGACCAAGTCCGCACATTTTATTCCGGTGAGAATTTACTATTCCCTTCAGAAGTTAGCCAAGTTATATGTGGCGGAGATCGTGAGGCTACACGGAGTACCGATGTCGATCATCTCCGATAGAGACCCAAGGTTTACGTCTCTATTTTGGAAGGCACTTCATCAAGCGTTAGGCACTAAGTTGGACTTCACTACAGCTTTTCATCCACAATCCGACGGGCAGTCTGAACGGGTTATACAAGTGTTGAAAGATATGTTAAGGGGTTGTGTTATGGAATTTCGAGGAAGTTGGGAAGATTATTTGCCTTTAGCTTAGTTTGCCTACAACAACAGCTATCAGGCAAGCATCCGAATGGCACCATACGAAGCATTGTATGGTCGAAAGTGTAGAACTCCTACTTGTTGGACTGAGTTAGGAGAACGTCGAGTTTTGGGCCCGGAGTTAGTGGCAGAAACTGAAGAGAAGGTTGAAATAATTCGGGCAAGGTTGAAGGAAGCCTCTGATAGGCAAAAGTCGTACGCCGACCTTAAGAGGAAGGAAATTGAGTTTGAAGTGAGAGACCAAGTGTTTCTAAAAGTCTCACCTTGGAAGAAGGTTATGAGGTTCGGTCGCAAAGGGAAGTTAAGCCCAAGGTTTATAGGGCCCTATCGAGTACTACAGCGAGTTGGACCAGTGGCATACCGAGTGGAGTTGCCACGCAGTGCAAAGAATGCACGACGTATTCCATGTATCCATGCTACGTCGCTATCGATCGGATCCGTCTCATGTGGTACCTGTTGAAGAAGTGGAGCTAAGGTGAGATCTATCCTACGAGGAAGAGCCGATTCGAATCTTGGAACGTGATGTGAAAGTCCTACGAAGGAAGACAGTACCTCTAGTCAAGGTGTTATGGTGCAACCATGGATCGGAAGAAGCTTCGTGGGAGACAGAAGAGACAATGCGACAGCAATACTCTCAATTGTTTAGTTAGGAAATTTCGATGACGAAATTTTTGTCTAAGAGAGGTCTTCCCAGTAACATCCTGGAAGGGCCTATGCATTTTCGGTTTAATTGTATGAAATGACAAGTCTTAAGCATTATGAATAAATTTTTGATATTTTTGGAAACTCGAAAATGTATGAAAATGCATGGAAATGAAAATAAACATTTTGGAAACTCAACATTTTGGAAACTCAACATTTTGGAAACACGGAAATGCATTAGGACATGAACATTTTAGGAAACCCAAAAATGTAAGAAATGGTTCAAAAATGGAAAGTACACATTTTTGGAAACTAAGAAATGAAAATGGAAATGATCCAAAATGGAAAGTATACATTTTAGGAAACTTGGAAATGTAAGAAAATGGCATGTAAACAGAGTGATCGAAAATTTTAGGAAACTTGGAAATGACCCTAAAATGATGAGTTTTAATGTTTAAAATAGGAAATCAAGGCAAGAGGGCCTTAAAAGAAAAAGTTGGTAAGTTTTGACACACAAACGGGCTAGGAAAAGTGGCCTGAAGGTGGCACTTAGGGCCTATGGAAATGGCGCCATGTGCAAGAGGCATGGGCCTGGGTTCGAGTCACAAGGGAAGCAATTAAATGAAGGTTTTAATTTTGTTTCCGAAGCACAAGGAGTGGACGGCAAGCATCTTGAAAAAAAGGTTTATTCTCTTTAAAATTCGGCTATTAAGTGATAAATAAGAGATTTCTTTTTAGATTTTTAATTTTGGATTATTTGAGGAGATAAATGATGGATTAAATATTTTTTATTTGAATAATATTATCACATATGTGGAGTGGTGGCCAAGTAAGGGACTCCTTGGCTGATAACTTTGTCTATAAAAGGAAGGAAGGAGGGCTACTCCTCGGTTTGCTTCTTTTACGCTCTGTACAAATTCCCTAGCTCTCCCCTCTCTCATCGAATTTTTCCTTAAGTAAAATCCATCTTCTCTTCTTCTATTTTCTTCTCTGTTTCTACTATCAAAGCGGAATTGTTGTCGATTCTAAGTAAAGGAGCAATCAACTACAACATCAAAAGGGTAAGATCTGTGGTCAATCAATTTCTATTCCTTTTTCTTTTACCAAAATCGTGGTACTAATCTTATTGTTGTGAATGGCCGAATATACAAGGGGTTTATCGATTTGACAGGACATACAAGAAAAGGAATATTTTCGAAACTCGTGGATTCAAGGTAAGAAGTTATATTCGCCCTAGGTTATCTCTTTAATAATTAGATCTATTCGTTTTAATCAAAGATTTATCAAATCGAGTGGATCTAGTGGGTAGCCAAAATTCGGGAGGAATACCACAACTTTGGGATTTGATTTGGCAAACAAGGTAAGTGTTAGTAATTCTATTCCTAGTAGGATTTGGTTTTAAAATCAAAAGGGTATTAATATGTTTATATATGATGGGCCAAATATAGGAGTTAACAGATCTAAAGTCTGAATCTGTGATCGATTCACTTCGGGAATTCAAGGAATCCATTAAGCGAATAAGGTGTGTACCCACACTGACTCCCAATATATTACGGCAATTATTTTATATGTATATATATGAATGTGCATGCGAATAAGAATGTGGCTAAGTGTCACAAATGAGGTAAAAGTACCAGTGCACGTTTCCTACTTCGATAGGATTACAAATACGATATATATATATTTGAATATGTAATATGAATGAGAAATAAGATATGCATGATATAAATATTTGGGGCATATGGGATATATGTGAAAGGGGAAGAATAGGTGTTGACTACGGTCTCACCAACGAAATATGGTGGCAACGGTCCCATTAAGTGAACATGGTAACTTAGGTTACATTGTGCGAACATAGTGTCTAATGACACAACGTATATGGGCGATGAGCACGTCGATTGCAAATGATCGCATTCTTCGATGGTGTGTAGCGGAAGGAGGGTTGACTTAGTAGTCCCACGGTGTGATTGGCGAATGCGGGTGGTGTGTAGCGGATGGATAATTAGGCTTGGGTTTGGGTTGCATCATTTTGATATGTATATGTTCGATATGAATATGTATGCTCAAATATTGTTTGTTAGTTGGTGTACACATTGAGTCTATTGACTCACCCCTTTGAGGGACTATTTTTCAGGTGATGAGCAGTAATTGACCGGGTCGGCAGGAGCTAAAGGTGGCCATGCGTAGCAGAGAAAATATTTACGAATTGGACCTTTATTTTTATGAAGTTCTTTAAATTTTAAGTTTGGAAATTATTGATGTAATAAGGCCTAAAAAGCCATAGTTTTATTTTCGTTACTATTATTTACTTGCAATTATTATGCTTCGAAATACTTTACATTTATGATATTAAAATTTTATGTCTTTACATTTAAACCCTAAATTATTTTGTCACCCTAATTAAATGATTTCTCAATTAAATAAACGGGTCTTTAACCTAAGCCCAGTCCAAAATGAACAGTTTTCTAAAAATACACCAATATTCTCTAAGTAATAAAGGACTTCGAAAATCGATTTTCTTAAGGAACATACCAGATCCGGTTCAGGCTCGTGGGCCGGGTGTGGGGTGTTTCAGCTTGGTATCAGAGCCCAGTTTTAAACTCTCGGCCTGTGGGCTAAGGCCCAAAACATTTTCAAAGCGAGCCAAAATGATTTTCTTTGAAATTAAGCAGGTTTTCTGGCATGGCACCTAAGTCTCCCACCCGCAGTCCACCAGGTAAGTACCCCTAACTCTATATGTGATTATGTGATTTATATAGGGGTAGAAAAGGCATGGAACGTAGAATAGTGTGATAGGAATTTGAACCCTAGGATTAGACTACTCAAACACATGAAACTCATAAGACTTAATGAACTTAACAAACCTATGGCTAAGTCATTGAGCTAGGGTGTGGTAACCCCTGTACGCATGTCTAGGATTGGATCCGGAAGAGCCTGGTATTTAAGTAGTCCTAGTGACTCACCTCCTCTTCGCAGGTATCCTACCTGGTGCGTAGCTTCGGTTCACCCTAACTCAGAGGGCTCAGTGGTGTGGCAACTTCTGTGCGCATGTCTAGGAATGGTTTCGGTGAGAGGTTGGTATTTAAGCAGTCCGCGTGACTCATCTCCTCTCCACTCGAATCCTGCCTGGTGCGTAGCTTTGGTTCACCCTGACCAAGAGGACTCGGTCATAGGCTAAACACAAAGACTAAAACCCGAAAGGACTTACCTGCTTTTTATGAAGAACAACAAACCCTAGTTTTAAAATTTTTAAAATCACTCTTTTAATTTGTGAAAACCATCTTTACAAAGTTTTCTGAAAAATTCTCGATTTTAAAAAAAAAATTAAAATTACAAAAATACCCCTGGTGGTAAAATTACCAAAATGCCCTTGATTCACAAATTGCCAAACTTCTCAACGATTTTGCCAAAACTTCATTATTTTATAAACATTCAAAAACCCTAATTTGTAAAATATCAAAATACCTTGATTTTTGAAAAATTACAAAATTGCCCCTAACTTACAAAATTACCAAAATGACCCTGATTCCCAAAATTTTTGCAACATCTCCATTTTGGAAGGAACAATACTCAAAAAGAACCCACAAAGTTTTACAACTTTTGAAATATCCCTGATTTATTAAATTTTACAAATTTACCCTGATTTGTGAAAATTTACCAAAATACCCCTGAGGTCAAAAATTACCGAAATACCCCTAGATTTCAAAACTCTTCCAAAACTTCCCCGGAACCTTAAAAGTACCAAAATACTTCCGTCAAAATCATCAAGGAATTTTTCATTTTGAAAAATTTACTAAAGCTGCTTACAGAGGACAAAATTACGAAAATACCCCTGGGTAGCGGAAAAACAACAATAATGAAAATTACAACGTTTCTCTGAATGAACGAAAGTTCATAATTGTTTGATGGATGGATGAATGAATAAGAGACTGTGTGCTTGTATGACTACGAAAGAACCACTCTTAAATTCTTCTTCATAAAACATCTTCATGGTAATAAGTGAAACAAGAATACTAATTCATAAAATTCCTTAATCAGATCTCGACACTAGGAAATGAGTTCCAGAGGACGTGGTCATCGTAGACGAGGTAGAGGAAGGATGACCGTGTTGGAACCCATTAGATCGGGTCAGGGGTCCGACAATGAAATACCACCGCCACCACCACCACCCCCGGTGTGGTGGCTTTGAGCAAAGCAAGCTCGGGCCCGGGGAAGATCTTTGTGTCGCAGTCAGTCTTTGCGAGTTTTGGAATCGGTGGCTGGTGCGGGTGGAAATTCGGGAACCCGTAAATCATGCGAGGCGGCCCAGAGCTAATGGAGCCGAGATGTTTCGTGGAGTGTCGGGAGTGGCACCCGATCTGGGTGATCTTCGTTAGAAGGGACGAGCACATCATGGATGAGCTCGACTTGACCCCGAGGAGAAGTTGAAAGGAATGGTGGCAATCGCACGCTGCGATGAAGCGTATCAATGGTGGTTAACTGTGTGAGATGGTGCCACGGCTGAGGATCTGACCTGGGAGTACATTAAGAAAGCGTACCAAAAGAAATATGTGGGAACCAGGTATACGGATGAACAAAGAAAGGCTTTTCTGGGGTTAGTGCAAGGGAGTAAGTCTGTCGCGGAATATGAAGCGAAATTCCTGAGGTTGAGCCGTTATGCTCGAGGTGTAGTGGTGACTGAACATGAATGCTGTGTCCGTTTTGAGGACGGACTGAGAGACGACCTAAGACTGTTGATAGCACCGCATTAGGAGCGGGAATTTTCTGCTTTGGTGGGAAAGGCCAAGGTGGCCGAGGGAATCAAGGATGCTACCAAGCAGGCTGTGGATAGGAATAAGCCCAAAAGAGGTTTTGGGCCATCTGGAAAGGGTCATAAGAGGCCTAGAGTTGACGGGCCACGGAATCAACAGTGTGCCGGTGCGGCCGGCGATGACGCCTTGTGAGCATTGTGGAAAGAGGCACTTGGGAGAATGTTGGAGAAAGACGGGAGGATGTTTCAAGTGTGGGTCCAAGGACCATATGCTTAAGGATTGTCCTAAGCAACCAGACGAGAGCCGACCGACAGCTCAGAATGCTAGTCAGGCTGGTAGAGGCGGACAGCAGCCTCAACGGGGTCGTGGTTCGGCCAACAGAGGTAATGGTGCTGGCAGGGGCCGTGGAGCACGGGGCCGAGATGCTGCAAATGCTGAGGCAAGGCAATCGGGTTTGGTTTATGCGGTTCGCCGGAGGGAAGATGGTGACGCACCGGATGTAATAACCGGTACGTTCTTTATTTTTGACAAACCCTATTTTGCTCTGATTGATGTGGGCTCGACCCATTCCTATGTTGCATGTAGTGTAGTGGAAGCACTAGGCCTAGACTCAGAACTCTCTGATAGGCAGATGACTGTAGTAAGCCCATTAGGCCAAACTGTGATGATAGATAAGATCTTTCGGAATGTACCCCTAGAGATTCAGGGAGTGAACTTTCGGGCTGACTTAATGGAGTTACCCTTCGGAGAGTTTGAGCTTATACTTGGAATAGATTGGCTAGTAGAGCATTGTGCCGTGTTAGATTGTGTGGCTAAACGTATGGAACTAAGAACCTCCGAGGATGAGGTAGTAGTGATGATCGGAGAGAGGAGGAACTACTTGTCTAACATAGTTTCGGCGCTAAAGACTGAGAAGATGGTTAGGAAAGGGTGCGAGGCGTTCTTAGCCTTCGTAAGTGCGTTGGGAGGAAAAGATAAAGGTGTCAATGGAGTTAGGGCGGTAAGGGACTTTGTAGATGTGTTCCCGATGAATTACTGTGAATACCCCAGATATAGGGAGGTGGAATTTGGAATAGATTTGTTACCGGGAACAGCTCCTGTGTCAATCGCTCCATACCGAATAGCGCCGAAGGAGTTGGTGGAGCTCAAGGCTCAAATTCAAGAGTTGTTGGATCGTGGGTTCATCCGACCCAGTGTGTCTCCATGGGGAGCACCGGTCCTATTTGTGAAGTGCGTATGTGCATCGATTATCGTCAGTTGAACAAACAGACCATCAAGAACAAGTATCCTTTGCCAAGGATAGACGACTTGTTCGATCAACTGAAAGGGGCAGCTGTATTCTCAAAGATAGACTTAAGGTCGGGATATCATCAGTTAAAGGTGAAGGAGGCAGATATCCACAAGACGGCTTTTAGGACAAGATACGGTCATTTTGAATTTGTTGTGATGCCGTTTGGATTGACGAACGCTCCAGCCGCGTTCATGGACATGATGAATCGGGTTTTCCAACCCTATTTGGATAGGTTCGTCGTTGTGTTTATCGACGATATTTTGGTGTATTCTAAGTCAGAAGAGGAGCATGATGAGCATCTCCGAGTTGTGTTGGAAGTGTTAAGGGAGAAGAAGCTCTATGCCAAGTTCGGCAAGTGCGAATTTTGGCTTAAGGAAGTGGCATTCCTAGAACATGTGGTATCTGCAGAAGGAATAAGAGTGGATCCTAGGAAGATTGAAGCAGTGTTGAATTGGAAACCACCTAGGTCTGTGGCTGAAATCCAAAGTTTCTTAGGATTGGCAGGCTATTACAGAAGGTTCGTGGAAGGATTCTCGTCAATAGACGCGCCTTTGACAAAGTTGCTAAGGAAGGAAGTACCCTTTGTGTGGACGGATAAGCAACAGGAAAGCTTTGAAAAGCTTAAAAGGGTGTTGACTGGAGCTCAGGTGTTAATTCAAAGAGGCAGGAAAAGACTTTGTGGTGTACTGTGATGCTTTGCATATGGGGTTAGGCTGTGTGCTAATGCAAGAAGGAAAAGTGGTCGCCTATGCGTCTAGGTAACTGAGGCCTCATGAGGTTAACTATCCAACCCATGACTTGGAACTAGCAGCAGATGGTTTTTTCGCCTCAAGGTTTGGAGGCACTACCTTTATGGAGAAAGGTTAGTGATTTACACAGCACCACAAGAGCTTTAAGTACTTGTTGACTCGTAAGGAGTTGAACTTGAGGCAACGAAGGTAGGTGGAGCTGTTGAAAGATTATGATTGTTCGATAGAGTACCACCCGGGCAAGGCGAATGTGGTAGCTGATGCCGTAAGTAGGAAGGTTGTGACGGATTTAAGGGCTTTGTTCGCTCACTTGAGTCTCAGATGATGATGGAAGCTTTGTTGCGGGCGTTGCAAGTCAAGCCCACGTGGTCGAATGAGGTGAAAGAGGGACAAATGGTGATAAGGAGCTAAGTGTTAAGTTACAAAGAGTTCGTAATCGGAGAATTGAATGACCATGGCGTCAATAATGATGGAGTGTTGGGCTATAAAGGAAAGGTTTGTATGCCAAGGGACAAGGAGTTAAGACAAAGGATTCTTCGGGAGGCGCATGGTAGCCCTTATGCCATGCACCCTAGAGGCATTAAGTCGTATAGGGATCTAAGGAACAGCTTTTAGTGGTCCGATCTTAGCGGGAAGTAACGAATTCGTGGGAAATGTCCGACGTGTCAGCAAGTTAAGGCTGAACACCAAGTCCCATCGGGATTGCTTCAATCGATTGAGATTCCCCAATGGAAGTGGGAAAGAATTACCATGGACTTTGTTAGTGGGCTTCCCCTTACACCCACTAGGAAGGACTCGGTATGGGTGATATGGACCGTCGACCAAGTCCGCACATTTTATTCCTGAGAATTGACTATTCCTTCGTGGTTAGCCAAGTTATATGTGGCGGAGATCGTGAGGCTACACGGAGTACCGATGTCGATCATCTCCGATAGAGACCCAAGGTTTACGTCTCTATTTTGGAAGGCACTTCATCAAGCGTTAGGCACTAAGTTGGACTTCACTACAGCTTTTCATCCACAATCCGACGCGATCCGAACGGTTATACAAGTGTTGAAAGATATGTTAAGGGGTTGTGTTATGGAATTTCGAGGAAGTTGGGAAGATTATTTGCCTTTAGCTTAGTTTGCCTACAACAACAGCTATCAGGCAAGCATCCGAATGGCACCATACGAAACATTGTATGGTCGAAAGTGTAGAACTCCTACTTGTTGGACTGAGTTAGGAGAACGTCGAGTTTTGGGCCCGGAGTTAGTGGCGGCGAAGAGAAGGTTGAAATAATTCGGGCAAGGTTGAAGGAAGCTCGATAGGCAAAAGTCGTGCGCCAGACCTTAAGAGGAAGGAAATTGAGTTTGAAGTGAGAGACCAAGTGTTTCTAAAAGTCTCACCTTGGAAGAAGGTTATGAGGTTCGGTCGCAAAGGGAAGTTAAGCCCAAGGTTTATAGGGCCCTATCGAGTACTACAGCGAGTTGGACCAGTGGCATACCGAGTGGAGTTGCCACGAGTGCAAAAGAAATGCACGACGTATTCCATGTATCCATGCTACGTCGCTATCGATCGGATCCGTCTCATGTGGTACCTGTTGAAGAAGTGGAGCTAAGGCGAGATCTATCCTACGAGGAAGAGCCGATTCGAATCTTGGAACGTGATGTGAAAGTCCTACGAAGGAAGACAGTACCTCTAGTCAAGGTGTTATGGTGCAACCATGGATCGGAAGAAGCTTCGTGGGAGACAGAAGAGACAATGCGACAGCAATACCCTCAATTGTTTAGTTAGGAAATTTCGATGACGAAATTTTGTCTAAGGGGGTCTTCCTGTAACATCCTGGAAAGGGCCTATGCATTTTCAGTTTAATTGTATGAAATGACAAGTCTTAAGCATTATGAATAAATTTTTGATATTTTTGGAAACTCAGAAATGTATGAAAATGCATGGAAATGAAAATAAACATTTTTGGAAACCTGAACATTTTTGGAAACTCAACATTTTTGGAAACACTGAAATGCATTAGGACATGAACATTTTAGGAAACCCAGAAATGTAAGGAAATGGTTCAAAAATGGAAAGTACACATTTTTGGAAACTAAGAAATGAAAATGGAAATGATCCAAAAATGGAAAGTATACATTTTAGGAAACTTGGAAATGTAAGAAAATGGCATGTAAACAGAGCCGATCGAAAATTTTAGGAAACTTGGAAATGACCCTAAAATGATGAGTTTTAATGTTTAAAATAGGAAATCAAGGCAAGAGGGCCTTAAAAGAAAAAGTTGGTAAGTTTTGACACACAAACGGGCTAGGAAAAGTGGCCTGAAGATGGCACTTAGGGCCTATGGAAATGGCGCCATGTGCAAGAGGCATGGGCCTGGGTTCGAGTCACAAAGGAAGCAATTAAATGAAGGTTTTAATTTTGTTTCCAGAAGCACAAGGAGTGGACGGCAAGCATCTTGAAAAAAAGAGGTTTATTCTCTTTAAAATTCGGCTATTAAGTGATAAATAAGAGATTTCTTTTTAGATTTTTAATTTTGGATTATTTGAGGAGATAAATGATGGATTAAATATTTTTTTATTTGAATAATATTATCACATATGTGGAGTGGTGGCCAAGTAAGGGACTCCTTGGCTGATAACTTTGTCTATAAAAGGAAGGAAGGAGGGCTACTCCTCGCTTGCTTTTTTACTGCTCTCTCTACAAATTCCCTAGCTCTCCCCCTCTCTGTCGAATTTTTCCTTAAGTAAAATCCATCTTCTCTTCTTCTATTTTCTTCTCTGTTTCTACTATCAAAGCAGAATTGTTGTCGATTCTAAGTAAAGGAGCAATCAACTACAACATCAAAAGGGTAAGATCTGTGGTCAATCAATTTCTATTCCTTTTTCTTTTTACCAAAATCAGGGTACTAATCTTATTGTTGTGAATGGCCGAATATACAAGGGGTTTATCGATTTAAACGGACATACAAGAAAAGGAATATTTTCGAACTCAAGGATTCAAGGTAAGAAGTTATATTCGCCTAGGTTATCTCTTTAATAATTAGATCTATTCGCTTTAATCAAAGATTTATCAAATCGATGGATCTAGTGGGTAGCCAAATTTAGGGAGGAATACCACAACTTTGGGATTTGATTTGGCAAACAAGGTAAGTGTTAGTAATTCTATTCCTAGTAGGATTTGGTTTTAAAATCAAAAGGGTATTAATATGTTTATATATGATGGGCCAAATATAGGAGTTAACAGATCTAAAGTCTGAATCTGTGATTGATTCACTTCGGGAATTCAAGGAATCCATTAAGCGAATAAGGTGTGTACCCACACTAACTCCCAATATATTACGGCAATTATTTTATATGTATATATATGAATGTGCATGCGAATAAGAATATGGCTAAGTGTCACAAATGAGGTAAAAGTACCCAGGTACGTTTCCTACTTCCGATAGGATTACAAATACGATATATATATATATTTTTGAATATGTAATATGAATGAGAAATAAGATATGCATGATATAAATATTTGGAGCATATGGGGTATATGTGAAAGGGGAAGAATAGGTGTTGACTACGGTCTCACCAACGAAATATGGTGGCTACGGTCCCATTAAGTGAACATGGTAACTTCGGTTACATTGTCTTAACATAGTGTCTAATGACACAACGTATATGGGCGATGAGCACGTCGACTGCAGCGACTGCCTTCGATGGTGTGTAGCGGAAGGAGGGTTGACTTAGTAGTCCCCACGGTATGATTGGCAGGTACGGGTGGTGTGTAGCGGATGGATAATTAGGCTTGGGTTTGGGTTGCATCATTTTGATATGTATATGTTCGATATGAATATGTATGCCCAAATATTGTTTGTTAGTTGGTGTACACATTGAGTCTCATTGACTCACCCTTTTGAGGACTATTTTTCGTGTGATGAGCAGAATTGACCGGGTCTACAGAGCTAAAGGTGGCCATGCGTGCAGAGAAAAAATATTTACGAATTGGACCTTTATTTTTATGAAGTTCTTTAAATTTTAAGTTTGGAAATTATTGATGTAATAAGGCCTAAAAAGCCATAATTTTATTTTCGTTACTATTATTTACTTGCAATTATTATGCTTCGAAATACTTTACATTTATGATATTAAAATTTTATGTCTTTACATTTAAACCCTAAATTATTTTGTCACCCTAATTAAATGATTTCTCAATTAAATAAACGGGTCTTTAACCTAAGCCCAGTCCAAAATGAACAGTTTTCTAAAAATACACCAATATTCTCTAAGTAATAAAGGACTTCGAAAACCGATTTTCTTAAGGAACATACCAGATCCGGTTCAGGCTCGTGGGCCGGGTGTGGGGTGTTTCACTTCCTTATTCAACAGTACCTGATCCCCTGTTTTGAAGTGATTTGTTGTTCCTATCAGCTCGTCTGGGGTTTCCTTCGGTTTCACTTCGTGTATTCCTAGTTTCTCTTTAAAGTGTGTTTTCCACTCATCTAGCTCATCCACCTGAAGCCTTAGTTCTTCATAAATTATTTCTGTAATATCCTGGATTTTGGGCTTTTGAATTATTACTGAATTTTATGTGGAAACATGCCTATGTGTATTATAAGTATGTTTTATGAATTTTTAAGACCTTAGAATATAGAAAAAAATGCCCTAGAAAATATTAAGTTTCACGTTCAAAGAAGGAGCTAGGCCCGATAGGCCTTAAGAAAAATTGTAAGGGAAATATGACACAAGAACAGGCTTGGAAAAGTGGCAAGGAGGCGCCACTTAAAGCCCAGTAAGTGACGCCACAAGGAGTGTTAGAGGGGCCTAGGTTCGAGTCACCAGGGAAACAAATGGGAGTTTATTTTACGCCAGGGGGAAAAGGTGTTGGACGGTAATAAGGCACTAAAAGGATGAGCTTTAGTTAGGATTAAACTCTTTTAAAATTTCGGTTAATGTAGTAGATAATTGATGATTTATTTGAATTATTTTTTTTAAGGTGGAAAAGAGAGAAGATAGGAGGATGAGATAGAGAGATGAGGAGTTGGCCGAATAAGGGGAACTAGGTGTGGTATATTCGGCCAAAAGAAGGAGAGTGAGGCCAATTGTTTCTTTCATCTCTTTTGCCGAATTCCTTAGCCAACCTTCTCTTTTCTCTTTAATTTTGTCAAGCAAGCCGAAAACTCAAGCAAGCATAGCTGAATCTGTATCTCCCTATTATTTCCTCTCAAAAGCCAAAAGTTTCATTTAATTGTCACCTTTGAAGCCGATATGATCCTAGCAGTAAAAGCCGGAAACCCAATATTCTCTTCTTCCTGTCGACAAGTGGTGAACAAGTGCGTTTCGATTACTCCATTTGGTAAGGATTTCTCTTGATTAAACTCTTACTCTTTTCTTTCTCTGTATGTTGGAAATCAAGACTCTAATACTCTTACCCTTCTTTGACTGAAATCTTAAGGAGAGATTTCGGGATTTTGATATTGTCGACTATAAGCGAGGAATTTTTTGGGACTTCTAAGATCTAAGGTAAGCTATGGGGGATATTCGGCCATAGGCCATTTTATTGTGTTTTAATGTTAGATTAGATCTAACACGAGCTTATAGGAATTTCAATATCACCAAGAGCAAGGATCGATTTTGGGATTTAAGATTCATAAGGTAAGAGCATGTGATATTCGGCCAAGGCCTATTCAATGATTAAGATCTATTTCTTATTATTCAAAAAGCCGAAAACTAACCATTTAGGTGATTTAGTGCCTAACCGATTGCAAGAAGAGGTATCACCAAGTTTTCGGGATTTGATTAGCAGTCAAATCGGCAGCAAGGTAAGAGGTTGGTTGCGTGAATCCTTCGGCATTTGGCTAGTTAGCCGAATGGCTCTTTGCTAACATGTGTAGGGTTGGCCGAATGTAGGAACTAAGGATCTAGGACGCTAGATCAGGATTTTCAGGATTTCAGTAAACTCACTAAGTATACCAGGTGTGTACCCCACACTATCTTTTAGTAAATTTATGGCACCCATTTAATATATATGTTTATAATAATGTGAATGTGGCCAAAGGTACCATGCAATGGTACAAAGTGCTCAGGTACATAACTTTAACTTTAAGTTAATATAAGATATGAATATTTCGAATATGTCATGTATGTGAATATCGATAAGAATGTGAAATATGGCATAAGGAATAGTAATAATATGATGTATGACATGGGGCATATGGGTGATTATGAAAGGGGAAGTGATCTGGTGGTTTATACCACAAATATCTGAATGTGGTGACTTCGGTCACATAATCTGAATGTGTTGACTTATGTCACAAAATTTTATCTGGTGGCGATGCCACAATATTTATAAGGGCGATGAGCACGTCGTCTGCAGCGACTGCCTTCGATGATGTGTAGCGGATGGAGGGTTGACTTAGTAGTCCCCACGGTGTGAAGGTTGGTATGGGTGATGTGTAGCGGATGGTTATCTAGGTTTGGGTTCGGGATTGCATCATTATGTTTAACTGCTTATATTTTAATGAATGATTCGAAATGCTTAAATTTGTTGGGACTTAGTGTTGGTTGTACACACTGAGTCTGTTTGACTCACCCCATTGTGGGATATTTTTTTCAGGTGACACTCAGTAATGGACCGGGTTGGCAGGAGCTTAGTGGTGGCCATGCTCAGCCCAGATTTTATTTTTAATTTGGGACTTTCTATTTTCTTTTAAGCATTTGGATTTGTTTTGGGTTTCCATTTGATGTAATAAGGCCACTGATATGAAACTGTTGATGGATGTTTGTTTTTTCTTACTTATTTTATTATGTTACGAAGTTTTATCAATTAAAGATTAAGTAATGAATCTTAAAATGTTTTGACATTTAACACAATTGGTTTTCAGCTTATATAGTAAACTCTAAGAACTCGGCAATGTTTTCAGCTTATTGTTTTGAAAATAAAGTTTTATTAAAATTTAGACTTTGTAAATATACTCGTTTATAACTCGAACCCACTACAAATAAAATTTTCTCCAAAACTACCCACGTTTTCCAAAGATAATAAATGAATTTGAAAATGTTTTACTCTAGAAACATACCAGATTTAGTCGAGACTCGTGGGTCAAGTTTGGGGTGTTTCAATTTGGTATCAGAGCCCAGTTTTTTTAAACTCTCAGCCTTGGGATTAAAGCCCATAACGTTTTCAAAATTTGGCCGAAATGAATTTTGTGAAAGTTTTTGTGAAATGAGCAGGTTTTCTGGCATGGCACCCAAGTCTCCGACCCGAAGTCCACCAGGTAAGTACTTCTAACCATTGTGTGAATTATAGTATGAATTGTATAAGGGTATATCGGGAACGTGGATTAGTATATTGAGTACTTGAACCCTAGGACTAGTTTACCCCAACAATTACATAAAACTTTAATGCCTAATTAAACAAACCTGTGAACTAAGTCGCCGAGTTAGGGTGTGGCAACCATTGTGCGCATGTCTAGGATTGGATCCGAAAGAGCCTGGTACTTAAGCAGTCCTAGTGACTCACCTCCTCTTCGCTGGAATCCTACCTGGTGCATAGCTACGGTTCACCCTAACCAAGAGGACTCAGTCACAGGCTAAACTCAATAACTAAAACCCGAAAGGGACTAGCCATATTTTTATGAAAATCCTAGTTTTAAAAATCAACAAACTACCCTTTTGAATTGTGAAAATTATTTATTTTGAAAATTATCCGAAATATTCCCAATTTACAAAATGACCTAAATACCCCTGGTTGTAAAATTACTAAAATGCCCTTGGTTTGAAAAATTTTAAATTACCATACTACCCTCGATTTTAATAAAATTTTTTGACATTGCAAAAGTATCCAAAAACTCTATCTTTACGAAATACCAAGATACATTGATTTGGAAAATTGACCAAATTACCCCTGATTTACAAAATTACCAAAATGACCCCGATTTCCAAAATTTCTGCCATACCTCTGATTTGGGGAAAATTTTCAAAATACCCTTGAGTTTTGGAAATTTTAAAGTGCCTTGATGTATTAAGATTTTCAAAATTGACCCCGATTTATTACCAAAATGCCCTTGTATGACAAATTATGAAAATACCCCTGGGGTAGGAATAGACAACAATGTTTGAATAGTAAATGTGGGTGTAGATACTACTGAATGGATGTGCTTTTCTGAATTAGGATAGGAGACTTGAAACTTTGATCGATCGAAAGAATTACTTCTAAACTTCTTTTATTAAATTTCTCGTGGATAATCAGTGAAACAAGGACTAATTCATAAAATTTCTTAATCAGACTAAAGCACGATCGTAGATATGAGCTCTAGGGGACGTGGTCGTAATGTACGAGGACGCGGTAGAGGCAGAATGACCGTGTCGAAACCCGTTAGATCGGGTCAAGAGTTTGAAAATGAGGTACCACCGCTACCACCGCCACCAGCTGTTGGTATTGAGCAGCAAGATCAGATGGGGGATGATGCTGTATCGCAGGCTGTGCTGCGAGTTCTTGATATGGTGGCTGGAGCAGGTGGAAATATGGGAGCTCAGAAATCTGTACCCGAGTGACTCCGAGCCAATGGAGCTAAGGTGTTCCGTGGCGTGTCTGGGTGGCACCCAGTACGGCTGAGTATTGGTTGGAAGCGACTGAGTGGATCATGGATGAGCTCGATCTGACCGCTGAGGAAAAGTTGAAAGGGTTGGTGTCGCTTCTTCGCGATGAGTCATATCAATGGTGGCTCACAGTTAGGGATAGTGCTACGGCTGAGGAACTCACTTGGGAATATGTTAAAGCGGCATATCAGAAGAAGTATATTGGTACTCATTACATTAATGCACAGAGAAAGGCTTTTCTAGGGCTGGTTCAAGGGAATAAGTCCGTAACAGAGTACGAGGCTGAATTCTTAAGGTTGAGCCAGTATGCTCGAGGGATAGTGGCTACGGAACATGAGCGATGTGTCCGATTTGAGGACGGACTAAGAGATGATCTGAGGTTATTGATAGCTCCGCAGCAAGAACGAGAATTTACTGTGTTGGTAGAGTAGGCTAAGGTAGCCGAAGGAATAAGGACTCGGTAAGGCAGAACTCGGATCAGAATAGACAGAAGAGAGGTTTTGGATCATCAGGATCATCTGGAAATGTTCAAAAAAGGCCTAGAGCTGATGGGCCGCGAGGTCAGCAAGTTGGTTCAGGAGGGCAGTACCGTACTTGTACACAGTGTGGGAAGATGCACTTAGGGGAGTGTTGGAAGAAAATGGGAGGATGCTTTAAATGTGTGTCTAAGGATCATATGATTAAGGACTATCCGATAAAGATAGATGGAAGTCGACCAATAGGTCAGGGTTCTAATTAGGCTGGTAGAGGTAGACAGCAGCCTCAGCGGGGTCGTGGTCTGAATAACAGAGGTAATGGTTCTGGAAGAGGACGTGGAACGCCGGGCAGAGGTGTTGGTAATACTGAGGCAAGGTAACCGAGTCTGGTATATGCAGTTCGTCGAAGGGAGGATGGAGACGCACAAGACGTCATAATCGGTACGTTCCTTATGTTTGGTAAGCCTTATTTTGCTTTGATTGATGTGGGCTCGACCCATTCTTATGTTGCATGTAGAGTAGTTGAAACTCTAGACATAGCCTCTGAACTTTCTGATAGGGAGATGACTTTCGTGAGCCCGTTAGGTCAAACTGTAATGGTGAATAAGATCTTTCGGATAGTACCTCTAGAGATTCAATGAGTGAAATTTTCTGCCGACTTAATGGAATTACCCTTCGGAGAATTCGTTCTTATACTTGGTATGGACTGGCTAGTGGAACATCAGGCGATATTGGATTGTGCAACTAAGCGAATAGAGTTAAGGACGCCTGAGAATGAGGCGATAATTATGATAGGAGAAAGAAGAAACTACCTGTCTAACGTAGTTCCTACTTTATAGGCTGATAAGATGGTTCGGAAAGGGTGCAAGTCCTTCCTGATTTTCATAAGTGCGTTGGATGCAAGAGAAGGGGGAGTTAGTGAAGGTAGAACCGTAAAGGAATTTGTGGATGTTTTTCCGGAGGAATTACCTGGAATACCCCCAGATAGGGAGTTGGAATTCAGAATTGATTTGCTGCCGGGAACAGCTCCTGTGTCAATTGCCCCTTATAGAATGGCACTAAAGGAGTTGGTTGAGCTCAAGGCTCAAATCCAAGAGTTGCTGGATCGTGGGTTTATTCGACCCAGTGTGTCTCCATGGGGAGCATCGGTCTTGTTTGTGAAGAAGAAGGATGGAACTGTACGTATGTGTATAGATTATCGTCAGTTGAATAAGCTGACCATCAAGAACAAGTACCCATTGCCGAGGATAGACGACTTGTTTGATCAACTGAAGGGGGCAGCAGTATTCTCAAAGATCGACTTAAGGTCTGGATAACATTAGCTTAAGGTAAAAGAAGCAGATATCCACAAGACAGCTTTCCGGACAAGATACGGCCATTACGAGTTCTTGGTATTGTCGTTCGGATTGACAAACGCCCCAGCTGCATTCATGGATATGATGAACCGGGTCTTTCAACCCTATTTGGATCGGTTCATCATTGTATTCATCGACGACATTCTAGTGTATTCCAAGTCTGAAGAGGAGCATGATGAGTATCTCCGGGTTGTGTTGCAAGTCTTAAGGGAGAAGAAGCTCTCTGCCAAATTCAGCAAGTGTGAGTTTTGGCTGAAGGAGGATGCATTCTTAGGGCATGTGGTATCCGCAGAAGGAATAAGGGTGGATCCTCGAAAGATTGAGGCAGTGTTGGATTGGAAATAACCTAAGTCTATGGCTGAGATTCGTAGTTTCTTGATATTGGCAGGCTACTACCGAAGGTTTATGGAAGGGTTCTCATCAATAACCGCACCTTTGACTAAGTTGTTGAGGAAGGAAGTACCTTTTGTATGGACAGATAGCAGCAAGAGAGCTTTGAGAAGCTTAAGAGGGTTTTGACTGAAGCTCCAGTTCTGATTCAGCCTGAGGCAGAAAAGGATTTCGTGGTGTATTGTGACGCTTCTCATACAGGATTGGGATGCGTTTTGATGCAGGAGGGGAAAGTAGTCGCTTATGCGTCTCGGCAATTGAGGCCTCACGAGGTTAACTACCCGACACATGACTTAGAATTGGCGGCAGTAGTCTTTGCTCTTAAGGTGTGGAGGCACTACCTTTATGGAGAAAAGTCGGTGATCTACACAGACCACAAGAGCCCTAAGTATTTGTTGACTCAAAAGGAGTTGAACTTGAGACAGTGAAGATGGGTAGAGTTGTTGAAGGACTACGACTGTTCCATAGAGTATCACCCGGGCAAGGCGAATGTAGTGGCAGATGCCCTAAGTCGGAAGGTAGTGCCAGATCTGAGGGCGATGTTCGCACATCTGAGCTTGTATGACGATGGAAGTCTACTAGCAGAGTTGCAAGTGAAGCTGACATGGTTGAATGAAGTGAAAGAGGGTCAGTTGTTGGATGAAGATTTAAGTACTAAGCTACGACAAGTGCAGAGTGGAGAGTTGGAAGATTATGGTGTTAATGACGAGGGAGTGTTGTGTTTCAAGGGAAAGGTCTGTATGCCGAAGAATGAGAAGTTAAGGCAGAAGATTCTTCAGGAATCGCATAGTAGCCCTTATGCTATGCATCCCGGAGGTGCTAAGTTGTACAGAGATTTAGGGGAACAGTTTTGGTGGCCTGGTCTTAAGTGGGAAGTTACTGATTTTGTAGGGAAATGCTTGACGTGTCAGCAAGTCAAGGTTGAACACTAAGTTCCGTCAGGATTGCTTCAACCGATAAAGATTCCACAGTGGGAGTGGGAAAGAATTACCATGGACTTCGTTAGTGGGCTTCCCCTTACGCCTAGTAAGAAGGACTCGGTATGGGTGATAGTGGATCAGTTGACAAAGTCCGCGCATTTCATTCCAGTGAGAGTTGATTATTCTCTTCAGAAGTTGGCAAAGTTGTATGTGGCAAAGATTGTAAGGTTGCATGGAGTTCTGGTATCGATTATCTTAGATAGGGATTCAAAGTTTACGTCTCGGTTTTGGAAAGCGCTACATCAAGCTTTAGGCACTAGATTGGATTTCACTACGGCTTTTCATCCACAGTCTGACGAGCAGTCTGACCGAGTAATCCAAGTGTTGGAGGATATGTTAAGGGGCTGTGTGATAGACTTCAGAGGAAGTTGGGAAGAACATTTGCCTCTAGTGGAATTTGCTTATAATAACAGCTATCAAGCTAGTATTCAGATGGCACCGTATGAAGCGCTGTATGGACGGAAGTGTCGCACTCCTACGTGTTGGACAGAATTAGGGGAACGTCAAGTTTTGGGCCCAGAGATTGTGGCAAAATCTAAGGAAAAGGTTGAGGTAATTTGGGCACGGTTGAAGGAGGCATCTGATAGGCAAAAGTCGTATGCGGATCTCAAACGGAAGGAAATAGAATTTGATGTGGGAGATCAAGTGTTTCTTAAGGTTTCGCCATGGAAGAAAGTGATGAGGTTTGGTCGCAAAGGGAAGTTAAGTCCCAGGTTTATAAGACCTTACCGAGTTTTGAAGCGAGTGGGACCAGTGGCATACCAGTTAGAATTGCCTCCGGAATTGAAGCAGATGCACGACGTATTCCATGTGTCTATGCTACGTCGTTATCGAGCGGATCCATCTCATATAGTCCCGGTTGAAGAGGTAGAGTTAAGGCCAGATTTGTCCTACGAGGAAGAGTCGATTTAGATTTTGGAACGAGATGTGAAAGTGCTACGAAGGAAATCAGTTCCTCTAGTTAAAGTGTTATGGTGTAATCATGGATCGGAAGAAGCTTCGTGGGAGCCAGAAGAAGCCATGCGACAACAATACCCTCACTTATTTCAACCAGGTAATTTCGAGGACGAAATTATTTTAAGGGGGTATAATTGTAATATCCTGGATTTTGGGCTTATGAATTATTGCTGAATTTTATGTGGAAGCATGCCTATGTGTATTATAAGTATGTTTTATGAATTTTTAGGACTTTAGAATATAGAAAAAGATGCCCTAGAAAATATTAAGTTTCAAGTTCAAAGAAGGAGCTAGGCCCGATAGGCCTTAAGAAAAATTGTAAGGGAAATATGACACAAGAACGGGCTTGGAAAAGTGGCAAGGAGGCGCCACTTAAAGCCCAGTAAGTGACGCCACAAGGAGTGTTAGAGGAGTCACCAGGGAAACAAATGGGAGTTTATTTTGCGCCAAGGGGGAAAAGGTGTTGGACGGCAATAAGGCACTGAAAGGATGAGCTTTAGTTAGGATTAAACTCTTTTAAAATTTCGGCTAATGTAGCAGATAATTGATGATTTATTTGAATTTTTTTTAAGGTGGAAAAGAGAGAAGATAGGAGGATGAGATAGAGAGATGATGAGTTGGCCGAATAAGGGGAACTAGGTGTGATATATTCAGCCAAAAGAAGGAGAGTGAGGCCAATTGTTTCTTTCATCTCTTTTGCTAAATTCCTTAGCCAACCTTCTCTTTTCTCTTTAATTTTGTCAAGCTGAAAACTCAAGCAAGCATAGCCGAATCTGTATCTCTCTATTATTTCCTCTCAAAAGCCGAAAGTTTCATTTAATTGTCACCTTTGAAGCCGATTTGATCCTAGCAGTAAAAGCTGGAAACCCAATATTCTCTTCTTCCTGTCGAGAAATTAAGTGGTGAACAAGTGCGTTTCGATTACTCCATTTAGTAAGGATTTCTCTTGATTAAACTCTTACTCTTTTCTTTCTCTGTATGTTGGAAATCAAGACTCTAATCCTCTTACTCTTCTTTGACCAAAATCTTAAGGAGAGATTTCGGGATTTTGCTATTGTCGACTATAAGGGAGGAATCTTTCGGGACTTCTAAGATCTAAGGTAAGCTATGGGGGATATTCGGCCATAGGCCATTTTATTGTGTTTTAATGTTAGACTAGATCTAACATGTGCTTATAGGAATTTCAATATCACCAAGAGCAAGGATTGATTTTGGGATTTAAGATTCAAAAGGTAAGAGCATGTGATATTCGGCCAAGGCCTATTCAATTAGGTGATTTAGTGCCTAACTGATTGCAAGAAGAGGTATCACCAAGTTTTCGGGATTTGATTAGCAGTCAAATCGGCACCAAGGTAAGAGGTTGGTTGCGTGAATCCTTCGGGATTTGGCTAGTTAGCCGAATGGCTCTTTGCTAACATGTGTAAGGTTGGCCGAATGTAGGAACTAAGGATCTAGACACTAGATCAGGATTTTCGGGATTTCAGTAAACTCGCTAAGTATACCAGGTGTGTACCCCATACTATCTTTTAGTAGATTTATGGCACCCATTTAATGTGAATGTGGCCAAAGGTACCATGCTGTGGTACAAAGTGCTGAGGTACGTAACTTTAACTTTAAGTTAATATAAGATATGAATATTTCGAATATGTCATGTATGTGAATATCGATAAGAATGTGAAATATGGCATAAGGAATAGTAATAATATGATTTGTATGACATGGGGCATATGGGTGATTATGAAAGGGGAAGTGATCTGGTGGTTTATACCACAAATATCTGAATATGGTGACTTCCGTCACATAATCTGAATGTGGTGACTTATGTCACAAAATTTTATCTGGTGGCGATGCCACAATATTTATAAGGGCGATGAGCACGTCATCTGCAGCGACTGCTTTCGATGATGTGTAGCGGATGGAGGGTTGACTTAGTAGTCCCCACGGTGTGAGGGTTGGTACGGGTGATGTGTAGCGGATGGTTCGGGATTGCATCATTATGTTTAACTGCTTATATTTTAATGAATGATTCGAAATGCCTAAGTTTGTTGGGACTTAGTCTTGGTTGTACACACCGAGTCTGTTTGACTCACCCCGTTGTGGGATATTTTTTTCAGGTGACACTCAGTAATGGACCGGGTCGGCAGGAGCTTAGTGGTTGCCATGCTCAGCTCAGATTTTATTTTTAATTTGGGACTTTCTATTTTCTTTTAAGCATTTGGATTTGTTTTGGGTTTCCATTTGATGTAATAAGGCCACTGATATGAAACTGTTGATGCATGTTTTTTTTCTTATTTATTTTATTATGTTACGAATTTTTATCAATTAAAGATTAAGTAATGAAACTTAAAATGTTTTGACATTTAACACAAATGGTTTTCAGCTTATATAGTAAACTCTAAGAACTCGGCAATGTTTTCAACTTATTGTTTTGAAAATAAAGTTTTATTAAAATTTAGACTTTGAAAATATACTCGTTTATAACTCGAACCCACTACAAATAAATCTTTCTCCAAAACTACCCATGTTTTCCAAAGATAATAAACGAATTTGAAAAAGCTTTACTCTAGAAACATACCAGATTCGGTCGAGACTCGTGGGCCGGGTTTGAGGTGTTTCAATTTCTTTATGGGTACAAGGTCTAAGATCTAGCTCAGCTAGGTGATTTCGTGAAGCTTCCTGTAAAGAAGGTTGAACCAAATGGTTATCAATAGAACTAACGTTTGTACCTTTATTTCTTGATGTCCTAGCTGAGTCAAGAGCTTGAGGAGTAATTGTTTCATCGTCTACACGAAGTGTGAGTTCACCAAATTCTTCCTCTATGTGATCTTTCTTTAATGCATCGAGATATGGCACATGAGCTTGGTACTCTGTATTTACCGGGTTTGGTAAATCATGGCTTACCACAACCTTACCTTCACTTACCATAGGTTCTTGCCTTGGGTCAGATTCCACTAACCTTTCACTATTATGAACTTGTATGGCTTGGATTTGCTCCTTTGGGTTAATCTCTGTGTTGCTTGGTAGACGCCCTTGCGGTCGTTCGAAAATTAGCTTTGCCAGTTGTCCCACTGACTTAGTGATTTCCCCAACTTAGCTCTTGATCTCTTCAATCGATGTTCGTTGGTTTGTTTTAGTGTTGCTTGGTAAGCTTTCTTATGGTTGTTCTAAGATCAGCTTAGCAGGCTGACCTAACTGATCCTCGATCCCTTAAATTGATGCTTCTTGTTTTGTTTCTATATTTTGGCAGTGTGTTTATGTGTTTGCTATGAATTTTGCCAGCATCTCTTTAAGGTTTGACTTATCTCCTTGTTGGTGAGGTGGTTGTTGAAAATTTGGAGGAAGTTCCTGTCTCTGGCTACTTTGATCATTCCACGAGAAATTGGGATGGTACCTCCAACATGAATTATAAGTGTCATTATAAAAATTATTTTGAGGTCTAGAGTAGTTACCCATATAGTGGACTTGTTCGTTCTCCATGCCATATCCATAGGGTGGGTACTCAGGATTCACCACACCTCCTGGATTCGAGTCATATTGTATTACTGGGTGTACCTGCGAGAGACTACACAAACCATTGAGTAGAATTTCGACTTCTTGAGATGGATCAACTGGCTATCTTCGAGTGATTTCCCACAAATCTGACCTTTTCGGCTTGGCTCCTTGGCCTAGCTTGACTGCCCTGGCAAAAAGCCCTGGCAGAAGGCTTCTGCCAAACTCCCCTTGCAAATTGCCCCTTGGTTGTTTATATAGGCTTTGAGATGCCTTACTGGGTCCCTAAGTATCCAAATCTGAGTGGAGTTCCTACTAGGGAGTTTGATTAGGCTTTGGAATGTGTTTCTTTACCTTCAAGTATCCAAATCCGAATGAAATTGCTCTTTCCAGCGACAGGGACACGGACATGGCACACGCCCGTGTGAGTCGTGGTTAGGCCATGTCCGGACTTTTAATGAGGCACGGCCGTGTAGTCTTTGGATCAGGCTGTGTCAA
Organism: Gossypium bickii; assembly: GCA_025503065.1. NCBI lineage: Eukaryota > Viridiplantae > Streptophyta > Magnoliopsida > Malvales > Malvaceae > Gossypium > Gossypium bickii. Next base: position 104,813,491 of record CP106715.1, read on the forward strand.
TTTTGTGATGTGGCCCATTTACTCCGTTTTGGGCCCGTTTTCCATTCTTTTCATCATTGGGTGCTCTCCTGGGTATAAAACATGAAAGCAAAGGGTTATGAGCACCAAATTACATACTTCAAGGCTTAAATCATCCAAAAGCATGCTAAATGTGGCCCTAAAATATGTTACTTTTACGGTTTATCATAACTCTTGCCACGTGGAAATTGAATTTGGTGGCAATGAGTTCAACCAGGCTCGAGCTCTATTTATTAGCGAATACGGGAACAACTTCAATCGTAATGCATCTTCGGGTACTCCGGCTAACTTGAAAGAGTCACACACCTCCATAAAGAGTCTTAAGTGAAGATGAGGATCTTCGGTAGGCATTCCACTGAATTGGCCCATAGTCTGAGGCATTTGGAACATAACTGACTTTAACTCAAATTGTTGTACCTCAATTTCAGTTCTCCTAATACCCGGATTAAGATTATTAAACACTGCCACTGCATACTGTCTTAAAGCTCTATCCCTATCATCAGCAATAAGGATAGGATTTTGAGCAGGGTCTGCGTCGTTTCCTTGATTCAAATTATCCAAGTTCATCTTTTCGGTCCTTCTCTGATTCGCTTGTCTTATTCGCTGTCGAAAAGTTCTTTCTATCTCAGGGTCTACAAAAAGTAAGTCAATAATTCAATCAATACTCATAAACACCTAAAATAATCACAGAAAAATTAATTAAGTTAAATTTTAAACAGAAAATTAAACCAAAATGGAAAACTAACAAATGAAAAAATAATGACTTTTTAAAAAATCCCCGGCAACGGCGCCAAAAACTTGGAATGAGGGAAATGTGCAAGTGTACACAATCGCAACAAGTAATAAAGTGACAAGTAAATGTCGAGTTATCGTACCCACAGGGACTGTGAAAAGAATTATTTATGAATGCTATTTAAAACACTTTGGTGAAGAAAAATATTTTGTTTGAAGAGGGTGATTAAAAACTAAGATTTTAAACTAAGTAAACTAAATAAATAAATCTCAAATGCATGATTTCAAAATGCGATTTTAATCAAGATGACATAATTGTTTAGATTAATCACATTTCTTAACTTAGAATTATTAAACTCATGTTTATATTGTTACTAATAAATTCTCGGCAACTCGATAATTTGCTAACTTATGAACATACTCACCTACCAAAATCCATTCATCTCTTGACTATATCCCTACGTCAATTCAACCAATTAAACAAATCTTAATAGGCAAATATGTTATTGCACATACATACTTATTAAATTGAAATAATCTCTTATACATATCCCTATGTCAATTCAAACGATTAATTAAATCTAATAAGCACATAAAAGACTCCGTGAGGTAACAAAGTATCCCTAACTTGAAACAGTTTAATCACAATAATCTTGCAAGTTATGCAAGGCAAATGTATCGTCGATATCATTTGCTAATTTAACCTCAAATACCTTAGATGATTAAACATGCACCGATTAAATCGTGTCCGTTAATTACAATTTCAATCCGTTTAAATAATTAATTCATTAGCTACCTCACAATTGTAATGCAAGAATAACTTAGTCATGATTTTACTTAATCAAGCATCTTATTGAGTCCTATAACAACATAAACAAAATTTTAACAATTTTAGCAAACGAAACACAATCAACCTAACAAGAATTAAGTTCATGCTACATTGATTAAATTAACCATTCCAACAACATAAATATTCATATATATGTTCATCATAACAACAATAAAAATTAAAGAGATAGGGAACAAGAATTAGATTCAGTGTTTTTCCGTGGCTTGACTAGTTTGCTCCATTCTTCCTTCTCCATTGTCTTCGTCAACCAAGGTTGCTATGAACATTCAATTGCTGCTCCAAATGGCTGATGAATGCTCCTTTTCCAAGAGGAGAAATTGACAAGAGAGCAAGGGAATTTGGAATGGAAAAGAAGAAAGAAAGCGGAGAGAAGAGAAAAAAGATGTGAATGCTTGAGATGTGTTTTAAATGACCAGCCTAAGGGGGTTTTTATAGCTAAAGAGGGCTGCTAAAAATAGCTAAATTATCAGCAAAATAGCACTCCCTTGGCCGGCCACACATGTGGAAAGGTTGATAGTTTCAACTTTGCTAATTTAGGCTTGGGGCAAATTTATAAAGTCACCAATTCTGGAGGGGTTTGTTTGCAACTTGAAAAAGTCTTCAAGGGCCTCTTTGCAAGCTAAATAATTATCCAATAAGCTGATTTGGGTCAGCATATGGACAGTTTTGGGCTGTCCACTTCTTGGTCAGTTCGGTTCACTTGGTTCGGCTCGACTGGACCACTTTTTCATAATTAATTAATAATAATTTTTTTTAATCCAAATTAAATTGGATATAAATTAAAATTAATTATTTCATGAATCAATACACATAATTGGATCGACTTAGGCTAGAAATTAATTCGCCTTGATACTTCAAATTACTTCCCGATTTTGAACTTCTAGTAGTGTCTGCCGAGTTGTTTTTTTGCCCTTTGTTCAAATTTGTCGAAAAATGATCAAAATTAATTATAAAAATAATTTAAATTCAACATGTTCATAATTTAAGTGCAATTTAATTATTTTAGAAAAATTAAATTTAAGTGCAATTTAATTATTTTTGGATAAGAATTTTATCATAACTGCATGAATTTAAGTTAAAAAGGGCATAAAAAAGTGTGTATATTTTTGTGTTTCCAGTGTGTCACACATGGTCCGAGACGCGACTGTGTATATCAAGTCAGTGAGTTACATAAGTAGAGACACGGGCTGGGACACGGCCATGTGTCCCAACTTCAAAAGTCACATGGTTTGGGGTGTTCCACACGGCCTGGTGGCACGGCCGTGTGTCCCCTATTTTTGAAAATTTTCATATTTTCCTAAATTTCTAAACTTGTTTCAAATTAGTCCCTGATAGTTTTAAGATTATTTATTTAGTTCCTTAAGCTCGAATTAAGCCTCGTAAATGTTTGTTATTATTGTAATTCAATTACTTTGTGGTATTTGAGAAATTATATTGTAATGATCATGATTTTTACATGTTATTTCCGTTAACTTGTTGTATTTCAGTGACGGATATGGGTTAGGGGTGTTACATTGTCATCATGGCAAAGTATTGATCTTCTTTAATATCAGGTAAGATAAACAAATTATTAATGGACTTAGAAGTTAGGGATACCTTCTTCTTGTGAAAAAGAACTTGAGTATCATCCAGCTTAGTCAGATTAGCATAGAACTCTCAAACTAACTCCTTATTGGGCAATGATCGTGCATCACAAAAATAATTTCAATTGAGGGCATCAATTGCCTTTCAAATCGGCAAAGGCACAACCATCTTATCATTGCTTTCCAAGTTGAAACCTTTTTCTGGCATCATAGATTTATTCTTGAAGATGGAATCGAACCTTTCTTTCACTTCCTCATCTTGAACCACAATGGGATTTTCGGCAGAGGTCTTGGAAGATCTAGTTATTTTGTGAGACATGGTGATTTTTCCCGAAAAATAGGAAAAATTTCGGCAATGGATGAAACAAGGTGTTTTACGACGACGATAGGCTTGCGATAGCAATAAGCTAGGGTTTTACGATAATGAGGGGAATTTTGGGAGATTTTTCAGGATTTAGGAGGACGACTAAGAGGGAAAAGAATGAGTGGCTAGGGTTTAAGCTAATTGCTTGAAAGGTTGTGAAAAATATGGTGGTAGAGAGGGTTTATATAATGATGAATTAGGGCTAACTTGTAGCAAAATTTTAGCTACTTAAGTGACTTGGGCAGCATGTATAGATGGAGGGAAAAGTTGTAACAACCCTATTTTAGTGATATCGGAATAGTGGTTTCAAGACCACAAATCCGAGTCAGAAAGAAATTTATTTTAATATTATTGCATGGTCTACATTATATTAGGAATGACGTATAAAAATTTCGTTAAGAAAATTTTACTAATTTCATGTTTAATTGTAGAAAGGACCAAATTGCATAAAATGAAAAAGTTGAATTTCAGTGGCTAGAAGGATTAAATAGCTATGTAATTAAAAATTTGAGGTCCTTATAAGGAAAATAGACCATTAAGAGAAATTAATACACATTTATGATGATTCATCCATGGAAAATTAGAAAAAGAAAAGGACTAAATTTGAAATTGAATTAATTAAAGATGGAAATAAGCTAATATCATATTAGTTCATCATCTTACCCAAATTAAAATACATGGAAACCCTAGCTAAGAGAAAGTGAGTTCAAGCAAGTTGTTTTGGCTCAAATAGGTATGAATTATTGCCCCGTTTTTAGTAATTTTTATATTTTTGATATCTTAGTAACCTAATTTACCTATTTTGGGGATTAATTTGTAAAGTTATCAAAGTGTAAACTTTTTTTTTTCATGGATGAGTATGCTGAAATTTTGAAATTTATGGTAGAAAATGAAAAGTTGTTGATAGAAAAACTGTAACACCCCTTACTCGAGTTTCAAAACTAGAACCGGGTTTGAGGCATTACCTAACTTACCTCGCTTAAACATCTCACATTAAGCTAAGAAAATTTCGTTTAAACCCCTCACTTTCTTATTCTCGACCTTTGTGACCCTAAACATACCTCTGAGAGGTTTGTGGATTTAACCGGGAACTTTCATGAACCTGGAAAACCATTCATCAAAACAGGGGCCACACTCCCATTTTGATCTAGGGACACGCCCGTGTGCCCCTAAGACATGCCCGTGTTCAACACCCATGGTCGACACTGACTTATTTCACAAAGCCAGACACAGGCCTGTGTCCCTAGCCCGTGTCCGTCACACGGCCTCGACACGCCCGTGTCTTATCCCGTGTGCCAAAACCTTAGCATTCTGTTTATGACATCATCACTTCACTATGACCACACAGCCAAGGCACAGCCCGTGTCCTTAGACCGTGTGTCGAATTAAATTACACATTTAATGTGCAAACTTCACACGGCCTGGGCACACACCCATGTTCTAGGCCGTGCCTCTCACACGGCCGTGTCTCTGCCCGTGTGTTTACTACAAAGCTTACTGGCTTGTAAAATTTTCATGCAGGGGACACACGGCCTAGTCACACACCCATGGGACTGACAGTGTGCCACACACGGCCTAGATAGACGCCCGTGTGCCTACCTGTGTGGACGAGAGCAAGGCTATTTACCAAGCTCTTTTCATCCTTCTAACTCACACAACATGAATCCATTCAACATATCACTAAACAACTCAGATTTTGCAATATATATATCCATGAATAACTTCATCTTTTCATATATATATATATATATAACAAAAAGCCAACAAATATGGCTATATACACAAGAGTTCTCATTAAAGGGGCCAACAAACTCTTGGACAAAATAACAAAACAATGTACCTAGTCTAGCCCCTATACATGCCATACTCTAAAAGCACTAAGTCTAGATATACTGAGATGAGCTGATAGTGTAGGCGATCTTCCAATTATCTTCGTATCTCGACTCGGCTCTTTAACTCTATGAGACAAAGGGAAAAAAAAGGGGAGTAAGCTTTGAGCTTAGTAAGTTTACATGTAAACAAATAACATTATAGTATGTGTTAAACAATTAAATAGCATCACATACTAAACAAGTAGAATCCATATTCATAATCATGCTTACTCATTTCCTCCCTTACCACATCCCAACCATATCACAAGCTTAATGCTCACCTTCATTAACATGCTTCCCTGCACTTAGCGCCACAATGTCACATAATACATCACATCATAGTTTCTTAATAAACCATTCATAATACAATCACTCGGTGGTCTCACACTTAGCCCACCATCAGTCTTTAACAGGGTGGTATCACACATAGCCCACCAAAAAGGATAATTACGGTGGTATCGCACATAGCCGACCAAAATTATTATAAATGATGGTATCGTACACAGCCCATCGTAGTTGCATAATAAGGTGGTATCGCACTTAGCCCAACGTCAAGTGTTGTTATTACACATTTACATATCTATTTCATCATTCATACGAAAACTATTCAATAGCTACCAAATTCAATCCACTTGATTCATACATGTTCTCAATCATGCCATGCACCAATTAGTAACAACAATGTGCACATAAAATGTATCGTTTACACATAAACTTACCTCAGTGCAAAACGTTTCAATCTGCGGTTTAATCCATAACCTTGTCTTTTCCTCGGTCAAGGTAAACTCTACGCTCTTCTTGATCTATAACAATAAAATTCACCCATTTAGATCATTCTATGATCATAATGCATCACAATCTACACTTAGGCAAAAATGACCATTTTTCCCTTGTACTATGGCAAAATTATGATTTTGCCCCTAGGCTCGTAAATCATTTTCAACTTATTTTCTCAATAAACAAGCCTAGCTGATTTATTTCTCTTACAACTACACACAATTCCAACTATTTCATGCTTTATGACACAAATTCAATCTTTGCATTCAAGTCCTAGTTAGGTGTTTCCATGCTAACACGTTTCACAAAAGTTGTTTCCCATCTCCCTAACATTCATTTTCTTCCATAAAAACTCAGCTAACAACATAACCATTCTCATGCAAAGTCCCTAGACTTTCAGCCATATCACAAATTAGTCCCCTCATTAGCTAGCTTAAGCTTTAAGGACTCTAAAAGTGCAAAAATTATCAAATAACACCACCAAAATCACTTACTTGTAAGGAGATATCTTGGCTAAAATTTTAAAGCTTCCAAAACCCCTCTAAGCTTAAAATATTTGGTGGAGATGAAGAGTGAATAGTGAAAGATGATAGTTTTTCTTTTTACCATATTTTATTCATCTTTTCTCACCTAATTCACCCAATTTTGACGAAATATTAAATGCTCTTGTCCCCCTATACCATATGGCTGGACAACACTCAACTATTGGCCTAATTGCACTTTAAGGACCTCTAATCTAGTAATATATGGCTATTGGACACCTCTACCTTGAAAAATAGAACTTTCGCACTTTATGCAATTTAGTCCTTTTTCACAATTAAGCATGCTATTGCTCAAATTAAAACACCAAAATTTTCACATAGCCATATATTAATACCATAACACATAAAATAATATGAAAATAATTTTTTTCTAACCTCGGATTAGTGATCTCGAGATCACTATTTCGACTAGCCCTAAAATCGGGCTGTTAGAACTCTCCCCTCCTTTAGATATTTTCGCCCTCGAAAATCTTACTGGTAAAAAGGTTTGGATATTGTTCTCTCATGGCTTCTTCCAGTTCCCTTGTAGCCTTTTCTACACCGTGTTTTTGCCATAAAACTTTTACTAAGGCTATGTCCTTATTACTTAGCTGTTTCACCTCTCGAGCCATAATCTTAATTGGCTCCTTTTCATAAGACATGTCCGGTCTTATCTTAATTTTTGTTGGAGGAATCACAGGCAAAGGATCAGAACGATATTGCCGCAACATCGATACATGAAACAAGTTGTGTATTTTCTCTAACTCTACCAGCAAAGCCAACCGATATGCCACTGGTCCAATCCTTTCGGTAACCTCATACGGCCCTATGAATCGCGGACTTAATTTCCCCTTTCGACCAAATCTTAATATTTTCTTCCACGGTGACACTTTTAGAAATACTTTGTCGCCCACATGAAACTCAATTTCTTTTCTTTTCAAATTTGCGCACGACTTTTTTCGGTCTATCCCAGATCACTTTTGTAACACCCCAAACCCGGCCCATACGTTTCGACCGGATCTGGTATGCTACGGGTTGTACGTTGAAAACTTTTGCCTTGTTGGTTTTGGAAATCGTAAGTTAATTAGACAATATTTGAATAAATAAGTGACATTAAAAAAACATTGTATTATTATTATTTCGTAAAATTAAACCTTTGACATAATTTCATAAGTTGCAAATATTAAAAACTACCTAGGCGAATATAAACTATGAGGCCTTATTACCTAAATATTCCCAAAATGAAACTTAAAGGAAAAACCAAAAATAATCTATAGAAATAGAAGCTTGATGGCCCCTCGAGTCCGTCTCGGCTCCCATGTCCACGATCTACTGCTCATCTGAAAAGTTAGGGAAAATAAAGGGGTGCTTCACCAAGACTCAGTGTGCAAATCCCGAAAACACATAAAAGCTCGGGCCCACAAACACATTATGGGCCCTGGCCCATTCATAAAGGGAACAATCATAATCACATGACAGATAATAGATGATGAATAGCCTAACCCATCCTAGAATTCCATCCTCTACACACCAACCCGTACCAACCATCACACCTGGGGATTTCTACAATTAACCCTCCATCTGCTACACACCATAACAACAACAACAGATCGCTTTGTCTTAAAGACCGATCATCAGTGTGACCTATGTGGCAAAGCCACCGATCGCCATGCGACCTTAATAATACATCATAGCATTTCGACAATGAGTCGTCATGTATAAAGACCGATCACTATGTGACCTATGTGGCAAAGCCACCGATCGCTATGCGACCTTCTTCCCCTTCATCATTTCAGTATCCCACCCCATGCTTACACACATAAAGAAAACATCATACAGGCTTTTATATATAAATATATCGATACACATAGAGATTTCTATGATTACGTACCTAGCATCCTTGCCTAACCCTTTTAGGGTTTTATTCGACTGTCTACACAGCCACTTTTCGGCTTTTTAGCCCATAACACATAAAACACAGTTAAAGAGTGTGTTAGAGATCTACACACCTGATGACCGTTAGAACGAGACCCTCTAAGTCGACGCTATCCATAGCCAACACCACTACTATCTTGAAATCCCAAAAAATGATATGAGATTCAGGGACTAGTGTTTCCGACTTTTAGATCTAAGAGATCTACTTCAATTCCCGAATGTCGCCCAACAAGAGAATACATAAAATCATTAAACCATTAGCTTTTCGGCTTTCTCTTCCAAAAACCGAAAGAGATCTTAAGGAATAACAAGAGTTGACACTCACCTTTTTAGAGAAGATTCGGCTCCTCCCAGAGGATTCTGGCTTTTTGCAAAAATCAGAAAGATAAGATGATTTGAAGAAATCTATAGAGATTCGGCTTTTAAATAAAGAAATCGGTAGGAAGAAGAAAAGAGAATTTCGGCAGACTGGGGTAGGTTCAGCCTTAACAAGTATCAAAAGAAATATAAAAAAAGGATTATGAGGTTTCAGCTTTTTAGAAGGAAGAAGAGAAAAGAATAATGGAGTTTTCGGCTTTTAGAAGAAAGAAGAGAAAAGAATAATGGAGTTTTTCGGCTTTTAGAAGAAAGAAGAGAAAAGAATAATGGAGTTTTCGGCTTTTAGAAGAAAGAATAGAAAGAAAAGATGGAAACCCTAAATGCCAAAAAATAAAGAAGAGAACCCTCACCTGACTATTTAAAGTTTCCTCCCCCTCAGAGTTTGAAATTCGGCCATCACTGTGACCAGCAAATAGAACCCTAAATTTCCTCCTTTATCTTCCATATTATCAACTATAATATCTATATTATCCCTTTTACATAAATCCTTCTATTTTTGAGCCTTGTTGCCGTCCACTCTACCTAACCCTAATGCCGAAATTTAGCTAACTTAAATTAAAAGAATTGGGCTCCATAAAACTTAAATTTGGGCCCTTACTCCTTTGTGTGGTGTCACCTCCTTGCTCCCAAAGTGAGGCCACTGACCACTGCGCCACAAGCCCATTTTGATATTTTAAACATAGATACCACCCTTTTAAACCTTATAGTGCCCAAACACAAATTCCACCAAGGCCTTGATCACATCCTGAGCCCAATTTGGACCCCTAACAGTTAAATTAACACATTACACCTGTTCTCTCATTAAACGCATAGGCCCAAAAATTCAGGATGTTACAGTTCTACCCCCCTTAAAGAAATTTCGTCCTCAAAATTTCCAATTAACTATTAATCGTACTACCCAAGTCTCACCACTATGCTTTCGCTGCGCACTCTAATTTAATAATATATAAATATTGCACACATACAGTTTCTATACCCAAAAATATAGCATCCACACAAAACATACCCGGCTTAATTGTGATTGAACAATCCTGAGCCTTATGCTCCTCAGACCCGCATCTTAAACACGTTCCTGACTTCCTCCAACATTCACCCGGATGACGCCTTCTGCAATATTCGCAAACCCAAAAGTTTGGACGTACCTTAACATCCTTCACAGAGCGCGACTGCAACCTTAGAAAATTACGATCTCTTTTTTTCTTACAGTCCACGCACCCAAACCGAAGTGTTTCACCGATTTCTTTAACCTTCTTTAGTATCTCCCTAACTCACTGAGTCGGCACATCAGTCCTAACACTTCCACAGCCTAGGCCGTGGCCTCTTCTTCCTCTTCTAGCGCTCATCGTTGATTCTCGTATTATCTGAATTAGAAATTTTATGAATTATTAATTTCTTTCACTGCTTAACCACGAACAATCTTATGGAAAGTAGTTTTAAAAGTGGTTCTTTCGAATTCGAACCTATCTACAGTTTCAGTCTAAAGTTTATCTCCTAATTCTAGAAACCGCATACATTCAACCATCACATATCAACATACAAATAGCATCCATGCACACACATTCATCGCATAAGGGTTTTTTTTTTTCATCATTTCTCTACTCGGGGTATTTCCGTAGTTTTGCCCTATAGGGTATTTTGTAGTTTCCTCAAAATAGGGTATATTGGTATTTTTTTATATAAAGTAAGGGTACGTTGGAAAATTTAATTTTGCAAACCGGGTTACTTTTGTAAATCTAGGGGTTTTCGAGTAAATTTGCAAAACATGAGTATTTTATAAAGTCACGATTGTTTTGAAAATTTTCACAAACCAAGGGTATTTTGGAAATTTTGCCAACTGGAGTATTTCGATAATTCTCACGAATTTTGGTGGTTTTACAGTTCTGGGGTATTCTGGGAAATTTTTACAAATCAGGGGTAATTTAGTAATTTTACAGAATAGGATGGCTGGTCCCTTTCAGGTTTTAATTATAGGTTTTGGCCCGTCAAAAATCCTCGTGGCTAAGGTGAATAGCCACTACGCACCAGGTAAGATTCCAGCGAAGAGGAGGTGAGTCACTAGGACTGCTTAAGTACCAAGCTCTCCCTGAATCCAATCCTAGACATGTGTATGCCTGTTGCCACACCCTAACCCAGCGATTTGCTCACAGGTTTGTTTAGTTGGATTAAGTTTTATGGATTTGAAGAGTTGTTTAACTAAGTCTAAGGTCCATCAATACTATCATACTAGTCTACGTCCATAAAGCCCATCAACCCAACAAATATATCACATCAAGAGTTAGAATACTTATCTGCGTGGATCGGGTGCCGGTACACTCGAAGGCCATATCTTCTTCCAGATTTTTTTCAAATCCACATCAACTTTTCAAAACATTTCTAAACCCATTTCACAGCCCGAGTTTTGAACTGGGCTCTGATACCAAAATATAACACCCCAAACCCGGCCCATACATTTCGACCGAATCTGGTATGCTACGGGTTGTACGTTGAAAACTTTTGCCTTGTTGGTTTTGGAAATCGTAAGTTAATTAGACAATATTTGAATAAATAAGTTACATAAAAAAAAACCTTGTATTATTATTATTTCATAAAATTAAACCTTTGACATAGTTTCATAAGTTGCAAATATTAAAAACTACCTAGGCGAATATAAACTATGGGGCCTTATTACCTAAATATTCCCAAAATGGAACTTAAAGGAAAAACCAAAAATAATCTATAGAAATAGAAACTTGATGGCCCCTCGAGTCCGTCCCGGCTCCCATGTCCATGATCTACTGCTCATCTAAAACGTTAGGGAAAATAAAGGGGTGAGTCACCAAGACTCAGTGTGCAAATCCCGAAAACACATAAAAGGCTCGGGCCCACAAACACATTATGGGCCGTGGCCCATTCATAAAGGCAACAATCATAATCACATGACAGATAATAGATGATGAATAACCCAACCCATCCTAGAATTCCATCCTCTACACACCAACCCGTACCAACCATCACACCTTGGGGATTTCTACAATCAACCCTCCATCCGCTACACACCATAACAACAGCCGTACTGCCTGTCTTAAAGACCGATCACTGTTTGACCTATGTGGCAAAGCCACTGATCGCCATGCGACCTTAATAATACATCGTAGCATTTCGACAGCTGAGCTGCCTGTCATAAAGACCAATCACTATGTGACCTATGTGGCAAAGCCACCGATCACTATGCGACCTTCTTCCCCTTCATCATTTCAGTATCCCACCCCATGCATACACACATAAAGAAAACATCATACAGGCTTTTATATATATATTGATACACATAGAGATTTCTATTATTACGTACCTGGCATCCTTGCCTAACTCTTTTAGGGTTTTATTCGACTGTCTACACAGCCACTTTCTGGCTTTTTAGCCCATAACACATAAAATACAATTAAAGAGTGTGTTAGAGATCTACACACCTGATTACTGTTAGAACGAGACCCTCTAAGTCGACGCTATCTGTATCCAACACCACCGCTATCTTGAAATCCCAAAAAGTGATATGAGATTCAGGGACTAGTGTTTCCGGCTTTTAGATCTAAGAGATATACTTCAATTCCCGAATGTCGCCCAACAAGAGAATACATAAAATCATTAAACCATTAGCTTTTCGGCTTTGTCTTCCAAAAACCGAAAGAGATCTTAAGGAATAACAAGAGTCGACACTCACCTTACTAGAGAAGATTTGGCTACTCCCAGTGGATTCCGACTTCTTGCAAAAATCAGGAAGAGAAGATGATTTGAAGAAATCTATAGAGATTCGACTTTTAAATAAAGAAATCGGCAGAAAGAAGAAAAGAGAATTTTGACAGACTGGGGGTAGGTTCGACCTTAACAAGGATCAAAAGAAATATAGAAAAAGGATTATGAGGTTTCGACTTTTTAGAAGGAAGAAGAGAAAAGAATAATGGAGTTTTCGGCTTTTAGAAGAAAGAAGAGAAAGAAAAGATAGAAACCCTAAATGCCGAAAAATAAAAAAGGGAACCCTCACCTGACTATTTAAAGTTTCCTCCCCCTCAGAGTTTGAAATTCGGCCATCACTGTGACCAGCAGATAGAACCCTAAATTTCCTCCCTTATCTTCCATATTATGAATTATAATATCTACATTATCCCTTTTACATAAATTCTCCTATTTTTGAGCCTTGTTGCCGTCCACTCTACCTAACCCTAATGCGAAAATTTAGCTAACTTAAATTAAAAGAATTGGGCTCCATAAAACTTAAATTTGGGCCCCTTACTCCCTTGTGTGGCGTCACTGACCATTGGGCCACATGCCCATTTTGATATTTTAAACATAGATACCATCCTTTTAAACCTTATAGTGGCTAAATACAAATTTCACCAAGGCCTTGACCACATCCTGAGCCCAATTTGGACCCCTATCAATTAAATTAACACATTACGCCTGTTCTCCCATTAAACGCATAGGCCCAAAAATTCAGGATGTTACAACTTTTATTTTCTCCTCAATTTCTTTAACTAGATCGACCCCATGAATTTGCTTCTCACTAAGCTCGGTCCAATACAAAGGAGTCCGACACTTATGACCGTAGAAGGCTTCATACGGTGCCATCCGTATACTCGCCTGATAACTGTTGTTGTATGGAAATTCGACCAATGGTAGGTATCTTTCCCAACTACCTTCAAATTCTAACACACAACATCGGAGCATATCCTCAAGAACTTGAATCACTCTTTTAGATTGGCCGTCAGCCTGAGGATGAAATGTAGTACTAAAATTCAACCTTGTTCCAAAGGCCTCTTGCAACTTCTTCCAAAACCTCTAAGTGAATCTCGGATCTCTATCTGAGATAATAGATACAGGCACTCCATGTAATCCCACCACCTCAGCTATGTATAACTCGGCCAACTTATCCAGTGAATAATCAACACGCACTGGTAAAAAGTGAGCGGACTTTGTTAGTCTATCAACAATAACCCACACAACATCTTTCTTTCTCGGGGTCATAGGTAGCCCCGTCACAAAATCCATAGTGATCCGATCCCACTTCTACTCAGGAACCATCACCAACTGAAGTGATCCTAAGGTACATGATGCTCAGCTTTCACTTGTTGACAAATTAGACATCTTGTTACAAACTCAAAGATGTCTCTTTTCATACCCGACCACCAATAAAATTTCTTCAGATCATTGTACATTTTCGTACTGTCCGGATGTACTGACAAATAACCACCATGTCCTCCATTTAATATCTTCCGGATCAATTCATCATCCTTAGGTACACAAATCCTATCATGAAACATCAAACAACCATCCGAACTCACCCGAAAATTAGAATCATTTCCCGACTCACATTTAGCTCTCTTAGCTTGCATCTCACTATCATTCTTTTGAGCTTCACGTATTTTTTGAATAAATAGTGGTCTAGCTTTAACTCAGCCAATATAGTACCATCATCAGACAATGCCAAGCTCGTGCTCATGGCTCTCAAAGCATACAAGGATTTCCTAATCAGGGCATCAACAACCACATTCGCTTTTCCCGAATGGTAATCGATTACTAGCTCATAGTCCTTTAATAATTCGAGCCACCGCTATTGTCACAAATTCAAATCCTTTTGGTCCATCAAGTACTTCAAACTCTTATGATCTGTGAAGATTCGGCACCTCTCACCATACAAATAATGTCACCAAATCTTTAATACGAAAATAATCGCAGCCAACTCAAAATCATGAGTCGGATAATTCTTCTCATACGATTTTAGCTGCCTCGAGGCGTAAGCGACTACCTTACCCTCTTGCATCAACACACAACCGAGACCATTTAACGACGCGTCACTGTAGACTACAAACTCTTTCCTCGATTTTGGTTGAATCAACACCAGCGCCTCAGTCAGCAATGTTTTCAATCTCCCGAAACTCTGTTGACATTTCTCAGTCCATTCAAGCTTAACATCTTTATGCAACAGCTTCGTCATCCTGGTAGAAATCATAGAAAATCCCATTACGAATCATCTATAGTACCCCGCTAAACCAAAAAAGCTTCTGACTTCTGACACATTTCTTGGCGGTTTCCACTCTACAGTAGCTGAAATCTTACTTGGGTCAACTCTAATACCATCACCCGACACAATGTGTCCTAGGAATCTAACCTCTCGGAGCCAAAACTCACTCTTACTAAATTTAGCATACAACTGCTTGTTTCTTAAAGTCTGTAAGACAATTCTCAGATGTTCCGCATGATCACTCTCATCTTGAGAATAAATCAATATGTGATCAATAAAGACAACCACAAACTTGTCCAAATACGGTCGGAACTTTATTAAATTCATAAAAATTGCAGGAGCATTCGTTAAATCGAACGATATGACCAAAAACTCATAATGGCCATACCTCGTCTAAAATGTAGTTTTTGGTACATCTTGCTCTTTAACCCTCAACTGGTAATAACCAGACCTTAAGTCTATCTTGGAGAACACCGTAGCTCCTTTTAGTTGATCAAATAGATGAATCAGTTTATTTCGGCACATGGAAGTGTGGTTTGGCCGTGTGTCCCCTACATCTTAAAATTTGAGAAACATAATGCCTCAAATTGTACACACGGGCAGAGACACGGATGTCTGTCTCAGTCGTGTATGCCGCATGGCTTAGCACATGGGCGTGTGACTTGGTCGTATGACCCCTGTACTTAATTTTTGAAAATTAAGTTGTCCACACAGCCTAGCACACGGGCTTGTAGCTGGCCATGTGACCCAAGTTAGAGAGTTACATGAGTATAGACACGGGCTGGGACATGGTCGTGTACCTCACATTGAATGCCCACACGGCCTGACCACATGGGTGTGTGTCCCCTGTACCTTGGAAATTTTTTTTTGAAATTTTACAAAAAATTTCCTAAGTTTCTGGTTTAGTCCTGACTTGTTTCAAATGCATAAATTGGACCTCTAGGGTTCGTTTAAGGGATAGTATGATTGAATATGATTGGTTTCGAATATGAATAGTAAATAACATGAATTAATTGTATTTGTTCTATAAACTTCGGTAAGGCTCTATAACCCTATTTCAGCGATGGATATGGGTTAAGGGTGTTACAAAAGTGGTGAAAAAATTAGGGTTTGGGGAACCCTTATGGACAACAATGTGGGTGAATTTCTCCTCTTTGCTATTTCAGGCCTTGAGCTCACACTGTATTTACAAACTAGATTGGTTAAGATAAAATAAACTGATTAGTACTTAGGCCAAATTGACCCCCTTATTGAACATAAAATTAAAATTAAAAATTAAAATGGAAATGAAAATTTCTTTTAGGCTACTTAGAAAATTTCTTCTCAAAAATTTACATCAAATAAAATTTCTTGGAAAGGTTAGAGGGGTCAAAATTGGTCTCGCTTAAGTTCCAATCTACTTAGACAGAATTTATTTGAAGTACTAATTCAAGAAAAATAATTCCTAAGCATGTCATTTATTCAAATGAGAGAGAAAAGAAAAAAAAAACTTAAAATAAATTAACAACAGAGAGAGTGAAGAGGACTCCTTCAATGTTATTGATGATTGTCATTGATAAAGGCGATGTCGAACGACTATTTATTTAATATTTGCTCGAAAAATAGTAGCAGGAAATGGTCTTTCTTGTAACACCCCAAACCCGGCCCAAAACACCACGGCTGAATTCGAAATGTTACTGGGGAAAATGGTTGAAAAGAGTTCTGTTTTGAAGGAGAAAAAAAATTAGTTTTAAGTTCTAAATCAAAT
This sequence comes from Gossypium bickii, assembly GCA_025503065.1. Lineage (NCBI taxonomy): Eukaryota > Viridiplantae > Streptophyta > Magnoliopsida > Malvales > Malvaceae > Gossypium > Gossypium bickii. Next base: position 104,830,262 of record CP106715.1, read on the forward strand.
ACTTCGTTTAAGAGGGGTTTCTCGCTTAAAATTAACAATTTGTCGATGAATAAAAATTTCGGATTGTACAAAGTTCAAGTCGTTATTCATGTTTGAGTTTCAAGAAAACGATTGTTTATAAGCTATCCAAAATTTACACAAAACTTCATTTGTTACTCTCATGTTATAAATATCTTAAAACCACTTTTAATTAATTAACCAATAATAAGTCCGAGTTAAACCATAATATCTCAAAACATTTAAAACGACCTTATTACAATAATAATATCCCAAAAAGTAATTAAAAGTTTATAATGTACTTAGAAATAAAAACAGGTTCTGCATGGCCACCTCGGATCCACTCTAGCCCGGTCCAAAGAGCTACGAATTACCTACATTGTTTGAAAAACAAGGTGAGTCACCAGACTCAGTGTGCAATTAAACCACATGATTCCACAAATGGGCTTGACCCCAAATCCACATCAAACCACATACCACGCATAATGATGTAATATGTTAACCCAACCCAACCTAGTATCCAACCGCTACTCACCACCCGTATATCCATCCACCACACGCCTGGGGATTACTAAATTGACCCTCCATCCATTACACACCTCTTTGGCAGTCAATGCCGTCGGCACACTGCTCAAAGTCCACTTAGTGGTCTAGCCAGTGATCCACGTGATTAATTCACAATATCCATGATGAGACTCAAGGTCATCATCAATCCACAATGAGGCTCGAGGCCGTCATTAATCGTGATGGAGTCACCCACGTACATAAATGTACACACTTCCCCTTTATTCAATATATCCCGAACCCCATGCACATGCAACATAATATAATGATATGGCAATATAACATATGAACATACCAGATATGCATATATGACATGCTTACATAGATCCACAATTATTAACCACAACCTCAACATAGGTAGTTTACTAACCTGATTATCAGATTACCCAATATGGGTAATAACACCACCACAGCCACTGTTTCGGCTACCAAACACAACACATACATTTAAATTAAAGCAAATAAAAAAATAGTGTGTTAATTACACACCTGATAACTCGCAATACCACGCCCTCTATGTCGACACTGTCACTAATTGACACTACCGCTATTTGCCTACGATCCTGCTCCGAAGCTAGCCCACACCCCGGTGGCCAATCCCGAACTCCTGAAATTGACCGCTTCTTGAATTTAGGGGTAGGGACTACGTGCCCAACCCCTTTCTCTCCTTGGCTGATACTCGAATCCATCAACAAAATCTTTGGTTAGAAGACTCGGGTTAAAACATTAAATCAGATCTTATACAAACTAAATAATATCCTAATCGAACATCCTTACCTGAAATTGACAAAACCAGGAGAGTCTATCCCTGAACCAAGAGATTGTCGAAATCCCTACATGAATCAATGTCAGATTCGGCCTAACACTTATGGATAAAAGAAGTGGCCTTTGACCGAACGTTATATCTTCTTACCTTGATTGATCGAATCCCGAAAGATCACTATCACCCTCCTTAACGCTGGCTTCAAACAGAAAAGACACAAAGTTAAGGCCTTTATCAAGATTCGGCCACACTCAAGAACCAAAACTAGGCTTTTAGTTTCGGCAACCAGAGAAAGAAAAGAGAAATATTAAAAAGAATAACGAACCCTTACCACTACCACTAACCCGACTGAGAAAATTGATAGGAGATGAATGACAACACCCCCTCTACAGGCTTTGTCAGATTCGGCCAAGAGATATAACTTGAGAAATAACCACAATAGAAGAAGAAAAGAAAGAGTAGAAACGAAAAAGAAGGGAATGATGGTGAATAGAAGGTTCGGCCAAGGTTCTAATGACTAGGAGGGTTATTCGGCTTTTGAGATTGAGGTGATTGGTGGAAAAGAAGAAGAAGAAGAAGAGAGGGTTGAGGTTTATGAAATTTCGGCTATGGTGAAGGTGAAGGGTATATTTCGGCTTTTAGAGAGTGAATAGTAAAGAGAAGAAAGAGTTGCAAAGAGAAAAGCAAAATGCACAAATGGTCTCTCACTTTCGGCTTTTGGTCATATGGGGAGAAAATAATTGAAGAGCCTTTGACAACACTTTCGGCACAAGACTAGAGAAGGGAGAAAACACAAAAGATGCACACTACAGCCACTAAGCAAATTCGGCACCTACCCCCTATCATGACCGAAAATGCCACCCCCTTAGAACCCCATAATCGGCCAACTCTCACACCCCTCTCCACATCCCTTGTTTCACTCCTAACTTTCCTCCCCTTCACTCATTCAAACAGGTTTGAATGATTCAAACTTTCCACCTTACTCCCCACCACTCATTCAAAATATTTGACCCAATCAAACTTCCACCTTTCAAGTGCCATTGCTGAATCTACTACCTCCCCTCTCAGACGCAAAATACAACCCAAAATGCTGCCCATGTTGCTCGAACCTCCTACCTCTTGGAGCTCCCCTTGATGCAACCCCCCTGCACTCAAAATGACGCCTCCTTGCCACTCCACCACTCCACTTGTTGTGTCACTAAACACCACATTTAATCCCTTAAGGCCTAGCTCCCCTAGCTCTCCCCTTCACAGCTTTAACCAAAAATTTCACTAAGGCTTAGACTTAACCCCAAGGTTTCCTGAAGCCCCCAACCACACTCAAACAGTCATGCATCATACAAGAACACACAGATTCAAGATATATGCAGGACCCCTAAATCCCGGACGTTACATTTCTGTTTCGCTTTGCTAGATTTTCTATCATTCGTACACATCTACCTACCCATAATTGTCCTAAACAAAATCAACTCATTTTCTGTTATACCTTCTTTCTTTGGTACAAGTCCCACCCACTGAATGCTATAGATGGGATTTATGATCCTTGCGTTTAACCATTGAGACTCAAGTTTCCCAAGATCAAATACTTGAGATTGAAATAACTCTTCTGTCCCTTGACGTATCCCTTTTCAATATTTGCAATAGTCCACTCGATATCTTTCTTATTTCTTTTCAAAATAGTTAAGTTTAACTCGGTTGACTCTTCTCTTGATGGGTTGGGTTGCTTGTACTCATGTGATGATAGCCTTAATGGCTTGAACTAAACTTTTGAACTGAATTCTTCCAAGTTAGTTTCCAAACATGTGTCATCCTCATCTCGATGTGAGGAGTCGTATGAAATACCTTCCAATGGATTATTGGGAATGAATGGATCTTCCATGGAGACAGTAAAGTAATCTTTTACTTCATCATGAGATCTTAGGGTTTTGTGTACATAAAAGGTTACTTGTTTATTTGAACTTGCATGGTGAGTTTACCTTTTTGTACATCGATTCTCGTTCTTCCAGTTTCCAAGAAAGGTCTTCCTAGGATGATTGGTACTCCTTTATCTGCTCAAAATTTAAGATAATAAAGTTAGCAGGAAATATGAATTTATCAACACGAACCAAGACATCCTCGATCTTTCCTTCGGGGTATGTTAAAGATTGATCCACCAATTGAAGTGTAATTGTAGTTGGTTTGGCGTTACCAATGCCTAATCATTTAAACACAGATGTAGGTATTAAGTTGATACTCAATCCCAAATCGCACAAAGTCTTACCATAATAAGATTCTCCAATATTGCAATGTGTGATGAAATTCCTGGATCTTTCAACTGAGGAGGCAACTAGTTTTTCTGAAAAAATAGGCTACATTCTGTAGTCAGGACTATAGTTTCAATTCCATAAACCTTCTCTTTTTAGATAGAAATTCCTTTATAGCTTTCACATAGTTCAGCATTTGCTCCAAAGCTTCTACCAATGAGATTTTGATACGTAGCTGTTTCAATACATCCAACATTCTCGTATATTGTGTGTCATGTTTATGTTACTGGAGTCTTTAAGGATATGGAGGTTGTGGAACTTTGGCTTGGATTGGACAACTCTTCCAAGGTAATATTTCTACATCTAATGAAGAGATTAGCTTATCAACATTCAGTAGTTTAGATTTTACCTTTCCAGAATTTGCAAAATTTGGCTTTTCTAGTGCAGGAATTTCAAATGTGGGTTGATTTTCCTCTTTCGGGGAGGTTCATCTTCAACCTCAACCTTATTGGGTTCAAAAGTTCTTCTGCTTTGTAAATTGACCGCTTTGCAATTCTCCTTGCTCGATTTTCTTAGGTTCTCCATGTCACTAGGCAAAGCTCCTTGTGGTCTATTTTGAAGTTCGTTGGCTAGCTGCCCCATCTGGTTCTCCAAATTTCTCAAAGTTTCATCATTCTTCGCCATGTATGCTCTTAATAATTTCTTAAGATTATTAGAAGACTCAGCTAATAGAGGATTTTTCATGCTGCTTGTTACAACACCTTGGGGTTTGCTTCTAAGCTCATTAACTAATTGTCCCACTTGATTTTCCAGATTCTCCAATATTGTTGCTTGGCCTTGAATCAAGGCATCATTTTTAACAATGTATGCCTTCAACAAATTCTCCAAATTATTTGAAGGTTCAACTTGCGGTAGGTTTTGAACTTGGTGATTGAAACCAAGAGGTTGATTTGATCTATACTATTGGTAGTGGATTGGTGGCTAAGTTGCAACATGATTTAAATCATTAATAGTAAACTATTTCAACATTAAGAGATAGATGATACCTGAGCTGAGAGTGAAGTAAGGACGTTTACTTTATGCACTCTGACTACTCGTCTTCCTGGAGCTGCTTGATTTGTCAGCCACTGGTAATTATTATTGGCTATTCTCTCGATGATTTTGTAAGCCTCATTATAAGACTTCGACAAGAGAGAACCATTTGTAGAAGCATCTATCACCAATCTTGTGTGTAAGTTGAGACCATTATAGAATGTCTCCAACTAGATACAATGTGGAATCCCGTGATGAGGGCATCTACGTAGTAACTCATTGAATCTTTCCCGCGCCTCATATAAGGACTTGTCATCCAATTATTGAAAAGTAGTGATCTCATTCCGCAAATTAGCATTTTTGCTAGGTGGGAAATACTTTACCAGAAAGCATTCAACTAATTCTTGCCAAGTAGAAATTAAGTTGGATGGTAATAAATTAAGCCATACTAGTGCTCAATCTCGCAACGAGTATGGAAACAACTTCAACTTCAATCTCAATGCATCTTTAATTACACCGATTATCTTGAAGGAATCACTCACCTCCATAAATAATCGAAGGTGAAAATGTGGATCTTCTGTGGGAATTCCACTGGCCTATTGATTGAAGCATAAGAAACATCATAGACTTCAATTCAAACTGCGGTGCCTCAATCTTTGATCTTCTAATTCCTGGATTTAGTTTGTTAAGAAGTGGCACGACATACTGTCTTATGGGTTGATCCCTATCATCAACAATAAGGATTGGATTTCGAGCATTAGCGGCTCTATTCCCTTAATCATCATTTTGATTCTCAAGGTCAATTTTTGTGGCTTCTCTTCGGGCTAATCTTTCTCATTTTCTTTTCTAAATGCCCATTCGATTTCAGAGTCTACAAGGGGTAAATCGATGATTTGATCTATGCTCATGGCGACTTGAAAAGAAAATCACAAAAAACTAAAGAATAAAATAATAATAATAAAGGGAAAGAGAAAAAAAAACTAAAGAATTTATTAGCAAAGTTAGAAATTAAATAAAAATAAAGTAAAAACCAAATTGCAAAAAAAGATTCCAAAAAAATGATTAAGGCAACAATCCTATGCAATTTGATAAACCACAATAGTAACATATTTTAAGCCCACATTTAGCATGCTTTTGGATGATTTAAGCCTTGAATTGTGTAAATTGGTATTCTTAATCCTTTAATTTCATGTTTTATACTCAGGAAAGCACCGGAGGATGAAAAGAACGAAAAATAAGCCCAAAACAGAGTAAATGGGCCATATCACAAAATCAACACGGCATGGGCCCAAGACCACACGACCGTGCCTCATTTAACAGACTTGAACACGGTCTGGCCACGATTCACACGGGCGTGTGCCATGGGCGTGTCCCTGACATGAATAAGAGGAATTACACTCAGAATAGGATACTTGGAGGCAAAGAAACACATTCCAAATCCTATTTAAACACCTTAGTAGGAATTCTACTCAGATTAGGATACTTAGGGGCCAAGTAAGGCATCTCAAAGCCTATATAAACACCTTAGGGGGCAACTTAAGCGGGGAGTTCGACAAAAGCCCTCTGTCGGGGCGTCCAGCTAGGCCAAGGAGCTGAGCTAGAGAGGCCAGAATTGTGGGATTTACTTGAAGATAGCCAGTTGATTCATCTCAAGAAGCCAGAATCATACTCAAGACGGAGGATCTCTCTTCAATTCCTTCAGGGGGTTTTAGGGATTTCTTATGTTTTATTTTATCTTTTCTTCTAAGATGCTTTCTTTTATTGTTATGAGCTAAACCCTCAGATACCTGAGGGGGATGAAACCTAAGATGATTCTTGTTATCATTTGCTAAACTATGTTCTTAATTATGTCATCTTAATTCTTGTATTGATATTTCTGGGATATTAATTGAAGTGTGATGTGCTTAGGTGGAGGAGTAATAGTCCCTACCTAAGAGTAGATCTAGCATAATTAAGTAGAGTTGATCGCACGCCTAGAGATAGGGTGATGAGATTTTGCCAGATTAGGGTGAAATCTAATATGGGAGTCCATAGATCGAGTTAATGCAATTCTAGGGGTTTTAATTAGAAAGAGATTTCAATTAATCAACCTAGGGTTAGACGTTAGTCGCCTCGAGAGAGGGATTAATATAACTTAAGGAATCTTACGGATCAAGTCAAATGAATAAATCATCTAGTTCAGAGTTAGATAACAAGTGAAGTCTAGGTGGATTCTTCCTTGGGTATCGTCTTAATCAATTGGTTTTTCCTCAAAGTTATTTTCGCAATTTCATTCTTCTTTCTCTTAGATTCTTTAGTTTAGTTGTTAGTTAACTTTAGATTAGATAAAAGTTCAATTAATTCTTAGGCTAAATAATAAAAAGAAAGTTAGTATTAGTACTTTTGGTTCCCTTGGGTTCGACAATCCGGTCTTACCTTAACTATACTATTGTTCGATAGGTACGCTTGCCTCAAATCATTGTCATAGTTAGTTTCCAGGTTCGATCTTCTTTATATAAATTTTAAAACTTTGACTTTGCAAAAAACAACGATCAAGTTTTTGGCACCGTTGCCGGGGAACTGAAATATTAAGAAAGCTTAATTTTTATTACTTTAGCCATTTTTTTATTGCAATTTATTTTCATTATTATCTTTTATTTTTATTTTTTTTACTTTGCTAATTTTTCCTCTATTTGATTTTGGCAGATAAATTTAGTTTATAGAGAAGATGGCATTGAATAATTATCAGTGGCCAGTTATGAGGACAATTCCTACTAAAGCAGCCAGTGTTTTCAACCTGGATGTGGTCACCAGGTTATCTAACCAGCTAGAGATGATGAATAAAAAGATTGATAATTTGTATAGTCTCTCGCAGGTACACCCAGTAATGCAATATGACTCGAGTCTAGGAGGCGTGGCGAATCCTGAGTACCCACCCTACGGATATGGCATGGAGAACGAACAAGTCCACTATATGGGTAACTATTCTAGACCTCAAAATATTTTTTATAGTGACACTTATAATGCAGGTTGGAGTTACAATCCCAATTTCTCGTGGGATGATCAAATTAGCCAAAGACCGAAACTTCCTCATGATTTTCAATAACCACCTCACCAACAGGAGGAGGAGTCGAACCTTGAGGAGATGCTGACAAAATTCATAACAGCCATAAAAACACCTTTCCAAAATATAGAAACAAAATTTGAAGCATCTACACAGGAGCTCAATGATCAATTAGGTTAACTTTTTAAGCTGATCTCAGAATGACCACAAGGAAGCTTGCCAAGCAACACTGAAACTAACACTAAAGAGCAAGTTCAAGCCACAATTCTTTACGATAATGAAGGTTTAAATGAACCAGAACCAAGGCACGTAAACATGGCAGATAAAGGTAAGGTTGAGGTGAGTTATGATATATAAAAATCGGCAATTACGGAGTACCAAGCTCGTGTGTCATACCCCAATGCAATAAAGAAAGACCACACAGAGGAGTAATTCGATAAATTTCTTAAAACTCCAAAGAAGTTGCATATTAACTTGCCGTTTCTTAAAGCTCTTGTGCAGATGCCAAAACCTAGACCTTGTGTCAATAAAGAAGAAATTCATGAGGAACGAAAGCTTCGGATCGATGAACTAGACGAGTGGAAGACACACTTCAAAGAGAAACTAAAAACACACGAAGCAAAAATGAGGCAACTCCACGACGAACTTAATGATGGGACAACCCAGCTTAAAATAGGAGATCAGGTAATCTACCCAGACGGAACAGTCGAGGTAACTAGTCCTAAAATCAGCACCTTTAAGGTAAACACTACTCGAATTAAACTTTATATCAATAACCGAATTGATCACATGAGCAAGGATGTCCACCGCCTCAAACCACCATGATTGTGCGAATAACAGGTAAGTCTAGCTCAAGACTTTAAACGAGCGCTTCTCAGGAGGCAACTCGAGCACTAACTCTACTAATTAGTTTCGTTTTATTTCTTTATGAATGTAGGCGTAGGTTTCCATACCCACACAACCTTGCATATGGCCGTGGCCGTGGCCATGTGGGCACCACAGGAAGGAACACGTGCGTGGGATGCATCTCTATTTAAACCCGCTTCTTCCTTTTTCTTTTCCTATTATCTTTCTGCTTTCATTTTCCATTATTCACTTTTATTTTAATTTTTAATTTTTTTAATTTTATTATTTTCTTCTTTTTCTCCATGACATTTAGATTTAGCTTAGGATACAATAAAATCGGACCAGCTACTTTGAGGATTCAAGTTCAAATGGCTTGAGGCACCCCCTACTTTTCTCTTCATTCCATCCAAAATTCAGGAAATTTCACTTCTCTCCCTCTCTTTTGATTTTCTTACTATATGATCATTATCTACCTTTGTACATTGAGGGCAATGTACATCTTAAGTGTGAGGGGGTTAACTATAGTATTATTTGAAAATCCCTAAATTATGCCTTGTTCTAAAGTAAGTTTCTCATATTATGATTAGAATGAAACTCCCCTGATTTATGATTTTTATTGATATGTTTTGGATTAAGTCATTGATAATTGTGCATTGATGATTAAATCTGAAAGGATACTAGAGAATCAAGCATGATAAGTCTATTTTTCAGAAATTAAAAATTTTTCTAAGTTGTCTACCTGAATTTAAATATTACTTTAAAGTTTGAAATTTACGAGGTTAACATCAGAAACCCATAATTTTTTGTGAGATTTTGAGCCTTATAGAGCATATATTCTTTTTCTTGCTCACCTTATTGATTATGAGTGTGTCACCATTGAGTTGTTATTCTAGAACTTGCATCGATTATACATGTCGAGACCACACCTTTGATTTGATATAAAGAGGTGATAAAGGCACCTAGGTTTTAACCCTCTAACTCCACTAAAAGCCTACCTTCACAATTAACCCCTAGTGAACCCCGTTTAATCCTAACAACCCTTTTTATTGACTCACCCACTAATATTAACCCAAAACCCTTTGTATTTTTTATCACCATTCCTTTTGACTACCCTTATGTCGAGATTTGATTTGATTAAGTTGCCTAACTATTTTATTTATTTCAATCATTAAATTCATCCTTTAGATTTGACTTGTATGTAAAAAAAATAAATAAAAAATAAAAAAATCGCAATATATTCACTATTAGTTTTATGATTAGGTGAGCTTATACGTTAAATTCTAATTATTGAAGAAGAAGCTCATATCAGAATATTATTTATGTAATTATTATCAGTTCAATATCTCTAGTTAGGTAATTTGTCAAGTCAATCTCGATTCTAACCCTTGAATTCAGCCTTTATCTACACCTTTAACCCAAGCCCCGTTATAACCCTGTTAAAGACCTTTTGGTTTGTGTATCATCTCATATTATAGTGGTAGAGATTTGATTTTCATGCAAGCTTATGGGATTAACTTTTCATGTTCGACTATTGAGTGCTTTATTTTGAACCTTAAACACTTTGATTGATTTGAGTGAATCTCTTGTGAGGATGTCAACTCTTGTCAATTCCGAATCAGAGGTAATTATTCAAGTAAAGGGAAACGCCTATGTTTTCGTGCTATAAATGTATGACTTTGATTATTTGAATCTTTAGGACCCTTTGAGTTAAATTATCAATGTATGAATTATCTTTGAATTATGATGAAACACTATTGATGAATATTATGAATCAAGGAAGTTCGTTTTAATTGTGAGTTGAGAATTTTACCTAAGGACAAGCAAAAGCTTAAGTGTGGGGGTATTTGATAAACCACAATAGTAACATATTTTAAGCCCACATTTAGCATGCTTTTTGATGATTTAAGCCTTAAATTGTGTAAATTGGTGCTCTTAATCCTTTAATTTCATGTTTTATACTCAGGAAAGCACCGGAGGATGAAAAGAATGAGAAACGGGCCCAAAACAGAGTAAATGGGCCATATTACAAAATCAACACGGCCTGGGCCCAAGACCACACAGCCGTGCCTCATTCAACAGACTCGAACACGGCCTGGCCACGAATCACACGAGCGTGTGCCATGAGCGTGTCCCTAATGTGAATAAGAGGAATTACACTCAGAATGGGATACTTGGAGGCAAAGAAACAAATTCCAAAGCCTATTTAAACACCCTAGTAGGAATTCTACTCAGATTAGGATACTTAGGGGCCAAGTAAGGCATCTCAAAGCCTATATAAACACCTTAGGGGGCAACTTAAGTGGGGAGTTTGACAGAAGCCCTCTGTCGGGGCGTCCAGCTAGGCCAAGGAGCCGAGCTAGAGAGGCCAGAATTATGGGATTTACTCGAAGATAGCCAGTTGATTCATCTCGAGAAGCCGGGATCATACTCAAGAAGGAGGATCTCTCTTCAATTCCTTCAAGGGGTTTTAGGGATTTCTTATCTTTTATTTTATCTTTTCTTCTGAGATGTTTTCTTTTATTGTTATGAACTAAACCCTCATATACCTGAGGGGGATGAAACCTAAGATGAATTTTGTTATCATTTGCTGAACTATATGATAAATATTTGACTTGTTCTTAATTATGTGTTCTTAATTCTTGTGTTGATATTTCCGGGATATTAATTCAAGTGTGATTTGCTTAGGTGGAGGAGCAAAGTCCTTGCCTAAGAGTAGATCTAGTATAACTAAGCGGAGTTGATCGCATGCCTAAAGATAGGGTGATGAGATTTTGCCGGATTAGGGTGAAACCTAATATGGCAGTCCATAGATCGAGTTAATGGAATTCTAGGGGTTTTAATTAGAAAGAGATTTCAATTAATCAACCTAGGGTTAGACGTTAGTCGCCTCGAGAGAGGGATTAATATAACTTAGGGAATCCTATGGATCAAGTCAAATGAATAAATCGTCTGGTTCAGAGTTAGATAACAAGTGAAGTCTAGGTGGATTCTTCCTTGTGTATCGTCTTAATCAATTGGTTTTTCCTCAAAGTTATTTTCCCAATTTCATTTTCCTTTGTCTTAAAGTCTTTAGTTTAGTTGTTAGTTAATTTTAGATTAGATAAAAATTCAATTAATTCTTAGGCTAAATAATAAAAAGAAAGTTAGTATTAGTACTTTTGGTTCCTTTAGGTTCGACAATCCAGTCTTGCCTTAACTATACTATTGTTCGATAGGTGCACTTGCCTCAAATCGTTGTCATAGTTAGTTTCCAGGTTTGATGATTCGTTATATAAATTTTAAGACTTTGACATCGCAAAAAACAACGATCACAATTCTAATCTAGATGCAATTTACCTAAATGTATGAATGAATGGCTTTAGCAACAAAAAAAAAAAAAACATTAAATGGTCTAGGATAATTATATTAATCAGTTCAATTTACATTATCATGCTTAACAATGTTCAGAAATACTTCTACGACATCTTGATCATTCATGAGTTTGGAAACCAAATTAAGTCCTTTTAGAATCTTTTACTTAGCTAAATATGTATTTTACTAATCATATTAACTAAGGGTTTCTTAGCATTTATGTAAGGTCACAGGGACATTTACGTTTGCAACAGTTTAATTACATAAACTTAAAAATTATGGAAGATAATAGAGCTTACTAAAGATATTATGAACCTCAACTTAGTTGGGTTTAAGGATCTAAATTGAGCATTACACTTTTCAATTATGTGTCTACTAGCCATCGTCTGGTTAGGATCGTTCAGCTAATCTGAGTGCACCCGATCACATAGAATGAAATGCATCATGATATTAATTGAAAACATGATTGACTGAGGCCTAAACATGTTAAACATGAATAAAATAGATCTTATTGAACTAACATAACCATCCTAGCAAATATGGAGTTCCTAAGGTGGCCGACCAAAGAATGCTTTGACACAACTTTTGTGGCTAAAAGATGGAAAGTAGATGGGCAGCTATGGAAGGGAAGGAAAAGGGAAATAAAATGTAGAGAAAATGCTAATGAGAGAAGAGAAATGAGTTGTGAGGGATGATGGATTAAGGGATTGGTGCATGATATTTATAGGTGAAGGTAAGGGATAGAGTTAGCTAAAAATTGATTCAAAATTCCCATATTTCAAGGAAAAGAGGATGACTTTGTCTCCTCAATTTGAATTCAAACCATGGCTATTAATAGCCATAGGGTGGAAGGTTTCAACAGCAAGGTAGCTTGGCTGATTTTTGATTATTTTCAAACCGTAAGGGCCTTCAATTAAATATCCCAAAGCTTGCTTTTGGGCTGCCATCTACTTGTGTTGAAACTGGTCTTTAGTTCCCCCTTGTTGGACAGTTTCTCAATCCAATAATTTAGCAAACATGTCCATCTTTTAGTACTTCTTTTACTGGGTCAAATTATCAACCTCATGACCCAAATTGCATGGTCTTGCCGTCCACATGAATTTATTTGTGCATGTCCATGTTTCATTCACATTAATCACATCTTCAATGGCCCTCCTACATAGTGAAAAATCACATATTAATAAATTAACATGAAATAATATAAAATATGTACAAAAATAATGTAATTAAGCATAATTACTCTATAAATTCATGCCCAATATTACTAATTAAGTACAATTCATTTATTTTAATAACAATTACTCAAGATAAACGCAATTATTAAGTAAAAAGGTGGTAAAAATATATAGAAAAACCATATATAATTTTGAGTTTCCAGCTGCACACATGTGATACATGAGCTCATATATTTTTTGATTGCATAAAAAAATGCAACCGACCTCTAAGTTTAGCTGGTGTTAGTTTAATATTTCTCTAAAGAATTAGTTTTGATGAAAATTATTAAAATGAAGATTACTTCTTATTCTTTAATATAATCATATAAATTCTCATCAAATTATCTTGCATCATCATTGACTCGGGATTGTCTAATCGGTCATACCAACACTATGAACTACTTTTCACTATCTTATATGTCAATAATATAAGTGTAATATATTCCTTCGGGGAATAGATATAATACAAATACACGAGTATCACTTGTTATTTCTATCTATAGTTTTAATGTATAACACATAAAAATTTCCTTCAACAAATATCTTTTTGATCTGAAAAATAGTATTATGTTTTAAAAATTTTTGCATCACAAGGAGGTAAAATATTAGCTTTTAAAAGCTTTTTACAATTTGAAACAATATTAGCTCTTCAAGAGCATGTAATCATTTTATTAGATAACCTTAATGAATGCTTAATTTATTTTAAATATTATACACTTTTTCACTTCTTTTCAACATGAATGATAACATATTCAATTTCATATATACAGAATCCTACCCCCATCCTCTACTCACCAACTCCATCCATCCCATCACACCATGTGGGGTTAAAAACACCTACCCATCCCTACACACCACATTGTGCCATTAATACACATAACATAATATATGCAGTCGAGCTACTAGAATATAGGTGATCAACGCTGAACAGAACACTTCCTCCTCATATACAAATTCCACCCCAAAAACAGTAACAAAAAAATCAGATACAGATATAGCAGATTACACATGCTCAACATGCTTATATAAAGATAACAGTTACACGTATGGCAGTACAGTCAAGCATACATACAGCATCCTACTCCGATCAATCTATTAGTACATCACAGCATACAAATAGGGGTTTAATAGCCCTTATCGACCCTAAGTAGGTCCACAGTCGATCGGAGCAACCTGTGCGACCCTAGGGAAATTTTTAGCATTATGAGCTAACATGCCCATGTGGCTTACCCTTGTGGGCCCACACAACCACACTCGAGCCACTACACGCCCATGTCTTGCAGATGGCCAAGTCATTATCGACCACACACCCGTGTCTCACACACGGCCTTCCACACGAGCGACCACACACTTGTGTGGCATTGACAAATTTATTTTTTGGCTTTTTTTGAAGCCTCATTTTTTGCGTTTCGAGTACACACCTAGTTCAATTTTGATGCCACTTCCAACACAAACTCACTAGAACCTAAAAACGACATACCAACGCTCAGAATCAGACTCAAAACATGATTAAATCGTGACAACAAAACCAACGACAATTTAATTCACATGATCAACACTTACCAATACGCGCAATACTATAGACTGAAATACTGCAATTTTATAGAACAAAAAGAGGGTACCAATCAAAGAAAAAGTAACAGAATAGACGAAAAAGGGAAGAAGCAAAAAGGACGTCAAAAATTTGGAAGAGAAACTAAAATTTTGGAAAGAGAACAAAAAAAATAATAAAACAAAAATAAAAAATTAAAGATGAGATATACATCTCTTATTTTTCTCCCACTATCCACTAACCTGCACTACATCAGAATCCCAACTCCACCGAAATTCTTGCACATAACCGAGCCAAAAATAACATCCACGATTGCGCAGAGATTCGAACTCAGGACCTTCAACATACTAACTCCCTTACCACTCGAACCACAGGCTCATTCTGATATGAATTTATAGGCAATTTAATATAAACCCACTGAACAAGGATAAGGCTTAATTCCAAAAATAATAAAATTTAATACAGGTGGGGTTTGAACCCAAAACCTCATACACACACCCAGAACACTTAACCACTGAAGCAGATATACACTTGTGTTAGATTTTACAAAAACATAAATAAATTATCAGGACGTTACACATTCTCCATTCGATCATTCTTTCCATCGATTTTAGAATTATTGTCAATACAATTCTGATCTTTTCCAAGAAATAGTAAGTACATCTCGTTTTAAAGATTAGATCTCAAATTTTTGTAATACTTCTATACGAAACTAATCCTTCATTCAATCTAATCAATCTTTTAATCCTTCATTCAATCTAATCAATCTTTTATGATTCTTGCTGTAGCTTTCGATAATCTTGAAAAATCTTAAAATCAATTGTTATCTCATGTATAAATGTCGTTTGAATGACCTTTTTTAGGTGCATTAGATCAGACTTAATTAGAAGGAACGTCGATCGGGCTCCTGGAGAAATATGTGTGTTCTTTTACAAGTGAGTCGAGGCAAACCATGGCTAGGAATATGGCCACACGGTTTCCCACATGGACGGATCGCACGGCCCCCCACATAGCCATGTAGCTTTGAAACCCTAGGCTAGTTCCTGAACCACATGGCCATAACCCTTCCACACAGCCTGCCGCACGACTGTGTCTCCCCTGTAGGTTAATTTTTATAATTTCCATGCAACCACAGTTTGTTACACGGTCTGTCCATACGGCCGTGTAACCCTTGCACACTACCTATAGCTTCTCACACGACCTGGCCACACGGCCGTGTGTCCTCTATTTTGTAGTTTTTCCTAGAATTTTGTGAATTGTTCAATTTATTCCCTATATAGTCCTCGAACTATTTTTAATGTTTCATTTCATTCAATTAAGTCCCTAATAATCTGAATATTTTGGAACCCATGACCCAATTGACTGAATTACTAATGTATATGCGCGATATGTAATGATATATGCTATTGTCTCTATATTTTTGATAAATTGTTACTATTTAATTCTGCCACTATATTACTGATTTCATGTTAAGCATGCTTATTGCTACTGTTAAACGAAATACACGTTAAGCATATCTACTGCTACTATTAAACTGAATACATGTTAAGTATGTCTATTATTTCTGAATTGAATTGATACTAGCATGTCATACTGCATTGCATGGGGTGGGATGCTTTGAAAGGAGGAAGTTTTGGCAGTTTAATAATCTGCAACTCTGGTGGTTCATCCACAAGTTTTCTAGCAGCTCTTATCTGCAAGCACGTTGTGTATTCACAAACCACTGGCAATTTATCTATATATTTTTCGGTGGTTTATCTACAACATGGTGTGTAGAGATGGAAGAGTTTTGGGGAACTCATACTATGGTGTGTAACAATGGGGTAGGATCTTTTCTGTTAAACTGAAACTACATTGCATTCATAAAGCATGAGGACACAAAACTGTGAATTCCAAGATAATGTTGGGTTGATCTGAAATAATGATAACCTGAATTGTTATTCATTTGTGATTATCCTATGCATTGTTATTCAGTTCATTTTATCTACTATTTGCACTGATTTTCTTGTGAACTCACATTGAGCTTCTTAAGTTCACTCCTCCATTATTTCCATCTTTACAGATAACTCAACAGGTTAGGACGCAGACCCGGTACCTGGAGGGTCTCGACTCAAAATATTTTTTATTATTCAAAGTATTTTAGGTTTATTTTCCACATTTTCTATTATTCAAAAGACTATATTATTTTATGATTAAACTATGGCATGAGACTTAGGACTTGGTTTATATTGCTTGCATGACATTTAATTTGATGAAATAGGGATTTTAATTATTTATGCATGAAATATAGTTTTTATTAAAACTAAGTTAAATATTAGTGTTTCCCTACTAGGTTATAATTGAAATTTGAGCAATAAATAAATTAGAAATTAACTAAGTTTTCAAAGGTAATCACCGTTACAAAAAAAAAAACTGTTAAACTTATTTGATTTTTTTAACTCAAGAGTTTTTTTGAAATAGGCTAAGTTTTCTTTTAAGATAAACAAATATTTTAAAATGACTATTTTTATAAACCCTGATTACTTATTGGGTCATTTCGGTGGCCAATGTAATCTTCTGAATTCAGGTCTAACGTCTAGGTCGAGTTGGAGAGGTTACATTTGGAGTTTTACGAATAGATAATTATATAAATTGAACTTCTTAATAGAAATCAAATCAAATTTCAAATGAAGCTGATTAGACTGACTTAGGTTACCATGAATGAGAAGTAATGATTATAACCATCCTTTGTGATAAAAAGAAAGAGATCATCCCTAAGTAAATATCAAGTAGCGATTGATTCTAATGATTCTTAAACCAAAAAATTAAATTTCAATGCTTGGATCTCAACAAAATTTTGACACAAATTAAGAACATATTAATCATCCTTGTATGCATGGTCAGCTTTAGCATCATAGTAAAAAAATTCATCTTTTGCTGAAAAATTATCCTCCATTTCATCATTTTGGGATAACGAAATTTGTCTCAATATTGTTTCTCTTTTTTTTTTTTTAATGGATGCTTTGATAAAGTTTTACTAGATGGTTGAACATACAATATGTACGTGACCAATACATTTTCATACCATATTGGTAGCCTGAATTTTCAATAACCTTCAAATATTTTGATAACCATTTTCTTGTTTTTCTTTATTATTCTTTTCTAGTGATTAGATGTAACATCCCGAAATTGGGCCTAGTAGGATTGGGCCCAATGGGCCTTGAACGTAGTAGCGTTTAAAATTTTTGAGAACAAGAGACCGGCTTAAATGCAAGTTGGACCTATTAGATAAGTGATTTTGGAAGGTTAGAGGGCTTCTATGAAGTCCCAGGATCAAACTTTGGCTTTATGGAAATTTTGGTTTTAGGCGGAAAAAACCCTGGGAGTTAGTAGGTAGGCTTTAAGAATAAAATATGGAGAAAAATGACACAAAAGGAGTGTGTGGTGTAGTGGCAAAGTGACGCCACATAAGAGGCCAAGGGGTAACGCAACAAAGAAGGAAGGAGGTCCAAGGTTCAAGTCTTAGCTCTTGCATTTTGGTTTTCTTTTTACATGGACCTTAGTATTTGGCTATAGATTTATATTTAGTTACGCATGGTTTAAGACACAAGAGGAGCTTGTGGCCAAGTGGTTAACGGTGTGGATTATGTTGCAAAGGAGCCTGGGTCCGAATCTCAAGAAAAGCAAGGGAGTATTTATTTTGCGAATTGGACGGAAAGAGTTTGAGTTGGATTTAAACTCTGCTGACGGAAGGATCCCACATCGGAAAGATACAAAGAAGGAAGGTGAGAAGCTAGCTATATATATAGCATTCTAGGAGGAGGATGAATACACCGTGGAGGGCGTTTGGGCACAGGAGTGGTCGGAGCGCGGATTAGCACCAGATTCCTATCAGGTGTGCAACTCTCTCTATTCTAGTTGTAGAGCGGCAAATGCAGAAGTGTCGGTCACGACAATAGTGGCCACACGAGCGTACGAGCGCACGTGTGGGGCTTCGATACGATAGTTGAGGCCATCAGTAGTATTCTTGTGGGTTGAGACTGCTTGGGCCATGATGGGCCGAAGTGGGCCCAATGGGCTCGTCGACCCACTTGAATAAAATGTATGATGGTGTAGTATATAGTGAACTAGACTAGGTGAATCTCATAAACGTGGTTAGATTTGTGTTAGGTGGGCTACACGAGCGTGTGGGCTCGAATGGGCCGAAATCAGGTTTTAGGCCTAATAGTCCGGTACGACCGAAAATGGTAGCTGAGTCGCTCGGGGCAAAATTAGGCCTTTGGAAAGGCCATTACAGGTGCGAAATTACTGAAATACCCTCGATAGGTAAATTACAAAAATACCCTTACTAGGTAAAATTACGGTTATACCCTTAGAGGTTGATTAGCTTGATTACGTTGTATTATGTCTATCTAATTATGATAGTAATTCATGTTATACTTATATTTGATATATGTTTTGCATACATGACATACTGCATACACGAATTGGGATATTGGGATATTGGGATGTTATGATAAAGGGGAAGTGTTGATTATATGGTCACATAGTGATCGGTGGCTCTGCCACATTTGATTATAAGGTCACATAGTGATTGGTGGCTCTGCCACATTTAATTATAAGGTCACATAGTGATCGGTGGCTCTGCCATATTTGATTATAATTCACACAGTGATCGATAGCTCTACCACAGTGGATTATAAGGTCACATGGTGATCGGCATTCTAACTGACAACATGACTGTCGAGGTGGCGTGTAGCGGATGGAGGGTTGATTGTAGAAATCTCCACGGTGTGATTGGCTGGTACGGGTTGGCGTGTAAAGGATGGAAAAACTAGGCTTGGGTTAGGACATGATGCATTCATTTATCTTTACATCATCTTGAGTGGGCTAAGGCCCAATATGTGATTGTGGGCCTCGAGCCGCTTATGTGTTATAGGGGATTTACACATTGAGTCTTGGTGACTCACCCGTTTGCTTAAGCTTTCAGGTAATCAGTAGATCGTGGATATGGGAGCCGATGCGGACTCGTGGAGGCCATGAAGACTTTACTTTTCGTAAACTTTTTCTGCTTTACTTTAATTTTAATTGGGGATTTTATTTGTGTAATAAGGCCTTTCTAAATTAACATTTGGGTTTTATTTTATTTACTTATTATTTATTTAAAATTTGACACTACGCAAACTTAATCACGAAATTAGAAATGGAGTTTTCAAAATACGAGTAACTCAAGACACACGTTTTCTTCCAAATATCACCAAGTTTAACGAATATTTGATTAACTAAAAAAAAATGAAATTCTCCTAAACTAATAAATCGCTATTTTCAAGACATCGCCTTAATCGAAAAGTTTTCAAATCTACGGTTTTCCCCAACTTTAACAAAATTTCACTTGTACTTCACCTTGTAACATACCAGATCTGGTCGTAACGTTTAGGCCGGGTTTGGGGTGTTACAATTATGGTATCAGAGCCTAGGTTTAAAAACTCGGCTGTGGGTTTGGGTTCAAAAATGTTTTCAAAGGATGGTTTGGAAAATGGTTTAGAAAAATATATCTGTTTTCTAGAAGTATGGCACCCGAGTCTCCGGCACCAATCCGCACTGTAAGTTTCCTGATACTTTACTTTGTTATATGCTGTATTTCTGGTATCAATTCTGTGTGTTTGGTTTGGATGTGATCTTCGGATATAGAGTTGGTTGCGTATAAAATATTTGTCTGCTTTAACGGCTAGGTGTTTTTGAGTATGTGTAGGAGTTCTAAATTCTAGTTAAAAGTATATTAGGGTTATTGGAATCAGAGTGCGCAGCGTGAGTGTAGTGTTGTAGGTTAGGTTGTACAACTGTTCCTGTAAAGAAATTTCAAGGACGAAATTTCTTTAAGGAGGGTAGATTTATAACATCCCGAAATTGGGCCTAGTAGGATTGGGCCCAATGGGCCTTGAGCGTAGTAGCGTTTAAAATTTTTGAGAATAAGAGATCGGCTTAAATGCAAGTTAGACCTATTAGATAAGTGATTTTGGAAGGTTAGAGGGCTTCTATGAAGACCGGGGATCAAACTTTGGCTTTATGGAAATTTTAGTTTAGGCGAAAAAAACCCTGGGAGTTAGTAGGTAGGCTTTAAGAATAAAATATGGAGAAAAATGACACAAAAGGAGTGTGTGGTGTAGTGGCAAAGTGACGCCACATAAGAGGCCAATGGGTGACGCCACAAGGAAGGAAGGAGGTCCAAGGTTCAAGTCTTAGCTCTTGCTTTTTACATGGACCTTAGTATTTGGCTATAGATTTATATTTAGTTGCGCATGGTTTAAGACACAAGAGGAGCTTGTAGCCAAGTGGTTAGCGGTGTGGATTATGTTGCAAGGGAGCCTGGGTTCAAATCTCAAGAAAAGCAAGGGAGTGTTTATTTTGCAAATTGGATGGGAAGAGTTTGAGTTGGATTTAAACTCTGCTGACAGAAGGATCCCACATCGGAAGGATACAAAGAAGGAAGGTAAGAAGCTAGCTATATATATAGCATTCTAGGAGGAGGATGAATACACCTTGGAGGGCGTTTGGGCACAGGAGTGGTCAGAGCACGGATTAGCACCAGATTCCTATCAGGTGTGTAACTCTCTCTACTCTAGTTGAGGTGTCGGTCACGGCAATAGTGGCCACAAGAGCGTGCGAGTGCATGTGTGGGGCTTCGACGCGATAGTTGAGGCCATCAGTAGTATTCTTGTGGGTTAAGCTGCTTGGGCCATAATGTGCCAAAGTGGGCCCAATGGGCTCGTGGGCCCAATTGAATAAAATGTATGATGGTGTATTATATAGTGAACTAGACTAGGTGAATCTCATTAACGTGGCTAGATTTGTGTTAGGTGGGCCACACGAGCGTGTGGGTCCGAATGGGCTGAAATCAGGTTTTAGGCCTAATAGTCCGGTACGATCGAAAATGGTAGCTGAGTCGCTCGGGGAAGGCCATTGTAGGTGCGAAATTACTGAAATACCCTTGCTAGGTAAAATTACGGTTATACCTTTAGAGGTTGATTAGCTTGATTATGTTGTATTATGTCTATCTAATTATGATGGTAATTCATGTTATACTTATATTTGATATATGTTTTGCATACATGACATACTGCATACACGAATTATTATGTCATATTGCATGGGATATTGGGATGTTATGATAAAGGGGAAGGGTTGATTATATGGTCACATAGTGATCGGTAGCTCTGCCACATTTAATTATAAGGTCACATAGTGATCAATGGCTCTGCCACATTTGATTATAAAGTCACACAGTGATCGGTGGCTCTGCCACAGTGGATTATAAGGTCACATGGTGATCGGCATTCTAACTAACAGCATGACTATCGAGGTGGCGTGTAGCGGATGGAGGGTTGATTGTAGAAATCCCCATGGTGTGATTGGCTGGTACGGGTTGACGTGTAGAGGATGGAAAAACTAGGCTTGGGTTGGGACATGATGCATTCATTTATCTTTACGTCATCTTGAGTGGGCTAAGGCCCAATATGCGATTATGGGCCTCGAGCCGTTTATGTGTTATAAGGGATTTACACACAGAGTCTCGGTGACTCACCCCTTTGCTTAAGCTTTCAGGTAATCAGTAGATCGTGGATATGGGAGCCGAGGCAGACTCGTGGAGGCCATAAAGACCTTACTTTTCGTAAACTTTTTTTGCTTTACTTTAATTTTAATTGGGGTTTCTAAATTAACATTTGGGTTTTATTTTATTTACTTATTGTTTATTTAAAATTTGACATTGCGCAAACTTAATCACGAAATTAGAAATGGAGTTTTCAAAATACGAGTAACTCAAGACACGTTTTCTTCCAAATATTACCAAGTTTAATGAGTATTTGATTAACTAAAAAAAATGAAATTCTCCTAAACTAATAAATCACTGTTTTCAAGACATCGCCTTAATCGAAAAGTTTTCAAATCTACGGTTTTCCCCAACTTTAACAAAATTTCGCTCTTACTTCACCCTGTAACATACCAGATCTGGTTATAACGTTTAGGCCGGGTTTTGGGTGTTACATTAGAAGTACCACTATTATAACCACCAAGATAACAATTATAACCACGATCTCTATATTTTGATTTTTCATAACTATTAATGTAACAGCCCATTTTTGGTCAAATTGGAACAGTGGTTTTGGGACCACAAATACGATGTAAAAATATTTATTTTATTATTATTCTAATGTTTACAGCATGATTGAGTGATTTTGTGAAATTTCGTTAAGAAATTTTATCGTTTAAATGGTCAATTTGATAAAAAGGACTAAATCGCGTAAAGTGCAAAGTAGTGTTCTAATAGCTAAAGGTATTAAATAGCTAAGAAAATTTAATGTGGAGGTCCTTATGTTGTAATTAGACCATTAATAGCATGAGTGGACATATATGGACATTTATTAAGGTGTTTTTATTATTTTAAACCAAGGTTAGTTTAGTAAATTATGTATTAATGATAAAAATAAATAAAATTAAAATATGTTATCATCTTTTAGTTGTCTTCCTCAACCAAAAATTAGGGTTTGAAGAATCCCTTTTTATACCTTTCATTTGGTCAATCTTCTCATGCTCATTAAAGTATGGTTTTTGTCCCGTTTTTAATGATTTCTATGTTTTTAAGATCGTTACAGCTTAATCTAGCTAGCCCAGGGACTAATTTGCAAAATTGTTAATGATTTTGAATGTTTTCATTGATGAATATATATGAGTTTTGATAATTGATGATAGATTTTGAATGCTTGTTGATAGTTAAACACGTTTTGTAAAGTGATTTTTAGTGAAAATGCAAAATAAGGATTAAATTGAGAAATGTTGAAAATTTGTGGCTAAAATGTGAAATAAATGAAAAATATGGGCTACTAGGGGTAGGTAATTCAGCTAGCATGGGTATATTTGGATTTTTATTAATTTGTGATTTTATGAAATAAGGACTAAATTGTAAAAAATGTGAAAGTTTAGGGGCAAAAGTGTAAATGTGCCCTAAAGTATATTTTGGATTGAATTGAATAAATAGATGATTAAATAAGTTAATTTTGAATATATTTATATCAAGAAAAGTGGATTTTCTGATCTACATCGGGGAAAAACAAAAGTTCTTGACTAATCGACTTATTTCGTCGTTTCCACATTTGAGGTAAGTTCGTATGTAATAAGCACTATTCTAATTATGCTTTAAATTCTTTGATATTGCATAAATTGTATATACAAGACTGCAGTCATGTAACGCCCTAACTTTTGGGCCTAGAAGAAATGGGCTTCGCTTATCGGAGGAATTGGAATTTGGTTGTGCAAGTGAATAACACAAATGGTTGTTTGCTTTGATGGTTAGGTGAGTTTGGAGTGGTTGGGGATGTCTGGGAAGTCCTGGGATCAAACCTGGGCTTTAGCAAAAATTTTGGTTTTAGGTGGATAAAACCTGGATGTAAGTGAGTAGGCTTTAAGAGTATGGTTGGGGAAATCATGACACAAGAGGAGCTTGTGGCCTAGTGGCAAGTGGCATGTGGAGTAGCAGAGAGGTCTGAGGTTCAAGTCCTGGGATAAGCAAGGGAGTGTTTATTTTGCAGTGTGGACGACCAGTGTTTGTGTTGCAGTGAAAGTCTGATGGATGGGACGGTTTTGGAGGATTGATGGAGAGATCCCACATCGGGAAGCTAGCATGAGAGTAGACAAGAAGCTGGCTTTAAATAGAGCGATCTATGAGGAGAGTAAGCATACCTTGGTCGGCGTTTGGGCATAGGAGTGTTCAGAGCACGGATTAACTCCAGATTCCTATCCGGTGTGTATTTCGTACTACTCTAGCCGTAGAGCAGCAAATGCTGAAATGCCGGTCACACGATGATGGTAGCCACGTGAGCGTGCGAGCGCACGTATGGGAGCTTCGACGCGATAGTTGAGGCCATCATGAGTGTTCCTGTGGGTTTAGGCCATATGGGCCATGATGGGCAGACAGGGGCCATGTGGGGCCAATGGGCCCGTGGGCCAAATCGGATAAGTTGTATGATTGTGTAGTAAATATTGGACTAGACTATGTGAATCTCATATCTGTGGCTAGATTTGGGCTAAATGGGCCACATGAGCGTGTGGGCCCATTTGGGCCGCGAATGGGACCTAGGCCCATTCGCATCGTTATCTCTATTAAGAATACCTTGGTTTACAAAATTGCTGAAATACCCTTGGTTTACAAAATTACTAAAATACTCCCAGTTTGCAAAATTATCGAAATACCTCAAGTTGCAAAATTATCAAAACCTCCAGTTTGCAAAATTACTGAAATAACCCCGACTTGCAAAATTATCGAAATAACCCCGACATGCAAAATTATCGAAATAACCCCGACATGCAAAATTATCGAAATACCCTAGTGTGTGAAATTATCGAAATACCCCTAATTTGTGAAATTATCAAAATACCCTCGATTTGTGAAATTATCGAAATACCCCCGATTTGTGAATTTATCTAAATACCCTCGAGTTGTAAAATTACTGAAATACCCCCAATTTGTAAAATTACTAAAATACCCCTGACTTGCAAAATTATTGAAATACCCCAATTTATGAAATTATCGAAATACCCCTGATTTACAAAATTACTGAAATACCCCTAATCTGTGAAATTATCGAAATACCCTCGATTTGTGAAATTATTGAAATACCCCCGACTTGTGAATTTATCGAAATACCCCTGTAGGGTAGAATTACCGAAATACCCCTGTAGGGTAGAATTACCGAAATACCACTGAAGGGTAGGATTATCGAAATACCCTTATAGGGAAAAATGACTATATTGCCACTTGCAGAAATCGTGATCGATTTAGAACTATGACCGATTTAATCGTGAATGTATGACCGTGTTTTAACCGATTTGATTGTGGTCGTGTTACTGATATGTTTGTAATATGTGTGTAAATGACTGTTACCGAGCATGGCCATTTTGCATACACGTGTAACGATTGAGCATGACATACAGGACATATTGCATGGGGTTGGGGCATTGATATGGAGGAAGTTCTGATAGGGTTGCACGGGTCGCATGACGACTTTGGATCCAATATTGATCTATTAAGGTCACACGGGTCGGGTGAAACGACTGTAGATCGATGGACGGCTTAAAGCCGCATAGTCTGATTATGGCTCTGTGCCATCTTGATTATGGCTTTGTGCCAATCGTATTTACCCATGGCTATGTGCCTAACATATATACCGATGACTCTGTGTCGATCATATTTACCCAAGGCTGTGTGCCGGTTATATTACCATCACTGATGGCTATGTGCCAAACATAATATAGTTACCGATGGCTATGTGCCAATTATGAGACCGTTTCTGAAGGCTTAAAGCTGCATAAATACTAGTAGCAATGCTGCGATTTTGGTTAGTGCCGCAACCGGTGCTAACATTAGGAGTGTAGGGATAGCGTGGCTGATTTATTCTCCGCAGGTAGTGGAGGGCTGGATGGAGGCTAGTGCAGGGTTGGATGGGATGGGTTAGCATGCAACACACATTATGCATATGGAATTAATTCTAATATGGGCTAGGCCCAACTGTTACTGATATGGAGAATGGGCTAGGCCCAATTGATTCTAATAAGGGCCGAGACTCGAGTGAAATTGTACTGGGCTTAGACCCACACACATTGTTTTGTTACTGTAATTAGGCTTCAGCCCAGACTGATTCTGAATTCTTTCTGTTTTACTAACTATTTTAGGTAAGAGGGGATTACACACTGAGTTTTCACAAACTCACCCCATTTTAACTGTACAGGTAATCCCCAGCCTTAGACGGATCAGAGTTGCGAGGGAGTCGAGGAAGACCACACACTGGTTATGCTTGCTGTTTTGATTATTTACTTTGAAATATTTTGATTTGGGTTGTAATAAGGCCTCTCTATTTTTAACTTATTATTTGTGATATTTATTTATGATGTTTTATAACTGCTAAAAGTGGAATACGATTTCCAAAACGATAACTGTCTTCAAAACACTCGTTTCCGCAACGTTTTCAAAATGCTTCTACAACTCAATTTTTAAACATCATATTTTCGTAAATTATTTATTTTAAATATGCTTCTGCAACATATAAGGTTTTAAAAGTAATTATGTTTCCAAGTGGATAACAATTGCTTAAGTGTTTTAAGTTTTAACAAAGAGGCTTTAACTCTCAAACAAGTTTTAGCAACAAGAAATATGGTTTCGAAAAACACTTCCATGTGACACGTCAGATTTGGGCCTAACTTCTAGGCTGGGTTTGGGGTGTTACATTTAGTGGTATTAGAGCTAGGTTTGCAAAACTCGACTGTGGATTGGGTTTTAAAATTGAATGTTTGAAAGAATTGTTTCAAAGGATTTGAAAAGATTTGGGGTAGTCAAAATGTTTTCTCAATGTTTTCTAAAAGTGTGGTTAACTGAGTCTCTGGCGCCGAATTTGTAAGTTTCCTTGATACTGTTATCTGTTTAAAACTGAGGCACTTAAATTTAGATTTTTTATTCTATGTATGTTTGGATGTGACATTGAATATAAAAATTGTTAAGTGTGAGATATCTGTCTGCTTCAATAGTTAGGTGGTTTGAGTATGTGTAGGGAGTTCCAAGTTCTAGCTAAAATATGATAATGATGTTAGAATTAGAATGCACAGCAGAAGCATAGTGGTGTAACCTGTGTTGTGCGATTATTAGATATTTGGAAATTTCGAGGACGAAATTTCTTTAAGGGGGTAGAATTGTAACGCCCTGACTTTTGGGCCTGGAAGAAATAGGCTTCGCGTATCGGAGGAATTGGAATTCGGTTGTGCAAGTGAATAAAACAATTGGTTGTTTTCTTTGATGGTTAGGTGAGTTTGGAGTGGTTGGGGATGTTTGGAAAGTCCTGGGGTCAAACCTAGGCTTTAGTAAAAACTTTTGTTTTAGGTGGATAAAACCCTGGATGTAAGTGAGTAGGCTTTATGTAACACCCCAAACCTGGTCAACACACGACGACCGAATCTGGCATGTTATAGAGTGAAAAAGTTCTGAAAAAAACAAGTTACCGGTTTACTTTCATTGAAAAACTCTTTTATCCCTTTGAGTTTGGAGAAAACCTGTGTATGTATAGTTGAAAACGTTATGTTGCCTTGAAACCCCAGAAATTCTCTTTTTGAAAACTCATTTGTCGTTCTTAACTTTAAAAATATTCAAGTCTATTATAACCCGAGTGAATTGAACATAGTTAATTTAAAACCATTTATATTTGAGCTTGGAAAACATAGGTTCGAAAATCATTTAAGTTAACTTTGTTATCATCTTGTGAATACTGTTACCCGATGGTAAGGTTTGAAAATCCCGATAAGGAGTATAGTTTTAAAACGTTGCGTTTTACTGGTTATTTAAGTAAGTCAAGTTATTAATCACATGCATAATATAATTAATATAAAATCAAGTAATTAAAAACCCAAAATAATAACTTAGCGGCCTTATTACAAGTCCAAAACCAAATTTGAAGAAAATATAAACCGAAATAGTAATTTAAAGATAAAACCCGAAACAAAGATGCATGGCCACCTCGAGTCCTCCCGGCTCTATATCCGTGATCTATGCCTCATCTGCAAAATGTAAGGGAAGGGGTGAGTCACCGAGACTCAGTGTATAAATTCCCAACCCGATAGCATAGCTCTCACACAAATCATGAGTAAAACATGCAAATCATGCAACCCACCTAACTATCCAAACTCCTGGGTCTACCCCGTGTGGTCAAAACAATTGGTGGTCAAAACCACTGGTGACCGAAGTTACAAATATATATATAGGTGTGGTCAAAACCACTGGTGACCGTAGTCACAAATCAAGTGATGGGGCCAACCCATCGTGTGGTCAAAACCACTGATGACAATCCCGTAATCAACATGTGGGGCCAACCCACTGTGGTACCAAACCACTGGGACGAGTCACAATATCCATGTGTGGTCAAAACCACTGGTGACTATAGTCACAAATATCATACGTGTGGTCAAAACCACTGGTGGTCAAAACCACTGGTGACAGTCTAAATCATTCTTCCCCCTCCTCTCAACATACCCATCATCATGTCCATATCAACCGTGGCATAATATCATGTTATGATGCAAATAACTCATGGCATAGCATTATACAGTGACATGACAACACATATCGAAATCCATATAACAGGGGACTTATCCAGAGTCCACACTCATGCTCACAAGGCAAATTACCGGTTTCAACAGCTATTCGGCTTTTAACAGTAAACATAATAAACATATAATACTAATGAAGTGTGTAAGCGTTACACACCTGACTACTTGTGAATCTAACGAAATCTCGAAACCACGATCTATTCCCTAACTGATAGAACCCGAAGATCCCGAAACGTTTGCCTTCACCTTCCCTACAATCGGCCAACATTATACTTTTAAGATTATAGCCATTCGACTTAATCACAAAATCCCGAAGGATATGTCACTCCAAGATAGCATCCTTACCTTAACACCTTTCAGTTTCCAATCAAATACCGAAGCAACACAATGAACCTCCCTCTACAATCGGCCAGGCACTAGCAACAAAAATAATTAGCCTTCGGCTTTTGAAAGAATACGGAAAAGATCTTGAAATGCTAGAACCCTTACCTAGATTGGCAACCAAATCCCGAAGATCCACTGAATCAGGTTGCACTCCTCCCTACAATCGGCCAAGTACCACTATCATTGGATTAAAGCCTTCGATATTAATCCACAACAGGAGATGTCAAAACAACAAAACACTTACCCCCTTACCTTACTGACAGACTTGGCCACCAATCACCAAAGTTCGGCACCCCCTAGTGATGTTAGGGATTTCGACTACCAATATAGAACAAGAAAAGAGTTTAAGATTTGGATCCATAACAAATAGAGAAATAGAAGAGAATGGCAAGTGAGATTCAGCATTAACCAAATCAATCGAGAAAAGAAGAATAAGAAGTTGTACTTACTAGGAGATTCGACTATAACCCAAAAGAAAGAAATAGATTTTGGCACTTCAAAGGGGATTAGAACACGTGAGAAGAGAAAAGAAATAAGGCCAAGGGTATTCGGCCAAGACACTTTGATAGAAACGAAAGAGAAACAACAAGGTTTTCGGCTTTTGAAGATGGAAGAGATGGAGAAGAAAATGGAACAAAATAGATGGGTTCGGCAAAGGAGAAAAAAGTTTCAGCACAAGGAGATTGAGAGAAGAAAAAGATGAAGTAGAGAGACTTGTTTTCGGCTCACCAAAGAAGTAACACAAGTGATTCGGCCAAGCCCCCTATTGCCGAAAAGAGAAAGCAAAAATGAGAAGATAAGTGAGAGGGGTTTCAGTTTGTGACCCTAAACGCAAGAAAAGGAACTCTCCCAACTGGCCGAAATGTTCCCCAAAACCACCACAGACATTTGGCACCCCCATTCCCAAGCACCTAAACCGAATGCTTCCCAAACTCACACCACCACCCAAAAATTCGGCTAAACACAACCTACTCCTACTCAAACACCTGCCGTCCCCTTCATCCCTCCTTGAATTCCTCTCATCCACTCATTCAAACGAATTTGAATGAGTCCAACTCCTATAATTTCTCCTCTCCACATATTTTAAATCTATTAACTTAATCCACATCCTCCCAATAGAGTCCCACCTGAGCACACCACTCCTCAGCTTTGGCGTCAAAAAGAATAAGCAAAAAGGGATTTTTGCAGCTTGAACCCAAGCTCTCCTTCCCTGCATGTGGCGTTACCCTCCTGGTACCTTAATGACGCCTCCTTTGCCACTTTGCCACTAGGTTATTTGTGTCTAAACACTCCGACAATTTCTTTTAACCTCTAACTTAACCCGAGGTCATGCCTAGACCCCAAAACACCCTAAACTAGCACAGTAGGCATATTATCACATGCAAAAACGTACAAAATGCAGAGACCCCAATTTAAGGATGTTACACTTTAAGAATATTGTTGGGGAAATAATGACACAAGAGGCTTGTGGCCTAGTGGCAAGTGGCGTGTGGAGTAGCAGAGAGGTCTGAGGTTCAAGTTCTGGGATAAGCAAGGGAGTGTTTATTTTGTAGCGTGGATGACCAGTGTTTGTGTTGGAGTGAAAGTCTGATGGATGGGACGATTTTGGAGGATTGTTGGCAGGATCCCACATCGGGAAGCTAGCATGAGAGTAGGCGTGAAGCTGGCTTTAAATAGAGCGATCTATGAGGAGAGTAAGCATACCTTGGTTAGCGTTTGGGCATCGGAGTGTTCGGAGCACAAATTAACTCCAAATTCCTATCAGGTGTGTATTTCGCACTACTCTAGCTGTAGAGCGGCAAATGCCGAAATGCCGGTCACACGATGATGGTAGCCACGCGAGCGTGCGAGCGCATGTGTGGGAGCTTCGACGCGATAGTTGAGGCCATCATTAGTGTTCTTGTGGGTTTAGACTGTATGGGCCACGATGGGCTGAAAGGGGCCATGTGGGGCCAATGGCCCCGTGGGCCTAATCGGATAAGTTGTATGATTGTGTCGTAAATATTGGATTGGACTATGTGAATCTCATATCTGTGGCTAGATTTGGGATAAATGGGCCACACGAGCGTGTGGGCCCATTTAGGCCGAGAATGGGCCCTAGGCCCATTCGCATTGTTATCTCTGTACTGAAATACCCTTGGTTTACAAAATTACTGAAATACCCTCGAGTTGTAAAATTACCAAAATACCCCCAGTTTGCAAAATTACAGAAATACCCTCGAGTTGCAAAATTATCGAAACCCCTATTTTACAGAATTACCAAAATACCCCTGACTTGCAAAATTATCGAAATACCCCGATTTGCAAAATTACAAAAATACCCTTGGTTTGTAAAATTACCAAAATACCCTCAATTTGTAAAATTACTAAAATACCCTCGAGTTGCAAATTAACTGAAATACCCCCGATTTGTAAAATTACTGAAATACCCCAAACTTGCAAAATTACCGAAATACCCCAGTTTACGAAATTACCAAAATACCCCCAATTTGCAAAACTACCAAAATACCCTTGATTTGTGAAATTATCAAAATACCCTCGATGAAATTACCGTAATACCCCCGATTTGTGAATTTATCGAAATTCCCCTGTGAAATTATCGAGACCACAAATCTAAGGTGAAATTATGAGTTTACAAAGTTTATGTCATGTTTGCATGCTAGTATGAATGTTTCATGAAGCAATTTTATTAAATGGTGGTGGATTGGTCCAAAAAGGACTAAATTAAAAAAGTTGCAAAATATGAGTTTCTTGAAACGTTTTGTGAGAAATAGCTTTAGAATAGTAATTAGAAGTCCTTAAATAGCAATTTTTCCAAAAATATTATTTTGGACAAAATTGGCCTTGAGATTGTGTTAAATAGAAACGTTTAAAAGGAAGGGCATTTTGGTCATTTGCCTAATTAGTAATTAAAATAGGAAAAAGATGAGAAAAATTCAATCATCTTCTTCCTTGTTGCTGCCAAAAAAGTGGAGACACCATGGCTAGGGCTATTCATTTTATCAAGCTTGTTAATAAGTTCATTTTAGTCCCTTTTTTGATATTCTTCGTATTTTCGGAGATTTCGTATTATGAATTAGCCATTTTTAGCTATTAAATGAGCTATGATGCATGTTCAAGAATTTAACCATGATTGCCATGCATGCTAAATGATGTTTTATGGAAGTTTATGAAGGTTTGATGCTTGATAAACCTCTTTTCCTTAATGAATTTCATGAAAAATGGTAGTATGGACAATTTTGTAATAGTTATAAAATTGGTCATACCTACTAGAAATAGAAAGAATTGATGATTGCTATAGTAGAGAAAATGATTCAGCTAAGCATGAGGTTTAAGGAAATTGAATGAAAATCATTTTACGAGCCTAAGGGCAAAAGTACAAATATTAGAAAGTATAGGGGCAAAATAGTAATTTTTTGAAAGTATGAGTTATGAGTCAATTTAGTTAATGGGAGTATTAAATGATCTATTTGTGACTATAGATCAAGAAAAACGAAGCCTGGATCGAAATCGAGGCAAGAACAAAGTCGAGGACTAAATTCCATATCTACATACATTTTGTATTTTGAGGTAAGTTTGTATGATTTCTGATCCTTATCGATTTCTATCATTAAATTGCTTAGTATAATATCTATTGTATTCATGGAACACTTAATGTTTTGTAAATAAAGAAATCAATGAGATTAAATATTGAGCAAGTCCCGATTGAAGAAGAAATGCCCAAGATACTCTATCTATCACATGAGACAAGAAAGTCCGTATAAGACCAAGTCTAGACATGGCATCGGCAATCAAGCAGATATCATGTAAGTCCAAGGTAAGCTTGGCATTGAACATATATCATGTAAGTCCAAGGCAAGCTTGGCATTGAACGGATATCAAGTAAGTCCAAGGCAAGCTTGGCATTGAACAGATATCATGTAAGCCCAAGACAAGCTTGCCATTTAACAGATATCATGTATGTCCAAGGCAAGCTTGGCCTTGAATCGATATCAAGTAAGTCCAAGGTAAGCTTGGTATTGAACAGTTATTTTGTAAGCCCAAGACAAGTTTGGCATTAAAAAGCTATCAAGAGAAAGAGATTTCATGTAAGTCCCAGCCAAGGCTCGGCATTGACCAGTTCATGAGAAAAAAAAAACTTCGTATAAGTCCATGTCAAGACATGGCCTCGAAACCCAGATGAGATTTAGTATCCTCGGCTATTCTTAGAAATTCATCGGGCAAAATAGGTAAAGGTAAAATGAGATAACAAGAAAATTTAGAGAGCAAAGTTATTATCAAGATGAAATTGGTTATCAGCTATGTTATGACTGATGAATTAGAGACTATGGTCATTATGTTAAAGTATACTGATCAAGGTGATCGAGTGATACAGGTACCTTGTTTACCTTACAAGTAAGAGAATAGTAAGTATCATGAGACAAGTCAGAATCATGTATGAGTAAGTAAGCTTATTAGTCGAAATTATAATACCATTGTTATGTCAAATGAATTATATATTAAGCAAGTATGTTGATATGTGCTTTGTATGCAAACTTACTAAGCTAAATGCTTACGTCCTTTATTTCTTTCTTTCTATGTAGTCCCGCCAAGCTAAATTGGGGAATCGTCGGAGTCAGAGCTAGTAGCACACTATCAATCTTCTTTTTGGTATAGCCAAATTATTTACTAAGTATGGCATATATAGGAAGCATTCATTTTGTGAATATGTTTTAACAAGGGCCCTTGTGTAGACTATCAAGTTATTATTCTTTTGTATATGGTTAAGTGATTGGCCAAATTGACTATGTATGAATGTTTATTGAGGTTAATATAGTATGTGGTATAGTTTATGAAATATATTAAGTTGATTTTGTTTTTAGGGTGGTAAATGGCTTGGTAAATAGCCTCTAAGTGCCCACATGGTTAGACACACGGGCGTGTGTCTAGGCCGTGTGTACCCTGCACCTTATTATTATTAGTTAAATTAGGCCACGGGTGAACCCCACGTCCGTGTTTATAAGCCGTGTAGGACACACGGTTTGTATATGGGAGTGTGCTCAAGCTGTGTGGATTAAGTCAGTAGCCTCCCACGATTGGTAGACACGGGCGAGTCCAGGCCGTGTGAAAATTGGCAGTAACTCCCCACGGTTGATGACATGGGCGTGTCCAAGGGTACACGGGCGTGTCCCAAGCAACATGGGCGTGTGGCCCCTATTTTGGGGAAAAGTTTTCGATTTAGTTCCGAAAGTGTCCAGATATGTGTATGAGACCTCGTAGGCTTATGAGATGTATGAGTTGGTTAAGAAAGATAAGTTTTTAATTCGGAACAAAAATTTTAGTCAGTAAGTGTAGGTTTAAGTGAGTTCAAGCATGGTAATGTCCCGTATCCAGTCTTAACATTGGTATCAGGTATGGGGTGTTACATTTAGTGGTATCAGAGCTACGGTTTAGTCGGTTCTAGGACTAATATAGCACGAGCATGAGTCTAGTTATACATGCCATACGTAATAATGTTTTTATAATGATAGTGTGACGACTCCTGACGACTTAAGTTTTGTTTATACATATAGTAAATGGATCCCGACAGAGATATGGCGGATGATGTAAAAAATGCTAACGCACCAGCCTCAGCAGGGGACTGGTGTGCCGAACGAGAATGAGAATAGACCCACTATGGTGAGTCAAGAAGGAGAAGAGGCTAGAGAAGCCTTCCTCCACATGATGAACACATGGTATACAGAGTTCGTTCGAGTGAAATCAAATACACAACCCCCTCTACCCCCGCCTATTCCACAACCTGCTCCAGTAGCCCCTCAAGTAGTAGAGGTGGTAAGAGGAGATAAACCTCCAATTGATAAGATCAGGAAACATGGGGCAGAAGAATTCCTGGCTAAAAGAGATGATGATCCAGAGAAGGCTGAATTCTAGTTAGAAAATATCATCAGGATATTCAATAAACTGTCATGCACACCTGAAGAATGCATGAAGTGTGTAATCTCTCTCTTAAGAGATTCTGCTTATCAATGGTGGAACATCCTTGTGTCAGTAGTACCGAGGGAAAGGGTCACATGGGAATTCTTCCAAGAAGAGTTCAAGAAAAAGTATATCAGTCAAAGGTTTGTAGATCAGAAGAGGAAGGAATTCCTAGAGCTGAAGAAAGGTAAAATGTCAGTGACCGATTACGAGGGAGAGTTTGAACGACTCAACAAATACGCTCGCGAGTGTGTGTCCACTGAGGCCATTATGAGTAAACGATTTGAAGAAGGATTAAATGAGGACATCAAGTTGTTTGTTGCGGTACTTGAATTAAAGGAATTTGTTGTGTTAGTAGAAAGGGCTTGTAAAGCCGAAGAATTATTAAAAGAGAAGAAGAAGTCTGAAACTGAGTCTCGCGACTCTAGAAAGAGACAGTGGAATAAGTCATTCTAGTCTTCGTCCAAGAAGTCAAGAGATTTCCCTGCTTGACCATCTACTTCCACTGGATTTTCAAGGAAAGACAAGAGTAAACCGTATTCGGGGAACAAAGCACAGACGACTTCAGTTGCAAGTGTTGGGAATTTTAGATCTGACAGACCTGAATGTCCAAAGTGTGGCAGACGTCATCTCGGAGAATGTCGAGCACATGAAAATGCATGTTTTAGATATGAATCCCAAGACCATTTTATAAAAGATTGTCCAGAGATGATGAAAGAAGAGAGAACTCAGAACCCAAGATCCGGGAGTATGACCCGAGAAAGACCGCAGAGAAACCCGGGAAGTGGGACAAGTGGAAGAGGTAACCCCAGAGAACAGACTGCGAGACCTGAGGGTAGAGCGCCTGCAAGGACTTATGCCATTCGCACTCACGAAGAGGCATCTTCTCCTGATGTTATTATGGGTACCTTTTCTCTTTACAATACCAAAATTGTTGCTTTAATAGATCCTGGATCCACACACACTTACATTTGTATGAAATTAGTATCCGATTTGAGTATGCCTATAGATTCTACAGAATTTATGATTAAAGTGTCCAATCCTTTAGGCAATAGTGTGTTAGTTGATAAAGTATGTAGAGATTGTCCATTAAAGATTAGAGGTCATTACTTTAAAGCAAATCTTATGTTGTTACCATTTGATGAATTCGACCTCATTCTTGGTATGGACTGGTTGACTACCCATAAGGTGATAGTTAATTGTGAGAAGAAATACATTGAGATAGATGTGAGAATGGGGATACTCTTCATGTAGAATCGAATGAACAAGATGGATTGTCGATAATGATTTCTCATATGGCGGCATAGAGATATATAAGAAAAAGGTATGAAGCATATCTGGCCTTTGTGATGAATGATAAAGAAACAGAGTTAAAGATTGAGTCAGTACCGATAGTATGTGAGTACTTGGATGTTTTCCCTAAGCAATTGCCAGGACTACCACCAGTTAGAGAGGTTGAGTTCAGTATTGAGCTAGCTCCCGATACTGTACCGATATATATTACTCCTTACAGAATGGCTCCAACAGAGTTGAAAGAATTGAAGTTACAGTTGCAAGAGTTGATAGATAAAGGCTTTGCAAGATCAAGTTGTTCACCATGGG
Source organism: Gossypium bickii (assembly GCA_025503065.1). NCBI lineage: Eukaryota > Viridiplantae > Streptophyta > Magnoliopsida > Malvales > Malvaceae > Gossypium > Gossypium bickii. The sequence goes on from CP106715.1 coordinate 104,866,929, forward strand.
GTGCTCTGGTTTTATTTGTGAAAAAGAAAGATGGCACCATGAGATTGTGCATAGATTACCGTCAGCTCAATAAAGTGACAATAAAGAACAAGTACCCATTGCCTAGGATCGATGATTTGTTCAATCAATTGAAAGGAGCCACTGTGTTCTCCAAAATAGACTTGAGATCCGGGTACTACCAGCTGAGAGTGAAAGATTCAGATGTATCCAAGACTGCCTTTTGAACAAGGTATGGGCACTATGAATTTTTATTCATCCCTTTTGGGTTGACCAATGCACCTACGGTATTCATGGATTTAATGAACCGCATTTTTAGGCTGTACCTCGACAAGTTTGTAGTCGTTTTTATTGACGACATACTGATTTATTCTCGGGACGAGAATGAGCATACTGAGCACCTACGGATAGTTTTACAGCTCTTCGAGAAAATTAGTTGTATGCCAAGTTCAGTAACTGTGAATTTTGGCTCAAGGAAGTGGGATTCCTTGGACATATTTTCTCGAGAGATGGAGTCCGAGTAGATCCCAGTAAAGTCTCGGCCATAATGGACTGGAAGCCACCGAAGAACATCTCTGAGATTAGAAGTTTTCTAAGCTTAGCCGGCTATTACAGATGTTTTGTCAAGGGGTTTTCCATGATTGCAACTCCAATGACTAAATTCTTACAAAAGAATGTGAAGTTTGAGTGGACAGAAAGATGCCAATAAAGTTTTGAGAAACTGAAGACAATGTTGACAGAAGCTCTAATTTTAGTACAAGCCGGGTCAGGGAAAGAATTCATAATTTAAAGTGATGCATCCTTAAATGGATTAGGCTGTGTACTCATGCAAGAAGGCAAGGTGATTGCTTATGCCTCTAGACAATTGAAGCCTCATGAGAAGAATTATCCGACGCATGATTTAGAGTTGGCTGCCATAGTCTTTGCTTTGAAGATTTGGAGGCACCATTTATATGGTGAAAAATGTTAGATTTTTATTGATCACAAAAGTCTGAAGTATTTGATGACACAGAAAGAGTTGAACTTAAGACAACGGAGATGGTTAGAGTTGATAAAAGACTATGAATTGGTTATTGACTACCATCCAGGAAAGGTGAATGTGGTCGCCGATGCTTTGAGCAGGAAATCTCTATTTGCTCTAAGAGCATTGAATTCAAGAATGTTTTTATCTCACAATGGTTCTATTTTAGCTGAGTTAAGAGCTAGACCAATGTTTCTTCAAGAGATCTTTAAGGCTCAGAAAGAAGATAGTGAAGTGCAAGTCAAGAAAGCTCAGTGTGAGTCAAATGCTGAATCCGATTTTCGAACTAATTCTGATGGATACTTGATGTTTAGAAATAGAATCTGTGTACCGAGAAAAGAGAAGCTTGTTCAGAGAATTCTACATGAGGCACATAATGGATGTTTATCTGTACATTCGGGAAGTACTAAGATTTATAATGATTTGAAGCAACTGTATTGGTGGTCGAAAATGAAGAAAGATATTTCAGAGTTTGTTTCCAAGTGCTTGATTTGTCAGCAAGTGAAGGCTGAACACCAAGTACCTTCAGGTTTACTTCAGCCCATCTTGGTTCCCGAGTGGAAATGAGACCGTGTCACCATGGATTTTGTAATGGGTTTACTGTTTTCACCAAGTAAGAAGGATGCTATATGGGTTGTAGTTGATAGACTTACGAAGTCAGCCCATTTCATACCAGTACGAGTGGATTTCTCCCTCGACAAGTTGGCAAACTTGCATGTTTCAGAAATAGTAAGGCTTCATGGAGTTTCTTTATCGATTATATCGGATAGATACCCGAGATTTACATCCCGATTTTGGAAGAAGCTGCAAGAAGCCCTGGGTACAAAGTTAAACTTTAGTACGGCTTATCATCCTCGGGATCGACGGTCGACTTGAAAGAGTAATTCAAGTACTTGAGGATATGCTCAAATGTTGTATTCTTGAATTCAAAGGCAATTGGGAAAAGTTCCTCCCATTGGCAGAATTTACCTATAATAATAGTTTCCAGTCGAGCTTAAAAATGGCGCCTTATGAGGCTCTATATGGGCGTAAGTGCAGAACACCTTTGTTTTGGACTGAACTCAAGAAAAACCAAATTCACAGGGTTGATTTGGTTAAAGAAGCTGAAGAGAAAGTGAAAGTGATACGATAATGTTTAAAAGTCGCATCGAGATGCATGTAAATCTATATTTGGACTTAAGGAGAAAAGAGATAGAGTACCAAGTTGGAGATAAAGTTTTCTTGAAAGTGTCACCGTGGAGAAAAGTTCTCAGATTTGGCCGGAAAGGCAAGCTAAGCCCACGCTTCATCGGACCTTACGAGATCACTGAAAGAGTTGGACCGGTAGCTTACTGTTTAGCTTTGCCATCGGAATTAGAAATGATACATGATGTGTTTCATGTGTTGATGTTGTGACGCTGCAGATCAGATCCTTCGCATGTAATTACCCCGTTAGAAATAGAGATTCATCCCGACATGACTTACAGTGAAGAACCAGTTAAAATTTTAGCTCCAGAAGTCAAGCAGTTAAGGAATAAAAGTATTGCCCTAGTGAAAGTATTGTGGCAAAAACATGGAATAGAAGAAGCTACATGGGAACTAGAAAAGAGTATGAGAAACCAGTATCCAAACCTTATTGCGGGTAAGATTTTCAAGGACGAAAATCCCTAAAGGGGGGAGAATTGTAACAGCCCAATTTAGGACCTAGTTGGAATAGTGGTGCGAGACCACAAATCTGAGGTGAAATTATGAGTTTACAAAGTTTATGTCATGTTTGCATGCTAGTATGAATGTTTCATGAAGCAATTTTATTAAATGGTGGTGGATTGGTCCAAAAAGGACTAAATTGCAAAAGTTGCAAAATATGAGTTTCTAGAAGCTTTTTGTGTGAAATAGCTTTAGAATAGCAATTAGAAGTCCTTAAATAGCAATTTTTCCAAAAATATTATTTTGGACAAAATTGGCCTTGAGATTGTGTTAAATAGAAACTTTTAAAAGGAAGGGCATTTTGGTCATTTGCCTAATTAGTAATTAAAATAGGAAAAAGATGAGAAAAATTCACTCATCTTCTTCCTTGTTGCTGCCGAAAAAGTGGAGACACCATAGCTAGAGCTCTTCATTTTTTCAAGCTTGCTAGTAAGTTCATCTAAGTCCCTTTTTTATTTTCTTTGTATTTTCGGATTTCTCGTATTATGAATTAGCCATTTTTAGCTATTAAATGAGCTATGATGCATGCTCAAAAATTTACCCATGATTGCCATGCATGCTAAATGATGTTTTATGGAAGTTTATGAAGGTTTGATGCTTGATAAACCTCTTTTCTTTATGAATTTCATGAAAAATAGTAGTATGGACCATTTTGTAATAGTTATAAAATTGGTCATACCTACTAGAAATAGAAAGAATTGATGATTGCTATAGTAGAGAAAATGATTCAGCTAAGCATGAGGTTTAAGGAAATTGAATGAAAATCATTTTATGAGCCTAAGGGCAAAAGTAAAATATTAGAAAGTATAGGGGCAAAATAGTAATTTTGCCAAAGTATGACTTATGAGTCAATTTAGTTAACGGGAGTATTAAATGATCTATTTGTGACTATAGATCAAGAAAAACAAAGCCCGGATCGAAACCGAGGCAAGAACAAAGTCGAGGACTAAATTCCATACCTACATACATTTTGTATTTTGAGGTAAGTTTGTATGATTTCTGATCTTTATTGATTTCTATCATTAAATTGCTTAGTATAATGTCTATTGTATTCATGGAAAACTTAATGTTTTGTAAATAAAGAAATCAATGAGATTAAATATTGAGCAAGTCCCGATTGAAGAAGAAATGCCCAGGATACTCTATCTATCACATGAGACAAGAAAGTCCGTATAAGACCAAGTCTATCGGCAATCAAGCAGATATCATGTAAGTCCAAGGCAAGCTTGGCATTGAACAGATATCATGTAAGTCCAAGGCAAGCTTGGCATTGAACAGATATCATGTAAGTCCAAGGCAAGCTTGGCATTGAACGGATATCAAGTAAGTCCAAAGCAAGCTTGGCATTGAACAGATATCATGTAAGCCTAAGGCAAGCTTGGCATTGAACAGATATCATGTAAGTCCAAGGCAAGCTTGGCATTGAATAGATATCAAGTAAGTCCAAGGTAAGCTTGGCATTGAACAGTTATTATGTAAGCCCAAGGCAAGCTTGGCATTGAACGGATATCAAGTAAATCCAAGGCAAGCTTGGCATTGAACAGATATCATGTAAGCCCAAGACAAGCTTGCCATTTAACAGATATCATGTATGTCCAAGGCAAGCTTGGCCTTGAATCGATATCAAGTAAGTCCAAGGTAAGCTTGGCATTGAACAGTTATTTTGTAAGCCCAAGACAAGTTTGGCATTAAAAAGCTATCAAGAGAAAGAGATTTCATGTAAGTCCCAGCCAAGGCTCGGCATTGACCAGTTCATCAGAAAAAAAAACTTCGTATAAGTCCATGTCAAGACATGGCCTCGAAACCCAGACGAGATTTAGTATCCTCGGCTATTCTTAGAAATTCATCGGGCAAAATGGGTAAAGGTAAAATGAGATAACAAGAAAATTTAGAGAGCAAAGTTATTATCAAGATGAAATTGGGTATCAGCTATGTTATGAATGATGAATTAGAGACTATGGTCATTATGTTAAAGCATACTGATCAAGGTGATCAAGTGATACAGGTACCTTGTTTACCTTACAAGTAAGAGAATAGTAAGTATCATGAGACATGTAAGAATCATGAAACACCCCATACCCGGCCCACGAGCCTGAACCGGATCTGGTATGTTCCTTAAGTAAACCGGTTTCAAAGTTCTTTGCTACTTAGAGAAAATTTGTGTAATTTTAGAAAAATATCGTTTTGGGTTGGGCTTAAGTTGGAAACCCATTTATTTTAATTAGAAATCATTTAATTTCAGTGACAAAACAATTTAGGGTTTATTTTTAAAATAAATTTAATTGAACTTAAATACAAGTGATTCGTAACATAATAATTAAAAATAAAAGCAAAGAAATAAAACTATCCAACTTGGGCCTATGGCCTTCTTACATCAACCAAAATCCAAAAATAAAGTTTAAATACTGAGTAAAATAAAAGTCCAAATCTTTAAATTTCTCCTTGCAATGCATGGCCACCTTTAGCTCCTGCCGACCCGGTCCATTATTGCTCATCACCTGAAAAATATTTCCCACAACGGGGTGAGTCAAACGGACTCAATGTGTACTCGACACCAAATCGTAATAGAATCAGGCATACAATACATTCAAACATAAAATACAAGTTATGATGCATTCCCAAACCCGAACCTAATTGTTCATCCGCTACACACCCTCGTACACCGCCAAACACACCGTGGGGACTACTAAGTCGACCCTCCTTCCTTCTACACACCAAATTGCGGGCTTAAGTCATCGTGATCTGTGGTCTTAGGTCACCACTTTTCAGACATCGTGGTCTTAGGTCACCACTTTTCGATTCTCGTGGCGTAAGTCACCACTTTTCGACATCGTGGTCTTAAGTCACCACTTTTCACTTCCCCTTTCAATATACAACCATATGCCCCATATATTAATATGCATAATATACCAGAGTTCACAATTGTATAATATTCTCATGTTACGAATAACATATTTCATATTCCTAGTATGAGTAGGAAACGTACCTGAGTACTTTGTACCATAACATGGTACCTTAGCCACGTTCATATTTCTATTAACACATATTTTAATACATATAACCATAATTCATATTACAAAGTAGTGTGGGGTACACACCTGATTCGCTTAGAAATTCCTTGAGATCCGAAAAGCTTGATCTAATGCTTAGATCCTTAATCCCTACATTTGATTAATCACTTACTGCTTTAAGAAAAAACCATTCGGCCACAAATCCAATTCCTAGTAGGATTAGTATTCTTAAACTTACCTTGTTGCCGATTTCACTATAAATCAAATCCCGAAAACTTTGTAGTATTCTTTCCTTAAAAATCGGTTAGCCACCAAATCATTTAATTAGGTCAGTTTCCGGCTTTTGAATAAATAGGAAATAATTCTAAATACCAAAAATAAGCCTTGGCCGAATACTTCACATGCTTACCTTGTGGATTTTAAATCCCGAATCTCACCGAATAACTAGGGAACACGTGGCCTATGGTGTACCTTCGAGAAAAGAACTTCTCCTTCCTCGTAAATCCCAAAAGATCTCTTCAAAGTTTCGGCAACAAGATATTAATGGGGTTAGTCCTAGATTTCGGCAAATCTTAAAAGAAAAAGGATGAAACCGAATGAGACCTTACCCTTACTTGAAGAAATCGATTACACCTTCACTTCAATCTTCAGAGATTCGGCTATGGCTAGATGATGATCTCACAACTTTCGGCTTTTGTAGGGATTAGAGAAGGAAGAATAAAGATGGAGGATTCGGCTAGAACACAAGGTATTTCGGCTTGGCAAAAATAAAAGAAGAAGAAGATTTAGTGAAGAGAATTCGACAGAGGCTTTCAAAGAACAGAAAATAATGCAGAATGGCCTCTCTTTTCCTTTTATAGCCGAAATTACTAAGCTAGAGTCCCTTACTTGGCCACCACTCTTCTATTTTGATAGCTTTATCCCTTTAATTATCACTTTATTCAAATTAAAAGAATTTAATCCAACAATTATCTCTTGAAAACAATCCAAATTAAATATTTTATTTATCCCTTATTTATCCACTATTTATCTCTTAAAAATAAAAGAATAAAAGCTCCTAAATTATAGCCTTGTGCCGTCCACCTCACTTTTTCTGGAAGTAAAATAAAATTTCTTTTATTTGCTTTCCCTGTGACTCGAACTCAGGCCCAATTCTTTTGCATGTGGCGCCATTTCCAGAGGCCCTAAGTGGCATCTTTAGGCCACTTTTCCAAGCCTGTTTGTGTGTCAAATTTCACCAACTTTTTCTTTTAAGGCCACCTTGCCTTAATTTCCTCTTTTAAACTTTAAAACTCGATATTTCTAAGTCATTTCTAAGTTTCCAAAAATTTTCGTTCGGCTCTGTAAACCTGACATTTCCTTACATTTCCAAGTTTCCAGAAATGTTCACTTTCCTATTTTGAATCATTTCCTTACATTTCCAAGTTTCCAGAAATGTTCACTTTCATCTTTTGAATCATTTCTAAATCATGTCCATACATTTTCAGGTTTCCAAAAATGTTCATTTCTAAATCATTTCCATGCATTTTCAATTTTCCAAAAAATGTTCATTCCCAAATCATTTCCATACATTTCCGGGTTTCCAAAAATGTTCAAAATTTATTCTTAATACCTAAAACATGTCACTTCATGCAATTAAACCGAAACGCATAGGCCCTATTCAGATGTTACGCTTCTACCCCTTAAAAATAATTTCGTCCTCGAAATTACTTACTAACGAATCAATCGTGCGGTCTAACTCACCCCACTACGCTATTGTCACAAGACTCGATCTTAAAGAACTATCATACTTTCTAGGCACATTCTCTAGGTTCACATCCAAAGTTTCAAACAGTTCACTTGTAACACAAGAATGAACTATCTCTAAAACAATAAATAGTACTTCAAAAACAAGGAACTTAACCGCTATCATATCCTTGGTTGTCTCACATCTGAACCTTCAGCACCTCTACCGGGTGTTCCATGAGGTTTCAACCACAAACCTTCGTTGCCTGAGGGCAATCCTTAACCAAATGAGCCTTAGAATTACATCTAAAACATTCCTGATCTCGGTTCCAACACACGCCAACATGATACCTTCCACACTGAGCACACGGACGGTCCGGATTTTTAGTAGTTGGCTTAAAAACACGAGCAGAATTCTCAACCTTCGATCTTTTCTGAAGACTCTTAGACGATTCTGACGGTCCAAGACTCCTCTTATCCCTTCCATGACGATCACGTCCCCTAGAACTCATTTTCTAATGTCGCGATTTAATCTGATTAAAGAGTTTTATGCATTAGAATTTTGTTTCACTTGTTTACCCGCGAAGAAATTTTATGAAAAGAGTTTTAGGAGTGGTTCTTTCGTATTCATACATGCACACAGTCGTTTCATTCATTCATACACCCATCAACCAATTATGAACTTACGTTCATTCAGAGAAACGTTGTAGTTTTCGTTGCTATTGTTTTTCCACTACCTAGGGGTATTTTCGTAATTTTGTCCTACAGGGGTATTTTTCGTAATTTTTCAAAAGAAAAAGATCCTTGGTGATTTCGTCAAAAAGTATTTTAGTAATTTTAAGTTCCCGAGGTATTTTGGAAAAAAATTTTAAAATCCGGGGGTATTTCGGTAATTTTTTTCACAAACCGGGGTAAATTTGTAAAATCTAATAAATCAGGGATATTTTAAAAGTTGTAAAACTTTGAGGGTTCTTTTTGAGAGTTTAACTTTTCAAATGGTGATGTTGCAAAAATTTTGGAAACCAGGGTCATTTTGGTCATTTTGTAAGTTAGGGGCAATTTTGTAAAATTTTCCAAAATCAAGGTATTTTTGATGGTTCGCAAATTAGGGTTTTTGTATGTTTATAAAATAATGGAATTTTGGTAGAACTGTTGAGTAGTTGGACATTTAATAAACCAAGGGCATTTTGGTAATTTTACCACTAGGGCCATTTTTGTAATTTTCATAAAGCGAAAATTTTTCGGAAAATTTTTTAAAGATGGTTTTCATAAATTTAAAAAAAAGTTTTTAAGAGTTTTAAAACTAGGGTTTTGTTGTTTCAGAAACACGGCTAGTTCCCTTTTCGGGTTTTATTGTGTTTAGCCTATGACCGAGCCCTCTTGGTCAGGGTGAACCAAAGCTACGCACTAGGCAGGATTCGAGTGGAGAGGAGGTGAGTCACGCGGACTGCTTAAATACCAAGCTCCCACTGAAACCATTCCTAGACATGCGCACAGAGGTTGCCACACCACTAAGCCCTCTGAGTTAGGGTGAACCAAAGCTACGCACCAGGTAGGATTCCTGCGAAGAGGAGGTGAGTCACTAGGACTGCTTAAATACCAAGTTCTTCCGGATCCAATCCTAGACATGCGTACAGGGGTTACCACACCCTAGCTCAATGACCTAGCCGTAGGTTTGTTTAGTGCATTAAGTCTTATGTGGTTGTGTTGAGTAGACTAGTCCTACAGTTTAATATTCCTATCATTCTATTCTACGTTCCATGCCTTTTCTACCCTTATACAATTCATAAATCACATAATCACCCATAGAGTTGTGGTACTTACCGTGGATCATGGGTCGGAGACTTAGGTGCCATGCCAGAGAACCTGTTTAATTTCAAAGAAAATCATTTGGCTCGCTTTGAAAACGTTTTGGGCCTTAGCCCACATGCCGAGAGTTTAAAACTGGGCTCTGATACCAAACTGAAACACCCCATACCCGGCCCACGAGCCTGAACCAGATCTGGTATGTTCCTTAAGTAAACCGGTTTCAAAGTTCTTTGTTACTTAGATAAAATTTGTGTAATTTTAGAAAAATATCGTTTTGGGTTGGGCTTAAGTTGGAAACCCATTTATTTTAATTAGAAATCATTTAATTACGGTGACAAAACAGTTTAGGGTTTATTTTTAAAATAAATTTAATTGAACTTAATTAAAAGTGATTCGTAACATAATAATTAAAAATAAAAGCAAAGAAATAAAACTATCCAACTTGGGCCTATGGCCTTATTACATCAACCAAAATCCAAAAATAAAGTTTAAGTACTGAGTAAAATAAAAGTCCAAATCTTTAAATTTCTCCTTGCAATGCACGGCTACCTTTAGCTCCTGCCGACCCAGTCTATTATTGCTCATCACCTGAAAAATATTTCCCACAACGGGGTGAGTCAAACGGACTCAATGTGTACTCGACACCAAATCGTAATAGAATCAGGCATACAATACATTCAAACATAAAATACAAGTTATGATGCATTCCCAAACCCGAACCTAATTGTCCATCCGCTACACACCCCCGTACCTACCAAACACACCGTGGGGACTACTAAGTCGACCCTCTTTCCGCTACACACCAAATTGCCGGCTTAAGTCATCGTGATCTGTGGTCTTAGGTCACCACTTTTCGACATCGTGGTCTTAGGTCACCACTTTTCGGACATCGTGGTCATAAGTCACCACTTTTCAGACATCGTGGTCTTAAGTCACCACTTTTCACTTCCCTTTCAATATACAACCATATGCCCCATATATTAATATGCATAATATACCGTAGAGTTCACAATCGTATAATATTCTCATGTTACTGAATAACATATTTCATATTCCTAGTAGGAGTAGGAAACGTGCTGAGTACTTTGTACCATAACATGGTACCTTGGCCACGTTCATATTTCCATTAACACATATTTTAATACATATAACCATAATTCATATTACAAAGTAGTGTGGGGTACACACCTGATTCGCTTAGAAATTCCATGAGATCCCCAAAAGCTTGATCTAATGCTTAGATCGTTAATCCCTACATTTGATTAATCACTTACTGCTTTAATAAAAAACCATTCGGCCACAAATCTAATTCCTAGTAGGATTAGTATTCTTAAACTTACCTTGTTGCCGATTTCACTATAAATCAAATCCTGAAAACTTTGTAGTATTCCTTCCTTAAAAATCGGCTAGCCACCAAATAATCTAACTAGGTCAATTTTCGGCTTTTGAATAAATAGGAAATAATTCTAAATACCAAAAATAAGCCTTGGCCGAATACTTCATATGCTTACCTTGTGGATTTTAAATCCCGAATCTCATCGAATAACTAGGGAACACGTGGCCTATGGTGTACCTTCGGGAAAAGAACTTCTCCTTCCTTGTAAATCCCGAAAGATCTCTTCAAAGTTTCGGCAACAAGATATTAATGGGGTTAGTCCTAGATTTCGGCAAATCTTAAAAGAAAAAGGATGAAACTGAATGAGACCTTACCCTTACTTGAAGAAATCGATTGCACCTTCACTTCAATCTTCAGAGATTCGGCTATGGCTAGATGATGATCTCACAACTTTCGGCTTTTGGAAGGATTAGAGAAGGAAGAATAAAGATAGAGGATTCGGCTAGAACACAAGGTATTTCAGCATGGCAAAAATAAAAGAAGAAGAAGATTTGGTGAAGAGAATTCGGCAGAGGCTTTCAAAGAACAGAAAATAATGCAGAATGGCCTCTCTTTTCCTTTTATAGCCGAAATTACTAAGCTAGAGTCCCTTACTTGGCCACCACTCTTCTATTTTGATAGCTTTATCCCTTTAATTATCACTTTATTCAAATTAAAAGAATTTAATCCAACAATTATCTCTTGAAAACAATCCAAATTAAATATTTTATTTATCCCTTATTTATCCACTATTTATCTCTTAAAAATAAAAGAATAAAAGCTCCTAAATTATAGCCTTGTGCCGTCCACCTCACTTCTTCTTACGAAGTAAAATAAAATTTCTTTTATTTGCTTTCCCATGTGACTCGAACTCAGCCCAATTCTTTTGCATGTGGCGCCATTTCCGGAGGCCCTAAGTGGCATCTTTAGGCCACTTTTCCAAGCCTGTTTGTGTGTCAAATTTCACCAACTTTTTCTTTTAAGGCCACCTTGCCTTAATTTCCTCTTTTAAACTTTAAAACTCGACATTTCTAAGTCATTTTTATGTTTCCAAAAATTTTCGTTCTGCTCTGTAAACTTGACATTTCCTTACATTTCCAAGTTTCCAGAAATGTTCACTTTCCTCTTTTGAATCATTTCCTTACATTTCCAAGTTTCCAGAAATGTTCACTTTCCTCTTTTGAATCATTTCTAAATCATGTCCATACATTTTCAGGTTTCCAAAAATGTTCATTTCTAAATCATTTCCATGCATTTTCAAGTTTCCAAAAAATGTTCATTTCCAAATCATTTCCATACATTTTCGGGTTTCTAAAAATGTTCAAAATTTATTCTTAATACCTAAAACATGTCACTTCATGCAATTAAACCGAAAACGCATAGGCCCTATTCAGGATGTTACAAATCATGTATGAGTAAGTAAGCTTATTAGCCGAAATTATGATACCATTGTTATGCCAAATGGATTATATATTAAGCAAGTATGTTGATATGTGCTTTGTATGCAAACTTACTAAGCTAAATGCTTATGTCTTTTATTTCTTTCTTTCTATGTAGTCCCGCCAAGCTAAATTGGGGAATCATCGGAGTCGAAGCTCGTAGCACACTATCAATCTTCTTTTTGGTATAGTCAAATTATTTTACTAAGTATGGCATGTATAGGAAGCATTCATTTTGAGAATATGTTTTAAGAAGGGCCCTTGTGTAGACTATCAAGTTATTATTCTTTTGTATATGGTTAAGTGATTGGCCAAATTGACTATGTATGAATGTTTATTGAGGTTAATATAGTATGTGGTACAGTTTATGAAATATATTGAGTTGATTTTGTTTTCAGGGTGGTAAATGGCTTGGTAAATTGCCTCTAAGTGCCCACACGGTTAGACACACGGGCATGTGTCTAGGCCGTGTGTACCTTGCACCTTATTATTATTAGTTAAATTAGGCCACGGGTGAACCTCATGGCCATGTTCATAAGCCGTGTAGGACACACGGTTTGTATATGGGCATGTGCTCAAGCCGTGTGGATTAAGTTAGTAGCCTCCCACGGTTGGTAGACACGGGCGTGTCCAGGCCGTGTGAAAATTGGCAGTAACTGTCCACGGTTGATGACATGGGCGTGTCTAAGGGTACACGGGCGTGTCCCAAGCAACATGGGCATGTGGCCCCTGTTTTGGGGAAAAGTTTTCGATTTAGTTCCGAAAGTGTCCAGATATGTGTATGAGACCTCGTAGACTTATGAGATGTATGAGTTTGTTAAGAATGATAAGTTTTTAATTCGGAACAAAAATTTTAGTCAGTAAGTGTAGGTTTAAGTGAGTTAAGCATGGTAATGTTCCGTATCCAGTCTTAACATCGGTCTCGGGTACGGGGTGTTACAATCCCTAAGGGGGAGAGTTGTAACAACCCGTTTTTGTTCAAATTAGAACAGTGGTTTTGAGACCACAAATCCAATGTCAAAATATTTATTTTATTATTATTTGAATGTTTAAAGCATGATTGAGTGATTGTGTGAAAATTTCGTTATGAAATTTTATCGTTTCAATGGTCAATTTGATAAAAAGGACTAAATCGTGTAAAGTGCAAAAGTAGTGTTCTAATAGCCAAAGGTGTCAAATAACTAAGGAACATTAAAGTGGAGGTCCTTATGTTGTAATTAGACCATTAATAGCATGAGTGGACATATATGGACATTTATTAAGGTGTTTTTAATGTTTTAAACCAAGGTTAATTTAGTAAATTATGTATTAATGATAAAATAAATAAAATCAAAATATGTTAAATAAAATCAAAATATGTCATCATCTTTTAGTTTTCTTCCTCAACCGAAAATTAGGGCTTGAAGAAGCCATTTTTATACCTTTCATTTGGTCAAGCTTCTCATGCTCATTAAGGTATGGTTTTGGTCTCGTTTTTAATGATTTCTATATTTTTGAGATCATTGCAGCTTAATGTAGCTATCCCAGGGACTAATTTGCACAACTATTAAAGATTTTTAATGTTTCCATTGATGAATATGTATGAGTTTTGATGATTGATGATAGATTTTGAATTCTTGTTGATAATTAAACAAGTTTTGTAAAGTGATTTTTAGTGAAAATGCAAAATAAAGATTAAATTGAGAAATGTTGAAACTTTGTGGCTAAAATGCAAAATAAATGAAAAGTATGGGCTGCTAGGGGCATTATGGTAATTCGGCTAGCATGTCTGTATTTGGATTTTTATTAATTTGTGATTTTATGAAATAAGAACTAAATTGTAAAAAATATGAAAGTTTAGGGGCAAAAGTGTAAATGTGCCCTAAAATATATTTTGGATTGAATTGACTAAATAGATGATTAAATAAGTTAATTTTGAATATATTTATATCAAGAAAAGCAGAATTCGGATCTAGATCGGGGAAAAACGAAAGTTATCGACTAATCGACTTATTGTGTTGTTTTGACATTCGAGGTAAGTTTGTATGTAATAAGCACTGTTCTAATTATGCTTTAAATGCTTTGATATTGCATAAATTATATATACGAGACTATAGTCATGTTTGATGAAAATTCGATTATGTATGGCACTTTGTGTGCGATTCAAGATAGCTTCGACTATGTATGGCACTTAGTGTGCGATTCAAGATAGCTTCGGCTATGTATGAAACTTAGTGTGCGAGATTAAAATAGCTTTGGCTATGTATTGGCACTTAGTGTGCAAGAATTCGGGTATCCGACGTCATTCTGTTTGGGTATGAGTTTGTTATTGATTGGTTCAGGTATGTATATGAATCAAACGAGCTTAAAATCGAAGAAGTTATGAAGTTTGCATATAAGCATATGATTAAGCATGTGGAAGGTTTGTTAGTATTTATGAATTACAAGCTAACAAGTTCAAATTGATGATTTCTGTATTTAAGATTAGTTGAGTTTATTTCATACGAGCTTACTAAGCTATAAAGCTTACTTTGTTCGTTTTTCCCATGTTTTGTAGTGTTATGAATGCTAGCTCACATCCGAGGATTGTCGGAGATCGTTTCACACTCTCCACCTTTCATTCGGTACTTATGAACCTGGTATTTTAAGTATATGGCATGTATAGAGACTATGGTCATGTTGGTTATCATTTGGTAGTGAGTTTTGCCATTTGAGATGGCTTGTAAATGTATATGTTTTGGTTTGGTTTGTGTATATAGCCATGAAAGTTGGCTTGTTTTGGTATGTTTGAACCATGTGTATATATACATAAATATATGGCTTATGTTGTGAGTTCATGAATAGATATATGTGGCTTGTATATTATATAAATTGTGGAGGTTATTTGATTGATACTGAAGTAGTTATATGCTTTTGATCTTGATGCATAATGATGAATGTTTGGAAGGGTATAAATAGTTGAATGGTAAATGTGAAATTTGGTATAAATGGTATGATATGTTTTGTGATTAGTGTGGATGGAGAATGGGAGTAGTGAATATATATATATGAGTTAGGCTTGAATTGGATGGTTATAATGTTATATTTTGCTATGTTGCGGTGCCATTTGGCTTGATATAGGTACATTCAAATTTGGGTGGCAAACTGGCTTGGTAAATAGCCTATTTTTGTCCACACGGGCAGAGACACGGGTGTATGTCTCATCCGTGTGTGACACACGGTCATGTTACACGGTCGTGTGTCCCCTGGTGTTGAAATTGAAATCATGTCAGTATGTTCCACACGGCCTCACACACGGGTGTGTGACCTGGCCGTGTGGCATAAGTCAGTATATCCTACAGGTTTGCCATAGCCTAGCACACGGCCTGGCACACGGGGTGTATGGCCATTTTTAGGGCACACGGGCTAGCGACATAGGCGTGTGTGTTGGCCATGTGACCCAAGTCAGATAGTTACATGAGGTCAGACACGGGCTGGGACACGACTATGTGCTTCCATTTCTATTGTCCACACGGCCTGTGACACGGGTGTGTCTGGTGGCCATTGTCTAGCCACATGGGCATGTGTCCCCTATTTTGATAAAAAAAATTATATGTTTCAAATGTTTCCTAAGTTATCGGTTTAGTCCTGAACCACTTCGAATGCATATTTAGGCCTCGTAGGCTCGTATTAGGGATGATATGAATGTGTTGATTGATATTTGAATGGCATAATGGAAATGTATGAGAAAATATGTGTAATGGTGTTATAAGCCCGGTAGTACTCTGAAACCCTATTCTGGTGTTGAATACGGGTAAGGGGTGTTACATTTATGCATTGTTACATTGACTTCAAGAAATGGAGCCTTTTTCACTACAAGGCATGGGATCATTTTCAAAGTTCTTTTACAGCTTTTTTCACAATATTGCTGCTGCATGAGCACATTAGATATTTCAATCATAACAAACTTTAGAGAATATTATTGTTTTCTAATAGTCAAATCATTCTTTCAAATTATTACGCAATTCAAGAGTCAAGAGTATTTTTTACAATTAGATATTCCACTTTTAATCCTTCATGTAGATGATGTTGGAAAAAAAACAACAGTTTTTGTTATCTACATAAAAAATCAAATTTGTTTATACTCACAAATCATTTGTGGCTCTATTAGAAATAATCTAATAGGCAACTTAGTACATTTGGTAAAGGTCACCAAATAAAATAATATTTTAAAAATGGCTAGTATTTTTTAATCATATCAATGACATATGTTATGAAAGATATATAGATTTTAGCAAAAATATTCAAGTTGTTGATACTTTGATCTTATTTAAAGTCTTAGATCATAAACAAGCATACCATGGAATATATAAAACATAAATTCATACTTAAACGAAAAAAAATGAGCATCATTTTTAACTTTTTTTCATTAAGAATATTAAAACCTCAAAATCTTTCAAGCGTTCAGAGAAAATGTAACCTCCCAAACTCAACTTATACATTATGATCGAATTGTGAAGGTCATGTTGGACAACCAAAACAACAAGACTACTCTATCATTGGTTAAAAACCTTGCAAACACACTCTTTTAATAAAACAGAAATCACCTTTGTTAATTTGGGAAAACATTCATTAATTAGCCCAATCTTTATTAATTCAAGTTAGTAGTACTGGCGTGGTTTAAAAAAACTCTTTGCCTATCTTTGCTTTTGAAAAAATAACTTTGTTTAACTTAATACTAGCGGAAAAAACAAAATCGATTTAAAAACCCAATTATTAATTAAGCCAAGTAACATGCTTAATCCATTTTTAGTGTATAATAGATAATCAATCTCATGTACGAAACTATGCATGCATGAAAAATCCCCAAAACAAAAATAGTCCCAAACCACAATTCAAATAACTTTAGAATCCAAAAACCGAATAAATGTAGGGAATTTTGAATAAAATAAAAATGAAAATAATAGTTTGAAATAGGGTCTGAATTCCGTCATACGTCCGCATGCCAAACCGATTCCTAATTCCGTTCATTACTTGGGAAATTGAGGTGATGAGGTGAGCTTAACATGCTCAGTGTGAGTCTAACAAATAAGCATTTAGCATACATCCAAGCATTTTCACAACAACAAATTTTATTTTTATTTTATTAAATGAATCCAAATATCACAATAAAAAAACTCTAGCAATATTTTAATGAACCATGATCATGACACAATGCACATGAGAGTTCTTACCCTAACCATCCACTACACACCACAAGTTCCCAGAACTCGTTTGCCGAACTCCAATGAATGCGAGCAAAGCTCGATGTGGTAAAACCACTGAATAATCATAAATGCAGAAAATATATTGAATAACGAATAATGCGATAAAATCGCTAATCTCCTCAGTATTCTAGGTGTAGTGCACTAATTACAAATAAATGTGGACTTAATATCCACTAGTACTCCACGGAACTCCTCCGCCAACTACAATGATAGCCCACCCTAATGCACATGCATTATGTCATACAATCTCATACATAGTCATGATTCAACACTTTCTCAATTTATTGACATGTTCAACATGCCCTCGAATTATAAAATACTTTCAGTGAATAGGATCATGGATCCGACTTTCGACTTACCATTAAGGTGGTATCATTCAACAAATCACAATTTCACATATTCTTACAAAAATTTTATGTGTACATGTATAGCAATCTTTCAAGCATTTCATAGCAAATTACCCGTACAAATATATCATGCATAAGCCTCATTTTTCATTTAGAATCATTCTATAAATACAACCAATCATACATCAAATTAACCAATATTTCACAATAATATCAATCATGCAATCACTTAGTCAAACTAGCAATTTTGCTAACATGCCAAATAGTTAGGGCTCAAAACGTACTTGGTTCGGCCACTTACAAATTTAATTACTTAGCTATTTAGCCAAGCCCGATCAAAAAGCTACATAATCAATTATATCATCAAAATCATTATTAACATTCAAGTTTTTGATTTAGGACCCACAGATTATTTATCGGCCTTCTGCAGCACACTTGTAAATCTCGTGATTTCTCTAATAAGATTTAAAATTAAATTAAACTAAAAATCAGTATTAAACTTGATTATTACACCTCCAAAATAGCCCAAAAATACCTACTTATGGGTTCAATCCAATCTTTACAATTATAACTATTTTTTGAATCCAAACTAATTAGATTTCTTACACTGATTTGATGCTAACTGTATGCGCGAACGCCTTTCAGCTTCACTGTTGGTTTGGGGCGTTTAAGTCGGTACCTAACACATTTAAATACTTTAAAATCAATAGCTAATCCATGATTAAAATTCTTTATTTGATCAATTAAGAATCTTTCCCCAATATCTAAATCGAAACTATAAACTAGCTTATAATCAACCACACATACGCTTCCTAAATGGTTAATCTGAATTGCCGATTGATCAAGATTTATTTTCCCTAATTAACACATAATTAAAGGCTGATTAGGAGGGGTTCAAGAAACCAAGGATAATGCTGAAAAAATATGGGAAAACTTAAAGAAGCAACAACCCCCTTCTTGCCCATAGGCATACGCACCACCACCAATAGTGGGCAAATTGGGTCTGATTTAAAACCACCTTTAAGATCATTTAGAAAGCTGAAAAAAATTCCCTTTTAAATATTTAAAAATCCCTCAAATTCTAGATCTAGAAGTTTACGTTTTTAACTCACAATATTCATCAAAAAATTGAGAGAAAAGAACTTACACAAACTAGGGGTGGCAATGACACTTCTTGGCAAGAATGAGAATCGATCTTGGAGGTCCAAAATTTCAGATTTGGTGCTGGAAAATTAAGCGGAAAATGACAGCAAGGTTGTGAGGAAAATGATGCAAGATCTTGTGGAAAAAAGAAAAGAAAAAAAGATGGTGATGTAAGGGCTTGGGCGACGACAATAAGGAAAGGAGAAAGAAAAATTGAAAAGAGAGGAGGAAAGGAGAAGGGAAGGACAACTAGGGTGGAGAAAATGGGATTAAAGGCTAATCAATTTGTTTAAAAATAAAATTTATACCTAGGTCTGTAAGGGTATGGATGACACACACATTAAAAAAAAACAAGGGATATGGCAAAATTTAATTATTTTGCAAAAGAAAGAATTTGAACTTGGGACCTTAATTTAACTACCATGCTTTCATAATTATCAATCAACCCTTGTACTATTCCATTATTCTTGAAATAATTTTGCATTCTCATTAATCTAAAATTTGAAATGTTATAGAAAATAACATACATTAGGATTGTTGCTTCAACAAGGATGCTATACATCTAGATTATTTGTTTTCCTACGGAATATTGAATACTATTGACCAACGTGTTGATAACGCATTATAAAATAATGAAAGGAAAGAACAAACTAAAGAGAAAATATCAATACAAAGAGATAATACAATAGAAAGATAAAGAAGAGAACTTTTTATTTCATTCATTATGTATATATACAAGCCTTGTACATGCCTCTATTTATAGACCTTTTAACATGATGCAATCCCTTAAGTTACAAAAAATAAATAAATGTTTAATTACAATATAAAACCTTCATAATTCCATTGGGGGTTACTACAATGAAGGTTACAACTTTGAGAATTATGGACATCCATAATAAAGTAATGTTTATAACAAATTTTTTTATAATTACTAGAAATTTGATGCATAAGATTAATATTGTCTATATAAGCCAATATCAATATATAGGGTTTTTAATTATTATTTGATATGTTAAGTTATTATTTGATATTTAATACTTTTACTACCATTTGTTTTTAACAATACTTAAATGTAAATGATTGATGTCATTGAATATATAAGTATAAATTAAAAATAATAAAATAAAATATTTTATAATTAAATATTTTAATTAAATAAATCTAATTTTTATATATAAATATGATAATAACTCAATCAAGTCAAAAATACTTTTTTTATAATTAATAGAAATTCGATGTATGAGATTAACATTATATTTATAAAAAGGGAATAACAATATATTGAGACTTATTATTATTTGATGTGTATAGTTTATTATTTATTATTATTATTTGATGTGTTCAGTTTTTTATTATTATCTAATACTAGAATTTTTCCCTCGCTATGTTGGGGTTTTTATTTTTTTTATTTGTATAATTTGTATTTTTTTTTGTGTAAAAACAAGTAAAATTAAAGAAAAACAAAGCCTAAATATATATCTTTATTCGACAACTGTTCTTAAGTTATGCTCGATTTCATTATTTAAATCTTTAGATGAATCCCACTTATGAGAGTTGATATATTGTCTTGCCCAACAAACAAAAAATCTTGATGGTCTCTACTAGACTCGATGTTAAACTTTGAAAAACAAATAAGTTCGTATTTTCCCATATACGTCATGCAACTAACTAGCCCAAAAAGAGTGCGCTAGGAAGTTTTAGCCCATGTCAGCCACTCGTGATGTTTTAAATTTTCCTCCACCCATTCAAAAATATTACTTGAAAAGAATTGAGTCTGCCAGTTTAGAGGGACAATGTTTAACCTGTATAATTTGTATTTAATTATTAATTAAAATTAATTTCAAAATAAATATTAAAAAATTATAATTATTTGGTGTTAATCCTTTTATTATGCCCAAATTTAGAATTAAGCCCCTATACTTTAATTTTGATAGAATTTCATCCATTTACTTTTATGATGTTATTAATTATTTGAAATAGCTAACACTTTTAGCTATGCCAAATAAAATAATGTAGTATATATGTTTTTTCCTTCTTAAAATCATCGCTTTTAATTAAATCATGGCTTAATCACCTTCTAACAAATCATATTAACATAGATTTTTTTTTATCGAAATGAGTATGTTTAAGAAAAAAATCCACCTCAACATTCTAAATAAAATTATTAACCATGTTAATTATTTGGACTAACTAAATCATTGTTTCATCACTTTATAACTAATCATACATACAAATATATTTTCTTTGTTGATATGAGTATACAAGGAAAATTCACTTCAACATTTTAACTGAAATGATTAATTGTGTTAATTATTTAGATTAACTAATTATATTATTGTAATAGTCTGTTTTTCAATGGTGTTGGAAGCGATGGTTTCGGGCCCACAAATCTGACGAGTGAGTCCATAAATTAATATTTTTAAGTTAAATATAGATTTACATTTAAATTTGATTTAATGAATTATTATTAATTGAACGAATAATTAGGTTCAGGTAGTATGTATTTAGAGTCAAGTGGTTTTAGAAAATAAGGTATTGGGACATTATTTCTAAAAAAATTGAGGCCGTAAATATTTAATAAAATATTTACGAAATGTTATTAAGGTTGTATTAAAATTTGGTTAAGATATTTGACTTTTAGATAGTAAATTAATATAAAAGGACTAAATCGTAAAAGTCACAAAAGTTTACTTTTATTAGATAAAGGTGTTAGAGGCTAAATTAAGAAGGGTTTATGTGGCAATTCCACCATTTTTTTAGTGGCATGCTCAATTAGTATAGTTTATATAGTTTATGGGTGAATAAATGTGTCGATATTAATAAAATATTAAAATAAGTTAAGAAAAATAAAGAAACAATAAAATAAAAAGAAACATATCACTTTCATTTTTTCTTTATGGTTTATCTTCCTCCAACTGAAACTCCATTTCTGGAGACACGAGAAGTTACGGCCAACTCTTCTCCATGGTTGTGGTTTTGAGGTTTTTTTAGTGATTTTTATGTTCTTGTAACCGTATTTGTAACACCCTCACCCGTATTCAACGCTGGAATAGGGCTACGGAGTATTACCAGACTTATAATACAATTACACTTACATTTCACATACAATTAATCAAATCATATACATTTAATTCACAACCAATCATTTTGTCCCTAATATGAGTCTACGAGGCCCTAAACATGCATTGGTAGTGGTTCGGGACTAAACCGATAACTTTGGAAACTTTTTGAACACTAAAGAAATTTTCTCAAAAACAGGGGATGCACGCTCGTGTGGCACGATCGTGTGTCTCACATGGCCACAGCATGCCCGTGTCACAAGCCGTGTGGACATACGAAATGGGAGCATATGGCCGAGTCCCAGCCCGTGTCTGACCCCGTCTAACTCTGTAACAGATCGATTTAGGGTCTAGTCGGAATAGTGGTTTCGGGACCACTAATTCAAGGTTGAAGAAGATTATTTTTATATTAATTTATGTGTTATAGCATGATTATATAGGTGCATGAGAATTTTGGTGCTTTAATTTTAGCAATTGCATGCTTAATTGCGAAAAAGGACTAAGTCACAAAAAGTGCGAAAGTTCTATTTTACAAGCTAAAGGTGTCAAATAGCTAAGGAATATTAATTGGAGGTCCCTAATGTGCAATTAGGCCTTGTTTAGGGTGGTGGCCAGCTATAGGGACAAAGAAAATACTTTGTCAATTGGTTAGGTGAAAATTTGGTGACTAAATTGATTTTTAATCATAAAATAAAGAAAGAAAAGATATTATCTTTTCTTCTCTTCTCCTCCACCGAAAATTAGCAGAAAACTAAGGGGTTTGAGAGCTCAAAATTTCAGCAAGCTTCTCTCCTTGCAAGTAAGTGATTTTGGTGTCCTTCATTGATGATATCTGTACTTTTGGAACCCCTAAAGCTTAAGCTAGCTAAAGAGGAGACTATTTTGCAAAATGGTTGAAAGTTTAGAGTTTTTCCATGTGAGTAATTATGTTGTTTGCTGCATTTTTATGGAAGAAAATGGGTCTTAGTTGTTAGATAAACAACTTTTATGAAAGGTGTTTCCATAAAAACACCTAAGAGGACCTCTTTGCAAAGGTTATAGAATAGGTGTTAAATGTGTGAAATAATGAGTATTTTTGGGTTGTTGTAAGAGAAATAAATGTTCGCCTAGACTAATTAAAGGAAGAAATTTGATTAGAACTGATTTATGAGCCTATGGGTAAAATGGTCATTTTGGTGAAAGTCTAAGGGCAAAATGGAATTTTTGCCAAAGTATGCTTTTTGAAATGCATTGATTAATGTGATAATTAAATGAGCTAAATTGCTATTATAGATCAAGAAGAACGAGGGATTAACCTTGACCGAAGAAAGGGCAAGGTATCGGACTAGATCGGCAAATTGGCCTATTTTGAAATCAGGTAAGTTTGTGTGCAATAAATTCAACATCATGTTATTAAGTTTCTAAATGATTGATATTAGTGATGTTGTATATTTCTATGAATTTGAGTAAT
The DNA here is from genome assembly GCA_025503065.1 of Gossypium bickii. Lineage (NCBI taxonomy): Eukaryota > Viridiplantae > Streptophyta > Magnoliopsida > Malvales > Malvaceae > Gossypium > Gossypium bickii. The sequence continues at coordinate 104,890,216 of CP106715.1, forward strand.
GATGTTGAATGAGAAAATGATGAGAATTGTGATGTGGAAGTCCCGGTTGGACTTTAATAAATGAGAGAATAATATCATCAAGACTCGAGAAGGGTAAGGTCCTATATAAGACCATATCGGGGATATGGCATCGGCACCGAATTGAGATCCCGTATAAGACCATATCGAGGATATGGCATCAGCATCTAATTGAGATCCCGTATAAGACCATTTATGGGATATGGCATTGGCATCAAATATGAGAATCGTATAAGACCATATCCGGGATATGACATCGACAATCGATATGAGATCCTGTATAAGACCATATCGGGGATATGACATCAGCATCTAGAGGTGACCCCATGTAAGACCATATTTGGGATATGGCATTGCGTCATATTTATGTAAATAATGATAATTATGTATCTTCGAGTATCCCAAGTGATTCAATGAGGTAATAGTTAAGCTTGTAATAGAGATGAGATTAGTGATAAAGCTGTGTGATGAAGTGATACAGGTACATGCAAGTAATTCACGAGATAAGTTTACGATATGTGATATGAAATGTAATTGGTAAGAGTAAGCATGGGTAAGTTATGGCAATGTGCCTAAGACTTTGTGTTTTATTTAATGCCATGGATGGATGACATTATGAGCCTTATGTTTTTATTTATTTCATGCAAACTTACTAAGGTTTATGCTTTCCCCTGTCATTTCCCTTTTCCTTGTGGTATTGCGAAGCTAGCTCAGGAATTCATGGAACGTCGGAGTTCAGAAATCACACTATCAACTTCTTCTTGGTATAGCAAAGTTAGACTTATTTTGAGTATGGCATGTATAGGACTTGGTTATTTTGTTATGTCATATTTGTTAGTCAAGGTGTTGGCTATTAATATGCTCAATTCATTTTGTAAATGGTCATTGGAAATTGGCCAATACTTGACAAGTTCATATTTATAAATGAAGTTCATGAAGTGCATGTTTGTGTGGATGTCTTGATTTTGGGTTCTTGGAAGTGCCTTATGGTCATGATATAGGTTGAATTGATTTGGTATAAGTGTGGTTACTTATAGGGTGGCAAAAAAGCTTAGTAGATAGCCTTACAATTGTCCATATGGGTAGACACACGGGCGTGTGTTTAGGCCATGTGTGACATACGATCAGCCCCATAGGCGTGTTGAGAGACCGTGTGTCCCCATGCATGCTAGGTCAACAAGTCAGTATGCTTAATAGTAAGCACACAGGCAGAGACAAGGCCGTGTGTCTCGACCATGTGGGACCCATCCGTGTGAAGTCTGCACCGGTTTAAGGACACAGGAGTGTGCCTTGGTCGTGTGACCTTATTAAGATGTGACGTCACAAATAGAATGTCAAGGTTTTCACACATGTAAGAGGACATGGGTGTGTCATGGCCATGTGAGGGACATGAGCTATGGACACAGGCGTGTGTCAGGCTGTGTGAAAACCCCTATAGGTTCGAATTGAAAAATAAATCCACATGGGTGTGGAACAGGGGCATGTGATATGCCACACGGGGGTGTCTCGCCTTTCACACTGGCGTGTGGCCCTGCTTTATGTCAAATTTTTCTAAGTGTTCAAAAGTTTCCAATTTGATCCCAAATCATTCCGGGTGTAAGTTTAGGGTCACGTAGACCTATAGTCAGGACATTATGGTCTCGAATGAAAAGTTTTAAATTTTGGAATGAAGTTCTTAAGGATTAATATTGTTTAATTGAGCAAGGTAAGTTCGGTAATACCTCATATCCATTTCAGGTGTTGAATACGGATAAGAGGTGTTACAAACTCTCTGACTTGGGTCACACGGCCAACACACATGCCTGTGTGCCCTAAAAATGGCCATACACGCCCATGTGCCAGGCCGTGTGCCCTGTAGGGTATACTGACTTATGCCACAAGGTCAAGTCACATACCCGTGTGTGAGGTCGTGTGGAGCATACTGACTTGATTTTAATTTCAGCACCAGGGGACACACGACCGTGTACATAACCGTATATCACACACGGCTGAGACACACGCCCGTGTCTCTGCCCATGTGGACAAAATAGGCTATTTACTAGGCCAATTTGCACCCAATCTTATGCACACCTACAACAACCCAAATGGCACCAAAACATAACATAATTTGGCATTTAAACCAACCAATTCAAGCCTAAATCATGCATATCCTATACAATTTACAACATCAATCAATACAAAACATAAGTACCATAATATTCCATACAAATTCATATTCAAATGTGCATCAATGCTTAAATGCATTAGCATACCAAGGTTCATAACCCAACCATTTGCTATCCATAATACTAATTATGCACAAGCATCACATATCCAATATTTAAAACATCACACAAGCCACATACGCGCACGCACACACACACACACACATACACACACACACACACACACACACACACATATATATGATTCAATCATACCAAAATAAGTCAACTTTTATGCAATATATCAGATCAAACTTAGAACATTTACAAGCCAACTTAAATTGCTACATTCATCATCAATTCATGAACCAAAATGACCAAAGTCCCTATACATGCCATATACCAAAATACCAAAATTCAAAAATACTAAGTGATAGTAGGATAATGTGACGTAGTCTCCAACGATCCCCGAATCTGAGCTAGCTTTGAAGTCACTGTAAAACATGGAAAAATAAACAAAGTAAGCTTTAAAGCTTAGTAAGCTCGTATGCAATAAACTCAACATAATCATAAATACACAATTCAACAAATTGAATATATCATCATATACTCATATTAACCAACAAACGTTTCACTTATTCAATCATAAGATTATATGTGATCTTCACAAATCACCTGTACCATCTCGTATCAATCTCATACTCAACCACGTCTTTCATTTACCCGTTGAACCATTCAAAATACTATCGGATACTCGAGAAACTCACAGTGAAGTGCCACATATATAGCCAATGCTATCTCAATCTCATATCACATATATGCTCACTCTTGAGCTATCAACGGGCCTGCTCACACAAGCTGTGGGTCAAGACATAACTACATGGTGCTGCTCACACAACTATTAATTTTCTATCATCAAACTTCAAAACACATGTGCATTCATCAATGGAAACACCCTAGACTTTTAACAATTTATCAAATTAATCCCTGGGCTAGCTAGACTAAGTTACAACTATAACGCCCTGAATTTGGGCCTACCAGAATTGGGCTCATTGGGCCTCGGACGTGGGAGCGTTTAAAATTTTTGAGAACATGAAAACGGCAATAATGCAAGTTGGACCTATTAGATGAGTGATTTTGGAAGGTTAGAAGGCCTCTATAAAGTCCCGGGATCAAACTTGAGCTTTAGGAAAATTTTGGATTTAGGTGAATAAAACCCTGAGAGTTAGTAGGTAGGCTTTAAGAATAAAATGTTGAGAAAAATGACACAAAAAAAAGCTTGTGGTGTAGTGGAAAAGTGGCGCCACATGGGAGACAATGAGGTGACGCCACACAAGGAAGCAAGGGGTCCAAGGTTCAAGCCTTGGCGCTGGCATTTCATTTTGATTTATTTTTAAGTGAACTTGGACTTTTGCCCATAGATTTATATTTAGTTGCGCATGATGTTAGACACAAGAGGAGCTGGTGGCTTAGTAGCAAGTGGCATGAATAGGCTGATGGGAGAGCCTAGGTTCAAATCTCATGACAAGTAAGGGAGTATTTATTTTGCGGATTGGACGGCCAAAGTTTGTGTTTGATTTAAACTCTACTGAAGGAGGGATCCCACATCGGAAAGCTAGCAAGAGGGAAGGTGAGAAGCTGGCTATTTATAGAGCTGTCTAGGAGGAGAGGAAGCATACCTTGGTGGGCGTTTGGGCATAGGAGCATTCGAAGCGCGGATTAGGTTCAGACTCCTATCAGGTGTGTATTTCTCCCTACTCTAACTGTAGAGTGAAAAATGCCGAAAGCTGGTCACACAACGATGGTAGCCACAAGAGCGTGCGAGCGCACGTGTGGGAGCTTCGACGCGATAGTTGAGGCCCTCATGAGTGTTCTCATGAGTCTAGGCTACCTTGGATCAAGTGGGCCCATATGAATAAGTTGTATGATTGTCTAGTAGATGTTGTATTAGACTATGTGAATCTCATATCTATGGCTAGATTTGGGCTAAATGGGCCACACGAGCGTGTGGGCTCATTTAGGCCTAGAATGGGCCTTAGGCCCATTCGCATCATTATCTCTGTTTAGAATGCTTAAGTCGCTCGAGGCGACTGTAGACCTTCTGAGAGGTTGACAAAATTATTGAAATACCTTTGGTTTACAAAATTACTGAAATACCCCCAATTTGTAAAATTACTGAAATACCCCTGGTTTACGAAATTACTGAAATACCCTTGGTTTGCAAAATTACTGAAATACCCCTGGTTTGCAAAATTATTGAAATACCCCTGATTTGCAAAATTAATGAAATAGCCCCGATTTGTAAAATTAATGAAATAGCCCCGATTTATGAAATTACTGAAATACCCCTGGTTTGTGAAATTACCGAAATACCCATGATTTGTGAAATTACTGAAATACCCTTGGATTGTAAAATCACCGAATTACCCCTGTAGGGTAGAATTATCGAAATACCCCTAAGGGGTTGGATTACCGAAATACCCTTATAGGGTAAATGACTGTTTTGCCATTGTAGGTAAATGACTGATTTAGTCTGTGAATTTGACTAAGTTGATTGTGATTGTATGACTATGTTTTAACTGACTTGACTATGGGCGTGTGACTGATTTGCTGTTAATATGTGTTGAAATGACTGTTACTAAGCATGGCCATTTTGCATACACGTGTAATGATTGAGCATGACATCGACGTCATATTGCATTGGGTTGGGTTTGATGATCGGAGGAAGTGTATTCTGGTGGCCCTGCCACATTCTGTTTTAGTGGCTATGCCACATATATTATTTTGGTGGCTCAGCCCCATATACCATTATTAGCAGCTTGGCTTCATTATTGGAGAGCTTGGCTCTGTGCCATCTTGAATATGGCTTTGTGCCAATTGTATTTACCCGTGGCTTTGTGCCTAATAGATATCGATGACTCTGTGTCGATCCTATTTACCCAAGGCTGTGTGCTGATTATATTATCGTCGCTGATGGCTTTGTGCCTATTATGATTCTGGTGGCTCTCCCATATTTGGTATAGTGGCTATGCCACGTATATTCTGTTATTCTGGTGGCTTCGCCACAAATTCTGCGATGAGCAGCATGACTGCCGTCGAGGTGTGTAGCAGACGGAGGGTTGATTTTAGAAATCCCCACAGGTGTGTTGGGCTGGTACGGGTGGTATGTAGCGGACGGATTATTAGGTTGGGTTTCATTGCATGCATTATCTGCTTTATCATGTTAATAGGGCTAAGGCCCATATTGTACTGAATAAGGCTTCAGCCCAGTTTTACTTCTGTGTGGGCTTCGGCTCAATTTTGCTTTTGTATAGGCTTCGGCCCAGTCTGTATCTGTATGGGCTCAGGCCCAGTTAATGACCGATTAGGGGATTACACACTGAGTTCTCATAACTCACCCCCCTCTGCTTTAACCTTGCAGGTGATCCTTAGCATTAGTGGATTTAGAGCTGTGGAGGACTCTGTGGTGGCCATACATCGGGAATATTTCTCGTGAACTTAGTAAATTTTCGTTTTACTTTATTTGAGATTTATTTTAATTGGGGTTTACTTTTATGTAATAAGGCCGTTGGTTTTTACTTTTCTTTTAAACTTTCTTTTCAGTTATTTTCAAAATATAAATGATTGAACTCTAGATTTTCTTAAAACATCATTAACTATTTTTCAAAATCTCATTTCCGCAAATTACTAGATCTAATTTCTGCTATAAACAAAGTCCTCGCGAATAACCTTATTAATGTTTTTACAAGATAACCATGAAAGCAAGTTTGAATTTCACTAAACAATAAAGCACGAGATTTCAAACAGAATACGAAGTTTTTAACGAGAACGTAGTTTTTAAGCAACCCTTTCATGTGACATGCTAGATCCGGTCGTAACGTTTAGGCCGGGTTTGGGGTGTTACAACAACGATGCCAAAAACATAGAAATCATTAAAAACGGAACGAAATTCACTTACATGCAAGCTTGAGAGTGAAACGAATGCTTCTAGCTATGTTAATGGCTTCCTTAGGTATATTTTCAGTGGATTAATGATAATGGAAGATGATAGGAACTATTGTTTTGTTTTAATTTATTTTTATTTACTGATTTACTATATTAACCTTAGTTATAAATCATTAAATTCACCTAACACATGTCCAACAATGTCCACTAACATTATAAATGGACTAATTACCATTTTAGGACCTCCAATTAAAGTTCCATGCTTATATAACACCTTTAGCTAATAGAACATAAGTTTTACACTTGAAGCGATTTAATCCTTTTTACCGAATTGAGCATTCAAACGATAAAAATTTCTTAACGAAATTTTCACACCATCATATTATCATGCTGTAAACATTAAAATAATAATAAAATAATAATTTTGACCTCAGATTTGTGGTCTTGAAACCACTTTTCTGATTTGACTAAAAACGGGTTGTTATAGTATTAGCTTAATTTTGTTAGCTCGGGGGTTAGTTCGTTAGTTGTTAAAAGTTAAGGGATTTTCCATGAATGAATTGGGAGTATTTGTGATCTTGGTTGATAAATTAGTAAGCTTGATTGTTAAGTAGAAGTAATTTGTTAAGTGATTTTTGGTAATTTTAATGTTTAGGGATTTATTTGTGAAAATAATAAAATTTAATGTAAATATTGTGAAATGGTGGTAAAAATGGGTTGATTATAAGCCCTATGAAAATTGGCTAGCATGAACTTTAATTACAAGTGGTTAAATTGCAAGTTTCAGGTTTAGGGACTAAATTACATAAAAAGTAAAATATTGGGGGTAATTTTATAAATTTCCCATTTTCAAGTGTTATAAGTTTAGTTATTTTTAATTTTTTGACTGGTTTAATTGAATGAAAATTATTATTTAGATAAAGAAACAAACCAAATGGATCTAAACCGAGGGAAAAGTTAAAGTGTAGGATTAGTAGGAGGCTTCATTTTTACAACTGTTTTTGTCAATGTAAGTTCATGTTTCATTTTAAAATATTAAATTTGAATTTATAAGATTAATTATATATGTGTTTATGAAATTGTTTATTTGATTGATTTAAATTGAAAAAAGAAGAAGAAAGGATTGTGATTGAAATATCTCATGGTATTATACTCGTAAAGGAAAATATCATGGTTGAAAGACACCATGGAACTACATTCGGAATTTTTGAATACTTGAAAATGTTGAAAAGGAAGTTACCCGAAAGGGATAACACATGAAAAGGTTGAAAGAGAAATATCCGAAAAGGATATCAAATGAAAAGGTTGGAAAGGACATAATCCGAAAAGGATAGCAATGAAAGGTCGGTATCTCATCATTCAACCATCCGTTATTCAGGTAACACATTTCAGGTGAGATATGTATCATAAGTATGACTATGAGATGCATGTTTTGATTAGTATAATTTGATAATGAATATTATTGCCTTGGTAATTATATGTTTCATATGTCTATAAATATGTTATCTAGTTATGCTTGTCAAGTGTTTAGAGAATTAAATGGTTATATGTGTATTATCTTGAGTATTCGATGTTATTCTATTTGGTTCAATGGGTAATGTAATGGTTAAAAATGAAAAGGTATGTAAATGAAATGAACTATGACTTTTGAGTAATAATATGGATTATGATGAAATGTGCAACTGAAAGGAAAAATTGGTTTAATGTATGTGTATAAGAGATGAATTACGAAAGTGAAATGTTAGATATATTTTTATATCATGCTCTGATTTGATTTATATATAAAATGTTGCACCAACTAACCTTGTGAGGTGATGTGTATAGGAAAGGAAAGTTGGCTTATGATATAATGAAGTTATGCTTGGTTGTTTAACTTAAAATGTTCAGTAAGCAAGTATCCTTGATATGAGCTTACTAAGCACAAGTTGCTTATGCTGTTGTTTTCTCTATCTTGCAGATCATCGAAAAGGTTAATTAGTTGTAATCTCGTCGGAGTATCATGACACTATTCATTCATCATGTTGGTAGCTTTGGCTTTTTTGGGGTTAATGGTTATAAATGGCATGTAATAGGAGTTTTTTTTTATGTTAGTTGTCAATATGATGTGGTTAAAGCTTATTTGTCTATATGGCTTGATATTGGCTTATAAATGTATATATTTAAGTATGTGCTTTGTTCACTTATGAATGCCTTGAGATTTAAATGCTTCTGGTTCATTGATGTGTGAAGGAAGTGGTTAAATAGTAGGTGTGTGATGTAAGTTTAAGGTATTGAATAATGGCATTGAGTTTGAATTGATTTAGATGTTAACATGTGGTACCAATGAAGGTACATTGGATAGGCATTTAGATTAAATGATATATGTTTGTTTTTGCATGTATATGATTGTATGTCTATTTGGTATATATTGGATTGTGCCAAGCCTTGGTGTGCCTTAATGCTTTAGTTGATGGTTTGTATATGAAGTGTATTTATAAGATGTTAATGTTTGTGCATGACCTTCTGAAATTAGGAAGGAAATGGTTGATTGAAATGTTTTTGGATGTGGATATTTGGTATATTTGAAGTATGTTAAATGATTGAACTTAAGATGTTAAATTGATTTAGGATAAGTGTTTGAGATGTGGTGCCTTTGAATGGCTTATGGGTTAGGACATATATGATGGTTGAATTGGTATGTTTTTCATGTGTTTAAGGCGTGTTCTGGTCCTATGAATGTGTATGGGAAAGGTGTGTTATGGTATGCAAGTATAGGTTTTGAAATGTCATATTTTAGGGACTAAATTTGGATCACACGGCTTGGGACACAGGCTATCACAGGTTGTGTATCACATACAGTTACCTCACACGATTGTGTATCATTTATATTTTAAGTGCATGTTTCACACGGTCTGAAACACGACCTACAATATAGCCTTGTGTCTCAAAACAGTTTGTCACACGATTTAGCACATGACCTGTAGCATGACTGTGTGGCCTTATTTCGAATATGCACACAGGCAGACACACAGGCTGGAACACGACCATGTGATCCCTGCTTTCTCAAATTTTTAGGTTTTTCCTAAAATTTTCTGATTTATTCAAAATGATCCCCGATCATTTTTAAATTGTTTCTAGGGCCCTAGAAGCTCGATTTAAGGCCATAATGTGTATTTTTCCTATAGTTGGAATGAGTTATTAGAAATTTATACTTAAGTTGAATTATTGTTCTATTTTGAAGTTTAAGGTTCTGTTTTGCACAGTAATGCTCTGTAACTCTAATCCAATGATGGAGACAAGTTAGAGGTGTTACAATTATTAAAGTAAATGACAATTTATTTCAAATTAAATTATAGTGACTAAACCTCAAAATTGAGTATAACAAAAGGACCAAAACCACAATTTGACATTATAAACATAGATGAGACATTATGCCAAATTAAATTATAGGAACTGATCGCTGTGAAATCAGAGTTTTAAAATTTATAAAAGAATGATCAAACCGGGAGACTAACTCAGACGACGATATTAAGGCAAGTGTACCTATCGAACAGTAGTATAGCTTAGGCAAGACCGAATATCGAACCCAAAGGAACTGAAAGTATTAATACTTACTTTCTTTTTATTATTTAACCTAACTAAGATAAAGGTTGCTTTTAAACTAAATTGACGACAATTAAACTAAGGAAACAAAGACAAAAAGATTTGGGGATAACTTGAAAAAGACTCAGTTGATTTTTATGATACCTTCGGGAAGAATCCTGCAACAACCCAAACCCGGCCCAAACTTTAAGGCCGAATCTAGCTTGTTACAGTGGAAAACATTTTTGAGAAATTCGTTTTTCTAAATCAATTTAAGTTGTTGAAAACCTTTTGTTTGATTGTCTTGTAAAAACTTTATTTAGTGTCTATTAGGAAATTTATTTAAGCCAAGTTAATATAAAATTCCAAATGTGCCCGATGGCACGTTAAAAACAATTTTCGTTTTAACTTGGAAAACATGTGATTTTAATTCAATAATAATAACATAGCTTAAAACAAGTATCCAACATATAAAAATAGCAAAAATAAAGTGTCAGGAGGCCTTATTACGTTCGAAATAAAATTTAAATCAACAATCCAAAAATAAATAAACTGAAATTCAAAGTCTATTAAAATTTAAATCCCACTGCATGACCACCTCGAGTCAACCCGGCTCCACATCCGCGATCTACGTGTCACCTGAAAATATAAAGGAGAAGGTGAGTCACCAAGACTCAGTATGTAACCCTTCCCCCGTATTTAAACAATTTCATACACAGCATATAATCAATTATCATGCACTAAGTCATGCACCCAACCTAGCCATCCAAACACCTTGTCTACCCCGTGTGGTACCAAACCACTGCTGGTGCCAAACCACTGGTGACATATAGTCACAATGTGATGCCAAATCACTGGAGGTGCCAAACCTCTGGTGTCCATAGACACAATCGATTGATGGGGCCAACCCATCGTGTGATGCCAAATCACTGGCATCAATCCCTTATGATAATCTGTGGGGCCAACCCACTGTGGTGCTAAGCCACTGGGACGAGACGCGATGAGGTACCAAACCTCTGGAGGTACCAAACCTCTGGTGACCGTAGTCACGGTGTGTTACCAAAACATCGGTGCCCGCCGGCACGAATATACTTGCCCTCTCACTCATCAATCCCACATCAAACATTTATATCACATAATTCATGCTACCATATACTTAATCACATGTACAGGTTTTATCATCAGCCGTATGCAACGTGTATTAAACATACCATGCTTCCCAAAAGCATCTTAAAATATTTCATAATCAACAAGGACTTACCTGGTTCCTTGCTTATACCATTCATGGTATTAGTCCCGAATCTACACAGATCCGGTTAGCACACACAACAATTTAGCACATTTAATTAATTATAAGTGTGTATGTACACACCTGTCACCCTTGGATGTTCTAAATCCCGAAAAGAAACGTTGGTCACCACAGATCTCTCTGCACCTTCTTGCCTTAAAGTACTAGCCACCAAACTATGTATTTGCTCCCCTACAATCGGCCATTGCCATAACTCACATCAGTAGCCTTCGGCTTAAATAAATACCATATAACTACTAAAGTAGATCTTACCATTACTTACCAAAAACCGAACACTAGTGATTAGAGGCTTGGGTCGACTGCTTAAAATTCTAGAGTACCTAAAAGAGATTGATTATCGAGAAGTGTTTAGAGGCTTTAATAATCAATTGCCGAAATTGGCACTTTTCCTTATAAAAGTCGACAGAATATTAAAGAGAAGACCCACAGGTATTCGGCCACACACTTACCTTTTCCCAAGTCGATTGACCACCAAAAATCTGAAGAGATCTAACCACTTAATATTCGGCCAATACTATAAAATAGAGGAGGGAATTTCGGCAAACCAAAGGTGTGGTTTTGGCTATTGGAGAAAGAAAAATAAAAACAGTGGGAGAAGGAGATGGAGTTTCGGCAACAAGAGAGGGAATATTCGGCCAATAGGAGGTGATGAGGATTCGACTAGGGTCAAAGGAGAGGAGAAGAGTTTTTGGTTTCTTTGAGAAGATGCGAGTGGAGAGAAAATAATAGAGGAGGAGGGAGTGAAGAAGAAATTCGGCTACTACTAAAAATGTCTAAAAGAAAAATCAAGATGGTAGATAGGTGTTTATAAAGGATTTCTAAGACTTCCTTTTTACTTGCCGTCCACTCTTCTTAGGAAGAGTTTGAATTTTCTACAATCTCCTTCAATTGCTCTTGACCACTTGTTTAATTTAATTCAAATAATTTGAATTAATCCCAAATAATAAATCAATAATCCCTTAATAATCCAATTAATAATATCCCTTATTATCTCCGTGTTTAAGCAAATTAAAACCAATTTAAAGTGCTCATATTATCCCTTAATAATAATAATTAATAAAAGAGTTTAAAGGGAGAAAAACTCTCCCACTTGTGCCGTCCCCTTGAAGTGCAAAAAGAGGGATTTCTGCGACTCGAACACAAGCTCCCTAGCTCCCTTGGTGGCGTCAACACTAGCTCTTAAGTGGCCTTCTTCTTGCCACTTTTCCAAGCTGATTTTTGTGTCAAATTATCCACATTTATTCTTATAACACCCTCCTGCTAAGGCTCCCTGCCTTTAAAGTTCAAGATGAAATTTTCTACTAAACCGAGCCTACTCAAGACCCTTAATTAACCTTTATTATTCCATAAATAATATCACAGTGGTTCAAACATAAGAAAAATAATTTAATTCCAAATAGCCCCATTTTTGGGATGTTACAGTTCTACCCCCCTTAAAATAAATTTCATCCCCGAAATTACCTGGTTAGAAAAGGTGGGGTATTGCTGCCTCATCACATCCTCGGGTTCCCACGTAGCTTCCTCTGTACCATGGTTCCGCCATAGCACTTTCACAAAGGGCACTGACTTCCTTCGTAGAACTTTCACATCTCGATCTAAGATCTGAACCGGTTCTTCTTCAAAAGATAAATCCGAGTTCACCTCAATCTCTGCTACTGGCGCAACGTGCGAAGGATCTGACCGATACCGTCTCAACATCGATACATGAAATACGTCATGGATCTGATTCAGTTCTGCTGGCAACTCTAGCTGATAAGCTACCGGTCCTACTCGCTTTACAACTGTATATGGCCCGATGAACCTTGGGCTCAGCTTCCCCTTTCGGCCAAATCTCAACACCTTTTTCCAAGGGGCCACCTTCAGAAAAACCTTGTCTCCTACAGCATACTCCATTTCCTTACGTTTTAAATCAAAGATAGGATTTACCTATCCGACGCTTCCTTAAGATTTGAGCCCGGATCACTTTGACTTTGTCTTCAGTCTCTATTACCAATTCTGGACCCAGAACTTGTCGTTCCCCCAACTCCATCCAACATGTAGGAGTACGGCATTTTCTTCCATATAGGGCTTCATATGGAGCCATTTGAATACTCGCTTGATAACTATTATTATAAGCGAATTCCGCTAGTGGCAGATACTCCTCCCAACTACCACTAAAATCCAAGACACATCCTCTTAACATGTCCTCCAAGATCTGTATCACCCTTTCCAATTGTCCGTCAGACTGTGGATGGAAAGCTGTACTGAAATCCAACCGTGTACCCAAAGCTTGATGCAATGCTTTCCAGAACCTCGACGTGAATCTGGGATCCCTATCCGAGATGATCGATACTGGCACACCATGCAATCTCACTATTTCTGACACATACAACTTAGCTAGCTTCTGAAGAGAAAAATCCACTCTTACCGGTATGAAGTGTGCTGACTTAGTCAGACGGTCCACAATCACCCAAACTGCGTCTTTCTTGCTGGGCGTCAGGGGTAGCCCACTGACGAAATCCATAGTGATCCGCTCCCACTTCCATTGAGGGATCTTTACCGGTTGAAGTAGCCCTGATGGCAACTGATGTTCAGCCTTAACCTGCTGACATGTCAGACACTTTCCCACAAATTGAGTTACCTCACGCTTCAACCACGGCCACCAGAACTGCTTCCGTAGATCTCCATACATCTTGCTTCCTCCCGGATGCATAGCGTATGGGCTGTTATGTGCATCATGGAGAATTTTCCGCCTCAACTCCATATCATTTGGCATACAAGCTCGCCCTTGAAAGCATAATACTCCATCACCAGACAGATTGTACCCTTCCAAACCACCATCTTGAACTTGCACCCTCTTAGCATTCAACCCTTCATCCCCTAATTGTTTTTCCTTAATCTCCTCAATCCACGTTGGCTTAACTTGAAGTTCTGCCAAAAGACTCCCATCGTCATATAGACTCAAACGAGCAAACATCGCTCTTAAGTCCGTCACAACCTTCCGGCTCAACGCGTTAGCTACCACGTTAGCCTTACCCGGATTGTACTCGATTGAACAATCGTAGTCCTTTAATAGTTCAATCCACCGACGCTGTCTCAGGTTTAGATCTTTCTGAGTCAGAAGATACCTCAAGCTTTTGTGATCCGTGTAGACTATTGACTTTTCCCCATACAGATAGTGTCTTCATATCTTTAGAGCGAAGACAACTGCTGCTAACTCCAAGTCATGCGTTGGGTAGTTAACCTCGTGCGGTCTTAACTGACGGGATGCATAGGCTACTACCTTCCCTTCCTGCATCAGCACACATCCCAAACCAGTATGGGATGCATCACAATAGACGGTAAACAACTTCCCTGCTTTAGGCTGTACCAAAACCGGAGCTTCCGTCAGAATTTTCCTTAGCTTATCAAAGCTTTCTTGCTGCTTCTCCGTCCATACAAATGGAACACCTTTCCTTAGTAACTTAGTTAATTGGCACTGCGATTAAAGAGAATCCTCGCTACGAATCTCCGATAGTAGTACCCAGCTAAACCCGAAAACTTCGTATCTCGGCCACCGACCAGGCCTTTTCAATCCAACACCGCTTCAATCTTGCGAGGGTCTACTCTAATTCCCTCAGCCGACACCACGTGACCTAAGAAAGCCACCTCCCTAAGCCAAAATTCGCACTTACTGAATTTGGCATATAATTGCTTCTCCCTCAACACTTGTAGAACTATACGCAAATGCATATCATGCTCCTCCTCCGTCTTAGAATAAACTAATATGTTGTCTATGAACACCACGACAAATTGGTCTAAGTACTGCTGAAACACCCTATTCATCAAGTCCATGAATGCTGCCGGCGCATTGGTCAATCCAAATGGCATTACCAAAAACTCGTAATGTCCATACCGAGTTCTGAATGCCGTCTTGTGAACATCAACTTCTTTTACCTTAAGTTGATGATAACCCGACCTAAGGTCTATCTTCGAGAACACTGAGGCGCCTTTTAATTGATCGAACAAGTCGTCAATCCGAGGCAACGGATACTTGTTCTTGATCATTAGCTTGTTCAGTTGGCGGTAGTCGATACACATCCGCATCGACCCGTCTTTCTTCCTGACAAATGACACCGGTGCTCCCCACGGAGATATACTGGGTCGGATAAACCCTCTATCCAAGAGCTCCTGAATTTGAGCCTTTAGCTCCACCAATTCCTTTGGTGCCATTCGGTATGGTGCTATAGACACAGGTGCCGTTCCGGGTAGCAAGTCTATACCGAATTCAACTTCCCGCTCTGGAGGCAGACCCGGAAGCTCTTACCGGGAACACATCGTGAATTCCCAACCGTTCGGACCTTTCCAACTCATCGCCTCCTTAGCTTCCAAAGCACGATTCGAACCAAATACGCCTCACAACCCTTCTTGACCATCTTTTCAGCCTTCAAGGAAGACACTACATTGGATAGGTAATTCCTTCTATCCCCTATCATAACCACTTCATCACCTTCCGCCGTCTTAAGAACCATGCGCTTAGCCGCAAATCCAAATTCGCTGATACTTAACCACCCCAGTCCATTCCAAGGATAAAATCGAACTCCCAAAATGGTAGTTCCATCAGATCAGCCACAAATACTACCCCTTGGAGTTCTAGGGGTACGTCTCTATAATGTTTGTCTACCACTACAGAGTGACCTAAAGGGCTAACTACAGTCATCTCCCTAGAAGCAGTTTCAGAGTTTAGGTCCATAGTTCCTACCACACTACTAGCAATGTACGAGTGCGTCGAACCCACATCAATTAATGCAACATAAGGAAGACCAAAAATTAGAAATGTACCGGTTATGACATCCGGTGCGTCACCCTCCTCGCGACGCCTCGCTGCGTAGACTAAGCCAGGCTGCCTAGCCTCTGTGTTGCCTGAACCTCTGCCCTGAGTTCCACGACCTCGGTTAGGACCGTTGTTTCCTCTGCCATTACCACGACCCCTCTGTGGTGGTCCAACATTTCTGCCCTGAGCACGGTTCTGTCCCTCAGGCTGATTCTTAGCTGACTTTTGAGGACAGTCCCTTACACGATGCTCCAAAGACCCACACTCAAAGCAACCCCTATCACCGGTCCAACAACCTCCCCAATGGGTTTTTCCACAGCGGTTACACTGAGTCGGTCTCTGATTAGTAGTCATGGGCCTTGCTGCCTGATTTGGCCCACTTTGTCTGGCCTTTTTCTGGGCACTACCACTTGACCCAGCTGCCCCAAATCCTCTCTTCTGACTATTCCTACTATAGCTTTGCCTCACAGCCTCCTTGATCCCTTCGGCTACCTTAGCCTTTTCCACTAGAGATGAGAACTCACGAACTCTGCATGGGCAATCGGTAGAACCTCAAATCATCTCGGAGTTCGTCCTCAAAGCGGATACAGCGCTCATGCTCAGTAGCCGCGATGCCTCTAGCATACCTACTCAGCCTTAAAAACTCCGCCTCATACTCCGATACTGACTTATTCCCTTGCACTAACCCTAGAAAGGCTTTCCTCTGAGCATCCGTATAGCTGGTGCCCACATACTTCTTCTGATAGGTGGTTTTGAAATGATCCCAAGTCAGATCATCTGCCGTGGCTCCATCTCGGACCGTCAGCCACCACTGGTACGCTTCATCCTTTAAAAGCGACACAGCCCCTTTCAGCTTTTCCTCCTCAGTCAGGTCAAGATCATCCATGATCCTTTCGATTGACTCTAGCTAGTACTCACGCATGCTGGGTGCCATTCTCGACACACCCGGAATACCCCGCTCCGTTAGATCGTAGTCGCCGAAGCAGATTTCCGAGCTCCCAAATTTCCACCACCCGACCACCATTTCCAAGACTCACAAAACAACAAGCGATCTTCGCCTCACCACCGGTCCTAATCCTCGCTCGCCTCTAAAAGTAGGAGGTGGTGGTGGCGGTGGTACCTCGTTTTCCGAACCTTGCCCTGACCTGACGGGTTCAGACACCGTCATCCTACCCCTACCGCGTCCACGGCGTCCACGTCCTCTAGAACTCATTCTATCTACCGCGTTTTTAATCTGATTAAGAAAATTTTTTATGCGTTAGCATTTGTTCCACTTTATTATTCCCGAAGAAGTTTTATAAAGAAAGTTTAGTTAGGGATTCTTTCGAGCAAACAAGTTTTCAAGTCTTCTAGCCTAGTTCACACAAAGGAGTTCATGCATCCATTCCTTAATACTTTCCATACCTATTCACTCTTCTGGACATTTACGCCCAATTCTAACCTGTGGTATTTTCGTCATTTTCCTCTGAGGTATTTTTAGTAATAAAGGAAATTTTAAAACTTTAGTAAAGTAGGTCGTTTTGAAATTCCCAAAACTGGAGGGTTTTTCTGAAAAATTTGTAAAATTTAGAGATATGGCATCGTTTTGAAACTAGGGGTATTTTGGTAATTTTGTCATTCAGGGGCAATTTCGTAGTTTTAATAAGTCAGGGATATTTTTAACAGTTGCAAAACTCAAGGGTTTCTTTCTGGAAATGTTCCTTTTCAAATAGTGATGTTTGTAAAGATTTCCAAAACCAGGGTCATTTCGGTAATTTTGCAACTCGAGGGCGTTTTCGTAATTTTCCAAAACCAAAATATTTTGCTGATGATTTTCAAAGCTAAGTTGTTGAATATTTGTAAAATAGTTGAAATTTTGAGCAAAACCATTGAACTGATATTTTATGAACCGAGGGCATTTTAGTAATTTTACCCCTAAGGGTATTTTTGTAATTTTCCACAGATCAAGTTTTTCGAGGAAAACGTTGTAAAAATGACGTTCTCAGATTTGAAAGAGTTATTGCAAAAGTTTTGAAAATATTAGGGTTGTTGTTGTTTCATTCTTTTTCGAAAACATGGCTAATTCCATTTTCGGGTTTTATCATTATGTTTAGCATATGACCGAGCCCTCTTGGTCAGGGTGAACCAAAGCTACGCACCAGGCAGGATTCGAGTGGAGAGGAGGTGAGTCACATGGACTGCCTAAATACCAAGCTCCCACTGAACCTTTCTAGACATGCGCACAGAGGTTGCCACACCACTGAGCCCTCTGAGTTAGGGTGAACCGAAGCTACGCACCAGGTAGGATACCTGCGAAGAGGAGGTGAGTCACGAGGACTGCTTAAATACCAGGCTCTTCCGGATCCAATCCTCGACATGCGTACAGGGGTTACCACACCCTAGCTCAATGGCTAAGTCATAGATTGGTTTGGTTCCTTAAGTTTTATGTTCTGTTTGTGTGTTTGAGTAATCTAATCCTAGGGTTCAAGTTCCTATAAGTCTATCTACGTTCCATGCTTCCTACCCTTCTTCTACGAATATAATTCACGAGAGGTTTAGATGTACTTACAGGCGGATCGGTGCTTGAGACTCGGGCCATGCTGTTCAAAACCAAAAATCATTCCATAAGGCCTACCAAAACATTTTTTTGGGCCTTGGGCCCCACAAAGCTTTTTGAACTGGGCTCGATATTAATTTTGTAACAACCCAAACCCGGCCCAAACTTTAAGGCCGAATCTAGCTTGTTACAGTGGAAAACATTTTTGAGAAATTCGTTTTTCTAAATCAATTTAAGTTGTTGAAAACCTTTTGTTTGATTGTCTTGTAAAAACTTTATTTAGTGTCTATTAGGAAATTTATTTAAGCCAAGTTAATATAAAATTCAAAATGTGCCCGACGGCACGTTAAAAACAATTTTCGTTTTAACTTGGAAAACATGTGATTTTAATTCAATAATAATAACATAGCTTAAAACAAGAATCCAACATATGAAAAATAGCAAAAATAAAGTGTCAGGAGGCCTTATTACATTCGAAATAAAATTTAAATCAACAATCCAAAAATAAATAAACTGAAATTCAAAGTCTATTAAAATTTAAATCCCACTGCATGGCCGCCTCGAGTCAACCCGGCTCCACATCCGCGATCTACGTGTCACCTGAAAATATAAAGGAGAAGGTGAGTCACCAAGACTCAGTATGTAACCCTTCCCCCGTATTTAAACAATTTCATACACAGCATATAATCAATTATCATGCACTAAGTCATGCACCCAACCTAGCCATCCAAACACCTTGTCTACCCCGTGTGGTACCAAACCACTGGTGGTGCCAAACCACTGGTGACATATAGTCACAATGTGATGCCAAATCACTGAAGGTGCCAAACCTCTGGTGTCCATAGACACAATCGATTGATGGGGCCAACCAATCGTGTGATGCCAAATCACTGGCGTCAATCCCTTATGATAATCTGTGGGGCCAACCCACTGTGGTGCTAAGCCACTGGGACGAGACGCGATGAGGTACCAAACCTCTGGAGGTACCAAACCTCTGGTGACCGTAGTCACAGTGTGTTACCAAAACACTGGTGCCCGTCGGCACGAATATACTGCCCCCTCCACTCATCAATCCCACATCAAACATTTATATCACATAATTCATGCTACCATATACTTAATCACATGTACAGGTTTTATCATCAGCCGTATGCAACGTGTATTAAACATACCATGCTTCCCAAAAGCATCTTAAAATATTTCATAATCAACAAGGACTTACCTGGTTCCTTGCTTATACCATTCATGGTATTAGCCCCAAATCTACAGAATCCTAGGTTAGCACACACAACAATTTAGCACATTTAATTAATTATAAGTGTGTATGTACACACCATGTCACCCTTGGATGTTCTAAATCCAGAAAAGAAACGTTGGTCACCACAGATCTCTCTCACACTTCTTGCCTTAAAGTACTAGCCACCAAACTATGTATTTGCTCCCCTACAATCGGCCATTGCCATAACTCACATTAGTAGCCTTCGGCTTAAATAAATACCATATAACTACTAAAGTAGATCTTACCATTACTTACCAAAAACCGAACACTAGGGATTAGAGGCTTGGGTCGACTGCTTAAAATTCTGGAGTACCTAAAAGAGATTGATTATCGAGAAGTGTTTAGAGGCTTTAATAATCAATTGCCGAAATTGGCACTTTTCCTTATAAAAGTCGACAGAATATTAAAGAGAAGACCCACAGGTATTCGGCCACACACTTACCTTTTCCCAAGTCGATTGACCACCAAAAATCTGAAGAGATCTAACCACTTAATATTCGGCCAATACTATAAAATAGAGGAGGGAATTTCGGCAAACCAAAGGTGTGGTTTTGGCTATTGGAGAAAGAAAAATAAAAACAGTGGGAGAAGGAGATGGAGTTTCGGCAACAAGAGAGGGAATATTCAGCCAATAGGAGGTGATGAGGATTCGACTAGGGTCAAAGGAGAGGAGAAGAGTTTTTGGTTTCTTTGAGAAGATGCAAGTGGAGAGAAAATAATAAAGGAGGAGGGAGTGAAGAAGAAATTCGGCTACTACTAAAAATGTCTAAAAGAAAAATCAAGATGGTAGATAGGTGTTTATAAAGGATTTCGGCACCCCCCCTTTTTACTTGCCGTCCACTCTTCTTAGGAAGAGTTTGAATTTTCGGCAATCTCCTTCAATTGCTCTTGACCACTTGTTTAATTTAATTCAAATAATTTGAATTAATCCCAAATAATAAATCAATAATCCCTTAATAATCCAATTAATAATATCCCTTATTATCTCCAGATTTAAGCAAATTAAAACCAATTTAAAGTGCTCATATTATCCCTTAATAATAATAATTAATAAAAGAGTTTAAAGGGAGAAAAACTCTCCCACTTGTGTCGTCCCCTTGAAGTCCAAAAAGAGGGATTTCTGCGACTCGAACACAAGCTCCCTAGCTCCCCTTGGTGGCGTCAACACTAGCTCTTAAGTGGCCTTCTTCTTGCCACTTTTCCAAGCTGATTTTTGTGTCAAATTATCCATATTTATTCTTATAACACCCTCCTGCTAAGGCTCCCTGCCTTTA
Source organism: Gossypium bickii (assembly GCA_025503065.1). Taxonomy (NCBI): domain Eukaryota; kingdom Viridiplantae; phylum Streptophyta; class Magnoliopsida; order Malvales; family Malvaceae; genus Gossypium; species Gossypium bickii. Next base: position 104,911,074 of record CP106715.1, read on the forward strand.
AAGTTCAAGATGAAATTTTCTACTAAACCGAGCCTACTCAAGACCCTTAATTAACCTTTATTATTCCATAAATAATATCACAGTGGTTCAAACATAAGAAAAATAATTTAATTCCAAATAGCCCCTTTTTTGGGATGTTACAAATCCACCTAGACTTCTCTTATTATCTAACCTTAGATTATATGATTTCTTTTACTTAGCTTGATCCGTGAGACTCCCTAACCTGTGCTAAACCCTCTCTCGAAGCGAATAACGTCTAATCCTAGGTTAATTAGTGGAACTCTCATTCGCTTATAATAACCCCCTAGGAAAGCAGTAAATCGGATCAATGGATTCCCATATTAGGTTTCACCCTAATCTGCAAAATCTCGTAACCCTATCTCTAGGCGCCCGATCAACTCCGCTTAATTATGTTAGATCTACTCTTAGGCAGGGTTTATTCCTCCTCTACCTAAGCACATTGGACTTGGATTAAGAAACATAATTAAGAACAAACTAAGTAATTTATCATATAACTTAAGAATCAAATAATAAAATCTGTCTAGGTTTCATCCCCCTTCAGGTATCTGAGGGGTTTAGTTCATAATGTAAAAAGAAAGCATCACAAGAGAAAAGATAAAACAAAACATAAGAAAAATCCTAAAACTCCCTGATGGGATTGAAGGAGAATTTCGCTGTCTTGAGTATAATTTTGGCTTCTTGAGATGAATCAACTGGCTATCCTCACGTTATTCCCTAACTCTGACCTTCTCGGCTTGGCTCCTTGGCCTAGCTTTTGCTACCTTTCAAAGGCGGTACTTGGGGTATATTTATAGGCTCTTAGAATGCGATTCTTTCTCCCAAGGTATCTTTTTTCGACTGAAATTGCTCTTTCCAGTGACAGAGGCACGGCCATGTCACACGCCCGTGCAAATCTAGACCTGACCGTGTTCAGATTTCTTCTTTGGCATGGCCGTGTGCGGTGGTGATGAGGCCGTGCTCCAGGTGTTCGTCGAGACACGGTCGTTTGGTCCTTGGCCCAAGCTGTGTCGATTTCGTGGAAAGGCCCATTTACTTCGTTTTAGGCCCGTTTTGTGTTCTTTTCATCCTCGGTTGTTTTCCTGGGTATAAGACATGAAAAGAAAGGATTAAGAGCACTTTTTTACACAATTCAAGGGATAAATCATCCAAAAGCATATTAAATGTGGGCTTAAAATATGTTACTTTTATGGTTTATCAAATACCCCCACACTTAAGCTTTTGCTTGTCCTCAAGCAAAATTCTCAACTTACAATTAAAACGAACTTTCCATGATTCATAATTCCTATCAACAATGACTTATCCTAATTCATAGATAATTTATACATGGATAATTCAACTCAAAGATTCCTAAAAATTCAAAGAAGATAAGTCATAAATTTGTAGCACGAAAAACATAGGTGTTTCCGTTCATCTAAATAATTACCTTTAATTCAAAATCGACAAGGATTGATATCCTCACAAAAGATTCACTCAAATCACTCAAAAAGTGTTTAAGGGTCAAAATTAAGCACTCATAAGTCAAACATGAAAAGTTAATCCCATAGGCTTGCCTGAAAATCAAATCTCCACCACTGTAAAATCATATGAACAATAGATCAAAAGGTCTTTCTTAGGGTTGTAACGGGGCTAGGGTTAAAGGTGTGGATAAAGGCTGAAATTAGAAGGTTGGAATCGAGATTGAATTGATAAGTTACCTACCTAAAAATTTCTAGGATAATAATTACATCAACTGAAAACAATAAAAAATCCTACTAATACGAGCTTTTCCTTTTGGGAAATAGTCTTTGATTGTGTAAGCTCACTTTCCATATTACTAATATTGAAAACTTTGAATTTTTTTTTAAGAACAAACTAAATACAAGATAAATTTAACTACCAGAATAATAAACTCAAATAACTGGCTCAAATCAAATCTCGATTAAGGGGTAGTCAAAATAAAGGGTGATAACAAATACAAAGGGTTTTGGGTTAAAATTAGCGGGTAAGTCAATAAAAAGGGTTGTTAGGCTCAACGGTTCACTAAAGGTTAATTATAAGGGTAGGCTATTTAGTAGAGTAAGTGGGTTAAAACCTAAGTGCCTTTATCATCTCGATATATCAAATCATAACTGTGGTCTTGACATGTATAATCGAGGCAAGTTCTAGAATAACAATTCATAGTCGACACACTCATAATCAAGAAGTGAGCATGAAAAAGAATGTATGCTCTATAAGGCTCAATTTCTCACAAAAATTATGGGTGTTTTTGACATCAACCTTGTAAATCTCAAATTTCAAGATAATATTTAAATTTCGGTTGACAACCTAAAATTTTAATTTTTAGAAAATTAGACTTATCATGCTTGATTCCCTAGTATTCTTCAGATTTAATTATCAATGCACAATTAACTATGACTTATTCCAAAACATATCAATAAAAATCACAAATCATTAGAAATTTCATCTTAATTAGTAATATGAGAAAATTTCTTAAAAAAAGATTAAATTCAGGGATTTGAGAACAATGCAGACAGTTAGGCATTTTTATTCTCAGGGTTTGAGAATAATGAAAAATTAGGCATTTTCTCAGAATACCTATTCACCCCCCCACACTTAAGATGTACGTTGCCCTCAATGTACAAAGATAGATAATGACATTTTAAAGATAAATCAAAAGAGAAGGGGAAGAATTACTCCCTGATTTGTGGATGTTTTGCCAAATGAGTGTCTTTGGTGGTGGTGATGGTCAGTCGGGATAACGTTCCTACACTAGATGAAGAAATTGGGCAGCGCTTTGAGAAGTAGCTAGGCTTTATTAAGACCTAATAAAAATAAACTAAATATATAAATAAAGACAAGAAAGATAAAGAAAAAGAGACTAAGAAGGAAAATAGACTATGGCTAGGAGATAAAGGGGCTTGAGAATCATTATTGGTAGGTGGTTCGCGAGGTTGGTGTGACTTCTAAGGCGACAGACGTGCTGGCGATGGCGAAAGTGGTGTGATTCCCAAGTAGCCTTTAGAACCTAACACTAAGAAACTAAAATAAAATAAAATAAATTAAGCATAAGATAGTCAAAAAGAAGGAAAATAAATGAAAAGATAAATGTGAAACGAAAGATAAATGGTCTCATAGGTCCTTGGTTTGGTGTTGAGACGAAGCTGCCGGCATGAACTCATGTTCTTTGTTAAGAGGCCTATGCCTAGCTTTCTCCTTTTCTTTGGCATGGTGTTGGCTTGCTCAAGGATCTAGAGTAAATAATCTGAGATGGAAGAGAATGAGAAGCAAAAATAAGGGTGAAAATCGGATGGAGGGAGGGGGAAGAGTTGAGGGGTTTAAATAGATGTTCATATGTTTTGCTCCCCCACCGCCGTGGTCCCAGGGTGTGTCGAATTACACGGCCTCCGCACACGACCGTGTTATAGAGGGTGTTGTCACCCTATGCCCGTGCTTGATCCTTCCACGCCCGTGCTCTTGATGTTTTTCTTGTTGGCACAGGTGTCTGACACGGGCGTGTCTTACCCGTGCTCGATAAGTCAGTAACCTCAATAATTTCACATGGTTTGTGGCATGGGCGTTTTCTGTCCGTGGTATGGAAGTCGATAGCCTCACACGGATGGTGCCACGGCCGTGCCATGTCTGTCGGTGCCCGTGTTAAGAATGGTTGGATCTGTGACGTTGGGGTGGTGGTTGGGCTGACTGCATGGCCTCTATCCTGTCAGGGTGGTGGTTTTGGTGGTCCACACGGCCACGGACACGGCCATGTGTAAGGTCGTGTGATCTGGGATTCTGCACTTTTGAGTTAGTTGAAAAAGGAAAAGAAAAAGAGAAAAGAAAATATAATTGCAAAAAGAAGTAGTGTTAGTACTCGGGTTGCCTCCCGAGAAGCGCTCGTTTATAGTCTTAAGCTAGACTTTCCTTATATTTGAAAATTTTAGGGAGGTTTGAAAGTTTGAACATATTTCAGTTTTATGACAAAATTGAAGTCGAGAAGCGTTTACCTTAAAAGTGCCAAATGTTGGATTGCTTACCTCGACTATTCCTTGTGGGAAGATATCGTGTACCTTAAGAAGGAGTTCTCTCTTTTCCTTCGGGTTTGTTGTGGTGATGTGAGGCTCGGCTTTATCTAACAGGCCCTGGTCTCTTATTTTATAGTGATTTGATGTCCCCAAAAGTTCTTGTGGTGGTTCCTCTGGTTCTACATTGTGTGGAGCCGGCTCTTCATTGACTTGTGTTTCCTGTTCTTCCTTGTGTAACCCTAGTTTTTCTTTGAAGTGTGTTTTCCACTCATCTAGGTCATCGATTTGGTTCCTTTGTTCTTCGTAAGTTATTTCTTTGTTGGCACTGAACTGAATATCTGGTTCAACCGTTCTCTTTTTTGGAGGTTCCTGAAAAGAAGGTGAAATTAAATGATTATCGAAAGAATTTTCTTGCTCACCTTCATTCCTTGACAACCTAGCTGAATCAAGGGCTTGAAGACTAATTGAGTCGTCACCTACACAAAGTATGAGCTCACCTGTAGCAACGTCAATTTTAGTCTTGGCAGTTGCTAGAAAAGGTCTTCCTAAAATTAAGGGGATTGAATTATCCTCATCCATGTCTAAAACAACAAAATCTATTGGGAAAACAAATTTATCAATTTTTACGAGAACATATTCAATAATGCCCCTAAGGATTCTAATAGTTTTATCTGTTAATTGAATACTCATCTTAGTTTGTTTTGGTTTCCCTAGACCTAGTCACTTAAATGTATAAGGCATAACATTTATGCTTGCCCCTAAATCAGCTAACGCATTATTAATATTTAAACTACCAATTAAACATGGAATAGTAAGACTCCTTGGATCTTTTTGCTTCTGTGGTAGTCAATTTTGTAACATTGCTGAGCATGTTTCGTTAAGTTCCACGTGGTGCTCTTCATCTATTTTGCGTTTGTTGGTCAAGAGCTGTCTTAAAAATTTCCTCGAGTCTGGCATCTGAAAAAGAGCTTCAAGAAGAGGTAAGTTAATATGTATTTTCTTTATAATTTTAAGAAACTTACTGAACCGCTCCTTTGAATCGTCTTTTTGTAATGCTGCGAGATAAGGTATGCGAGGTTTGTACTCCTTGACTACCGGTTTTGGCTTTTCTTGTACTACCTCTATTGTACCTTCGTCTACCTTACTTTCTGGAGTTGGGTTGGGTGTATCTATCTCCTTGCTATCCTGAAGTGTGATAGCTTGAATTTGCTCCTTAGGATTAATTTCGGTGTTACTAGGTAGGCGTCCTTGCGGTCGTTCTGACATTGACTTTACAAGTTGTTCAAAGGCTTTGCTTACTTCCTTGACTGACTCAGCAAGTTCTTCCATTTGGTTTTCATTGCTTTTGATTGTTCTGTCAGCTTCTTGGATATGTTCCTCGATGGTTGGCTTCTTGTCTTGTGGATAAGGCTGATTTCGGAAGTTTTGGGAGGGCTGTTGCCTTTGATTTCCTTGATTGCCTTGTCCTCCCCATGAAATATTTGGGTGATTCCTCCAACCTGGATTGTAAGTGTTACTATAAGGATTATTATTAGATCGAAAATTATTACCAATATAGTTCATCTGTTCATCTTCTGTTCCTGGTTGGTAGGGTGGGTACTCAGGATTCGCCACAGTTCCACTAGCGTCGCACTGCATGACTGGATGTATCTGTGAGGAACATAAACTATCAAGCTTTTTATTCATCATCTCTAGCTGCGTTGATAGCATGGTCATGGTGTCAACGTTGAAAGCTCCTGTCAATTTCGTTGGTTTAGTTATCGAAGCTTGCCACTGATAATTTTTTATCGACATCTCCTCAATGAACTCGTAGGCTGCTTCAGGAGTTTTATTGTTCAGCGTTCCACCAGCGGCTGAATCTATCAGTTGCCTTGTTGAGGGGTTTACTCCGTTGTAGAAGGTTTGGACTTGTAGCCACAGGGGTAACCCATGGTGTGGGCACCTCCTCAAGAGATCTTTGAACCTCTCCCATGCGTCATATAGTGTCTCTAAATCCATCTGCACAAAGGAAGAGATATCATTACGTAATTTGGTCGTTTTGGCTGGTGGAAAATATTTCATCAGAAACTTTTCGGTTATTTGATCCCATGTAGTGATTGACCCTCGTTGTAACGAGTTTAACTACTATTTGGCTTTATTCCTTAACGAAAAAGGGAATAACCGAAGACGAATGGCATCATCAGAAACACCATTTATTTTGAAAGTATCACAGAACTCCAAAAAATTAGCTATATGCATGTTTGGATCTTCGTCGTGCAAACCATCAAATTGAACAAACTGTTGAATCATTTGTATTGTGTTAGGCTTTAATTCAAAATTGTTAGCAGTTATAGCAGGCCTAACAATACTAGATTCTGCTCCTGTTAAATGCGGTTTCGCATAATCAAACATTGTACGCGGAGCATTTTGATCTCCCACGACGAGTAGTGGTGGGTTGTTTTCGTCCATCCCTTCAGTAGGATTGGATCTATTTTCCTCCTCTCTTTCTGTGTAATCTAGGGCTCGCTTGGTTTCCCTGCGATTCCTATGAGCGGTTGCTTCAGTATCGCTATCGTATACCAAAGGTCCTCTCGGATTCCTTCTAGTCATAAACTAGAGGTACCGAGAAAAGAGAAAGGAATAAAAATTAAAATTAAAATTAGAAAAATTAAAATTTAACCTAAGAAAAGAAAAGAAATAAATTGCGAATAAAATAATGGCTAAAGTAATAAAAATAGAGCTTTCTTAATATTTTAGTTTCCCAGCAACGACGCCAAAAACTTGATCGCTGTGAAATCAGAGTTTTAAAATTTATTAAAGAATGATCAAACCTGGAGACTAACTCTGACAAAGATATTAAGGCAAGTGTACCTATCGAACAGTGGTATAGCTTAGGCAAGACCGGCTATCGAACATAAAGGAACTAAAAGTATTAATACTCACTTTGTTTTTTTAACCTAACTAAGATAAAGGTTGCTTTTAAACTAAATTGACGACAATTAAACTAAGGAAACAAAGACAAAAAGATGAATTTTGGGATAACTTGAAAAAGACTCAGTTGATTTTTATGATACCTTTGGGAAGAATCCACCTAGACTTCTCTTATTATCTAACCTTAGATTATATGATTTCTTTTACTTAGCTTGATCCGTGAGACTCCCTAACCTATGCTAAACCCTCTCTCGAAGCGAATAACGTCTAATCCTAGGTTAATTAGTGGAACTCGCGTTCGCTTATAAGAACCCACTAGGAAAGCAGTAAATCGATCAATGGATTCCCATATTAGGTTTCACCCTAATCCGGCAAAATCTCGTAACCTTGTCTCTAGGCGCCCGGTCAATTCCGCTTAATTATGTTAGATCTACTCTTAGGCAGGTTCTATTCCTCCTCTACTTAAGCACATTGGATTTGGATTAAGAAACATAATTAAGAACAAACTAAGTAATTTATCATATAACTTAAAAATCAAATAATAAAATCTGTCTAGGTTTCATCCCTCTTCAGGTATCTGAGGGGTTTAGTTCATAACGTAAAAAGAAAGCGTCACAAGAGAAAAGATAAAAAAAAAACATAAGAAAAATCCTAAAACTCCCTGAAGAATTCCGCCGTCTTGAGTATAATTCCGGCTTCTTGAGATGAATCAACTGGCTATCCTCACGTTTTTCCCTAACTCTGACCTTCTCGGCTTGGCTCCTTGGCCTAGCTTTTGCTACCTTTCAAATGTGGTACTTGGGGTATATTTATAGGCTCTTGGAATGCGATTCTTTCTCCGGAAGTATCCTTTTTCGACTGAAATTGCTCTTTCCAGCGACAGAGGCACAACCATGTCACACGCCCGTGCAAATTGAGATCTGACCGTGTTTGGATTTTTACTTTGGCACGGCCATTTGCGGTGGTGATGAGGCCGTGCTCCAGGTGTTCGTCGAGACACGACCGTGTGGTCCTTGGCCCAGGCCATGTCGATTTCGTGGAAAGGCCCATTTACTTCGTTTTAGGCCCGTTTTGTGTTCTTTTCATCCTCGGGTGCTTTCCTGGGTATAAGACATGAAAAGAAAGGATTAAGAGCACCTTTTTACACAATTCAAGGGATAAATCATCCAAAAGCATATTAAATGTGGACTTAAAATATATTACTTTTACGGTTTATCACGAACTCAATTTCACATCTGAATATAATAAAAGGACCAAATCCTCAATTCCACATTCTTTTTTCTCCCCTCTAGCAGGGCCTAGTCCCTTCTCTCTTTCCCCCAATACTCCACCCAACTAAAGAAATTAATAAATAGAAATGTTAGGCTAAACACTTCTACAATGCTTAGCTACAGTAAAACATGTAGTTACTTTTTATATATGTTATAAATTTGATATTTTTTATTTTAATAACACTTACATAATTGTGAATGTCTTTTACCATGTTATTTTGAAATATTAAGTCAAAATTAATGGTTTTTCAAGATGAAATTTTAATACATATTTAAATGACAAGTTATTTTTATCGAATTGCTTAATTTTTTTTAGTAGATAAAAAAGTAAATTAACTACAGATTATCTGCAACACAAGTAATCGCATGTTGAGCATCTATACCCAAAAGGCTGAGGTCTCCACTCTCAATTTGTTGTACTCTTTGCATTATTTTCAATAGATGCAACCAAACTATGTACCTTAGATCTCGCCCAGCACCACGAAGATTGAAAAATATGATGCATATTGAAAGGCTCCCCTTGAAACACACAAAAGTTTCGTTGTTTCCACAATTTCTAGAAAATAATTCCAAATAAAGAATGCCAATCAATTTCTGGAAAATCTAACTCAAAATCATTCCTCAGATTCGTGGTGACCCATTCAAACAACAGGGTGGAGAAATACAGAGGCCAAACTCCCACCGGAATAATTTGTTTCCACACTTTACATGTCTTGTAATAGTATTTAAGCACATGAATAATAGATTCCTCATGTAACACCTCGTACCCGAGACCGATGTTAAGACTGGATATGGAACATTACCATGCTTGAACTCACTTAAACATACTCTTACTGGCTAAAATTTTGTTCCAAATTAAAAACTTATCTTTCTTAACCAACTCGTACATCTCATAAGCCTAAGATGCCTCATACACATATCTGGACACTTTCGGAACTCAATCGAAAAGTTCTCCCCAAAACAGGGGCCACACGCCCATGTTGCTTGGGACACGCCCGTGTACCTTTGGACACACCCATGTCATCAATCGTAGGGAGTTACTGTCAATTTTCACACGGCCTGGACACGCCCGTGTTTACCAACCGTGTGAGGCTACTAACTTAATCCACACGACTTGAGCACACGCCCATATACAAACCGTGTGTCCTACACGGCTTATGAACACGACCGAGGGGTTCACCCGTGGCCTAATTTAAGTAATAATAATAAGGTGCAGGGTACACACGGCCTAGACACACGCCTGTGTGTCTAACCGTGTGGGCACTTAGAGGCTATTTACCAAGCCATTTACAACCCTGAGAATAAAATCAACTCAATATATTTCATAAACTATACAATATACTATATTAACCTCAATAAACATTCATACATAGTAAATTTGGCCAATCACTTAACCATATACAAAAAAATAATAACTTGATATTCTACACAAGGGCCCTTCTTAAAACATATTCTCAAAATGAATGCTTCCTATACTTGCCATACTTAGTAAAATAATTTGGCTATACCAAAACGAAGATTGATAGTGTGCTACGAGCTCCGACTCTGACGATTCCCCAATTTAGCTTGGCGAGACTACATAGAAAGAAAGAAATAAAGGACGTAAGCATTTAGCTTAGTAAGTTTGCATACAAAGCACATATCAACATACTTGCTTAATATATAATCCATTTGACATAACAATGGTATCATAATTTCGGCTAATAAGCTTACTTACTCATACATGATACTTACTTGTCTCATGATACTTACTATTCTATTACTTGTAAGGTAAACAAGGTATCTGTATCATTGATCACCTTGACCAGTATACTTTAACATAATGACCATAGTTTCTAATTCATCATTCATAACATAGCTGATACCCAATTTCATCTTAATAATAACTTTGCTCTCTAAATTTTCTTGTTATCTCATTTGACTTTACCCATTTTGCCCGATGAATTTCTGAGAATAGCCGAGGATACTAAATCTCGTCTTGGTTTCGAGGCCATGTATTAACATGGACTTATACGAAGTTTTTACTCATGAAATGGTTAATGCCGAGCCTTGGCTGGGGGTTACATGAAATCTCTTTCTCTTGATAGCTTTTTAATGCCAAGACTTGTCATGGGCTTACATAATAACTGTTCAACGCCAAGACTTGTCTTGGGCTTACATAATAACTGTTCGATGCCAAGCTTGCCTTGGACTTACATGATATCTGTTCAATGCCAAGCTTGCCTTGGACTTACATGATATCTGTTCAATGCCAAGCTTGCCTTGGACCTACATGATAACTATTCAATGCCAAGCTTGCCTTGGACCTACATGATAACTGTTCAATGCCAAGCTTGCCTTGGACCTACATGATATATGTTCAATGCCAAGCTTGCCTTGGACTTACATGATATTTGTTCAATGCCAAGCTTGCCTTGGACTTACATGATAACTGTTCAATGCTAAGCTTGCCTTGGACTTACATGATATCTGCTTGATTGCCGATGCCATGCCTAGACTTGGTCATATACGGACTTTCTTGTCTCATGTGATAGATAGAGAATCCTGGGCATTTCTTCTTCAATCGGGACTTGCTCAATATTTAGTCTCATTGATTTCTTTATTTACAAAACATTAAGTATTCCATGAATACAATAGACATTATACTAAGCAATTTAATGATAGAAGTCAATAAAGATCAGAAATCATACAAACTTACCTCAAAATACAAAATGTTTGTAGATTTGGAATTTAGTCCTCGTCTTTGTTCTTGCCTCGGTTTTGATCCGGGGTTTGTTTTTCTTGATCTATAGTCACAAATAGATCATTTAATACTCTCGTTAACTAAATTGACTAATAACTCATACTTTGGCAAAATTACTATTTTGCCCTTATACTTTCTAATATTTGCAGTTTTGCCCTTAGGCTCGTAAAATGATTTTCATTCAATTTCCTTAAACCTCATGCTTAGCTGAATCATTTTCTCTACTACAGCAATCATCAATTCTTTCTATTTCTAGTAGGTATGACCAATTTTATAACTATTACAAAATAGTCCATACTACCAATTTTCATGAAATTCATTAAGGAAAAGATGTTTATCAAGCATAAAATCTTCATAAACTTCAATAAAACATCATTTAGCATGCATGGCAATCATGGGTAAATTTTTTTGAACATGCATCATAGCTCATTTAATAGCTAGAAATGGCTAATTCATACTACGAGAACTCCGAAAATACGAAAAATATCGAAAACGAGACTAAGATGAACTGACTATCAAGCTTGAAAAAAATGAAGAGCCCTAGCTATGGTGTCTCCACTTTTTCGACAGCAACAAGGAAGAAGATGAGTGAATTTTTCTCATCTTTTTCCTATTTTAATTACTAATTAGGCAAATGACCAAAATGCCCTTCCTTTTAAAAATTTCTATTTAACACCATCTCAAGGCCAATTTTGTCCAAAATAATATTTTTGGAAAAATTGCTGTTTACGGACTTCTAATTACTATCCTAAAGCTATTTCACACAAAAAGCTTCTAGAAACTCAGATTTTACAACTTTTTCAATTTAGTCCTTTTTGGACCAATCCACCACAATTTAATAAAATTGCTTCATGAAACATTCATACTAGCATGCAAACATGACATAAACTTTGTAAACTCATAATTTCACCTCGAATTCGTGGTCTCGCACCACTATTCTGACTAGGCCCTAAATCGGGCTGTTACAATTCTTCCCCCCTTAGGGATTTTCGTCCTCGAAAATCTTACTAGCAAAAAGGTTTGGATACTGGTTTCTCATACTCTCTTCTGGTTCCCATGTAGCTTCTTCTGTTCCATGTTTTTGCCACAATACTTTCACTAGGGCAATACTTTTATTCCTTAACTGCTTGACTTCCCGAGCTAAAGTTTTAACTGGTTCTTTACTGTAAGTCATGTCGGGATGAATCTCTATTTCTGACAGGGTAATTACATGCGAAGGATCTGATCTGTAGCGTCGCAACATCAACACATGAAACACATCATGTATCTTTTCTAATTCCGATGGCAAAGCTAAACGGTAAGCTACCGACCCAACTCTTTCAGTGATCTGGTAAGGTCCGATGAAACGTAGGCTTAGCTTGCCTTTCCGGCCAAATCTGAGAACTTTTCTCCATGGTGACACTTTCAAGAAAACTTTATTTCCAACTTGGTACTCTATCTCTTTTCTCCTTAAGTCCGAATAGGATTTTTGTCTGTCTGATGCAGCTTTTAAACATTCTCGTATCACTTTCACTTTCTCTTCAGCTTATTTAACCAAATCAACCCCGTGAATTTGGTTTTCCTTAAGTTCAGTCCAAAACAAAGGTGTTCTGCACTTACGCCCATATAGAGCCTCATAAGGTGCCATCTTTAAGCTCGATTGGAAACTATTATTATAGGCAAATTCTACCAATAGGAGGAACTTTTCCCAACTGCCTTGGAATTCGAGAATACAACATATGAGCATATCATCAACTACAACCCATATAGCATCCTTCTTACTTGGTGACAACGGTAAACCCGTTACAAAATCCATGGTGACGCGGTCCTATTTCCACTCGGGAACCAAGATGGGCTGAAGTAAACCCAAAGGTACTTGGTGTTCAGCCTTTGCTTGCTGACAAATCAAGCACTTGGAAATATCTTTCTTCATTTTCGGCCACCAATACAGTTGCTTCAAATCATTATACATCTTAGTACTTCCCAGATGTACAAATAAACATCTGTTATGTGCCTCATGTAGAATTCTCTGAACAAGCTTCTCTTTCCTCGGTACACAGATTCTATTTCTAAACATCTAGTATCCATCAGAATTAGTTCAAAAATCAGATTTAGCATTTGACTCGCACTGATCTTTCTTGACTTGCACTTCACTATCTTCTTTCTGAGCCTCAAAGATCTCTTGAAGGAACATTTGTCTAGCTCTCAACTCAGCTAAAATAGTACCATTGTTAGGTAAAAACATTCTTGAATTCAATGCTCTTAGAGCAAATAGAGATTTCCTGCTCAAAGCATCAGCGACCACATTCGCCTTTCCTAGATGGTAGTCAAAGACCAATTCATAGTCTTTTATCAACTCTAATCATCTCCGTTGTCTTAAGTTCAGCTCTTTCTACATCATCAAATACTTCAGACTTTTGTGATCAGTAAAAATCTGACATTTTTCACCATATAAATGGTGTCTCTAAACCTTCAAGGCGAAGACTATTGTAGCCAACTCTAAATCATGCATTGGAAAATTCTTTTCATGAGGCTTCAACTGTCTGGAGGCATAAGCAATCACCTTGCCTTCATGCATGAGTACATAGCCTAATCCATTTAAGGATGCATCACTGTAAATTATGAATTCTTTCCCTGACTCGGGTTGTACTAAAACTGGAGCTTCTGTCAACATTGTCTTCAATTTCTTAAAACTTTGTTGGCATCTTTCTGTCCACTCAAACTTCACATTCTTCTGTAACAATTTAGTCATTGGAGTTGTAATCATGGAAAACCCCTTGACAAAACGTCCGTAATAGCCGACTAGGCCTAGAAAACTTCTGTCTCAGAGATGTTGTTCGGTAGCTTCCAGTCTATTATGGCCGAGACTTTACTGGGATCTACTCGGGCTCCATCTCTCGAGACAATATGTCCAAGGAACCCCACTTCCTTGAGCCAAAATTCACTTTTACTGAACTTGGCATACAACTGATTTTCTCAAAGAGTATGTAAAACTATCCGTAGGTGCTCAATATGCTCATTCTCGTCCTGAGAATAAATCAGTATGTCGTCAATAAAAATGACTACAAAATTGTCGAGGTACGACCTAAAAATGCGGTTCATTAAATCCATGAATACCGCAGGTGCATTGGTCAACCCAAAGGGCATGACTAAAAATTCATAGTGCCCATACCTTGTTCGAAAGGTGGTCTTGGTTACATCTGAATCTTTCACTCTCAGCTGGTAGTACCCGGATCTCAAGTCTATTTTGGAGAACACAGTGGCTCCTTTCAATTGATCGAACAAATCATCGATCCTAGGCAATGGGTACTTGTTCTTTATTGTCACTTTATTGAGCTGACAGTAATCTATGCACAATCTCATGGTGCCATCTTTCTTTTTCACAAATAAAATCGGAGCACCCCATGGTGAACAACTTGATCTTGAAAAGCCTTTATCTGTCAACTCTTGCAACTGTAACTTCAATTCTTTCAACTCTGTTGGAGCCATTCTATAAGGAGTAACAGATATCGGTACAGTACCGGGAGCTAGCTCAATGTTGAACTCAACCTCTCTAACTGGTGGTAGTCCTAAACATTGCTCATGGAAAACATCCAAGTACTCACATACTATCGGTACTGACTCAATCTTTAACTCTGTTTCTTTATCATTCATCACAAAGGCCAGATATGCTTCATACCTTTTTCTTATATATCTCTGTGCCGCCATATGAGAAATCATTACCGACAATCCATCTTGTTCATCCGATTCTACATGAAGAGTATCCCCATTCTCACATCTCATCTCAATGTATTTCTTCTCACAATTAACTGTCACCTTATGGGTAGTCAACCAGTCCATACCAAGAATGAGGTCGAATTCATCAAATGGTAACAACATAAGATTTGGTTTAAAGCAATGACCTCTAATCATTAATGGACAATCTCTACATACTTTATCAACCAACACATTCTTGCCTAAAGGATTGGACACTTTAAACACAAATTCTATAGAATCTATAGGCATACTCAAATCGGATACTAATTTCATACAAATGTAAGAGTGTGTGGATCCATGATCTATTAAAGTAATAATTTTGGTATTGTAAAGAGAAAAGGTACCCGTAATAACATCAGGAGAAGATGCCTCTTCGCGAGCGCGAATGGCATAAGTCCTTGCAGACGCTCTACCCTTGGGTCTTGCAGCCTGTTCTCTAGGGTTACCTCTTCCACTTGTCCCACTTCTCGGGTTTCTCTGCGGTCTTCCTCGGGTCATACTCCTGAATCTTGGGTTCTGAGTTCTCTCTTCTTTCATCAACTCTGGACAATCTTTTATAAAATGGTCTTGGGATCCACATCTAAAACATGCATTTTCATGTGCTCGGCATTCTCGCGAGATGACGCCTCGCCACATCAGGGACACTCAGTCTCACATCAAACCTAAAATTCCCAACACTTGCAACTGAAGTCGTCTGTGCTTTATTCCCCGAATACAGTTTACTCTTGTCTTTCCTTGAAAATCCAGTGGATCGAGCAGGGAAATCTCTGGACTTCTTGGAAAAAGACTGGAATGACTTATTCCACTGTCTCTTTCTAGAGTCACGAGACTCAGTTTCAGACTTCTTCTTCTCTTTTAATAATTCTTCGGCTTTACAAGACCTTTCTACTAACACAACGAATTCCTTTAATTCAAGTACCGCAACAAACAACTTGATGTCCTCATTTAATCCTTCTTCAAACCGTTTACTCACAATGGCCTCAGTGGACACACACTTGCGAGCGTATTTGCTGAGTCGTACAAACTCTCGCTCGTAATCGGTCACTGACATTTTACCTTGCTTCAGCTCTAGGAATTCCTTCCTCTTCTGAGCTACAAACCTTTGACTGATATACTTTTTCTTGAACTCTTCTTGGAAGAATTCCCATGTGACCCTTTCCCTCGGTACCACTGACACAAGGGTGTTCCACCATTGATAAGCAGAATCTCTTAAGAGAGAGATTACACACTTCATACATTCTTCAGGTGTGCATGACAGTTCATTGAATACCCTGATGGTATTTTCTAACCAGAATTCAGCCTTCTCTGGATCATCATCTCTTTTAGCCCAGAATTCTTCTGCCCTATGTTTCCTGATCTTATCAATTGGAGGTTTATCTCCTTTTACCACCTCTACTATTTGAGGGGCTACTGGAGCAGGTTGTGGAATAGGCGGGGGTGGAGGGGGTTGTGCATTCGAGTTCGCCGGAACGAACTCTGTATACCATCTGTTCATCATGTGGAGGAAGGCTTCTCTAGCCTCTTCTCCTCCTTGACTCACCATAGTGGGTCTCTTCTCATTCTCGTTCAGCACCGTCCCTTCTGCGGGAGCTGGTGCGTTACTTTCTACATCATCCGCCATATATCTGTCGGGATCCATTTACTATATGTATAAACATAATTTAAGTCATCAGGAGTCGTCACATTATCATTATAAAAACATTCTTACATATGGCATGTATAACTAGACTCATGCTCGTGCTATGTTAGTCCTAGAACCGACTAAACCGTAGCTCTGATACCACTAAATGTAACACCCCATACCCGAGACCGATGTTAAGACTGGATACGGAACATTACCATGCTTGAACTCACTTAAACATACTCTTACTGGCTAGAATTTTGTTCTGAATTAAAAACTTATCTTTCTTAACCAACTCGTACATCTCATAAGCCTAAGAGGCCTCATACACATATCTGAACACATTCGGAACTCAATCGAAAACTTTTCCCCAAATCAGGGGCTACACGTCCATGTTGCTTGGACACGCCCGTGTACCCTTGGACACGCCCATGTCATCAACCTTGGGGAGTTACTGCCAATTTTCACACGGCCTAGACACGCCCGTATCTACCAACCGTGTGGGGCTACTGACTTAATCCACACGGCTTGAGCACACGCCCCTATACAAACAGTGTGTCCTACACGGCTTATGAACACGGCTTTGGGGTTCACCCGTGGCCTAATTTACCTAATAATGATAAGGTGCAGGGTACACACGGCCTAAACACATTCCCGTGTGTCTAACGGGGCACTTAGGGGCTATTTACCAAGCCGTTTACCACCCTGAGAACAAAATCAACTCAATATATTTCATAAACTATACCACATGCTATATTAACCTCAATAAACAATCATACATAGTCAATTTGGCCAATCACTTAACCATATACAAAAGAATAAAAACCTTATAGTCTACACAAGGGCCCTTCTTAAAACATATTCTCAAAATGAATGCTTCCTATACATGTCATACTTAGTAAAATAATTTGGCTATACCAAAAAGAAGATTGATAGTGTGCTACGAGCTCCGACTCCGACGATTCCCCAATTTAGCTTGGCGGGACTACATAGAAAGAAAGAAATAAAGGATGTAAGCATTTAGCTTAGTAAGTTTGCATACAAAGCACATATCAACATACTTGCTTAATATATAATCCATTTGACATAACAATGGTATCATAATTTCGGCTAATAAGCTTACTTACTCATACATGATTCTTACTTGTCTCATGATACTTACTATTCTCTTACTTGTAAAGTAAACAAGGTGTCTGTATCACTTGATCACCTTGATCAGTATACTTTAACATAATGACCATAGTCTATAATTCATCATTCATAACATAGCTGATACCCCATTTCATCTTGATAATAACTTTGCTTTCTAAATTTTCTTGTTATCTCATTTTACCTTTACCCATTTTACCCGATGAATTTCTGAGAATAGCTGAGGATACTAAATCTCGTCTTAGTTTTGAAGCCATGTATTGACATAGACTTATACGATGTTTATACTCATGAAATGGTTAATGCCGAGCCTTGGGTGGGACTTACATGAAATCTCTTTCTCTTGATAGCTTTTTAATGCCATGATTTGTCTTGGGCTTACATAATAACTGTTCAATGCCAAGCTTGCCTTGGACTTACATGATATCTGTTCAATGCCAAGCTTGCCTTGGACTTACATGATATCTGTTCAATGCCAAGCTTGCCTTGGACTTACATGATAACTGTTCAATGTCGAGCTTGCCTTGGACCTACATGATATCTGTTCAATGCCAAGCTTGCCTTGGACTTACATGATATCTGTTCAATGCCAAGCTTGCCTTGGACTTACATGATAACTGCTCAATGCCAAGCTTGCCTAGGACTTACATGATATCTGCTTGATTGCCGATGCCATGCCTAGACTTGGTCTTATACGGACTTTCTTGTCTCATATGATAGATAGAGTATCCTGGGCATTTTTTCTTCAATCGGGACTTGCTCAATATTTAATCTCATTGATTTCTTTATTTACAAAACATTATGTATTCCATGAATGCAATAGACATTATATTAATGATAGAAATCAATAAAGATCAGAAATCATACAAAGTTACCTCAAAATACAAAATGTATGTAGATATGGAATTTAGTCCTCAACTTTGTTCTTGCCTCGGTTTCGATCCGGGCTTCATTTGTCTTGATCTATAGTCACAAACAGATCATTTAATACTCCCGTTAACTAAATTGACTCATAACTCATATTTTGGCAAAATTACTATTTTGCTCCTATACTTTCTAATATTTGTACTTTTGCCCTTAGGCTCGTAAAATGATTTTCATTCAGTTTCCTTAAACCTCATGCTTAGCTGAATCATTTTCTCTACTATAGCAATCATCAATTCTTTCTATTTCTAGTAGGTATGACCAATTTTATAATTATTACAAAATGGTCCATACTACCATTTTTCATGAAATTCATTAAGGAAAAGATGTTTATCAAGCATCAAACCTTCATAAACTTCCATAAAACATCATTTAGCATGGATGGCAATCATGGGTAAATTTTTTTGAACATGCATCATAGCTCATTTAATAGCTAGAAATGGCTAATTCATAATACGAGAACTCCGAAAATACGAAGAATATCAAAAACGGGACTAAGATGAACTTACTATCAAGCTTGAAAAAATGAAGAGCCCTAGCTATGGTGTCTCCACTTTTTCACCAGCAATAAGGAAGAAGATGAGTGAATTTTTCTCATCTTTTTCCTATTTTAATTACTAATTAGGCAAATGACCAAAATGCCCTTCCTTTTAAAATTAATCAAAAGTCCAACTTCCTACCCGTGTATTAGTTCAAAACTTAATAGGGCTGCCATTACCCACTAACCAAATG
Organism: Gossypium bickii; assembly: GCA_025503065.1. Lineage (NCBI taxonomy): Eukaryota > Viridiplantae > Streptophyta > Magnoliopsida > Malvales > Malvaceae > Gossypium > Gossypium bickii. The sequence continues at coordinate 104,930,178 of CP106715.1, forward strand.
AGACTCTGTCATAAAAGAGGCCAGATCTTTGAGAGGGATCTCCAAACAAAGGAACACGATCTCCTCGTAATATCCCCATGATAATCCACATTAATTTTATATTTAGCTCGAAGAAAATTTACCCATAATGTATTTTTATTCATGAGTAGATTAAATCCCAATTTGTGTAGGAATGAATCATTCTGCTCTTTCAAACTTCGAATACCGAGGCCTCCATTAGAAAGAGGTTGACAACAATCTGCCCATTTAACTAAAGAAATCTTTGACTTAACACTATCCTTTCATCAAATAAACCCTTAGAAAGTTTCTCAAGTTGAACACAAATGGTAACATGAATTTTCACAATTTGCAAGAAGAAATTTGTCACATCCTATTTTCTTAATAATTTAATAGTCAAAAGGATGAATATGCTTGCTCCTATGTTTTAAAAATAATCGCGCAATTTGAAAACAAGAAAGTGTTCTGGCTGAGTGGTAGGAAGCTTCTTAGCTATCTTGATGTCCTTAGTTCGAACCCTTATGTGTACATATTTTTTATTTAATTTCTACATATTTTTAGCATGTGCTAGCTAGTCTTACCATCCACCTATGTTGCCATATAGGGAGGATTCCTTTCCTCCATTAGCAATTCAAGCTTTTTTAAGAGAAACATATCCCCCTAATTGCTCCTATGTTCCTGTAACACCCCCAGACCCGGCCCAGATGCTATGGCCGAATCTAATGATGTCACATCAAAGGAAAATTCAAAATGACTTTGTTTAGCGGAAAATTCAGGTTTGAGGTTAAGAAACCCAAAAAAAAACTCTTGAGTCTTGTTAAGTTAAGATAAAAAGCCCATATTTTTAATAAAACGTCCATGTGTTGAGTTATTTTGAAAATCATGTTTAATCTTAACAAATTTAATTAAGTTTAATAAATAAACAGTAATAATAAAACCCATAAGTAAAGTCAATTTGGAGTTACAATGCCTTATTACAATCCAACGAAAATAAAGTGATTAAAATAATAGAGTTATACGAAATAAAATAATAAAACGTCTAAATCACTTGCAATGTGGCCATCTTCGAGTCCCCTTCCACGTCGAACCATCTACTGTGCATCACCTGAAACATTAAATAGAAAGGTGTGAGTTTCAAAACTTAGTGTGTACAACCCTTGGCATTCAATACAATATACAATTATCACATTGGGCCTAAGCCCTATCACAATCGTTGGTCTTGGGCCTTAACCCACAATGACCTCATATTATTTCATATGGAAACAAGGTTATGCAAAACCCTCCCCAAAAATCCATCCGCTACACACCATTTCCCTTCCAACCTTATGCACCTGTGGGGATTTCTAAATTGACCCACCCCTCTGCTACACTCCAAAGGTAGCACCAACAACGACACTACTCATCGTTGCAGCAAAGCTGCTAATCATTTAATGGGCTTAAAGCCACCGGTGGATCCATGGTTATCAAGCGACTATGCGATCCTCAAAATTTTCCTCCGTACAATGATTTCCCACCTATATGCATCCTAAACAGATTATCATATGAATGCAGCAAGCACATGAGTAACATCCATAAAACTCATATTCATCACATAGGGGTATTCTAATCATTCTACCCTGTAGGGGTATTCTCGTAATTTTACCCTTCAGGGGTATCTTCGTAATTTTTTTCTTGTCAGGTTTTAACTATGAACTTTGGCCCATCAACAAGTCCTCGCTGCTAAAGTGAACAGACACTATGCACCAGGTAGGATACTAGAGAAGAGGAGGTGGCCCAGTAGGACAGTTTAAGTACCAAGCTCTCCCTAGATCCAATCCTAGACATGCATATGTCTATTGCCACACTTTATCGACTTGTCTACAGACATGTTTGAATATTACAAGAGTTTTTTGTTTATTCAAGAGTTTGTCAAACTAGGCCTAGAGTCCATTAAACCTTAACATATATTCCTAAAATCTCTTAAGGCCCATTAAGCCCATTTCATGCTCTATAGCCCATTAAACCAATTTCATGCTCTTATAGCCCATTCGGCTCAATTACGGTCCAATCATACAATCAATCATGCCAATTCATTATTCAAGCTCACATATCAACCATTGCCGTTTTGGGCCCACAAGTTCGGGAGGCCCATTTAGCCACTTTCAGCTTTTCGATTTTTCGGCGTTGCCGATATCATGTGTATAGTATTTGTACACACCTGGTAACCACGCGTGCTGCAAACCCCTTAATCACCAACCTACAATCGACATCACTTAACGATTAATCATGGCTTAATACACACTTTATCAGAAATCGAAACCTCACTGTAACCTTACCGTGTGCCACATGTTCTAGTAGCCCTTCCTTTGTTACTATTTGCGATTATCCTCTAGATCTGCACCCAAACATATATCGTCAAAATCAAGTGACCCATATTTTTCCTAAGTCACCCTTATAAGCCACATTACATTCGACCATTACTAAACCACAACCAAGACGAGTGCACTTACCTCTTGCTAACGATCCTTACCTACCACGTTTGTGATCTCTGAATCTTACCCTTACCAAAAACCCTCCTTTGATCCTGTGGCCTAGATAGCTACTGACAAGATTTGGCTTTTAAACTTGACCAAAAGTGGGTAACAATCGATTGTGATGAAGGAGAAATAACCAAGAATTGGCACAAGTAGGGCTATATGATATAAAGGTGTATTCGACTTTCAGAGAAAGAAAAAAAAAAACACAACACTAATAGGAATTTTCGGCAAAAAGAATGATGGGTTCCTTTTTTTGGTAAATGGAAGAATTCGGCTGAGGGGGAGAAAAACAAAATTTCCAAGAACCTCTCAAAGGGATTTGGCACCCTCCTTTTATAGCCAACAACTGAAACTCCCTTCCCTCAGAGTCCCATTCGACACCATCACATCCACACTCCTTATCTCCTAACTTTTCTTTCTGATAATCCCTCCATCTCATCCGAATTTTCCTCCTCTATCAGCTCACAAGACCAAGTCAAATGCTCCAATGAAAGAGTTTCATTTCAACCCAACTTTGGCCGTCCACTATGCAAAATAAACACTCCCAAAATGCCTTACCTCTACTCGAACCTTGGACCTCTTCACGCCACCTTGTAACTCCCCAAATGACGCCACTTGCCACTGGACCACAAGCCTATTTGTGTCATATATTCCTTTTATCCTGCTTAAGAGGCCTAAAGCTTGAGACTAGGGTCCAGTAAGGCAAAAATTAACTTTTTCCCTATGGTTTTCCCTATCCTTAAGACTTTAAATAAACCCGGTAATACCACAAAATTAATATTCTAAGTGCTACTCATACATACCAACTTTATTTCACAAAAATTAGGGTTTCGAGATTTTGGGGCGTTACAGTTCCCTCATCTTTATCATACCTCATCCTTACCAAAAGTGCTTGTGTTGACCATCAAAACACCCCTTGGCCTGCCATACACCCCATTTCCCATCATTTTCTTCTTTTTCTTTCTCCTCCCCACTCTTCTTTTCTTTCTTTTTGGCCACCACAACCACCACCTTTTCTTTCCACCACTGTAAGTTTATTTGCACCACCACTTAATCACCATCCACAACTAACATTCTCTCTCTTTTCCTTTCGGTTTCCCCTCCCCTCTTCCACCGTGTACTGCCGTGAGCCGCCGTGTCCACCACCTCAACCACTACGATTACCTTTTCCTCTATCGATTTTCTTCTCTTCTCTCTTTTTCTCCTCTCTTTTAATTAAAAGTGACTGAAACCTCCTCCCTACTTGTATTTTACACCACTATCGGACAACCACACCCCCATAGTTGGACCATTATCGAGCCACCACTGTCGGCGATCATTTTTTCCTTTTTGTTTTGTCTTTCTTTTTTTTGATTACCTTAGTGAATAAAACACATATTTACTTTTCTTTTATTCGATTATTTAAGATTATCCAACCATCTATTTTGCTTTATTTTCATTCCTACAATCATCTCGTAATGAAACAAGTGTAAATGAAGTTTTGGGATTGAAAATCCTTCGTCTTAAAATTTTGTGCCATGGTCGAATGGTATAGGGCCTAAATAGTTCATATTTTACTTTTACTATTTTGAAAATCATTAGTACTAATACAATCTTGTGTTAACATGAAGGACCGATTAACAATGCTCTGAGAAATCAATATTGAAACATCGCGAGAGTGACGAATCCGAGCATTCGAAGTGTGGGTAAGTATTGGTGAGATTTTTACATTAAATCTCATATTAAAAGCCATGTTATTCGAATAGATAATGACTAAAATGGGTTAATCGTGTGTTTAGAATTGCAAGAAAGACTAGACCTAAATGAAACTTCTACAAGATAGCAAACAATTTAGATCTATATTAATGTGTGGGATCTAAATCTTGTTTTAAGTGAAGTTTAATATTACTATTTAATTAAAATGTTATTTAATTAATTAATGTGTGAGAACCTTAAGTACTCGTTTGGAGTTGAAAAACTCAATCAAAGAGGAAATCAAGTAAGTGACCTAAACTAGTAAGTGTTGTGAAATGTTATGTTATTTGTGGCTAGACTAATATGCGATACTATGGGAAATTTGTAAAAAGATTCTCGGTGATAGCCCTTCCATTGACTAGATTGCTATAGAAGAATGTTAATTTTGAATGGTCCGAAAAGTGCCACCAAAGTTTAGAAAAGTTGAAAGAAATGTTGATTGAAGCCCCGATTTTAACTCAACCTGGGTCGAGAAAATATATATTTTTTTGTTTTCAGTGACTCATCTCTCAATGATTTAGGATGTGTGTTGATGCAAGAAGGGAAAGTGATTGCTCATGTTTCCCAGTAACTTAAGCCACACGAGAAAAAATTACGACTTGGAACTCACAATTAAGTTTTTGCTATGAAGATTTGGAGTCACTGTCTATACAAAGAAAAATGTCATGTCTTTACCGATCTCAAGAGTTTGACGTATTTGCTTAACAAAAAGAGTTAAATTTAAAAAGCGCAGGTGGCTCGAACTTTTTAAAGACTATGATTTGATCATTGACTATAAGCCTAAAAAGGTTAATGTAATGGTTGACGCTTTAATTTGAAAATTCTTGTTGGCTTTGAAAGCAATGAATGCATATTTGACTTTGGAGAAAAATGGCTCTATTTTGGCCGAGTTGAGGGCTAAACTCATATTCTTTTCAAAAGATTTGGGAATTAAAAAATGTGATGGCGAGATAGAAGCTAAGAGAAAGCTTGTTGAAAATTAGAAAATCGGTGAATTCAACATAGGTGGCAATGGGAGTTTATACTTCATTAATAGATTGTGTGTGTTAATGGTTTGGATTTAAAATGAGATATTCTCCACAAGGCTCACAAAAGTACTTCTATGATGCATCTTGGTGGCAAAAAAATGTATAATGATTTGAAACAATTGTATTAATAGTTGGGCATGAAAATGGAGATAATTGAATATGTAGCTAAATGTTTGGTATGTCAGCAAGTAAAGGCAGAACATCATGTTCTTTTAGGATTATTGCAACCTATAATGATTCCTGAATGGAAATAGGAGCGAGTCACTATAAATTTTGTGACAGGGTTGTCATTATCACAGAAAAAGAAAGATCCAATTTGGATGATAATTGAAAGGTTGATGAAGTTCGCTCATTTTATTTTGATGAGAGTTAATTATTCACTAGAGAAACTGACCGAATTGTACATTTCAAAGATCGTGAGATTGCATGGTGTGCCATTATCTATCATTTCAGATCGGGATCTGAGGTTTACCTCTAAATTTTGGGGTAAATTTCACAAAGCGCTGGACATTAGATTGAATTTTAGCACAACATTTCATTCTCAAACTGATGGTCAATCAAAGAGAATAATCCAAGTGCTCAAAGATATGTTACGATGTTGTGTAATTGATTTGAGGGAAGCTAAGAAAAATTCCTATCATTGGCTAAATTTGCATATAACAATAGCTATCATTGGAGCATCAAAATGGTGCCTTTGAAGCTTTATATGGCTGTAAATGTCGAACTCATATGTGCTAGTTAAAGTTGATCGAAAGAAAGATGCTAGGAACAAATTTGATGTGGGAGACCAAAGTAAAAGTCCGGGTTATCCGAGAATTCTTAAAGGCTACTTCAGACAGACAAAAGTCATATGTCGATTAGAAAAGAAAAGAATGAATTTGATATTGGTGATAAAGTATTTCTGAAAGTTTCACCTAGAAGGAAAGTTCTTCATTTCGATAGAAAAAAGGGAAGCTTAGTTTGAGGTTTATTGGATCGTATGAAATTCTTGAAAGAACTGGGCTTGTAGAAAATATCATTTAGCCCTTCCTTTAGAATTGGTTAAAATCCATAATGTTTTCTATGTGGCAATCCTGAGGAGATATAAATCCAAACCCTCTCATGTTATAACTCCTAACAGGATTGAGTAGCAACCTAATTTGTCTTATGGTGAGGAACCAATTAAAATCTTAGCTCGGGAAGTGAAAGAAATGAGAAATAAGTGGATGTCATTGGTGAAAGTATGATGGCACCATCAGGGCACAAAAAAGGCTACTTGGGAGTTGAAAGGAGCTATGAGATCTCAATACCCCTATCTTTTCTTAGGTAAATTTTGAGGATGAAATTTCTTAAGGGGGGAGAATTGTAAGGACTTAATTTTCAGTAGTCCAGAAAATGAGGTTTCTGAGCTCCATTTATGTAAAATAACTCCATAAATATTTAATATTAGTATTTATGGAGATAATATAAAAATATAATAAAGATGGGTCTAGTAATTTTGATGAATTAATAGTTAACTAAGGCTCAGGGACTAAATTGTAAAAATCTAATTGCTATAGATTTTTAATAGACAAATGGTTTGATGATTACAATAGAAAATTACGAAAGGTCTAAAATTGTAAATAAACCACTTTTAAATAGAGATTAATGGATGATGATGTTAAATTCACTAAGAATGATTAGTTAAAAGATTAAGTAAATTTAGTTAGATTAATCAAACCTTAACTAACCTATAAATATATAAGTTTGTGGAAAGAAAGAGAAAAAGTTCTCTTCATCTTCAAGCTCATGAGCATCCACCATAAAGAAAGAAAATAGAAAAGTTCAATGGTTTCAAGCATTCCTGCACACAAATTAAGTATGGAAATTTAGTCATTTTCTTGTAATTTTTATAGATTTGAGATCATGGGAGCTTGATTTAGCTAGCCCATGTACTGATTTGTGAAGCTGCTAAAGTTCTAGAAAGTTGTCATCGTTTTTTTCTTGAAGAATTAGGTTTGAAATTAATCGATTTTAAGCTTAAATTATAAAAAGGACTAGCTTGTAAAGTTAATTTAGCTTATTGTTAACTTTGTCATATTAAGAACCAAAATGGATAAATGTGAAACTTGTTAAGAAATTATGTTAGTAATAAAAATTATAAGGTCTCTAATAAGAATATGTGAAATCAAATATTAATCCGTAGCTAGGAATCGAAAGTTATGTTTATCCCTAGTTTAGAGACTAAATTGAATAATATATAAAGCATGGGAGAAAGTGAAAAATGGAATTATATAGGTTCATGCATATCATAATATTGTATGAAAGTGATTGGTATTGATTCGATATAAAACAATTGTATAGATTAAGATTTGGACCAAAGTGGAGCTAATAGGGGAAAAGCTACTACACTTTCCACATTTTGAACAGGTAAGTTCATATGGAACTGATCGTGTGTTAGAGTCTTAAAAATTTGTAAAAAGAATGATCTAGCCTAGAAACTAACTATGACAACGATTGAGGCAAGTGAACCTATCGAACAGTAGTATAGCTTAGTGGCAAGACGGGATTGTCAAACCTAAAGGAACCAAAAGTACTAATACTAACTTTCTTTTTATTATTTAGCCTAAGTATTAAAGGAATTTGTTATCTAATCTAAAATTAACTAACTACTAAGCTAAAGATGCAAAGACAAAGAGAATTAATTGGGGAAATACTTGTGGGAAAAACCAATTGATTAAGACAATACCCGAAGAAGAATCCACCTAGACTTCACTTGTTATTTAACTCTGAACCAGACGATTTATTCACTTGACTTGATCTGTAGGATTCTGTAATTTATATTAATACCTCTCTCGAGGCTATTAACGTCTAACCCTAGGTTGATTAATTGAAATCTCTTTCTAATTAAAACCCCTAGGATTGTATTAACTCGATCTATGGACTCCCATATTATGTTTGACCCTAATCCGGCAGATTTTGCCATCCTATCTCTAGGGTTGCGATCAACTCCGCTTAATTATGCTAGATCTACTCTTAAACAGGGTCTATTCGTCCTCTGCCTAAGCACATCAATACTTGAATCAATATCCTGAAATATCAAAGCAAGAATTAAGAATGTAACATCCTAAATTTGGGGCTAATTGTAATTGCATGATTATTCTTGTGTTTGAATTACTATAGTACTAGTTATGGAATAATAAGGCTTAATTAAGGGTCTTGAGTAGGCTCGGGTTGATAAAAAAAATTGGTATTTTGAACTTTAAAGGCAGGGAGCCTTAGCAAGAGGGGGGTTATAAGAATAAATAGAGGATTTCTGACATAAAAATCAGCTTGGTAAAGTGGCAAGGGAGGGCCACTTAGGGGCTACATGTGACGCCATCAAGGGGAAGGGAGAACCTTGGTTCGAGTCACAAAATTCTCCTTTTTGCTATTTAAGTGGACGGCAATAGGGGGAGAGTTCTTCTCTTTTCAAACTCTTTTTATTATTTATTTAGATAATAGTGATAATAAGAGATATTATTAAATGGATTATTAAGAGATCATTTGATTATTTGGGAATTAATAGATTTTTATCTAAGGATAATCAGTGATAATCAAGGATATTATGAATTATTATTTGATTAGTATTCAAATTATTTGAATTAAATCAATTGAGCGGCCAAGAGAGATTGCAGGTGTTTGCCGAAATTTAAACACTTCAAAGAGAAGTGGACGGCAAGCTTCAAAGGGGGGTGTCGATTGGCCTATAAAAACACCAATTGACCACTTGATTTTCTTTTTCCATCTTTGTTGAGCCGAAAATCCTAACCCTTCTCCTTCTTATTTTTCTTTTATTTTCTCATTCTCTCAAACCCCTTTTGCCGAAATTCTTATCACCTCTTCCTCTCCATTATTTCTTTTCTCTTTTATAAGAGCCGAATACCCCTCTTGAAGTGCCGAAATTCTCTTCTTTTGGGGGCAACCCTCTAGCCGAATACTAAAGGTGACCTAAGTCTCTCCGGGACTCTTCTTCCAATCGCTTTAAGAAGGTAAGGACACTAGCCGAAACCCCCATAGTTCTCTTCTTAGTCTCTTGCCGATTTCCATTAAGGGGGTAAGTGCCAATTTTAATGGTGGTTAGCAAGGCTTCTAAACGAGTGGTAACCGATTTCTTCTAGGTGCTCAGGAAAGTAAAGCAGTCGACTCAGGCCCCGATCTCTAGTATTCAATATTTGGTAAGTAATGGTAAGATCTACTTTAGTTAGTTATCTGGTATTCGTTTAAGCCGAAGGCTACTAACTTATTGATTGCCGATTCATGGAATCAGAAGCAGATTTGGGAGTTTGGTGTTGCGATTATATCCAAAGGTGTGAAGGTAAGGATTCGGGTTCACAAGGAACCCCTCTCAAATTATTTGGTTGGCCGAATGGCCCATATCTCTAACTCCCATGTTTGGCCGAATATAGGGACAAAGAGAAGCTTGTGTGGCCGATTTGTTTATTCGGGTTTAGGACTATCATCGACATCAGGTGTGTACATACACACGTATAACTTATTAAATGTGCTGAATATTGTGAATGCTAACTTAATTTATGTAGCATTGGATAATATACCATATCGGTATAGATGGAAATTCGTGTAAGTACATTTAAGATGAATATGCTATTTGATGCTTTTGGGAAGCATGATGTATTGATACATGAGATTTAAGCATGTGATGGCATGAAACATATATATATATGACTGATGTGGGATTAATGAGTGGAGGGGCGGTGGTGTTGTGCGCCGACGGGCACCAAAGTGTTTTGGTAACACACTCGTGACTACGGTCACCGAGAGGTTTGGTACCTCCGCAGGTTTGGCACCTCATAGCGACTTATCCTCGTGGTTAACACCACCGTGGGTTGGCCCCACTTTTGAGATACGGGATCGCCTGCGCGGTGATTTGGTATCACACGATGGGTTGGCCCCATCAATCGATTTGTGTCTCACGGACACCGTGTTTTGGTAACACATTGTGACTATATGTCACCGGTGGTTTGGCACCACCAGTGGTTTGGTACCACAACGGGGTAGACAGTGGCGTTTGGTTGGCTAGGTTGGGGCACATAATATTATGCACACTAAATGTTATATGTTGTGTATGAAAATGTTTAAAATCGGGGGAAGGGTTACATACTGAGTCTTGGTGACTCACCTTCTCCTTTACATTTTTCAGGTGACACGTAGATCGCGGATGTGGAGCCGGGTGGACTCGAGGTGGCCATGTAGTGGATTTAATTTAAATGAACTTTAATTTTAGTCATGATATTTTTATTTCCGGGTTTTTATTTTATGTGAATGTAATAAGGCCTCCTGATATTTTGTTTTATACGTTGGATACTTGTTTTAAACTTTGTTATTAATATTCAAATCACATGTTTACCAAGTTAAAACGAAAATTATTTTTAACGTGCCATCGGGCACACTTGAAATTTTAAAATAACTCGACTAAATAAATTTTCACATTAAACCAAAGTATGGTTGTAATTAAACAATCAATTGAAAATGGTTTTTGACAACTAAAAATCGACTTAGCAAAAGTGTTTCCAAAAATATTTTTCCTTGTAACAGACTAGATTCGGCCTTAGTGTTTGGGTCGGGTTTAGGTTGTTACAAAATTGGTATCAGAGCCCAATTCAAAGCTCGGCTGTGGGGGCCCAAGGCCTAAAAATATTTTGGTAGGCCTTATGGAATGATTTTTAGTTTTTGAACAGCATGGCTCGAGTCTCCGGCACCGATCTGCCCAGGTAAGTACATCGAAACCTCTTGTGAATTATATTTTGTAGAAGGGTAGGAAGCATGGAACGTAGATAGACTTATAGGAACTTAAACCCTAGGATTAGACTACTCAAACACTCAAACGAAACATAAGACTTAAGAAACTAAACCAACCTATGACTTAGTCACTGAGCTAGGGTGTGGTAACCCCTGCACGCATGTCTAGGAGTGGATCCTAAGAGCACAGTATTTAAGCGAGCCTCGTGACTCACCTCCTCTTCGCGCAGTATCCTACCCGGTGCGTAGCTTCGGTTCACCCTAACTCGAGGGGGCTCAAGTGGTGTGGCAACCTCATGCGCATGTCTAGAAAGGTTCGGTGAGAGCTTGGTATTTAAGCGATCCGCGTGACTCACCTCCTCTTCACTCGAATCCTCGCACAGTGCGTAGCTTTGGTTCACCCTGACTAAGAGGGCTTGGTCATAGGCTTAACATAATGACTAAAACCCGAAAGGGAACTAGCCATGTTTTTCGAAAATGAATGAAACAACAAAAACCCTAATGTTTTCAAAACTTTTGCATTAACTCTTTCAAATCGGAGAACATCATTTTTACAACGTTTTCTTCGAAAAACTCAATTTGTGGAAAATTACAAAAATACCCTTAGGGGTAAAATTACTAAAATGCCCTCGGCTCATAAAATATCAGTTCAATGGTTTTGCTCAAAAATTTCAACTATTTTACAAATACTCAACAACTTAGCTTTGAAAATCATCAGCAAAATATTTTGGTTTTAGAAAATTTCGAAAAGGCCCTCAAGTTGCAAAATTACCGAAATGACCCTGGTTTTAGAAATCTTTACAAACATCACTATTTGAAAAGGAACATTTCCAGAAAGAAACCCCGAGTTTTGCAAATCATTAAAAATATCCCTGACTTATTAAAACTACGAAATTGCCCCTGAATGATAAAATTACCAAAATACCCCTGGTTTCAAAACGATGCCATATCTCTAAATTTTACAAATATTTCAGAAAAACCCTCCAGTTTTGGGAATTTCAAAATGACCTACTTTACTAAAGTTTTAAAATTTTTTTATTACGAAAAATACCCACAGTAGGAAAATGACGAAAATACCCTCAGGTTAGAAATGGGCGTAAATGTCCAGAAGAGTGAATAGGTATGGAAAGTATTAAGGAATGGATGCATGAACTCCTTTGTGTGAACTAGGATAGAAGACTAAAACCTTGTTTGCTCGAAAGAATCTCTAATTAAAATTCCTTCATAAAATTTCGTCGCGAATAATAAAGTGGAACAAATGCTAATGCATAAAATTTTTCTTAATCAGATTAAAAGCGCGGTAGATAGAATGAGTTCTAGAGGACGTGGACGCCGTGGGCGCGGTAGGGGTAGGATGATGATGTATGCGAACCCGTCAGTCGGGTCAAGGTTCTGAAAATGAGGTACCACCGCCACCACCACCTCCTACTTTTAGAGCTGAGGAGTAGGATCAGACCGGTGGTGAGGCTGTATCGCAAGCTATTTTGCGAGTCTTGGAGATGGTGGCTGGGGCTGGTGGAAATTTGGGAGCTCAGAAATCTGTTCCCGAGCGACTCCGATCTAACGGAGCGGAGGTATTCCGGGGTGTGTCAAGAGTGGCACCCAGTGCGGCAGAGTACTGGCTAGAGTCAACTGAAAGGATCATGGATGATCTTGACCTGACTGAGGAGGAAAAGCTGAAAGGGGCAGTGTCGCTTCTAAAGGATGAAGCGTACCAGTGGTGGCTTACGATTCGAGATGGAGCTACGGCAGATGATCTGACATGGGAGTACTTCAAAACTGTTTATCAGAAGAAGTACGTGGGCACCAGCTATATCGATGCCCAGAAGAAAGCCTTTCTAGGGTTAGTGCAAGGGAATAAGTCAGTATCGGAGTATGAGGCTGAGTTTTTAAGGCTGAGTAGGTATGCTAGAGGCATCGTGGCTACTGAGCATGAGCGCTGTGTCCGCTTTGAGGACGGACTCCGAGATGATTTGAGGTTACTGATTGCCCCGCAGCAGGTTCGTGAGTTCTCATCTCTAGTGGAAAAGGCTAAGGTAGCCGAAGGGATCAAGGAGGCTGTGAGGCAAAGCTATAGTAGGAATAGTCAGAAGAGAGGATTTGGGGCAGCTGAGTCAAGTGGTAGTGCCCGAAAAAAGGCCAGACAAAGTGGGCCAAATCAGGCAGCAAGGCCCATGACTACTAATCAGAGACCGACTCAGTGTAACCGCTGTGGAAAAACTCATTGGGGAGGTTGTTGGACCGGTGATAGGGGTTGCTTTGAGTGTGGGTCTTTGGAGCATTGTGTAAGGGACTGTCCTCAAAAGTCAGCTAAGAATCAGCCTGAGGGACAGAACCGTGCTCAGGGCAGAAATGTTGGACCACCACAGAGGGGTCGTGGTAATGGCAGAGGAAACAACGGTCCTAACCGAGGTCGTGGAACTTAGGGCAGAGGTTCAGGCAACACATAGGCTAGGCAGCCTGGCTTAGTCTACGCAGCGAGGCGTCGCGAGGAGGGTGACGCACCGGATGTCATAATCGGTACGTTTCTAATTTTTGGTCTTCCTTATGTTGTATTAATTGATGTGGGTTCGACGCACTCGTACATTGCTAGTAGTGTGGTAGGAACTATGGACCTAAACTCTGGCCGCTTCAGAGAGATGACTGTAGTTAGCCCTTTAGGTCACTCTGTAGTGGTAGACAAACTTTATAGAGACGTACCCCTAGAACTCCAAGGGGTAGTATTTGTGGCTGATCTGATGGAACTACCGTTTGGGGAGTTCGATTTGATCCTTGGAATGGACTGGCTGGTTAAGTATCAGGCGAATTTGGATTGCGTGGCTAAGCGCATGGTTCTTAAGACGGTGGAAGGTGAGGAAGTGGTTATGATAGGTGATAGAAGGAATTACCTATCCAACGTAGTGTCTGCCTTGAAGGCTGAAAAGATGGTCAAGAAGGGTTGTGAGGCGTATTTGGTTCGAATCTGTGCTTTGGAAGCTAAGGAGTCAGTAGTTGGAAAGGTCCGAACAGTCGGGGAATTCGCTGATGTGTTCCCAGAAGAGCTTTCGGGTCTGCCTCCAGATCGGGAAGTGGAATTCGGTATAGATTTACTACCTGAAACGGCACCTGTGTCTATAGCACCATACCGAATGGCACCAAAGGAATTGGTGGAGCTGAAGGCTCAAATTCAGGAGCTCTTGGATAGAGGGTTTATTCGACCAAGCATATCTCCGTAGGGAGCACCTGTGTTGTTTGTCAAGAAGAAGGATGGTTCAATGTGGATGTGTATCGACTACCGCCAACTGAACAAGCTAACGATCAAGAACAAGTATCTGTTGCTTCGGATTGACGACTTGTTCGATCAATTAAAAGGCGCCTCGGTGTTCTCGAAGATAAACCTTAGGTCGGGTTACCATCAACTTAAGGTGAAAGAAGTTGATGTTCACAAGACGGCATTCAGAACTCGGTATGGACATTATGAGTTTCTGGTAATGCCATTTGGATTGACCAATGCACCGGCAGCATTCATGGACTTGATGAATAGGGTGTTTCAGCAGTACTTAGACCAATTTGTCGTGGTGTTCATAGACGACATATTAGTTTATTCTAAGACGGAGGAGGAGCATGATATGCATTTGCGTATAGTTCTACAAGTGTTGAGGAGAAGCAATTATATGCCAAATTCGATGTAAGTGCGAATTTTGGCTTAGGAGGTGGCTTTCTTAGGACATGTGGTGTCGGTGAGGAATTAGAGTAGACCTGCAAGATTGAAGCGGTCTTTGGATTGGAAACCGCCTAGGTTGGTGGGTCAAATACGGAGTTTTCTGGTTTAGCGGGTACTATCGGAGATTCGTAGAAGGATTCTCTTTAATCGCAGCGCCGTTAACTAAGTTACTAAGGAAAGGTGTTCCATTTGTATGGACGGAGAAGCAGCAAGAAAGCTTTGATAAGCTAAGGAAGATTCTGACGGAAGCTCCGGTTTTGGTACAGCCTGAAGCAGGAAGGTTGTTTACGGTCTATTGTGATGCATCCCATACTGGTTTGGGATGTGTGCTGATGCAGGAAGGGAAGGTAGTAACCTATGCATCCCGTCAGTTAAGACCGCACGAGGTTAACTACCCGACGCACGACTTGGAGTTAGCGGCAGTCGTCTTTGCTCTGAAGATATGGAGACATTATCTGTACGGGGAGAAGTCGATAGTCTACACGGATCATAAGAGTTTGAGGTATCTTCTGACCCAAAAGGATCTAAACCTAAGACAACGTCGGTGGATTGAACTATTAAAGGACTACGATTGTTCAATCGAGTACCATCCGGGTAAGGCTAACGTGGTAGCTGACGCGTTAAGTCGGAAGGTTGTGACGGACATAAGAGCAATGTTCGCTCGGTTGAGTCTATATGATGATGGGAGTCTTTTGGCGGAACTTCAAGTTAAGCCAACTTGGATTGAGGAGATTAAGGAAAAGTAGTTAGGGGATGAAGGGTTGAATGCTAAGAGGGTACAAGTTTAGGATGGTGGTTTGGAAGGGTACAGTCTGTCTAGTGATGGAGTGCTATGTCTTCAAGGGCGAGCATGTATGCCGAAAGATGTGGAGTTGAGGCAGAAAATTCTCCACGATGCACATAGCAGCCCATACGCTATGCATCCGGGAGGAAGCAAGATGTATGGAGATCTACGGAGACAGTTCTGGTGGCCGGGGTTGAAGCGTGAGGTAACTGAATTTGTGGGAAGGTGTCTGACGTGTAGCAGGTTAAGGCTAAACATCAGTTGCCATCAGGGCTACTTCAACCGGTAAAGATCCCTCAATGGAAGTGGGAGCGGATCACTATGGATTTCGTCAGTGGGCTACCCCTTACGCCCAACAAGAAGGACGCAGTTTGGGTAATAGTAGACCATCTAACTAAGTCAGCTCACTTCATACCGGTGAGGGTGGATTTTTCTCTTCAGAAGCTAGCCAAGCTGTATGTGTCGGAAATAGTAAGGTTGCATGGTGTTCCAGTATCGATCATCTCGGATAGGGATCCCAGATTCACGTCAAGGTTCTGGAAAGCGTTGCATCAAGCTTTGGGTACACGATTGGATTTCAGTACAGCCTTCCATCCACAGTCTGACGGACAGTCGGAAAGGGTGATATAGATCTTAGACGACATGTTAAGAGGATGTGTCTTGGATTTCAGTGGTAGTTGGGAGGAGTATCTGCCACTAGCGGAATTCGCTTATAACAATAGTTATCAAGCGAGTATTCAAATGGCTCCATATGAAGCCCTATATGGACGAAAATGCCGTACTCCTACATGTTGGACGGAGTTGGGGAACGCGACAAGTTTTGGGTCCGTAATTGGTAATGAGGCCCAAGACAAAGTCAAAGTGATCCGGCTCGCTCTTGAGAAGCGTCGGATAGACGTAAATCCTATCTTGATTTAAAACGCAAGAAATGGAGTATCTTTGTAGGAGACAAGGTTTTTTCGAAGGTGTCACCTTGGAAAAAGGTGTTGAGATTTGGCCGAAAGGAAAGTCGAGCCCAAGGTTCATCGGGCCATATCTGATTTATAAGCGAGTATGACCGGTAGCTTATCGGCTAGAGTTGCTTGTGAATCGAATCGAGATCCATGACGTATTTCATGTATCGATGTTGAGACGGTATCGGTCAGATCCTTTGCACATTGGGCCAGTAGCAGAGATTGAGGTGAACTCGGATTTATCTTAGATCGAGATGTGAAGGTTCTACGAAGGAAGTCAGTGCCCTTAGTGAAAGTGCTATGGCGGAACCATGGTACAGAGGAAGCCACGTGGGAACCCGAGGATGTGATACGGCAGCAATACCCCCACCTCTTCTGATCAGGTAATTTCGAGGACGAAATTATTTTAAGGGGGGTAGAACTGTAACATCCTAAATTTGGGGCTAATTGTGATTGCATGATTATTCTTGTGTTTGAATTACTATAGTACTAGTTATGGAATAATAAGGCTTAATTAAGGGTCTTGAGTAGGCTCGGGTTGATAAAAAAAATTGGTATTTTGAACTTTAAAGGCAGGGAGCCTTAGCAAGAGGGGGATTATAAGAATAAATGGAGGATTTCTGACATAAAAATCAGCTTGGTAAAGTGGCAAGGGAGGGCCACTTAGGGGCTACATGTGACGCCATCAAGGGGAAGGGAGAACCATGGTTCGAGTCACAAAATTCTCCTTTTTGCTCTTTAAGTGGACGGCAATAGGGGGAGAGTTCTTCTCTTTTAAGACTCTTTTTATTATTTATTTAGGTAATAGTGATAATAAGAGATATTATTAAATGGATTATTAAGAGATCATTTGATTATTTGGGAATTAATAGATTTTTATCTAAGGATAATCAGTGATAATCAAGGATATTATGAATTATTATTTGATTAGTATTCAAATTATTTAAATTAAATCAATTGAGTGGCCAAGAGAGATTGTAGGTGTTTGCCGAAATTTAAACACTTCAAAGAGAAGTGGACGGCAAGCTTCAAAGGGGGGTGTCGATTGGCCTATAAAAACACCAATTGACCACTTGATTTTCTTTTTCCATCTTTGTTGAGCCGAAAATCCTAACCCTTCTCCTTCTTATTTTTCTTTTATTTTCTCATTCTCTCAAACCCCTTTTGCTGAAATTCTTATCACCTCTTCCTCTCCATTATTTCTTTTCTCTTTTATAAGAGCCGAATACCCCTCTTGAAGTGCTGAAATTCTCTTCTTTTGGGGGCAGCCCTCTGGCCGAATACTAAAGGTGACCTAAGTCTCTCCGGGACTCTTCTTCCAATCAGTTTAAGAAGGTAAGGGACACTAGCCGAAACCTCCATAGTTCTCTTCTTAGTCTCTTGCCGATTTCCATTAAGGGGGTAAGTGCCAATTTTAATGGTGGTTAGCAAGGCTTCTCAACGAGTGGTAACCGATTTCTTCTAGGTGCTCAGGAAAGTAAAGCAGTCGACTCAGGCCCCGATCTCTAGTATTCAATATTTGGTAAGTAATGGTAAGATCTACTTTAGTTAGTTATCTGGTATTCGTTTAAGCCGAAGGCTACTAACTTATTAATTGCTTCATTCATGGAATCGAAGCGGTCGAGAGTTTGGTGTTGCGATTAGTATCCAAAGGTGTGAAGGTAAGGATTCGGGTTCACAAGGAACCCATCTCAAATTATTTGGTTGGCCGAATGGCCCATATCTCTAACTCCCATGTTTGGCCGAATATAGGGATAAAGAGAAGCTTGTGTGGCCGATTTGTTTATTCGGGTTTAGGACTATTATCGACATCAGATGTGTACATACACACGTATAACTTATTAAATGTGCTGAATATTGTGAATGCTAACTTAATTTATGTAGCATTGGATAATATACCATATCGGTATAGATGGACATTCGTGTAACTACACATTAAGATGAATATGCTATTTGATGCTTTTGGGAAGCATGATGTATTGATACATGAGATTTAAGCATGTGATGGCATGAAACATATATATATATGACTGATGTGGGATTAATGAGTGGAGGGCGGTGGTATTGTGCCGACGGGCACCGATGTTTTGGTAACACACTTGTGACTACGGTCACCGAGAGGTTTGGTACCTCGGAGGTTTGGCACCTCATAGCGAATTATCCTCGTGGTTAACACCACCGTGGGTTGGCCCCACTTTTGAGATACGGATCGCCTCGCGGTGATTTGGTATCACACGATGGGTTGGCCCCATCAATCGATTTGTTTCTACGGACACCGTGTTTTGGTAACACATTGTGACTATATGTCACCAAAGGTTTTGCACCACCAGGTGGTTTGGTACCACAACGGGGTAGACAGTGGCGTTTGGTTGGCTAGGTTGGGGCACATAATATTATGCACACTAAATGTTATATGTTGTGTATGAAAATGTTTAAAATCGGGGGAAGGGTTACATACTGAGTCTTGGTGACTCACCTTCTCCTTTACATTTTTCAGGTGACACGTAGATCGCGGATGTGGAGCCAGGTGGACTCGAGGTGGCTATGCAGTGGATTTAATTTAAATGAACTTTAATTTTAGTCATGATATTTTTATTTCCGGGTTTTTATTTTATGTGAATGTAATAAGGCCTCCTGATATTTTGTTTTATACGTTGGATACTTGTTTTAAACTTTGTTATTAATATTCAAATCACATGTTTACCAAGTTAAAACAAAAATTATTTTTAACGTGCCATCGGGCACACTTGAAATTTTAAAATAACTCGACTAAATAAATTTTCACATTAAACCAAAGTATGGTTGTAATTAAACAATCAATTGAAAAGGGTTTTTGACAACTAAAAATCGACTTAGCAAAAGTGTTTCCAAAAATATTTTTCCTTGTAACAGACTAGATTCGGCCTTAGTGTTTGGGCCGGGTTTGGGTTGTTACAAAGAACACATAATTAAGAACAAATCAAGTATTTATCATATAGTTCAGAAAACAATAACAAGACCCGTCTTAGGTTTCATCCGCCTCAGGTATTTGAGGGTTTAGTTCATAATGATAAAAGAATACAACTCAGAAGAAAATATAAAACAAAACAAAAGAAAAACCCTAAAACCCCCTGAAGAAAATTGAAGGGAAGATCCTCCGTCTTGAGTATGATTCTGGCTTCTTGAGATGAATCAACTGGATTTCTTCGAGTAAATCCCACAATCCTGGCCTCTTTGGCTCGGCTCTTTGGCCTAACTGGATGCCCCCTCTTAGGTCATACTTAGGGTGTTTATATAGGCTTTTCGGAATGTCTTTCTTCACCCCTAAGTATCTTATTCCAAGTGAAATGAAAATAGGTCGCGATAGGGACACACCCGTGGCACATGCCCGTGTGAATCGTATCTAGCCCTTGGTCAGGTCTGTTAAGGAGGCACGGCCGTGTGGCATAGGCCCAGGTCGTGTGCATTTCGTATTTTGGCCCATTTTCTCCGTTTTAGGCCCTTTTCTCCTTTTTTTCATCCTCCGGTGCTCTCCTAAGTATAAAACATGAAATTAAAGGATTAAGAGCACCAAATTCCACAATTCAAGGCTTAAATCATCCAAAAGTATGCTAAATGTGGGATTAAAATATGTATATATTACGGTTTATTAAATACCCCCACACTTAAGCATTTGCTTGTCCTCAAGCAAAATCCTCAACTCAATTAAAATGAACTTCCTTGATTCATAATATTTATCAACAATATTTCATCATAATTCATAGATAATTTATACATTGACAACTTTAACTCAAAGAGTCTAAAGATTCAAACAATCAAAGTCATAGTTTTTGTAGTATGAAAATATAAGTGTTTCCCCTTACCTAAATAATCACCTTTAATTCAAAATCAACAAGAGTTGACATCCTCACTAAAGATTCACTCAAATCACTCAAAGTGTTTAAGGTTCAAAATTAAGCACTCAAAAGTCGAACATGAAAAGTTAATCCCATAGGATTGCCTGAAAGTCAAATCTTCACCACTGTAAAATAAGATGATACACAAATCAAAAGGTCTTTAAAAATGGTTGTAATGGGGCTTGGGTTAAAGGTGTGGATAAAGGCTGAATTAAAGGGTTAGAATCAAGATAGAATTGTCAATTTACCTCACTAGAAAAATGAACTAATCCTAAATAATTACATCAATTAAAAACTTGTAATACTAATAATACGAGCTTCTTCTTCAAGATGTGGAATTTAAATGCATAAGCTCACTTAATTATATAACTAATGATGGATACATTTTTTTTAAGAACAAATCATTACAATAATAAGAAAGAACTTTAAACAACTGAAAAATAGAACATAGTTAGACAACTGCTCAAATCAAATCTCGACAAAAAAGGAGTCAAGGAATGGTAATAACAAATACAAGGTGGGTTTTGGGGTGATATTAGTGGGTGAGTCAATAAAAAGGGTTGTTAGGATCAAAGGGGTTCACTAGGGGTTAATTGTGAGGGGAGGTTTTTATTGGAGTAAGTGAGTTAAATCCTAAGTGCCTTTATCATCTCTGTATATCAAATCAATGATGTGGTCTCAACAAGTATAATCGAAGCAAGTTCTAGAATAACAAATCAATGTTGACATACTCATAATCTGTAACACCCCAAACCCGGCCTAGATGTTATGACCGGATCTAGAATATCATATAAAAGGGTTGTTTAAAAGCTACGCGTTTGTTAAAAGCTTCGTATTCTTTTTGAAACTTTGAACTTTGTTGTTTGTGAAATTCAGATTTGCTTTAATTTTTTTCTTGTAAAAAAATGTTATAATTATTTTCGAAAACTTTATTTGTTACTGAAGTTTAATTACAAAATTGCGGAAACGTGATATTTTGAAAGAAAAACAATTATTGTCGTTTTGAGAAAAACCAGAGTTTA
The DNA here is from genome assembly GCA_025503065.1 of Gossypium bickii. Classification (NCBI taxonomy): domain Eukaryota; kingdom Viridiplantae; phylum Streptophyta; class Magnoliopsida; order Malvales; family Malvaceae; genus Gossypium; species Gossypium bickii. The sequence goes on from CP106715.1 coordinate 104,951,547, forward strand.
ATTATTAACAGTTTAAAAATAGCTGAAATGAAAGATTAAAAGAAAAATAAAATCCAATGGCCTTATTACATAATATTAAACCCAAAGGTTAAATAATCATAAATAAAGTAAAACTAAATTTACTAATTTACGTAAAAAGTACTTCGATGTATGGCCACCACCGAATCCTCCACAGCTCCAAAACCTCTAACGTTGGGGATTACCTTCAGGGTTAAGATAAAAAAAAGGGTAGTTACTATCTGAGCCTTAGCGCTATAATCATGGTAATGCAATGATGAAATGCAGCCCAACCCAATCCATCCAATCATACCCCCGTACCAACCAATCGTCACTTGTGGGGATCAAGTCAACCCACCCCGCCAATCACCGAAATTGCAGTCGAGCTGCTAATCACAATGTTTGTGGCTGAGCCATCAGAGTCATAGTATGTAAATATATGTGTGTGGCATAGCCACTAGAATAGTATGTGGCAGAGCCACCAGGCTACACTGCTCTTCAGTCATTATCCCGCCCCATGCAACATGATAATATACAATGTTATCAACATATAAAAGTGTAATAAAAATCATACATACGATATTCAACCACGAACAAGGGTATAACGGTCATCTTCGCCCCTTTGGGGTGTTTCAGTAATTCTACCCCTCGGGGTATTTTGGTAATTTCGCAACCAAAGGGTATTTTGGTAATCTACCCACCAAGGGTATTTTGGTAATTTCACAACCCAGGGGTATTTCGGTAATTTACCCTTCAAGGGTATTTTGGTAATTTACCCACTAAGGGTATTTCAGTAATTTTACCCACTAAGGGTATTTCGGTAATTTACCCACTAAGGGTATTTTAGTAATTTTACCCACTAAGGGTATTTTGGTAATTTTGTAACAACCCGATTTAGGGCCTAGTCAAAATAGTGGTGCGAGACCACAAATCTGAAGTAGTAATATGAGTTTTTAAGGTATTTGAGATGTTTGTAGGATATTATGAAAGTTTCATGTATAAATTTTATGAAACTTTCTATTAAAAGGTCCATTAGGACCAAATTGCAAAAGTTACAAAATATGAGTTTCTAGAACTTTTTGTATGAAATAGCTTTAGAATATTAATTAGAAGTCCTTAAATATCAATTTTCCCAAATTATAATTTTTGGACAAAAATGGACATGAGTTAGTAAATGGGGAATTTTTAAAGAAAAGGGCATTTTGGTCATTTATCAATTAAGTGATTAAAAAAAAGGGAAAAAGATGATAAAAATTCTTATTCATCGTCTTCCTTGTGCCGAAAATTGGAGAGACTCCATAGCTAGGGTTCTTCAAATTTTTGAAGCTTGCTAGTAAGTTCATTTTAGCCCTGTTTTTAATATTCTTCGTATTTTTGGAGTCCTCGTATTATGAATTAGCTATTTTTAGCTATAAGGTGAGCTAAGATTCATGTTCATAAATCTACCCATGTATGAGATGCTTGTAAAATGATATTTTATGGAAGATTATGAGAGTTTGATGTTAGATAAACATCTTTTTCTAAGTGAATTTCATGAAAAATGCTAGTAAGGACTAGTTTGTTATTATTAAGAAATTTGTCATACATGGTAGGAATAGTGAGAATTTGTTATTGCTATAGTTGAGATAATGAATCAGCTAAGCATGAAGTTAAAGAACGTAGTATGAAAATTATTTTACGAGCCTAGGGGCAAAAGTATAATTATGAGAAAGTTTAGGGGTAAAATTGTAATTTTGCCAAAGTATGTGTTAAGAGTCAATTTAGTCAATGTGATTATTAAATGATCTAATCTATTATTATAGATCAAGAAAAACGAAGCCCGAATCAAAATCAAGGCAAGAATAAAGCCGAGGACTAAATTGCATACCTACACACATTTTGTATATCGAGGTAAGTTTGTATGATTTCTAAGCTTTATGACTACTATCAATGAATTGCTTAGTATAATGTACATTATTACCAAAGAAATGCTTAATGCTATGTTAAATAAAGAAATCAATAAGATTAAGCATGAGAAAGTCCTGATTGTAACATCCTAGATTAGGGGTTATGCGTTCGTGCCTAATTCATGAGTTAGTAGGTTTTGGCAGTGTTGGAAGTGTATTAAGGGTTTTTAGAATTTTAGGATGGAAGAAGAAAGCTTTGGAAAATTATTGGTTTTAAGTAAAAGGGAGCTAGGTAAATGAGGCTTTAAAAGAAACTCAGTGTGTGAAGCATGACACAAGGAACCATGTGGTAAAATGGCATGTTTTATGAATTATGTATGAATGTGTTATGTGAATTCTAGAAATAAGGAAATGTATGGAAATGTATGGAAATGTATGGAAATGTATGGAAATGTGTGGAAATGTATGGAAATGTAAGGCAATGTAGGGAAATGTAAGAAAATGTAAGGAAATGTAAGGAAATGTATGGAAATGTATGGAAATGTAAGGAAATGTAAGGAAATGTGAGGAAATGTATGGAAATGTAAGGAAATGCAAGGAAATGTAAGGAAATGTCTTGTCTTGGAAATGTAGGGAAATGTCCTGAAAATGTAAAGGAATAAAGAGGAAAGTGAACATTTATGGAAACTAGGAAATGTAAGGAAATGATTCAAAAATGGAAAGTGAACATTTCTGGAAACTTGGAAATGTAAGAAAATGGCAAGCAAATAGAGCCGATCGAAAATTTTAGGAAACTTAGAAATGATGCAGAAATGTCAAATTTTAAGGTTCAAAATAGGAAATAAAGGCAAGAGGGACTTAAAAGAAAAAGTTGGAGAAGTTTGACACACAAACGGGCTAGGAAAAGTGGCCTGAAGATGGCACTTAGGGCCTATGGAAATGGCGCCATGTGCAAGAGGCATGGGCCTGGGTTCGAGTCACAAGGGAAGCAAATAAATGAAGTTTTAATTTTGCTCCCTAGGCTATGAGGTGGACGGCACATGAGTTGGAAAAAGGGGGTGTTTTAATTCCATAAATACATGATTAAAAAGTGATAAATAAGGGATTTTTAATTTGGATTATTTGGAAGAGATAATAAGGATTTTTCTCTAGTTTATTTTAAATAAAATAGATGATGAAAGAGGAGTGGTGGCCAAGTAAGGGACTCTCCTAGGTTTATATTTTCGGCTATAAAATGAGGACAGGAGGGCTACTCATCAATTTTTGCTTCCTCCTCATCTCTGCTGAAATTTTTAGGGCTCTTTTCTCTTTTCTTTTGTCTAGCCGAATTCTCTAGCCTCATCTTTCTTTTTCTTTTCTTCTTCTTCTTCCTTTTCAAAACCAAATCCAACCTAGCTGAAATTCTGCCAAAGCCGAATCTCTGAAGTGGTAGATCTGTCGAATTCAACACTTAAGGTAAGAATCTTGTGGTTATTGATTTATTCCCTTCTTTAAGCCGAAAAATAGGGATTAATGTTATTATTATTGTGGCCGAAACTATAAGGAGTATTTCGGGATTTCTAGTGCTATCGACTACAAGGGAGAGATCATCCGGGATTCAAGAATCTAAGGTAAGATATACACATAATTGGTCAAAAGTTATGGAATATATGTGAGATTAAAATTAACATATAATTATAGGGATTTCATGCACATACAAGGCAAGGAATCCTTTTCATTTGGAAATTTTAAGGTAAGTAATACAAATCCTAGTTGTATTTGGAAAAGTGGCGAATGGTCTTTTAAAGTGATAACTTATGTAGGATTTGAGATCTAAATCGGTAGATCGTTCTTCGGATTTCAAGGAACCTATTAAGCAAATCAGTGTGTACTCACACTAACTTTCAATATGTTATGGCAATAATTATGTTTTAATATATGAATGTGTATAAGAATGAGAATGTGGCTAAGTACCACAAATGTGGCAAAAATACCTGTGCACGTATTCCTACTTTTGATAGGATTATGAATGTGTTATATTCTCGAAAAGTGACATGAATGTGAATTTAAGTATGATATGAATGATATGTAATAATTGGGGCATTTGGGATATATGTGAAGGGAGAAAGTGAAGGTGATAACTACGGTCTCACCAACGAAGGTGCCACTTTTGGTCTCACCAACGAATTGTGGTGACTACGGTCACATTATTGAATATGGTAACCGGTTACAAATATTCGAATATAGTGTCTAAAGACACAACGTAAGTGGGCGATAAGCACGTCGATCGCAAATGATCGCCTTCGATGGTGTGTAAGCGGATGGAGGGTCGACTTAGTAGTCCCCATGGTGTACAAAGTTGGTACGGGTGGTGTGTAGCGGATGGACAAATAGGCTTGGGTTTGGGTTGCATCATCCTTTATTTTGTATGAACATGAAATTGATATGACTTGTATGCCTGATTTGTTGAAAATTAGTATTGTGTACACATTGAGTCTGTGGACTCATCCCGTTGGGGAATTATTTTTCAGGTGATGAGCAGTAATGGACCGGGTCGGCAGGAGCTAAAGGTGGCCATGCAACACTTGAAGAATTTATTAGAATTTGGACTCTATTTAAATTTAGTACTTTAAATTTTATTTTGGGTTTGAATGATGTAATAAGGCCATAAGGCCCAGTTGGATTTTCTTTACTTTTGCTTATTTTCATTTGATTATGATACAACTTATTTTTGATTAAAGTTAAGTAAATTTATTTCTTTTAAAATAATAAACCCTAAAATTATTTTGTCACCTTATTTAAGTTGGATTTTCAAAATTTACTAAATGGGTTCCAATTTAAGCCCAACCCAAAACGAATTTTTCTTAACTACACAAATTTTCTCTAAGTTATTCAGGACATTGAAAACCGGTTTACTTAAGGAACATACCAGATCCGGTTCAGGCTCGTGGGCCGGGTGTGGGGTGTTTCACTGATTGAAGTTGAACTGCTTAGGATACTCGATCTACAACATGAATTAAGAAAGTCTGTATAAGACCAAGCCAAGGCATGACATCGGCAATCCAGTAAAGATGTCACGTAAGTCCAAGACAAGTTTTGGCATTGAAGAGTTATTATGAGATGAAGATCCATGTAAGCCCAAGCCAAGGCATGACATTAGTGAGTCTCCAAGCAAAGATGTCATGTAAGTCCAAGACAAGTCTTGGCATTGAAAAACTATCATGAGATAGAGATCCCATGTAAGTCCAAGCCAAGGCATGGCATTGGTGAGTAACAAGAAAATTTCATGTAAGTCCAAGCTGAGGCTCGGCATTGACCAGTTCATGAGTAAAGATACCAAATAAGACCATGTCAAGACATGACAATGGTAAATTCCAAAGGGAACACACAAGGAAGAATTTGAGTAAGTCCATGTCAAGACATGGCATCGATACCAAGATGAGAGATCCCATGTAAGACCATATCTAGGATATGGCTTTGGCATCGAGTTATATGTGGGACGAGATTCAGTAGCCTCGATTATTCATAGAAATTCATCGGGCAAATGAGTAAAGCTTAAATGAGTAAAGCTTAAATGAGATAGTAAGAAAATTAAGTAAGCAAAGCCTTTATCAAGTTGGAAATGAGTATTATTCGTGTTATGAATGATGTTTTAGAGATTATGGTTATTATAGTAAAGTAGGCTGATCTATGTGATCAAGTGATATAGGTACCTTGTTTATCTCACAAGCATGAGACTAGTAAGTATCATGAGATATGTAAAAATCAGTAAGAGTAAGTAAGCTTAAATAGCTAAAATTATGGTGCCATTGCTTATGCCAAATGGTATATGTTAAATAAATATGTTGCTATATGCATTATATGCAAACTCACTAAGCTAAAGGCATACGTATTTTATTCTTTCTTTCCATGTAGTCCCGCCAAGCTAATCTTGTTGATCATCATCATCGAAGCTCGAAGCACACTATCAATCGCTATTTTGGTATAGCTAAGTTGTTTATATTAAGTATGGCATGTATAGGAAGCATTTCATTTTGAGAAAATGTCTTAAGAATGGCAAATATGGGCTATCAAGTTTATTATTCTTTTGTATATGGCTAAGTGATAGGCCAAGATTGGCTAAGTATGTGTGTTTATAAATGTCAATGAAGTATACATCATTCTTCATGTTAAAAGAAGTATTTGAGTTGATGAATGAAGCTTGAGATTAATCTTTAATTTCAGGGTGACAATTAGATTGGAAAATAGCCTTTAAGTACCTACACGGATGGACACACGGGCGTGTATCTAGGCCGTGTGTTCTGATCACTGTGATCAGAGTCTTAAAATTTATAAAGTGAATGATCGAACCTGGAAACTAACTCTGACAACGATTAAAGGCAAGTGTACCTATCGAACAGTAGTATAGCTTAGGCAAGACCGGATTGTCGAACCCAAAGGAGCTAAAAGTATTAATACTAACTTTCGTTTTATTATTTAGCCTTAAAAATAAAGTGAAGTTGTTTTAACCTAATTTAACAACGACTAAGATAAGAACAAAGACAAAAAGAACGAATTGGAAAATAACTTGAAGAAAAACTCAGTTGATCACGACGATACCCTCAGGAAGAATCCACCTAGACTTCATTTGTTATCTAACCCTGAATCATATGATTTATTTACTTAGCTTGATCCATAGGACTCCCTAGCGTATATTAAACCCTCTCTCGAGGCGAATAACGTCTAGCCCTAGGTTAATTAGTGGAACTATCGTTCTCTTATAATAACCCCCTAGAATAGCAGTAAATCGATCTATGGATTCCCATATTAGGTTTCACCCTAATCCGGCAAAATCTCGTAACCCTATCTCTAGGCGTTCGATCAACTCCGATTAATTATGCTAGATCTACTCCTAAGTAGGGTCTATTCCTCCTCCACCTAAGCACATCAGATTTGGATTAATCAACATAATTAAGAACAAACTAAGTAGTTATCATATAATTGAAAAAATCAAATAACAAGATTCATCTAGGTTTCATCCCCTTCTGGTATCTGAGGGGTTTAGTTCATTATGAATAAAGAAAACATCTCAAGAGTAAAGATAAAACAAAACATAAGAAATCCCTAAAACTCCCTGAAGGAATTGAAGGAGAATTCCGGCGTCTTGAGTATAATTCTGACTTCTTGGGATGGATCAACTGGCTAACTTCGAGCGATTCCCACAATCCTGACCTTTCCGGCTTGGCTCCTTGGCCTAGCTCGACGCCCTTTCAAAGATGGCACTTAGGGGATATATATATAGGCTCTTTGGAATGCGATTCTTTCTCCCTAAGTATCCTTTTTCGACTGAAATTGCTCATTCCAACGACAGAGGCACGGCCATGGCACACGCCCTTGTGGCTCGACTTCAAGCTATGTTCGGATTTCTACTTTGAGGCACGGTCGTGTAAGTCAGGGTTGAGGCCGTGCTCTAGGTGATCGACGAGGCACGGTCGTGTGGGATTTGGGCCAGGCCGTGTCAATTTCGTGATATGGCCCATTTACTCCGTTTTGGGCCCATTTTACGTTCTTTTCATCCTTGGGTGCTTTCCTGGGTATAAGACATGAAAAGAAAGGATTAAAAGCAGCTTTTTACATAAATCAAGGGATAAATCATCCAAAATCATACTAAATGTGGGATTAAAATATGTTATAATTATGGTTTATCAAATACCCCCACACTTAAGCTTTTGCTTGTCCTCAAGCAAAATTCTCAACTTACAATTAAAATGAACTTTCCATGATTCATAATTCCTATCAATAGTACCTTATCCTAATTCATAGATAATTTATACATGGATAATTCAATTCAAATAGTCTTAAATATTCAAACAAGATAAGTAATTCATTTGTAGCATGAAAACAGATGTGTTTCCCTTCATCTAAATGATTACCTTTAATTCAAAATCTATAAGGATTGACATCCTCACAGAAGATTCACTCAAATCACTCAAAAAGTGTTTAAGGTTCAAAATTAAGCACTCAATAAGTCGACTATGAAAAGTTAGTCCCATAGGCTTGCATGAAAGGCAAATCTCCACCACTGTAAAATGAGATGATAAACAGATCAAAAGGTCTTAAACAGGGTTGTAACGGGGCTAAGGTTAAGGGTATGGATATAGGCTGAATTAGAGGGTTAGAATCGAGATTGAATTGACAAGCACCTACCTAAAAATTTCTGAGATAATAATTACATCAACTAAAAATAATAATAAACCTACTGATACGAGCTTTTTTTTTTCTTTTGATAATTGGAACTTAACTATATAAGCTCATTCTTCATAATACTAATACTGACTATACTTTGATTTTTTTTTTGAACAAACTAAATAAAGAAAATTTCAACTTATAATAATAAAAACTTAATCAAATCATATCTCGATTAAAGGGTAGTCAAAAGGAAGGGTGATAACAAATACAAAGGGTTTTGGGTTAATATTAGGGGGTGAGTCAATGAAAAGGGTTGTTAGGATCAACGGGGTTCACTAGGGGTTAATTATGGGGGTAGGCTTTTTAGTGGTGTAAGTGGGTTAAAACCTAGGTGCCTTTATCATCTCTGTGTATCAAATCATAACTGTGGTCTTGACATGTATAATCAAGGCAAGTTCTAGAATAACAGTTCATGGTTGACACACTTATAAAAAAGTGAGCACGAAAAAGAATTATGCTCTATAAGGTTCAAAATCTCACAAAATTATAGGTGTTTTGACATCATCCTTGTAATTTTCAAACTTCAAAGTAATATTCAAACTTAGGTCAACAACCTAAAATTTTGAATTTTTGAAAATTAGACTTATCATGCTTGATTCCCTAGTATTCTTCAAATTTAATCATCAATGCACAATTAACTATGATTTATTCTAAAACATGTCAATAAAAATCATAAATCATCAAAAATTTCATCCTAATTAGTAATATGACAAATTTGCTTAAGAACAAGATTAAATATAGGGATTTGAGAATAATGCCAAAAGTTAGGCACTTTTTATCCTCAGGGTTTGAGAATAATGAAGAACGTTAGACATTTTCTCAAAATAATTATTCACCCCCTATACTTAAGATGTACATTGTCCTCAATGTACAATGATAGATATTAACTTTTAAGGGATAAATCAAAAGAGAGGGGGAAGAATTACTCCTTGAGTTTTGGATGTTTTCCTGGAGGCATGTCTTTGGTGGTGGTGATGGTCGGTCTGGATGACAAACCTACACTAGATGAAGAAATTGGGTAGCACTCTCAGAAGTAGCCAGGAATTATTAAGACCTACTGAAAATAAACTAAATATATAATTAAAGATAAGAAAGATAAAGAAAGAGGAAACAAAAATTTAACGAAATGAAAATAAAAGATAAATGGACCGAAGAGTCCTTATTGTTGGATGGTTCGCCAGGTGGGTGTGACTTCTAAGGCTGGGAAGGTGCTGGCGGTGGCAGAAGTGGCATGGTTATCGTGGTGGTTGGCGTGATTCCCAAGCAGCCTGGCGAACCTGACACTAAGAAACTAAATTAAGTTAAACTAAATTAGTAAAGAAAAGGAGATTGAAAGGAAATAGAAACGAAAAATAGAAACTAATTGGTCTCAAAGACCCTTGGCCTGTTGTTTGGATGAAGCAGCCGGCATGAACTTATGTGTAGGGTCTCCGTTAATGAGACTATGCTGGGTTGCTTTTGCTTCTTCGGCATGGTTCTGGTGTGGCTTAAGAGTCTGGACACTTTTTCTAAGGAAAGGGAAAAAAAATTGAAAGGAAAAGAAGGAAGACTGAAGATGGGGAGAAGGGGAAGGGCTTGTGGGGTTTAAATAGAGTTTCATATTTGACATGCTCCCACGCCTGTAGACCGGGGGCGTGTCGATTTGCATGGTCGCTTCGCACGGTCGTGTGTTGGAGTGTGTTGTTACCACATGCCCGTGCTTCAGCCATCCATACCCGTGCTCAGTAAGTCAGTATGTAGGCACGGTTGGGAGCCATGGGTATGTGTTGGTCGTGCTATGTAAGTCAGTAGCTTCACACGGTCCAGAGGCACGGCCGTGCCATTCTATCGGTGCCTGTAGGGGAGAGTGGTTGGATCCGTAATGTCGGGAGGTGGTTGAACTGGTTCGCACGACCTCTGCTATGTTAGTACGAAGATTTTGGTGGTGCACACGGCCAGGGACACGGCCGTGTGTAAGGCCGTGTGGCCTGGAAATATGCACTTCTGGTTAGTTTAAAAGAGAAAAGAGAAAGGAAAAATAATGTAAAATGAAAATCATTGCAAAATTCAGTAAGGGTAGTGCTCGGGTTGCCTCCCGAGAAGCGCTCGTTTATAGTCTTAAGCTAGACTTTCCTTGTATTTGAAAAATTCAGGGAGGTTTAAAGGTTTGAATATCTTTCCTCATATTATCTGTTTGGTGTTCATTGTGTGGTTCAGGTCGAGTAGCATTTATTTTAAGAGCATCAAAATTAGGATTACTTACTTCGACTGTCTTGTGTGGTAGAACATTGATTACCTTAAAAAGGATTTCTTTGTTTGTGTCAGGGTCCAGAAGAGATAGTCGTATGTCTAATAATACCTGATCTTCGCTTTTGGACTTGCCTATCTCGTAGAGTGGTTTGGACTCTACTTCTTGTATCCCTAATTTTTCCTTGAAGTGCGTTTTACACTCGTCTAATTCATCGGATTGAACCTTTTGTTCTTCATGATCTATTCCTTTGTTGGCACTGTATTCAAGATCAGGTTCAATCGTGCCCTTTTCTGGTGCTTCCTGAAAAGAAGGGTTAATTGAATGGCTATCAATGGATTTTTCATTCTTACCTTGGTCATTCGATGTCCTGGCTGAATCGAGAGCTTGAAGAGTGACTGCCTCATTACCTACACAAGTATGAGTTCTCTGTGGCAACATCAATTTTAGTCTTGACAGTTGCTAGAAAAGGTCTTCCTAAAATTAAAGGGATTGAATTGTCCTCCTCCATGTCTAAGACAACAAAGTCTACTGGGAAAACAAATTTATTGATTTTGAGAAGAACATCTTCGATAATACCCCTAGGAATTCTAACAGTTTTATCAGCTAATTGAATACTCATCCTAGTTTGTTTGGGTTTCCCTAGACCTAGTCGTTTAAACAATGAATAAGGCATGACATTTATGCTTGCCCATAAATTAGCTAATGCATTATCAATAGTTAGACTACCAATTAAACATGGAATTGTAAAACTCTCTGGATCTTTTAATTTCTGTGGTAGTCTATTTTGGAGAATTGCTGAGCACTTTGCGTTGAGTTCCACGTGTGGCTCTTCGTCTAATTTGCGTTTGTTTTTCAAGAGCAGTCTTAAAAATTTCCTCGAGTCTGGCATCTGAAAGAAAGCTTCAAGAAGCGGTAAGTTAATATGTAATTTCTTTAAAAGTATAAGAAACTTACCAAACTGTTCTTCTAAATCGTCTCTTTTTAACGCTTCGGGCTAAGGTATGTGAGGTTGATACTCCTTAATTACTGGTTTCAGCTTTTCTTGCGTTACCTCGATTTTACCTTTTTCTTCCTTGGTTTCTTGTTGTGGGATAGGTTAGTCTACCTCTGCATTTTCCTAAGCTGTTACAGCTTGAATCTGTTCCTTAGGGTTAATCTCGGTGTTGCTTGGTAGACGTTTTTGCGGTCATTCTGACATCAGCTTTGCAAGTTGTTCGACTGCATTAGTAACTTCCTTCACTGACTTAGTGATTTCCCCGATTTGGCTCTCGTTGCTTTCGATTGTCCTCTCAGTTTCCTGGAGAAGTTTTTCTGTGTCTATTGAGAATTTTTTCAGCATCTCTTCGAGGGTTGGTTTCTTCTCTTATGGATAGGGCTGATTTTGGAAGTTTTGAGGAGGTTGTTGTCTTTGATTTCCTTGATTTCCTTGGCCTACCCACGAAATATTTGGGTGGTTCCTCCAACCTGGATTGTAAGTATTACTATATGGATTATTATTAGATCTAAAATTGTTACCTATATAGTTCATCTATTCGCTCTCTGCTTTCGGTTGGTAGGGTGGGTACTTAGGTTTCGCCACGGTTCCACTTGCGTTGTACTGCATTACTGGGTGTACCTGCGAAGAACACAAATTATCAAGCTTTTTATTCATTATCTCCATCTACGTTGATAGCATGGTCATTGTATCTATGTTGAAAGCTCCGGCTAATTTTGTCAGTTTCTTCCTTGTAACTTGCCATTGATAATTATTCAGTGACATCTCTTCAACAAACTCGTACACTGCTTCAGGAGTTTTGTTGCTCCGGGTTCCACCGGCGGCTGAGTCGATTAGTTGCCTCGTTAAGGGGTTTACACCGTTATAGAATGTTTGGACTTGGAGCCATAAGGGTAAACCATGGTGTGGACACCTTCTCAAGAGATCCTTGTATCTCTCCCATGTGTTGTATAATGTTTCTAAATCCATCTGCACAAAAGAAGGAATATCATTCTGTAATTTGCCTGTTTTGGCTGGTGGGAAATATTTTAACAAAAATTTTTTGGTCATTTGTTCCCATTTAGTGATTGACCCTCGTGGTAACGAGTTTAACCACAGTTTGGCTTTATTCCTTAATGAAAAGGGAAATAACCGAAGACGTATGGCATCTTCAGAAACACCATTCATTTTGAAGGTATCATAGAATTCTAAAAAGTTAGCTATATGAGTATTTGGATCTTCGTCCTGAAAACCATCAAATTGAACAAACTGTTGAATCATTTGTACTGTGTTAGGCTTTAATTCAAAACTATTAGTAGCTATAGCAGGCCTAACAATACTTGATTCTACTCTTGTTAGATGTGGTTTCGCATACTCAAACATAGTACGCGGAGCGTTGCGGTCCCCCACATCATGGGGTTGTGGAATAGTCTCGTCCATCCCTGCAGTAGGATTGGATCTACCATTTTGATTTTCCTCTGTGTAATTTAGGGCTCGCCTGATGTCTCAGCGATTCCTACGAGTGGTTGCTTCAATATCACTGTCGTATACTAAAGGTCTACTCGGGTTCCTTCTAGTCATAAATTAGAGGTATCTGAAAAAAAAGAGGAGAAAAATTAGCAAAATTAGAATTTAACCTAAAAACAAAAATAAATTGCAAAAAGAATAAAATAAAATAATGGCTAGAGTAAAAAAAAATAGAGTTTTCTTAATATTTTAGTTCCCCGGCAACGGCGCCAAAAACTTGATCGCTGTGATTAGAGTCTTAAAATTTATAAAGAGAATGATCGAGCTTGGAAACTAACTCTGACAACGATTAAAGCCAAGTGTAGCTATCGAATAGTAGTATAGCTTAGGCAAGACCGGATTGTCGAACCCAAAGGAACTAAAAGTATTAATACTAACTTCCGTTTTATTATTTAGCCTTAAAAATAAAGTAAAGCTGTTTTAATCTAATTTAACGGCGACTAAGCTAAGAACAAAGACAAAAAGAACGAATTGGGAAATAACTTGAAGAAAAACTCAATTGATCACGGCGATACCCTCAAGAAGAATCCACCTAGACTTCACTTGTTATCTAACCCTGAATCATATGATTTATTTACTTAGCTTGATCCGTAGGACTCCCTAACGTACATTAAACCCTCTCTCGAGGCGAATAATGTCTAACCCTAGGTTAATTAGCAGAACTCTCATTCTCTTATAATAACCCCCTAGAATTGCAGCAAATCGATCTATGGATTCCCATATTAGGTTTCACCCTAATCTGGCAAAATCTCGTAACCCTATCTCTAGGCGTTCGATAAACTCCGCTTAATTATGCTAGATCTACACTTAAGTAGGGTCTATTCCTTCTCCACCTAAGCACATTAGATTTGGATAATAAAGAACAAACTAAGTAGTTATCATATAATTCAAAAAATCAAATAACAAGATTCATCTATGTTTCATCCCCTTTAGATATCTGAGGGGTTTAGTTCATTATGAATAAAGAAAACATCTCAAGAGAAAAGATAAAACAAAACATAAGAAATCCCTAAAACTCCATGAAGGAATTGAAGGAGAATTATGCCGTCTTGAGTATAATTTTGGCTTCTTGGGATGGATCAACTGGCTAACTTCGAGCGATTTCCACAATTCTGACCTTTCCGGCGTAGCTCCTTGGCCTTGCTCGATGCCCTCTCAAAGGTGGCACTTAGGGGATATATATAGGCTCTTTGGAATGCGATTCTTTCTCCCTAAGTATCCTTTTCTGACTGAAATTGCTCATTCCAACGACAGAGGCACGGCCATGGCACAAACCCGTGTGGCTCGACTTCAAGCCGTGTTCAGATTTCTACTTTGAGGCACGGCCGTGTAAGTAGGGGTTGAGGCCGTGCTCTAGGTGATCGACGAGGCACGGCCGTGTGGGATTTGGGCCAGGCCGTGTCGATTTCGTGATATGGCCCATTTACTCTGTTTTGGGCCCGTTTTACATTCTTTTCATCATCGGGTGCTTTCCTGGGTATAAGACATGAAAAAAAAGTATTAAAAGCACCTTTTTACATAAATCAAAGGATAAATCATCCAAAAGCATACTAAATGTGGGATTAAAATATGTTATAATTACGGTTTATCATGTTCCCTGCATATTAATGTCTTAAGTCAGTATAGACCATGGGCTAATCCCACGGCCATTTGTATTGGCCGTGTAACACACCAAACCCGGTCAACACACCACGACCGAATCTGGTATGTTACGGAGTGAAAACAGTTTGAAAGCACATGTGTGTCGGGTAATTTTTAAGAAAACTCTTTGAACATTTAAAAAAAAGTTTGAAATCCCTGCTTAAAGTGATGTTGAAATCGTGTGAATGTTGCTTTAAAACCTATGCTAGAAAGTTTATTTGATTTTACGAATTTTTAGAAAATCATTTGATACTTATTAAAAACTGAGTGCGACGAGTATAATCAAGTTTAAAACCATTTGCCTTTGAAGTTGTTTGAAAATTTGAAATTATAAAAACATTTAGGTTACCCTTCTTATTATTTTATGAACTTTGTTACCCGATGGTAATGTTTGAAAAACCCGAAGAGATATAGCTTTGAAAACCATTGCTTTTTACCAGTTAATTTATCAAGTCATTACTTTCAACAAGTATAATACAATCAAAGTAAAAAAAAATTATAAAAACCAAAATAATAAAACTTAGCGGCCTTATTACAACCCAAAACCAAATTTAAAAGAAATAAATAAAACCGAAAATGTAGTTTAAAGTTAAACCAACAGGATGCATGGCCACCTCGAGTCCTCCTCGGCTCCATATCCGAGATCTATGCCTCATCTGCAAAATGTAAGGGAAGGGGTGAGTCACCAAGACTCAGTGTATAAATCCCCAACCCGATAGTTCAACCACTTACACAGATCATCAGTAAAACATGCAGATTATGCAGCCCATAACCTAGCCATCCAATCTCCTTTAACTACCCCGTGTGGTCAAAACCACTGGTGGTCAAAACCACTGGTGACCGAAGTCACAATATCATATATCGGTATGGTCAAAACCAATGGTGACCGTAGTCACAAATCAAGTGATGGGGCCAACCCATCGTGTGGTCAAAACCACCGATGACAATCCCGTAATATATCATTTGGGGCCAACCCACTGTCGTACCAAACCACTGGGACGAGGCACAATATCCATGTGTTGTCAAAATTACTGGTGACCGTAGTCATAAATATCAATAGTGTGGTCAAAACCACTGGTGGTCAAAACCATTGGGACTTAGTCACAGATAATAATAGTGTGGTCAAAACCACTGGTGACCGTAGTCACAAATCAAATGATGTGGCCAACCCATCTTGTGGTCAAAACCACTGGTGACAATCCAAATAGATCATCCCCCTCCTCTCATCAATCCCATCATCATCATGCTCATATCATACGTGTCATAATATCATGTATCATGCATTTAAGGCATAGCATAGCATTTAACAAATCATGATGATGTATATCAAAAATCAAACAGAAGGGGAATTACCCGAATCCAAGCTCATGCCCACAAGGCAAAGTCATTAATACCGAAGGTTATACAGTAACATAATAAGCATCATTAAACTAATAAAGTGTGTAAGCATTTACACACCTGACTATATGTAGATCTAATGCGAAATCCTGAAACTACGCGATACTACGAGATCCCGAAACGTATGCCCTCACTGCTCCTACAATCGGCCAATGCTTAGTTAGTAATCAAAAGCCCTATTCGGCTTAACTAGAAATTCTGAAAAGATGTCGCAAGAAGGTAATACTTTACCTTAATGCCGATTTGGTTTCCCACCAAATCCCGAAGCCACACAATGAACCCCCTTGCAATCGGCCACCCACTGCTGCACAGAAACAATTACCCTTCGGCTTTTGAACGAATAAAGAATAGGTCTAAACGTTAAGACCTTACCTAAATCGACCACCAATCCCGGAGGTTCACTGCGTTAGACTGTACTCCCCTCTACAATCGGTTTCATCATTCCACTTAGAGTCCAAAGGCCATTCAGCCATAATCATAAATCCAAAAGAGTCTAACAACACCTTACCTTAATGACGGATTCGGCTTGTACACACCAAGGATCGGCACCCCTATTGGTGTTAGGAATTTCGGCTCCCTTCAAAGAACAAGAACAGAGTTTTTAATACTTAGATCTAAAATGGAAAAAGAAGATAGAAGAGAAGTGGGTTTTGGCATTACCCACATTGATCAAGAAAAGAAAACGAATAGGAAGTTCACTTACCATAGTTTTGACTATGACCCATAAGGAAGAGAAAAGGAGAAATTGCAAGAGAGGGGGAGGGTGATGGTTTCGAATAGGAGAAGAAAAGAAGATTTGATTAAGTCCTGAGGAGGTTCGACTATTGAGGTTTTCAAGAAAAAGATGAAACAAAAATGGAAAGGGAGATAGGTATGGTGTTTTTGGCTTTTGAGAATAGTCAAGATGAAGAAGAAAGGAATAGGATTGAGGAGGATTCGGCCAAGAAAAATAGATGAACTTTCGGCATAAGGGGTTTGAGAGGAGAAGAAGGAAGATGTCGAATAAGGGAGGGGTTCTTGGTTTCGGCTAGAGCAAAAATAGAAGAAAAGGAAAATGACAAAGGTAAATTCGGCACTACCCAAAAGACCCCCCTAGAGTTCAAATTCGGCCAAGCACCTTCCTTCAAATGAGTTTGAAAATATTCAAACTCCTAAATTTGCTCCCCTCCATGAATTCAAATCTGTTTGAACAGGTCAAACTCCTCAAATTTCTCTTCTCCATCCATTCAAAAGAGTCCCACCTGAGCACTCCTCCTCTAGCTTATGGCGTCAAAAAGAAATAGCAGGGAGTGCAATTCCTGCTGCTTGAACACAGGCACTCCCTCCCTACATGTGGCGTCAACTCCTTGGTGCCTAAGTGGCGCCTCCTTGCCATTTTTCCACTTGACTCCTTGTGTCATAAACCCCCAATTAATTCTTTTAACCCCTACTTCATCTAGCTCCCTCCCCTTAAGTACTAAAATGAAAATTTTAGTCCTAACTCTAGCCTAATCCAGGGTTATACTAGACCCCAAAACATGGTAAATGAACATTATAAACAATCCATCACATGCATCACAAGCAAAATGCAGAACCCCGATTTAAGGATATTACAGTTCTACCCCCTTTAAAAATAATTTCGGCCTCGAAATTACCTAGTTAGAAAAGTTGAGGATATTGCCGTCGCATCACATCCTCTGGCTCCCATGTGGCCTCCTCCGTGCCATGTTTCCACCATAATACTTTCACCAAGGGAACTGACTTCCGTCACAGAACCTTGACATCCCGATCCAAAATCTGTACTGGTTCCTCCTCGAAAGACAAATCAGGACTCACCTCTATCTCCTCAACTGGTACAACATTTGAAGGATCTGATCGATAGTACCTAAGCATTGAAACATGAAAGACGTCATGAATCTGACTTAGCTCTGCTGGTAACTCGAGCTGATAAGCTACCGGTCCCACTTGCTTCAACACTGTATATAGCTCGATGAACCTAGGACTTAGCTTGCCCTTCCGACCAAATCTCAACACTTTCTTTCAGGGCGATACCTTCAGAAAAACCTTATCACCCACTGCATACTCAATATCCATGCGCTTAAGATCAGCGTAGGATTTCTGCCTATCCGACGCTTCCTTAAGACGAGCCCGAATCACCTTAACCTTATCTTCTGTTTCTGCCACTAACTCTGGACCCAACACCTGCCATTCACCCAATTCTGTCCAACACGTAGGAGTACGACATTTCCGTCCGTATAGCGCCTCATATGGTGCCATCTGAATACTCGCTTGATAACTATTGTTATAATCGAACTCTGCCAAAGGTAGGTACTCCTCCCAACTACCACTGAAATCCAGAACACAGCCCCTTAACATATCTTCGAGGATCTGGATTACCCTCTCAGAATGTCTATCAGACTGCGGATGAAAAGCCGTGCTAAAATCCAACCTCGTGCCTAAAGCCTGATGCAACGCTTTCCAAAACCTCGACGTAAACCTGGGATCCCTATCCGAAATAATTGACACAGGCACTCCATGCAACCTAACTATCTCTGCCACATACAACTTGGCTAACTTCTGGAGTGAATAATCAACCCTCACCAGTATGAAATGAGCTGACTTAGTCAATCGATCCACAATCACCCAGACTGAATTTTTCTTACTAGGCGTAAGGGGAAACCCGCTGACGAAATCCATCGTAATCCTTTCCCACTTCCACTGAAGGATCTTTACCAGCTGTAACAACCCTGACGGTAACTGATGCTCAGCTTTAACCTGCTGGCATGTCAAACATTTGCCTACAAACTCTATTACTTCACGCTTAAGACCCGACCACCAGAACTATTCCCCTAACTCATGATACATCTTACTGCCTCCAGGATAAATAGCATATGGGCTGCAATGAGCTTCCTGAAGAATCCGCTGTCTCAATTCAACATCCTTAGGCATACATACTTTCCCCTAAAAACACAGTACTCAATCACTACCCAAACTGTAACCTTCGGATTCACCATTCTGCACTTGCAGCCTTCAAGCACTTAACACCTCATCTGTCAGCTGCCTCTCCTTAACCTGATTAATCTAAGATGGCTTGGCCTGCAATTCCACCAAGAGACTCCCATCATCATAAAGACTAAGGTGAGCAAACATCGCTCGCAAGTCCGCTACCAACTTACGGCTCAACGCATCAGCTACTACGTTAGCCTTACCCGGATGGTACTCAATCGAACAGTCGTAATCTTTCAACAATTTGATCCACCTTCGCTGCATCAAATTTAAATCCTTCTGAGTCAAGAGATACTTCAGACTCTTGTGATCCGTGTAAACTATTGACTTTTCTCTATATAAGTAATGCCTCTAAATCTTCAAGGCAAAAAGCACTGCAGCCAATTCCAAGTCATGTGTCGGATAGTTACCTTCATGAGGACTCAACTGTCGAGATGCATACGCTACCACTTTACCATCTTGCATCAACACACACCTTCACTTTGAGCTGATGATACCCCGAGATGCACCCTTGAGTTGATCAAACAAGTCGTCAATCCTAGGCAACGGATACTTGTTCTTGATAGTCAACTTGTTCAGTTGGCGGTAGTCTATACACATCTGCATCCTACCATCCTTCTTCTTAACAAAAAGCAGTGGAGCTCCCCAAGGTGTTACACTCAGCCGGATGAAACCTTTATCCAACAATTCCTGAATCTGGGCCTTCAACTCCACCAATTCCTTTGGCGCCATCCTATATGGAGCAATAGATACTGGCGCGGTTCCGGGTAACAAGTCTATACCGAACTCAACCTCGCGGTCAGGCGGTATACCTGGGAGTTCCTCTGGAAAAACATTGGCAAATTCCCCTACAGTTCGGACATTCTTCACAGCGGCATCCTTAGCTTCCAAAGCTCAAACATGCACCAAAAAATGATTCACAACTCTTTCTAACCATTTTCTCAGCCTTCAGTGCAGAGACAACATTAGATAAGTAATCTTTCCTATTACCTATCATCACCACCCCCCACCTTCCATGGTCTTCAACACCATGCGCTTAGATGCACAATCCAGGCTAGCTTGATTTTAACTAGGCAATCCATCCCGAGAATCAGATCAAACTCCCCAAACGGTAGTTCCATCAAGTCAGCCAGAAACACGACCCCTTGAAGTTCTAGGGGTACATCCCTATACAGTTTACTTACTTCTACAAAGTGACCTAAAGGGCTTATCACAGTCATCTTCCTAGAAGTAATCTCAGAGTCTAGATTCATGGTTTCTACTATGCTACTAGCAACATACGAGTGCGTCGAACCAACATCAATTAAAGCATTATAAAGTACTCCAAAAATTAAGAACGTACCAGTTATAACGTCCGGTGCGTCGCCCTCCTCTCAACGCCTCGCTGCGTAGACCAACCTAGGATGTCTCGCCTCTGTAGCACCTGCACCTCTGCCCGGTGCTCCACGGCCTCTACCTAAGCCATTACCTCCCCTGCCTGAACCACGGCCCCTCTATGGCTGCTGATTATCCCTCCTAAACTGTGTACGGTTCTGTTCCTTAGACTGCAGCCTACCTGATCTCTATGGACAATCTCTAACTCGATGCCCCATTGTGCCACACTCAAAGCATCCCCTGTTACCAGTCCAACACTCTCCTGTGTGAGACTTTCCACACCGAGCACACCGCGGCGCCATCGAGTATTAGCAAAGCAGCTGGCAAACTTGATTCGCCCACTATATCTAACCCTTTTCTGCTGATTCCCAGAAAACCCAGATGATCCAGAACTCCTCTTATTCCAACCCCTATCCTGATTCCACTTCACAGACTGTCATACCCCTTCAGCAACCTTAGCTTTCTCCACTAAAACGGCAAACTCTCGCTCCTACTGTGGGGCAATTATCATCCGCAGCTCATCTCTCAGCCCATCCTCAAATCTGACACAGCGCTTATGCTCGGTACCCACAATACCCCAAGCATACCTACTCAACCAAAGGAATTCCGCCTCATATTTCGCCACAGTCTTATTACCCTGAACCAAGTTTAAGAAAGCCCTGCGCTGCGCATCAACATAACTAGCCCCTATGTATTTTCTCTGATAGGCTGTCCTAAAGAATTCCCAAGTAAGATCATCTGCCATCGCTCCATCCCTAACTGTGAGCCACCACTGATATGACTCATCTCGCAGTAGAGATACTATGCCCTTCAGCTTTTCCTCAGCTGAAAAATCTAGATAATCCATGATGCGTTCCGTCGCCTCCAACCAATATTCCGTTGTACTTGGTGCCACACCAGACACACCTCTGAATACCTCTGCACCATTAGCCTTGAGTCGCTCAGTCACTGATTTTCGAGCTCCAGTTCCAACTTCTGCACTCGTAACCCTCTCCAGCACTCGCAGCACAGCCTGCGACACTGCATCATACCACCCGTCTGATCCTAATACTCCGCGCCCACGTCCGGACCATGTCCGGACCCTACTGGTTCCGAGACCGTCATGCTACCCCTACCTCGTCCACGAGTGTTACGCCCACGTCCACGTGCACTCATATCTACCGATGTATTCAAGCTGATTAAAAGTTTTATGCGTTAGACCTTAATTCCACTGTCTATTAAAGCACTGTATTATGAAAAGTTTTAATAAGAGGTTGTTTCGCGAGTACACATCATCCTAAAGTTCATGTCTCTAAAGTAGTTCCTACTACTACTCAATCATGCCATCATCATAACCATATAATCATATCATCACAAGCGATAGTTTGGGGTACTTACCTGGGCGGATTGGTGCCGGAGACTCGGTGCCATACTTTTACCACTGTACTTTTCTTATAAAAGCCTTTTTATGACCCTTTTAAAACATTTTTGGGCCTCGAGCCCACAGCCGAGCTTTTGAACCTATCTCTGATACCATAATTGTAACACCCCAAACTCGGTCAACACACCACAACCGAATCTGGTATGTTACGGAGTGAAAACAGTTTGAAAGCACAAGTGTGTCGGGTAATTTTTAAGAAAACTTTTTGAACATTTAAAAAAAAGTTTGAAATCCCTGCTTAAAGTGATGTTGAAATCGTGTGAATGCTGCTTTAAAACCTATGCTAGAAAGTTTATTTGATATTACGGAATTTTAGAAAATCATTTGATACTTATTAAAAACTGAGTGGGACGAGTATAATCAAGTTTAAAACCATTTGCCTTTGAAGTTGTTTGAAAATTTGAAATTATAAAAACATTCAGGTTACCCTTCTTATTATTTTATGAACTTTGTTACCCGATGGTAACGTTTGAAAAACCCGAAGAGATATAGCTTTGAAAACCATTGCTTTTTACCGGTTAATTTATCAAGTCATTACTTTCAACAAGTATAATACAATCAAAATAAAAGCAAATTATAAAAACCAAAATAATAAAACTTAGCGGCTTTATTACAACCCAAAACCAAATTTAAAAGAAATATATAAAACCGAAAATGTAGTTTAAAGTTAAACCAACTAGGATGCATGGCCATCTCGAGTCCTCCTCGGCTCCATATCCGTGATCTATGCCTCATCTGCAAAATGTAAGGGAAGGGGTAAGTCACCAAGACTCAGTGTATAAATCCCCAACCCGTTAATTCAACCACTTACACAGATCATCAGTAAAACATGCAGATTATGCAACCCATAACCTAGCCATCCAATCTCCTTTAACTACCCCATGTGGTCAAAACCACTGGTGACCGAAGTCACAATATCATATATCGGTGTGGTCAAAACCAATGGTGACCGTAGTCACAAATCAAGTGATGGGGCCAACCCATCGCGTGGTCAAAACTACTGATGACAATCCCGTAATATATCATGTGGGGCCAACCCACTGTGGTACCAAACCACTGGGACGAGTCACAATATCCATGTGTGGTCAAAACCACTGGTGACCGTAGTCACAAATATCAATAGTGTGGTCAAAACCACTGGTGGTCAAAACCACTGGGACTTAGTCACAGATAATAATGGTGTGGTCAAAACCACTGGTGACCGTAGTCACAAATCAAATGATGGGGCCAACCCATCTTGTGGTCAAAACCACTGGTGACAGTCCAAATAGATCATCCCCCTCCTCTCATCAATCCCATCATCATCATGCTCATATCATACGTGTCATAATATCATGTATCATGCATTTAAGGCGTAGCATAACATTTAACAAATCATGATGATATATATCAAAAATCAAATAGCAGGGGACTTACCCGAATCCAAGCTCATGCCCACAAGGCAAAGTCACTAATACCAAAGGTTATACAGTAACATAATAAGCATCATTAAACTAATAAAGTGTGTAAGCGTTTACACACCTGACTATATGTAGATCTAATGCGAAATCCCAAAACTACGCGATACTACGAGATCCCGAAACATATGCCCTCACTGCTCCTACAATCTTCCAATGCTTAGTTAGTAATCAAAAGCCCTATTCGGCTTAACTAGAAATTCTGAAAAGATGTCGCAAGAAGGTAATACTTTACCTTAATGCCGATTTGGTTTCCCACCAAATCCCGAAGCCACACAATGAACCCCCTTGCAATTGGCCACCCACTGCTGCACAGAAACAATTACCCTTCGGCTTTTGAACAAATAAAGAATAGGTCTAAACATTAAGACCTTACCTAAATCGACCACCAATCCCAGAGGTTCACTATGTTAGACTTTACTCCCCCTACAATCGGTTTCATCATTCCACTTGGAGCCCAAAGGCCATTCAGCCATAATCATAAATCCAAAAGAGTCTGACAACATCTTACCTTAATGACAGATTCGGCTTGTACACACCAAGGATCGGCACCTCTATTGCTATTAGGATTTTTGGCTCCCTTCAAAGAACAAGAACAGAGTTTTTAATACTTAGATCTAAAATGGAAAAAGAAGATAGAAGAGAAGTGGGTTTCGACATTACCCACCTTGATGAAGAAAAGAAAACGAATAGGAAGTTCACTTACCAGAGTTTCAACTATGATCCACAAGGAAGAGAAAAGGAGAAATCGCATGAGAGGGAGAGGGTGATGGTTTCGAATAGGAGAAGAAAAGAAGATTTGATTAAGTCCTGAGGAGGTTCGGCTATTGAGGTTTTCAAGAAAAAGATGAAACAAAAATGGAAAGGGAGATAGGTATGGTGTTTTCGGCTTTTGAGAATAGTCAAGATGAAGAAGAAAGGAATGGGATTGAGGAGGATTCGGCCAAGAAAAATAGATAAACTTTCGGCATAAGGGGTTTGAGAGAAGAAGAAGGAAGATGTCGAATGAGGGAAGGGTTCTTGGTTTCGGCTAGAGCAAAAATAGAAGAAAAGGAAAATGACAAAGGTAAATTCAGCCAAATGCAAAGCTTGCCGAAAAGAAAAGAAAGAAACGCAGAGCACCTTGATGTTTCGGTTTTGGCACAAATGGTGAGAGACCACCAAGGCACATTCGGCCACTACCCAAAAGACCCCAAAACCGATTGCTCCTTAGCTCCAAAACACCAATTTCGGCTAAACACTTTCTCCCCCCTAGAGTTCAAATTCGGCCAAGCACCTTCCTTCAAATGAGTTTGAAAATATTCAAACTCCTAAATTTGCTCCCTTCCATCAATTCAAATCTGTTTGAACAGGTCAAACTCCTCAAATTTCTCTTCTCCATCCATTCAAAAGAGTCCCACCCGAGTACTCCTCCTCTAACTTGTGGCGTCAAAAAGAAATAGCAGGGAGTGCATTTCCTGCTGCTCGAACACAGGCACTCCCTCCCTACATGTGGCGTCAACTCTTTGGTGCCTAAATGGCGCCTCCTTGCCATTTTTCCACTTGACTCCTTGTGTCGTAAACCCTCAATTAATTCTTTTAACCCCTACTTCATCTAGCTCCCTCCCCTTAAGTACTAAAATGAAATTTTTAGTCCTAACTCTGGCCTAATCTAGGGTTATACTAGACCCCAAAACATGGTAAATGAACATTATAAACAATCCATCACATGCATCACAAGCAAAATGCAGAACCCCGATTTAAGGATGTTACAGGCCGTGTGTGACACACGGCAAGAACATGGGCATGTGCCCCAGGCCGTGTGAATAAGTCAGTATATCAAGGTATAGCCCATGGCCTAAGTACACGGGCGTGTCAAGGTTGTGTGTAATTAGTCAGTGTCGACCACGGGTGGAAGGCACGAGCGTGTCATAGGGGTACACGGGCTTGTCTAAAGCCTCATGGGCGTGTGACCCCTGTTTTAAGGAAAAGGTTTCGATTAAGTTCTGAAAGTTTCTAAATATGTGTTTAAGACCTCGTAGGCCTATGAGATGTAAGAGTTGTTTAAGAAAGAGAAGTCTTTAATTCAGAACGAAATTTTATAGCCCGTACATACGTGATTTAGCAAGTTTAAGCATAGTAATGTCTCATATCCGGTCTTAGCCTCAGATTCAGGTAAGGGGTGTTACATTTAGTGGTATTAGAACTACGGTTTAGTCGGTTCTATGACTAACGTAGCATGAGCGCGAGTCTAGCTATACATGCCATACGTAAGAATGTTTTTATAATAATAGTGCGACGACTCCTGACGACTTAAATTATGTTTATACATATAGTAAATGGATCCCGAAAGAGCTGTGGCGAATGACGTAGAAAGTAACGCACCGACTCCTGCAGAAGGGACGGTGCCAAACGAGAATGAGAATAGACCCACTACGGTGAGTCAAGGAGGAGGAAAAGAGGCTAGAGAAGCCTTCCTCCATATGATGAACACATGGTATACTGAGTTCGTTCGTACGAACCCGAATGCACAACCCCCTCCACCCCCGCCTATTCCACAACCTATCCCAGTAGCCCCTCAAATAGTAGAGGTAGCAAGAGGAGTTAAGCCTCCAATTGATAGAATTAGGAAACATGGGGCAGAAGAATTCCGGGCTAGAAAAGATGATGATCTGGAAAAGGTTGAGTTCTAGATAGAAAATACTATAAGAGTATTTAATGAATTGTCATGCACATCTGAGGAATGCATGAAGTGTGTAGTCTCTTTTTTAAGAGATTCTGCTTACCAATGGTGGAACACCCTTGTGTCGGTGATACCGAGGGAAAAGGTCACATGGGAATTTTTCCAAGAAGAGTTCAAGAAAAAGTATATCAGTCAAAGATTTGTAGATCAGAAGAGAAAGGAATTTCAAGAGTTAAAGCAAGGCAAGATGTCAGTGACTAATTATGAGCGTGAATTTGTACGACTCAGCAAATACGCTTGAGATTGCATGTCCACTGAGGCCATCATGAGTAAAAGATTTGAATATGGGTTAAATGAGGACAATATAATTGTTTGTTGCTGTCCTAGAATTGAAGGAATTCGTTGTGCTTAGTAGAGAGGACTTGTAAAGACGAAGAACTAGTAAAGGAGAAAAGAAAATTTGAAATGGAGTCTTGTGACTCTAGAAAGAGACAGTGGAATAAGTTATTCCAATCCTTATCCAAGAAGTCAAGAGATTTCTCCACCCAATCGGCTACTTCCACTGGGTTTTCAAGGAAGGACAAGAGTAAGCAGTATTTGAGAAATAAAGCACAGACGACTTCAGTTGCTAGTGTGGGGAACATCCGATCGGATAGACCAGAATGCCCACAGTGTGGCAGATGTCATCGGGAAGAATGCCGAGCACATGAAAACGCATGTTTTAGATGTGGTCCCCAAGAACACTTTATAAAAGATTGTCCTGAGACGATGAAAGAAGAGATAGCTTAAAACCCGAGATCTGGGAGTATGGTCGGAGGAAGACTGTAGAGGAACCCGGGAAGTGGGTCAAGTGGAAGAGGTAACCCTAGAGAGTAGGCCGTGAGACCCGAGGGTAGGGCGCCTGCAAGGACTTATGCCATTCGCGCTCGCGAAGAGGCATCTTCTCCTAATGTTATTATGGGTACCTTTTCTCTTTATGATATCAAAGTTATTGCTTTAATAGATCCTGGATCCACACATTCTTATATTTGCATGAAATTGGTATCTAGTATGAGTATGCCTATAGAGTCTACAGAAGTTGTGATTAAAGTGTCTAATCCTTTAGGTTAAAGTGTTTTAGTTGATAAAGTTTGTAAAGATGCCCATTGATGATTAGAGGTTATTGTTTTAAAGCAAACCTTATGTTGTTACCATTTGATGAGTTTGACCTCATTCTTGGTATGGATTGGTTGACCACTCATGATGTAATAGTAAATTGTGGGAAGAAGTACATTGAGATGAGATGTGAGAATGGGGACACTCTCCATGTAGAATCAGATGAACAAGGTAAATCACCAGTAATGATTTCTTATATGACGGCACAGAAATACATAATAAAATGGTATGAGGCATATCTGGCCTTTGTGATGAATGATAGAAAAACAGAGTTAAAGATTGAGTCAGTGCCGATAGTAGGTGAGTACTTGGATGTTTTTCTTGAGGAATTACCAAGACTGCCTCTGGTTAGAGAGGTTGAGTTCAGTATTGAGCTAGCTCCCGGTACTGTACCGATATCTATTACTCCATACAGAATGGCTCCAACAGAATTGAGAGAGCTGAAGATATAGTTGCAAGAGTTGGTAGATAAAGGTTTTTCAAGATCAAGTTGTTCACCATGGAGTGCTCAGGTTTTATTTGTGAAAAAGAAAGATGACACCATGAGATTGTGCATAGATTACCGTCAGCTTAATAAAGTGACAGTGAAGAACAAGTACCCATTGCCTAGAATCGATGATTTGTTCGATCAATTGGAAGGAGCCACTGTGTTCTCCAAAATAAACTTGAGATCAGGGTACTACCAGTTGAGAGTAAAGGATTCAGATGTTTCTAAGATCGCTTTTCGAATAAGATATGGGCACTATGAATTTTTAGTCATGCCCTTTGGATTGACCAATGCTCCTGCGGTATTCATGGACCTAATGAACCGCATCTTTAGACCATACATTGACATGTTGTAGTCATTTTTATTGACGACATATTGATTTATTCTCGAGATGAGATCGAGCATGCTGAGCACCTATGGACAAATTTACAGATCCTACGAGAAAATCAGTTGTATGCCAAGTTCAGTAAAAGTGAATTTTGGCTCAAGGAAGTAGTATTTCTGTGACATATTGTCTTAGGAGAAGGAGTTCGAGTAGACCCAAGTAAGGTTTCGGCTATAACGGACTAGAAGCCACCGAAGAATATCTCTGAGGTTAGAAGTTTCCTAGGCCTAGTCGGCTATTACAGACGATTCGTCAAGGGGTTTTCCATGATTACAACCTCAATGACGAAATTATTATAGAAAAATGTGAAGTTTGAGTGGACAGAAAGATGCCAACAAAGTTTTGAAAAACTGAAAGCATTGTTGACAGAAGCTCTAGTTTTAGTACAACCCGAGACGGGGAAAGAATTCATAATTTACAGCGATGCATCCTTAAATGGATTAGGCTGTGTACTTATGCAAGAAGGCAAAGTGATTGCTTATGCTTCAAGAAAATTGAAGCCTCACGAGAAGAATTATCTGACACATGATTTGGAGTTGGCTACCATAGTCTTTGCATTGAAGATATGGAGACGCCATCTATATGGTAAAAGATGTCAGATTTTCACTGATCATAAAAGTTTAAAATACTTGATGACGAAAAAAAAGTTGAACTGAAGGCAACGGAGATGGTTAGAGTTAATAAAAGACTATGAGTTGATTATTGACTACCATTTAGGAAAGGCAAATGTGGTCGTCGATGCTTTAAGAAGAAAGTCCCTATTTGCATTAAGGGCAATGAATTTATGGATGACTTTATTCAATGATGGTTCTATTCTATCTGAGTTGAGAGCTAGACCAGTATTCCTCTAGGAGATCTTTGAGGCTCAGAAAGAACATAATGAATTGCAAGCCAAGAGAACTCAGTGCGAGTCAGATGTTGAGTCCGATTTTCAGATTGGATCAAATGGAAGTCTGATATACAAAGATAGAGTTTGTGTACAAAGAAAGGAAGGGCTTATTCAGAAAATTTTGCATGAAGCACATAATGGATGTTTATCTATACATCTGGGTAGTACTAAGATGTATAATGATTTGAAACATTGGTATTGGTGGCCGAGAACAAAGAAAGATATTTCAGAGTTCATTTCAAGATGCTTGATTTGTCAGCAAGTAAAGGCTGAACACCAAGTACCTTCTGGTTTGCTTCAACCCATTATGGTACTCGAGTGGAAATGGGACCGTATTACTATGGATTTTGTAACGGGTTTAATGTTGTCTCTGAGTAAGAAAGATGCTATATGGGTTGTAGTTGATAGACTCACGAAGCCAGACCATTTTATACCTGTACGAGTGGATTACTCACTCAACAAGTTGGCAAGCTTGTATGTTTCTGAAATAGTAAGACTTCACGGAGTTCCCTTGTCAATCATATCGGATAAAGATCAAAAATTCACATCTAGATTTTGGAGGAAGCTACAAGAGGCCCTGGGTACAAAGTTGAGCTTTAGTACAGCTTTTCATCCTCAAACTGACGGTCAGTCGAAGAGGTTAATTCAAGTACTCGAGGATATGCTTAGATGTTGTATCCTAGAATTCCAAGGCAGTTGGGAAAAGTTTCTCCCATTGGTAGAATTTGCCTATAATAATAGCTTTCAGTCGAGCTTAAAGATGGTGCCTTATGAGACTCTATATGGGCGTAAGTGTAGAACGCCTTTATTTTGGACTGAACTCAAAGAAAGTCAAATTCACGTAGTTGATTTGGTTAGAGAAGCTGAAGAGAAAGTGAAAGTGACACGAGAGTGTTTAAAAGGTGCAGCAGACAGACAGAAATCCTACTCGGATTTAATAAGAAAAGAAATAGAGTATCAAGTCAGGGATAAAGTTTTATTGAAAGTGTCACCATGGAGAAAAGTTCTAAGATTTGGCCAGAAAGGCAAGTTGAGCCCACGTTTCATTGGACCATATAATATTACTGAGAGAATTGGGCCGGTAGCTTACCGATTGGCTTTGCCATCTGAGTTAGAAAAGATACATGATGTATTTCACGTGTCAATGTTGAGACGCTACCGATCAGATCCTTCACATGTAATTACCCCGTCCGAGATAGAGATTCATTCTGACATGACTTATGTTGAAGAACCAGTTAAGATTTTAGCTCGAGAAGTCAAGTAGCTAAGAAACTACATGTAAGTATTGCCTTAGGGAAAGTATTGTGGCAAAGACATGGGATAGAAGAAGCTACATGGGAACCAGAAGAAAGCATGCGAAATTAGTACCTAAATCTATTTGCTGGTAAGATTTTCGAGGACAAAAATCCCTAAGGGGGGAAGAATTGTAATAGCCCGATTTAGGGCCTAGTCGGAATAGTGGTGCGAGACCACAGATTCGAAGTAGTAATATGAGTTTTTAAGGTATTTGAGATGTTTGCAGGATATTATGAAAGTTTCATGTAGAAATTTTATGAAAAATTCTATTAAAAGGTCCATTAGGACCAAATTGGAAAAGTTACAAAATATGAGTTTCTAGAAACTTTTTGTATGAAATAGGTTTAGAATATTAATTAGAAGTCCTTAAATAGCAATTTGCCCAAATTATAATTTTTGGACAAAAATGGACATAAGTTAGTAAATGGGGAATTTTTAAAGAAAATGGCATTTTGGTCATTTATCAATTAAGTGATTAAAAAAAAGGGAAAAAGATGATAAAAATTCTTATTCATCTTCTTCCTTGTGCCGAAAATTGGAGAGACTCCATAGCTAGGGTTCTTCAAATTTTTGGAGCTTGCTAGTGAGTTCATTTTAGCCTCGTTTTTAATATTCTTCGTATTTTTGGAGTCCTCATATTATGAATTAGCTATTTTTAGCTATAAGATGAGCTAAGATTCATGTTCATAAATCTACCCATGTATTAGATGCTTGTAAAATGATATTTTATGGAAGATTATGAGAGTTTGATGTTAGATAAACATCTTTTTCTAAGTGAATTTCATGAAAAATGCTAGTAAGGACTAGTTTGTTATTATTATGAAATTTGTCAAACATGGTAGGAATAGTGAGAATTTGTTATTACTGTAGTTGAGATAATGAATCAGCTAAGCATGAAGTTTAAGAAAGTGGTATGAAAATTATTTTACGAGCCTAGGGGCAAAAGTATAATTATGAGAAAGTTTAAGGGAAAATTTGTAATTTTGCAAAAGTATGTGTTAAGAGTCAATTTAGCCAATTTGATTATTAAATGGTCTAAACTATTGTTATAGATCAAGAAAAACGAAGCCTGAATCAAAACCGAGGCAAGAACAAAGTTGAGGACTAAATTGCATACCTACATACATTTTGTATATCGAGGTAAGTTTGTATGATTTCTAAGCTTTATGACTACTATCATTGAATTGCTTAGTATAATGTACATTATTACCATAGAAATGCTTAATGCTATGTTAAATAAAGAAATCAATGAGATTAAGCATGAGAAAGTCCCGATTGAAGTTGAACTGCTTAGGATACTCGATCTACCACATGAGATAAGAAATCCGTATAAGACCAAGCCAAGGCATGGAATCGACAATCCAGTAAAGATGTCATGTAAGTCCAAGACAAGTCTTGGCATTGAAGAGTTATTATGAGATGAAGATCCATGTAAGCCCAAGCCAAGGCATGGCATCGGTGAGTCTCCAAGCAAAGATGTCATGTAAGTCCAAGACAAGTCTTGGCATTAAAAAACTATCATGAGATAGAGATCCCATGTAAGTCCAAGCCAAGGCATGGCATTGGAGTAACAATAAAGATTTCATGTAAGTCCAAGCCGAGGCTCGCCATTGACCAGTTCATGAGTAAAGATATCAAATAAGACCACGTCAAGACATGGCAATGGTAAGTTCCAAAGGGAACACACAAAGAAGACTTTGAGTAAGTCCATGTCATGACATGGCATCGATACCAAGATGAGAGATCCAATGTAAGACCATATCTAGGATATGGCTTTTGCATCGAGTTATATCGTGTCAAGGCAGTGTGTAATTAGTCAGTGTCGACCACGGGTGGAAGGCACGGGCATGTCCTAGGGGTACACGAGCATGTCTTAGGGGTACACGGGCGTGTCTAAAGCCTCATGGGCGTGTGACCCCTATTTTAAGGAAAAGTTTTTGATTGAGTTCTGAAAGTTTCCAGATATGTGTTGAAGGCCTCGTAGGCCTATGAGATGTAAGAGTTGTTTAAGAAAGAGAAGTCTTTAATTCGGAAGGAAATTTTATAGCCCATAAGTACATGATTTAGCAAGTTCAAGCATAGTAATGTCTCATATCCGGTCTTAGCCTCAGACTCGAGTAAGGGGTGTTACAAATTTACCCACTGAGGGTGTTTCAGTAATTATACATACTAAAGGTATTTCGGTAATTTACCCACTAAGGGTATTTCGGTACTTTCACAAATCAGGGTATTCTAAACAGAGATAACGATGCGAATGGGCCTAGGGCCCATTCTCGGCCCAAATGGGTCCACACGCTTGTGTGGCCCATTTAGCCCCAATCTAGCCACGGATATGAGATTCACATAGACCAGTTCACTATGTACTACACGATCATAAATTTATTTATATGGGCCCACGGGCCCATTGGGCCCACTTGGCCCAAGGTAGCCTAGACTCATGAGAACACTCATGAGGGCCTCAACTATCGCGTCGAAGCTCTCACACGTGTGCTCGCACACTCATGTGGCTCCCATCGTCGGGTGACCAGTATTTCGGCATTTTTCGCTCTATAGCTAGAGTAGGGCGAAATACACACCTGATAGGAATCTGGAGTTCAACCACGCTCCGAACACTCTTATACCCAATGCCAACGAAGGTATGCTTACTCTCCTCATAGATTGCTCTATTTAAAGCCAGCTTCTCACCTTCCCTCTTGCTAGCTTTCCGATGTGGGATCCCTCTTTCAGCAGAGTTTAATTCCAACATAAACTCTGGCCGTCCCAACTTAGCAAAATAAATATCCTTTTTGCTTGCGATGGGATTCGAACTCAGGCTCCCTGTAACTTAATCCACGTCGCTAGCCACTAGGCCTCAAGCTCCTCTTGTGTTTAAAATCATGCGCAACTAAATATAAGTCTATCGGCCAAAGTCTAAGTTCACTTAAAAATAAATCAAAATGAAATGCAAACGCCAAGACTTGAACCTTGGACCCCTTGCTACCTTGTGTGGCGTCATTCCCTTGTCTTTTATGTGGCGTCATTTGCCACTAGACCACAACCCTTTTTTGTGTCATTTTTCTCCACATTTTATTCCTAAAGCCTACTTATTAACTCCCAGGGTTTTAGTCACCTAAAACCAAAATTTTCCTAAAGCCCAAGTTTGATCTGGGACTTCATAGAAGCCCGCTACCCTTCCAAAATCACTCACCTAATAGGACCAACTTGCATTAGTGCCGTTCTCTTGTTCTACAAAATTTTAAACACTCCCCTGGTTAAGGCCCAATAAGCCCAATTCTACTAGGCCCAAATTCGGGTAGTTACAAATCTACTCCCCTTAAAGAAATTTCGTCCTCGAAATTTCCAACTATCTAATAGTCGCATAACATAGGTTACCCCACTACGCTTCTGTTGTGCACTCTCATCCCAACAACACTACAACACTTAATCTTGAAACCTCTTACACACAATCAACCATCTAACCACAGAAAAAAATAGATATTTATCACACATGCATACAATTTCTATATTCAAACATCACATCCAAACAAAATGCACACAAAATAAATACAAAATATACAGTTATTTCCAGCATATAACAAAGTTTAAGATCAAGAAACTTACGGATTTGGTGCCGGAGACTCGGTGTGCCATACTTCCAGTAACACCATCACTTTTTCTAAACCACAATTTAAACAAATTTGAAAATATTTTCAAACCCATTCCACAGTCGAGTTTTGCAACCGAGCTCTAATACCATAAAATGTAACACCCCAAACCCAGCCTAGACGTTATGACCGGATCTAGCATGTCACATAAAAGGGTTGTTTAAAAGCTATGCGTTCGTTAAAATCTTCGTATTCTTTTTGAAACTTCGAACTTTGTTGTTTGTGAAATTCAGATTTGCTTTAATTGTTTTCATGTAAAAAATGTTATAATTATTTTCGAAAACTTTGTTTGTTACTGAAGTTTAATTACGAAATTGCGGAAACGTGATATTTTGAAAGAAAAACGATTATTGTCGTTTTGAGAAAACCCAGAGTTTAATTATTAACAGTTTAAAAATAGCTGAAATGAAAGTTTAAAAGAAAAATAAAATCCAATGGCCTTATTACATAATATTAAACCCAAAAATTAAATAATCATAAATAAAGTAAAACTGAATTTACTAATTTACGTGAAAAGTACTCCGATGTATGGCCACCACCGAGTCCTCCGCAGCTTCAAATCCTCTAACGCTGGGGATTACCTGCAGGGTTAAGATAAAAAGGGGGTGAGTTACAAGAACTCAGTGTGTAATCCCCTAAACAGTTACTATCTGGGCCTTAGCCTTATAATCATGGTAACGTAATGATGAAATGCAGCCCAACCCAATCCATCCAATCACACCCTCGTACCAACCAATAGTCACCTGAGGGGATCAAGTCAACCCACCCCGCCAATCACACCAAAATTGTAGTCGAGCTGCTAATCACAGTGTTTGTGGCTGAGCCACCAGAGTTATAGTATGTGTATATATATATATATATATGGCATAGCCACTAGAATAGTATGTGACAGAGCCACCAGGCTACACTGCTCTTCAGTCATTATCCCGCCCCATGCAACATGATAACATGTATAAAAGTGTAATAAAAATCATACATACGATATTCAACCATGAACAAGGGTATAACAGTCATCTTTGCCCCTTTGGGGTGTTTCAGTAATTCTACCCATCAGGGGTATTTTGGTAATTTCGCAACCCAAGGGTATTTTGGTAATTTACCTACTAAGGGTATTTTGGTAATTTCACAACCTAGGGGTATTTCGATAATTTACCCTCCAAGGGTATTTTGGTAATTTACCCACTAAGGGTATTTCAGTAATTTTACCCACTAAGGGTATTTCAGTAATTTACCCACTGAGGGTATTTCAGTAATTTTACCCACTAAGGGTATTTCGATAATTTACCCACTGAGGGTATTTCAGTAATTTTACCCACTAAAGGTATTTCGATAATTTACCCACAAGGGTATTTTGGTACTTTCACAAATCAGGGGTATTCTAAACAGAGATAACAATGCGAATGGGCCTAGGGCCCATTCTCGGCCCAAATGGGTCTACTCACTCGTGTGGCCCATTTAACCCAAATCTAACCACAGATATGAGATTCACATAGACCAGTTCACTATGTACTACACGATCATACAATTTATTCATATGAGCCCACGGGCCTATTGGGCCCATTTGGCCCAAGGTAGCCTAGACACATGAGAACACTCATTAGGGCCTCAACTATCGCGTCGAAGCTCCCACACGTGCGCTCGCACGCTCGTGTGGCTACCATCACCATGTGACCGGCATTTCGGCATTTGCCGCTCTACAACTAGAGTAGGGCGAAATACACACCTGATAGGAATCTGGAGTTGATCCGCGCTCCGATCACTCTTGCTTACTCTCCTCATAGATTGCTCTATTTAAAGCTAGCTTCTCACCTTCCCTCTTGCTAGCTCTCCTATGTGGGATCCCTCCTTCAGCAGAGTTTAATTCCAACACAAACTCTGGCCGTCCCAACTTAGCAAAATAAATATCCTTTTTTGGTTGCGATAGGATTCGAACTCAGGCTCCCCTGTAACTTAATCCACGCCGCTAGCCACTAGGCTACAAGCTCCTCTTGTGTCTAAAATCATGTGCAACTAAATATAAGTCTATGGGCCAAAGTCTAAGACTATGGGCCAAAGTCTAAGTTCACTTAAAAATAAATCAAAATTAAATGCAAGCGCCAAGACTTGAACCATAGACCCCTTGTTTCCTGGTGTGGCGTCATTCCCTTGTCTCTAATGTGGCGTCATTTGCCCACGTTTTGTGTCATTTTTCTCCACGTTTTATTCTTAAAGCCTACTTACTAACTCCCAGGGTTTTATTCACCTAAAACCAAAATTTTCCTAAAGCCCAAGTTTGAACTCGATACTTCATAGAAGCTCGCTAACCTTCCAAAATCACTCACCTAATAGGACCAACTTACATTAGTTCCGTTCTCTTATTTTACAAAATTTTAAACACTCCCCTAGTTAAGGCCCAATAAGCCCAATTCTACTAGGCCCAAATTCAAGTCGTTACATAATCAAAAAGTGAGCACGAAAGAATGTATTCTCTAAAAGGCTCAAAATCTCACAAAAATTATGGGTTTTTTATATCAACCTTGTAAATTTCAAACTTCAAGGTAATAATTAGATTCAGGTAGACAACCTTACAAAATTTTAATTTTTGAAAATAGACTCATCATGCTTGATTCTCTAGTCTCCTATAGTTTAAATCATCACTGCATAATTATCAATGACTTAATCCGAAATATATCAATGAAAATCATGGATCACAAGAAATTTCACTCTAATTAGTAATATGAGAAAATTACTTAAAGGCAAGACATAATTCAAGGCATAATTCAGGGATTTGAGAATAATGTAGAAAGTTAGGCATTTTCTCGAAATAAATATTCACTCCCCACACTTAAGATGTACATTGCCCTCAATGTACAAAGATATATATGAAATTTAAGAGATAATGAGAGGTGAAACTTCCTGAATTTGGATGGCTTCCTTGAGTTGGGAGTGTCGTGGTGTGGTAGCCGCCGACAATCTCTACGCTAGGTGAAGAAATTGGGAAGCTCGTGAAGAATTAGCTAGGAAATAATAATAATAATTCAAAATATAATAAATATATATTTAAAGACAAGAAAGATAAAGAGAAAGAAAGTAGAAAGTAAAATAAAATTAAAAGAAAATATTAACGGACCGGAGAGTCCTTATTGTTAGATGGTTAGCGAGGTGGGTGTGATTTCTAAGGCTGTAGTGTGTGATTCCCAAGCAGCCTTTAGAACCTAAATCAAAGAAAATGAAATAAGATAGATTAAACTAAGTAAAAGAAAAATAAAGAAAAGGGAAATAAAGGAGAAGGGAAAATAAAATGAAAAGTTAAATGGACTCAAAGGTCCTTTTCCTGTCGAGTTAATGAAGCGGCCGGCATGAACTTATGTATATCGGTCTCGTAGAGGGAGACCGTGCTAGGATCCTTCTGCTTCTTCGACATGGATATGGTTAGATCTAAAGTTAGGGGGAATGAAAAAAAATAAGAATGAAAAAGAAGGGGAATGTAAGGAGTGTGGAAGAAGAAGAATGGGGAGTAGGTGAGAAAGGGAGAGGGGCGATTTTAAATAGAAATTTAGGTCTGGTACATCCCCACGCCCGTGTACCATAGGCGTGTCGAGTCACACGGTTGTGTTGCACGGCCGTGTTGTAGTTGCTCGTTTCTCCTATGCCCATGTACAGGTCACAACGCCTGTGTTTCTAAAATAGTGTCAACCACGGCCACATCACACGGCCGTGGTGTTTAGTTGGGGCCCATGGCTTGAAGGTATTTTTTGTCCTGTTTTGTACTATCTCTGCCATGTCAGTACGAAAATCCATAGTATCCACACGGCCACGGCCACGGCCGTGTGCAAGGCTGTGTAGTATGGAAATCTGCACTTGGTTGTGCTAAAAAGGAGAAATTAAAGAAACAATAAAAATAGTGTAAAAATTAATGGCGCTAGTGCTCGGGTTGCCTCCCGAGAAGCGCTTCGTTTATAGTCTTAAGCTAAATTTTCCTCTCATTCGCACATTCATGGTGGTTTTAGGAGTTGAAAGTCCTTCCTCATGCTATCAGTCCTATTATCAGTATGTAATTCGAGTCGAGTAGTGTTTACTTTAAAAGTACCAAATGTAGGATTACTTACCTTGACTGTTCCGTATGGGAAAATATTGAGTACCCTAAAAGTGATTTCTTCGTTTGTATTAGGGTTACGAGGAGGTATGCGAGGGTCTGCCTTACCTAAGAATACCTGATCTCCGATCTTAAACTTGTTTGTCCCACAAAATGGCGTTGGTTCTGCTTTGTGTGTCCTCTATTTCTCCTTAATGCGTGGCTTCCACTTGTCTAGTTCATTGATCTGAAGCCGTCATTCCTCGTGAGTTATTTCTTTGTTGTTATAAGGTCTAGGATCTGGCTCAGTTGTGTAATTCTGTGGTGCTTCCTGAAAAGAAGGTTTAACTGAATGGTCATTAATAAAATTAATTTTCTCACCTTGATTACTCAATGTCCTAGCCGAGTCAAGAGCCTGGAGACTGGTTGATTCGTCACCTACACAAAGTATGAGTTCACCAAGACTCGACATCAATTTCATCTGGCGCTTGCTAAAAGGGTCTTCCTAAAATTAAGGGGATACTATTGTCCTCATCCATGTCTAAAACAACGAAGTCTACTGGGAATACAAATTTATCAATTTTTACAAGTACATCTTAAATTATACCCCTAGGAATTCTAACAGTTTTATCAGCTAATTGAATGCTCATCCTAGTTTGTTTGGGTTTCCCTAGACCTAGTTGTTTAAACATTTTATAAGGCATAACGTTTATGCTTGCCCCTAAATCAGCTAAAGCATTATCAACAGATAAACTACCAATTAAACATGGAATTGTAAAACTCCCTGGATCTTTTAATTTTCGTGGTAGCTCATTTTGCAACATTGTTGAGCACACTGCGTTTAGTTCCACATGCGATTCCTCATCTAACTTCCACTTGTTTGTCAAAAGCTCTTTTAAAATTTTCCTTGAATCTGGCATCTAGAAAGAGCTTCAAGAAACGGTAAGTTAATATGTATTTCTTTAAGAGTTTAAAAAATTTACCAAATTGTTCGTCTGTGTTGTTCTTCTTCATCGCATCAGGATAGGGTATACGAGGTTGGTACTCTTTAATTACCGATTTTGGCTTCTCATGACTTATCTTGACCTTACCTTTCTCTACCAAATTCTCTTGGCTTAATTTAGGCTCATCTAACCCTACACTATCCTAAGCTGTTATGGCTTGAAGTTGCTCCTTTGGGTTAGTCTCAATGTTTCTTGGCAAGCTTCCTTGTGGTCGTTCAGAGATCAGCTTAGCAAGTTTCCCTAATTCGTTCTCGATCTCTTGAATCGATGCTTATTGATTTTTAAGTGTTGTTTCGGTGTTTTGGAAACGTGTTTCTGACACAGCTATGAATTTTGTCAGCATCTCCTCAAGGTTCGGCTTCTTTTCCTGTGGGTAGGGCTGTTGTTGGAAGTTTGGAGGGGGTTGTTGCCTCTGATTTCCTTGACCACCCATGAGCAATTGGGATGGTTCCTCCAACATGGATTATAAGTGTTACTATAAGGGTTATTTTGAGATTTAAAATTGTTATCCATATAGTGAACTTGCTCGTTCTCAGCACTCGAGTTGTAAGGTGGATATTCTGTATTGCTCATCCCTCCTCCATTCGTATCACACTACATAACTGGATGTACCTACAAAGAATCACATAAACCATCAATATTTTTATATAAAAATTCTACCTGGTTTGATAGCATGGTTACTATGTCGAGGTTGAAAACACTGGCTGCTTTTGTTGGCTTTGTCCTTGTGGCCTACCACTGATAGTTATTCAATGACATCTCTTCAATGAATTCGTAGGCAGCCTCAGGTGTTTTGTTGTTCAATGTTCCGCTGGCAGCTGAATCAATCAATTGCCTAGTTGAAGGGTTCACACCGTTGTAAAAATTTTGGACCTGTAACCACAAGGGTAATCAATGGTGTGGAGACCTTCTCAATAGATCTTTGTATCTCTCCTATGCATCGTAAAGTGTTTCTAAATCCATCTGCACAAAAGAAGAGATATCATTCCTTAACTTGGCCATTTTAGCTGGCAGAAAATATTTTAACAAAAACTTTTCGATCATTTGTTCCCATGTAGTGATCGACCCTAGTAGAATTGAATTCAACCACTGTTTAGCTTTATTCCTCAAAGAAAAGGGAAATAACCGAAGATGAATGGCATCATCAGAAATGCCATTTATTTTGAAAGTATCACAAAATTCTAGGAAATTCGCCAAGTGATTGTTTGGATCTTCATCCTGCAAACCATCAAACTGAACAAATTGTTGTATCATCTGAATAATGTTAGGTTTCAGTTCAAAATTATTTGCACCAATAGCAAGCCTAACAATACTTGACTCAGTTCCTGTTAAATTAGGTTTAGCAAAATCATACATAGTTTGAAGAGCATGATTTTTGGCCATCTCTGGAGGTGGCGGATTATTCTCAGCCATCTTTTCGGTGGTATTGGTTTCGACTTCTTGCTCTTCTTCTATGTAATTTAGGCTTTGCCTTATTTCTCTACGATTTCGGTGAACAGTACCTTCAATATCACTATCGTAAATTAAGGGTCCTTTCGGGTTCCTTCTAGTCATAAACTAGAGGTACCTGCTGCGAACAAATAAAAGAAGGAAAATTAGCAAAGTTAAAAGCAAAATCAAAAACAAACGTAAATTGCAAAAATTAAAAATGGCTAAAGTAATAAGATTGAGCATTCTTAATATTTTAGTTCCCCGACAACGGCGCCATAAACTTGATCGTGTGTCAGACTCTAAAAAATTTGTAAAAAGAATGATCTAGCCTAGAACTATGACAACGATTGAGGCAAGTGCACCTATCGAACAGTAGTATAGCTTAGTGGCAAGACCGAATTGTCGAACCCAAAGGAACTAAAAGTACTAATACTAAATTTCTTTTTATTATTTAGCCTAAAATAAAAGTGAATTATTAATTAATCTAAAATTAACTAACTATTAAGCTAACGATGCAAAGACAAAGAGAATGAATTGGGGAAATAAATGTGGGAAAAACCAATTGATTAAGACAATAACCGAGGAAGAATCCACCTAGACTTCACTTGTTATCTAACTCTGAACCAGACGATTTATTCACTTGACTTTGTCCGTAGGATTCCCTAATGTATATTAATACCTCTCTCGAGGCTACTAACGTCTAACCCTAGGTTGATTAATTCAAATCTCTTTCTAATTAAAATCCCTAGTATTGCATTAACTCGATCGATGGACTCCGATATTAGGTTTGACCCTAATCCGGTAGATTTCGTCATCCTATCTCTAGGGTTGCGATTAACTCCGCTTAACTATGCTAGATCTACTCTTAGACAGGGTCTATTCCTCCTCTGCCTAAGCACATCAATACTTGAATCAATATCCTGGAATATTAAAACAAGAATTAAGAACACATAGTTAAGAACAAATCAAGTATTTATCATATAGTTTAGAAAACAATAACAAGATTCGTCTTAGGTTTCATCCCTCTTAGGTATTTGAGGGGTTTAGTTCATAAAAATAAAAGAATACATCTCAGAAGAAAATATAAAACAAAACACAAGAAAAACCCTAAAATCCCCTGAAGGAAATTGAAGGGAAGATCTTCCGTCTTGAGTATAACTCCGACTTCTTGAGATGAATCAACTCACTTTCTTCGAGTAAATCCCACAATTCTAGCCTCTCTGGCTCGGCTCTTCGACCTCCCTCGAGCCTCCCTGAAGGTTGACCTCTAGGGTGTTTATATAGGCTTTTGGAATGGATTTCTTCGCCTCTAAGTATCCTAATCCGAATGAAACTCTTCTTTGTCACGTCAGGGACATGCCCATGGCATACGCCCGTGTGAATCATGGCCAGGCCGTGTTCGGGTCTGTTAAGGAGGCATGGCCGTGTGGTCTTGGGCCTAGGCCATGTTGATTTCGTGATTTGGCCCATTTACTCCATTTTAGGCCCGTTTCTTGTTCTTTTCATCCTCCGGTACTTTCCTAAGTATAAAAAATAAAATTAAAGGATTAAAAGCACCAAATTCCACAATTCAAGGCTTAAATCATCCAAAAGTATGCTAAATGTGGGATTAAAATATGTTCATATTACGGTTTATCAGAAATACTTGTGGGTAAAACCAATTGATTAAGACAATACCCGAAGAAGAATCCACCTAGACTTCACATGTTATTTAACTCTGAACCAGACGATTTATTCACTTCACTTGATCCGTAGGATTCCCTAATTTATATTAATACCTCTCTCGAGGCTACTAACGTTTAACCCTAAGTTGATTAATTGAAATCTCTTTCTAATTAAAACCCTTAGGATTTCATTAACTCGATCTATGGACTCCCATATTAGGTTTGACCCTAATCCGGTAGATTTTCGTCATCCTATCTCTAGGGTTGCGATCAACTCCACTTAATTATGCTAGATCTACTCTTAGATAGGGCCTATTACTCGTCTGCCTAAGCACATCAATACTTGAATCAATATCCTAAAATATCAAAGCAAGAATTAAGAACACATAATTAAGAACAAATCATGTATTTATTATATAGTTCAAAAAACAATAACATGATCCGTCTTAGGTTTCATCCTCCTCAGGTATTTGAGGGTTTAGTTCATAATGATAAAAGAATACATCTCGGAAGAAAATATAAAATAAAACATAAGAAAAACCCCAAAAACCCCCTGAAGGAAATTGAAGGGAAGATCCTCTGTCTTGAGTATGATTCCGGCTTCTTGAGATGAATCAACTAGCTTTCTTCGAGTAAATCCCACAATTTTGGCCTCTCTAGCACGGCTCTTCGGCCTAATTGGACGCCCCCTCTTAGGTCATTCTTAGGGTGTTTATATAGTCTTTTTGGAATGTCTTTCTTCACCCCTAAGTATCCTAATCCGAGTGAAATTAAAATAGGTCGCGGCAGGGACACGCTAGTGTGAATCATATCCAAGACCTAGTTGGGTCTGTTAAGGAGGCACGACCGTGTGGCGTATGCCCAGGCCGTGTGCATTTCATATTTTGGCCCATTTTCTCTGTTTTAGGCTCGTTTCTCATTTTCATCCTCTGGTGCTCTCCTAAGTATAAAACATGAAATTAAAGGATTAGGAGCACCAAATTCCACAATTCAAGGCTTAAATCATCCAAAAGTATGCTAAATGTGGGATTAAAATATGTATATATTACGGTTTATCAAGAACTTACTATCTTATTTTATGTTATGTGTGATCTTGCATTTGACTCCATAAATATATGTATAAAAAAAATTAGAACATCAGTGAATTTAGCATAAATGGTTAGTATGGATTGAATTGAAATGTTATGTGCCATTTGGTTATAGTGAAATAGTACAAGGCAGGTAATTGAAACATGCGACCATATACAAGGTACAATATAAAATATGGATAATTACAAGGATGGTATTGGAATATGCGAAATTGATGCCTGTGTGAACTTAGTAAAAGGTTAGGATACGATTGGCATGCCAATAGGGTCTTGTACATGTTGTATGGGTATTTTCACATGTTTTAATGGGATACGAAACTCATAAGGGTTCTTGGGTATTGTGTGACATAGATTTAGCTCGGATGAGTAACCTGATGTTCTATGATATAGGTTTAGCTCGGATGGGTAACCTGGCACATATATATATTCAGCATGGATGAGAAACTTGGTGTGGTGTAGTTTACCTGTGTATCGGGCAAAATAATATAAATAAAAAAGCAAAAGTTGAAAAGAGGATAAAATGGAATTATAATCAAATTGAATTGTCATTGAATAGATTTGATTGTATTTTATACATTTATATAATTGATGGTGGAGAGAAGTGATTGTAATGAATCATGTATTCATTGTCACACTAATTTCTTTTAAGTCTAGAAATTAATGAATAATTAAGGGTTTAAATTGAAAGAAGCCATAAGTTGGCAGCCTTTATTTTAAAATAAAAAAAACTTAATGCCCAAATTGGACATGGTTGAGAATCAATTTTGGTTTGCTTGGATTGGAACTAATTGGTTCCTTAGTGGGAGACAAAATGATTGTCAATGGGTGGTTGTTATATAGTTGAAGATCATGCGTGAAGGGCTATAAATAGTTGGGGAATGACTTCATAGGGAGGACTCATCTCCATTTTAATTCACTTTCCTCTATTCTTCATCTTCTTCTCTGGTTTCTCTGAGGAAGAGATGGTTATGGAAAACTTTGCATGGAGCAGTGATTGTGAGGATTTAGTCGAAAAAGTAGAAAATCTAGGGAGCTGGTAAGATTCTAAGTCTTTTGATGTACGTAAGATTTAGAAAATAAAGTTAATGGTTTTCAGAACCATTTTACGGGATTATGCATGTTTCTTGAAAACTGAGTTTTAAGCTGAGAATATTGAGTTTAACTCATGATTTTGGGTTGTCATGCTGATGGTGGTCTGAAAGCTTTAATATTTATATAATGAATGATTAAGCCTAGAAACTAACTATCACCATGATTGAGGCAAGCGTACTTATCGAACAGTAGTATAGGTTAGTGGCAAGACCAGAATGTCAAACCCAAGGGAACCAAAAATACTAGTACTAACTTTCTTTTTTATTATCTAGCCTAAAATAAAGAGGATTGATGTTTATTTAACTAATTACTAAAATAAGGATGCTAAGACACAGAGAATGAATTGGAGAAAATACTTTTGAGAAAACCAATTGATTAAGACAATACCCGAGGAAGAATCCACCTAGACTTCATGTAACATCCTGAAAAGGGCCTATGCATTTTCGGTTTAATTGTACGAAATGACATGTCTTATGTGTTATGAATATATTTTGAACATTTTTGGAAACCTGGAAATGTATGGAAATGTTAGGAAAGTGAACATTTTTGGAAACTAAGAAATGTAAGGAAATGATTTAGAAATGATTCAAAAGAGAAAAGTGAACATTTTTGGAAACTTGGAAATGTAAGGAAATGTCAAGTTTAAAGAGGGAAACGAAAATTTTTGGAAACTTGGAAATGTAAGGAAATGTCATAGAAATGTTAAGGTTTAAAGTTTAAAAAGGGGAAACTAA
Organism: Gossypium bickii; assembly: GCA_025503065.1. Taxonomy (NCBI): domain Eukaryota; kingdom Viridiplantae; phylum Streptophyta; class Magnoliopsida; order Malvales; family Malvaceae; genus Gossypium; species Gossypium bickii. The sequence continues at coordinate 104,996,227 of CP106715.1, forward strand.
GGCAAGGTGGTCTTAAGAGAAAATGTATGTGAGATATGACATACAAATAGCCTTGGTAAAATGGCTACAAGGCACCACTTAGGGCCCCGAAGTGACGCCACCAAAGATGTGAGGAAGGGCCAAGGATCGAGTCACATGGGAAGCAAAATAAAGTTTTATTTTTGCTTCCGGAAGCAGAAGAAGTGGGCTCACACTAAGGAACCCAAGGGAGGAGTTTAAATTCTCTTAAAATTTCTGGCTAATAGGTGGATAAATGATGATTTATCATAAATTATTTTTCAAGGAGATAATAAGGGATTATTCTTTAATTTTAAAACTAAGGGATAATGATAAGGAAGAGTGATGGCCAAGTAAGGGAGTCTTGGCCTAGTAATTTCGACACAAGGAGGAGAACTAAGGCCATTCATTCATTCTCCTTCTCTATATTCTATGCCGAATTTACCTAGCAAAAATCCTCTCTTCTCTGCTATTTTTTCCAAAAGCCGAAAGCAGGTTCTCTTAGCCTTAGCCGATTATTCCATTAAGTCCAAAAGCCAAAATCCTTGACAACTATTCAGTCTTCATAGCCGAATCTTTAAAGGGCTTCAAACAAAGGTGCTGTCGATTACAAAGGTTAAGGGTAAGATTAGTAGTTATCGATTTTCATTCCTTTTCTTTTAACCGAAATCAAGGGACTAATTCCCCTTAATGTCTTTGGCCAAAATCATGAAGGTTCTTTCGGGAATTAGTGGTTGTCAAATACAAGAGGAGATCTGTCGGGACTTTCAAAGATCCAAGGTGAGTCAATCGATCTAAGGTTATTTCTTATGTTTAAGTGATTGAAAATCAAATCTAATGTATATAAGTCTATAGGGATTTCGACAGAGGTATACAGGGATTCCGGGATTTGAGAATTTCAAGGTAAGTCAATATGTACATTCGGCCAAAGCCTTAATTGTTGATTAAAATCTATTCCTTATTTTTGCAAAGGCCGAAACTAATTTGTTGAAGTGATTTAATGCTTGGCCGAATACAAAAAGGAATAAAGCAAAGATTTCGGGATCTGTTCGTGACCCAATCGGCAACAAGGTAGGTTTTAAGTGTACTAATCCTAATAGGATTTGGATTTATGGCCGAATGGCTTTTTATTAAATTTTTAAGTTTGGCCGAATGTAGGGATTTAAGATCTAAGGCATTAGATCAAGCTTTTCGGGATTTAAGTGAACCGCTAAGTTAAACAGGTGTGTACCTCACACTACTTCTTAATATATTTATGGCAATATTTAATCTATATGTGATTATAAGTATGTATAAGAATGTGAATATGGCTAAGGTACCATATTGTGGTACAAATGTTCCCAGGTACGTTTCCTACTCCTACTAGGATTATGAAATATGTTATTTTTTTTAACATGTGAAAAGTTATAAGAATGTGAAAATTGGCATATTAATGCATAATATATGATTTAGGGCATATGGGTTGTTTAAAAGGGGAAGTGAACGTGGTGACCTAAGACCACGATAATCTGAATGGGGTGACCTAAGACCACTATATCTGAACGTGATGACCTAAGACCACGATAATCTGAATGTGGTGACCTAAGACCACGATATCTGAGTGTGGTGACCTAAGACCACGAATACTCATAAGGGGCGATGAGCACGCCGATCGCAAATGATCGCTTCGATGGTGTGTAGCGGATGGAGGGTTGACTTAGTAGTCCCCACGGTGTGCAGGTTGGTACGGGGATGTGTAGCGGATGGCTTTTAGGTTTGGGTTCGGGATTGCATCATTATTTTGATCTGTTATAAGAATTGTTATGTGATATGATTATGTATGCCTAAGTTGTTAAGATTTAGTGTTGTAGTACACATTGAGTCCGTTGACTCACCCCGTTGTGGGAACATTTTTCAGGTGATGATCAGTAATGGACCTGGCCTGGTGGAGAGCTCGATGGTGGCCATGCCCGGCCAGAAAAATTATTATGTGGACTCTTTATTTTTCTAAGTACTTTAAATTTCATTTTGGGTTTTTATTTGATGTAATAAGGCCATAGTGAACTATGTTATTTTCTGTTTTATTTACTATGTTACGAACTTTTATTTATTAGAGATTAAGTCAATTTAATTTAAAATAAACTTTAATTATCTTGGCACTTGAAATTAAATGGGTTTCAATATAAAATAAATTTGTTTTCAACTCGAGCCCAACCCACAAACAAACTTTCTTCAAAACACACAGTTTTCCAAAGTAATAAAAGAAGTTTTAACCGGTTTACTTCGAGGAACATACCAGATCCAGTCCAGCCTCGTGGGCCGGGTATGGGGTGTTTCACTTCACTTGTTATTTAACTCTGAACCAGATGATTTATTCACTTGACTTGATCCGTAAGATTCCCTAATTTATATTAATACCTCTTTCGAGGCTACTAACGTCTAACCCTAGGTTGATTAATTAAAATCTCTTTCTCATTAAAACCCCTAGTGTTGCATTAATTCGATCTATGGACTCCCATATTAGGTTTGACCCTAATCCGACAGATTTCTGTCGTCCTATTTCTAGGAGTGTGATCAACTCCGCTTAACTATGCTTGATCTATTCTTAAATAGAGACTTTTTCTCCTCTGAATAAGCACATCAATACTTGAATCAATATCCTAAAATATTAAAGCAAGATTTAAGAACACATAATTAAGAACAAATCAAGTATTTACCATACAGTTCAGAAAACAATAACAAGATCCGTCTTAGGTTTCATCGCCCTCAGGTATTTGAGGGGTTTAGTTCATAATTATAAAAGAATACATCTCAGAAGAAAATAAATAGCAAAACATAAAGAAAACCTTAAAACCCCCTGAAGGAAATTGAAGGGGAGATCCTCAGTCTTGAGCGTGGTTCCTACTTTTGAGATGGATCAACTGGCTTTCTTGGAGTAATCCCCTGTATTCAGCCTTCTCTGGCTTTGCTCCTGTCAAATGAACCCTGACAGAGGCCTTTTGTCGAACTTCTGTCGACCTCTTTCTAACTCCCCTTTTAGGTTGCCCTCTAAGGTGTTTATATAGGCTTTTGGGATGCCTTACTTAGCCTCTAAGTATCCTTTTCTGAGTGGAATTAAAACAGGTCACAGCAGGGACACGCCGGTGTGGCATGCCCTTGAGAATCAAGCCTTGGGCCGTGTTCGAGTCTGCTAAAGTGGCACAGTTGTGTGGCGAACTCCAAGCCGTGTGGATTTCTTACTTTGGCCCTTTTTCTCTATTTTTGGCCCGTTTCTTGTTCTTTTCATCCTCCTATGCTCTCCTAAGTATAAAACATGAAATGAAGAATTAGGAGCATCAAATTCCACAATTCAAGGGATAAATCATCCAAAAGTATTCCAAATGTGGGATTAAAATATGTATATATTATGGTTTATCAAATACCCCCACACTTCAGCATTTGCTTGTCCTCAAGCAAAATTCTCAACTCACAATTAGAAATAAATTCCCTTGATTCATAATTCTCATCAACAATGTCTTATAATAATTCAAAGATAATTAATGCATGGATAATTTAACTCAAAGAGTCCTAAAGATTCAAACAGTCTAAGTCACAAATTTTTGTAGCACGAAAACATAGGTGTTTCCCCTTATCTAAATAATCACCTTTGATTCAAAACTAACAAGGATTGACATACCCACTAAGAATTCACTCAAATCACTCAAAGTGTTTAAAGTTCAAGAAAAGCACTCATAAGTCAAACATGAAAAGTTAATCGCATAGGCTTGCATGAAAATCAAATCTCCACCACTAGAAAATGAGATGATACACAAATCAAAAGGTCTTTCAAAAGGTTGTAACGGGGCTTAGGTTAAAGGTGTGGATAGAGGCTAAATTAGAGGGTTAGAATCGAGATTGAATTAACAATTTACCTAATTAGAAAAATGAACTAATCCTGAATAATTACATCAACTGAAAACTTGTAACACTAGTAACACGAGCTTCTTCTCAGAATGTGGAATTAATTGCTTAAGCTCAAACAACATAGAACTAATAATGAATAACTTTCCAATGTTTTTTTTTAAAGAACAAGTATTTAGAATAATAAGAAAGAACTTTAACACCTGAAATATAGAACATAGTTAGGCAACTGCTCAAAATCAAATCTCGACAAAAAGGGGGTTAAGAAAATGGGACGAACAAGTTATAAACGGGGTTTTGGGTTAATATTAGTGGTAAATCAAGAAACGGTTGATTAGGCTCAAAAAGGGGTTGATTAGGGGTTAATTACGAAGGTAGGCTTTTTATGGAGTAAGTGGGTTAAATCCTAAGTGCCTTTGTCATCTCTGTATATCAAATCAAAGGTATGGTCTTGAATGTATGATCAAAGCAAGTTCTAGAATAATAAATCAATATCGACACACTCATAATCAAAAAAATGAGCAAGAAAAATATATGCTCTAAAAGGCTCAAAGTCTCACAAAAGCTATGGTTTTTGATGTTAACCTTGCAAATTTCAAACTTCAAATTGATATTTAAATTTAGGTCAACAACCTATCAAATTTTGAAAATAGATTTATCATGCTTGATTCTCTAATGTCTTATAGTTTAAATCATCAATGCACAATTATCTATAACTTAATCCAAGACTTATCAATGAAAATCATAAGTCAATAGAAGTTTCATTCTAATAGTAAAATGAGGAAATTGCTTAAGAACAAGGCATAATTTCGGGATTTTCAAATAAAACTATAGTTAACCCCCCCACACTTAAGATGTACATTGTCCTCAATGTAAAAAGATAGATAAAATGACGATATAGTGAGAAAATCAAAAGATAGGGAGAGAAGTGAAACTTCTTAAAGTTTGGATGGAGTCGAAGAAAAGAAACGAGGGAAATTCGGGCTGAGTTAGAGGATGATGCTCCGGTGGTGTGGTCGTTTGCTAACATTCCATTGAACCTAAATTCAGAAAATCAGAATATAATCATATAAATTAAAGATAAGAGAGATTAAAGAAAAGAATGAAAAGAAAAAGAAAAACTAAATGGACTCAAAAGTCCCCACGCCCGTGTGTCATGGGCGTGTTAGGTCACACGGCTGTATCGCATGACCGTGTTGGGCTTTGTTTATTTCTCCTACACCCGTGTAGTGATCACCACACTCATGTTGATAAATCAGTGTCAACCACGGCTGTATAGCATGGCCGTGCCATTTTGTCGCCGCTTGTTTTCTTCCTTGGTTCGTACGATCTCTGCCACGCCGGTGTGTAAATCTGTGGTGTCCACACGGCCCCTGCCACGTCCGTGTGCAAGGCTGTCTGGTAGGAAACCTGCGCTTCGTTAATTTGGTTAGTTTGTAGTTAGGTGCTAAAAGTAAAAATAAAAATAAAATTATGAAAATTAATGGGGTTAGTGTTCCGGTTGTCTCCCGAGAAGCGCTTGTTTAAAGTCTTAAGCTAGACTTACCTCTCATTCACGTGTTCATGGTGGTTTGAGGAGTTGAAACTCCTTTCCCCTGCCATCAGTCTTATGATTCTTATATAGTTCGAGTCGAGTAGTGTTTACCTTAAAAGTGCCAAACTTGGGATTAGTTATCTCGACTGTTCCATATGGGAAGATATTCAGCACTTTAAAAGGGATTTCTTCGTTTGTATCAAGGTCTGAAGTGGCGATCCAAGGGTCTATTTTATTCAACAATACCTGATCTCTTATCTTAAATTTGTTTGGCTCATCCTTAAGTTTGACATGGTTTTGCTTTGGTTCTGCTTCTTGTGTTCCTAATTTCTCCTTGAAATGTGTTTTCCATTCGTCTAGTTCATCGATCTGAAGCCTTCGTTCCTCATGAGTTCCTTCCTTCTTGGCATGAGGTCTAGGATCTGGCTCAGTTGTGTAGTTCTGTGGTGCTTCCTGAAAATAAAGGCTTAACCAAATGGTTATTAATAGAATTTATATTCTCACCTTTATTACTTGATGTCCTAGCCGAGTCAAGAGCTTAAAGAGTGACCATTTCTTCACCTACACGAAGTATGAGTTCTCCTGTACCAACATCAATTTTAGTTCTAGCAGTTGCTATAAAGGGTTTACCTAAAATTAAAGGGATATTATTGCCCTCATCCATGTCTAAAACGACAAAGTCTACTGGGAATACGAATTTATCAATTTTTACTAGAACATCTTCGATTATACCCCTAGGAATTCTAATAGTTTTATCAGCTAATTGAATGCTCATCCTAGTTTGTTTGAGTTTCCCTAGACCTAACTATTTAAACATTTATAAGGCATAACATTTATGCTTGCCCCTAAATCAGCTAAAGCATTATCAACAGATAAACTACCAATTAAGCATGGAATTGTAAAACTCCCTGGATCTTTTAATTTTCTTGGTAGTTTATTTTGCAGAATTTCTGAGCACACTGCATTTAGCTCTACATGCAACTTCTCTTCTAACTTCTGTTTGTTTGTTAAAAGCTCTTTTAAAAATTTCCTTGAATCTGGCATCTATGAAAGAGCTTCGAGAAATGGTAAGTTAATATTTAATTTCTTTAGGAGTTTAAGGAATTTACCTGTGTGGTCTTTCTTCATCGCATTGGGGTATGGCACACGAGGTTGGTACTCTTTAATTACTGGTTTTGGCTTATCATGACTTACTTCAACCTTACCTTCCTCTACCACATTCTCTTGCCTCAATTTTGTTTCATCTAACCCTTCACTATCATGAGTGGTTATGGCTTGAAGTTGCTCCTTTGGGTTAGTTTCAGTGTTACTTGACAAGCTACCTTATAGTCGTTCTGAGATCAGTTTAGCAAGCTGTTCTAATTGGTTCTTGATCCCTTGAATCGATGCTTGTTGATTTTTAAGTGTTGTTTCGTTGTTTTGGAAATGAGTTTCTGACACCGCGATGAATTTTGATAGCATCTCCTCAAGCTTCGATTTCTTTTCTTGTAGGTAGGGTTACTATTGAAAGCCTGGGAGGGGTTGTTGTCTCTGATTTCCTTGGCCACCCCATGAGAAGTTGGGGTGGTTCCTCCAACCTGGATTATAAGTATTACTATACGGGTTATTTTGAGGTCTATAATTATTACCCATATAGTGAACTTGTTCGTTTTCAGCGCTCAGGGGTCTTGTTATTTAGGGTTCCATCGGCGGCTGCATCAATAAGCTGCCTAGTTGAAGGGTTCACACCGTTATAGAAAGTTTGAACCTGTAGCCACAAGGGTAACCCATGGTGAGGGCACCTCCTTAGTAGATCCTTGTATCTCTCCCATGTATCATAAAGTGTTTCTAAATCCATCTGCAGAAAAGAAGAGATATCATTCCTCAACTTTATCATTTTGGCCGGTGGAAAATATTTAAGTAGAAACTTCTCAGTCATTTGATCCCATGTAGTGATTGATCCTCGTGGTAACGAGTTCAACCATTGTTTATCTTTGTTCCTCAATGAAAAGGGGAACAACCGAAGGCGAATGGCATCATCAGAAACGCCATTGATTTTGAAAGTATCGCATAATTCTAGGAAATTTGCTAAGTGATTGTTTGGATCCTCATCCTGCAAACCATCAAACTGAACAAATTGTTGAATCATCGGTATAGTATTAGGTTTCAGTTCAAAATTATATGCGGCAATAGCAGGTCTAACAACACTTGACTCAGTTCCTGTAAAATTAGGTTTAGCATAATCATACATAGTACGAGGAGTAGGATTTTGATTCACCGGATTTGCGGCAACCACAGGAGGTAGCGGGTTATTATCAGCCATCTCTTCGGTAGTATTGGTTTTTTCCTCTTGCTCTTCTTAGGATTTTGATTCACCGGATTTGCGGTAACCACAGGAGGTAGCGGATTATTATCAGCCATCTCTTCGGTAGTATTGGTTTTTTTCCTCTTGCTCTTCTTCTATGTATTGTAGGCTTCGCCATATTTCTCTGCGGTTTCTGCGAATGGTACCTTCTATATCACTGTCAAAAATCAAGGGTCCTGACGGGTTCCTTCTAGTCATAAACTAGAAAAACCTATCAGAAGCAAAATAAAAGAGAAATCAGAAAACTAACAATAAAAATTAGAAATAAATAAATAAATAAAAGAAAAATGGCTAAAGTAATAAAAACTGAGCGTTCCTAATATTTCAGTTCCCCGGCAACGGTGCCAAAAACTTGATGGTGGTCTGAAAGCTTTAATATTTATATAATGAATGATCGATCCTAGAAACTAACTATCTGTAACAGCCCGATTTTAACCCTGATCGGAACGGTGGTTTCGGGACCATGAATCCGAGTCAAAAAAAAATTTAATATTACTTTCTATGCTTAATATGTGTGATTTGATGTTAGTGAAAATTTCGTATTAAAATTTGATCGTTTTGGTGCTTAATTGTGAAAAAGGGTTTAATTGCATAAAATGAAAAATTGGTGGTAGAATGTGTTAGTACTAAATTGGAGATGGCTTTTTAGATTGAGGTATTAAAAGTGTAAATTTGCCAAAAGATTAAGCCTAGTGGCCGGCCATCATTTGCATGTAATAGTAACATAATTATTTATTATTATATTACATGTCACTAGGTAATAAAAAAAAAGTGATAAATGAATTAATAATAAAAGAAAAGCAAGTGTGTTCATCTTTCTTTCTAGTGACCAAAAATAAGAAAAACAAAAGAGGAATCATCATCATCTTCTCCTTTTATCACCAAAACAAAAAGAAGAAGAGAGGGGTTTGAGCTCTCAAAATATTCGGTCCTTGCATGTTCTCATAAGGTGAGTAAATGAACTTGGTTTTTGTTAATCTTAGCATTTTTGAGGTTGTTGCCATGAAATCTATCTAGCCATAACCGAAATTTTGAAATTGGTTATAAAAATTGAATGTTGCCATGGATAAAATTTGATGTTTGGATAGTTAATAATAGAATAGAATATTAGCATGCTAGATTAACAAGATTTTTCTTTGGATTTCTATTTGAAACTTGGTGTAGGGATTATTTTGTAAAAAGAAAATTTTTGAAAGGGTTAAATAGCAAAATAATTGAAGAAATGAGTTGATAGAAGAGTAATGAATATTCGGCCCTTGTTGGATATGGTTAAATTCTTAATATTTTGTGTTTTGGGCTATATGGACTAAATTGTTAATAATGTGAATATTGGGGGTAAAAATGGCAATTTGTGTATTTATGTGTTGTTAGATTAAATTGAATGAAATAATGTTTAAATGGGGTTAATTTGAAATTATATAGATCAAGAACAAAAGAAATCGGACTCAGATTGGGGAAAAACGAAAGTTGTCGACTAGTCGCCCCGTTCCATTTTACATCGTCCGAGGTAAGTTTTTAAGCAATCAGGTTATATGGAATTTATCTATATTTATGTACTAAAATTTAATGGAAGTATGTATACTGATTTTTAATGTAGCCAAATGTATTATTTATATATGTATAAAGTAGAACCGAATGAGAGGCATATATATATATGTCATTGGTTCATTCGAATGTGACGTGTATATATATATGTCAATGATATACCCGAATGTGACATTGAATTGAGAAATGAATATAACCGAATGTGATGCATATATATGACAATGATATAATTGAATGTGATGTTGATCATAGAAATAAAATAAGTGAATTGGTATATATACAATTGTGGTTTAAGTTTTATATATATCAATATTTAAGCTTGATTATTTGAGATGGATAAAAGTATGTGTATATATATATTTACATTGGGTGATAGTATATGTGAAAATAAATAGCGAAGAATTTTGGTTGTATTGAATTCGGTGGTTAGGTTCATATATTGTATGTTACCCGAATGTGTTGGCGGTTGATAATTGATAAGAGTTATCCTTGATATGTATATATATTTATACGTGCATTAATGGTTGCCGAATATGATGGGTTGAGATGGAAGAATGAACTATGAATAATAGATGTTTTAATTGGGTATAGATAATATTGATAGTGAAATTATATATGTTTATGTGACTCGAGGAAATGATCGGCTAAAGAGCACTAAGTGTGCGATCAATTGTAATCTCAAAGGTTGAATTCAAAGAAGTTGATACTATGAGATCTTATCATTCGGGATCTAGTATATATGTTAAAGGGTGGCTTAGGTGGATCGTTATTTTAAAGCTATAATTTAATATGATTAAGTTTAGTTCGATTGAGATATGATGTTAAAAAAATTCGTATAAAGATTATGAAGTGTATAAAAGTTTCGATATATGAATTGGTTGCGAAACAACTTTATAAATATGATATTCGTGCTTTAAGCCTAGCAGGCTTTGTGCCAGTGAAAGTATTCGGGCTTTAAGCCTAGCAGGCTTTGTGCCGGTGGATAATATCGGGCTTTAAGCCTAGTAGGCTTTGTGCCGTGAAAGATATCGGGCTTTATGCCTAGCAGGCTTTATGCTTAGGAATTATTATAAGTATATGTTTAAATAGATTTTTGATGATGTGGAACTTAAATTCGGTAAATGAGTTCGATGTTCGTATGTGGAAGTCTATTGGTTATTGGAGATAAGGTAAATTAGTAAATTGATATTTGTTACTAGTTATATGTGATACAATTGGAGAATGTATATGAATTATATGGATTGAAAGGTAAGAAAGAAAATTTAGTAGTTAATATGTATATACTTGAACAAATGTATATGTATTGGTCTTGATATGAAAAAGTGATTTATAGATCGATGTGAAATCTATTATTGAATGTGTGTGTGTTTGGCCGTAAGGCTATGAAATGTGAAGGTTTAGAAATGGTGATATAAATTATAGTTATAGTTTTAAACCTCGATTGTGATTATTTTAAATTGGCCTTACTAATATAATGATATAATGCATTGTTGTTATGTAATTGCTTATAACTTACTAAGCTATGATAGCTTACTGTATGAGCTTCTTTGCATTGTTTATTAGATTTTGGAATCAAGTTACGAGCTCGGGATCATCGTCAAAGTCTATCACACTATCGACTGTTTTCGGTATTTTATAAGTTGAATTTTTAAACCTATGGCATGTATAGGCTAGATTGAAATTTGAAATGTTAGATTTTGGTTTTGTATAAATTAAGCCATGCGAAAATGGCCTAACTTCAATGCTTTACTATGGTTTTATATTATGGCTTACGTTCATTTGGTTAATATGCTATATGTCTTGATTGAAGGGTATTCATGATATCTATTGTGTGCATTTATTTGATTCGGTTGTGACATATGGATAGATAAGAGTATGAGTGAATTTGGTTGTTAATTTGGTAAAAATGTTATAAACTAGTTTACCATATTTTTGCAATGAAACAGTTTTTGGTTAGCAGCAGTGACGTGATTTTGAAAAATCACCAAAAATAGGAGAAATAGAATTAGAAAGTGAATAAGATATAGTATTAAAGCTTATTGTGTCTACTTTTATATCAAAAGTAGGAAAAGAAATTTTATATTATGTGATATTTGAATTTTGGTGAGATAAGTCAGAATGATTTTGAAATCCCCTATTCTGAATTTGGAAATTCATAAAAAAATATACAAAATGAATTATGAGTAATAATTTATATTTCTAGATTCATTTGTGAGTCTATTTTCAATAGAAACAATTGTGAACAACATTTGAAAACTGTACAATTAGATATTTGAATTTAGGTTAGGAGAGGTCAGAACCGTTGGTCAGTGAAAATGGGAAACTTTAATGAATAAACTGTACTAATTGACCACATGAAAAATTATGGAAAAATTATAGTGAGAAGATATACGAGTCTAGTTTCAAGGAAAATTTACGGATCTAAATTTTGAGTTTCGTAACTTGAGTTATAGTTAATTTAGTCATCATGACGCAGATGGACAGTTTCAATTTTTATGCCCCGAATTAGTAGTTAAGTTTAGTAATGCCTCGAGCTCGACTCCGGCAACGGTCTCGGGTAAGGAGTGTTACACTATCACCATGATTGAGGCAAGCATACCTATCGAACAGTAGTATAGCTTAGTGGCAAGACCGGAATGTCGAACCCAAGGGAACAAAAAGTACTAGTACTATATTTTTATTATCTAGCCTAAAATAAAGAGGATTGATGTCTATTTAACTAATTACTAAACTAAGGATGCTAAGACACAGAGAATGAATTGGAGAAAATACTTTTGAGAAAACCAATTGATTAAGACAATACCCGATGAAGAATCCACCTAGACTTCACTTGTTATTTAACTCGAACTGCATTTATTTATTCACTTGACTTGATCCGTAGGATTCCCTAATTTATATTAATACCTCTTTCGAGGCTACTAACGTCTAACCCTAGGTTGATTAATTGAAATCTCTTTCTAATTAAAACCCCTAGTGTTGCATTAATTCGATCTATGGACTCCCATAATAGGTTTGACCCTAATCTGGTAGATTTTCGTCGTCCAACCTCTAGGAGTTCGATCAACTCCGCTTAACTATGCCAGTTGTACTCTTAAACAGGGAATTTTGCTCCTCTGAATAAGCACATCAATACTTGAATCGATATCCTGAAATATTAAAGCAAGATTTAAGAACACATAATTAAGAACAAATCAAGTATTTATCATACAGTTCAGAAAACAATAACAAGATCCATCTTAGGTTTCTTCCCCCTAAGGTATTTGAGGGGTTTAGTTCATAATTATAAAAGAATACATCTCAGAAGAAATTAAATAGCAAAACATAAAGAAAACCCTAAAACCCCTTAAGGAAATTGAAGGGAAAATCCTCAGTCTTGAGCGTGGTTCCTGCTTTTGAGATGGATCAACTGGCTTTCTTGGAGTAATCCCTTGTATTCAGCCCTTTCTGGCTTTGCTCCTGTCAAAAGAACCCTGACAGAGGCCTTCTGTCGAACTTCTATCGACCACTGTCCAACTCCCCTTTTAGGTTGCCCTATTAGGTGTTTATATAGGCTTTCGGGATGCTTTAATTGGCTTCTAAGTATCCTTTTCTGAGTGGAATTAAAAGAGGTCATGGTAGGGACATGCCGGTGTGGCACGCCCGTGTGAATCGAGCCCTGGGCTGTGTTTGAGTCTGCTAAAGTGGCACGACTGTGTGGCAAACTCCAGGCCGTGTGGATTTCTTAGTTTGGCCCATTTTCTCTGTTTTTGGCCCATTTCTTTTTCTTTTCATCCTTCTATGCTTTCCTAAGTATAAAACATGAAATTAAAGGATTAGGAGCATCAAATTCCACAATTCAAGGGATAAATCATCCAAAAGTATGCCAAATGTTGGATTAAAATATGTATATATTACGGTTTATCGCATGCTTAGTTTCCAAGAAAGTGGAAGCTCTATCGTTCGAAAAAGCTAAGCGGAGGAGGAGGCAAGAATTGTCAGGCGAGTTTCTATACTCCATCCCTAGAATGTTGTGTGGTTGGCATGATTCTGTAATGATATATGAATTCTTCTGATTTTGAATGCCAAGCATGCACAAGATTATTTGATTTATGATATCCACCATGCAATTCAATGTGCATGAGATAGTTAGAATTCCATGTTCAAAAGAATAACATACTCTATGCTAGTATTTAATTAAAATGTGTGTACTGCATGATAATAATAGAGGGGTACGACGGGGAAATTATTGACGAGATAGATGGAGTTAGGAATTGGAAACGGGAATTTCTATTAGATACCGCCATATGTTATTGTTGTGTGCAAACCGTGATGTGCGAAGCTCCGGGCCTTAAGGAATGGACACTGCGGTGTTCAAGCATCAATGTTACGAATAAGTGAATGAATAGAGAAAATGGAATTTCGTTAAGATACTGTTATATGGTGTTTTTGAGTGTAGTCATGATGTGCAAAGATTCTAGCTTTGCAGGTGGACACTGTAATATTTGAGCATCAATGTGAAATGTGAAACAGGTCCTTCGGGATGACACTATGACAATGATTATAAGACCGTGACAGCAGTCAGCAGGCTCTATGAGGCGACACTGCTATGGTGATAAGGTCCTACGGGGTGAAACCTTAATAGAGTTTTAACGTGTAAAACCATAGCTTGGCTATAGCAACCAATATAGTTTGCTAGGACAGTAAACACGGGGTAGTCAGTCGGGACACTAAAAATGGGATAGTTCACCAAGATGATAACTAGGGGAAATCACGCGGACAAAGAAAAATGGGGATTGAAAGAAAAGTGTAAGTGTTGATGAAACGATGGTTAGCCATCAGTTTAGTATTGAATTCATCGAAAGAAGTGAAAGAGATCAAAAAGGAAGTTATGTGCCAAAAACAGTAATCCTAAAGCTGGTAAGGCATATGGGTGGTAGCCCAGCAAGAATAGGTCATGGGAAAGACGTGTCAGTGGTGCCTAGTGTTTAGGCAAATGAAAGAGGGTTAATTAAAGGATTTCAGGTAAGGATCCAGCATTAGGAAATGCTAGAGGACGCTCAGAGAAACCTTGTAGGCTAGAGATTTATCATTATGTACGTCGATTAGTCTATACAAAAAGAAGGGTTAGTTAGAACCCATTGCTAGAAAGAGTAGACTAAAAGACTACCTTATAAGCACATGGTGAAAAAAAGAATCCAAAACTAGGTATAAATAAATGAAAGAATACAGGTAAAGAAAGAACAGAGTCAGCAAATATAGAGTGATAGCCGAGGGAATGTAGAAAATAGTCAAAAGGTGATAGGATTTACCAAGGGAAAATCTCATAACCGTCTAGCCACGGATAGATGAGCTCGGTAATTAAATCAGAGAATGCTATTTCGAGTTGAGGGAAATTGTTCAAAAAAACGAGTAGGGAGTTAAACATATTTAAATTATTTTCATTTAATACCCTCATAAGACAAGGTCTATCTTTGAGTAAATTAGTAAAAACACTTTAAGTTCTTCTGAACTTATAGAATTTTAGCTTGTAACACCCTAAACCCTGCTTAGATGTTAGGCCCGAATCTAGAGTGCCACATTGAAGTGTTTTTCAAAAACCATGTTTTCATTGAAAACCCTTCTTAATTAAAAGCCTGAGTAAAATCCCAGTTACGTCAGTTTATTTTCAATCGAGGCTTACTAAAAAGTTTATTACCTTCAAAACCTTGTTTGTTGCGGAAGCTTAATTTAAAACAGATGATTTACGAAAACGTGATGTTTAAAAATTGAGTTACGAAAGCGTAATGTTTTGAAAACAGTTTTGTTTAGGAAAATCGCAATCTACTTTTAACAGTTATAAAACATCATACATAAATATTCCAAATAAAAACCTGGAATTAAAAGTGGCCTTATTACAACCCAATAAGAAAGCAGTTTTAGTAAGGTAAAATAAAAACTGAAATTAAAAGCTTCTTATAGTGTGGCCACCTCCGAGTCCTCCCGTACGTCGATTCGCTTACTGAGGATTACCTGAAAAATTAAAAACAAAGGGGTGAGTTTACGAAAACTCAGTGTGTACAACCCTCATCAGTAAAAACATACATCACAACAATCTGGGCCTAAGCCCATTACAGTCATCAATGTGGGCCCAAGCCCAACACAGTAGCGGTGACATTTGGGCCTTAGCCTCATAATAGCCTCAGTTGGGCCTTAACCCATGTCAAATGTCACATATCATATTTATCTAGCCTAAGCCCATCTCAATATTAAAATCCATATATGCAATGCATTAATACTCATACCAACCCTGCACTCCGTCTCCTGTCCAACCCTTTACTCCTATGGGGATTTAATTGACCCACCCATCCCTACACTCCTTATGTAGCACCGGTTGCGACACTAACCAATGTTGCAGCAGAGCTACCAATCTCATAATCGGCTTAAAGCCATCGGTGGATCCATAGTCGTCAAGCGACCATGCGACCCTAGCAAATCATATACTTCATCTAAAACAATAATCCCATCCCCCATGCAGCACAATATCACATGAATGCAAACATACCATAAATAGCATACAATAACAATCATATAACAAGTAGGGGCATTTTAGTCATTTTGCCCTTCAGTGGCATTACTGTCATTTTACCCTATGAGGGTATTTCGGTAATTAATAAACCGTAAAAGTAACATATTTTAAGCCCACAATTAGCATGCTTTTGGATGATTTAAGCCCTAAATTGTGTAATTTGGTGCTCTTAATCCTTTGTTTTCATGTTTTATACCCAGGAGAGCACCCGAAGATGAAAAGAATGGAAAACGGGCCCAAAATGGAGTAAATGGGCCATATCATGAAATCCACACGGCCTAGCCCAAGATCACACGGCCGTGCCTCATTCAACAGGCTCGAACACGGCCTGGCCACGACTTACACGGGTGTGTGCTATGGGTGTGTCCCTGTCGCAGGAAAGAAGAGTTTCACTCAGATTTGGATACTTAGGGGCAAAGAAACATATTCAAAAGCCTATATAAACATCCTAAGTATGACCAGAAAAGAGGGGAACCCAAGGCCTTAGTCAAAGGCTGTCCGGTTAGGCCAGAGAAGGTAGATTTGTGGAGAATTACTCGAAGATAGCCAGTTGATCCATCTCAAAAAGCCGGAGTTATACTCAAGACAGAGGATCTCTCCTTCCTTCCGGGGGTTTTAGGGATTTCTTATGTTTTGTTTTATCTTTTCTTTTGAGATGTTTTCCTTTATTGTTATGAGCTAAACCCTCAGATACTTGAGGGGGATGAAACCTAAGATGAATCTTGTTATTGTTTGCTAAACTATATGATAAATATTTGACTTGTTCTTAATTATGTGTTCTTAATTCTTGTGTTGATATTTTCGGGATATTAATTCAAGTATGATGTGCTTAGGTGGAGGAGCAAAAGTCCCTGCCTAAGAGTAGATCTAGCATAATTAAGCGGAGTTGATCGTGCGCCTAGAGATAGGGTGACGAGATTTTGCCAGATTAGGGTGAAACCTAATTTGGGAATCCATAGATCGAGTTAATGCGATTCTAGGGGTTTTAATTAGAAAGAGATTTCAATTAATCAACCTAGGGTTAGACGTTATTCGCCTCGAGAGAGGGTTTAATATACATTAGGGAATCTTACGGATCAAGTCAATTGAATAAATCGTCTGGTTCAGAGTTAGATAACAAGTGAAGTCTAAGTGGATTCTTCCTTAGGTGTTGTCTTAATCAATTGGTTTTCTCTCAAGCTATTTTCTCAATTCATCCTCTTTGTCCTTGCATCTTTAGTTTAGTTGTTAGTTAATTTTAGATTAGATAAATAAATATTTTAATTCTTAGGCTAGATAATAAAAAGAGAGTTAGTATTAGTACTTTTGGTTCCTTCGGGATTCAACATTCCGGTCTTGCCTAAACTATACTACTGTTCGGTAGGTGCGCTTGCCTCAAATCGTTGTCATAGTTAGTTTCCAGGTTTGATCATTCTTTTTATAAATTTTAAGACTTTGATACACAATCAAGTTTTTGGCGCCGTTGCCGGGGAACTGAAATATTAAGAACACTTAATTTTTATTACTTTAGCCATATTTATTTTTATTTTTACAATAAAATTTTATTTTTCTAAATTTTCTTCTTTTACTTCTTTCAGGTACCTCTAGTTTATGACTAGAAGGAACCCTATAGGACCTCTACTTTACGACAGTGATATTGAAGGTACCGCTCACAGAAATCGCAGAGAAATAATGCGAAGCTTAAACTACATAGGCGAATAACAAGAAGCTGAAATTAATACCACAGAAGAGATGGCTGAGAACAATCCGCCACCTCTAGAGATGGCCGAACATCATGCTCCACGTACTATGTATGATTATGCTAAACCTAGTCTAACAAGAACTGAGTCTAGTATTGTTAGGCCTACTATTGCTGTGAATAATTTTGAACTGAAACCTAACACTATACAGATGATACAACAGTTTGTTCAGTTTGATGGTTTGCAGGATGAGGATCCTAACACACACTTAGCGAATTTTTTAGAATTCTGTGATACCTTCAAGATAAATGGCGTTTCTGATGCTGCCATCCGTCTTTCGTTATTTCACTTTTCTTTGAGGAATAAAGCCAAAAAGTGGTTACATTCTCTTCCATGAGGGTCAATCACTACATGGGACCAAATGACCGAAAATTTTTTGTTAAAATATTTTCCACTGGCCAAAACGGCCAAATTAAGGAATGATATCTCTTCTTTTGTGCAGATAGATTTAGAGACACTTTATGATGCATAGGAGAGATACAAAGACTTGTTAAGGAAGTGTCCACACCACGGATTACCTTTGTGGCTACAGGTCTAAACTTTTTACAACGGTGTGAACCCTTCAACACGGCAACTAATCGATTCAGCTGCCGGCAGAACCCTAAACAGCAAAACCCCTGAAGCAGTGGCAAGTTACAAGGACAAGGCCAGCCAAAGTAGCCGGAGTTTTCAACCTCGACGCACTAACCGCGCTATCAAATTAGGTAGAGTTACTACACAAAAAATTTGATCGTTTCCATGGTTCTACGCAGGTACATCCAGTTATACAATGCGACGCAAGTGAAGGAGTGGCAAATCCTGAGTACCCACCCTACGGACAGGGCATGGAAAACGAGTAGATGAACTATATGGGTAACAATTTCTGTTCTAACAATAACCCTTAGTAATACTTATAATCCAAGTTGGAAGAACCACCCCAATTTCACATGGGGCGGTCAAAAAAATCAAAGGCAACAACCTTCCCAAAACTTCCAACAATAGCCCTACCCACAGGAAAAGAAGCCGAACCTTGAAGAGATACTAAGAGACTTCATAGCAGCCTCAGAAACACGTTTCCAAAAGGTAGAAACAAAACTTGAGGCATTTTCACAAGAGTTCAAGGAACAATTCGGGCAACTTGCTAAGCAGATTTCTAAGTGACCACAGGGAAGAATACCAAGCAACACCGAGACTAACCCAAGGGAGCAAGTTCAAGCCATAACAGCTCAAGATAGTGAAGGGTTAGACACGCCTAATTCAGAACAAAAGAATACAGTAGAAGAAGATATGGTTGAGGTTAATAATAAACCGAAACCAATAATCAAAGAGTACAAACCTTGCATACCATATCCCCAAGCAGTAACGAAAGATGATACAGAGGAACAGTTCGGTAAGTTTCTTAAACTTTTAAAGAAATTACATATTAACTTACCGCTTCTTAAAGCTCTTTCGCAGATGCGATTCGAGAAATTTTAAAAAGAAGTCATGACAACAAATAAGCGAAAGATTGACGAGGAATCACATCGAATCGAACGCAGTGTGCTCGAAGAATGTTGCAAAATAAACTACCACGTAAAATTAAAAGATCCAGGAGTTTTACAATTCCATGCTTAATTGGTAGTTTATCTATTGATAATGCGTTAGCTGATTTAGGGGCAAGCATAAATGTCATGCCTTATAAATTGTTTAAACAACTAGGTCTAGGGAAACCCAAACAAACTAGGATGAGCATTCATTTAGCTGATAAAACTATTAGAATTCCTAGGGGTATAATCGAAGATGTACTTGTGAAAATTGATAAATTCGTATTCCCAGTAGACTTTATCGTTTTAGACATAGATGAGGACAACACGATCCCCCTAATTTTAGGAAGACCATTCTTAGCAACTGCCAGAACTAAAATCGATGTTGATGCAGGCGAGCTTATACTTTGTGTAGGTGACGAGATAGTCACTCTTCAAGCCCTCGATTCATTTAGAACATCGAATAACCAAGGTGAGAAGGTAAATTCTATTGATAACCATTCGGCTAACCCTTCTTTTCAGGAAACACCACAGCATGATCCCGATCCTGAACCCTGTGCCAATAAAGAAATAACTCATGAGGAACAAAGAATTCAGATCGATGAACTAGAAGAGGGGAAGAAGAATTTTAAAAGAGAACTAGGGATACCCAAAACAAAACCAAAGCCACCCTATGAGACACAAAAGTTCAAAATTGGAGATTAGGTATTACTAGATAAAGCAGATCCACAAGTGTCCCCTCCTGATCCTAACACCAGTAAGGAAATCCCTTTCAAGGTAATCAATGTCTTTCCGTACGGAACAGTCGAGGTAAGTAACCCTATTTTTGGCACTTTGAGAATAAACGCTACTTGTCTTAAACTCTATCATGATAATGGAATTGCAAGCACGAAGAAGGACTTTCAACTCCTCAAACCACCATGAATATACAAAGGAGAGGAGAGTTTAACTTAAGACTATAAACGAGCGCTTCTCGGGAGGCATCCCGAGTACTAACCCCATTAACTTCTGCATTTTTCATCTTATTTATATTATTTTATTCTTTCTTTACAACACCTAACTCAAAACTAACCAAAAATACAGAATTTCCAGGCCACACGGCCTTGCACACGGTCGTGGCTGTGGCCGTACGG
This sequence comes from Gossypium bickii, assembly GCA_025503065.1. Taxonomy (NCBI): domain Eukaryota; kingdom Viridiplantae; phylum Streptophyta; class Magnoliopsida; order Malvales; family Malvaceae; genus Gossypium; species Gossypium bickii. Next base: position 105,016,444 of record CP106715.1, read on the forward strand.
ACCTTACGAATCTCCGTACTGACATGGCAGGAACGGTACGAGTCAGAGAGAATCAATTTTCAGAATCACGGACTCCAACCACCACACCACGAGTACCGACAAAACCCCACGGTCGTGCGATGCAATCGTGGTCGACACTGTTAGATTACACACAGGAGTGCCGACCTGAGCATGGGCGTGGGAAAAACGAACGAAGCCCACCACGGCCATGCGATGAGGCCGTGTGGCATGCCACACCCACGAGACACAGGCGTGTGAATGTTCCTGACTTGAGAATTCTATTTAAACCACCCACCCCTCCCTCTTCTCACATAATTCTCACCCTTCTTCTTCCCTTACACCGTTCTACACCCTTCATTCTCAGCATTCTTTGTTTTCATAGCATTCTTTGCCTCGGGGTAAACGACATTGTATTTGAGTAGATCTCTTTAGAGTCTGAACATTTTGAGATAGTAAAATTTAATTTAATTTAATTTAATTTCTCTTTTGCATGAACATTTAATGATAAGAAATAAAATCATTCTTTAAAACTGTTAAGTCTAAAAATTGGTGTTTTCTTGATCTAGTTCATTGTGGCACCCCATACCTGGATTTAGCGACCGGTTCAGGTGAGGGTGTTACATTCATGATATGAATTTATAATTTGTTGATTTAATATGCCATTGTAATAAGTATAAGAAATAAATATAAATTAAGATGCTTAAGTTACATGTATCATTTGATGATCTTGGATATTGTTATAAGCTCACCTTATTAATGTTTAAATACCTTGTTCTAGCCAACATTATGCTAAACTAAGGTTTGCTTTATGCTTATATAAGAACAAGGCAAGCATAGTATTTTCAATTTAACTTACTAAGCATTCTATATACTTACTCTAGTTGTTGTCTTCCATTGTAGATCATCACCTTACAGAACATCCAAGCTGGATTAGAGATAGGCTCACAATATCATCAAAGTAGTAGAGTTATGCTCATTTTGGTTATAATGTTGTGGCATGTATATAGGGTCAATATGTCAGTTGAATTGTTCACATAATGTATATACCAAGGATGTGTTTTTGGAAATGTTTGTGTTTGCACTTGCTAGTTTTTCATTTGGCTAAGTTGATGCTATTGGGAAATGTTCTCATATTGTAGTAAAAATGTAATTGTTTTCTACGTATTTGAATGATGAATAAATAAATAAAGTTAGTTTCACATTTTACTGTTATATCTTTTGTGTTTTTCTTTCATGTTTTGCATACATAGCAAAATTGTGACAAGAAAATATTAGCTCATTGATTGTTTAAATTCAAACTGATGATAAATGGCATTGTAAGGACGTCTACAATGCGAGAAAGACAACTTATTTCAATGGATAATCTAAACGAGCATGTAATCCCATAAAAGAATCAAAGTGAGCGTTTGATTCAAATATTATAAGGATTATTATGTCGTATACAATTCCAATTGGGGAGATGACTAGTCTTGGCTATTGGAGCAATTGACTCCAAAGGTAGAGACATTGATATACTCATTGGAATAATGATACATCGGATAGGGCCCAAGTTGAATTAATTCTAAATCTATTTGTAAATTAGTTTACTTGTGACGTTCATAGTGTGATTTACCTAAATCTTGAGTTAGTCACTGACTATGGGCATGTAATTTATGTGCTTTGATATAAGTGGAGGCTTATGCTCTAAAGATGGTCGAGCCCATAGTCGGTATGTTAGGTACATGACTTGTGTATGACCTGAATTTGTTGGCAACAATGGAATTCGTAGCTCGATTAAAGAGTTACTGATATCTTCTCATTAGCATAGTGTGGATTGATAAATATGGAACGTGAAACACCCCAAACCCGGCCCACGAGCTTTGACCAGATTTGGTATGTTCCTCAAGTAAATCGGTTCAAAGTTCCTTTGTTACTTTGGGAAAATAGTGTGTTTTGAAAGAAATATTGTTTTGGGTTGGGCTCGAGTAGAAAACAAAATCGTTTTATTATGAAACCCTTTTAAATTTTAGGTGATAAAACATATAGAATACCTTTAAAGTAAATTACTTAATCTTTAACTTAATAAAAATTTCGTAACATAATAAATAAAAACAGAAATAAAATAGTGCACTATGGCCTTATGGCCTTATTACATCAAGTAAATTCAAATAATTCGGAGTACTTAAAAATTAATAGTCCATAAAAATAAAAACTTCATGTTGAGCATGGCCACCACAAGTTCTGCCGTCCCGGTCCATTCTTCGCTCATCACCACCAAACATGGTCCTTCAACGGGGTGAGTCAACAGACTCAATGTGTACACAACACTAAATCATAATAGAATCAGGCATAACAAATATTACACATTCATATCATAGCATACATATTATGATGCATTCCCCAACCCAAACCTAATAAGCCATCTGCTACACTCCCCCGTACCAACTCAGACACAGTGGGGACTACTAAGTCGACCCTCCTTCCGCTACACCCCATATCGCGGTCTTAGGTCACCGCATTTGTGGTCTTAGGTCACCACATTCGAATATCGCAGCCTTAGGTCACCGCATTCAGATTCATCGTGGTCTTAGGTCACCACATTCGAGATACCACAGCCTTAGGTCACCGTGTTCGTGGTCTTAGGTCACCACATTCACTTCCCTTTCAATAACCCATATGCCCCATTTTGTAATATGCATTAATATGCCAAAGTTCACATTCTTATTCTCATGTTACAAATAACATATTTCATATTCCTAGTAGGAGTAGGAAACGTACCTGAGTACTTAGTACCATAACATGGTTCCTTAACCACTTTCTTATCCTTAGTATCACATATTTTAATTAGACATAGCCATAAAACTTATTAAGAATTAGTGTAGGTTACACACACGATTCGCTTAGCAAATTCCTTGAGATCTCGTGTCGATCTACCGCTTAGATCCTTAATCCCTACATTTGATTAATCACTTACTAATTTAATAAAAAGCCATTCGGCCATAAATCCAAATCCTAGTAGGATTAGTATACTAAAACTTACCTTGTTGCCGATTGACTTAAGAATCAAGTCCCGAAAACTTGTATTCTTCCCCTTTGAAATTGGCTAATCACTAGATCCCTTGAATCAGTTAGTTTTCGGCTTAAAACACATAAAAATAGATCTAACTACTAAAATAGGCCTTGGCCGAATATTCATAGTCACTTACCTTAAGGATCTTAAATCCCGAAATTATCCCTTGGTTATAGCTTCTGTCGAAATCCCTAAAAAGCACATGTTAGATCAACTTCTAACCTTTAATCACAATTAATGGCCCTTGGCCGAATGTCAGATATGACTTACCTTGATGGTCAAATCCCGAAGATCTTTTCCTTTATAGTCGACTATGGCAAAAATCCCAAAAGAATCCTTCCAAATTTCGACAAATAAGAATATTGATGGGATTAGTTCTAGATTTCGACAAATCTAAAAGAAAAGAATAGAAATCAAAACTTGTTCTTACCCTTTCTTGAAGAAATCGACAACACCTATGCTTAATGCCCCTCAAAGATTCGGCTTTTGATGGATTGGAAAGAAAAGAAATTGGCTAATGGTGATATCTTGAATTTTCGGCTTTGGCTAACAAAAAGAAGAAGAACAAATGCTCTAGGAAATTCGGCAGAGAGAAGGGTTGAGAGAAAGAATGATGAATGGCCCCCTTTTCCTTATATAGCCAAATTTACTAACTTAGAGTCCCTTACTTGGCCATCACTCTTCTATTTTGATAGCTTTATCTCTTTAATTATCTCCTAAAATAAAAGATAATTCAGCAACTATCCTTATTTAGCCGAAATTATTAAACTCAAAGTCCCTTACTTGGCCATCACTTCTCCCTTATTCTCCTAATTAAAGAATAATTCCTCATTTATCTCTTGAAAATAATCTAAAATAAATCCATTATTTATCCCTTATTTATCCACTATTTATCTCTTAAAAATAAAAGAATAAAGGCTCCTAAATTATAGCCTTGTGCTGTCCACCTCACTTCTTTTGGAAGCAAAATAAAATTTCTTTTATTTGCTTTCCCTGTGACTCGAACTCAGGCCCAATCCCCTTGCATGTGGCGCCATTTCCAGAGGCTCTAAGTGGCATCTCCAGGCCACTTTTCCAAGCCTGTTTGCGTGTCAAATTTCACATACTTTTTCTCTTAAGGCCACCTTGCCTTAATTTCCTCTTTTAAACTTTAAAACTCGACATTTCTAAGTCATTTCTAAGTTTCCAAAAATTTTCGTTTGCCTCTTTAAACTTGACATTTCCTTACATTTCCAAGTTTCTAGAAATGTTCACTTTCCACTTTTGAATCATTTTCAAATCATTTCCTTACATTTCCAAGTCATTTCCTTACATTTCCAAGACAAGACATTTCCTTCCATTTCCAAGTCATTTCCTTACATTTCCAAGACAAGACATTTCCTTCCATTTCCAAGTCATTTCCTTACATTTCCAAGACAAGACATTTCCTTACATTTCCAAGTTTCCAAAAATGTTCACCATACATTCATAACACATAAGACATGCCATTTCGTATAATTAAATCAAAAATGCATAGGCCCATTTCTAGGATGTTACAATTCTACCCCCTTAAAAATAATTTCGTCCTCGAAATTACTTACTAATGAATAATCGTACATCTTAACTCACCGCACTACGCTTATGCTGCGCACTCTGATCTTAATAGAACCATCATACTTCCTAGGCACAATCTCTAAGTTCACGTCCCCTAGAACTCATTTCTAATCTTTGTGATTTAATCGATTAAAAGTTTTATGCATCAGAATTTTGTTCCACTTATTAACCGCGAACAATTTTATGAAATAAAGATATTTAGAAGTAGTTCTTTCGATCACACAAAGTTTCAGTTCAAGTTCACTACTCTAATTCAGAGAATCACATTCACATTCATCAACAGAGACACCTTCATTCCTCAATAGAGGCACATTCATTCATCAACATAGACATATTTATTCAGTGGTATCTACCACCCACATTCACTATTCGAACACTCTTTGCCTTATTCCTATCCCAGGGGTATTTTCGTAATTTGTCTTACAGGGGTATTTTCGTAATTTTTCAAAATAAGGTTCCTTGGTAATTTTGTCAGTAAGGGTATTTTGGTAATTTTGTGTTCCCGAGGTATTTTTTTGGAAATTCTGAAATTCGAGGGTATTTCGGTAATTTTGAAACTTAGGGGTATTTTGGTAATAAACCAGGGTAAATTTGTAAAGCTCAATAAATCAGGGGTATTGCAGATTTTACAAAACTTTAGGGTTACTTTTGAGAATTTGTTTTCCAAAATGGTGATGTTGCAAAAATTTTGGAAATTAGGGTCATTTTGGTAATTTGCAAGTTTGGGGCAATTTCGATTTTTCCAAAATCAAGGTATTTTGATATTTTGCAAATTAGGGTTTTTGAACATTTATAAAGTAAGGAAATTTTGATTAAACTATGGGTAGTTTGGACATTTTATAAACCAAGGGCATTTTTTGTAATTTCACAATCAGGGGTATTTAGGTAATTTTTATAAATCGGAAATTTTTCGGAAAATTTTGTAAAAAATAGTTCTCACAAATTAAAAGGGTTATTTTAAGAGTTTTAAAACTAGGGTTTTTATAAAAATACGGTTAGTTCCCTTTCGGGTTTTAGTTATTGAGTTTAGCCTGCGACTGAGTCCTCTTGGTTCGGGTGAACCGTAGCTACACACCAGGTAGGATTCCAGCGAAGAGGAGGTGAGTCACTAGGACTGCTTAAGTACCAGGCTCTTCCGGATCCAATCCTAGACATGCGCACAGGGATTACCACACCCTAACTCGGCGACTTAGCCATAGGGTTGTTTAGTTAGGCACTTAAGTCTTATGTAAGTGTTGGGGAAAACTAATCCTAGGGTTCAAGTACTTATCATGCTAATCTACGTTCCATTCCATTTCTACCTTTTTACACATCATACTATAAACCACACAAATGGATAGAAGTACTTACCTGGTGGACTGCGGGTCGGAGACTTAGGTGCCATACCAGAAAAACCTGCTTATTTCAAAAAAAATGTTTTCATAAAACTTATTTGGGCTCGTTTTTGAAAACATTTTGGGCCTTAAACCCCTAGGCCGAGGGTTTGAAACTGGGCTCTGATACCAAACTAAAACACCCCAAACCCGGCGCATGAGCTTTGACCAGATTTGGTATGTTCCTCAAGTAAATCGGTTCAAAGTTCTTTTGTTACTTTGGGAAAATAGTGTGTTTTGAAAAAAATATTGTTTTGGGTTGGGCTCGAGTAGAAAACAAAATCGTTTTATAATGAAACCCTTTTAAATTTTAGGTGATAAAACATAAAGAATACCTTTAAAGTAAATTGCTTAATCTTTAACTTAATAAAAATTTTGTAACATAATAAATAAAAACAGAAATAAAATAGTGCACTATGGCCTTATGGCCTTATTACATCAAGTAAATTCAAATAATTCGGAGTACTTAAAAATTAATAGTCCATAAAAATAAAAACTTCATGTTGAGCATGGCCACCACAAGTTCTGCATAGTCCCTGGTCCATTCTGCTCATCATCACACAAACATGGTCCCTCAACGGGGTGAGTCAACAGACTCAATGTGTACACAACACTAAATCATAATAGAATCAGGCATAACAAATATTACACATTCATATCATAGCATACATATTATGATGCATTCCCAAACCCAAACCTAATAAGCCATCCGCTACACTCCCCCGTACCAACCTATACACTGTGGGGACTACTAAATCGACCCTCCTTCCGCTACACTCCAGATCGCGGTTTTAGGTCACCGCATTTGTGGTCCTAGGTCGCCACATTCAGATATCGCGGTCTTAGGTCACCGCATTCGATTCTCGTGGTCTTAGGTCACCACATTCGAGATACCACGGTCTTAGGTCACCGTGTTCGTGGTCTTAGGTCACCACATTCACTTCCCTTTCAATAACCCATATGCCCCATTTTGTAATATGCATTAATATGCCAAAGTTCACATTCTTATTCTCATGTTACAAATAACATATTTCATATTTCTAGTAGGAGTAGGAAACGTACCTGAGTACTTAGTACCATAACATAGTACCTTAGCCACTTTCTTATTCTTAATATCACATATTTTAATTAGACATAGCCATAAAACTTATTAAGAATTAGTGTGGGGTACACACCTGATTCGCTTAGCAAATTCCTTGAGATCTCGTAATCGATCTCATCGCTTAGATCCTTAATCCCTACATTTGATTAATCACTTACTAATTTAATAAAAAGCCATTCGGCCATAAATCCAAATCCTAGTAGGATTAGTATACTAAAACTTACCTTGTTGCCGATTGACTTAAGAATCAAGTCCTGAAAACTTGTCTTCTTCCCCTTTGAAATCGGCTAATCACTAGATCCCTTGAATCGGCTAGTTTTCGGCTTAAAACACATAAAAATAGATCTAACTACTAAAATAGGCCTTGGCCGAATATTCATAGTCACTTACCTTAAGGATCTTAAATCCCAAATTATCCCTTGGTTATAGCTTCCGTCCGAAATCCCTAAAAGCACATGTTAGATCAACTTCTAACCTTTAATCACAATCAATGGCCCTTGGCCGAATGTCAGATATGACTTACCTTGATGGTCAAATCCCGAAGATCTTTTCCTTTATAGTTGACTATGGCAAAAATCCCGAAAGAATCCTTCCAAATTTCGACAAATAAGAATATTAATGGGATTAGTCCTAGATTTCGACAAATCTAAAAGAAAAGAATAGAAATCAAAACTTGTTCTTACCCTTTCTTGAAGAAATCGACAGCACCTATGCTTGAAGCCCCTCAAAGATTCGGCTTTTGATGGATTGGAAAGAAAAGAAATTGGCTAATGGTGATATCTTGAATTTTCGGCTTTGGCTAACAAAAAGAAGAAAAACAAATGCTTTAGGAAATTCGGCAGAGAGAAGGGTTGAGAGAAAGAATGATGAATGGCCCTCTTTTCCTTATATAGCCGAATTTACTAGCTTAGAATCCCTTACTTGGCCATCACTCTTCTATTTTGATAGCTTTATCTCTTTAATTATCTCCTAAAATAAAAGATAATTCAGCAACTATCCTTACTTAGCCGAAATTAGTAAACTCAAAGTCCCTTACTTGGCCATCACTTCTCCCTTATTTTCCTAATTAAAGAATAATTCCTCATTTATCTCTTGAAAATAATCTAAAATAAATCCATTATTTATCCCTTATTTATCCACTATTTATCTCTTAAAAATAAAAGAATAAAGACTCCTAAATTATAGCCTTGTGCCGTCCACCTCACTTCTTCTGGAAGCAAAATAAAATTTCTTTTATTTGCTTTCCCTGTGACTCAAACTCAGGCCCAATCCCCTTGCGTGTGGCGCCATTTCCAGAGGCCCTAAGTGGCATCTCCAGGACACTTTTCCAAGCCTATTTGCGTGTCAAATTTCACATACTTTTTCTCTTTAGGCCACCTTGCCTTAATTTCCTCTTTTAAACTTTAAAACTCGACATTTCTAAGTCATTTCTAAGTTTCCAAAAATTTCCGTTTGCCTTTTTAAACTTTACATTTCCTTACATTTCCAAGTTTCCAGAAATGTTCACTTTCCACTTTTGAATCATTTCCAAATCATTTCCTTACATTTCCAAGTCATTTCCTTACATTTCCAAGACAAGACATTTCCTTCCATTTCCAAGTCATTTCCTTACATTTCCAAGACAAGACATTTCCTTCCATTTCCAAGTCATTTCCTTACATTTCCAAGACAAGAAATTTCCTTACATTTCCAAGTCATTTCCTTGCATTTCCAAGTTTCCAAAAATGTTCACCATACATTCATAACACATAAGACATGCCATTTCGTATAATTAAATCAAAAATGCATAGGCCCATTTCCAGGATGTTACAGAACATGCCCAAGGGTTGCTCATTCTTGAACGAGAAATTTATCACTCATTCTTGAACGAGAAATTTATCATTGTCATTTCTTGACAATGATCATATTAATCATTAAGAAGACACAATGGTAACAATGAGATAAAATAGGATTATATTGAGTGAACGAATTTAACTTAGAGGAAACAAGGATATCATATGAGGGTAATACACATATGACAAGGTCATTAGACAAAGCAGTTGGATGAATTTCTTTCATAAAAAGTATACAATAAGGAGTTTTCAATCATGGTACTTCTTGTGGACTGACTCATTGATTAATTAAATTGTGAATTATTGAAACAAAGCTTTTGGACATAATTGCAATTACTCGAGTTTAGTTGTATATGTCTGATTGGCTCCTCCGCTAGCTCAACAAAAGCTCAATCAGACTCCATTTGAATCATAAGGAAATTCTACAACCTAGGAAATAATTTAATTGAGTCAATTTATTCTATGTGGAATTAAATTCAGTAATCGTGAGAATTGTTCAACTAGAGAATTTTCTTGAAAATTTAATTTTGGGAAATCTCAATGATTTGTGGGAAAATTAATTTTAATCAAGAAAAATTAAATTGATTAAAATAAATATGATATTTTAGAAAAATTTAAGTCAGATAATTCGCTCAATGGGTAGTTGAACTTGAAAATTGGACTTGAGATCGAAAATTAGGCTCAAGAACCCAAAACAGAGACTGTGGCCAAAAAACTGGTCGAACCGAATAGACTTAGGGTACCATAAGGGTATCGCACTGGTGATGGCACCACTAGACACGACAGTGTCGACGGTCGTGACAATGACATTCCGGTGGTCCGCGGGTGGTCCTTCGGCGGTTGAGTAATGGAGGAATCACACTTTTACTGGGACTCTAACGGATAATTTAATTTTAGATTAACTATTGCAAAAATGATATTATTTTAATAGATTTAATATTTTTAATTTAATTGATAAATATTCTATTAATTTAATAAGATTTAATATTAAATTTAATATAATATTTGTCTTGATAAATACAGTATTAAATTTAATGTTAAAGTGATTAAGTTTAATCATAGTTGAACTCTCTATATAAAGAGAGTCATGGGTCATTATTTTTCACATACTTGAATTTAAGAGAAAGTTGTAGAGAGAAAAATATATGAAGAAATTATTTTAGAAAATTTCTAGAGATATTTTTTTATTTACAACTTGGCTCAGAAGTTTAAAGAAATTGCGAAATTTCCCCATCGATAATTTTTTGGAAAATTTTTTGATGGTAGACGTGACCTTGAGGACAGTGAACAAGACTACTTAGTCAAAGTGTTCATCCTTGACAAATCAAAAAAGTACAAATTTGATTAAGCGTTTATTACTTTAGATATTACAACCAAGTTCTTATTTTTGGAAAAAAATTTAAAACTTTGATTTTTCTCAAATCCATTTTCCACTGTGTTTTCCAAACCCAATTTCTCAATAGATGCTTGGTTTTGGATGTTAAGTTTGATGAATGACCTAATTGATGCATGTTTAGTTATGTTTGGTGCTATTAAAGATAGTGATCAAGAACTTGCATGAATTGTCAGGTTAAGGATTGAAAAGTGAGGTAGTTTATGTATAATAACCTGATATATAAGTTAGAATTGATATTGTAACATCCTAGATTTTGGGGGTTCTGTATCTAATGTATGTTGTGTGTGTATGCTGAGCTTTGTACATTATTTTGGTGTGTTTGGGGGTCCAGGGAAGGCTCGGGATTAAGCCAAAGCCTTGGCCAAAATTTTCTTTTTGGGCATTTTTAGGGGAGTACTAACTGAGGTAGGACTTAAGGGTTATTGCTTGTGTCTGTTGACACAAGAATTGAAGTGGCAAAGTGGCAAGGAGACGCCACTTAGGGTGTTGGAAGGTGTCGCCACAGGGAAGCAGTGTAGGAGCAGGTTCGAGTGGCACAATTTGCTTTTTGGGAATTCTTTTGGCGTCTGGAAGGGAGGAGGTGGATTTCGGCTAGGACACTTCAAGGGGGAGTGTTGATTGGGTCAAACGAATCAAATGTGTGGCCAGGAGAGGAAGAGGGAGTTTGAATTATTCAAACTACTTTGAATGAGTGAACAGGAGTGAATTTATAAGGAAAATATGGGATTGAGGGTTGGTGAAGGTAGTGGCCGAATTTTGGATGCTTGAGGTAGGGGGGAGAAATCGGTTTTGGCTTGTAATTGGTGTGCCGAAAATCAATTAAGGGTCTTAGGTTCCTTTTTAGTTTTTTTTAGAACAAATTCGGGTTTGAAGGGGATGTGATTACCATTTTTGTGCTAAAGCTTTTGAGCTCTCTTCCTTTTCTTTCTCTTTGGGTCCATATTCCTTGTGTGCCGAATTTGTTTAGCCAACTTCTATTCTCCTTCTTTTCATCTTTAGCTGAATGGGAGAGACCATTAGTGCACCTCTTCTTCATTTTCTTTTCTCCACCTAAGACTCTCAAGCTGCACCTTAGCATCATTCTACTCACCATTTCCATTATTTTCTTATTCTTCTTCTCTTCCCCTCTAAATCCAAAACCTTTTAAGCCTCTACCGAATCTTTCTTTCTCCCCACTCATACTCTTAAGCCTCACAACCGAAAGCATCAAACCATTTCGTTTGTGATCATTTTCTTATTCTTTTCTTCGTTACTTATCTTGTTCTAAATCGAAACCATCATTTTCTTTTGTCACTCATTTGCATACAAGGCCGAAACCCCTATTTACTTCAATTATCTTCTCTATTTCTTGCTAAAGCCGAACATCCCTTGTTCCATTATTTTCATTTCTAACCAGTAGTCGACTTGGCCGAAATTAAGCCCCTTGTTACCGATCGTTTTTCTTCGATTTTGATCTTCAAAGATCCCCTGGGATATTATTGGTATTAGCCTGATATGGTGAAACAAGGTGATAGGAATCTGCTTCGGGTCTCTCATCGATTTGGGTTGTTAAGGTAAGAGGGACTCTGTTATCTTTTCCTGTTCTTCTTTCGGTTTTAGTAGCCAAAGCCGAATGGCTAATTGGCTTGTTGATGCTATTGTTTTGGCTCATACTCTTTTATCTTCTTTCCTCTTTGGGGTCGTCTATGCAGGGAAACTTTGCTAGCTGAATCTTTGAATTCCAAGTCTGAGAATCAGTCAATCTTTGAACCCTATCCCTCTATTCGGGATCTCAAGGTAAGGGTTTTCTCTCTAGTTATTCGATCGAGTTTTCCTTTTGTTATTCGCTGACCTTAAGCCATTGTTTTGTTAAACAACCGTCATCTCATTATAGTATCTTCTGACCAAGATCGTTTCATGGATTCAAATGCCAGCCAAACGAAGGAAGGGGTTGAACTCGTAGTCCCAGCCCCAAAGTACAAAAAGCGCGTGGTGTCTACTGTTCGAGATTGGCCACCGGGTTGTGGACCGGCTTCAAAACAGAATAGTAGGCAAATAGCAATTGTTCCTGCTATCGATAGTGTCGACATAGAAAGAATTATATTGCGTGTTATCAGGTGTGTAAAACTTCACACTCTATTACTTATCTGTACTATTAATGGTATGGGTTGAAAAGCCGGAAAGACTGTGTAGACAGTCGTAATACCCTGGTGGGTAAGGCTAGGGATGCCAGGTACATGACTTTAACATTCTCTTTGTGAGTGTGGATGTATGTGGTAACCCTTTTACTTTGCTTGATAACATGTTGCATTCATTATAACATGTATGTTATGCATGGGCTTGGATTATGATGTGAAAGGGGAAGAATTTGGGACTATCACGGTGGTTTGGTACCACGAGTGGGTTGGCCCCATGTATATCTGATTTAGTGACCATGTCTCTGTGGCTTGGTGCCATACGATTTAGTGACTCGTCCATGTGGTTTGGTACCACAGTGGGTTGGCCCCATATATATTCATTAGGGATTGTCACAGTGGTTTGATACCATGGTGGGTTGGCCCCACGTATGTTAATAGTGACTCTGTCACGGTGATCTAGTATCACGGTGGTCTGGAACCACGAGTGGCCTGGTGCTACATGTGAGGCGTGTAGCGGATGGAGGGTTGATTGTAGAAATCCCCAAGGTGTGATGGGCTGGTACGGGTGGCGTGTAGAGGATGGAGAAACTAGGTTGGGCCGGGACATATTGCATTCATTACTTTCGTATGCCATCTTGAATGGGCTAAGGCCCAATATGCGATTTTGGGCCATGAGCCGTTTATGTGATATAGGGGAATTACACACTGAGTCTTGGTGACTCACCCCTTTCTTAACCTTTCAGGTAATCAGTAGATCGTGGATATGGGAGCCGAGGCAAACTCGTGGAGGCCATAAATTCTTTTCTTTTCGTAAACTCGTTTTTTTCTATGTTTTACTTTAAATGGGGATATTGTTATGTAATAATGCCTTCTTAACTTAAATTATGTTTTTTTCTATTTTATGATACAACATGATGAATTATTTTACCGTAAGAAGTTAATATGGAATTTTCAAGACATAAGTAACAAAAGCAAACGTTTTCTTCAAGTGTCGACAAATATAAAGAATATTCTATTATCATAAATTGGGAATTTTTCTTAAACTACAAATCACTGTTTTCAAGACACCACTTTAATCGAAAAGTTTTCAAACTTACGATATTTTCCTAACTTCAACAAAAATTTGCTTTTACTTTATCCTGTAACATACCAGATCTGGTCGTAACGTTTTGGCCGGGTTTGGGGTGTTACAGATATTTTTAAATGTAAAGATGAATTTGAACTCAAATGATGATCTTTTGGTATTTGACATATTAAATTCTTCATTGAAATAGTTATGTGTTCATATTGGCATGAAATTAAGATTTTTTTTTTTTTGTAAAAAGATGTACGAAACATTTAGGTTGGGTTGAAAATTATTGAATTGGAACCAAATGGGATTTTTGCGAAAAACAAGAGCCACGTTGCAACTACCAACTTCCGACGTTGCAACATGGCGCGACAATGAGTGATGTCACGACGTGGAAACCAGGAAGTTGTGACGTCAACCTAAAGTTTTGTACACTTTACAATTTGGTCCTAATCACCCTCAGGTTAGCAAAAGAACTTTCATAAGTTCCGACAAGTAAGCTGATACATATATATTGTTCACATAATGCATGTATCAAGGATGTGGATCTGGAAATTTTTGTGTTTGCACTTGCTAGCTTGTCATTTGGCTAAGTTGATGCTTGGTTTTGGATGTTAAGTTTGATGAATGACTTAATTGATGCATGTTTAGTTATGTTTGATTCTATTAAAGATAGCGATCAAGAACTTGCATGAATTGTTAGGTTAAGGATTGAAAGGTGAGGTAGTTTACATATAATAAGTTGATATATAAGTTAGAATTGATATGTTTAAATGTAAAGATCAATTTTAACTCAAATGATAATCTTTTGGTATTTGACATATTAAATTATGGGTTGAAATAGTTATGCGATCATATTAGCATGAAATTAAGAATTTTTTTTTTTTGGTAAAAAGATGTATGAAACATTTAGGTTGGGTTGAAAATTATTGAATTAGAACAAAATGGGATTTCTTCCCAAAACAATAGCCACGTCGCAACCATCAACTTCTGACGTTGCAACATGGAGCAAAAACGAGCGACGTCGCGACGTGGAAACCAAGAAGTTGTGATGTCGACCTGAAATTTTGAAAACTTTACAATTTGGTCCTAATTCATCCTCAGGTTAGCAAAAGAGCTTTTGTAAGTTCGGACAGGTAATCTAATACATATATATTGTTCACATAATGCATGTACCAACGATGTGGTTTTAGAAATTTTTGTGTTTGCACTTGCTAGTTTGTGTAACAGCCTATTTTTGAGTCAAATTAGAAAAGTGGTTTTGGGACCACAAATTCGAGCTTAAAATATTTATTTTATTATTTTATTATTGTTTATAGCATGAAAGAATTATTATGTGAAAGCTTTGTAAAGAAATTTTATCGTTTAAATGCTTAATTCGGTAAAAAAGATTAAATCGCATAGAGCGTAAAACTTGTGTGCCAGTAGTTTAATGTGCCTTATAGCTATGGTTTATTAAATTAGAGGTCCTTATAATGTTATTATGCCATTTATAAGATTAGGGGACATTAATGGCCTTATATTTGTTGATTAAATAGTTTAATAACCAAGGGTAAAATGGTAAACTACGTATTAATGTATTAATAATAAAACAAAACTTAAAATTAGGGTTATTTTTCATCTTTCTCATCGAAAATCAAAGGAATAAAGACCATTTGAAGCATTTTAGGGTTCGGCCCTTTGTAGTTTTGATTGAGGTATGTTTTGAGTATGATTTTTGATAATTTCTACGTTTTTGTGATCGTTGCTTTGTATTCTAGTTAGCCCGTACCTTAATTTTTGAATTGGTTCATGATTTTGTTAAGTTCCATTGATGATTATTTGATTTTTTAGATGTTTGATGATGAAAAATGAAAATTTTATGATAGATTTTAATGCTTTGTAAAGTGGTTTTTGACAAAAATGTCAAAAGGGATTAAATTGTGAAATTGTAAAATGTGGTGGTTAAAAGTGTGAACTAATGAAAGATATGCTCTGCAAGTGATAGGTGGTAAATTTGGCTAGGCATGGGTTGGAATTAAATTGCATGAATTTTCAATTTTATGTGATAAGGACTAAATGGTAAAAAATTGAAAAGTACAGGGGCAAATGTGTAAATTTTCCAAAATATGAATTATGGACTAAATTGAATAGATTGAATGTTGAGTGTACTAAATTTGATAATATATAGATCAATATAAGTCGAGATCGATTTTAGATCAGGGAAAAGGAAAGATCGACGAATAGTCGATAGTTTTTATCCAAACAATACGAGGTAAGTTCGTATAATTAGAATCGAGCTTTTAAATATTTGTATTTATTTGAAATGTATGTATATGTTGAGGAATTGATATACTTGGAATACGAATGCCTAATCGATATATATATTGATGGTTACCGAGCCCCATTTGATCCGTAAGAATTCGTAGGTTATAAGTGACATGTAACTAGGGTTATCGTTTTGGTCGAGCTCCTGCATTTGTTGTAGACTCACCATAGCTCGTATAAGCTTACCAATATATCAGCTCATAAGAGCTTACTTTTTCCAGCTCATTGGAGCTTACTGTTTCAGCTCGTATGAGCTTACTGTTCAACTCGATAGAACTTACTGTTCCAGCTCAATAAAGCTTATTGTTCATTAGCTCAGGAGGAGCTTATCGATCATGGCTTGAAAGAGCATAATTGATAATGAATTGACGAATTAATGATGTTTATCACCCGAGTATCCTTCAGAGTTCTAATAGGTTCAACGGGCATAAATTCTGTTTATACGGATGAGTATTGTTATTGAATGAATTATTGGTTATATGATTGAGAATGAAATGTTGAATGCTAGTTATATTGATTATTGAATTATGATAATGGATGATTTCATGTATTAACTTGTCTAACCTATGGAAATTGAATGCTTGTCTAACGGGCGTGTGACTGACCGTGTGGTACAAGTAAGTATACCCTTCTAAATGGCACACGGCCTAGTGCATGGGCTTGTGGCTTGGCCGTGTTGATAAGTCAATATACTCTCCAGTTTTCACATTGCCTGGCACATGGACATGTCCTTGACCGTGTGACCCAGGTCAATATGTATGCCCTATTTTCACACAATCTAAGACACGGGCTTGTCTACTAGCCATGTAAGGCACACAGGCGTGTGATACTTGAAATGTTGAAATTTTTTCTAAGTTTCCAAAATTTTCATATGTTACCAATTTAGTCCCGAATGCATGATTGAGGCCTTGTATGCTCGATTTAAATATATATTGAATGTGAATGAATGATATTTACTGAAATGAGATGATATTTGATAAATGATTGTTCTGAACTGAGTTTCTAGTTTGGTAATGCCTCTTAACCTATTTCGGGGACAGTTACGGGTTAAGGGTGTTACATATGTTGGTATTAGATCTATAGTTTAGTCGATTCTAGGACTAATGTAGTGTATTTGAGTCTAGCTATACATGTCATATATAAAACTGTGATAGTGTGATGACTCGTGAGGTTTTCAAATGTGGCTTTATATAGTAATGGATCCGGAAAGAGCAGTAGCAGATGACATAGAAAGTAACGCACCACCCGCTCAAGGGACTGCGCCTACTGAATCTAGACCCATGTCTAGTAGTCACGGGGGTGACTGTAAACCCCATACCCGATGTCCGACACCAAGACCGAATACGAGGCATTACCATGCTTAATCTTACTGAACTCTTCGAAACAGGCTATAAAATTTCATTTAAGCCTATCACTTACGCAATCTCGGCCTACGAGGCCTTAAACATACCTCCGAGAGGTTTTTGAACTAATCCCGAAAATTTTACAAACTTGAGATACTTTTCCTCAAAACAAGGACCGCACGCCCGTGTTGGTCTAGGGATACGCTCGTGTACCCCTAAGACATGCCCGTGTCTACCAATCGTGGTCGAATTTGACTAAAACCACACGGCTTTGACATGTTCCTGGCCCTAAACCATGTGCCTTACCTTGACATTCTAACTTATGTACATGGCCTGGGGCACACGCCCATGTGCTAATCGTGTGTCACACACGGCCTGGACACACGGCCGTGTGTTTATCCATGTGGGCACTTAAAGGCTATCTACCAAGCCTTTTACCACTCTCATATGCATACATTCATACATCATTACATAACTCCACATAGCATCAATATAACTCTTGAATTACATACATTTAATCATAAGAGAAATAAAGTCTTCATCCCATACACTAGGGAGAACTATATCCAATGCAATTACAAACAATTTAAGTCATCATCTATGGCTATACACAACCAAACTATAAGTTCTCTTAGGCCAACACAATTTGGCTACATCAATTAGAACTTAATCAACTTTAAAAGAATCCTTATACATGGCATGACTCATAAGAACTTGAAACAGTCTACTCGATAGTGTGAAAACATCTCCAGTGGCCTTTAACCCGAGCTAGCTAAATAACTTATAAGAGATGGGAAAAGGAAAGGAGTAAGCAATAATGCTTAGTAAATTCATCTGCATATAATTGATAAATACTGATATTCATTCAATATACACAACCACAAAGTATTATAATGAGTGTTACTCGTAAACTCATGGTTACTTACTCAACCATTCTTGAAACTTACCTATTCTATCTTTTACCACATTCAAACCATGCCACAAGCCAATTGCTCGTGTTAATTAGCATACATTCCTGCACTGATCATCACATGATCACATAAAACAAAACATCAAGCATTTTTAATAAGCCACTCATATACTAATCTCTCAGTGGTTTCGTACTTAGCCCACCATCGACCTCTAATAAGGCGGTATCGCACTTAGCCCACCAATCATTTATAACTATGGTGATTTCTCACTTAGCTCACCAATCATTTATAACTATGGTAGTTTCGCACTTAGCCCACCAAATAATTTCATAAGCGATGGTATCGCACACAACCCATCGATTAGTAATTAATCTGGTGGTAACGCACACAGCCCACCGATAATAATATGGTTGATGGTATTGCACACAGCCAATCACTAACCATCAATAAGGTGATTTCACACATAGCTCACCGTTATTATACATTCATGGATAATTATCCTTATGTACTTCTCTATTTCAAATGTTCATATGGGAACATCCTCACACACTACTATTCTTGCTTAACTTTCTACAAAACTCGTTCGAATTCACACAATGCATTTATAAATATAACTTATGCAACCGAGGTGCATTAATTACACAAAACCCACTAGGGGTTCATCATATATCGAATTTACCTCAATTTAGTTCTAACACATACTTGTGCTTCTCATGGTACAGCCACATACTTTCTCTCTTTCAACATACCCGTTGAATCACTCAAATTGTTAAATAACACTCTTGAGTCTCATACACATAATATCATATTGAGATTATACGCCAATAGGGTCTTACATGTATTAACAAATCGATGCCATGTCCCCGACATGGCCTTATACAAATTTTTACACCGAGGCCATATTCTAATATAGTCTTACACAGGACCTTAATTATCAACATATCATGCAAATTTCTGTTCCCTCTAGTCTTAAATTAAAATAAGACTCTCATTTCTTAACATTCCGTCAAAACGTACTTAACGTATACATAAATGCAATTAAACAATCCATACAACATCGAAATGTTTAGTACTTCACTTAGAATTTCATAATTTAGCATATGAATTTACCTCAATGTCGAAAGGGTCGAAAGGAACTTTTTGCTCACATTTATCTTTTCACCCGTTCTAGGTCTGAATCTCGTTTTTCCATGATCTATGATATCACATTTAGCTCAATTATTAGTCACATTAATCAGTGTGACCCAAAAATCATCTTATGGAAAATTTATGTTTTTACCCCTAAACTTTCACATAATTACACTTTTTCCCCAAGGCTCGTAAATTAATTTTTATTCAAATTTCTTGTATTTTGGACTTAGCCAAACCATTTGCATAACTATAGCTATCCACATTTCTCACTAATTCATGCACTTAGGACCAATTTTACAACTTTCGTAACTCGGTCCTTTTTGTCATTTCGTCGAAAATCACCTAGTAAAACGTGTTTCTCTTCTCATGGACATGCATAATCCACCATTAATCATCAAAATACACACTTAATCAACTATGGAAAAATTCAAAACTTCAACAGATTTGAAAAAGAAGGTACGAGATAGCTAAATCGAGTTACCACGACTCCAAAAACGTAGAAATCATTAAAAACGGGGCAAAAACCACTCACCTATCAAGCTCCCAAGCTTGGCCGAACATGGCTTTCCCCATGGCTGCCCATTTCTTTTGTCACAATCGGTTGGAAAAGAAAATAGAAAAGAATGGTGCATTTTTACTATTTTTGTCTTAGTATACCCATTTAACTTAACTTCCAAATTTCATTAATAAAAACAACCAGGAACCATTTCAGGTATGGTTTGAAAATTTTGTTCATTAAATCCATAAATATCGTCGGGGCATTCGTTCATCTGAATGGCATCACCAAATATTCATAATGTCCATATTTGGTTCTGAAAGTTGTCTTGGGCACATCCGAATCCTTTACTCGTAGTTGATAGTAAATAGACCGTATTTCAATTTTTGAAATTACTGTGGCACCTTTTAATTGATCAAACAAGTCATCTATACGAGGCAACAGGTACTTATTATTTATTGTGACTTTATTAAGCTGTCTGTAATTGATGCATAGTCTCAATGATTCATCTTCCTTCTCTACAAACAATACCGGTGGACCCCCACGGTGAAAAGCTGGGTCGAACAGACCCTTTATCGATTAATTCTTGCAGCTGCACTTTCAACTCCTTTAATTAAGTAGGAGCCATTCTATATGGTGCTATCGATATCAATGCCGTCCCTAGTACAAGGTCTATAGAAAATTCCACCTCTCTCTTACATGTATTAACAAATCGATGCCATGTCCCCGACATGGCCTTACACGAATTTTCACACCGAGGCCATATTCTAATATGGTCTTACACGGGACCTTAATTATCAACATATCATGCAAATTTCTTTTCCCTCTAGTCTTAGATTAAAATAAGACTCTCATTTCTTGACATTCCGTCAAAACGTACTTAACATATACATAAACGCAATTAAACAATCCATACAACATCGAAAAGTTTAGTACTTCACTTAGAATTTCATAATTTAGCATATGAACTTACCTCAATGTCGAAAGGGTCGAAAGGAACTTTTTGCCCACATTTATCTTTTCACCCATTCTAGGTCCGAATCTCATTTTTCGATGATCTATGATATCACATTTAGCTCAATTATTAGTCACATTAATCAATGTGACCCAAAAATCATCTTATGGAAAATTTATGTTTTTTACCCCTAAACTTTCACATAATTACACTTTTGCCCCAAGGCTCGTAAATTATTTTTTATTCAATTATCTTGTATTTTGGACTTAGCCGAACCATTTGCATAACTATAGCTATCCACATTTCTCACTAATTCATGCACTTAGGACCAATTTTACAACTTTCGTAACTCGGTCCTTTTTGTCATTTTCGTCGAAAATCACCTAGTAAAACTTGTTTCTCTTCTCATGGACATGCATAATCCACCATTAGTCATCAAAATACACACTTAATCAACTATGGAAAAATTCACAACTTCAACAGTTTTGAAAATGAAGGTACGAGATAGATAAATCGAGTTACCACGACTCCGAAAACGTAGAAATCATTAAAAACGGGACAAAAACCACTCACCTATCAAGCTCCCAAGCTTGGACGAACATGGCTTTCCCCATGGCTGCCCATTTCTTTTCTCACAATCGGTTACAGAAGAAAATAGAAAAGAATGGTGCATTTTTACTATTTTTGTCTTATTATACCCATTTAACTTAACTTCCAAATTTCATCAATAAAAATAACTAGGAACCATTTCAGGTATGGTTTGAAAATTCTGTTCATTAAATCCATAAATATCATCGGGGTATTCGTTAATCTAAATGGCATCACCAAATATTCATAATGTCCATATTTGGTTCTGAAAGTTGTCTTGGGCACATCCGAATCCTTTACTCGTAGTTGATAGTAAATAGACCGTAGATCAATTTTTGAAATTACTGTGGCACCTTTTAATTGATCAAACAAGTCATCTATATGAGGCAACAGGTACTTATTATTTATTGTGACTTTATTAAGCTGTCTGTAATTGATGCATAGTCTCAATGATCCATCTTTCTTCTTTACAAAAAATACCGGTGCACCCCACGGTGAAAAACTGGGTCGAGCAAACCCTTTATCGATTAATTCTTGAAGCTGCACTTTCAACTCCTTTAATTCAGTAGGAGCCATTCTATATGGTGCTATCGATATCGGTGCCGTTCCTAGTACAAGGTCTATAGAAAATTCCACCTTTCTCTTACATGTATTAACAAATCGATGCCATGTCCCCACATGGCCTTACACGATTTTTCACACCGAGGCCATATTCTAATATGGTCTTACACGGGACCTTAATTATCAACATATCATGCAAATTTCTTTTCCCTCTAGTCTTAAGTTAAAATAAGACTCTCATTTCTTGACATTACGTCAAAACGTACTTAACGTATACATAAACGCAATTAAACAATCCATACAACATCGAAATGTTTAGTACTTCACTTAGAATTTCATAATTTAGCATATGAATTTACCTCAATGTCGAAAGGGTCGAAAGGAACTTTTTGCTCACATTTATCTTTTCACCCGTTCTAGGTCTGAATCTCGTTTTTCCATGATCTATGATATCACATTTAGCTCAATTATTAGTCACATTAATCAGTGTGACCCAAAAATCATCTTATGGAAAATTTATGTTTTTACCCCTAAACTTTCACATAATTACACTTTTTCCCCAAGGCTCGTAAATTAATTTTTATTCAAATTTCTTGTATTTTGGACTTAGCCAAACCATTTGCATAACTATAGCTATCCACATTTCTCACTAATTCATGCACTTAGGACCAATTTTACAACTTTCGTAACTCGGTCCTTTTTGTCATTTTCGTTGAAAATCACCTAGTAAAACTTGTTTCTCTTCTCATGGACATGCATAATCCACCATTAGTCATCAAAATACACACTTAATCAACTATGGAAAAATTCACAACTTCAACAGTTTTGAAAATGAAGGTACGGGATAGATAAATCGAGTTACCACGACTCCGAAAACGTAGAAATCATTAAAAACGGGACAAAAACCACTCACCTATCAAGCTCCCAAGCTTGGACGAACATGGCTTTCCCCATGGCTGCCCATTTCTTTTCTCACAATCGGTTGCAGAAGAAAATAGAAAAGAATGGTGCATTTTTACTATTTTTGTCTTATTATACCCATTTAACTTAACTTCCAAATTTCATTAATAAAAACAACCAGGAACCATTTCAGGTATGGTTTGAAAATTCTGTTCATTAAATCCATAAATATCGTCGACGCATTCGTTCATCTGAATGGCATCACCAAATATTCATAATGTCCATATTCGGTCCTTTTTGTCATTTTCGTCCTCAAACCCATAAATAAAGTGCCTTCACATA
This sequence comes from Gossypium bickii, assembly GCA_025503065.1. Lineage (NCBI taxonomy): Eukaryota > Viridiplantae > Streptophyta > Magnoliopsida > Malvales > Malvaceae > Gossypium > Gossypium bickii. Next base: position 105,039,509 of record CP106715.1, read on the forward strand.
TTCATTATCAAACCCATACTAACAAAGGCTTTATGAGCATGTCAATTTTCACATGTAGGAACCAATAGTGCTTTACGTTTGCAAACATCTTTTCACTTTTCTTTAGGTCATATACATATATACATTTCATATAATAGTTTCATATAGTAGGAAGACATATTTTTTTTATTCTTTAACTTTTACATAACAAATTTATGCTTTTAACAATGTATTGACTAAAACTAGGAAATAAACAATATGTCCCATTTACGGTCATAGTGACATTTATTTACATTTTACAGTAACAATATAATTTAAACTCATCAAATAACACTTAATGCTACTTCCATGGCTATAGCAACCCGAAAGTCGGTAGTGTCAAAAAATACGATCTCGAGACCCCGTTCCCGTAAATCAAGCCCATAAATATTTAATAAAAATATTTTTGGAGTTATGTTATAAGTTAATTGAACTTTGGATACATAAATTAGTTGAATTAGTGATTAATTAAGGTAAAATGACTAAATTATATAAAAAAAAAAAAAGGTTATCACTGTAGGTTTTAATTAAGAAATGAGTTGAAGACTTAAATTGAAATTAAAACAAGGATAAAAATGGTAAATATAACATCTTAAAAATGATAGTGGATGGTAGGAGTTTGATCCATTAAATTGATTAAAATAAAAATTTGTTTTATTAAATTTAATTAAATAAATTAATATTATATGAGTATTATTAGAGAAAGTGGAGGAAGGGATGAAAATATCATCTTCTTCCTCATTTACCCAAAACAATAAAGAAAGAAAAGAAGGTTTAATGCCATTTAGGGTTTTTGAAAGCTTTAGCCTTAAATTCAAGTAAGTCTTTAGCTATTTTTTTTGTAATTTTTATGTTTTTAAGATCATGAAACCTTAATCTAGGTAGCCCATGTACTAATTTGTAAAACTATTAAAGTTTTATAAAGTTACCACTGTTGATTTATTGGAAATTAAGGTGTTAAATTGATAGGTTTTTAACTTAGAGGTGAAAAAGAACTAAATTGTGAAGTTATTTGATAGTTTCATACATTAGGGAATAAAGTGAATAAATTATAAAATTTATTGTAGAAATAAGAAATAGGAGATCTCAAATGAATTATAATGAAATCGAATTTCAAGTTGTAGTTTTAAATTGAAAGTTATGCTAGTCTCAGTTTTAGGAACAAAATTGAATAAATTGTAAAGTTTGTATAAAATGATGATTGACTGTGAAATTGATTGAATATTGATGGAATTGTATGTTTATGTTAATCTGTAACTATCGTTGACCCGGATTCCTCGAGAGGGAAGGAAAAGCTAAAGTTGTTGGCAAATAGCTTAGAGTTTTCGGTTTGTATTTCTACGATTTAAATTGTTTAAATTGTTGCATAACTGCATATTATAACACAATAAGATATTGAGGTGAGTTGGGATTGATCATTTGATTTGTATTGGTATGGAAATGTTGATTTTTGAAATGAACTAAATTGAATAAAAGTGAAATAGTGTTAATTGACAAAAATGTGAAATTGAATTGGTATAATAGCCTATTTTTTAGCGAGATCGAAAGAGTGGTTTTGGGACCACAAATCCAACCCAAAAATAAAATTTATTTTTATTTCATTATATGGTCCGTATTATGATAGACATGTCGTGTGAAACTTTTGATACAAAAATTTTATCAATTAAGTGCTTAATAAGGACTAAATCACATAAAATACGAAAGTTGAATTTTAGTAGCTATAAGGATTAAATAGCTAGGGAAATCAAAATTAGAGGTCCTTATATGGTAATTAGACCATCAAGAAAAGTATGTTGATTTTTCTTGGTGACTCATCCATGGAAATAAAGGAAAAGGGCAAGGACTAAATTGGAAATATAAAATACTTAATTAATTAAAAGATGAAAAGAAAATATGTCATCTCATTTTCATCATCTTCAACCTAAAAACACATGGAAACCCTAGGAGATAGAAAAGAAACTTTCAAGGCTTAATAGGGTAAGTTTATTTATCCCATTTTTAGTATTTTTGATATTTTTGAAACCGGGATAGCTTAATCTACCTATTTGGGGGACTAATTTGAAAAGTTATCAATGTATGGAAAATGGGTCATGGATGTATAAGCTGAAAATTTGAAATTTATGGTAGAAAATGAAAGGTTGTTGATAGATAAACAACTTTTACAAAGTAATTTTTGATTAAAACATGTTTTAGGGACTAAAATGTAAACTTGTGAAATTTGATAAAAAAATTATGAAATTTTATGAATACATGTGCTGTAAAATTTGTAATGGGATTTTGGTTAGGCTAGGAATAGGGAGTAATTTGCACAAGTTTCATTTTTCAGGCCTAAGGATAAAATTGAAATTTATGGAAAGGTTAGGGGCAAAATGGTAATTTTGCATAGGACATAAATTGAGTCCATTTAAATATGAAATGTGTGAAATTGATGGCTAAATTCATTTATATAGATCTGGACAACACTAATTCGAGGTTAGATCGAGGAAAAGAAAAGGTTTTGGATTAGTAGACTTCTAACGCGAATAAGTGTCGAAGTAAGTTCGTGTAACTTAATCGGGCATGTAAATATGTTTAGTTTGAATGTTATGTTGTATGCAATGTGAATAATATTGATGTACATTACTTGAATGCTATAATGAGAAATTCAATACATGCTTGAAATGGTCAAAAAAAGGCAAGTCCCGATTGAATATTGGATTCTGATGATTATATGCGCTTTCTCGAAATGAATAAGGTTCTGCATTTGTTGCGGATAGGATTTAGTTCAGACGAGTAATCCTGTTGACCTTGTCATAGAACATATTTAGCCTGGACGGGTAATCCTGATATGATACTTCTCGAGTATATGTTATGATTAGGGTTTAGCTTGGACTGGTAACCCTAATTGAACTCTTTGAGCATACGTTATATAAGGGATTTAGGCTGGACTGGTAACATTGTTATACGATATGTGACTCAAGAATGTGTTCCTTGATTAAGTACCCTAATGGCTACCATCGAATAAGAATTGACAGATTATGGAATCGTACACCTCGAGTGTACTACTTGAGCATCCATTGGAATTCCAATAATTCAACGGGCCAAAAACTATTGACATGACATGAGAATTATGAGATGAAATGATAATGTCTTGAAATTATAATGCATGATGAGCTCATCTATTCTTACTTGCTATATATGTAAACTTTGTGACTAACATGTTTGATTGGATGCATGTGTGTAGGCAAATTTAACCAAATGGATGGAAAACTTGTTATTGTATGATTAGATTAAATAAACGAGATTGATAAGTTTAGTTTCTGTTATACAAACTTACTAAGCATGTAATGCGTACTCCGTTTTATTTTGCCTATTTTATAGTGCTTAGAAGCTTGTGAAGGTTGGAGATCATTGGAGCATCGTCACACTGTCAGCTAGCTTATTTTGGGTATACTTAGTAAAATCATTTTGGTATAATGGCATGTATAGGACAACTTGACCATTGGTAGCTTGATAATGATGTCTTGTAACCTAGCCATTGAAATGGCTAGTAATGGCCTATTTTGGTATGATTAAGTAGGTTATTATGATATGTAACAACCTAATTTAAGGCTTAGTTGGAATAGTGGTGCAAGACCACAAATCCAAAGTAGAAATATGAGTTTTAAGGTTTATGAGATGTTTGCATAGTTGCATGAAAGTTTCATGAAGTAATTTTATTAAATTGTGATTGAATGGTCCATTAGGACTAAATTGCAAAAGTTTGCAAAATATGAGATTCTAGAAGCTTTAAGTATGAATTAGCTTTGGATTATTGATTAGAGGTCCTTAAATAGCAATTTTCCCAATTTGTAATATTTGGACAAAAATGGGCATGAGTAAGTAAATTTTGAAAGTTTAGTAAAAAGGGCATTTTAGTCATTTGGCTAATTAATGATTAAAAAGGATGAAATAAGTCAAAAATAGATGTTCATCTTCATCCTTAGTGCCAAAAATTTCAAGGACTCCATAGCTAGGGTTTGTTCAATTTTTCAAGCTCATAGTAAGTGTATCATAGCCCCGTTTTTAATATTCTTTGTATTTTTGAAGTCCTCATAACTTGAGTTAGCTATTTTTAGCTATATGTTGAGCTAGGATTTATGTTCAAAAATATAACCATGTATGACATGCATGTATTTTGATGTTTTAAGGAAGATTATGAGAGTTTGATATAGAATAAACATCTTTTTCTAAGTGAATTTCATGAAAATGCATGTAAAGACTAATTTGTAAAAGTCATGAAAATGGTCATACATGAGTGAGTTAGTGAGAACTGAAGGTTTCTATAGTTGAAAGTATGAATCAGAAAAGCATGAAATACAAGAAAGTTGAATGAAAATAACTTTACGAGCCTAGGGGCAAAAGTGTAAATATGAGAAAGTTTAGGGGCAAAATGGTAATTTTGCCAAAGTATGAGTTATGATTCAATTTTGTCAATGTGAGTATTAAATGAGTTAAATTATTATTATAGATCAAGAAAAACGAAGCCCGAATCGAAACTGGGGCAAGAACAAAGTCGTGGACTAAATTGACTATCTTCATACATTTTGCATACTGGGGTAAGTTTGTATGATTTTAAATCTTTATAAGTATTTTCATTGGATTACTTATATATGTTTTTATTGTACATTATTTCCATGAAGTTTTTTAATAATGTTTAAACAAGGAAATTAATGAGAATAAGTAAATGAAAGTCCCGATTGAAATTGGAAAACTGAGGATACCTAATCTACAACATGAGACATGAAAGCTCCTATAAGACCATGTCAAGACATGGCATCAGTAATAAAGTAAAGAGATCATGTAAGTCCAAGCCAAGGCATGGCATTGATAAGTTTCTAAAGCAAAAAGGTCATGTAAGTCCATGATATGTCATGGCATTGAAAAGTTATTATGAGATAAAGATCCCATGTAAGTCCAAGCCAAGGCACGACATTGGTGAGTTTCTAAGTAAAGAGATCATGTAAGTCCAAGCTAAGGCATGGAATTGACAAGTTTCACTAAGTAAAGATACCACGTAAGACCATGTCAAGACATGGCAATGGTAAGTTTCCAAGGAAACATCCAAGGAAGATTTCGTGTAAGTCCATGTCAAGACATGGCATCGACACCGAGTTATGAGATCCCATGTAAGACCATATCTAGGATATGGCATTGGCATCGAGACACATGTGTGATAGATTTTGTATCCTATGTTATTCCGGTTAATTCATCGGGAAAAAGAGTAAAGCATGAATGAGATAACAAGAAAGTTAAGCAAGTAAAGATATTATCAAGTTTTGTTGGTCAAAGTTAATTAGGAGTATTATTCTAGTTAAGGAAGATGAAGTTTGAGTTTATGTTTACAATAGCCAAGTATACTAGTCTATGTGATTAAGTGATACAGGTATCATGTTTACAATACAAGCATGAGACTAGTAAGTAACATGAGATGAGTATGAATAAGTAAGAGTAAGTAAGCTCAAGCACTTGAGATTTGTGATGCTATTGTTTTATGATGGATAAGATATGTTAAGCAATTATATTGCCATTTGTATTACATGCAAACTTACTAAGTTAAATGCTTACTTCTCTCTTTTCTTCTTTCCTTCTAGTCTCGCCAAGCTAATTCGTGGATCATTGATGTCGGAGCTCGGAACACACTATCGAACACCATTTTGGGTATAGCCAAGTTGTTTATATTAAGTATGGCATGTATAGGAATCATCACATTGTAAGTTAAGTCTTAAGAGAAGCCAAAGTGTTGGTTATTATTCTTTTGTATATGGCCAATATTTACTATGTTTATATATCAATATCGATGAGTTATGCATCATTCTTCATGTTTTGATGAAGTATTTGAGTAGTTGAATTGAGTATATGTATGATCTTAATTTTAGGATGGCAAGTGTCCACACGGGTAGACACACGGACGTGTGTCTAGGCCGTGTGTGACACACGATCAACCCATATGGGGCTGTTGATAGGCCGTGTGTCCCCTGCATGTTAGTGTTTTAAGTCAGGATAGACCACGGGCTAGCCACACGGGCGTATGCCTAAGCCGTGTGCTCTTTATGGGGTTACTGACGTCATAAATAGAATACCCCTAGATTTCCACACGGGTGAAGACATGGGCGTGTCTAGGCCGTGTTAAGGACACGGGCTATTGACACGGGCATGTGTCTGGCCGTGTGAAAACTCCTATAGGTTCGAAATATGAATAAATTGTACATGGGCTAGAGACATGGGCGTGTGAGATCACACGGCCTACCTAACACGGGCGTGTCCCAAGTCACACGGGCGTGTGACCCCTGTTTAGGAAAAAGTTTTCAAAGTGAGCAAACGTTTCTAGTTGAACTTCGAAAGCTTTCGGATGTAAGCTTAAGGCCTAGTAGGCCTATAAGATGTATGATTTGACTAAGAAAGGAAAGTTTTTAAATCCAAACAAAATTCTATAGCCCATAAGTACAGATTCATGCACATTCAAGTATGATAATGTCTCGTATCCAGTCCCAGGATCGGACTCGGGTATGGGGTGTTACATGATATATATTCATATGTGTCATGTTGAATACATGTAATCAATGATGTTAATGCCTAGTTAATCCAAGACACCTATGCTTGTAATGATATGCCTTGTTGAATGATGAAGTTTGTTTAATTTGAATGCTTGGATTGGTTGGTATTGGTTGTGAGTTTCAAGTGCAGGTCTTGGGTGAAATTTTGGGTGAGAAATGAAGCTAGAAATTACTTCTTTTTGTCCACACGGGGATGTGTCTAGATTGTGTGTGACACACAGCCTGGTAACATGGGCATGTAGTTAGGTCATGTGCCCCCTGCGCCTTAGTTTTTAGAAACAGAATGCTCAGTATTGGGCACACGGGCAGAGACACAGGCGTGTGTCTCAGCCGTGTGGTTGACACGGCCTTGGACACGGGCGTGTTACACGGTCGTGTGAAAACTGCACTTGAATTTTGAAAAATAAATTCGCCACACGGCCTAGGACACGGGCGTGTGACTTGGCCGTGTAATTTCAATTTCATCATGCCTTAAAAGTCAGTAAGTTACACAGCTTAGGGACACGGGCGTGTGTAGTACACGGCCTAACCACACGGGCTTGTGAGCCCAGCACATAGGAAATATTGGAATTTTGCAAAAAAAAATTCCCTGAGATCCCGATTTAGTCTCGATTCATTTCTAATGATCGTATTGGGCCTCGAGGGCCCATTTAAGGGACGTTATGAATAATCTCGATGTATAAATAGAAACTTACATGAATTGTTTGCAAAATATTTTGAGTTCTGGTAATGCTCTGAAATCCTGTTCTGGCGACGAATACGGGTATGGGGTGTTACAATTGGATTTGGACTGATTCATGCTATTATATGAATGAAATTATTATTTTATTAATGAATTGAATATGGTAATTTTTGAATTGATGTAATTGTCCAATCAGAGATATAATTGGTATGCCATAAGATAGATCGAGTACGGGTTAGTACAGGTTACTTTGACTACGGGTCGATGAGTGCTGGGCACATTTATACTTCGCTTATATCGATGAGTGCAGGGCATAACTTAATTACTTCGAAATCATCCGATGAGGCACTGGGTGCCAAATTGGTGTGTTGGTTGGATCCACATATCTGTTTGAGTCTGAGTCTAATTAATAAGGACTTAAAATAAAAATGTGAAAATGGTATTTGAAATTAACTACTACTGTGAAATATTATGTGAACTGGATTAAAAAATCGAAAGATTAGTATATGGTGGATGAACCAATTGACCCTATTTGGAATTTGATATGTTAATGTGATTATTCCCAACTTAACCTTTGTTGTGTGGATTGAATCATATAATATAATGTTTTAATTGATAGCATGATTTGCATGCTATAGCTTTACTTGCATTGATCTTTAATTTGTTGAAAGACAATTGAGTTTATTACTCAGCGTACAGTTTTGCTTTTCGTGCACATGTTAGGTTAATACAAGATCTTGAGTATCAACATCAGCATTCAGATGAAATCTCAGACTCAACAAAGTTGGTGATGTTCTTTTGTTATTTAATCGGCATGTACCTAGTGAAGCCTCTTATATTTTGCTATGTTGTGATGTTTAATTTAAAATGTGGTTAAATGGCATATAACTATGTTTTGCAAGTTGGTATTTGAAGTGGTATGTCTTGATTTTATGTTAAATATAGAAAGTTGATAAATTAGAAATATGTAAGATTGAAATGGGAATATGGTATGAATGAATTATAATGTTAAGATGATAGAATTGTAAATGATTATTTATTGAATGAATACTTTGGTTGATTGAGAAATGGTTGGTTTGGATGTGAGATATATTTTGAATTGGTTGTGTAGGCTTTTAAGTGTGCATTTAGGCACCAAATTGAATAGGTTTGATTTGGACATGAAATGGGTACCAAAATGGTGGATTTTGACATTTTTTGCATTGAAGTACCGATACGCTAGTAAAGGTATTGATACTTAGCTCTTTTCAAGAAAATTTTCAAGAAGTAGAATCTCAAAATGGTATCGATATCAGACTAAAGTATCGATACTTTATACTAACAGTATCGATACTTTACAAGAGTATCAATACAATTGGTTTTATTCATTTTTTTGGCAAAACATCGATCCTTAAAATGGTATCGATAAGTATCGATACCGGTACTTAAAGATGAGGATCGGTATTGTAGTCCTAGTATTAATACATTTCGATTTTAAATTGATTTTTTTTCAGAACATCAAATCTAAAAACAGTATCGATACCTATTAAGGGCATCGATACCTGATTGGAAACTTTTAAAACTTTACAATTTGGTCTCATTTCAGGTTCGGATTAGTAATTGAGTCTTCGTAAGTTTGATTGAGGCTATGAAATGTTTGTCTAACGTATAATGATTGTAATATGAAGTGTTTGAATATCCAAATTATGTTAAATTCAATGTTTTCGATGGTAGTTGTTCCGGGAATGAATGTGATATTCTGTTACTTGGACCCCGTGATCGGGTCGAGTATCGAGGTGTTACAATGGCAATTAATGTTTCATACCTTATTATTAATCAATTTTTTTAATATACATTATTAGTTGATTTTAGTACTTTGTAGTTAACGCTTATTTTATTTCCATTTTCACAACTATCATATTAACACATCAAGCCATGGGGAATTTCATTTAGTCATTATTCAATTATTTAAACACTTATCACATAATTATTACCAAGTTCATAAACTTTTAAAATTGAATAAGGTAGAGTCTAAGGTACTTAAATTTTGGATGCTTTATAAATCAAAACTTTACTTCCATAACTGAAACCCCACCTCTATCAAGCTTGAAACTCCATTAACATTCCCCCATTTCCATACACATAAAAATATATTAAAAAAAGGAGTTAATATCCATTATTTTGAGATTTTTCATAACATTCTGTAACAAATATCAAGTTAGAGAATGTGGTACACACCATTGCTTTCCTTATTAAAACTTTCTCTCACTAGCTTCATTTTCTCTCCTAAGAATCACCAAAAATCCTTACTAAAAGCGATGCATTTGAGGGATGATTCAAGCTCCTGAAATTGTTTTCTAGGTGATTTTGATAAAATGTTAAGGTGGGTGTTGAAATTTTTAAAGAAATTTAAAAGAAAAGGCAAAGAAAATGAGAGGAGAAGATGAATGTAATAGCCAGATTTTGGGGCTAGTCGAAACAGTAGTTTCGGAACCACTAAACCGAGGCTGAAGAAATTATTTTTGATATCATTTTATTTGTTATAGCATGATTATATGAGTGCATGAAAATTTTGGTGAAATAATTTTAGTGATTTTATGCTTAATTTTGAAAAGGGACTAAATCGCATAAAAGGTGAAATTTGTGTTCTACTAATTAGAAGTGTCATATAGCTAGAGAACCTTAAATTAGAGGTCCTTAATTTGCAAATAGGCCTTTAAGAGAGTGATGGTCGGCCATATAGACAAGGAATGAAAATTGTCAAAGGTTAGGTGAGCTTTTGGTGACAAAATTTACTAGAAATAAAATAAAATAAAGAGAAAAAGATATCACCTATTCATCTTCCTTCTCTCCACTGAAAATATCAGCAAAAGTAAGGGTTTTGGAAGCTAAAAATTTCAGCAACTCTTCACCCTTGCAAGTAAGTGATTTTGGTGGTTGTTTTTGTTAATTTTTGTGTTTTTGGAACCCCTATAGCTAAATCTAGCTAATGAGGGGACTATTTTGCAAAATGGTTGAGAGTCTAGGGTCTTGCCATGAGAGTATTTATATTGTTTGCTGGAATTTTATGGAAGAAAATGAATCTTGGTTGTTAAATAAACAACTTTTGTGAAAAGGGTTTTCATGAAAACACTTAAAATGACCATTTTGTGAAGTTTATAAAATAGGTTGTAAATGTGTGAAATAATTGAAATTTTGAGTTGCTATAAGAGTAGTAAAGGTTTGGCTAGGCTTGTTAAAGGAGGAAATTTGATTAAAATCGTTTTACGAGCCTAGGGGAAAAATCGTAATTATGTGAAAGTTTAAGGGTAAAACGATAATTTTACCAAAGTAGGAATTTTGGAATGTCTTGATTAAGGTGGTGATTAAATAAGCAAATTGTGTCATTATAGATCAAGAAAAATAGAATTCAAACCTAGACCAGGGGAAGACCAAGCTAGTAGACTAATTCAATCTAGTCTCCCACTTTTTGTATACCGAGGTAAGTTGTACGTAAATAATACAACTTTATTTTCATTATATATTGAACAATTAATATGGCATAAAGTGTTTGATTATTGTTGTGAATATGCATGATGAGAATTAATGTAGTAAAAACTCCCGGTTGAACCTTAGGAATAGATTGGATATCCATGCCATGGCATTTGGGTGATATGTGTGCTAGTGTAAAACCATGTCTGGGACATGGCATCGACCACATTATGAGAGCCAATGTAAGACCATGTCTGGGACATGGCATCGGCATTTTTCTCTCTTGTGTGAGGATTATCGGATCCTTTAGTATTCCAAATGGTTCCACCGGTTATTTAAAGCTTATGATAAAGATATGAAAAGATATAATCATGTTGTGAGTGGTACAGGTTCTTACTCGAAACTCATAAGATATGAGCTTAGTTATGATGCCTTAATAGTAAGGATGGATTTGAGTAAGTTCTATCTATGAAAATGATTTCGGGACAATCTTGTAATTTTTGGCTTATACTTGTGATGTGTAAATATGTAGTAAATCTACCATTGTAAAATCAAGAATGTTGTGCTGGTTTATAATATACTATGTGTTTAAGATGCATTGTTGATGTTGTTACTTATTTACATGCAACTTACTAAGCTTTATGCTTACTCCCTCCCTTTCCTATCTCTTATAGGTTAATTTAGCTAGCTTGGGTCGGAGATCACCGAAGATGCTATCACACTATCAAGCTGTCACTTTGGGTATAAGTATTCAAGCCTTCTTGAGATATGCCATGTATAGGGACTTTGTCTTTTGATTAATTAAGTCATTGTTAATGTAACGAAATGTGTTGGCCTAAAATGGTTTATGGTTCAAATTGGAATATAACCATGAATGATGGCTTATGTTGATTATATGTTCATGCATGTGTTAATGCCCTCTTGTGAATGTAAAGCTAGTATGGTTATCATGAGCTAAATGTGTGATGATTAAGTGTGACAAAAGATGATTTGAGAGTGACATGTGATGTTGTTTGAATGTGTGTAAGTGAGGGCGGCAAATGGCTTGGAAAATAGCCTTGTATTTGTCCATACGGGTGTGTGTCTAGGCTATGTGTGACACACGGCTTGCCCTAAGGGCGTGTGTTCTGCCCGTGTGTCCCCTGCACCTTAGTTTTGAGAAACAGAATACCCAATAGTAAACACACGGGCACGAGACATGGCCGTATGTCTCGACCCTGTGAGAGACACGGCCATAGGACATGGGCATGTGCCCGGGCCATGTGAAGTCTGCACTTGATTTTAGGAATTTAATTCACCATACGGCCTAAGGACATAGTCGTGTACCTTGGCCATGTGACATTATTTGTTTGATGACGTCATAAAGAGAATGTCCTCTATTTTGGACATGGCCTGAAGCACGGGCGTGTCCCTTCACCCACACGGGTTTGTGGATCTTTTTGATGAAATTTATTCTAAGTTTTCCCAGAAGTTTTTAAAGTTTTTGGTTTAGTCCCGAATCGTTCCTAATGTATGTTTTGGGCCTCATATGCCCATAATAGGGACGATATTAATGTAAATGATAGGTTTTAAATTTGAATGGAATTTCATGTCTCGATTTTGTATGAATGCGTGTATTTATGTACGGTAATGCCTCGTACCCTATTCCGGTGTCAAATACCGGTAAGGGGTGTTACATTTAGTGGTATCAGAGCTATGGTTTAGTCGATTCTCAGACTAACCTAGCATATGTGGGTCTAGCTATACATGTCATATTACTAGTCATGATAGTGTGATGCCTCTCGGCTCTAACGAAATTATTTTGTTAAGACAGAGACGACTTCTGACCGAGCTATTTTCGATAATGCTGAAAATGGTATTGAGATGATTGATATATGCTTACGATGTGTTGAAATTTAGAAAGGTATGAATAGAAATTATGATATGCATGAGTTAATGTAACATCCTAAAATAGGGGTTATTCGTGTTTGAATTATTTTTTGCTTATGTTTAAATTGCTGTGATAGTATCCAAGGTGTAATAAGACTTGATTAGGGGTCTTGAGTAGGCTCGGAATGGTAGAAAAATATTTTTGTAAGCTTTAAAGGTAGGGAGCCTTAACAAGTAGGGGTTACAAGGATAAAAGAGGCAACATTTGACACAGAAATGGTCTTGAAAAAGTGGCAAACGGAAGGCCACTTAGGAGCTGCAAGTGACGCCACAAGGAGCAAGGGGGAGCCTGTGTTCGAGTCGCGAAAATCCCCTTTTTGCTCTTTATTTGGACAGCATAGGGGGGAGAGTTTTTCTCTTTTCAAACTCCTTTAAATAATAAGGATAATATTAGCTTTTAATTAGATTTTATTTTGGTTAATCTTAAAAGGTGGCAAGGAGGAAAAATAGGCAATTGAGTATTCAAATTATTTTGAATAATTTTAAACTAGTGGCCAAGAGGAATTTTAGGCGTTTGCCGAAATTTGAACTCTTCATGGAAGAGTGGACGGCAAGCATAGGGGGGGAGGTGCCGAATTCTTTTTAAGGCACATACCTATCATCTTGTTTCTTTTTTCTTCATTCTTGCACATAGCTGAATTCCCTATTGAGCACTTTTCTATTTTCTTTTCTTTCTACAGAATTGTTCAAAGTCCCAAAACTCCTCTCTTTTGTTTTCTCTTTTGCCGAAATCCTATCTATCTCACTTCTTTCTTTCCTCTTCTTAAAACCCTTAGCCGAATTTACCCCAACCCTTGTGCCGAAACTTCTGTTCTTTCTATTAAACTCACCATTGGTCGAATATCAAGTGTGGTGTTGATCTCTTTGGGTTTTCTCTTTCAATCGGTTGGAGAAGGTAAGTGTTGAAAGCCGGAAGTCTATTTCTTCCTATATTCTTATTCTCTGTCGATTTGGTTGACTGATAAAGGACCGAAATATACTAATGGTTGGCTAATCTTTCTGATTGAAACTGATTTCACCTAGGACTCCGGGATCTCAAAGCAGTAGATCTGATCCTTTATTCTCTGTCAATCGAGATTGGTAAGTATGAGTAAGGATTTATTTTAGTATTCGAAAGCCGAAGGCTATTGTTATTGATATTGTGGATTGACCGATTGTAGTTTGGTGAAACAGATTCGGGTACCGTGTGCTGTAGTTAGTACTTAAAGGCAAATAGGTGAGGTTTCGGGTTCAGATGATAACCCCTTGAGTTTATTTTGGTTTGGCCGAATGGACAATGGCACTAACCTAATGTTGGCCGAATATAGGGGCAAGAAGTCTAGGGTGGCCGATTGGTTTCGCCGGGATCTAGGACTATCGTCAACATTAGGTGTGTACATGCACACTTTATAATGAATTAGTATGTTAAGTGGTTGTTAAATCTGACTTGTGTAGATGCGAGGTTTAATATCGTAATGGTATAAGCAAGAAATCAGGTAAGTCTCGTGGTTATGACTCTTTTTATGATGCTTTCGGGAAGCATGACATGTTGTTATATGTGGTTATGGCAAATGGTAACTTTATGGCATGATCTCTGTTAAATGTGTATCCTTGATTGATGTGGGATATGTGAGTGGAGTGGGAAGTAATATTCGTGTCGACGGACACCAGTGGTTTGGTACCACATTGTGACTACGGTCACCAGAGGTTTGGCACCTCCAGAGGTTTGGCACCTCATAGCGTCTCGTCCTAGTGGCTTAGCACCACAGTGGGTTGGCCCCACAGTTTACATTATGGGATTGACGCCAGTGATTTGGTATCACACGATGGGTTGGCCCCATCATCTAATTTGTGACTACGAGTCACCAGTGGTTTGGCACCACAAGTATTGACGGATATCGTGACTATAAGTCACCAGTGGTTTGGCACCACCGTTTGGTACCACACGGGGTAGAGAAAGGTGTTACGGATGGCTAGGTTGGGTGCATGATTTCGTGCATGTTACTTTGTTATAAATTGTGTATGTTGTCGCACTAAACTGGGGGAAGGGTTACACATTGAGTCTTGGTGACTCACCTTCTCTCTTATCTTTTCAGGTGACCCGTAGATCGCGGATGAGGAGCCGGACGGACTCGAGGTGGCCATGCAGTGGAATTAGATTTGATGGACTTTAAATTTTACTTTATTTTTGTTATTGGTTTTACTTGATTCAAGTTGTAATAAGGCCTCCTAATACTTTACTTTATTTATCTACATGTTTTGGACACTTGTTTTAAACTATTTTATGATATTAAAATAAGTTCACACGTTTTCTCAAATTAAATTGGAAAACGTTTTATCGTGCCATCGGGCACAATGGAAATCTACAACAACTTGACTTAATAAACATTTTTAAACAAGCTAAGTACGGTTTTAGTAAGAAAATTGAAAATGAAGGGTTTCAACAAAATTTAACCCGGTTTAAAGGGATTTTACAAAATGTTTTCCTCCGTAACAAACCAAATTCGGTCGTAACGTTTGGGTCGGGTTTGGGATGTTACAAAATTGGTATCAGAGCCCAGTTCAAAGCTCGGCTGTGGGGGCCCAATGCCCAAAAATGATTTGGTAGGCCTTTTTGAAGTATTTTTGGTTTTTGGAACAGCATGGCACCGAGTCTCCGGCACCAATCCGCCCAGGTAAGTACCTCTAACTTTTTGTTTGAATTATTACTTGTAGAAAGGGTAGGAATGGAACGTAGAATAGTCTTATAGGAACTTGAATCCTAGGATTAGACTACTCAAACACAAAAACAAAACATAAGCTTTAATGAACTAAACCAACCTATGGCTAAGTCACTGAGCTAGGGTGTGGTAACCCCTGTACGCACGTCTAGGATTGGATCCGGAAGAGCTTGGTATTTAAGCAGTCCTAGTGACTCACCTCCTCTTCGCAGTATCCTGCCCAGTGCGTAGCTTCGGTTCACCCTAACTCAGGGGGCTCAGTGGTGTGGTAACCTCTGTGCGCATGTCTAGGAATGGTTTCGGTGGGAGCTTGGTATTTAAGCAGTCCGCGTGACTCACCTCCTCTCTACTCGAATCCTGCCTGGTGCGTAGCTTTGGTTCACCCTGACCAAGAGGGCTCGGTCATAGGCTAAACATAATGACTAAAACCCGAAAGGGAACTAGCCATGTTTTTAGAAAAAGAAGAAAACAACCAACCCTAGTTTTTCAGAACTTTTAAAATCACTCTTTCAAAGTTGAGAACAACCCTCTTTACAACTTTTTCCAAAAAAAAAAAATGTTGATTTGTGGAAATTACAAAAATGCCGTTAGGGGTAAAATTACCAAAATGCCCTTGGTTCATAAAATATCAACTACTCAATGGTTTTGCCCAAAATTTCATTATTTTATAAACATACGAAAACCCTACCTTGCAAATTATCAAAAATACTTTGGTTTTGGAAAATTACGAAAATGCCCTGAACTTGCAAAATTACCGAAATGACCTTGAGTTCTAAAATTTTTGCAACATCATCGTTTTAAAAAGGAAAACTCTCAAAAAGGAACCTTCAAAGTTTTACAACTGTTAAAATATCCCTGATTTATTAAATTTACAAAATTACCCCTGATTGACAAAATTACCAAAATACCCCTAGTTTCCAAAAATTTTGCTATACCTTTAATTTGTGAAATTTTCGAAAATACCCTCCAGTTTTGGAAAATTTCAAAATGTTTTAATTTAATAAAGTTTTAAAATTTCTTTTATTACAAAAATACCCCTGTAGGAAAATGACGAAAATACCCCTGGGATAGAAACAGGACAGAAATGTCCGAAGAGTGAATAAGTATGAAAGATATTAGGGAATGGATGTTCCTCTCTGTGTGAACTAGGATAGAGAACTTGAAACTTTGTTTTATCGAAAGAATTCCTATTAAACTTTCCATAAAAAATTCTTCGCGAGTAAGCAAGTGGAACAGTCACTAATCCATAAAAATTTCTTAACCAGATTAAAGCGCGGTAGTTAGAATGAGCTCTAGAGGACGTGGACGTCGTGGACGCGATAGAGGCAGGATGACCGTGTCAGAACCTGTTGGGTCGGGTCAGGGTTCTGAAAATGAAGTACCACCGCCACCACAACCCCCAACTTTTGGAGCTGAGGATCAGGATCAGACAGGGGGTGAGGCAGTATCGCAAGCTGTGTTGCGAATCCTTGAGATGGTGGCTGGTGCTAGTGGAGGAATGGGAGCTCGAAAATATGTTCCAGAGCGACTCCGATCCAACGGAGCTGAGGTATTCCGGGGTGTGTCGGGCGTGGCACCCAGTCAATGAATCTTCGTTAGAATCAATCGAGAGAATCATGGACGATCTCGATCTGACCAATAAGGAGAAGTTAAAAGGGGCAGTGTCGCTTCTAAAGGATGAGTCATATCAATGGTGGCTCACGGTTCAGGATGGTGCTACGGCAGATGATCTAACTTGGGAGTACTTCAAAACTGCTTATCAGAAGAAGTATGTGGGTACCAGTTACACTGACGCGCAGAGAAAAGCTTTTCTAGGGTTGGTACAAGGAAATAAGTCAGTGTCAGAGTATGAGGCGGAATTCTTAAGGTTGAGCCGCTATGCTCGGGGGATTGTGTCAACCGAGCATGATCGTTGCGTCCGTTTTGAAGACGGACTTAGGGATGAGTTAAGGTTATTGATTGCTCCATAGCAGGAGCGTGAATTTGCAGTTCTGGTGGAAAAGGCTAAGGTAGCCGAAGGGGTCAAGGAGTCTGTGAGACAGAACTATGATAAGAACAAGCAGAAGAGAGGCTTTGGGTCGTCTGGGTCAGGTGGTAATGTTCAGAAAAGGGCTAGGCAGAGTGGGCCAAATCAGGCAGGAAGGCCCATGGCTACTAATTAGAGACCGGCCCAGTGTAATCGCTGTGGAAAATCACATTGGGGAGGTTGTTGGACCGGTGAGAGGGGTTGCTTTGAATGTGGGTCTCTGGATCACCGTGTAAGAGATTGTCCTCGGAAGTAAGTTAAGAATCAGCCAGAGTGGCAGAAACGTACTTAGGATAGAAATGTGGGACCACAGAAGGGTCATGGTAATGGTAGAGGAGGCAATGGTCCTAATCGAGGTCGCAGAATTCAGGGCAGAGGTGCAGGCAACACAGAGGCTAGGCAGCCTGGCTTAGTCTATGCAGCGAGGCGTCGCGAGGAGGGTGACGCACCGGACGTCATAACCGGTACGTTCCTAATTTTTGGTCTTCCATATGTTGCACTAATTGATGTGGGTTCGACGCATTCATACGTTGCTAGTAGTGTGGTAGAGACTATGAACCTAGACTTTGAGACTGCTTCTAGGGAGATGACTGTAATTAGTCCTTTAGGTCACTCTGTAGTCGTAAACAAACTATATAGAGATGTACCCCTAAAACTCCAAGGGGTAGTGTTTGTGGCTGATCTGATGGAACTACCGTTTGGGGAGTTCTATTTGATCCTTGGAATGGACTGGTTGGTTAAGTATCAGGCGAGATTAGATTGCGCTGCTAAGCGCATGGTTCTCAAGATGGCTAAGGGTGATGAAGTGGTCATGATAGGTAATAGAAGAGATTACCTATCCAATGTGGTGTCTACCTTGAAGGCTGAGAAGATGGTCAAGAAGGGTTGTGAGGCGTTTCTGGTTCGAATATGTGCCTTGGAGGCTAAAGAGTCAGTAGTTGAGAAGGTTCGAACAGTAGGGGAATTCGCTGATGTGTTCCCAGAAGAACTTCCGGGTCTGCCTCCAGATCGAGAAGTTGAATTCGGTATAGACTTGCTACCCGGAACGGCACCTGTGTCTATAGCACCCTACCGAATGGCACCAAAAGAGTTGGTGGAGCTGAAGGCTCAAATTCAGGAGCTCTTGGATAGAGGGTTTATCTGACCAAGTATATCTCCATGGGGAGCACCTGTGTTGTTTGTCAAGAAAAAGGATGGTTCGATGCGGATGTGTATAGACTACCGCCAGTTAAACAAGTTAACGATCAAAAACAAGTATCCGTTGCCTCGGATTGATGACTTGTTTGACCAACTGAAGGGTGCAGCGGTGTTCTCGAAGATAGATCTTAGGTCGGGCTATCATCAACTTAAGGTGAAGGAGGTTGATGTGTACAAGACGGCATTCCGAACTCGGTATGGGCATTACGAGTTTCTAGTGATGCCATTTGGGTTGACCAACGCGCCTGCAGCATTCATGGACTTAATGAATCGGGTGTTTCAGCAGTACTTGGACCAATTTGTCGTGGTGTTTATAGATGACATATTGGTTTACTCAAAGACGGAGGAGGAGCATGACATGCATTTGCGGATAGTTCTACAAGTACTGAGGGAGAAGCAGTTATATGCCAAATTCAGTAAGGGCGAATTTTGGCTTAGGGAGGTGGCTTTCTTAAGTCACGTAATGTCAGCTGAAGGGATTAGAGTAGATCCTCGCAAGATTGAAGCGGTGTTGGATTGGAAACCGCCTAGGTTAGTGGCGAAAATTCGAAGTTTTCTGGGTCTAGCAGGGTACTATTGGAGATTTGTGGAAGGATTCTCCTTAATCGCAGCGCTGTTGACTAAGTTATTAAGGAAGGGAGTCCCTTTTGTTTGGTCGGAGAAGCAGCAAGAAAGTTTCGATAAGCTAAGGAAGATTCTGACGGAAGCTCCAGTTCTGGTACAGCCTGAGGCAGGGAAGTTGTTTACGGTTTATTGCGATGCATCCCATACTGGATTGGGATGTGTGTTGATGCAGGAAGGGAAGGTAGTGGCCTATGCATCCCGGCAGTTAAAACCGCATGAGGTTAACTATCCAACGCACGACTTGGAGTTAGCGACAGGTTTTGGGTCCAGAGTTGGTAACGGAAACTGAGGATAAAGTGAAGGTGATTCGGGTTCGTCTCAAGGAAGCGTCGGATAGACAGAAGTCTTATGCCGATCTCAAGCGTAAGGAAATGGAGTATGCGGTAGGAGATAAAGTCTTTCTGAAGGTGTCGCCTTGGAAAAAGGTATTGATATTTGGGAGGAAAGGGAAGCTAAGCCCAAGGTTCATCGGCCCATATACGGTGTTAAAATGAGTGGGACCGGTAGCTTATCAGCTCGAGCTACCGGCAGAGTTGAGTCAGATTCATAACGTCTTTCATGTGTCGATGCTGAGATGGTATCGGTCAGATCCATCACACATTGTGCCAGTGGCTGAGATTGAGGTGAACACGGACTTATCTTTCGAGGAAGAACCAGTGCAGATCTTGGACCGAGATGTCAAAGTTTTGCGTAGGAAGTCAGTACCTTTGGTGAAAGTGCTTTGGCAAAATCATGGTGCAGAGGAAGCTACGTGGGAACCGGAGGATGTGATGCGGCAGCAATACCCCCACCTCTTCTAATCAGGTAATTTCGAGGCCGAAATTATTTTTAAGGGGGGTAGAACTGTAACATCCTAAAATAGGGGTTATTCGTGTTTGAATTATTTTTTGCTTATGTTTGAATTGCTGTGATAGTATCCAAGGTGTAATAAGACTTGATTAGGGGTCTTGAGTAGGCTCGGAATGGTAGAAAAATATTTTTGTAAGCTTTAAAGGTAGGGAGCCTTAACAAGTAGGGGTTACAAGGATAAAAGAGGCAACATTTGACACAGAAATGGCCTTGAAAAAGTGGCAAAAGGAAGGCCACTTAGGAGCTGCAAGTGACGCCACAAGTAGCAAGGGGGAGCCTGTGTTCGAGTCACGAAAATCCCCTTTTTGCTCTTTATTTGGACGGCATAGGGGGGAGAGTTTTTCTCTTTTTAAACTCCTTTAAATAATAAGGATAATATTAGCTTTTAATTAGATTTTATTTTGATTAATCTTAAAAGGTGGCAAGGAGATAAAATAGGCAATTGAGTATTCAAATTATTTTGAATAATTTTAAACTAGTGCCCAAGAGGAATTTTAGGTGTTTGCCGAAATTTGAACTCTTCATGGAAGAGTGGACGGCAAGCATAGGGGGGGAGGTGCTGAATTCTTTTTAAGGAACATACCTATCATCTTGTTTCTTTTTTCTTCATTCTTGCACATAGCCGAATTCCCTATTGAGCACTTTTCTATTTTCTTTTCTTTCTACAGAATTGTTCAAAGTCCCAAAACTCCTCTCTTTTGTTTTCTCTTTTGCCGAAATCCTATCTATCTCACTTCTTTCTTTCCTCTTCTTAAAACCCTTAGCCGAATTTACCCCAACCCTTGTGCCGAAACTTCTGTTCTTTCTATTAAACTCACCATTGGCCGAATATCAAGTGTGGTGTTGATCTCTTTGGGTTTTCTCTTTCAATCGGTTGGAGAAGGTAAGTGTTGAAAGCCGGAAGTCTATTTCTTCCTATATTCTTGTTCTCTGCTGATTTGGTTGACTGATAAAGGACCGAAATATACTAATGGTTGGCTAATCTTTCGATTGAAACCGATTTCACCTAGGACTCGGATCTCAAAGCGAGAGATCCGATCCTTCATTCTCTCACAATCGAGATTGGTAAGTATGGGTAAGGATCTATTTTAGTATTCGAAAGCCGAAGGCTATTGTTATTGATATTGTGGATTGACCGATTGTTGTTTGGTGAAATAGATTCGGGTACCGTATGCTGTAGTTAGTACTTAAAGGCAAATAGGTGAAGTTTCGGGTTTAGATGATAACCCCTTGAGTTTATTTTGGTTTGGCCGAATGGACAATGGCACTAACCTAATGTTGGCCGAATATAGGGGCAAGAAGTCTAGGGTGGCCGGTTGGTTTCGTCGGGATTTAGGACTATCGTCAACATCAGGTGTGTACATACACACTTTATAATGAATTAGTATGTTAAGTGGTTGTTAAATCTAACTTGTGTAGATGCGAGGTTTAATACCGTAATGGTATAAGCGAGAAATCAGGTAAGTCTCGTGGTTATGACTCTTTTTATGATGCTTTCGGGAAGCATGACATGTTGTTATATGTGGTTATGGCTAATGGTAACTTTATGGCATGATCTCTGTTAAATGTGTATCCTTGATTGGTGTGGGATATGTGGGTGGAGGGGGTAGTAATATTCGTGTTGACGGACACTAGTGGTTTGATACCACATTGTGACTACGGTCACCAAAGGTTTGGCACCTCCAGAGGTTTGGCACCTCATAGCGTCTCGTCCCAGTGGCTTAGCACCACAGTGGGTTGGCCCCACAGTTTACATTATGGGATTGACGCCAGTGATTTGGTATCACACGATGGGTTGGCCCCATCATCTAATTTGTGACTACGAGTCACCAAAGTGGTTTGGCACCACAAGTATTGACGGATATCGTGACAATAAGTCACCGTGGGTTTGGCACCACCAAAGGTTTTGGTACCACACGGGGGTAGAGAAAGGTGTTACGGATGGCTTGGTTGGGTGCATGATTTCGTGCATGTTAATTTGTTATAAATTGTGTATGTTGTCGCACTAAATCGGGGAAGGGTTACACATTGAGTCTTGGTGACTCACCTTCTCTCTATCTTTTCAGTGACCCGTAGATCGCGGATGAGGAGCCTGACGGACTCGAGGTGGCCATGCGGTGGAATTAGATTTGATGGACTTTAAATTTTACTTTATTTTTGTTATTGGTTTTACTTGATTCAAGTTGTAATAAGGCCTCCTAATACTTTACTTTATTTATCTACATGTTTTGGACACTTGTTTTAAACTATTTTATGATATTAAAATAAGTTCACACATTTTCTCAAATTAAATCGAAAAACGTTTTATCGTGCCATCGGGCACAATGGAAATCTACAACAACTTGACTTAATAAACATTTTTAAACAAGCTAAGTACGGTTTTAGTAAGAAAATTGAAAATGAAGGGTTTCAACAAAATTTAACTCGGTTTAAAGGGATTTTACAAAATGTTTTCCTCCGTAACAAACCAAATTCAGTCGTAATGTTTGGGCCGGGTTTGGGATGTTACAGTTAATGTACGAAATGAGATAACCATAAGTTGAGAAATATGAAAAAGTGAAATGAAACGAAAGTTTAGGTTGTGATAAGCTCATCCATGTATGTTAGTATTCATATGATATTATGTACCCAACCTATTTGATTAACTGAATATGATAAGTAAACTTACCCAATGGATGGAATATGTGTGTATGTACACTTGTTTGAATAATGTATAATCAGTATGTCCACATAGATGAATCTCATGTTTAATTGTTAAATTAGAGAATATATATAATGTTTTGTTTTATGACTCTGTTATGAAACCACAAATATTATAATAGTATGGGAGTTAAACTGGAAGATCAAATTAAGTAGAACGCAGGGGATGAGTACGATCATTCAATGATGAATTGACAGATAAGACCATGGTTAGGGCATAGCAGTACATGTAATCCCATGTAAGACCATGTCTAGGACATGGCATTGGCATTGATATGTAACACCCCTAACCCGAATCCATTGTTGGACCAAAGTTAAGAGGCATTGCTGAGCATAACAGAACATTATACACTCATTTCATAACATCAATCATACAATATCACTTCATAATGATTCATACCCACATAATCCCTTTAAAAAGTCTACAAGACCTTAAACATGCTTTAGAAAAGATTTGGGACTAAACCGATCTCATACAGAAATTTTGCGGAACTTAGAAATTTTTCTTTCAAAAAATAGGGCACACGCCCATGTGGTTAGGTCGTGTGCCTTACATGGCCGTGCCTTGGGCCATGTCTCAACCCGTGTACAAAACTGACTAGAATCACACGGCCTAGCACAAGCCCGTGTGTCTAGCCTATGTGCAATGCTGACATGGGTCACACGGCCTATCACACGCCCGTGTGTTTGGCTCGTGTGCAATTCTGACTAGCTTCCAATTGGGACAGTGAGAGACACGGTTGGGACACAAGCCTGTGTGCTCAACCGTGTGGGCAATTATAGGCCATTTGCAAGGCCAAATTGCCACCCATTTTGGGTTTTACCTACAATCATCAAACAAGCATTAAAATATGACCCTAAAGCAGCCAAAACATAACAAATATTTACCATCTCATTTGGCCATTCAAAAACACATCCAACACGTACCAAGTTTTGCATCACATAGCATGAACTACATTCACACATAGCCACATTCATTAACAAGCCATATCTTATTGCTTTATATACATGTTTCAAAACATAATCAAAGTTCTCTAGCCTATACATGCCATACTTCAATATGTACATTTTCAAAAGATACCAAGATATAGTTCGATAGTGTGGTGATGATCCTTGACAATCCCCGAGCTCCCAATAGCTTCGATAATCTATAAAACAATGTAAACACACACAAAGTAAGCTGTCGAAAGCTTAGTAAGCCATATACAAATAAACTTATCACATAACACATTTATAGATCAATTCATTCATACAACTTATGACAAAACACAATTACAAATCTCTATTTCTCATATAGCTCATTTGATCATATCACGTTTATATATAACAAATCTTATTTCAATGTTCTTGTACATATATCTCAATTTCACATTTTCACATATACTTACTTTTCATACTCAACTTTTGCATATATTTCAAATGTACCTGCAGTCGGATACACATTTCACATAATCATTCATTACTCGGAGTGCTCGTTGAACCGTTCGGAATCCATAAGGATACTCGAATATCTCTGAAAGCTCGTATAATGCCAACGTCCCAGACGCAGTCTTACATGTAATCAAATATCGATGCCACTATCCCAGACAGGGTCTTACACGAAATTATATACGATGCCAATGTCCTAGACATGGTCTTACACGTAAATCTCAAATCGATGCCAACGTCTTAGATGTTGTCTTACACACATATCGAAACCCTATGTCATGACATAGGTATCCTAACTATTCTTAAGGTTCGTATGGGGCTTTTCGGACATTGACACAGCATCGAAACTTTCTCGGATTTCACATATGCATCTTTCATAATCATTCATAACAATTCAATTTCATATAAGCATGAATAAATCAACTCAAACACATTTATTTGTATATAGACTTACCTTGTACTAATACGAACGGATGGAATCAACTACTCGACCACTTTCAATTTCCCCCGATCAAATTCCGTTTTCTTTTTTTCTTGATCTATATAAATTCAAATTTAGCTATTTAATAACACAATTCATTCATTTCAATCCATATACACATGTTTAGGGAATTTTACAAATTAGCCCTCACATTTTCACATTTTGACATTTTAGTCCCTATTTCATAAAATCACAAAATATACAAAATTTTATGTTACACAAGCTAGGCCGAATGTTTATACACTTCATATAAGCCTATATATTTCATTTATTTCACATTTTAGTCCTTCAATTTCTCATTTTCACAATTTAGCCCAATATAGTCAAATTCATCAAAAATTCAAAGACAACATATTAATCTATCATATATTTTTCATATTTCATCAACTATCATCACAAAGCTTATAAAATCATCAATGGCATAACTCACAATCTTCTTCAAATTCAGAAATTGAAACATGGGCTAAGTAAATGACAAAGCAACGACCAAAAAAATGTAAAAATAATCGAAAACCGAAACAAAAACATACCTAAATCAAGACTTAGAAGTGCCGAACCCTAGCTTAATCTTCTTCTTTTCTTTTCTTGTTATTTTGGCCAAAGATGAACATAATGGCCTATTTTTTTTGTTTTATTATAATTATATATTAATACACATTTTACCATTTTAACCTTATTGCTTTTATTATAAATTTCCACTAAGTATTGTCCATACTAGTTATTTAAGGCATTCAATGGTTAAATAACCACATAAGGACCTCTTCTTTATAAAGACACATCAATTCGACCATTATTCAAATAGAAGGAAAATTTTGAATTTCTTGCAATTTAGTCCTTTTTGCAAATTAAGCACACCAATGATCAAATTAAATCACGAAAATTTCACACATACCAATTCACATGCTGAAAACTCGAAAAATAATACTAAAAAAATTGACTCAGATTTGTGGTCCTGAAACCACTATTCTGACTAGGGTCTAAATCGGACTATTACAATTCTCCCCCCTTAGGGATATTCGTCCCCGAAAATCTTACCATTGAACAGATTCGGATATTGCTCTCTCATAGCATCTTCGGGTTCCCACGTAGCTTCTTCAACCCTGTGTCGATGCAATAATACTTTTACTAACAGAATTTTCTTATTTCGCAATTCTTTAACCTCACGAGCAAAAATACAGATCGGTTCTTCTTCATAAGTCATATCAGACTGAATCTCTATCTCATATGGAGAAATCACATGCAAGGGATCGGATCTGTATCGTCAAAGCATCGATACATGAAACACATTATGAATCTTTTCTAACTCTGATGGTAGCAACAGTCTATAAGCAACAAGTCCAATACGCTCGATAATATCATACGACCCGATGAATCTCGAACTCAAGCCCTTTTTGCCGAATCGGAGTATTTTCTTCCGTGGAGACACTTTCAAAAATACTTTATCACTGATGTCGAATTCAATATCTTTTCATTTCAAATCTGCATAAGATTTTTGTCGATCAGATGTTGCTTTCAAACTATCACAGATCATTTTCACTTTTTGTTTAGTCTCTTTTATTAGGTCAACCCCGTAAACCTTATTCTCGCTGAGCTCTGACCTGTATAATGGTGTTCGGCATTTACGACCATATAAGGCTTCGTACGGTGCTATTCTAATGCTCGTTTGAAAACTGTTATTATACGCAAATTCAATCAATGACAAATACTGACCCCACGTACTTTCAAACTCAAGAATGCAACATCTCAACATATCCTCAAGTATCTGAAGAATCCTCTTGGATTGACCATCCATCTACGGATGAAAAGCAGTACTGAAGTACAATTTTATACCTAAAGCCTTTTGTAGTTTCTTACAAAACCGCAAAGTAAACCTCTGATCTCTGTCAGACACAATAGATAGTGGCACCCCGTGCAATCTCACAATATTCTCACAATATCATAAATGTATAATTCAGCTAACTTATCAAGTGAATAATTCATTCTCACCAAAATGAAATGAGCTAATTTTGTCAATCTATCAACTATAACCCAGATTGCATCTTTCTTCCTCGGAGTTAAAGACAAACCTGAAACAAAATCCATCGTCCCTTTATCCCACTTCCACTCAAGAATCATAATCGGTTGTAACAAACCGGATTGCACCTCGTGTTCGGCTTTAACTTGCTGACAGATCAAACATTTTGAAACAAAATCAGAGATATCTCTTTTCATTCCAGGCCACCAGTAAAGTTGTTTCAAATCATTATACATCTTTGTACCTCCCGGATGAACAGATAAGCGACTGCTATGAGTTTCACTCAGAATCATCTAAATTAACTATGGATTTCTTGGAATACAAATTCTGTCTCAGAATCTCAAACAATTATTAGCATCAACTCAAAATTCAGAATCAGAATTCAAATCACACTGAGCTCGTTTTACTAATATTTCATTATCAACTTTCTAAGCAACACAAATTTGCCGTAAAAATAATGGTCTAGCTTTCAATTTGGCCAAAACCAAACCATCATCAGACACATTTAAATGAGTGTTCATTGTACGTAGTACAAACAGTGGTTTCCTACTCAAAGCATCAGCAACAACATTTGCTTTACCCGGATGATAATCTATCACAAGCTCGTAGTTTTTAATAGTTCTAGCCATCTTCTCTGACGCAAATTCAAATCTTTCTGAGTCATTAGATATTTCAAACTTTTATGATATGAATACACATGAAATTTTTCACCGAAAAGATGGTGACGTCAAATCTTCAGAGCGAACACAACCGCAGTCAGCTCAAGGTCATGCGTCGGATAATTCTTTCCATGCAGTTTCAACTGTTTCGAGGCATAAGCTATAACTTTGCCTTCCTGCATCAAAACACATCCCAGACTGATCAACAAAGCATCACTATATATTACAAATTCTTTACCGGATTCTGATTGTACTAGCACTGGAGCTTCAGTCAACAAGGCTTTCAACTGATCAAAGCTTTTCTAACACTTTTCAGACCATTCGAATTTCACATCTTTCTGAAGCAATCTCGTCAACAGAGTTACAATCATCGAAAAGCCTTTTACAAACCGTCAGTAATAACCAGCAAGTCCTAGAAAACTGTAGACTTCAGACACATTT
The DNA here is from genome assembly GCA_025503065.1 of Gossypium bickii. NCBI lineage: Eukaryota > Viridiplantae > Streptophyta > Magnoliopsida > Malvales > Malvaceae > Gossypium > Gossypium bickii. Next base: position 105,067,281 of record CP106715.1, read on the forward strand.
TTCGGAGGCTTTCACTCTAAAATAGCTTAAATCTTGCTCGGATCAACTCGTATGCTAGATGCTGATACAATATGCCCTAAAAAGCCAACTTCGCTCAACCAGAACTCATATTTATTAAACTTTCCATACAATTGCTTATCACGCAGAGTTTGTAGCACAATCCTCAAATGTTCGACATGCTCGGTTTCATTATGCGAATATATCAATATGTCGTCAATGAATACAACAAGAAATCAATCTAAATACAGTCTGAAAATTCTGTTCATCAAATCCATAAAGACAGCAGGAGCGTTTGTTAATTCAAAAGGCACAACTAAAAATCCATAATGTTCGTACCTCATTCTGAAAGTAGTTTTTGGAATGTCTAAATCTTTTACTCGCAATTGATAATATCCCGATGGCAAATCTATCTTTGAAAATACAGAAGCTCCTTTCAACTGATCAAACAAATCATCAATTCTGGGCAGAGGATATTTGTTCTAAATAGTCACTTTGTTTAACTGACGATAATTAATACACATTCTCATCGTACCGTCTTTCTTTTTCACAAACAAAATGGGAGCACCCCAAGGTGAAAAGCTTGGTCTTGCAAAACCTCTGTTTGTTAATTCTTGCAACTGAGATTTCAATTCTTTTAATTCTGTCGGAGCCATTCTATACGGAGCTATTGAGGTAGGAGTCGTTCCCAGCACTAACTCGATGCCAAACTCAACTTCTCATATCAGAGGTAATCCCGGTAATTCCTCAGGAAACACATCAGGAAATTCACAAACCAAAGGCACAGATTCAATTTTCTTTTCAGTCACTTTCAAATCAATCACATAGGCAAAATAGGCTTCGCAACCCTTTCTCACATAACTCTAGGCTTTCATTACTGATATCACAACTGGTAACCCATTTTCAAATCATTAGTTTCAATCTAAATTATCTTATCATTCTGACATCTCAAATCAATAGTCTTTCGTTTGCAGTTCACAATAGCTTCATGCAAAGTTAACCAATCCATACCCAGAATTATATCAAATTCATCAAAAGGTAATAACATCAGATCAGCTAGAAAACAGATATCCCGAAACATCAACAAACAATTCTTGCACACTTTATCAACTATGACACTTTTGCCTGAGGGGTTCGATACTTTAATTACAAATTCAATAGACTCTACAGGCAAAGTCTTATTGGATACTAAGTTCATGCGTACATACAAATGAGTTGATCCTGGGTCTATCAATGCAATCATAGAAGTATCATAAAGAGTAAATGTACCCGTAATAACATTTGGAGACGAAGCTTCTTCACGAGCTCGAATGGCGTAAGCTCTGGTAGGCGCTCTTGCCTCAGATCTCGCAACTGTATCTTTCGTAGCTCTCTGACTACCACTCACATTTCCCGTGTTTCTGGGAGGTCTACCCCTAATTGAAGTGTTATTTGACTTTAAATTTTGTACAATCTCTTGCTCAACAAACTCGGGACAGTCTCGGATAAAGTGATCTAAAGATCCACATTTGAAACAAGCTCGATCATTTAATCAAAAATTGCCCGGATGTCTTTTACCACCATGTCTACACTTGGGTCATTCAGATCTAACATCTCCCACACTTGCAATCGAAGTAGCAGGAGTTCGAAAACTCAAATGTAATCTTGCACTATCTCTTCTTGAATATCCCGCATTAGCTTTTAACGACTATACTCTTCCCCGAATTTCTTTGATGCAGACTGAAATGATTTACTTGAGCATCTCTTTCTCACATCTCTAGCTTCTGACTCAACTTTTCTTTTCTCTTTCCCGAGTTCTTCAGCTTTACACACTCGGTCAACAAGCACAACGAATTCTTTTATTTCCAGAATTCCAACTGACAAACGAGTATCTTCATTCAAGCTGTCTTCGAACCTTTTACACATTATTGCCTCAATTGAGACACATTCTCGTGCATACTGGCTTAGTTTCACAAATTCTCGCCCATATTCTGTAACAGACATATGACTCTGTTTCAATTCAAGAAATTCTTTCATTTTTTATCAATAAATCTCTCACTGATATATTTCTTCCGAAATTCTAATTGAAAGAAATCCCAGGTAATTCGTTCTTTCGAAACAACAGAAGTCAAAGTTTTCCACCATTGGTAAGTTTCTTTACACATTCGTCAGGGGTACATGACATCTCATCAAATACTCGAACCTTATTCTCAAGCCAAAACTCAGCACTCTCAGCATCATCATCAGTGGTAGCACAGAATTTTTTAGCCCTATACTTTCTAATTTTATCAATCGGAGGTTTATTCAGACTAATCAGATCTATAACTTAGGAAGCTAAAGGAACTTGCGGGGGCGGAGGTTGAGGAACAGCCAGATTTGCTCTAACATACTGAGTGAACCACTCATTCATTACTTGGAAGAAGGCTTGTTTAGCCTCTCCTTGCTGACCGCTAGTAACCGGTCTAGACTCAGACGGCGCTATCCCTTGAGTGGGAGCAAGCACATTACTGTCAACATCATCAGCTATAGCTCGTTCGGGATCCATTCACTATACAGAAAACACATTTTATCTGTAAGGATTCATCACACTATCACAGTTCAAATATATGGCATGTATAGCTAGACTCTCACACGCTACGTTAGTCCTAGAATCGACTAAACTGTAGCTCTGATACCAATAAAATGTAACACCCCTAACCCAAATCCGTCGTTAGACCAAGGTTAAGAGGCATTACCGAACATAACGAAACATTATACACTCATTTCATAACATCAATCATACAATATCACTTCATAATGCTTCATACCCACATAGTCCCTTTAGAAGGTCTACAAGACCTTAAACATGCTTTAGAGAAGGTTCAGGACTAAACTGATCTCATACAGAAACTTTGCGGATGGAAACGACTACTCGACCACTTTCGATTTCCCCAGATCTAATTTCGTTTTCTTTTGTTCTTGATCTATATAAATTCAAATTTAGCTATTTAATAACACAATTCATTCATTTCAATCCATATACACATGTTTAGGGCATTTTACAAATTAGCCCTCACATTTTCACATTTTGACATTTTAGTCACTATTTCATAAAATCACAAAATATACAAAATTTTATTTTACACAAGCTAGGCCGAATGTTTATACACTTCATATAAGACCATATGTTTCATTTATTTCATATTTTAATCCTTCAATTTCCCATTTTCAAAATTTAGTGCAAAATAGTCAAATTCATCAAAAATTCAAAGACAAAACATATTAATCTATCATATATTTTTCATATTTCATCAACTATCATCACAAAGCTTACAAAATCATCAATGGCATCCCTCACAATCTTCATCAAATTTAGAAATTAAAACATGGGCTAAGTAAATGACAAAGCAACGATCAGAAAAACGTAAAAATTATCAAAAAATCGAAACAAAAACATACCTTAATCAAGACTTAGAAGTGCCGAACCCTAAGCTTAATCTTTTTCTTTTCTTTTCTTGTTATTTTCTGCCAAAGATGAACATAATGGCCTATTTTTCTTACTTGTTTTATTATAATTACATATTAATACACATTTTACCATTTTAACCTTATTGCTTTTATTATAAATTTCCACTAACTATTGTCCATACTAGTCATTTAAGGCATTCAGTGGTTAAATAACCACATAAGGACCACTTCTTTATAAAGACACATCAATTCGGCCAATATTCAAATAGAAGGACAATTTTGAATTTCTTGCAATTTAGTCCTTTTTGCAAATTAAGCACACAAATGATCAAATTAAATCACGAAAATTTCACACATACCAATTCACAAGCTGAAAACTCGAAAAGTCATTAAAATATTTTTTTGAATTGTATTTGTGGTCCCGAAACCACTATTTCAACTAGGGTCTAAACGGGACTGTTACACGATATGTGATCCCATGTAAGACCATGTCTAGGACCTGGCATTGGCATCGATATGAGACTTCGCTTAAGACCATAGTTGGACTATGGCATCAAGTAAATGACGTACTCAAACCCGTAAGACGTTCTCTAAATTAACAAGTGATGGTAAGTGAAACTGGAGTTAGATGTTGGGTATTTAATTAGATATTAATATTGAACTCAGGTAAGTAAATTCATTGTTTGAAATTGTGGATGGTAGAAAATATTCGTAAAATGAATAAGTATATTAAACTACCTGGAGTGAATTATTTGATTATGATGATGTTATGTTAATGATGAATGAAAAGTCATATGTGTGTATTTATGAGAGTCAAGTTAGAGGCTTTACAACCTCACCCCCTTATCAGTGTTGCTTTATGAAGAAATTTCACGATAATTATGTTGAATAAGTTCATAAGTGGGAAACTAAAGAGTTTGGTGGTGAAATAATTAGTAAAGCATACAGAGATGAGAATAGCTTGGGAAGTGAAAACAGTTTTGGAAGAAATATTAGAATGATTTAAAGATTATACAGATTATGCAATGTCACGAATGAAGAAGAAGTTAGTTTCAGCTAATCAACTCATTCAGGAATGATGACTACAGTATGTATTTACCGAATTTCTCCCGACTTAATTTTTCATTAGTGAATAGAATAATTGTAACACCCCTTATCCATGTTTGAAGTCGAAACCTGATATTGGGCATTACCAAACTTAACTTGCCTAAACATAAAACATTGGGCTATAAATTTTCACTGCAACTTAGAAACTTTCCATTTAAACTTATAACCTGCTCATTTTGGGCCCACAAGGCCCTAAACATACTCCCTAGAGGTTTTGAAATTAAACCAAGAACTTTTACGCGCTTAGAAAATCTTTCTCCAAACAGGGGCCATACGGCCGTGTTGTTCAAGGGACACGCCCGTGTGTAGGGGTGTTCATTCGGTTAACCGACCGGTTAACCGACCCGAAATGTTATTAACCGAATTAACCGACCTTTCAAAATTTTTAACCGTTAACCGAACCGAAATTTTTTCAAAAAAATTAACCGAACCGAATTTATTTCGGTTAATTCGGTCGGTTAACCGAATTAACCGAAAATTATTTTTTTAATTTTTTGGTTAAAAATTAACCGAATTTAACCGAATTAACCGAATTAACCGAAATTAACCGATTTAACCGTTTTAACCGTTTTAACCGTTTTAACCGAATTAACCGAATTAACCGAATTAACCGAATATAATTTGTTTAAAAACATTACATAAATCTTTAAATTAATACATAATTGAAATGTAAGTATTTAATATTGTTCATTTGTATCTATTTCTTCTCTCCAAAAAATCTCCATTTGCATTAAACCTACAAAAAGGAAAAAACAAGTGCAAAAGTTTAGCATATAACAAAAATATAAGCATTTAAAAAAATCAAATAATATAAACAAACGAATAGATTATAAGTTAATAAGAATAAGATAGTAAGTATACCCTTCAACTCACGAAAGCTCATGAATTAAGGGTAGGCTCTGATGCATTCCAAGAAAAATCTAAACATTGAATCCATTAAATAAGTAGGAGTGATATGGTAAAAAAATTTAAAACTATTAAAATAAGACAATAAATATACCATTTTCAATCTTGTCAAGCTCTTGGATTTGTTCTTCAATCTTTTTGATGTCTTCTTGTGATGATGATTTTCGAATCCAATCTTGAGTACACACAAGAGCTTGTACAATTTTAGGAGTTAAAGAACTCCTATATTGATCAAGGACACGTCCCCCGGTGCTAAATGCAGACTCTGAAGCAACCGTAGAAACCGGTATAGCTAACACATCTCTGGCCATTTTTGAAAGAGTGGGAAATCTAGGGCTGTTCACTTTCCACCACAATAAAATATCAAAATCTTCAACAAATTCCTCATTAGCCTCAGCTAGATATTTATCCAACTCAGATGTTTTATCCTCACCACAAATTTCCAACTCACGCTTTTTATACAAAGCTTGCATTCGCTTTTTCATTTTTTGTTGTGGTTCACCAAGAGAAGCATGTGTTGGCACACTCGATTGGCTACAAGTACTATGAAGTGGAGGCTTATACTCATCAAACATTTCATACAAAGATTTCTTCAATTTTTGCATCATTTCACAAGCTTTTTCAGAACTAGACATTTCACTAAGTGCAAATTCAAGATACTTTAGTTTTTGTCTAGGATCTAAAACACAAGCAACAAACATAAGCATATTCATCTTATCAATATCACCCCAATACTTATCATACTTCTCTTTCATCTTGATGGCCATAACATTGAAATCAACATTACTATTTAACCGAGCATCTCGTAAAAGAATATCAATTTCGAAAGCTCATCAAAAAATTATTGGACGTGACATATGAAGTGCCGATATACGCAAAGTGACTTCATAAAAATGTTCCAAGAAATCCTCAAGTTTCTAACATTATCCCAATCATCCACACTAGGCCAACCATCACCCCTTTCAAGTTCAAATTTCTAAAATTTGTATCTTGCTCCTCAAATCTCTCAAAAGCTCTCTCAAAATTCTCGAAGCAAGATCTAACATTAAGTAGGTTGAGTTCCACCTAGTACAAACATCAAGACACAACATCTTCTTGCACTCTATCTTTTCCACCACAACACACTCCTTAAACTTTTGTAATCTAGATGGAGATTGTCTCACATATCTAACAACCCCTAACACGTTCAACAGATTTATTCATTTCCTTTAAGCCTTCAACAACAATCAAATTCACAATGTGTGCCATGCATCTCATATGAAGATATTTGCCATTTTGAACTAAACCCCCTCGAGGGTTAAATTTCTTTCTCAAATAACCAATAGCAACATCATTTGAACTTGCATTATCAACGATGAATGATAAACAACTTATCAATCCCCCAATTCAACAAGCATTTCTCAATCACCATCCCAATGGACTCACCCTTATGACTAGAAATTGGACAAAAGTTTAAAATCTTTTTATTCAATTTCCAATCATTATCAATAAAGTGAGCAGTGATACACAAATAATTAACTCTTTGCAAAGAAGTCCATGTATCGGTAGTTAAACAAACTCTAGAGCAAGAACTTCTCAAAAGTTGTTTTATCTTGGCCCTTTCATCTAAATACAATTGATAAACATCCCTAGTCATAGTAGGTCGTGAAGGAATATGAAACCTAGGACATGCCATAAACATAAATTTCTTAAAACCTTCACTTTCAACAAACTTGAAAGGTAATTCATCAATCACAATCATTTGTGCTAATCCTTTCCTACATGCTTCTTGATCAAATCTCCAAGTTGAAAGATTCCCTTCCCCCCCTTCAACTCCCTTTCTAGGTAAAACTAGTTGTCCTTGACTATTTTCAACAACATTACTAGGATTTTTCTTACATGAACCAATGTGATATTTTAATGACCCCGTACCATTTTTTTTCACATCACAACAAAATTCCTTTTGACAATAATTACATTTAGCTTACTTGCACCCTCACTATTAATAATTTTAGTGAAGTGAGACCAAACTTCTGACCTTGGAAGAGTGGCTTTTCTTTTCCCTATAATCCCCTTTGCTTGGCTTGAAGCTCCAACTCCCGAATTTTCAGAATCTATCGAAGTAGGAGGTGTAACACTAGCCTCAATAGATGTTGGTTCAGTTGACATTCTGTAAGAAAAACATATATAATAAATTAAAATACATTTATGACATTAAACATATTTTGATGTTGAGTTTTAGAAAAAACATAGTTTAGATATTTAACAAAGGTAACATCCATTGCAAAACGCAATTTAAACTTTGACTATCCTATTTAAAGTAGTAATTTATGATATTAAACATATCCGTATACTGCTAAAATTACATTGTATTTAAACTTTGACTATCCTACTTAAAATTACATAGTTTAGATATTTAACAAAGGTAACATCCATTGCAAAACGCAATTTAAACTTTGACTATCCTATTTAAAGTAGTAATTTATGATATTAAACATATCCGTACCCGTTAAAATTACATTGTATTTAAACTTTGACTATCCTACTTAAAATTACATAGTTTAGATATTTAACAAAGGTAACATCCATTGCAAAACGCAATTTAAACTTTGACTATCCTATTTAAAGTAGTAATTTATGATATTAATGAAGATTCAGAAATGAATCCAGAAGATGTTTTCTTTGAAAACTAGGGAAATTAGGAAGGATGTTGTTTTATTATTCAGAGTTTTTGAATATTCGAATTGAAAAAATTAAACTTATTATCTTTGTTGAAATAAGAACAAATAAAAATCAAAATTGTGGGCTTTGGGAGGTAAGACAAAATAAAATCCAAGGCCGGACCTAGATCTTAAATTAGGCCTACATCATTAACTTAATGATATTTTTCTTTTTATTTCTTGTGTGATCCCCAATTCGAGAAACAATAACCTAAATCCAAAATCTCCTAATTTGAATATTTGACAAATTCCAAAGCAAAAAAAAGAGAAACAGAATGGAGCAACACGAAGAGCAAGAGCACGAAGTGTACAGAGGGGAGATCCTGCATTTAGGAAGGAGAAATGGACGCATTGACATTGACATTTCTGCTGCTTTGAGGATTACGAAGGCAATGACCAAGAACTTCTGAACTTGAACACGATCCCGATTCCAATTCCAAGGTCTCCCTCTTTCTTTTCCTTTACTTTTCCTTAACTTTACCTTAGCTTTTCGCTAATTCAAGTCAACCTCTTCTTTTTTTTTTCCCTTATAATTCTTGTAATATTATAAAAAAAAATCTAAACTTCAATCTAAGACCATAAAAATGGTCCTCAGATTCTATTTTCCTTTACCCATTTCGTATAATTTATCTCTATCTTTATTTCAATTTAATTAATTTTGTTGTATCTCTCTCAAGTCTCACCTGTACAAAACTAGTGTTTCTTGGAAGCTGCTGCCGGCTTTGTCTTCCAAAGTAACAATCTAATTCATTTTAGGACTTGGAAGATATGAAAAAAAGACTTAAGGAGATCGAGGAAGAAGCAGGGGCTTTACGTGAAATGCAGGCCAAAGTCGAGAAGGAGATGAGCGCTGTCCAAGGTTTTTCTCCTCTCTTTTTTAACTCTTTTTTTTGGGGGGGTATTTGATCTGAGTTTTTAGGTATATTTTTGAACAATTTCTGGATTCATTTCCGTCTTAAATTGAGAAAGAAAATATCTTCATTAATTTTCTTCACCGAACAAAAATAGAAGTTTTAAAACAGAAGTTGCAGATGGTGAAAGTACCTCAATGACCTGGGCTGGTAGACACCGGCGTGCCGGACGGAAGGTGGCTGGCCTGGGGTGGTGAACTGGTATGGTGATTGAGAAATTAGGGATTTGAAGTTGAGGAAGGAGAAGATATCGATAATCGGTTTTTACATAATGTGTCTGCTTCTAGCCTTTTAGGGGTGATTTTATTTTTTGTTTTAGTATTACTTTGAGTTGGGTTTAATTTTTATTATTGGGTTTGGGTTGTATTGGGTTTGGGTTGGTGAATAGAGAATAGTGGGCTTATTATTTATAGGCTATTTATATATTATAAATTTATTTATTATTTTTTCCTATAACCAAAAAATTCGATTAACCGACTGCTTTTTCGAAACCGAATTAACCGTTAATCGTCGAAATTAACAAAATAATTAATCGAACCCCCGATCAAAATTCGGTTAATCGACCGATTAACCGAATTCGGTCGGTTAACCGAATTTTTTCGGTTTTACCCGAATTTTGCACACCCCTACCCGTGTGCCCCTGAGACATGCCCGTGTTCTACACCCATGGTCGACACTGACTTATTTCCTACGACCGGACACATGTCTATGTCCCTGGCCCGTGTCCCTCACACGGCCTCGACACGCTCTTGTCTTAGCCCATGTGACAAAACATTGGCATTCTATTTATGATGTTATTACCTCTCTAAGGTTACACGGCCAAGGCACACGCCCATGTCCTTAGGCCGTGTGTCGAATTAAATTCCTAACTTCAAGTGTAGACTTTACACTGCCTAGGCACACGCCCATGTCTAAGGCCGTGCCTGCCACACAACTGAGACACACGGCCGTCTCTCTGCTCGTGTGTTTACTACTGAACATACTGTCTTGTAAACTTAGCTTACAAGGGGACACACAGTCGATTAACACGCCCATGGGGCTGACCGTGTATCACACACGGCCTAGACACATGCCCATGTGTATACCTCTGTGGACATTAAAAAGGCTATATTCCAAGCCAAATGCCACCCTACATAGCAACCATACTTACACCAACTCAAATCAAGCATAAACTTCATGATTCATCCTCAATGAATATATATATAAGAACTAGTCAAGTATTGGCCCAACTTTAATGACCATTTACAAAATGAATTGAAACGACCATCCACATATCGTAAATGTTTCTTCGGGAATTACTCACTGGTACCTGTGTTAACTCAATCACATAGCTTTAATAAAATCCTAGTTTCTATTTCTAAGCTGATCTGTTCATCCCGAAAAATCACTAGGGTTGCTTAAAGATGCATATCCATAATCATTAGCATAAACACGATACTAATGCCGCATCCTGGATATGGTCTTACATGGGGTCACCTCCTAGTGCCGATGCTATACCCCGGATACGGTCTTATACGATTCTCATACTCAATACCGAAGCCATATCCCAGATATGGTCTTATAGAGGATCTCAACTTAGTACCGAGGCCATGTCCCGGACATGGTCTTACACGGGACCTTATCCATATCATGTCTTGAAGATAGTATTCTCACACTTATTATAGTCCAACCGGGACTTCAACATCTCAACTTTTATCATCTTTCTCATTCAACACCAATATTCAATTTCATAGAATATCATGTATCATTATAATATCAACCATTCTCAAATATGCTAGCATAAATGTTAAATTTATCACATACAAACTTACCTCGTTTTCAAAGTAGGCTAGATTATAGGTCTAGTCCGATATTTTGTTCTTTCCCCGTTCGAGGTTGATTCTTGGCTCTTCTTGCTCTATAATAGCAAATTAGCTCATTTTAATCATCACATTAATAAAAGCATTTCAATAATCATGCTTTGGTAAAATTACTATTTTTCCCTTAGACTTTGGCAAAATGATCATTTTACCCCTAGGCTCGAAAATCAATTCTAATTGAATTTCCACATTCAACAAGCCTAGGTGAACATTTATTTCTCTTATGGCTATCATTAAAACCCAACATTTCACACATTTACTACAAACTTTATAGCCCTTACAACAAGGTCCATTTAGGTGTTTTCATAATAACACCTTTCACAAAAGTTGTTTATCTAACAACTAAGACTCATTTTCTTGCATAAAAATGTAGCAAACTACTTAAAAGCTCACATGGAAAATCCCTAAACTTTTCACCATATTGCAAGATAGTCCCCTCTCTAGATAGCTTAAGCTTTAGGGGTCCCTAAAGTACAACAATCATCAAGAAAAACCATTAAAATCACTTACTTGTAGGGAGAAGAGTTTGCTAAAATTTTGAGCTTTCAAAACCCCTATTTTGCTTGCTATTTTCGGTGGAGGAAGATGAGTAAAAAGAAGGATATCATCTTTTCTTTATTTTAATATTAAACAATCAATTTAGTCACGAAACTTACCAACTTTGACCAATTTGACAATTCTTGTCTCCTACAGCCGACCACTTTATACTTAGGGGTCTAATTGCACTTTAAAGACCTCCAATTAATGTTCTTTAGCTATTAAACACCTTTAGCTTATAAAATTGAACTTTTGCACTTAATGCGATTTAGTCCTTTTTCGCAATTAAACATGAAATCGCTAAAATTAAAGCACCAAAATTTTCACGCACTTAAATAATAATGATCTACTCATAAAATAATATCAAAATAATTTTCTCGAACCTCGTATTAGTGATCCCGAGATCACTATTCCGTCTAGCCCTAAATCGGCCTGTTACAATTATCCCCCTTAAGGATTTTCGTCCCCGATAATCTTACCAGTGAAAAGGTTGGGATATTGGTTTCTCATAGTCTCCTCGGGCTCCCATGTAGCCTCTTCTATTCCATGTCTCTGCCATAGCACTTTCATAAGAGCTATACTTTTGTTTCTCAATCGTTTGACCTCTCGTGCCAAAATCTTAACCAGTTCTTCGCTATAAGTCCGGTAGAACTTCTACCTCTGCTGGTACTATCACATGTGAAGGGTCCGAATGGTTACGATAACATGGACATGTAGAAGTCATCGTGAATCTTTTCTAACTCAGGTGGCAAGGCCAAAAGATAAGCTATCGGTCCTGTCCTCATGATAACTTCATAAGGTCCAATAAAACGCGGACTCAATTTGCCTTTTTGGCCAAATCTGATGACTTTCTTCCAAGGTGATACTTTCTGAAACACTTTATCACCTACTTGGAATTCAATCTCTTTCTTTTTAAATCTGAATAGGACTTTTTTCTATCAGAGGTGACTTTCAGACAGTTACGTATCACTTTTACTTTCTCTTCAGTTTCCTTGATCAAATCGATCCCATGTGCCTGTTTCTCTCTGAATTCTGTCCAATATAAAGGCATTCGGCATTTACGCCCATACAATGCTTCATAGGGCGCCATAAACTTGACTGAAAACTGTTGTTGTAGGCGAATTCCACCAACGTTAAGTATTTCTCATAATTACCTTGGAATTCCAAAACACAACATCGAAGCATGTCTCCGATTATCTGAATTACTCTTTCTGACTGCCCGTCGGTTTATGGTTGGAAAGCTGTACTGAAGCTCAATTTTGTGCCTAAGGCCTCTTTCAATTTTTCCAAAATCGTGACATGAATCTCGGATCTCTATCCGAAATGATTGATAATGGTACTCCATGAAGTCTTACTATCTCCGACACATACAAATTTGCCAACTTGTCAAAAGAATAATCAACTCGTACTAGTATGAAATGGGCCGACTTCATAAGTCTATCGACTACGACCCACACAGCATATTTCTTTTTTGGCGTCAACGGTAAACTTGTCATGAAGTCTATGGTAATACGGTCCCACTTCCACTCAGGAACCATAATGGGCTAAAGTAGACCCAAAGGTACTTGATGTTCGGCCTTCACTTGCTGACAAACCAGACATCTCAATACAAATTCAGAAATGTCTTTCTTCATGCTAGGCCACCAATACCATTTCCTCAAGTCATTGTACATCTTTGTGCTGCCTGGGTGTACAGTTAAACATCCACTGTGTGCCTCACTCAAAATCCTTCGAATCAGTTCATCATTTCTGGGTACACAAGCCCTATCTCGAAATGTCAAACATCCATCAGGATTTACCTGAAAGTCTGACTTAACATTTGACTCGCATAGAAATCTTTTGGCTTGTAAGTTGCTTTCCTCTTTCTATGCTTCACAAATCTCTTGAAGAAATAATGGTCTAGCCCTCAGTTCGGCTAGAATGGAACCATCACCTAACCAAGCCATCCGTATATTCATGACTCCCAGTGCAAACAATGATTTTCTGCTCAAAGCATCGGCGACCACGTTCGCCTTTCCCGGGTGGTAATCAACTACTAAGTCATAATCCTTGATCAGCTCTAACCACCTTCATTGCCTCAAATTCAACTCCTTTTGAGTCATCAAGTATTTTAGGCTTTTATGGTCAGTGAATATCTGATACTTTTCACCATATAAAATGGTGTCTCCATATCTTCAATGCAAATACAATTGTAGCTAACTCCAAGTCGAGGGTTGGGTAATTCTTCTCGTGTGTCTTTAATTTTCTAGAGGCATATTCTATCACCTTGCCCTCTTGCATAAGTACACAACCCAATTCATTCATGGATGCATCACCGTAAACCACAAATTCTCTTACAGGCTCAGGTTGCACCAAAAGAGGAGCCTCAGTCAACAACGCCTTTAGTTTCTCAAAACTCTGTTGGCACCTTTCTGTCCATTTAAACTTTACATCCATCTACAACAACCTTATCATCGGAGTAGCTATCATCGGAGTAGCTATCATGGAAAATCCCTTAACAAAATGTCTATAGTAACCGACTAGGCCCAGAAAACTCCTAACCTCGGTTACATTCCTTAGTGGCTTCCATTCTACAATCGCTGAAATCTTACTCGGGTCAACTCTGATTCCATCTCCTAAGACGATGTGCCACAAAAATCTGACTTCCTTAAGCCAAAATTCACTTTTACTAAACTTGGCATATAATTGTTTATCTCTCAAAATTTGCAAAGCCTTTCTCAAATGCTCAGCATGCTCGTTTTCATCCTGAGAGTAGATTAGTATATCATCGATGAAGACCATGACAAATTTATCCAAGTGTGGCTGAAAAATGAGATTCATCAGGTCCATGAAAACGGCAGGGGCATTCGTTAGACCAAAAGGCATGACCAAAAATTCATAGTGGCCATACCTCATCCAAAATGCAGTTTTCGGCACATCCGAGTCCTTGACTCTCAACTAATAGTACCTAGACCTTAAGTCTATCTTGGAAAATATTGTGGCTCCCTTTAATTGATCAAATAGATCATCAATTCTCGGCAACGGGTACTTGTTCTTCACAGTTTCCTTGTTAAGTTGCCGATAGTCTATGCATAATCTCAAAGAACCATCTTTCTTCTTCACAAATAATACCGGAGCTCCCCACAGAGAAAAACTTGATCTTGCGAAGCCTCTATTTGTTAGCTCTTGCAACTGTGCTTTCAATTCTTTTAGCTCGATTAGAGCCATTCTATACAAAGCAATAGAAATGGGGACAGTGCCCGGAGCTAACTCAATCCGAAATTTAATCTATCTAACCAGAGGTAACCCTGGAAATTCCTCTGGGAAAACATCTGGATACTCGCATACTATAGGTACTGACTCAATTCTCAACTCAGTCTCTTTAGCATTCATCATAAAGGCAAGGTAAGCTTCGTACCCTTTTCTTAAATGCTTCTGAGTCAACAAGGATGATATCACTACTGGTGATCTGTCTTGCTCGTCTGATTCAACACGAATAAGATCCCCATTCTCACATTTCAACTCAATAAAGTTCTTTCCACAATTCAAAATTACATCATAAGTAACTAACCAATCCATCCCAAGGATGAAATCAAACTCATCAAACGGAAATAACTTAAGATCAACCAGAAAACAATGACCCCTAATCATCAAAGGGCAACCTTTGCATACTTTATCAACCAACACATACTTGCCTAAGGTATTAGACACTCTTATTACAAATTCAGTAGACTCTATAAGCATGCTCATGCTAGAGACTAATTTCATGCATATGTATGAGTGGATAGATCCCGGATCAATTAAAACTATAACATGAGTATCATAGAGAGAAAATGTACCCATGATTATGTTAGGGGAAGATGTCTCTTCACGAGCACGAATGGCATATGTTCTCGCCGGTGTTCTACCCTCGACTCTTGCAGTCTACTCTCTAGATATATTCTTGTTACGCATTTCATTTCCAGGGTTTCTTTGCGGTCTTCCTCTAGCAGTACTTCCCGGTCTTGCATTCTGAGACTTCTCTTTCTCGCCCACCTCGGGGCAATCTCTAATAAAATGGTCTAAGGACCCACATTTGAAACAAGCCTTCTTGTTTGCTCGGCATTCACTAGAATGACACCTGCCACACTACGGGCATTCCGGTCTACTCAATCAAATGTTGCCCACACTAGCAACTGATGTGGTCTGCATTTTAGACACTGAGAACTGTTTGCCCTTACTTCATTTTGAAAACCCGGCTGAAGTGGCTGATCGAGTAGTGAAATCCATCGATTTCTTAGATGAGGATTGGAGTGACTTATTTAGTTGTCTTTTCCTTAAGTCACGGGACTCAATCTCAGCTCTTCTTTTCTCCTTAGCCAACTCTTCAGCCTTACAGGATCTGTCCACCAACACTACAAATTCTTTTAGTTCGGGAACTCCGATGTATAAACGGATATCTTCATTTAATCCGTCCTCGAACCTTTTGCTCATGATGGCCTCGGTAGACACGAACTCCCTAGCATACTTACTAAGCCTTACGAACTCACGTTCGTATTCATTCACCGTCATCCAGCCTTGCTTCAACTCTAAGAACTCTTTTCTCTTCTTGTCAATGAATCTTTGGCCGAAATATTTCTTCTGAAACTCCTCTTGGAAGAATTCCCAGCTAACTCTCTCCCTTGGTACCACCGACATAAGGGTGTTCCACCACTGATAGGCCGAATCCTTTAAGAGAGATACCGCACATTTTATGCACTCTTCAGGCATGCATGATAACTTATCGAATACCTTAATGGTATTCTCGAGCCAGAATTTCGCTCTCTCCGGATCATCATCCTTACTAGCCCGAACTTCCTCGGCTCCTTGTTTGCGGATCTTATCGACCGGAGGCCTATCTCTTCTCACTACCTTAACCACTTGAGGAGCCACAAGAGTGGGTTGAGGGATAGGTGGGGGTGGAGGGGGTTGAGCATTAGGATTTGCTCGAATGTACTCAGCGTACCAGTTGCTCATCATGTGGGGAAAGACTTCTCCAGCCTTTTCTCCCTAACCCAAGGTATCGGGTCTACTATCTACTGGCACGGTCCCTTGCGAGAGAGCCGGCGCATTACTCGCAGTATCATCAGCTGCAGTTCAGTCGGGATCATGATCCATTTACTATATAAAAACAAAATTTTAAACGTCAACAGCTATCACATTATCATTTCACAGGTACTCTTACGTATGGCATTTATAACTGGACTCATACTTACGCTACGTTATTCCTAGAATCGATTAAACCGTAGCTCTGATACTAATAAATTAACACATCTTACCCGTGTTCGAAGCCGGAACCGGATATGAGGCATTACATAACTTAACTTACTTAAACATAACACATCGGGCTATAAAGTTTTGTTTGCTCGAATGTACTCAGTGTACCAATTCCTCATCATGTGGAGAAAGGCTTCTCAAACCTCTTCTCCCTGACCCAAGGCCTCGGGCCTACTATCTTCTAGCGCAGTCTCTTGCACGGGAGCCGGTGCATTACTCGCAGCATCATCAGCTGCAGTTCGATCGGGATCAGGATCCATTTACTATATAAAAACACAATTTTAAACGTCAGGAGCCATCACACTATCATTTCACAGGTACTCTTACGTATGGCATTTATAACTGGACTCATACTTGCGCTACGTTATTCTTAGAATCGACTAAATCGTAGCTCTGATACCAATAAATGTAACAGCCCTTACCCGTGTTCGAAGCTGGAACCGGATATGAGGCATTACCTAACTTAACTTACTCAAACATAACACATCGGGCTATAAAGTTCGCTGCAGCTTAGAAACTTTCCATTTAAACTTATAACTTGCTCATTTTGGGCCCACGAGGCCCTAAACATACTTCTGGGAGGTTTCAGAATTAAACCAAGAACTTTTACGTGCTTAGAAATTTTTTGTACAAACAGGGGCCACACGGCCGTGTTGTTCAAGGGACACGCCCATGTGCCCTTGAGATATGCCCGTGTTCTTCACCCGTGGTCGGCACTGACTTATTTCCCACAGCCAAACACATGCTTGTGTCCCTGGCCCGTGTCTCTCATACAACCTTGACACACCCGTGTCTTAGCCCATGTACCAAAACATTGGCATTATGTTTATGACGTTATCACCTCTCTAAGGTCACATGGCCAAGGCACACGCCCGTGTCCTTAGGCCTTGTATGGAATTAAATTCCTAGCTTAAGGTGTAGACTTCACACGGCCTGGGCACATGCACATGTCTAAGGCCATGCCACTCACACGGCTGAGATACACGGCCGTGTCTCTACCCGTGTGTTTACTACTGAGCATACTGGCTTGTACACTTAGCTCACAAGGGGACACAGGGCCGATCAACACGCCCATGGGGCTGACCGTGTATCACACACGGCCTAGACACACACCCGTGTGGACATTAAAAAGGCTATATTCCAAGCCAAATGTCACCTTACATAGCATCCATACTTACACCAACTCAAATCAAGCATAAACTTCATGATTCATCCTCAATGAATATATATATATAAATATATAAGAAGTAGTCAAGTATTGGCCCAACTTTAATGACCATTTACAAAACGAATTGAAATGACCATAATAGCCAACACATTTGGCTTGCAAATATGACATAACCAAAACATTCAAGTCCTATACATGCCATACTCAAAATAACTCTAATTTGGCTATACCAAAAAGTGGTCAATTGTGTGATCTCCAACTCTGACATCTGCAAATTCTCGAGCTAACTTGGTAATACTACAAGGAAAAGGCAATGAAAGGGGTAAGCATAAAGCTTAGTCAGTTTGCATGGAAATAAATAGCAACAATAAGCTCATAATAAAATCCATCCATGGCATTAATTAACCATACACAAAGTTATAGGCTTCTTGCCATAATTACTCATACTTGCCCTTATTTAGCACATACCATGCCAGATATCGTAAATGTTTCTTCGGGAATTACTCAATGGTTCCTGTGTTAACTCAATCACATAGCTTTAATAAAATCCTCGTTTCTATTTCTAAGCTGATATATTCATCCCGAAAAATCACTAGGGATGCTCAAAGATGCTTATCCATAATCATTAGCATAAACACGATACCAATGCCATATCCCGGATGTGGTCTTACATGGAGTCACCTCTGAGTGCCTATGCAATATCCCGGATATGGTCTTATACGATTCTCATGCTCAATACCGAAGTCATATCCCGAATATGGTCTTATATGGGATCTCAATTTCGTGCCGAGGCCATGTCCTGGACATGGTCTTACACGGGACCTTATCCATATCATGTCTTGAAGATAGTATTCTCACACTTATTATAGTCAACCGGGGCTTCAACATCTCAACTTTTATCATCTTTCTCATTCAACACCAATATTCAATTTCATAGAATATCATGTATCATTATAATATAAACCATTCTCAAATATGCTAGCATAAATGTTAAATTTATCATATACAAACTTACCTCGTTTTCAAAGTAGGCTAGATTATAGGTCTAGTCCAATATTATGTTCTTTCCCCGTTCGAGGTTGATTCTTGGCTCTTCTTGCTCTATAATAGTAAATTAGCTCATTTTAATCATCACATTAATAAAATCATTTCAATAATCATACTTTGGTAAAATTACTATTTTGCCCTTAGACTTTGGCAAAATGACCATTTTACGCCTAGGCTCGAAAATCAATTCTAATCAAATGTCCACCTTCAACAAGCCTAGGTGAACATTGATTTCTCTTATGGCTATCATTAAAACCCAACTACAAACTTTATAACCCTTACAACAAGGTCCATTTAGTTATTTTCATAGTAACACCTTTCACAAAAGTTGTTTATCTAACAACTAAGACTCATTTTCTTCCATAAAAAATGCAGTAAACAACTTAAAAGCTCACATGGAAAATCCTTAAACTTTTCACTATATTGCAAGATAGTCCCCTCTTTAGAAAGCTTAAGCTTTAAGGGTCCCTAAAGTACAACTATCATCAAGAAAAACCATTAAAATCACTTACTTGTAGGGAAAACAGTTTGTTGAAATTTTGAGCTTTCAAAACCTCTATTTTGCTTGCTATTTTCGGTGGAGGAAGATGAGCAAAAAGATGGATATCATCTTTTCTTTATTTTAATATTAAACAATCAATTTAGTCACGAAACTTACCAACTTTGACCAATTTGACAATTCTTGTCTCCTATGGCCGGCCACCCTATACTTAGGGGTCTAATCGCACTTTAAAGACCTCCAATTAAATTTATTTAGCTATTAAACATCTTTAGCTTATAAAATAGGACTTTCGCACTTAATGCGATTTAGTCCTTTTTCGCAATTAAACATAAAATCGCTAAAATTAAAGCACCAAAATTTTCATGCACTTATATAATCATGATCTACTCATAAAATAATATCAAAATAATTTTCTCTAACCTCGGATTAGTGATATCGAGATCACTATTTTAACTAGCCCCTAAATCAGGCTGTTACAATAATACAGGGTTCATGATGAAAAAAATTTGGCAAAGAAATGGTAAGTGTGTTGTAAAGGTGTCTGTGTGTAACAGTTATGGTTGAATAGATTATGATGACCTCTTATGGGTATTCTATATATTCCTTATTCTCATAGATATGTGTGTGATTTTTCATTTTCTGATAAAGTTCTTATGTTGTGAGAATGTTAGCTAACTCTAATGTTAGAAGAAAGCACTATTAGCCTGGTTGGTTCATGATCAATATTATTTTATCTCTCTCTTCGGGACTCTATTATAGTATGTTTGGAATAAAATTTGATGGTGAAAATTTATGTGAGACTATTCTTCTATATCTACTGGATGATGGTTTGTCTTATATGTAAATTTAGAAAGTGTATTATTTTTGCTACGATGGAATTCTAGAGCTGGTAAGTATTGTTCTCTTCTAGTTTTCTCTGAGAAATTATCCAGATCTTCATTCTTATTTCCTTATGCGTTATGTTCTCGGATTTCCGGGGTGGTATCGCATTTGGGTTTTCTTATCATCCTTATTGTGTAAATTATCGGACATGGCTTATCTCTAAAGTGAGTTCTTTAGTCTATGATGGCTATGTTTATTATAATTGTATTTTTGGACTCGATAGTAGAAACGTGGTGATTTTGGTACCTGGAATTCTTTAATTTTTGTTAAAGGAATTGATATCGTCAATAGTATAAGTGGTGAAATCACAAGCTATAATTTGTATGATGGACTTCTTTTCTCAGGTAAGTTAATATAATTCAATGCATTCAATTGGGATATCTTTGTTTCTTTAAACTAATGTGATTGTAAAGGTCTTCAAAAGCATGATAAGAGAATTTTGAAAGATTGTGTGTATGAATTGTTTTAATAACATAAAGAAAGGACCATGTTAATATGCTATTATTAGATAGTTGTGATCAATTTAGTTGTTTTGTCAGAGCAAGCTGGCTAATTGAAATGTGATTTGGGTTATGTGTATTCAAGTATATCCTCATAAGAGAATGAATTTTGTGCATTCACGAGCATATTGATGTACAGTCTGAATGAAGAAATTATATTCTAGAAAGCATAATACAGAGATATGCCTATTAGATTATTCTAACCAGATGATGTTATTACAAGTTAAAGTTGTTCTGATTGGAAAAGTTATCACATTTGTGAAAGTTTGAATGGTCTGTTGCATGTTAGCAAAGTTGAAAACAATTGAAGATATTATTAACCGAAAGTGCTAGTTCTGAGTTCAATTTGAATTGAGTAAGGAATTTATGATTTTCAGCAATGCGCTATTGAACGAATTGGAATGTGTCTTAATACAAGAATGTAACGAGGTAGTTTGTACTTTTAGACGTTAAAGTTACATCAAAAAGAACTGTTCGACTGGTGATTTAGAGACGACCACTTTTATGTCTGTGTTGTGAATTCGATGATATAGTGTGTTCAACAGAAAATGTCATATACTTCCTGAATCCTGATGAATTAAAGTATCTAATGTTGTAGAAAAATTTGAATTTAAGACAATGTTAATGGCTTGATTTATTGTAAGAGTATGTGCAGGTATTTATTTACCTTTCGGAAAGCAGATCTAGTGCAGATGTCTGAATGAAAAATCCTCATTTAATTGGTGCGAATTGGTTACTCGATTGATCTTTTTTGATGATGGTGTAATTCTAGCTATATTAAATGCTAAAGCGAGGTTTTCTTTGCGAAACTAAGAAGCTCAGAAATGTGATAGTGAATGGTAATCTAAATGAGTTTAGAGTGAGTTTACTTCTAATGTTAAATTTTAGGTCGGACATGATTCCTGTTATTATTGTTATTTCGAGATAGAATTTGCGTATTGATGAATCCAGAACTTATGCAGAATTTTTTGGTACAAGGCTCATTAGTGGCTTGTTTGGTCATCTAGAGAGTAATGAAATGTACAGTCATATGAAGTTGATGTTCTGATAATTGCGTATGTTACATGTTATATGTGAATTTGTGTTCAAATATCGATTTGTCGACAAGAAAAAGCTGAATTTCAAGAGTATTCAAGACTATTATAGTCAGTGATGATCCTAGGATGAAAATGAGATGAAAATACTACAGATTTTGAATCAGGATTGTCATAATCCCCGAAAAGGAAGATGTTATTTGGATTATGGTTAATTGTTTGGCAAAGATCCATATGATCATTTCAATGTGTACAGAGGTCTTATTTGACATATCAACTAAACTATGTGCTCTTGAGAGAGCAAGATGTTTCTCAGATCATACAATTGAGTAGGGTGCCCGTTCTATTATGCCGGATAGAAATCCAGAGGTTATATTGCAATTATGGGATAAGCTACAGGAACTCTGAGAATGCAGTTACATTTAGGCACAGTAAATTGTTTTTATATCAATGATAAGTTTAAGAGAGTAGTTCGCATTTTGACAGTGTACTCCGGCACTGTGTACTAAAGTTCAAAAGATATTGGAAAGATATATATGAGACTAGAATCGATTTTTCATTCTGAGAAATTAGTGGAAGTGATTCATGAGAGTTGAAAGCAATTTCTTCTGGTAAGATTTTCGGGGACGAAAATCCCTAATGGGGGAGAGTTGTAACAGGCCGATTTTGGGGCTAGTCAGAATAATAATTTCGGAACCACAAATCCGAGGCCAAAGAAATTATTTTTGATATTTTTTTTATAGCATGGTTATATGAGTGCATGAAAATTTTGGTGAAATAATTTTAGCGATTTTATGCTTAATTTTGAAAAGGGACTAAATCGCATAAAAGGAAAAATTTGTGTTCTACTAATTAGAAGTGTCATATAGCTAGAAAACCTTAAATTAGAGGTCCTTAATGTGCAAATAGGCCTTTAAGAGAGTGATGGCCGGCCATATAGAGAAAGAAATGAAAATTGTCAAAGGTTAGGTGAGGTTTTGGTGACAAAATTGACTAGAAATAAAATAAAATAAAGAGAAAAAGATATCACCTCTTCACCCCACAGAAAATATCAGCAAAACTAAGGGTTTTGGAAGCTTGAAATTTCAGTAACTCTTCACCCTTGCAATTAAGTGATTTTGGTGGTTGTTTTTTGTTAATTTTTGTGTTTTTGGAACCACTATAGCCTAATCTAGCTAATGAGGGGACTATTTCGCAATATGATTGAGAGTATAGGGTTTTGCCATGAGATCATTTATATTTTTTGTTGGAATTTTATGGAAGAAAATGAATCTTGGTTGTTAAATAAACAACTTTTATGAAAAGGGTTTTCATGAAAACACCTAAAAGGACCATTTTGTGAAGTTTATAAAATAGGTTGTAAATGTGTAAAATAATTGAAAATTTTGAGTTTCCATAAGAATAAGAATGGTTCGGCTAGGCTTGTTAAAGGAGGAAATTTGATTAAAATCATTTTACGAGCCTAAGAGAAAAATCATAATTATGTGAAAGTCTAAGGGAAAAACGGTATTTTGCCAAAGTAGGAATTTTGGAATGTCTTGATTAATGTGGTGATTAAATAAGTAAACTGCGTTATTATAGATCAAGAAAAATAAAATTTGGACCTAGACCAGGGGAAGACCAAGCTAGTAGACTAATTCAATCTAGTCGCCCACTTTTTGTATACCGAGGTAAGTTGTACGTAAATAATACAACTTTATTTTCATTATGTATTGAACAATTAATATGGCATAAAGTGTTTGATTATTGTTGTGAATATGCATGATGAGAATTGATGTAGTAAAAACTCCCGATTGAACCTTAGGAATAGATTGGATATCCATGCCATGACATTTGGGAGATATGTGTGCTAGTGTAAGACCATGTTTAGGACATGGCATTGGCCACATTATGAGAGCCAGTGTAAGACCATGTCTGGGACATGGCATCGGTGTTGATATGTGTGCTAGTGTAAGACCATATCTGAGACATGGCATCGGCCACATTATGAAAGCCAGTGTAAGACCATGTCTGGGACATGGCATCGGCATTGAGACGAGAGCTAGTGTAAGACCATGTTTGGGACATGGCATCGGCATTTTACCCTCTTGTGTGAGGCTTATTAGATATCCTTTAGTATTCCAAATGGTTCCACGGTTATTTAAAGCTTATGATAAAGATATGAAAAGATATAATCATGTTGTGAATGGTACAGGTTCTTACTCGAAACTCATAAGATATGAGCTTAGTTATGATGCCTTAATGGTAAGGATAAATTTGAATAAGTTCTATCTATGAAAATGATTTCGGATAAACAATCTTTAGCTTGTACTTGTGATGTGTAAATGTGTAATAAATCTACCATTGTTAAATCAAGAATGTTGTGCTGGTTTATAATATGCTATGTGTTTAAAGATGCATGTTGTTACTTATTTATATGCAACTTACTAAGCTTTGTGCTTACTCCCTCCCTTTCCTATATCTTATAGGTTAATTTAGCTAGCTCGGGTTGGATATCACCGGAGATGCTATCACACTATCAAGCTGTCACTTTGGGTATAAGTATTCAAGCCTTCTTGAGATATGGCATGTATAGGGACTTTGTCTTTTGATTAATTAAGTCATTGTTAATGTAGCCAAATATGGTGGCCTAAAATGATTTATGGTTCAAATTGGAATATAGCCATGAATGATGGCTTATGTTGATTATATGTTCATGACTATGTTAATGCCCTCTTGTGAATGTGAAGCTAGTATGGTTATCATGAGCTAAATAGGATGAATAAGTATGAAAAATGATGATATGAGAATGACATGTGATGTTGTCTGAATGTGTGCAAGTGAGGGTGGCAAATGGCTTAGAAAATAGCCTTGTATTTGTCCACAGTGTGTCTAGGTCGTGTGTGACACACGGCTTGCCCCAAGGGCGTGTGTTCTGGCCATGTGTCTCTTGCACCTTAGTTTTGAGAAACAGAATACCAAGTAGTAAACACATGGGCATGAGACACAGCCGTGTGTCTTGGCCGTGTGAAGTCTACATTTGATTTTAGGAATTTAATTTGCCACACGGCCTAAGGACACTGACGTGTGCCTTGGCCGTGTGACATTATTTGTTTGATGACGTCATAAATAGAATGTCCCCATTTTGGACACGGCCTAAAGCACTGGCGTGTGATATGCCACACGGGCATGTCCCTTCACCCACACAGGCATCTTTTTGATGAAAATTTTTCTAAGTTTTCCCTGAAGTTTCTAAAGTTCTCAGTTTAGTCCCGAACCACTCCTAATATATGTTTTGGGCCTCGTATGCCCATAATAGGGACGATATGAATGCAAATGAAAGGTTTTAAATTTGAGTGGAATTTCATGTATCGATTTTGTATGAATGTGTGTATTTATGTACGGTAAAGCCTCGTACCCTGTTCCAGCGTCGAATACGGGTAAGGAGTGTTACAATGAAGTTCTCAATGGGGTGTAGCCAGCTCCTCCAAGCTATAGGGGTTGGTTCTACACCCTTCCATCCTTAAAAAAATATATCCAAGTGGGCCATGGGCCGCAAATCCACATGACAAGGCCAAAACCTTGAAATAAATATAACTCGCTCCCTTAAATCATAATCCAATAGCCCAATAATTATCCATATATCAATATTTTCATCATAAAATACTTTGTAAATGATAAAATTACCATTTTACTGAAAAAAATTCCTATTTTTCCCTTTTTGTTTCAAAGTACAATTTCTTTACAACTATAGTCACCTTACCAATCCAAATCTCATACTCCATAACTATCCCTTAATATATATATCTTTGGATAAGGAAAATTACAACTATCCCTTAATATATATATCTTTGGGTAAGGAAAATTACAAATTTTCTCTTTTTCTTGGTAAAATTGAAAATTTTATAATTTATACCATGTATTTTTGAATTTCTTTCAATTTAGTCTTAGATTTTAATACCCGAACACACAATCCAATTTATCCTCATCCCAATTAGTCACAAATAGCTCATTTTTCACATTTTGGTCAATTTGTATCATTGTAACACCCTTAACCGTGTTTGACGCCGGAATAGGGTACGAAGCATTACCTTACTTAAACACATACTAGCATACAATTTCGGGTCATAAAGGTTCGTTTAAATTTAAAACTTTTCAAAGTTTGTCTTAAAATCCTTAATATGAGCCTATGATGCCCAAAACACCCTTTAGAAATGGTTTGGGACCAAACCGAGCTCTTTAGAAAAACTTTGGGATGTGTCATTAAAAACAGGGGCACACGCCCGTGTGACCTAATAACATGGCCATGTTGAAGAACCGTGTAACTCACACGGCCTAAGCATATAGGAACACGCCTGTGTCCCTTGCCCATGTGGATTTGTTTTTCAATTTGAACCTACAGGGGTTTTCATACAGCCTGGCACATGCCCGTGTCCATGGCCCGTGTCCCTCACACGACTATGAGACGCCCGTGTCTCAGCCCGTTTGCAAAAACCTTGACATTCTGATTCTTATGTCATCAATCATTTAGGGTCACACAGCCAAGGCACACGCCCGTGTGCAAGGCCGTGTGGAAATTCTAAATTTCACATTCAAGGTGCAGACTTTACACAGCCTCGGCACATGTCCATGTCCTATGGCCGTGTCTTTCACACGGTTGAGACACACGGTTGTGTCTCAGCTCGTGTGATTACTACTGGGCATTCTATTTTACCAAATTAAGGTGCAGGGGACACATGGCCGGACTACACTCCCATGGGGCAGATCGTGTGTCACACACGACCTAGACACACTCCCGTGTGTCTACCCGTGTAGACGGATGTAAGGATATTTTCCAAGCCTTTTTTTCACCCCTTTCAAGAACCCATCTACACACATAATATAGAACCATCACAATCACAAACACATGACTAAATCAGTCACAACTAAGCCATCGATGCCTCAAATCCAAGTTATTTTCTATCACCTACAACATTTCTTACTTATCAACCAAACCATGTATTAACCACATTCATGGAAACACCAACATTTACATTTATCAACAACAAGTATTAGCCATCAACTATGGCCTTATACAAATTAAATCAATCTTCAAGACAAGCCGACACATTTGGCCGAAACAATATGACACTTGACAAAAGACCAAGTCCCTATACATGCCATACTCAAAATAATAAATCTAACTATACCAAATGTTCAGATTGATAGTGTGATCGAGCCTCCTACGTCCTTTGATCCTCGATCTAGCTTGGCGATACTATAAGAAAATAGAAAGGAAAGGGAGTAAGCATAAAGCTTAGTAAGTCGCATATAAATAGTTAACAACAATTACCATGCATTATCATACTCATAACATATTACAAACTTGCACATAATTCTCAAATGATTAAAGGCATAACTTACTCATTTTCATCCTTACTACTAATACAACATAAATCGAGCTTATTTCTCATGAATTTCGTGTAGGTACCTGTATCACTTACAACATAGTCGTAACCTTTCTCACTTTTAACACAAACTTTAAATTACCCATTGAACCAGTTGGAATATCAAAGGATACCCGACAAGCCTCACACAAGAGGGTAAGATGCCGATGCCATGTCCTAGACATGGTCTTACACTGGCTCACATATCGAGGCCGATGCCATGTCCTAGACACGGTCTTACACTAACTCTCATCTCAATCCCGATGCCATGTTTCAGACATGGTCTTACACTAGCTCTCATAATGTGGCCGATGCCATGTCCCAGACATGGTCTTACACTAGCACACATATCACCTAATGTCATGGCATGGATATCCAATCTATTCCTAATGTTCAACAGGGAATTTTTACTACATCAATTCTCATCATGCATATTCCCAACAATAATCAAACACTTTATGCCATATTAATTATTCAATACATAATAACAATAAAGTTGTATTATTTACGTACAACTTAC
The DNA here is from genome assembly GCA_025503065.1 of Gossypium bickii. Taxonomy (NCBI): domain Eukaryota; kingdom Viridiplantae; phylum Streptophyta; class Magnoliopsida; order Malvales; family Malvaceae; genus Gossypium; species Gossypium bickii. Next base: position 105,095,055 of record CP106715.1, read on the forward strand.
CTCAGTATATAAAATATGGGCAATTAGTTCGATTTAGTCCAATAGCTTGATTTTCCCTCGATCTGGGTCCGGACTCTGTTTTTCTTGATCTATAATGACAAATTCACTTTATTTAATCACTACATTAATCAAGTCATTCCAAAATTTCTACTTTGGCAAAATTACCGTTTTTCCCTTAGAATTTCACATAATTACGATTTTGCCTCTAGGCTCGTAAAACGACTTTCATCAAATTTTCTCATTAACCAAGCCTAGTCGAATCTATTTTAAACTTATAGAACTCACAAATCCAATTATTTTACACATTTACAACCTATTTTATAAACTTCACAAAATGGTCCTTTTAGGTATTTTCATTAAAAATCCTTTCACAAAAGTTGTTTATTAAACAACCAAGTTACATTTTCTTTCATAAAATTTCAGCAAACAATATAAATACTCTCATGGAAAGACCCTAGACTCTCAATCATTTTTGTAAATAGTCTCCTCATTAGCTAGATTAAGTTATAGGGGTCCCAAAAGTACAAAAAATTATCAAGAATGACCATTAAAAACACTTACTTGGAATGGTGAAGAGTTGCTGAAATTTCAAGCTTCCAAAACCCCTATTTTTGCTGATATTTTCAGTGGAGAGGAGGAAGATGAAAGGTGATATCTTCTTCTCTTTATTTTATTTTATTTCTAGTAAAATTTGTCACCAAAACCTCACCTAACCTTTGAAATTTTCATTTTTCTTGTCTCTATGGCTGGCCATCACTCTTTTAAGGGCCTATTTGCACATTAAGGACCTCCAATTTAAGGTTCTCTAACTATTTAGTCCTTTTCGAAATTAAGCAAGTAATCACTAACATTAATTCACTAAAATTTTCTTGCACTCATATAATCATACTATAACACATAAAATAATATTAAAATTAATTTCTCCAGCCTCGGATTAGTGGTTCCGAAACCACTATTCCGACTAGCCCCAAAATCGGCCTGTTACAATCATGGTCCTCAAACTTTCCAAAATTTGTGATTTAGTCATTTTATCACATTTCCTCATCTAAATTTCTTCTCATTAAATCACATCTCAATTATCAAATTTGATTCCATAAGATTCCTTTATCCAACTCATTTTTCAAATTTTCTTAGAGATTCTTTATATTCGTTATTAGAATAATGCTATGTGTCTAGTCGAAAATTTTGGGATGTTATAGTTGGTGGCATGAGGTAAAATATTAACATTTTCAATTTTTATTTATTTTTAATAAAAAGAAAAAATTATGGTCGTTATAATATAAATCATTTAAAATAATAAGGTTATTTTACTAATTTTCTTAACTAAGTTGGTGTTGAGTTAACTTGTGACACTAACTCAATCACACACTTAAGCAATAGATATAATATAACTTATTTAAAATATGAATGTTATTTAGTAATTTCCTTGATCAAGTTGGTGCTGAGTTGACTCGTGACACCAACTTAGTCAACACACTTAAATAATAGTATATGTATAAAAAAAATGCGGGTGAAACAATTTGTGTAACAAAATTGATATGTATAAAAAATACTAAAATAAAGTTTTAATTGAAGCGATAAAAAATATATTTTATAGATGTTGGTGGCATAAGTTTAAATCTTAACATTTGAAACATTTTTTTATTGATTTTTTAAATATAAAAAATAAAAAATACTCTCATAATAATATAACTTATTAAAACTAAGTTTATATCGAATTCACTCATACCACCAACTCAATCGCATAGATGAATTTTATTTCAATGCCAACTCACAAAAGACTGGTCAATTCTTTTTATCTTTTAATTTGGTTTCATAATAGAAGTCAAATATAAACATATTCTTTATATAAATGGAAAATGTGCTTTTAGTTTTATCTTCTCCTCGCCCCTTAAACTTTAATTTTATTAATAACAAAAACATAACAATAAGTTATTAATAAAATTAACTTATTTAAAATTTGTTAATTTAAATATATATTCCCTCATGTGATAAAAATAATAAAATTATATGAAAAATTGATTTCATTTAAATGTTTAGTATTTTAGCTTGATATAATATTAAAACAAAATTGTTAAAGGGTGTGATCAAACTAGTATTAATGTATCGGATTCCATCAGAACTATGTAGTTAAACGTGTTTGGGCGAAAGTAGTATTAGGATGGATGATTTTTTGAGAAATTCTCGTGTTGCACCCTTCTTTTTTTAAAAAAAAAAAACTTTATGTGTTGACCTGATGGTTAAAATATTCACCACTTTAAGTGTAATATGAGTTTAAATCACAGTAATTACATTACAGTTAAGATTTTGTGTCCTCTTGTAATTAAAAAAAATTGTTCAAAATTAAACAACTCCTGATATATAAATTATACTTCAATTTTGTCACCAAAACCTATGGATTGGTGCATTTTCATTAGGGGTAAATTCGGAATGAAAAAAAGAAAAGGGAACTCTCATGATGACGGGAGAGGGTAGAGTGAAGGCAGGAGAGGAAGAGGAACTAAGAACGCTAATGATTAGGTTTGACAAATACAAGGGCAATGGGAAACGAGGGCAATCATTTCAGCTGCTCACTGTTTTCTTTTTAACTGTTGACTTTAATCATTCAATCAGTTTATATATCTACTCTTATATTAATTTCTAATTGAGTTATTGTCGCGACTCAATCGAGTATCAATTCTGTTAAAAGAATTACTAAAATGTTATTTTGTATTTAAAATATATTATACTGTAAGAAATACTTTTAATTTTTTTTAATTTTAAAAAACTAAAAAAAATATGCATATGGTGGTTTAAATTTATACCAATTACATTACTAAAACTTTAAATTTATCACTCAACTAAAAGGTTTTTTTTTTTTTTGCGATAACATCATGATAAATATTTATATTCATTTTTTATATAATCACGTGTTTTCATCCATTTTATGATTTGATAGTAAACTTGATCAAGCTAGGGGTGGTATTCATTTAGTATTTCTTATTTTTTTTCATTTTAATATCTTACGTATTTCATATATTATTAATTAATTTCAAACTATATTTTCATTATTTATTATATATCATTTTTAAACATACATTTATAATCTAAATACATGGTTTCCACAAGTATATGCTTGTGATAAAATTTTTAGTATTAATAATATTGTTAATTAAGTTCGTATCATAAGTTAGCTTGACACCAACCCAATATTTATGACAACACCATGATAAATAGCCCTATTTATTTAGTGTTCTTAATCAGGCATGTTTAAGTGCTTAAACTTAATTTTACTCACAATTTGATCTATTTTTTAATTTTAATGTTATAAATATTTCATGTATTGTTATTAATTAATTTCAAACTATACGTTTCATCATTTATTATATATAACTTTTAAACACATCTCTATATTCTAAATACGTGGTTTTTAAATGCATACACATAAAAGAATTTTTAGAATAGCTTTTATACAGTCGGAAATTTAACAAGTTAATCATAAATAAATTTAATTATATTAAATAATTATTATTTAACTATCATATATTTTATTTTTTTCGAATAATTTTAGAATGCCATTTGAATAATCATAATAATTTACTAATGTATTAGGTAAATTGTGATAAAAAAATGATACTAAAAACTTAAAATAAGACACGGTACAAAAATAATATGAAAACAAATAATAAGACCATCTTAAATAATGTTTTCATTTCCAAGAAATAAATTATCTAAATAATCTGGATTAAGTGCGTATGAATTAACTCCTTTAAATATATCATTTAAAGAAACTACAAACAAAACCATGTACAAATCCTAAATCAAATTAAGATTTGATGTTTAAAATTAAAATAAATATTATAAACAAGAATAATAGATAAAAGATGAATATGAGAATATGAGGGTGTCTATTGCTTTCTCTTATTTTTCATCATCATTATAAGTACTATATTCCTATATATATAGGGAGATTAGACTCCTCATTTCTTAATACATAAATAAGAAATGGTTACAAGGAAATGAAAGGTGAAGAATTAAGGGAGATGAAAGGTTGAAAGGTTGAACATCCACTTAATAGTATTCATAACACTCCCCCTTAGATGTTCATGGTATAAAGAAGATATCTCATTAAAAACTTTACTAGGAAAAATCATTTGGGACAAAAACCTAGTAAAGGAAAAAAGAGTACATAATCTTTTAATACATAGTATATCACAACAAAAATGTAGTGTGAATTTACTCCCCCTCATGTAAGCATCATTTAAGATCTTTGAGACAATGCAATCCAATGTTGAAATTCAACTTCTCAAATATAGCAGTAAAAAGATTTGACAAATTCTCACTTGAACGAATCTTTTGAACATTTATATCTCCATTGTTTTGTAGATCAAGAGTTGAGAAAAATTTTGGTGATAAATGTTTTGTTCTATCACCCTTAATATATCCTTATTTAAGTTGTACAATGCAAGTTGTATTATCTTCATATAAGACTGTTTGAGCTTCTTTTTTAAAGTATAAACCATAATCTATCCGTATGTGATTGATTATAGACCTTAGCCACACACATTCACAACTAGCCTCATGGATTGCCAAATAAGTACCATCCATACTAAAAACCAACCTGTTCTGTTTTGGTTAGGTTAAGGAAGAACAAACCTATGTCTCTTGTACCTTGAAGATAACGAAAAGCATGCTTAACCCCATTCCAATGTCTTCGGGTTGGACAAGAGCTAAATCTTGCTAATAAGTTGACAACAAATTATATATCAGGTCTTGTATGACTAGCAAGATACATCAATGCACCAATAGCACTTAAATATGGTACTTCAAGACCAAGAAATCTTCGTCATTTTCCTGAGGACGGAAAGTGTCATTTTTTACATCAGGTGACCTAACAACCATTGGGGTCCTCAACGGATGTGTGTTATGCATGTAAAATGTTCTTAGCACTTTTTCTATATATGTTGTTTTATGCACAAGGGTTTCATTCTGTAACGCCCCAAAATTCTTATTTTTGTTTCTATTAAAATGTGACAAAAAAAGTGTATCTGTTGCAGTGGTTAAGTGTTCTGAGAGTGTCTGAGAGGTCCCAAGTTCAAGTCTTCCCTTTGGTGAATTTTTTTTTTATTTCTGAGAATTAAACCATATTCTTGTTCAATGGATTTATATTTAATTGGTTGTCAAACCATATCAAAATGAGCCTGCTGGTTCGAGTGGCAAGGGAACTGATGTGTTGGAGGTCATGTGTTTGAATCTCTGCGTTAGTGTGGGTAATAATTTTTGCTCGTTTGACCGAGAGAGTTTCAATCAAACAGGAATTATGAGGAGGTTGAGTAGTGGGTTAGTGGGAGAGATATGTGGGATTTGGGTTATCTTTTGTTTTTTTATTAATTTATTTTTAATTTTATTTCCTCTCTCATTCAGAAAACTTTTGACGTTCTTCTAAGAAATTCCTCTCTTCCAACGCTTCTTTTGTGTTCTTCTTCGATTCCAGTTTGCTATTCTATTCTTTTTCAATCTCTGCTATTGAGGGGCTGTGATTCGATCTGGTTTGTGGTAGTAAGTCTTCATTAAGTTTGGAGCGTTTAAGAATCGGCTTCAGATGTGTTAATGTGATGAATTTGTGTAGGTGTTTATTAAGGGGATCAGGATTCGGCTTCCTTCGTATAGTGGATTAGAGATTTTGATACTGTTTTGATAAGTATTCGAGTATGTTAATGGAATTATTTTCCGATATGGTCCAGGTTATTACATTGTTTTAGCGTCTAACTCGGGGTTAATTGATGAATTTTAGATTCTAGAAGGCTCAGGAGTGTTTTCGCTATGAATCGACACCAGGTGTGTACTCGAAACGCAAGAAAATGGGTTTTTGGCAAAAGCCGAAAACCTTACTGTCGACGTCACACGACCATGTGGTAGGCCGTGTACGATGACACGGGCGTGTGGTTGATGAAGGCCAGGTCGTTCGCTAGACATAGCCGTATGATGGCCAGGTAGGTCGTGTGCGACACATGAGCATGACCGAATTGGGCTGTGTAGTCAACGCGGGCGTGTTGGCCACACGAGCAAACCACATGCGCATGTGGGCCCATTTAGCTAAAATGTTTCCTAGGGTTGCACGAGTCGCCCAAGTCAACTGTGAACCTACTGTAAGGTCGGTAAGCGCTACTTAGACCCTAAATCGTGTGATCTAAATATACACTGTATGTATTAAACATGTTAAATTTATGCATGTTTACTGATCTGTACGTGTGACTGATAATTGAATGTTAGCATGTAAGCATGTATTTTTGTATATCTGCATTGAGCATGTTTAGTTGCATCTGCATTTGGGGGGGATGATTGATTATTAGAGGAAGTGTACTGAAAGGCTTTCATGTCTATTATCTGGCAGCTCAACTGCAATATTATTGATATGTGCCGCATTCGATACGACTTGGTGTGTAGGGCTGGGTGGGTGTTTTAAACCCAACATGGTATATAGGGATGATCGAAGATGGTGTGTAGAGACTGGTGGGTAGGATACTAGTTTCCATTACTGTATGCATGCTGATGAGCTAATGCCTTAATTTATATCTGGAACTGAATCTGTAATGGGCTTAGGCCCAGACTGCATTTGACTGATAACTGTTGTTTGACTGTATGCATGTCTTCTGTGGGGATTACACACTGAGTTTACGTAAACTTGCCCCTTTTCTATTTTATCTATACAGGTAATCCCTAAATTTAGATGGATCGGTGCGGCGGAGGACTCAATGGTGACTGCATGTCTATTGAACTGTTTTAATTTCATTTAAGGTTTTTAATTCCTATTATTTTTGGGGTATTTTGGAGATAATTTGGACTGTTGCATTTATTTTGGATTTTAACTGTTTTCATGAACTTTAGAAGCGCAATGAAAACTCGGTTTATTACACACAATGTTTTTCCTAAACGCGAACGATTTTCTTTAAATATCACGGTTTTAAAAGCTTACAGTACAGAATATGTTTTTAAACTAGTCAAATTAGCAAGAAAATAGTTTTGAAATTGACGAAAGATAAATGAAAGCTACTAAACGGAAACAGTTTTAACTTGATAAACTCGATTTCAAATTCCATTCCATGTGACATTGCCAGATTCGGCCATAACATCTAGGTCGGGTTTGGGGTGTTACATTTAGTGGTATCAGAGTCAGGTTTCAAAACTCGACTGTGGATTTTGGGTTCTAAAATTTGGATTTTAAGAACTGATTTTCAAATGATTTGAAATGATCTGATTGGGAATGTGGTACATCAAGTCTCCGGCGCTGATCCTATAAGTATTCTAATAAAATGATATAATTTTGTAGATAGTTTGTACTGAAAACACTCTAGTTAGTGTATACTAAAATTGTAGTGAAACTAAAACTGATAAAGACTGTGCTTGCAAAAAACAAACTTTGAAATTATGATACTGCTTTACATAAAATATCTGTTAATAAATATCTGTTAATAAAAATTCGTAATACAGATAAATCCGAATAGACATGAGCGCATGTGGTATGCATGGACGTGGTACTAGAGGCCGAGGTAGAGGCTGTAGGGGGTTTGAGCTGAATCCTCTTCTCTGGGTAGCATACCAAACCTAGATACGAGTGAGATGCCAGTGTCACATGTTACGGAGACTTGGTCTCAAGATCACATGGCCAGGGACGATGCATTTGTCCCACGCTATGTTAAGGATACTGGAGAGGGTCGCTGGGCCCAATATTGGATCTGGGGGCTGAGGGTCGGTTACGGAACGACTCTAGTCCAATGGAACTGAACCTTTTAAGGGTGTCACTAGAGTCGCCCCTAATGTGGATGAGTACTGGATGGAGGCGACTGAGAGGATAATGGATGATTTAAATCGCACTTCGAGCGTAAATTGAAGGGTGCAATCTTGTTTCGACGCGAGGCCCTATCGCAGTGGCTAACCGTTAAGGAGGGCACTCAGCCCGATCGTCTGTCTTGGGAGTTCTTTAAGTCTGCCTTCCAAGGAAAGTATGTGGGAGCAAGTTATATCGGTGGTCGTAGGTGTGAGTTTCTAAACCTCACTTAGGGAGACCGATTAGTGGCCAAGTATTAGGCTGAGTTTTTGATATTGAGCCGCTATGCGTGATGTATAATGACGACTAGATATGAGAGATGTGTCTATTTTGAGGACGGCCATAGGGATAAACTGAGGGTACTGATAGCTCCACAAAAAGAGTGAGAGTTCTCCGTCTTGGTAGAGAAGGCGAAGATCGCCGAAGAGGTTAAACACCCTAAGTGCCAAAACAGAGATCGTGAGAGGAGTAAGAACAAGAGGGATTCGAAGCCCTTGAGTTTGGTACAGAGGCCTAAGAAAAAGGCCAGGACTGATGGGCCAGTTAGAGCTGAGCCCCCTGTTGCTCCTACTGGATTATAGCTGTGTGGAGACTGTGGTAGACACTATCAGGACGAGTGTTGGAGGAGGACTGGGGCGTGTCTGAGGTGTGGGTCGTTAGAGCATTGCATTCGAGAGTGTCTGTTGAGGGCCTATCAGGTGCAAGCTCCGGGTTCTGGTACTGGGCAGCCACAGAGGGTAGTTCAATAACCACCGAGGGGCCGTGTTTAGGCTAGGGGTGGTGACGGTATGGGTCGTGGACAGATAGCACCAGACAGAGGTGCTGGACAAACTAAGGAGAGGCAGTCTACTCTTGTTTATGCTGCTCGTCGCCGAGAGTGCAGAGATGCTCCAGATGTCATTACTAGTATGTTCTTTATTTATGAAGTACCTTTCTTTGCTTTGATAGAAATAGGTTCCACATATTTATATATAGCTAGCACTGTGTCTGAAAACTTGGGGATATTGGTTGAGAGTACTTCTAGTGAGGTGACTGTGTTGAGTTCACTGGGCAATCGGTTCGGGTTAGCAAACTGTATAGAGATGTTCCGTTAGATATTCAAGGATCGATATTTCTGGCTAATCTAATGGAGCTTCCGTTCCGGGAGTTTGACCTGATTCTGGGTATGGACTTGTTGGTAGCCTGGACTATGCGAGTAAGCGGGTCATCTTGAGAATTGGTGAGGATAATGAGGTGGTCATGATTGACGAACATCAGAATTGTTTGGCTAATGTAATCTCTGCACTGGTCACTGAGAAACTTGTTCGTAAGGGATGTGAGGTGTTCTTGGCCTATATTAGTGTTTCCGTTTCTAGGGACTCTACTATAAAGGATATCAGAACTGTAAGGGATTTTTCAGACGTCTTTCCTGAGGAACTATCGGGTTTACCTCTGAATCGGGAAGTGAAATTTTGGATTGAGCTTCTTCCTGGCACATCTTCAGTGTCTATCACCCTCTATCGAATGGCACCGAAGGAGCTTACAGAGCTTAAGGCTCAATTGTAGGAACTTTTGGACCGTGGTTTCATCCGTCCTAGTGTGTCTCCATAGGGAGCATCGATTTTGTTTGTTAAGAAAAAGGATGGGACCATGAGGATGTGCATTGACTATCGGCAGTTGAACAAGCTGACCATTAAAAATAAGTATCCACTTCCGAGGATCGACAACTTATTTGATAAGTTCCGAGGGGTTTCTGTATTATCTAAGATTGATCTCCGGTCAGGGTATCATCAGTTGAGGGTTAAGGATGTGGATATTCATAAGACTGCTTTTAGGACTCGTTATGAGCATTACAAGTTCCTAGTTATGCCTTTTGGGTTGACGAATGCACCGGCCGCATTCATAGATCTGATGAACTGAGTGTTTCAACCCTATCTTTACCAGTTCGTCGTGGTTTTCATCGACGGCATTTTAGTATACTCTAAGACTGAAGATAAGCATGATAAGCATATTAGAGTTGTGCTTCAGATTCTCCGTGAGAAGTAACTGTATGCTAAATTCAGCAACTATGAATTCTGGCTGAGTTAAGTAACATTTTTGGGGCACGTAGTGTCTGCTGGGGGGATCCGAACCGATCTTAAGAATATTTAGGCTGTACTGGATTGGGAACAGCCTAAGAATGTGTCTCTGAGTCTGGCGGATTATTACCGGCGGTTTGTGGAAGGCTTCTCACTGATTGCAGCGCCCTTAACTAAACTACTACGTAAGGGTGTTCCATTTGTCTGGACTGCTCTGCAGCAGGAGAGCTTCGAGAAGCTCAAGACTGTTCTGACTCAGGCTCTTGTTCTGATACAGCCTGAATCCGGCAAAGAGTTTGTAGTGTACAGCAATACGTCACATGTCAGTTTGAGATGTGTTCTGATGCAGGATGGTAAGGTTGTGGCATACGCGTCTCGTCAGCTTAAGACGCATAAGGCAAACTATCCGACGCATGATTTGGAATTGGTCGCCGTAGTCTTTGCTTTGAAAATCTGAAGGCACGATCTGTACGGTGAGAGGTGTATTATTTACACCGATCTCAAACGCCTCAAGTACCTCTTTACTCAGAAAGTGTTGAACCTTAGACAGCGTCGATGGTTTGAGCTGCTCAAGGATTACGATTGCATGATAGAGTACCATCCTGGTAAGGCCAATGTGGTGGCCAATGCTCTAAGTCGTAGAGCGATGTCTGATTTGAGGGCAAAGTTTGCTCGCCTTAGTCTGTTTAATGATGGGAGTCTGTTGGCCAAGTTGCAAGTTAAGCTGACTTGGATAGAATATGAAACACCCCAAACTCGGCCCACGAGCCTCGACCGGATCTGACATGTTCCTTGAGTAAAACATTTCAAATACTTGTTCGTCAATTTGGAAAATCTGGATAGTTTGGAACAAAAATCGATTTGTGTTGTGAACAAATTGGAAACGGTGTTGTTCTTGAAGTCTAAATTTTATTAAAACTTTATTATTATATTTCAAAACTATAAGTTAAAAGAAATGCCGAGTTGTTTTAGAGTTAACCATTAAATTAAAAATCATTGGTGTTTAACTGTCAAAACATTTAAAATTCATTTTTAAGAAAAGTTATTAAATCTTGATTTAATAATAATCGTTTCATAATAAAACAAATAAAATGCATGCATAAAACTGTCTAATAGTAATGGCCTTATTACATCAAAGCAAAACCCGAAATAAATCCAAAACTTAAATATAAAGTCTCAAAATAAAATAAATGCTGAGCTGAGCATTGGCCACCACTAAGTCCTGCCGACCGGTCCGTTCTTCGGTGTCACTCGCGCAAATGTTAGCCCACGAGGGGTGAGTCAAACAGACTCAGTGTGTAATAGCCAACACGAAGTCCCAAACGATTTAGGCATATCAGATCATATATATATATAACAAATTTAAGTAATGATGCAATCTCGAACCCAAACCTAAATATCCATCCTCTACACATCACCCGTACCTGCCATCACACCGTGGGGATTACTAAATCGACCCCCCATCCCCTACATGCCATCGAAGGCAATCGCTGCAATCAACTGCACATCGCCCTTATAAATTGTGGCATAGCCACCAGATAATGTGACAGAGTCACCAGATAACAATATGTGACATAAGTCACCACATTCAGATTATGTGACATGAGTCACCAGATATTGTGGTAAAAACCACCAGATCACTTCCTCTTTACAATATCACCCATGTGCCCATGCATAATACAAAACATGCAGAAATCATGCCATAAACCTTATCCCATGTTCATTACAAATTCACCTATGAGTCATATTCAATGTTCGTAAACATTATTAACATAGTAACAAAGATGAGCGTACCTGAATATTCTGTACCATCGTGTGGTACCTTTAGCCATATCTTTCATATTTTCATTAACACATGCATAAAATTAATACCATAAATCTATTAGGAATCAGTGTAGGGCTACACACCTGGTTACTAACGTGTTCACTGAATCCTGAAAGTCTACCGAAACAGATTGTACTCCTTCCTAATATCCAAAGTTAAAATCGATCAATCATTTAACAGACAAAGAGACCCTTAGCAGAATATCAAGACTCCCTTACCTTGATTGTCTAGATCCCGAAATTAAATCCTTGCTCCTGGTAATGTCAAAATTCCTATAGGCATATGTTATATCCGATTCTATCATTTAATGAACTTAATAAATGGCCTTCGGCCTAAGATCACCCTTGCTTACCTTAGATCTTGAAATCCCGAAATATCTCCCCTTGAAGTCGGCTACAATAGAAATCCCGAAACCTCCTTCATAGTTTCAGCCAAAGGACATTAATGAGATTAGAGTCTTGATTTTCGATAGACAGAGAAAAACAATAGATCAATCAAAAGAGATCCTTAACGAATGACCAAAACGCAAATGGTCAACCACCTTTAGGAAATCGACAAGAAAACTTGCAGGAGAAATCGGTTCAAAGAGTGACAATAAAGTGAAACTTTCGGCTTTAGGAGAGAATAGCAAAGGATTATAGATTCGGCTTGATGAACACTAGGGAGATTCGGCTTTCAACAAGGGAAAGAAAAGAAAGAATATGAGGCTTTAGGGGTTTACTGAGCAATCGGTTAGAGGTTACCTTGAGTATTCAGCCTTTGATGAATTGGGAAAAGAAGAAAAGGGATGTAGTTCAGAGAGTTTCGACAATAAAGAACTTTTGGGAAAAAGAAATCGCACCAGAGGAAAGCCTACACTTCACTTATGCACATTCGGCTTTTCCCCCCTTTTCCCATGACCGAATATTGACATCAAGAGTGTCCCTTGGCCGGCCATCTCTCCTTCCCTTATCAGCCCTTCTTTTTCTCCTATTTCCTCTCTTCTTTACCCATTCAAAATAATTTAAATAAATCAACAATTATCTCCTCCCTTTAGCCAAATTTTAAAAGGAATTTAATCACATCTAAAGCTCATCCCCTCAGTCTTCCACTGCCGTCCACTACTACTCCTTTTGCCGAAAAATAAAATCTAAAAATGCTGCTTGTGCTACTCGAACCTAGGCCCCCTTGCACTGCTTGTGGCGTCACTTACTAGGGCTTTAAGTGGCGCCTCCTTGTCACTTTAACAAGCCCATTTGTATGTCCAATTTCCCTTACAAATTTCCTTAAGGCCTCATCTGCCTAGCTCCACCTCAAGACTTAAAAACTAATATTTTCTAAGGCATTCTCCTACCTTCTAAAGTTCCCAAATCTATAAAACACATTCAAAACACACATAGGCATACTAGCACATTCAATTAAGCAAAAATGCACAAGCCCTAAATCTCGGATATTACAGTTCTACCCCCTTAAAATAATTTCGACCTCGAAATTACCTGGCTAAAATAAGTGAGGGTATTGCTGTCATATTGCTTCTTCCGGCTCCTACGAAGCTTCTTTCGTTCCATGATTACGCCATAACACTTTGACTAAAGGAACTGATTTCCTTCGCAACACTTTCACATCTTGCTCCAAGATCTGAATTGGCTCTTCCTTGTAGGACAAATCTGGTCTCAGCTCCACCTCCTCAGCTAGTACTACATGAGATGGATCCGATCGGTAACGACGTAGCATAGAAACATGGAATACATCGTGCATCTGCTTCAACTCCGGAGGTAACTCTAACTGGTATGCCACTGGTCCAACTCGCTTCAATACCCGATAAGGTCCTATAAACTTGGGACTTAATTTCCCTTTGCGACCAAATCTCATCACCTTCTTCCATGGCAAAACTTTAAGAAACACCTGATCTCTCACAGCAAACTCTATTTCCTTCCGCTTGAGATCCGCATACGACTTCTGCCTATCAGATGCCTCCTTTAATTGTGCCCGAATTAACTTAACCTTTTCTTCAGATTCTGCCACAATCTCTGGACCCAAAACTTGACGTTCCCCCAATTCTGTCCAACACGTGGGAGTGTGACACTTCCGTCCATACAGCGCTTCATACGGTGCCATCCGAATACTGGCTTGATAGCTGTTATTATAAGCAAATTCTGCTAAAGGCAAATATTCTTCCCAACTTCCTCTGAAGTCTATCACACAGCCCCTCAGCATAACCTCTAACACTTGGATCACTCGCCGGATCGCCGTCCGATCATGGATGGAATGTCATCTCAAGTCTAATCTGGTGCCTAAAGCTTGATGTAGTGCTTTCTAAAACCGTGACGTAAACCTTGGATCCCTATCTGAAATAATCGACACCGGTACTCTATGCAATCTCACAATCTCTGCCACATACAACTTCGCTAACCTCTGCAAAGAATAGTCAACCCGCACTGGTATGAAATGCGCGGACTTTGTCAATCGATCCACTATCACCCATACCGAGTCCTTCTTAGTAGGCGTAAGGGGAAGCCCACTAATGAAGTCCATGGTGATTTTCTCCCACTTCCACTGCGGAATCATTATCGGCTGAAGTAATCCTGACGAAACTTGGTGTTCAGCCTTGACTTGCTGACACGTTAAGCACTTCCCTACAAATTCTGTAACTTCCCGCTTAAGACCAGGCCACCAAAACTGTTCCCGTAGATCTCTATACAACTTACTACCTCCAGGATACATAGCATAAGGGCTACTATGTGATTCCTGAAGAATTCTCCGCCTTAACTCCTCGTTCTTCGGCATGTAGACCTTACCCTTGAAACACAATACTCCATCGCTGTTAACACCATAATCCTCTAGCTCCCCATCCTGCACTTACCGTAGCTTAGCACTTAAATCAACATCTGCCAACTGTCCCTCTTTCACTTCATTCAACCATGTCGGCTTGACCTGTAACTCTGCTAACAGGCTTCCATCGTCATACAAGCTAAGATGTACAAACATCACCCTCAAATTCGACACTACTTTCCAACTTAGGGCATCTGCCACTACATTCTCCTTGCCCGGGTGATACTCTATAGAACAATCGTAGTCCTTTAATAACTCCACCCACCTTCGCTGTCTCAGGTTCAGCTCTTTCTGAGTCAGCAGATATTTAAGGCTCTTGTGGTCTGTGTAGATCAATGACTTCTCTCCATATAGATAGTGCCTCCATACCTTAAGAGCAAAGACCACAGCCGCCAATTCCAAATCATGTGCGGGATAGTTAACCTCATGTGGCCTTAATTGCCGAGACGCATAAGCGACTACCTTCCCGTCTTGCATCAGAACACATCCTAGTCCTGTGTGAGAAGCATCACAATACACCACAAAATCCTTCCCTACCTCAGGTTGAATCAAAACCGGAGCTTCAGTCAAAACCCTCTTAAGCTTCTCAAAGCTCTCCTGTTGCTTATCTGCCCATACGAAAGGTACCTCCTTTCTCAACAACTTTGTCAAAGGTACGGCTATTGATGAGAACCCTTCCATGAACCTTCTGTAATAAGCTGCTAACCCCAAGAAACTGCGAACCTCAGCCACAGACTTAGGTGGTCTCCAATCTAGCACAACCTCGATCTTCCGAGGATCCACCCTTATCCCTTCTGCAGACACCACATGCCCTAAGAATGCAACTTCCTTAAGCCAAAATCCACACTTGCTGAATTTGGCATATAGCTTCTTTTCCCTTAACACTTGTAGCACTATCCGGAGATGCTCATCATGTTCTTCCTCAGACTTGGAATACACTAGGATATCGTCTATGAACACAATGATGAACCGATCCAAGTAAGGTTGGAAAACCCGATTCATCATATCCATGAATGCGGCTGGGGCGTTCGTCAATCCAAACGGCATTACTAGATACTCATAATGACCGTATCTTGTCCGGAAAGCTGTCTTATGGATATCTGCTTCCTTCACCTTAAGCTGATGATATCCAGACCGTAAATCTATCTTTGAGAATACCGCTGCCCCCTTAAACTGATCGAACAAGTCGTCTATCCTTGGCAAAGGGTACTTGTTCTTGATGGTCAGCTTGTTCAACTGACGATAATCTATGCACATGCGCATAGTTTCGTCCTTCTTCTTCACAAACAAGATCGGTGCTCCCCATGGAGATACACTAGGCCATATAAACCCACGATCAAGTAACTCTTAGATTTGAGCCTTGAGCTCAACCAACTCCTTTGGTGCCGTTCTGTACGGAGCAATTGACACAGGAGCTGTACCTGGTAGTAAGTCAATTCTGAACTCCACCTCTCTATCTGGGGGCATCCCAGGTAACTCCTCCTGAAAAACACCCACAAACTCCCTTACAGTTCTGACCCCTTCAACAGTTGTTTCCTTAGCTTCCAAGGCATCGACCAACATCGAGAAAAGCGAGACATCCTTTCCTTACCATCTTTTCCGCCTTAAGAGCAGATACTACATTTGACAAATAGTTCCGTCTTTCGCCCATCACCACAACTTCCTTATCGTCAGAAGTTCTCAACGACATGTGTTTAGCAGCACAACCACATTCGCACGGTACTTCACTAACCAGTCCATGCCTAAGATCAGATCAAATTCCCCGAATGGCAATTCCATTAAGTCACCGAAATCTGCGTCCCCGAACTTCAAGGCACTTCCTTAAAGAGCTTATCTACCACTACGATGCGCCTAAAGGACTAAGTATGCCATCTTCCTAGGTACAGTCTCAGAGTTCACATGCAGGGTTTCAGATACTTCACTAGCAACGTAGGAATGAGTTGACCCTATGTCTATCAAAGCAATAAAGGGTAACACAGAAATAAGGAACGCATGCAGTTATAACATCGTGTGCATCGCTATCTTCCTTCTGGCGAATCGCATATACGGACACTGGCTGTCTAGCCTCCGTATTACCAACGCCTCCGGTGGTCCCCCCGCCCTCTTCCGGCACTATTACCTCTCGCCAATCGGACCACGACCCGCGGTGGCTGCGTGGCCACCTCTTCCCAGTTTGATTCAAACCGACCTGTTGGTCGGCTCCCGTCTATTTTCATGGGACAGTCCCTAATCATGTGATCCTTGGATCCACACTTAAAACATCCCCCTGTCTTCTTCCAACACTCTCCTAAGTGCATCTTTCCACACTGATCACAAGTACGATACTGCCCTCCTGTAACAACCTGTTGACCTCGCGGCCCATTAACTCTATACCTCTTTTGAATATTCCCAGATGACCCTGCTGATCCAAAACCTCTCTTTTGCCTATTCTGATCCGTATTCTGCCTCACAGATTCCTTAATCCCTTCGGCTACCTTAGCCTTCTCCACCAACACGGCAAACTCCCGCTCCTGCTGTGGTGCTATTAATAATCTCAGGTCATCCCTCAGTCCGTCCTCAAACCGGACACATCGCTCATGCTCCTTAGCCACGATTCCTCGAGCATACCGGCTCAATCTTAAAAATTTCGCCTCGTACTCCGCTACGGACTTATTCCCTTGAACCAGCCTTAGAAATGCCTTTCTCTGCGCATCAATATAACTAGTACCAACATACTTCTTCTGATACGCCGCCTTAAAATACTCCCAAGTGAGATCCTCAGCTGTAGCACCATCCCGCACTGTGAGCCACCATTGATATGACTCATCGCGGAGAAGCGACACCATTCCTTTCAGTTTCTCCTCAATGGTCAGATCCAGCTCATCCATAATTTGCTCTGTCGCCTTCAACCAATACTCAGCCGTACTAGGCGCCACAGCAGATACACACGGAATACCTCAGCTCCATTGGCTCGGAGTCGCTCGGGTATAGATTTCCGAGCTCCCATACCTCCACCTGCTCCAGCCACTATCTTAAGAACTCGTAGCATTGCCTGCGATACTGCATCATCCCCCGTCTGATCCTGATGCTCAACACTTGCAGCTGGTGGTGGTGGTGGTACCTCATTCTCGGACCCTTGACCAGACCTAACGGGTTCCGATACGGTCATTCTGCCTCTACCACGCCCTCGCACATTATGACCATGTCCCCTAGAACTCATGTCTACGACCGCGATTTAATCTGGTTTAAAAAGTTTTATACATTAGTCTTTGTTCCACTGATTACCCACGAAGAAGTTTTATGTAAGAAGTTTAGTAGTAGTTCTTTCGATCATTCAAGGTTTTCATTCCGAGTCTTCTACCCTAATTCAGAGAAGCACAATCATTCAATAGTATCTACTACACACATTCACCATTCGAACATTTTCGTCCATTCCAATCCCAGGGGTATTTTCATAATTTGTCCTATAGGGGTATTTTGGTAATTTTTCAAATTCAGGGTATCTCAATATTTCGCAAAATAGGGGTTTTTGGTATTTTTGTAAAGTAAAAATATTTTAGAAAAATTTGAGGGTAGTGTGGTAATTTTATAAACCAAGGGTATTTTAGTAATTTTTTAAACCAGGGGTATTTGGGTAATTTTGTAAATCGGATTTCTTTTTAAAATCTAAAATAGTTTTTACAAATCAAAGGGGTAATTTGGTGATTTTAAAACTAAGGTTTTTATAAAACAGTGTAGCTAGTCCCTTTTGGCTAATCCAATTAGTACAGTTTATTCATTAAATCACATGCTTATACCTTATTACTCATGTTCACATTAATCTGTCTGCTTGAATCGCTGTCACTAAATTATTTATTTCTTGAGCTACAGAGCTCCAAATTTAAAACCGCTAATTTTCCCCGAAACTAGACTCATATATCTTTATACCATAAAATTTCCAGAATTTTTGGCTAATCCAATTAGTACAGTTTAGTCATTAAAATTCCCGTGAATAAGTCCTCTTGGTTAGGGTGAACCGTCACTACACACCATGTAGGATTCGAGCGAAGAGGAGGTGAGTCATTAGGACTGCTTAAATACCAAGCTCTCCCTGAATCCAATCCGAGACATGCGCACAATGGTTACCACACCCTAACTCGGCGACTTACTCACAGGTTTGTTTGATTAGGCTTTAAATTTTATGTAATTCTGTGTTGGGGTAACTAATCCTAGGGTTCAATAACTCCTAATGTACTAATCTACGATCCTGTATTACTCACATACATACAACAATACAAATCATACAACAATTAGGGGTACTTACCTGGTGGACTTCGGGTCGTGACTTAGGTGCCATGCCAGAAAACCTGCTTAATTCCAAAAATTTTCACAAAAACTTATTTGGGCTTAATTTTGAAAATGTTATGGGCTTTAAACCCAAGGCCGAGAGTTTAAAAATTAGGCTCTGATACCAATTGAAACACCCCAAACTTAGCCCACGAGCCTCGACCGGATCTGACATGTTCCTTGAGTAAAACATTTCAAATACTTGTTCGTCAATTTGGAAAATCTGGATAGTTTGGAACAAAAATCGATTTGTGTTGTGAACAAATTGGAAACGGTGTTGTTCTTGAAGTCTAGATTTTATTAAAACTTTATTATTATATTTCAAAACTATAAGTTAAAAGAAATGCCGAGTTGTTTTAGAGTTTACCATTAACTTAAAAATCATTGGTGTTTAACTGTCAAAACATTTAAAATTCATTTTTAAGAAAAGTTATTAAATCTTGATTTAATAATAATCGTTTCACAGTAAAACAAATAAAATGCATGCATAAAACAGTCTAATAGTAATGGCCTTATTACATCAAAGCAAAACCCGAAATAAATCCAAAACTTAAATATAAAGTCTCAAAATAAAATAAATGCTGAGCTAAGCATTGGCCACCACTAAGTCCCTGCCGACCCGGTCCGTTACTGAGTGTCACCTGCAAAATGTTAGCCCACGAGGGGTGAGTCAAACAGAATCAGTGTGTAACAGCCAACACGAAGTCCCAAACGATTTAGGCATATCAGATCATATATATATATATATAACAAATATAAGTAATGATGCAATCTCGAACCCAAACCTAAATATCCATCCTCTACACATCACTCGTACCTGCCATCACACCGTGGGGATTACTAAATCGACCCTCCATCCGCTACACGCCATCGAAGGCAATCGCTGCAGTCAACTGCACATCGCCCTTATAAATTGTGGCATAGCCACCAGATAATGTGACAGAGTCACCAGATAACAATATGTGACATAAGTCACTACATTCAGATTATGTGACATGAGTCACCAGATATTGTAGTAAAAACCACCAGATCACTTCCCCTTTTCAATATCACCCATATGCCCATGCATAATACAAAACATGCAGAAATCATGCCATATACCTTATCCCATGTTCATAACAAATTCACCTATGAGTCATATTCAATGTTCGTAAACTATAACATCCTAGATTAGGAGCTATGCGTTCGTGCCTAATTCATGAGTTAGTAGGTTTTGGTAGTGTTGGAAGTGTATTAAGGGTTTTTAGAATTCTAGGATGGAAGAAGAAAGCTTTGGAAAATTATTGGTTTTTAAGTAAAAAGGGGAGCTAGGTAAATGAGGCTTTAAAAGAAACTCCGTGTGAAGCATGACACAAGGAACCATATGGTAAAATGGCATGTTTTATGAATTAGTCCTTGTGTTATGTGAATTCTAGAAATAAGGAAATGTATGGAAATGTAAGGAAATGTAAGGAAATGCATGGAAATGTCTTATCTTGGAAATGTAAGGAAATGTAAGGAAATGTAAGGAAATGTATGGAAATGTATGGAAATGTATAGAAATGTAAGGAAATGTATGGAAATGTATGGAAATGTAAGGAAATGTAAGGAAATGTGAGGAAATGTATGGAAATGTAAGGAAATGCAAGGAAATGTAAGGAAATGTCTTGTCTTGGAAATGTAGGGAAATGTCTTGAAAATGCAAAGGAATAAAGAGGAAAGTGAACATTTATGGAAACTAGGAAAATGATTTAGAAATGATTCAAAAAAGGAAAGTGAACATTTCTAGAAACTTGGAAATGTAAGGAAATGTCAAGTTTAAAGAGCCGAACGAAAATTTTTGGAAACTTGGAAATGAAAAGAAATGTCAAGTTTTAAAGTTTAAAAGAGGAAATTAAGGCAAGACATACAAACGGGCTTGGAAAAGTGGCCTGAAGATGCCACTTAGGGCCTCTGGAAATGGCACCACATACAGGGGTAGTGGGCCAAGGTTCGAGCTGCAGGGGAAGCAAAATAAAAGTTTTATTTTGTTACAAGGATGGACAGAGGTAGACGACACATGGGTTATAATTTAGGAGCTTTTATTCTTTTATTTTTAAGAGATAAATGTGGATAAATAAGGGATAAATAATGGATTTATTTATCATTATTTTCAAGAGATAATTGTTGGAGTAAATTATTTTAATTTGAATAAAGAGATAAATGAGGAATTATTCTTTAATTAGGAAAACAAGGGAGAAATGATGGCCAAGTAAGGGTCTTTGAGTTTAATAATTTCGGCTAAGTAAGGATAGTTGCTGAATTATCTTTTATTTTAGTGATAATTAAAGAGACAAAGCTATTAAAATAGAAGAGTGATGGCCAAGTAAGGGATTCTAAGTTAGTAATTTAATTATAAAAGGAAAAGAGAGGCCATTCTGCATTATTTTACATTCTTTTTGAAGCCTCTGCAAATTCTCTTCACCAAATCTTCTTCTTCTTTTATTTTTGCCAAGCTAAAATACCTTGTGTGCTAGCCGAATCCTCCATCTTTATTCTTCCTTCTCTTTTCTTTCTAATCCCTCCAAAATCGAAAGTTGTGAGATCATCATCTAGCCATAGCCGAATCTCTGAAGGTTGAAGTGAAGGTGCAATCGATTTCTTCAAGTAAAGGTAAGATCTCATTCGGTTCCATCCTTTTTCTTTTAAGATATGCCAAAATCTAGGACTAACCCCATTAATATCTTGTTGCCAAAACTTTGAAGAGATCTTTCGGGATTTACTAAGTGTCGACTACAAGGGAGGAGAAGTTCTTTTCCCGAAGGTACCCCATAGGCCACGTGTTCCCTAGTTGTTCGGTGAGTTTCGGGATTTCTAAGATTAAGGTAAGACATATGTATATTCGGCCAAAGGCCATGTTTTATGTTTTAATGGTTAGATTAAATCTAACGCAAGGTTATAGGAATTTCAACATTCCTAGGAAAACAAGGATCAATTTCGGGATTTGTTGGTGTCCCAATCGGTAACAAGGTAAGTTTAAGAATACTAATCCTACTAGGATTTGGATTTATGGCCGAATGGCTTTTTATTAAATTAGTAAGTGATTAATCAAATGTCGGGATTAAGGAATTAAGCGGTAGATCAGATTTCGAAATCTCAAGGAATTTGTTAAGTGAATCAGGTGTGTACCCCACACTAACTTTTAATATGATTATGGTAATATGTAATATGTGCATATGGATAAGGTACCGTGTTATGGTACAAAGTACTCAGGTACGTTTCCTACTTCCACTAGGATTATGAAATATGTTATTTTTAACATGTGAAAATTTATAAGAATGTGAATTTATGTATGATATGCATGACATGAAAAATATGGGTCATTCGGGATATATGAAAAAGGGGAAGTGAATGTGATGACTACGGTCTCACTATCTGAATGTGGTGACTTCGGTCACATTATCTGAATGTGGTAACTTCGGTTACATTATCTGAATTTGGTGTCTCTTGACACAATTATATCTCAGTGGCTATGCCACAAATTTTATATATGGCGATGAGCACGCGTCGATCGCAAGCGATCGCCTTCGATGGTGTGTAGCGGATGGAGGGTTGCTTAATAGTCCCCACGGTGTGACTGGCAGGTACAGGGGTGTGTAGCGGATGGACAATTAGGTTTGGGTTTGGGAATGCATCATAACTTGTATTCATTGTTCTGAATGTGTAACTCTTGTATGCCTAATTCTATTATGATTTAGTGTCGTGTACACATTGAGTCTGTTGACTCACCCCGTTGTGGAACTATTTTTTTAGGTGACGATCAGTAACGGACCGGGTTCGGCAGAAGCTTAGGGATGGCCATGCTCAGCTTGAAGTTTTATTGAACATGAACATTTTATTTCATTTAAGTACTTTAAGATTTTATTTTGGGTTTTTACTTGATGTAATAAGGCCATAAGGCCCAAGTTGAATTTCTTTATTTCTTTTTACTTCTAATTATTACGTTTATGAACTGTTATTGATTAATGGATCAAACAAATTTATTTTTTTTTAACCCTAAGTGTTTTGTCACTTTAAATAAATGGATTTCAATGTAAGATAAATTGGTTTTCAGTACAAGCCCAACCCAAACAATATTTTTTTAAAAATTCACACAAGTTTTTCCTAAGTAACAAAAGAACTTTGAACCGGTTTACTTGAGGAACATACCAGATCCGGTCCAGGCTCGTGGGCCGGGTTTGGGGTGTTTCATAAACATTATTAACATAGTAACAAAGATGAGCGTACCTGAATATTCAGTACCATCGTATGGTACCTTTAGCCACATCTTTCATTTTTTCATTAACACATGCATAAAGTTAATACCATAAATCTATTAGGAATCAGTGTACGGCTACACACCTGGTTACTAACGTGTTCATTGAATCCCGAAAGTTTACCGAAACAGATTGTACTCCTTCCTAATACCCAAAGTTAAAATCGATCAATCATTTAACAGACAATGAGACCCTTAGCCAAATATTAAGACCCCCTTGCCTTAATTGTCTAGATCCCGAAATTAAATCCTTGCTCCTGGTAATGTCGAAATTCCTATAGGCATATGTTATATTCGATTCTATCATTTAATGAACTTAATAAATGGCCTTCGGCCTAAGATCACCCTTGCTTACCTTAGATCTTGAAATCCCGAAATATCTCCCCTTGAAGTCGGCTACAATAGAAATCTCAAAACCTCCTTCATAGTTTCGGCCAAAGGACATTAATGAGATTAGAGTCTTGATTTTCGATAGACAGAGAAAAACAACAGATCAATCAAAAGAGATCCTTACCGAATGACCAAAACGCAAATGGTCAACCACCTTCAGGAAATCGACAAGAAAACTTGTAGGAGAAATCGGTTCAAAGAGTGACAATGAAGTGAAACTTTCAGCTTTAGGAGAGAATAGCAAAAGATTATAGATTCGGCTTGATGAACACTAGGGAGATTTGGCTTTCAACAAGGGAAAAAAAAGAAAGAATATGAGGCTTTAGGGGTTTACCAAGCAATCGACTATGGGTTACCATGAGTATTCGGCCTTTGATGAATTGGGAAAAGAAGAAAAGGGATGTAGTTCAAAGAGTTTCGGCAATAAAGAACTTTTGGGAAAAAGAAATCACACCAGAGGAAAGCCTACACTTCACTTATGCACATTCGGCTTTTCCCCCCTTTTCCCATGACCGAATATTGACATCAAGAGTGTCCCTTGGTCGGCCAACTCTCCTTCCCTTATCAGCCCTTCTTTTTCTCCTATTTCCTCTCTTCATTACCCATTCAAAATAATTTAAATAAATCAACAATTATCTCCTCCCTTTAGCCGAATTTTAAAAGGAACTTAATCACATCTAAATCTCATCCCCTCAGTCTCCCAATGTCGTCCACTACTACTCCTTTTGCCGAAAAATAAAAGCCTAAAATGCTGCTTGTGCTACTCGAACCTAGGCCCCCTTGCACTGTTTGTGGCGTCACTTACTAGGGCTTTAAGTGGCGTCTCCTTGCCACCTTAACAAGCCCATTTGTATGTCCAATTTCCCTTACAAATTTCCTTAAGGCCTCATCTGCCTAGCTCCACCTCAAGATTTAAAAACTAATATTTTCTAAGGCATTCTCCTACCTTCTAAAGTTCCCGAAATCTATAAAACATATTCAAAACACACATAGGCATACTAGCACATCCAATTAAGCAAAAATACACAAGCCCTAAATCCCGGATATTACAGAATAGATTCAGGATAGGTAGCTAGAGGATGAATTGTTGGGTCTTCGGTTCCGTCAGATTGAGAGTGGTAGCACTACTGACTTTGGGTTAAATAATGATGGGGTACTCTATTTTCGTGGTCGAATTTGTGTATCGAATGATACTAATCTGAGGCAGTCTATTCTGAGAGAGGCGCATAGTAGCCCTTATGCTATGCATCCCAGTGTGAATAAGATGTACCGAGATCTTTGGGAACTGTATTGGTGGCCGAGATTGAAAGGGGAGGTTTTTGATTTTGTAGTATGATGTCCGACATGCCAGCAGGTTAAGGCTGAGCATCAATTACCTTCAGGTTTGCTACAACTGGTTAAGATTTCGCTATAGAAGTGGGAGAGAGTAACGATGGACTTCGTTAGTGGGTTGCCTCTAACACCCACTAAGAAGGATTCTGTTTGGGTCATTGTGGATCGATTAACCAAGTCTGCACACTTCATTTTGGTTAGGACGGACTACTCACTTCAGAAATTGGTGAAGCTATACATCTTTGAGATAGTGAGACTGCATGGGGTACCAGTCTCAATCATTTCTGATAAGGATCCTCGCTTCACGTCTCGGTTCTGGAAAAAGTTACATGAGGCTTTGGGTTCGAGATTGGACTTCAGTACTGCGTTCCATCCTTAGACCGATGGTCAATCTGAGAGGTTGATTCAGATACTGGATGATAAGTTGAGGAGCTGTGTTATTAATTTTCAAGGTAGTTGGGAGGATTATCTACTGTTAGCCGAGTTCACCTACAATAAAAGTTTCTAGTCGTGTATTTAGATGGCACCTTATGAGGCTTTGTATGATCGTAAGTGTCGTACTCCTTTGTGTTGGACTGAGTTGGACGAACGTCGAGTTTTGGGTCCTGAGTTGGTTTCTAAGACTGAGGATAAGGTTCGACTGATTCGGGATCGTCTATAGGCTGCTTCTGATAGGCAGAAGTCTTATGCTGATCTAAAAATACGTGAGATTGAGTATTCTGTGGGGGGCTCCATGTTTCTTAAGGTCTTTCCATGGAAGAAGGTTCTAAGGTTCAGACGCAATGGCAAGTTGAGCCCTAGGCTTATTGGGCCTTACCAAATTTTGAAGTGAATGAGACTGGTCGCTTATCAGTTGGAGTTACCTCCAGAGCTAGACCGCATTCATGACGTATTCCACGTCTCGATGTTGAGGCGTTATCACTCTGATCCTACTCATATTGTCCCTGTTGAGAAGATTGCGGTTCAGCCAGATCTGACCTTTGATGAGGAACTAGTTCAGATTTTGGATCACGATGTAAAGGTTATTCGGAAGAATTCCATCCCTTTAGTGAAGGTGCTGTAGCAGAATCATAGCATTGAGGAGGCCACATAGGAGCCTGAGTATGCGATGCGTCAACAGTATCTTCATCTGTTCTAATCAGGTAAATTTGGAGGCCGAAATTTTATTTTAGGGGGTAGAGTTGTAACGACCCAAAATTCTTATTTTTGTTTCTATTAAAATGTGACAAAAAAATGTGTATCTGCTTCAGTGGTTAAGTGTTCTGGAAGTGTCTGATAGGTCCCAAGTTCAAGTCTTGCCTTTGGCAAATTTTGTAATTTTTGGGAATTAAGCCCTATTCTTGTTCAATGGGCTTATATTTAATTGGTTGTCAAACCATATCAGAATGAGCCTGTTGGTTCGAGTGGCAAGGGAACTTGTGTGTTGGAGGTCCTGTGTTCGAATCTCTACGTTACTGTGAGTAATAATTTTTGCTCGTTTGACTGAGAGAGTTTCGGTAAAACAAGAATTCTGAGGAGGTTGAGTAGTGGGTTAGTGGGAGAGATATGTGGGATTTTGGTTATCTTTTATTGTTTTATTTTTAATTTTATTTTCTCTCTCCTTCAAAAAACTTTTGACGTTCTTTTAAGAAATTCCTCTCTTCCAACTCTTCTTTTGTGTTCTTCTTCGATTCAGGTTTGCTATTCTATTTTTTTCAATCTCTACGATTGGGGGCTGTGATTCGATCTGGTTTGTGGTAGGTAAGTATTCTTTAATTTTGAAGCGTTTAAGAATCGGTTTCAGATGCGTTAATGTGATGAATCTGTGTAGGTGTTTATCAAGGGCATCAGGATTTGGCTTCCTTCGTATAGTGGATTGGCGATTTCGATACTATTTTGGTAAGTACTCGACTATTTCGATAGAATTGTTTTCCAATGTGGTTCAGGTTAGTATATTGTTTTAGTGTCTAGCTCGGGGTTAAATGATCAATTTTAGATTCCAAAAGGCTCTGGAGTGTTTTTGCTGTAAATCGATACCAAGTGTGTACACGAAACGCAAGAAAATAGGTTTTCAGCAAAAGCTGAAAACCTTACTGCCGACACCACATAGTCGTATGGTAGGCCGTGTGTGACGACACGGGCGTGAAGTTGATGAAGGTTAGCCCGTATGCTAGACACGGCCGTGTAATGGCCAAGTAAGCTGCGTGCGACACACGGGCATGACCGAATTGGGCCGTGTGGGCCACACAGGCAAACCACATAGGTATGTGGGTTCATTTAGCTAAAATGTTTCTTAGGGTTGCACGGGTCGCCCAAGTCGACTATGAACCTACTGTAAGGTCGGTAAGCGCTACTTAGACCCCAAAATCGTGTGATCTGAATATACACTGTATGTATTGAGCATGTTAAATTTATGCATGTTTACTAATCTGTACGTGTGACTGATAACTGAATGTTAGCATGTAAGCATGTATTTTTGTATATATGTATTTAGCATGTTTAGTTGCATCTGCATTTGGGAGGGATGATTGATTATTGGAGGAAGTGTACTGAAAGGCTTTCATGCCTATTATTTGGTAGCTCAGCTGCAATATTACTGATGTGTGCCACGTTTGATACGACTTGGTGTGTAGAGCTGGGTGGGTGTTTTAAACCCCACATGGTGTGTAGGGATGGTCGGAGATGGTGTGTAGAGGCTGGTGGGTAGGATACTGATTTCTGTTACTGTATGCATATGATGGGCTAAGGCCCTAATTTATATCTAGAACTGAATCTGTAATGGGCTTAGGCCCAGACTGCATTTGACTGATAACTGTTGTTTGACTGTATGCATATCTTCTATAGGGATTACACACTGAGTTTACGTAAACTCACCCCTTTTATGTTTTATCTGTACAGGTAATCCCCAGATTTAGACAGATTGGTACGGCAGAAGACTCAATGGTGACCACACATCTATTAAACTATTTTAATTTCATTTAAGGTTTTTAATTGCTATTATTTTTGGGGTGTTTTTGAGATAATTTGGACTGTTGCCTTTATTTTGGATTTTAACTGTTTTCATGAACTTTAGAACTACAACGAAAACTCGGATTTATTAAACACAATGTTTTTCCTAAACGCAAATGATTTTCTTTAAATATCACTGTTTTAAAAGCTTACGCTACAGAATATGTTTTTAAACGAGTCAAATTAGCGAGAAAATAGTTTTGAAATTGACGAAAGATAAATGAAAGCTAATAAACGGAAACGGTTTTAACTTGATAAACTCGATTTCAAATTCCATTCCATGTGACATCGCCAGATTCAGCCATAACGTATAGGCCGGGTTTGGGGTGTTACACATTCTTTATGTGCTCAATTTGTAACCCTAAACAAAATTATATCTTTCCAAGGTCTTTCATTTCAAATTCTTTCTTTAAGCACTCCATTGTTACTAAATCTCTTCAGGATTCCCAATGGTATTTAGATCATCAACATACACAATAATTATAACAAATCCTGATCTAGACCTCTTTATTAAAATACATGGGGAAATAGGATCATTCTTATAACCTTCCCTCAATAATTACTCACTAAGGCGATTATACCACATGCGCCTAGATTGTTTCAATCCATAAAGGGATCTATTTAATTTGATTGAGTAATGTTCTTGAGAACATGAATTAGTTGCTTCTGGCGGTTTAAAGCTTTTGGGAGTTTCATGTAAACGTTATTATCAAGTGGGCCATACAAATAGGCTGTAAATACATCCATTAGGCGTAAATCAAACTCTTATTTTATTGTTAGAGTAATCAAGAACCTAAAAGTAGTTGCATCCGCCATATGAGAGTATGTCTCTTTATAATCAATACCAGGTCTTTCCTGAAAATCCTTGTGCAACCAAGCACATTTTATATCTCATAGTTTCTCCCTTTTCATTTCTTTCTCTCACAAAAACCCATTTATATCCCATAAGTTTTACACCTTTAAGTGTACGAACTACATGTCTGAATACATCTCTATTCGCAAGAGATTTTAATTCAGCTTCAATTGATTCTTTCCATTTTGGCCAATAATCTCTTTGTCTACATTCTTCAATTGATATTGGTTCATGATCCACATTTTCATTCAAAATATCTAGCATTACATTTCATACAAATATGCATCAGCGTCGATTTGATTTCGGTTCTACTTAATTCTAGACATGTCATAATTTGTTGAGATCTCTTCATTATTAGGTACTTGAGATTTTTCTTGAACTTCAGTCATGTCTAAAATCTCTTCTGGTAAAGTCATTTCTTCCTCGATCTGGCCATCATTTGTTTTTGCTCCTTTTCTTTTTCGAGGATTCTTATCTCTAGAACTAACTGGTCTACCACTCTTCAAATGTGCTTTAGATTTACTAGCAACTAGAGTTTGTCCTTTAGGGACATCAATTTTGATGAGGGCATTTACAGCTGGTATATGTGATTTTGTTACTCTTTTTGGATCAGTAAATGTGTCTGGTAATTGATTTGCTAAACTTTGTAAATGAATTACCCTTTGAACCTCCAATTCACATTGTTGCATACGAGTATCAAGATGATACAATGATAATTTGTTCCAATATATTTCTTTTTCCAACTATTTGTTTTCTCCCCTTAACATTGGAAAAATTCACTCATTAAAATGACAGTCAAAAAAATGAGTCATAAATAAATTCCTCGTTTATGGCTTGAGATATTTAATTATTGATGGGGATTCATATACAACATATATTCCTAATCTCCTTTGAGGACCCATCTTAAATCGTTATGGTGGAGTAATCGGAACATATGCAGCATATCCAAAAATTCTTAGATGGGAAATATTTGATTCCTGACCAAAAATCATTTGTAATGGGGAGAACTTATTATAACTTGTTGGCTTAACTCGAATTAGTGATGCTGCATGTAGTACGGCATGCCCCAAAGTATAAATTGGAAGTTTTGACTTCATAAGTAATAGTCTTGCAACCAATTGAAGACATTTGATTAATGATTCAGTAAGACCGTTTTGTGTATGAACCTATTCTATATGTTCAACACTTATTCCAATAGACATACAAAAATTATTGGGAGCTTGGGAAGTAAATTTACCAGCATTGTCAAGACGAATTGTCTTGATAAGGAAATCTGGAAAATTTGCTCGTAATTTGATCAACTAAGCAAGTAACCTCGCAAATTCCAGGTTGTGAGTTGATAACAAGGATACATTCGACCATCTAGTCAAAGCATCGAGTAAAACCATAAAATATCTAAATGGTCTACATGGAAGGTGTATTGGTCCACATATTATCTCCTTGTATTCATTCTAGAAAAGTGATAGATTCATAATTTATCTTCGCTGGTGATGGTTGAATGATTAATTTGCCTTGAGAACAAGCATCACATGAAAAATTATTAGCTTAAAGAATCTATTGACTCTTCAATAAGTTTTCACATGAATTGTCAATAATTTTTTGCATCATAATTGAACAGAGATGGCCTAAACGGTCATGCCAAATAATAAATTCATCAGTAAACTTCTGATTTATTATTTCATGTGCTTCAATTGTACTAATTCTTGTGTAATACAAACCAGAGGAGAGTGCGGACAATTTCTCCTAAATATGTTTATTTCCTTGAATTATACTCATAATTTCAATATATTAATCATTCCATTCAATTATTGGCTAAATATGATATCCATTATGGCAAATATCTTTAAAACTCAAAAAATTTCTTTGAGACTTAGGAGAGCATAACACATCATTAATTTGAAACTTACTACCTCTAGGCAATAATATATTTGCTCTTTTGGAGCCTTCTATGATTTTGGTACTACTTAATATAATACTCACACTAGCTTTTTACTTTGTCAAATGAGAAAAATATTTTTTTATTCTTAAGTATAGTATGAGCAGTTGCACTGTCTGCTAAGCATAAGTTTTCACCATTTATCGCTAATTGAATTTGAGAGGTATTCATATTCTTCAAAGAAAACAAATAAATGTCACATAAATTTTCAAATATATAAAATTTTCGTAAATAGTTCAAAACATAATTGATAACCATGTTGTTAATAACATAAAAAACTAGCATAAATTTTATTCTTTAAAATTATAATAATAAAATTAAAAGATCAATTATTCCCTTCAGGGGTGGTGAAGAAATCAGCAACTTTCAAGTGAGTTGTACCAGCAATGCCATAATCATTTTCACCATTGTCACAAACAAAATTTGTTTATATTTTCTTCCCTTTATCCTTTAATGATTGTTGATATAGTTCCATAAGATGCTTTCGTGTACGGCAAGTACGGGACCAATGGTTTTTACCTCCACAACGATAATACAAACTTTTCACTTTCCCAGTTGTATCTTTATCATTCTTTCCATCCTTATAATCCCACTTCTGGTGAGTATTCTTGAAATGACCACCACGTCCTAGACCACAACCACGACCATGGCCACGACCATGTCCTCGACCATGATTGCTAGCATAGCCTTTATCCTTTTCGTTATATGATGTCATATTCGCTTCAGGGAATGGACTAGAGCCAGTTGGACATTACTCATGATTTTTCATTAACATTTTATTATTTTGCTCAACCACAAGAAGACAAGATATTAACTCATAATATTTCTTAAAACCTTTTTCACGATATTGTGTCTATAGGACACATTATTTGCGTGAAATGTAGAGTATTTTTTCTAACATGTCCTTATCAATTATGTTCTCTCCACACAATTTCAATTGGGAAGTGATTCTAAACATAGCTGAGTTATATTCACACACAGATTTAAAATCTTGTAATCTCAAATGCAACCGATCATAACGAGCTTTAGGAAGTATTACAGTTTTCTGATGGTCATATCTTTCTTTTAGACTATTCCAAAGGACAAGTGGATCTTTAATAGTCAAATATTCAGTCTTTAGTCCCTTATGGAAGTGATTACAAAGAAATATCATAGCTTTGGTCTTATCTTGACTAGATGATTCATTTCCTTCATTAATAATTTCACCAAGGCCTTTTGCATCTAAATGTATTTCAGCATCTAACATCCAGGATAAATAATTCTTTCCTGTAATATCAAGAGCCACAAATTCAAGTTTTGCAAGGTTTGACATTGATGGTGCAACTACAATGTAAATTTAATATAAATATAAGTAGTCCCTTAACAAACTTTCAAGCATAAGTAATCAAAACTTTCAAAGCATAACATAATAGAAGAGTACTTGGATAATTACAAAAATTTAATCACACAAAAAAATTACAAGTAATTTGGCTATGTTAGAAGTTTTAACAAATTACGGGATTAATGGAACCTTTAGAAAATAAAACAAATTATAAACATAAGTAATTTTATCATATGAACATCATGATAAAAATTATTACATACCTTGATCCAAATTAATGAAAATTGCAAGACTCTTGGATTAATTTAAGCATTCGCAACACACCCATACATGATTTAATTTTAGGAAATTATTTTAATAATATATTAATAGTATTTTAATTTTAAGATATATATTATTTTTAAAAATATATGTTATTTTACTCATTTCATTTAAATAATTTGAATGTTATTTTGGTCGATATGGTTTGCAAGGAATGCAACTTGATTTGAAAAAAAGAAATGGAGCACAGATGAACTTTTTATTCCAAGTTAAGTTGAGATGACTATTTTGGATCAAGGTGGCAAAGGATAATGTTGCTATCTTAGAATTGGCATGGTGGGTTTCTCTTTTTCTTTGCTCTTGATAGGTGATATGCAAACAAGGGTTCTCTATTCTCATTTTAGCTTACTTTCTAGTAAAATCAAGTTATCTTGGAGTTTAAATGTTTTATAGGTCGAATGTATATGTAGTTGTGTTCTTATGTTCATTTTAGTGTTTTAATGTAGTTTTAGTTTTTTAGGTGATATATAATGCTTAAGTTTTGTGTGGTTGAATGTGTAGGTGAGCTAGAGGTTAAGATGCACAATGCTTGGAAGCTTGGGCAAAACAAAGAGTCATGTCACAATATGAGGGAGCTCAATGTCATGATGTGAGGATATGTCCAATGATGTCTTGAGGTGACTAGCTATGAGGTCGCATTGTGGAAGGATCTAAGTTCACGACCTGATTGTGTGAACATAAAGGAGTTGAGCAACCAAGGTAATGTTGCAACGTCATAAAGTGAGGGCTCAACGTCGAATGAATGAAGCTTGGAAGAGTGGAAGACCATGAATGACGCCACGACGTAAGATTGCAAGATCTCATGTCCCAGGGTCGTTAAGTTGCGACGTGGGAACCTAAAGGTTGTAATGTTGACATCCTAAGCCAAGCCTAGGAGAACTTTCCTTCTTCAAATCATGGTGCCATGAAAGTGGAGGTCACGATGTCGCAATGTAGATTTATTTTAGTTGATGATTACTTAAAGGCATTTTAAGGGAATTATTATTTCCAGCCTTTAGAAAATTGATTTTTAGTGAGGGAAAAGAGACTTTTAGCTCATTAATATATAAACACACTTTAAATCATAAATTAAGGGGGAAAGAGTTAGAGGATTGAAGAGAGAGCTGAGTAGAGATTGAGTTAGAGAGAATTTCAAATTTTCTTTTAAACACTTTATACTTTTGGTATAGATTTTCTCTTTCTTAGGCTGAAGATGATATAGCATGGACATCAATGCATTCATTATTTCTGGATTTGAACTATAATATATGGTTGAGCATTCCTAACTTGTGTTCCATTTGCTTAAGGATCACGCCCTGACGTGCGTGCGTCAGGGTTTAGAGAATTGCAATTGAATATGGAATTAGAGTGCGGTATCTGGAAGCGAATAGATCAAATTGTAATATAGATTTTTGTTTACAACGAAACATTTGAGTACTTCGAGGATCATACCCAAAGGAGGTTTGTTTAAACTAAATTACTAGCAAGGAATAACACACTACCTAGGTCTAAATAAATACTAATCTACTAATCATATTACCACCAAAACTAAATGGATAAATTGTAGAAAAGAACTAAAGTACAGAAAATACTACTACCAAATTCACAATCAAATTAAGCAAACAAAAGGGTGATTAGCTTCTATGTTCAAGATTTACTTGAATCTAGGGGGTTTTACTAATTAGCCAACAGTAAACCTAATTAATACCTTTCAGCCTATAACTAGGTCAATTGATCGACTTAAATCACTTATCTTTTAATTTGACGAATTAAATCGAGCTAGGTTGAACTAGTGCTAAGTAGAATACCTTTTCAGACTCATCTACTTAAGTTACTTCCTAGATTGTCAATTCTAGGGTTTAATCTCATCATTCCACCTTAAACCCATTCTAATCACTGCCACTTCGGTCAACTGACCTTTTTAGGGTTTTAGTTACCGATCATTCTAAATGAAACACCCCTTACCCAATCCAGTCGTCGAGCCCGAGCTACAGGATGCTACAACAATTAATAAAATAGTTCACATGCGTTTCTGACTTTAATATTCAATGAATCAACAAAACAATTCATAATTCAAGTTTAGCATGCTTCACAACCAAATACATGTAATTAAAACTTAAAATAAATTAATCATTTCATAATCCATACAAAACAAGATTTACAAACTAATTTGAGTCTCAATTAAGGTTACGAAAGCTCTAAAACAAATTTAGGATTGAATGGGGACAAAATTAAAACTTTTGAAGCAAAGAAGGGCAAACATGAAAATAGAGGCACACGGCTGTGTGTCTAGGTCGTGTAACTAACTGTGATCGTGTGGATAAAAAATTACAAAACCTACAGTACCCACATGGGCGTGTGGCTAGCTCGTGTGGAGCAAAAATGTATCTTTAATTATCTAACATATATTATATCAAACCAATGCTTCAAATAATACATAAATGGCCAAATACCCTATACAAAATCAACTAACATTTGTACCAACACATAAAATCAACCAACTATAAGACCATTCATCCACATCACATTAATTTCTTATTTTACCAATATTAACAACTTATGCATTCAACAACTAACAAAACTTGTAACAACCCGAAAATCAATGGAGTTAGAAATGGTGGTTTCAGAATGTTGTTTTTCGATAATAGAATCAGTGAATATTGTTTGCTAATATTTACGAGAGTATTACGGTATTTTATTGAAGTTTGGTTTAATAATTTTGGTTATTTGGAAAGTCAGATAAGGTACAAGTGTATCGGCTCTAAAGTCGGTGGTTTTGGAAATTGAGGTATCGGGACCTCATTTTCGTAAACTGAACTCGTAAATATTCTTATTAAATACTTACAGAGTTATATTAGAAGCAAATTGAATTTTGATTAGAAATTTTCGTTGATTTAATTTTTAATT
This sequence comes from Gossypium bickii, assembly GCA_025503065.1. Classification (NCBI taxonomy): domain Eukaryota; kingdom Viridiplantae; phylum Streptophyta; class Magnoliopsida; order Malvales; family Malvaceae; genus Gossypium; species Gossypium bickii. The sequence continues at coordinate 105,130,160 of CP106715.1, forward strand.
AAGACCAAATCGCTTAAGTGGTAAAAATGTGATTATTACTAAATTATAAACTAAAATATAACTAAAGGACTTGAAAGGCAAATATACCTTTGTTTTTAGTTGTAGTGGACGATCATTAATGTCACGATATATATAATTTATATATAAGTTATATATATTATGTTAAATCTAATATATGTTATATTAATTTATATCGAAATAAAATAACATAATGAATAAAATATAGATAGTGGGAATTAAAGAACAAAAACCCATTTCCTTATTCTATTTCATGCAAACAAAAATTAACTAGAGTACAGTAAAGAAGAGGGGCATTCGGTCTTTGGTTCAAAGAGTTTCAAATTCAAAATTGGTTAGTGCAATTTAGTATTTTTCTTGTAATTTTTACGTTTCTAGAATTCCAGTTGTAACCCCCAAAATAGGGCCTAGGAGTTTTAGGGGTATTTTAGGAATTTTAGTCTTAGAGTGTTCATAATTTTGCAACATGGTTTATTGGTAATGTTTTTTACTATGATTTTTAGAAAATTAAATCAATTTTTGAAAAAGAGTTTTAGAAACCTATAATTTTAGAAAAATGACTAATTTATAAAAAAAAAAAAAAAAAACTAAGGTTTGAGTCTTTATAAAGCAATTAAATCAAATTTTAAAACTCAACCTAAGACTTCCCCCACGTACATATATTTCTCATTAGTTTCTTCCTCTCCCATTCTTGTTGTCGTCCCTTTTTTTTTTCCTCACCTTCTCCATTCAATTTTTTATTCCAAACTTTAGCCTTTTGATTTCCATCATCCTTACAACATTAAACCTCCATAATACTTCAAGAAAAACACCCAAAAAAACACCATAGATTCCTCCAATGTCAAGTTTGTGAGTTTTCTGGGTTTTCAATAAAATGCTTAATTTTCCATCAACTAAGGTAACATTTCATCTTCCTATTAGTTTCAAATGTTATCTAGTCTATAAAACTAAGTTTTTAGCCATTAAATCGCATGTTTTGAATAAAAGCCGAAAATTGGGTCGTTAATGGTGGATTTCGAGAATTTGCATAAAAACGTAGTTCCAAGTGTTTTTCAACTTGTTTTAACATGATTAGAAGGTTTCTAAATTTAATTTGACATTTCGTTAAAGAATTCATGAGTTTTAATGAATTTTTGGAAAATAGCCATAAAACATGTTAAAAAATTCGATACTATGAATTGAGTATTTTATTGTAGTTTAAAGGTTGGGAATTAGTTGTAGGTGAATTATAAGATGAACGGAATTGGTTTTAGGTGAAAATATTAAGTATAGATCGAGATATTCGAATTTAAAGTTTGATATGTTATAAGTTCCAGTTACATGGGAACATAGCTTAGGCTTATGTTTTTGATTGCTTGTGGTGAGTTCTTAGCTGATTATTGAATGCATTGTTGGGTGAATTGTTGTGTTGAAGTTTTGGTTTCGATAGGACCTTCTATGAGTAGAGATAAAGACAATGAAAAGCTAGTTTGAGCTTTCAGCTTTTCAGCGAAATCGTAATTGGTGAGTGTTTGGAATAATTGCTTGTGGACATGATTCAATGTGTTATTTGGGAATTTCATTGTAGCCTAAACCCCTACTCTAAATTTCAAGTGTAAGCTTTCTCATAACTATGCTATCTTGTGAACAATGTGCTTATGTGTTTGTGAATATGTTAATTGAGATGAGATGCTATAACATATGATATGTGGTTATGTTAACCATTTTGAAAGTGCAAATGTGTACATGATATGTATATGTTAAATGTTAGTGATAGTGTTTTGCTAAAGATGCAAATATCAATGATAGTGCATGGATAATCGGTAAGTGATGTGTTTGATTTTGGATATTTTAGCCTTGTGATCTTGAAACCGTTGGATATAGTTGGCATGCCATAAGATTGTGAGTACTCACCTATATGTATAGTGATTTTGGGCGTTGAGGCCCTGGGACATGTTGGAGGGATAAAGGAATGTGAGCTAAGCTCCATTCAACGAGACATGTGAGGGGAAATAAGGAGAGTGTTAGCTTTACGCTTCACATTTGAGACATGTTTGACTCTGTGAGTCTATGTTTGGTGTACTGGAAATCTGTGTATCTGATGAGTGATGATAGAGCTCACTTTTATGTTTCATAGCTCAAGTGTCAAATTATCTTAAAGTGTATATATGTGTAATGTAATGTATGCCTAAATAAGAATATGAACATTACACAATTTATCTATAAAGATGTTTTGAATATTGTGATATATGCTTGAATGTTAGGTAATATATGTGTAATAGGATATATGCTTAAAAGTGAATATGTTTACCACGTAAAAGAACTAGTAACAATGCACGAGTAAGTATAATATAACACTAGAGTTGGAACTGTTGAGGTTATGCTATACGGTTGTTTCGTTGATGCTTGATGAATTGTTTGCATTGTGGTTACTCTGAGCATTCACTGAGCTTATTAAGCTCACCTGCTCCTTTTAAACCCTTGCAAATTAGTCGGGAGCTAGTGTGAGTGGTGTGGTTTTCGAGAGGTGATCCAAACAAGTCCATTTGTTATTTCGTAGGTGTTCTACATTTATTTCCATTTTGAGGAATAAGGCAATGTGGTATACTTGTTACAGCCATGTTAACTTGTACACATTTTGCTAGTTTTTGGTTCGGTTTATAGGGATTACATGTTATTGTTATGCTTGGGTTTATGAACATGTGGATGGATTGACGTTACTTGCTTGAACACTATTTTTTTTATATTGAACTGTTAATTAGTCTGTTGAATGATTATTTGTTGAAGTAATTGATACATGATGTTTAGGAACTAAATTGGGAAGGATTAATTGCTTATGTATGTTGCATTTTTTAGGTCTAGAGCAGAAGTATCGATAATTGGGTTTAAAAATTGATACCTTTGTGTTTTGAAACGTGCAGGGAGTCATAATAGAGATTTGGTATCGATACCTTTGCTCAAGTATCGATACTCGAGGTCAAAATATCGATATTTCATGACAGGTATCGATAATTTTCGAGACTTTGGGATTTTATTCGAGAAACAGAATGCAAATTGGTATCGATACCACCTAGGGAAAATATTGATACCCAAGTGTCAGTATCGATACCTACGGACAAGTTTTAAAAATTTTGTTAAATAGACTTTACGCATGTTTAAGTATTATTATACGACTATTTGATGTATGGTTAGCACGTAACATTGATAAGTAACAAATATAATTTACTTAAAACCTATATAAATGGTAATATGAAAGATGTTTCTTTTGGAATGGACTTTCACTCGTTGTATATGACATGAGACGATGGTGTAGCATCCCGTAATTGGGCTTGGCGACCAAGCCGGGTACAACGATACTACAAGCTAGCTAACCCATGTTGTAATTTTTGTTATTGTTAAAATTTGAGTAGGCTACCTTAGTTGAATGGTTGAAGTTTAAGGTGTTATTTTGATAAATTTAAAGGTTTAATGTGAAATAGGACTAATTTGTAAAGTCAATTGATAATTTTGTACAATAAGGACTAAATTGTGTAAAATTCAAAATTGGGGATGTAATTAAGAAATAGGAAGTCCTATAGGGACTTTAGAAAATTCGACATTAGATTTTGGAGACCAAATGTGAAAATTTTTATAGTCTTAGTTTTGGGGACTAAATTGAATAATATGCAAAAGTTGTATAATTTAACAATTAAATTCAAATTGGGATGTGTAGTGTTAATTTATTATACTTGTTTTAATACATAGCTAATGTCGATCCAAAATCCTCAAGAAAGAAAGGAAAGAACAAGGTCATCGACAAATAGCTCGGAGTTTATGATTTGTGTTTCTATAACCCGAACAACTTCAATTGCTGCATTTATGAACTGTATTGTATGGGAAGATCATAAGATAAGCTATGCATGATAAAAAAAAAAAAAGCTGAATTGGTCCGATTCAAATTTAATATTTGCGATGAGGATTAAAGTGAATAGCTTTTGAAATGTCGTATAACAATATAAATATGAAATTTAATTTGTTTAGATATGTGATATATATATAAATATAATTTCGTATATGCATATAAGTATGATGGATGAAATAATGATATGGATTTGGGACATTGATTATAAATGAAATTGAATAGAGGATACCGGCGTTAAGTCCAAAAATATGTATATAATATTGATGTGATAAAATTATTTTGATTGTTATAGGGAGAAATGTATATGTGTTGTAATTATGTTAGATTGAATTATTATAAGTAAATCGAATTGTAATATTAAATGATGCATTATGACATGTAACTTTCCAATATTAATTTGTATTAGATATTGTTGTTAAGTCATGCATTACTTAATTTATATTATAATTTAATATTGGATATAGAAATACCATTGAGTTATACTCAGCGTACGTTATTGTTTGTTTCTGTACAGGTTGGGTATCATTCATTTTGTACGTCGATTCAGCATCAAGCAAGAATCCCGAACTCAAGCGTTGGTGAAATTCTTATTTTGATGTTAGTATGTACCTAGAGAATCTTGGGTTTGTAGTGTTGTTTTTACAGTTGATGGCTAGTTGAATCTTGATGTCCTTATAATTATGTAAAAATGTAAGGTATTTTGGCAATGATCAAAGTGTAAGGTATTTTGGTAATGATCAAAGTGTTAACAGCTTGAAAGTTATATTGCTTGGTAATTGCCTAATGTGGTCTCAATTGAGTTGGTTACATGCTTGGCTTGAAGATTGATGATTGCTTGAATTTGGTTGATACATTTTGTGCCTTGATTATATTAGTATGGAATGGGTAGTAGTCAAGTTATAACTATGCTTTTACCTTAATAATTTTGTTAGTTTTGTGTATAGGTTGTGAGGTTATGAAGCAAGGCAAATATGGAACGGTTATATGCTTAGGTGATCAAATTTGGCATGTTTAATCAAATCCTTTTATTTGATTTGTAAATTGAGGTGTCATTATGGGCATATTGGTTAGGCACTTAGGTTGATTGGAATTTATCATATTTTGGCATAATTTGATGTGTTTTAAAAAGGGTATTGATATTTGCAAATGGTATGGCTTGGAGCCTAAGTTAGGATAGGTGAAATGGCTTGAATTTAAGTTTCTTAAGGTGTACACGGGCTGACACACGGTCTATCATATGGCCGTGTGTACCACATGATTATGTGGAGTGACTATGTGGTCTATTATATTTTGGTGCAAGTTTGGCATGGGCAGTGACGCGGTCGCGTAACCTAGGTTCACACAGGCACAACCTGTTACACAATTTGGCCACACGACCATGTTTAGAGCCACACAGTCTGAGCTTTGTCACATGGCTGTGTGACCCCTATTTTCATATTTTTCTCAACTTTTTGTTTTTTATTCAAATTGATTTCTGTCTAGTCTGAAATTGTTTTTAAGCTTCTGTATACTCAATACTCACCTGAAATAGATCGATTAATGTATTTATACATGCTCATGTGTGATTATTTAATATTTATTTGTGATTTTGAATTGTAAATTGTTTATAATTGTGTGGTAATTGTTCGTAGCATTCAATTGATCAGGTCCATTGACTAAACTGGGTGAGATGTGTTACAAAACTTGTCTAAAACAAGTACATTTCAAGCCGAAACTTCAATTTCAATATTCATCTAAGCATATAATCAATATGCCACATTTGGCACCATTGTAATCAATAAGCATAAGTCATCACAAGTTATATCATCACATTTAATCATTTCATAGCATAAATTGAATCATATGCATATCATTTACTAAACTTTGCCATTCACATAAGTCATTCCATGTACAAGCCTATACAACCAACTCATCAGCATTTCATTAAGTCACCCTATACTTTTATGTAGAGTTCCACTATACCAAAACATACATATATGTATTTAAAAGTGATTGGCCACCCTATATACATGTCACATATAACGAAACTCAAAACAAAAACAAAAAGTCTACCAAATCAAGAGACGAAGGGTGCGTGCTTCTCGCCAATCTAATTGAGACGAGTCAAACATCCAAAATCTACAAAGAAAGTAGTAACAATGAGTAAGTATTATAAATACTTAGTAAGCTCATACAATATAACCAATTTACTTACCTCAAATACTTATCACATAATATTCAATATGCAAAACAATTATCGCTATCAAGGTATAATACAACATCATTGAAGAGGTAAGGTTTTTGGATTATAATCATCCATATAATCTCAAATAACCATATATCAAGCACTAGTCAATTTGCATTTCATATACATATTGTGCTCACCTTTTGCCAACATCAATATCATAGTTCCACATTATTCCATCTTTTATTTTTACCTGATGAAACATTGTAAAAGAACTCAGTACACAGGTGAAAATAATGTCAAATGCTCGTTTGAGCTAATCATAAACACTAGTGTTAGGTTACCTGTTTGGGCTAAACCTATAAAACGACATCAGGTTACTTGTAACGACCCGATAGTTAGAGTGTCAAAAAATGAAGTTCGGGAATCTGTTCCTGTAAATCAGACTCGTAAATATTTTTAATAAATATTTACGAAGTTAGTTGTGTAGTTAATTAGATTTCGGTTAAGTGAATTTGCATGAATTAAGAATTATTATTTATAAGGACTAAATTGCGTATAGAGTAAAAGTTGAATTATAGATTAAAACTTATTAAGGGACTAAAGTAGCAAATATACATTTGCTTTATTTAGTGGATGGCATTAATGATATAGATAACATATATGTAAACTTATTATATATATTATAATAGTTAATAAATTAAAAGTTAAAAGTATGTATATATGTATTATATACTATTAAAGTATAATAAATGAAAATAGAGTGAAATTGGATGAAAGAAAGCATGCAATTCGAATAGAAAATAAAATAAAGAAAAAAAGAAGAAGAGAAGACGTATGGCTAAGGGTTTAAGCTCAATTGGTTAGTGCAATTTAGTCTATTTTCTTGTAATTTTTATGTTTTTGGAATCCCGGTACTTAGGGCTACCCGACCCGTGTTGTAATTTCTAGTATTGCTTAGAATTTTGGATGTTAATATTGTTGAATATTTTAAATACTAGGGATTAAATTGATTAGATTTCAATGTATAAAGTGAAAAAAGGACTAAATAGTAAAGATAATTCTTGATTTTGAGAATAGGGACTAAATTGTGAATATTTTGAAATTTAAGGGTTTAATTGAAAGTAGGGAGCTAAATTTAGCTTAAAATGAAATTAGTATAAAAATATAGGATTAAATGTGAAGAATAAAATTAGTCTCGATCTAGGGACTAAATTGGAAATTAAGCAAACATCGAGTAAAAATTGAAATATTCAATGTGAAATTGAATTCTGTTGTATTGATGTATTTTAATTGTTTTAATTCTATAGCTAACATCGTATTGGAATCCTCGACTAAAAAGGGGAAGGATAAAATCGACGTCGAATAGCTCAAAATCCACGATTTGTGTTTCTATAATTCGAACTAAATTGTAAATTATTGCATATGGTAAGCATTAGAGGTAAGAATTAATATACTTTACAATTGAATTGAATTCATAGTTGATTGAATTAGATTGATTTGGCATATGTTATGAATGTATTGAGTATTTGGAAATTGAAATGAATATATGTCTAAATGTGATAATGTGAAAATATAAGATTTGGATATTAGTTGTATTTGAAAAGTGAAATGAAACCCTATTAACTGTATTGGGCTGAGTCAGATATAAATGGCATGACATTGGATAGGAAGAGTTTAGAGATTTCTTCGACTTCGAGTCAATGAGGCACTGGGTGCCAATTTGCTTCGGTTTAACCGATGAGACACTGGGTGTTAATTTATATAGCGTTGGGCGCAGTTATTACTTCGAATTTATCCGAGAGGCACTGGGTGTCAAACTGATGTATTGGTTGGATCCGTGTATCCATCCGAGTCTGAGTCATATTAATAGGGGTAATTGAATAATAAAGTTCTATAATCGATATTGAAATGGCATGGTATGTGAAATGGAAATAAGATAATGAATTGAAACATGAAAAATGAGATATGTTGTGATTAAATGAAATACATGAGTTATGTACTCATGAATTGAATATGGAATGGATAATGTCATTGTAAAAACAAATGTGGATTGATATGTGAAAAGGTATTTGTATAGCAAGTGGTGTGAATTGAGATATTTGTTAAACAAATCAAATATAATAGCATGTGAAAATTTAGTATAGTATGAAATGATATGGTAATATGCATGAATTTGAAATGATGGTATATGGAAATTGTAAGCTTAGACAATAGTATGTTCGTATAATTCCAATTATGCATTTTTGTATCATTATGTCTTTAATTGTTCGGATTATAGAAATATCACTGAGTTTTACTTAGCCTATGGTTTTGTTTTCCGTGCGCAGGTTAGGTACTTCTCTTTTGATCGTCGACTAACCATCCAACAATGATCCTGACCTCAAATGTGGTGATGTTTACATTTTTTGATAGCATGTACCTAGGGTGTCTTAGTTGATAGTTATTTTGTGGATGGATTGTAAATAAGGTTATAAGTATAATTTTGCTTTGAGTATATAAATATATGTTTTGTAACGCCCCAAATTCGACCCAGATGTTATGGCCGAATCTGGCGTGTCACATAAAAACGTCGTTCAAAACTGAGTTTGTTTAAAAGTTCATTTCTATGTTTAAATCCTTTGCTTGAGTTTAGCAAACCACCTCGTCAAAAACGTTTACTTAATGTCTGGCATTGATAGTTTGGGTTATCCCAATCGCGGAAGCTACTAAAGTTTGAAATATAAAAACATTTGTTTTTAAGTGTTTTTGAAAATAGTTGTTAATTTTGAAAATTCGTGTTTAGCAGTTTTAAATAAGGAAATCTAAAGCCCGTTTAAAAATTCAATCCCTCAAAGGCCTTATAACAGAATTAAAACCCAAAATATAAAATTCAAATAAAAAGTTTATAGCAGAGCGTCAACGGTTGTGTGGCCACCTCCGAGTCTCTCGCGGCTCCAAATCGCCTAAGGCTGGGGATTACCTATACAGTTAGACAAAAGGGTGAGTTTGCGAAAACTCAATGTGTAATTCCTTATAATACAAACAGGCAGATATACGGTATGCAGAAACAGACTAGGCCTGAGCCCATCACAAACACAGTATCAGGTGGGCCTTAGCCAATAACAGAACCAGGTGGACCTAAGCCCATTACAGAATCAGTATCAGATGCAGATATGATGACAGAAATCCAGCCCAATCCAACCAATAGACCACCCGTACCAACCAACACACCATGTGGGGATAGAATCGACCCACCCAGCCAACACACCAAGCTTAGCACCAGTTGCGGCACTAAGTCAACAGAACGGCTCGACGCCGTAGACAGAACGGCTAAAAGCCATAAATATCACAGCACCGCTGCTTTAACAGAACTATTAAAAGCCATAAATATCGCAAAAAGGCTGAAAGCCTTGTACAGAATAGAAATGGGCCGTACACTTCCTTCGTAACAATGTCCCAACCCCATGCAAAATGTTGTGTATGTCATGCTCAATCATCACAGGTGTATGCAGAATGGCCATGCTCAGTAACAGTCATTTCAACACATATTAAAAGCATATCAGTCACACGACCACAGTCAATTCAGTTAAAACATAGTCATACGATCACAGTCAAATCAATCAAGTTCATAGTCTAAGTCACTCATTTACCTTCAAGGGAAAATAGTCATTTTGCCCTACAGGGGTATTTTGATAATTTTAAAAATATTAGGGTCTCGGTACTTATTAGACCTCGTAAAAGGTCTATCATCGTTTTGAGCGACTCAGATAACCTACACGACCAGAACAGTGTATATGGGCTCAAAGCCCAATATTCGGCCCATATAGGCCCACACGCTCGTGTGGCCCATTTGGCCCAAATTCAATTTCTGGCTATGCGAACTACATAGCCCAATCCAGTTTCTGCCACTTTTCATAAATTTTATTCGTGTGGGGACCACGAGCCTATTGGGCCACACGGCCTAAGCCCATGAGATCGCTCATGGTGGCCTCTACATTCAAAAACTCATGTTTCGTGGGCTCAGACTACCATACCTGTGATCGCACGACTGTGTGGCATCAAGTGTCGTATTCTTCGGCTTTTCGACTTTTGCCGATTTATGGTTTAATTAATGTGTGTGTACAATTACACACCTGTTGAGGAGTTGTGGCTGAGATGCTTCTGAAGTTGAGAGCATATGGTTAAAACACAATCCTTTATTAGTCCAAAACCATCATTAATCCATAATCATAATATTGGAACGTTTAATCAAATCATAATTACTTACCCAGAAACCAATCGCAGTACCCCTCTTGTTCCAAAACCACGTATTCTCTCCAATGCTTTCCCTTCACACGAAACCATAAACCGATTCATAAGAATTTACAATCCCACATGAATACATCTAAGACTTAAAGCACTTAACAATAAAAGAGATATCCCTTGTAGAGGATAAGTAGTCGACCTAACACCTTGTTATGAGCTTGAGTCCCTACCATCATTCGTACAAAAAGAAGTGTTAAATGAATATTTCCCCATAAGAGGAGACACAAACGGTCGGCCTAAGAGATACATAAGTCAAACCTTTGAGAGGAGAACCTAATAAGGTTCGGCTAGGGAGAACAAACTTTAACACTTACCAAGATCAAGGGGTTTTTGGCAAACCTTTAGCAAGAAATGGCCAAGGATCAGAAAAGAAGCGAAGAGAAGATTCGGCCAAAACAAGAAGGATAGAAGAGTTGAGAGAGGAAGAGGAGAAGAAGGTATGAGTCAATCCACAAGTATGGTTAGCAACCAAAAAGGGTTTATGAAAGGAAAGACAAGTGTCCTCGGCCAAAGAGGGGAATACCAATTGAATAAAAGGGAATGAAGGGAAAAAATCGGTGGACTAGAGGGCCAGAGAGAAGAGTAGAAAACAAACTCCACAGCTTTCGAAAAAAAGATGAAAAAGAACAAAAATGCCAAAATCTGAAATAAATAGCAAGAGGAGCTCCCCAAAACTCCCAAGTCGAATTCCCTGTGGTTAGAGTACCTATTCGGCTACAACTCATCTCCCTATCAGACTCCTCTTTTTCCTCCTTTCATCTCTCCCAACATCTCTCCACAAATCACTCAACCATCCAATTTGAACTTCATTCAAATTCCTCCATAATCCTCTCCACAACCTTCTCTTTGACCAATTCAAACTCTCACCCAACAGAGTTCAAAACCTCCTCAAACTCCTGCCACCTCATGCTAGCAAAATAAACATCATTTTTTCTTACAATAGGATTCGAACCCAAGCCCCCTCAATAGCTCAACACGCCACTTGCCTCCTTGCCACAAGCTTTTTTGTGTCAGATTTTATCTTCAATTAATTAAAAGGTCTAAAGGCCAAAGTCCAGGTTACTTTAAAAGAAAAACCAAAATAAATTGCAAGAGCCAAGACTTGAACCCAGGCTCCCTTGTAACCTTAATGACACCACAACCACTAGACCACATGCTTCCTTATGTCATTTTTTTAACATAATAATTTAAAAGGCCTATATCCAAGCATCTAGGGTTTTATCTACTTAAAACCAAGATTTTTGCTAAAGCCCAGGTTTGAACCTCGGACTTTTCCAACCCCTCTCAGACCCTTAACCACTTGAGCAGACATTTAATTGTGTCATTTCCTAGCTCACATAAACATTTATGCAAAGTTTCCTAACCGTTCCCTTGCTCAAGTCCCAATACTTCTAGGCCCAAATTTCGGGGCGTTACATGTTTGCATTTGAAGCCATAATTTGGCATATTGTTGTGAACCAATGCTTGTTAGGTGTATGTCAACTTAAGCTTGATATTGAAGTAGTTATAAGCTAAGCTAAATTGAGTGATTTTGGCATGTTTTAACCTTTGATTTTAATGATGCTTTTATGATATGTTTTGATAATATAACTTGTGGTACCAATAAGGGTACATTGGTTAGGCATCTACGATGATTGTTTTGGCATGTTTTGAGTATGTTTGATCGTGTTTTGAATAGGTTAAATGATTGGTTTTTGAGTTGCTTAATGCCCAAGCAAGTAGGAATTGGTGAACTTGTTGTTTAAGGTATATTTTTGGCCCACACGAGGGTGTGACTTGGCAGTGTGAGACACACGGTTGGGCGACACGGCCATGTGACCCTATTTTGAGAGTTACATAGCCTGAGACATGGATATGTGTCTCAGCCATGTGAGTCACATAGCCGTATGACCCCTGCAGTTGAATTTTTCTAACTTTTTCCTCAATTTTTCAAATGTTCCCGATTGAGTCCTAAATCGTTTCTAAAATGATTCTAAGGCCTCGAGGGCTTGAATAAGAGATGATATGCATGTTTAATGATGGATTTTGTTATTATTATTGAAATGTTTTGAAATGAATGATTTAGGTTATGTTTATTTGGTAATGCTTCGAAACCCTATTCCGGCGATAGATATAGGTTAGGGGCGTTACATTACTCATCTGAGCTAAACTTGTGTCACATGTATCTTCGAGTCTACAACAAATGTTGGAGATCAGAATTGTCAGGCATCAACCCGTAACCTCGTATATAAGACTTTTACTAAGTTCATCAGGATTTAGTTTCAACACTTCCAATTTCGTACTATTTTATTACGATTAAGTCTAACTCCAGTTCGAGTACAATTTCTTAATCAATCCAAATTTTCAATTAAGCATTAATATACAATCAAACACATTTCAACAACAATTTTAACATATTTATACTATATGAACTTACTTGAAAAAACAAAAATAAACACGACAATAGGAACTATTCTACAATTTTCTCTTTTCGCGATTGTCTTTCGTCTTGTTCAGATCTTGATTTGTAATATAAATTTATTTCAATTTAATCACTCAAATATCATATAACAACCTATTAAAAATATATGTAAGCTAAATTTTAGTTTTTAGTTATTTCCTCAATTTTTACATTTTATTCAATTTAGTCCCTAAAAATCAAACTTGTCATAACTTCCAAATTTGAACCCCAAACTTTAAACCAACATAAAATATATCCAATTACAACCTCCTTATATAAGAAATTACAGAAATTACATACTAATTTCAAGATATTAACAATTTATCCTTATAAGTAAAACTAACAAATTTCACGTTATTAACTAGTCCTTTTTTTCATTTCTAAGATCAAAACCTAACAACTTAACATCAAAAGCTTCAAATATTAACAATGGTAACATTTTCAAACCATAATTGTTTTAAAAATGAACATATATGTTAGCTAAAATGAATTACAATGATAACAAAAACATAAAATTTACGAGAAATAGGACCCTGAAACCTTACCATGCACTTGGCCAAATGTCAAACTCTCCTAAGCTTGCCTTCAATGGTGAAATCGATAGAAGGGTGTAAGATGAACAAATGTTTTCTCTCTTCTTCCACCATACATATTTGTTTCTTTTAATTATAACATTTTTATGTTATTTTAATTATAAATTATAATAATATATCGTATAAAACTAAACCAAACCGTCCACTAAATTCCAATGTGGGATAATTACCACATTGGTCATTAATTTAAGTTTTCTACTTACAAACGTATAGCAATTTAACTTTTACTAGTTTTACAATTTAGTTTTTTCTTCACAATTAACTATTTAAACACCAAAATTTCTAGACCAAACCTCAATTCACCTATAATATAGCTCCGTAAATATTCAATAGAAATATTTACGAGCTTGATTTTAAAAAATAGAGCCCCGATACCTCATTTTCCAAAACCACTGACTTTCGATACGAACCATTTGTACTGTGTGTAACTGACCAGTTAAAAATTCTATCAAATCATGATTCACTATATTACTAGATTTGACTCGTATATATTAAATAATAATATTATGGACTCACTCGTCATAATTGTGATTCAAAAATCACTATTTTTGACACCATTAAAAATGGGTTGTTACACTATATGCAAACATTCATACCGAGTTATCAAATATTCAATTAAATGCAAAAGAAAAAGAAAAGGAATGAATGCTTCGAAATCTAAAAATATTGATTGGATATTTGATTGCTTGAACCCACAAATGACGATTGATCATTGCTTTGGCAAAAATCATAATAGAGAATAAGAGAAACAAATAAAATGGAAAGAAACTTCAATTAAAAGAGCAAATTATTTCAACAAGTGAAAGAAAACTATAGATCTACTCTAAAACCCTAATTAATCTATAAAAAGAAAGATGAATCACATTCAGAACCCCCTTAATGTATTCTCTTGAGCCAATATTTATAGTGTTAATGTATTATGACCTATTTAGGTTAATTATAGGCTACTAATCAATTTAAGTGAGATTATGCGAATGAAAACACCCTTGCAGAATTATTAGCCTTGTTGAACTAGTGTCGAGACACCCTATAGTCGGTGTCGCGACTTTATTGGAAGAATACTTGGCCTATGGGATTTCAGATGGAATGTCATGACTTTGCCTTCATGATGTCGCAACATCGACTCCAGTAACTTGCCTCGTGGTCTCAATTTGAAAAATAAGCTAAATGTTGAGGCTTACTTCAATGTCCCAACTTTCTCCTTGCGACATCCATGGCAATCCACTAACTCCTCAACTTAAAATAGTCTTGCACATTCAATCATCTTGTTAGTTCTTCCTTAGGCCTGAATCGTCCTAAAAGGTCATAAAACAACACTAAAAGCTCAATTTATTCAATTTTAACCTTAAAACTAAATAATTCTAAAAAAAAAACTTAAAACACATAAATTTACTTCAATACAAGCTACTTAAGTGGTGAAAATAGCTTAATTTGCCACTGTAATAGCCTGATTTGAAACCACAAATCTGATGTCAAAAAAATATTTTAATATTATTTTTTATATTTACAGCATGTTAATTGATATGTGTGAAAATTTGGTGATTTAATTTTATTGTTTAATTGCTCAATTTGAGAAAAAAGACTAAATTGCGTAAAGAGTAAAACGTGAGTTCTAATAGCTAAATGTATTAAATAGCTATGGAATATTAAATTAAAATTCCTTATGATGATATTAGATCATTGGTTGTGTTAATGGACATTAATGGACATGTAATATAAATTTCTATGTTTATTCATTAAGGGTAAATAGGTAAATTGATAAATTAAGTTAATAAAATTATAACAAAACATGAAATTGTGTTCATCTTCTTCTTGGTGACTGAATATCAAAGGAAAAAGAAAGGATTGAAGCTTTTTAGGGTTCATCTATTGCATGGTCTAATTGGTGAGTAATTTTTACTCGGTTTTTGATGATTTCTATGTTTTTGTAATCATTGCAGCTCAATCTAACTGCCCCGTACCTTAGATTTCAAAATTGTTAAAGATTTAACATGTTGCCATTGTTGAATACTTGAGTAATTTGATGATTGATGATTATGAAAGCTTGATGATAGTTTTACATGTTTTGTTAAGTGATTTTTGATGAAAATACATAATAGGGATTAAATTGTGAAAAGTGCAAATTGAGTGGTTGAAATGTGAAATAAATTGAAGTTTTTGGCTGCTAGGGACCTATATGCAATTCGGCCAAGCTTGGGTTTATTGAAATTATGTGAATTTTGTGTTTAGTGAAATAAGGACTAAATTGTAAAAGTTGTGAAATACTTGGGGAAAAAGTGTAAAAGTGCTTTAAAGTGTGATTTGGACTAAATTGAAAGAATATGTGATTGAATAAGTTAATTTTGAATTTATATAGATCAAAAAGAAAGATTTCAGATTTAGATCGGGGGAAAAGCAATGAAATCGAGTAGTCGACTCGATTCGTCATTTCTGTATACGAGGTAAGTTCGTATAATTGAACTTAATTGTGCATTTGTTTAATTGATGGATAGAATTGAGATTTTATGTATTCCATTAGTTAAATTCAGAGATATTGAATTTAAATGTACGGTTTAAGCATACGAGTTGCTGAATAAGACCATAGTTGGGCTATGGCAAATCAGAAAATAAGACCATAACAGGGTTATGGCATATGAATGTAAGACCATGGCAAGGCCTTGGCAATGTACGTATAAGACCATAGTTGGACTACGACATTGAAAAAATTGATGAATTTGTATCATAAGTATTTATAAGCCAAAGTGGTTTGATAAGAGAATTGTCGAGAGATAGATAAGTATCGGTATAGGTATGTACGGAAAACTGCTCAAGTAATGTGTTAGAAGATGTTGAGGACTTATGGGTTACGATGTGGTTTAACTATATGTTAACTCGTTGATTAATGCTCTAAACGCTAATTATGTTATCCGTTTTGAAAATGCTAATAAATGTTGAGATTATTTCATATTTACATGCGAACTTACTAAGCTTTATAGCTTACTTTGTTTAATCTCTTCTATGTTTTATAGTATATTAAAGCTAGCTCGTAATCGGGGATCGACAGGAACTTCATCGCACTATCGGACATCTGTTTGGTACTTTTGAGTTGTGTAAATATGGTATATGGCATGTATAGGCTTGTGTCATTTTGGTATGTTTGGTGAATATGTATTTTGGCCATTTGGGTTGGCATAAAATGATGAACATGATGATGTTATAAATGTGCAAATAGTTCTATTTTGAGTTTGGTAAATTGACTTATGTTAGGTGATTGAAGTTGATAATTTGGAAATTATGTGTTTGTGAATTAATGCTTGATAATGCATGTTTAAAATAAATTAGTAAACTGAATCATATATGTGAATCATGGTAAATTAACTATATTGTTGATGTTTTGGTTTATATTTGAGTAAGTGAAATGGTTGTAATTGTATAGCATGAAATGTGCATGAATTGGGATTGATTTGGCTGCATATTGTGCCTTGAAATGGTACCATTTGTACTTATGTAGATATGTGCAAAATGGAGTGGCAAATTGGCCTTGCAAATGGCTTATTTTTGTCCACAAGGGCAGAGACACGGACGTATGTCTCATCCGTGTGTGACACATGGTCATGTTACACGGCCTTGTATCCTCTGGTGTTGAAATTAAATTGAGGTCAGTATGCTCCACACGGTCTCACACACGAGCATGTGACTGGCCATGTGGTACAAGTCAGTATAGCCCCCCCTAAATGGCACACGGCCTAGCACACGGGCGTGTGACTTGGCCGTGTTGCATAAGTCAGTATACCCTACGGTTTGGCACAGCCTAGCACACAGTCTGGCACACGGACGCGTGTGGCCACTTCGAAGGGCACACGGGCTGGACACACGGACGTGTGGTTGGCCGTGTGACCCAAGTCAATATGTATGCCCTATTTCCACACGACCTGAGACACAGGCGTGTCTGGAGCTGTGTGAGTCACACGGCCTATTCACACGGGCGTGTGACCCCTGAATGGTTGAAAGTTTTCTAAGTTTCCAAAAATTTCCCGAGTTATCGGTTTAGTCCTGAACCACTTCTAAAGCATGTTTAAGGCCTCGTAGGCCCTTATAAGGGACAATGGGATTCTGATTAAATGATATTTGAGTATGAATGCATAAATGTATGAGATATGTAGATATGTATAGATTGGTAATACTCATAACCCTACTCCAGTGATGGATATGAGTTAGGGGTGTTACAGCCACAACAAATTGTGGCAAATCAAATCTCCCCACACTTAAGTCTTTGCTTGTCCTCAAGCAAACAAAACACTTAACGAGCAAATAAAGAAATCCCTTGAACATGCTTAATTACAAGTAACTAGTTTGAAACATAGAAGCTAGGAATGCTTACTATAATATGCAACTTCAAAATGATATGCAAAATACTCATGGTTCTCAAAGTTAAACATGACAGTTCACTAAATTACAAGATCAACAAGTAAAAAGGTGATTAATCATATGACTCCATCAAAACAAACTACATAGTTATAGGATTTATGTTAGAAGAACGCAAGCAACCAGAATTCGTACAACTTACCACGACTTTCATCCATGAACCGAATTACCTAAGTCACATAGGACTTTTCAACTTGTAACATTCAGAGGCTTAAGGTTGGTTTGGATTTCAAGGATTGGGAGCATCAAAACGCTTCAAGCATGAAAATAGTTTGACACATGATGTTGTTCTATACTCACGCCTTAGTGTATCTCTTAGCTCACCTCCTTATATCTCTTTCTTTCACATTCCTTATATTTCAATTAGTCCCTCCATTGACTTAGTATAATGTTAAATGGATTGCATAATAAGAAATGTGAACGAATAGACATAAACAATGAATGAGAAATAGACTGCATGTATTACTATTCGTAGTGAATGCATTTTCTCGATAAGAGAATAGATGACTTAAGATTACTTTAATTTCTTTGGATTGTTATTTAATTGGACATATAGATTAAATATTTGAGTTCAAAGTGAGAATTAAATTATGTAGTCATTGTAGTTTAATTCTATTTAGATAATTAAATAAGTTTGCACACAAATTCTAATATGGTAACTTTATCATGGTTTTAATAAAATTAAAAATAAGTTGCTTAAATTATTTAATTAGGATTAATTAAGTGAATTAGTTTTAATAATTAAATTTTGGAGGAATATTTAATTATTGAGTTAATCAAATATATGGACTTGATTTTTTTTATATAAACAAAGAGAGGTAAGCTCATAAAATTGGATCGGTTGGTGTGTTGCAGCACAAGGGAACTTATTCCCCTTTGAATGTTGTCGACTATAATACAAGAAAACCCTAATTGGAATTTAACTCCTCCAATTTAATTAATTAATGTATGAAAAATAAGAATTAAACTCTGACAAATATCCCTTTATATAAACCCTCTAATAGCCAAAAATCATATAGTCAATGTAATAGAGAAAACTCTATTGAAATTTAGCGGGAAGTTACTTGAGTAATTTAAATTCTATTTTTCTTGAGTTTGGATTCTAAACTTGTGAGAATTATAATTGCTATCATCCAACAATTATAATTCAAGTCTAGAAGTTGAAATTTTTGCTTCGAATACGCACATAGGGATTTCGACTTCCATCCTTGGAAAGTCTTGATTTTTGTCCCATATTCAATTTTTTGAATTAGAGTCCAATTTTAAGAATCTAAGATTTTGAGAATAGAAGATCATTCTATTGAAAGTTTGAAGTCTTCAGACTTCAATTCGAGTTTATTACAAAAGCTGGGTAGCCTCCCGGCCCATTTGCGATTTGGATATCTCCTTGAGCCTTGGAACACATGTACTTTGTTTTATTAAATTTATTACTTTAGATAGCACAAAAAATGTTTGTTTTAGAAAATGAGCTAAAATTCCATTATGCTTGTGTTTTCGAAATGGTTTTTCACCACTTATTACTAGAGGTAATTTTAGATTTTGTGAACTAAATATTTGATAAATTGTGTTGATTGATTTATTCGGATCAAATTTTGAAAGGAAAGGAAAATTATTTAAAATTTCATTGAAGATAATTATTTTTAAATAAAACATGACATTAGGTAAGTAACAATTCAGTTTAGACCAACTTAAATTTAAAATATTATTTTAAGACCCAAAGTAAAATCAAGTAAATAATTTAATGCTAGAAGAGATCTAGTTAGATTATATAACGGTAATATGAAAATTATAGTACTTTCCATTTTTAATATTTAATTACGAGTTAGTATTTGGTATATTAACATTTTCATTATTTGATATATTTATATTTTAATTTAAGAAGATTATTTTTTTTCACTCAATAGTTCAATGATTAAAATAATATTATATTTTATAATATAAAATATGTCTTTCAAATTATTAAAATTAGTATAGTTCCCAACTCATGCATTGGGTTGTTTGCCTCAAGTTATAGATTGAAGGGTAAAATATGTTAAAGTCTCCATGCACTTTATATATTTGGAATTTAATCTCTTTACTTGTATTTTTAGAAATATAGTCATCTACTTTTTGGATTTAAAAATTCAAGTCCAGTTATTACCACCATCAAAATTTTTCTACAAAATTTTTAAAAAAAAATTGTAAAAAGAATTCAAAATGTGTGGAACGTTTAGAAACAAGAATTGGATGCAAAGCGGCGATGGGTTTGAAGAAAGATAAGGCAAATGGGTAGTAAGTTTTTAACTATACATAATCATGAACTCCTTACACCTAGAAGTGCAAGTTTTCTTTGTGGACATCAAAAAATAACGATGGCCCAAAAGGATCTTATCAATACATTGAACGAAGCCGGTATACCAACTCCAAAAATTTTATCTTTTTTAAGTCAAGAATCTGGTGGTCATTACAATATTGATTGTACTTTAGTTAATATCCAAAATTATCAAGGAAATAAAAGAAAGAAATTTCTTAGAACGGGGATGTGCAAAGGTTATACAAGTACTTTAAAAAATATGAAACAATCAATCTTGATTTCATTTATGCCATTCAAATTGATGATTGTGGTCATATGAGAAATTGTTTTTGGGTGGATGTGAGATCAAGAATCGCATACTACTTTGGAGATATCATCACTTTTGATGCTACATGTCTAAAAAGTCGATATGGTATGCCTTTTGTACCATTCTGTAACACCTCTAATACGTTTTCGTTGCCAGATTACGGTTATAAAGCATTACCTATCAATCAAAAGATATTTATCATCATAACATTTAATAAATTAGTCTCAATCAAAATCACACCAAACATATGCATTTGGTCCCTAAATTGAGCCTTTGAGGCCCTAAGAATAGCTTAGAAGTAATCTGGGACTAATTTGAAACAAAACAAAAGTTTTAAGTAAATGTTGCAAAAATGTGAAAACAGGGGTCACATGGCCATGTGGCCAGGCCGTGTGATAATCGAACAAAGGGAGACACGGCCGTGCCCTAGCCCATGTAACTCACTGAATAGGGTCACACGACCGTGTCACAGCCCATGTCTTCACCCGTGTAACTCACTGAGTAAGGTCACACAGCCGTGTGCCACGAACGTGTGCCAGGCCGAGTAACTCTCTGACTTGCCACACACGTCCATGTCGCAAGCCGTGTGCCAGGCTGTGTAACTCACTGACTTAAAGCACTAGGATTTTACAAATGACACATGACCGTGTAGCCAGGCTGTGTGTGTCACACGATCGTGTAACGGCCTGTGTCTCAAGCTGTGTGATCTATAAATTGACCCTAAATTCAAGTCATTTCAAGGCCAAATCATACCTAACTAACCATTCCATTTGGGCACACATTCAAGGGATTTAACATCATTCAAACACACCTAAACATACCATTTCAAACATCCTAATTCATCTAACCAATATGTCATTCAAAGGCACCACATTTATATCAAAACATCATTAACCCAAAACAAGTAAATATTGTCATATTCCAAGCATAAAAACCTAGTTCATTTATCTACCAAATGATGTCAAAAATAATCATTTCCAAGCCATCACAGACATACCAAAAGACCATGCATTTGAATTACCTAAAGGTGGTCAAAATAACCTAACTTAACAAGCATTACAAGTCCATCAAACCAAACATAATCTTCAAAGAATATGCATACCAAAACATCCATTACACATTCAAGCAATACCATTACAAAAGGTCCTATACATACCATATATAACCTTGGCCAAAATACACCAAAAAGTACCAAAATGATTGCTAAATAGTGTGATAGCTCTCCGACGAGCTTCCAACCGATCAAGCTTCCGATTATCTATAAAACAAAGGAAAGTATCTACGTAAGCAACTAGTACTTAGTAAGCTCGTATAAATTTAAAAATAACTTACCATTTCATTAGCACAATTTATAGAATAAGCACAATATCGTAACCAAGACTATAAGCTTAGCATAATCCTATACAAGCACCGTCAAAATCATAAGTTAGGATGCTTAACCATGATACAAATGTATTCAATCATATATTAGGTAACTTCCACATATACATCATTTAATTCATCAACTTTTTCATATGATCATAAACCGTTTCATTTGTATACTTATTGTGCCATTTCCTTTACCTACCCATTGAACAATCTAGAATTACATTAGATATTTGAGAATGCTTACACATTGTGTGCCTTTCCATATAACCGTAACCATTTACAACAGCCCAAATTTGGGGTTAGTCAGAACAGTGGTTTCGAGACCATTAAATCGAGGTTAGGGGAAATTATTTTAATGTTATTTTATGTGTTATAGCATTAATATAAGAATATGTAGAAATTTTTGTGCTTTAATTTTAGCAATTGTATGTGTAATTGTGAAAAAGGACTAAATCGCATAAAATGTAAAAGTTCTATTTTTCAAGGTAGAGGTGTCAAATAGCCATAGATTACTAAATTGGGGGTTCTTAAAGTGTAATTAGGCCAATTTTATGTGTGTTGGCCGACCATAGAGGATAGGGGACAAGGGTATTAAATTTTTGGGTGAATTAGGTGAGAAAAGAGGAATAAAAAAATGGTAAAAGTAAAACTATCATCTTTCACTATTCACTCATCTCTTTCCACCAAAAATTGAGAGCAAATAGAGGTCTTTAGGATTCAAACTTTCAGCCACTCAATTCTCATTCAAATCAAGAAGAGCGCGGAGTTAACCTTACCGTAGAAAAGGCAAGGTTACGGAATAAACCACAAATTGAAACGTTTTGCACCGAGGTAAGTTTATATCTAAACAATGAATTTTTATATACACATTGCTGTTGCTAACTAATGTCTAGCATGATTGAGAACCTGCACAGTTTAAGTGGATTGAATGTAGTAGTTATGTTGTTGAATAATTGACGTATGAATTACGAGATAGATATGTGAATGTGATGATAATACTTGACAGTGTGCTAAGTGCGATACCACTGTAATTATCCTTTTGGTGGGCTATGTGCGATACCACCTTATTAGAGATTGATGGTGGGCTAAGTGCGAAACCACTAAGTGGTTGGTAGTATAAATGATTCATTGAGTAGTTTTGGTATGTTGAATCACGTGACTGTGTGGTATTAAGTGCATGGATGTATGTCAATGAATATGAGCATTAAGCTCGTAATATGGTTAGGATATGGTAAGGAAGGAAATGAGTAAGCATAACTATGAATGTGGAATATTCTTGTTTAGTATGTAATGCTATTTATTGTTTAGCACATACTATGATGTTAATTGTTTATATGTAAACTTACTAAACTTAAAGCCTACACCCCTTTCTTTTCCCTTGTTTTATAGAGCCAAAGAGTCGGGTCGAAATACGCAGATAGTTTGGAAGATCGCCCACACTATCAGCTCACTTCGGTATATTTAGACTTAGTGCATTTGTATATGGCATGTATAGAGGCTAGACAAGTTAGTTTATTTTGTTATATTGGCCAAGGGTGTGTTGCCCCTTTTGATAGATAAATTATTTTGTATAATGCCATGGTTGATGGCTCACCTTGTTATATATATGAAAAGATGTAGTATTTCATGGAAGTTTATATTGCTAAATATGAGTTGTTTGGTGATATGTTGAATGGATTAATGTTGAGTGAGCTAGAGAGAAGAAAAGAGCTTGGCAAATAGCCTTGTTCTGTCCACACAGGTAGGCATACGGGCATGTGTCTAGGCCGTGTGTGACACACGGTCAGCCCCATAGGTGTGTGACTTGGCCGTGTGTCCCCTACATGTTGGTGTTGTAAGTCAGTGTCGACCACGGGCTAGCCAACCGGGCGTGTGCCCAGGCCGTGTAAACCTTATAAGGTTGCTGATGACACAAACAGAATACCCAAGTTTTTACACATGGGCAAAGACACAGGCGTGTCTAGGCCGTGTGGAGCACACGGGCGTGTGTCTGGCCATGTGAAAACCCCTATAGGTTCGAAATGAAGATAAATCCCACACAGGGTAGGGACATGGGCGTGTGTGACCACATGGCCTACCCACACGGGCATGTCCCATTTCACACGAGCGTGTGCCCCCTGTTTAGGTGAAAAATTTTAAGATCGCAATTGTTTTCGGTAGGGTTCTAAAACCCCTCATATGTATGTGTGAGGCCTCAAAAGTCCTCAATGAGGTTGTTGTGATGGCAATAGAGATATGTCAAGATATTGACTTAAGTTGTGTGGTTAGTGGATTAAGTTTGGTAATGCCTCATACTCGGTTTCGACAAAGAATACGGGTAAGGGGTGTTACATTTAGTGGTACCAGAGCTATGGTTTAGTCGGTTCTCAGAGTATCGTAGCGTGTGTAAGAGTCTAGTTATACATGCCATAAGTGTATAATGATAGTGCGGTGGCTTCTGATGATTCTAAGCTTTGTTTTTATATAGTATATAGATCCCGATCAATCGGCTGCTGATGACGCAACTAGTAATGCACTGGCTCCCGCGCAATGGACCGAGCCTGTGCAGAGTGGACCCGAGATTAGGGGTCAAGGAGAAGAGGCTCGGGAAGCCTTTCTCCAAATGATGAGTAATTGGTACACAGAGTATGTACGAGCAAACCCTAATGCTCAACCTCCTCCACCCCCTGCAAACCCTAATGCTCAACCTCCTCCACCCCCTCCTATACCTCAGCCAGTTCCAGTGGCTCCTCAAGGTATAGATTAGTGAGGATAACGAAGCCCCCAGTAGACAAGATTCAGAAGCAAAAGGCTGAGGAGTTTAGAGCTAACATAGACGATGACCCCTAGAGGGCAGAATTCTAGCTTTAGAACTCAATGAGTGTATTTGATAAACTCTCCTGTACACCTGAAGAGAGCTTAAAATGCATCGT
This sequence comes from Gossypium bickii, assembly GCA_025503065.1. Classification (NCBI taxonomy): domain Eukaryota; kingdom Viridiplantae; phylum Streptophyta; class Magnoliopsida; order Malvales; family Malvaceae; genus Gossypium; species Gossypium bickii. The sequence goes on from CP106715.1 coordinate 105,154,826, forward strand.
GTCCTTGCTGAGGGACTCGGCATACCATTGGTGAAAAACGCTGACATCAGTGGTTCCTCAGGAGAGAGTAACGTGGGACTTCTTTCTGGAGAAGTTCCGAAAGAAGTATATAAGTCAACAATTTCTTGACCAGAAACGAAAGGAAATCCTTGAGCTAAAGCAAGGAAAAATGACTGTGGCGGAATATGAGCACGAATTTTTTAGGCTCAGTAAGTACGCGCAAGAATATGTGTCAACAAAAGATATTTTATGTAAGCAGTTTGAAGATGGGCTGAATCAGGATGTCAAACTTTTAGTCAGGATTTTAGAACTAAAAGAATTTGTGGTATTGGTGGATAGGGCCAGTAAGGCCGAAGAATTGAGTAAGGAAAAGAGGAAGGCCATGAGTGAGGCCCAGGATGCAAGGAAAAGGCCGATGAGTAAATTCTACCAAGCTCAATCGAAGAGGTCTAAGGAAACAAACCCTCGGATGACTGCATCAGTTAGATTTTTGCAAAGAGAGTGAGGCAACACGTACTCGGGTTCGAGAGTTCAAGCCACCTCGATGGCAAGTGTGGGCAATCCAAAGTCCAAACCGGAGTGCCCAAGTTGTGGCAGACATCACACTGGGGAGTGTTGGGGAAACAACCGGAATTGTTATAAGTGTGGTTCCTCCAACCATTTCATCCGAAACTGCCCTGAAAGGGATGACAAGGTGATGAAGCAAGAGATAAGATCCAGCAATATATCTTCGAGGGGTAGACCACAAAAGAACCCGGGAGGTGGGGTTAGTGGTAGAGATACATCATGAGACTCTACTGTGAGACCGGAGGGTCGGGCACCTGCAAGGACTTATACCATTTGCGCTCGCGAAGAGGCATCATCTCCAGATGTAATAACTGGCACTTTTTCTCTTCATAACACCTTTGTTATTGCTTTGATTGATCTGGGGTCTACCCATTCTTATATTTGCATGAGATTGGCATCTAGTTTGAGTATGACTGTTGAGTCTACGGAATTTGTGGTGAAGGTGTCAAACCCGTTAGGTAAACATGTATTAGTTTACAAGGTGCGTTGGAGTTGTCCTTTGGCAATTAGGGGCCATTGTTTTCCGGCAAACCTTATGTTGTTACCGTTTGATGAATTTGATTTGATTCTTAGTATGGATTGGTTGACTACCCATAGTGTTTTAGTGAACTGTGGTAGTAAATTTATTGAATTGAAAAGTGAAAATGGAGATGTTATTCAGGTTGAATCAGGTGGGTTTAGATAATTTACCGGTGACGATCTCTTCCTTGGTGGCTGAGAAATATTTGAGAAAAGGATGCGAGTCCTATCTCGCTTTTGTGCTAAACACTCAAGAGTCTGAAGTAAAGAATGAAACAGTACCGGTGGTATGTAAGTATCCGGATGTATTCCCGGAAGATTTACCCGAATTGCCTCCAGTTAGAGAGATCGAGTTTGGGATTGAGTTAGTTCTGAGAACGGCACCTATTTCGGTTACTCCGTATAGGATGGCACCATTAGAGTTGAAAGAACTGAAGGTTCAGTTGCAAGAGTTGACAGATAAGGGTTTTGCAAGACCGAGCTAGTCACCGTGGGGTGCTTCAGTACTTTTTGTGAAGAAGAAAGATGGGTCGATGAGATTGTGCATAGACTACAGACAGCTTAACAAAGTGACTGTGAAGAATAAGTATCCTTTACCAAGGATAGATAATCTATTTGATCAACTAAAGGGAGCTATGGTGTTCTCCAAGATAGACCTGAGGTCTGGCTATTACCAGTTGAGGGTTAAGGAGCAAGATGTACCAAAAACTGCATTTCGAATGAGGTACGACCATTATGAGTTTCTGATTTAACGAATGCTCCTGTGATTTTTATGGATTTAATGGACCGTGTCTTTCGATCGTATTTGGACAAGTTTGTGGTCATCTTTATTGATGACATATTGATTTATTATCGGGATGAGAGTAAACATGCGGAGCATCTGAGAATTGTCAACATGCAGAGCATCTGAGAATTGTCTTACAGACTTTAAAAGACAAGCAATTGTATGTTAAATTTAGCAAGAGTGAGTTTGGCTCCGAGAGGTCAGATTCCTAAGACACATTGTGTCGGGTGATGGTATTAGAGTTGTTCCAGGAAAGATCTCGGCTATTGTAGAGTAGAAATAGTCGAAAAACGTGTCGAAAGTCAGAAGCTTTTTGGATTTAGCGGGGTACTATAGACGGTTTGTGAAGGGATTCTCCATGATTGCTACCCCGATGACAAAACTGTTGCACAAAGATGTTAAGCTTGAATGGACTAAGAAATGTCAATAGAGTTTTGAGAGATTGAAAACATTGTTGACTGAGGCGCCAGTTTTAGTACAACCCGAGTCGAGGAAAGAGTTTGTGGTCTACAGTGACGCATCATTAATGGTCTCGGTTGTGTGTTGATGCAAGAGGGTAAGGTAGTCGCTTACGCTTCAAGGCAGAGAAAAAACCACACGAGAAGAATTATTCGACTCACGATTTGGAGTTGGCTGCGATTTTTTTCGCAAAAAAGATTTGGTGACATTATTTATATGGTAAAAAGTGCCGAATCTTCACGGATCATAAGAGTTTGAAGTACTTAATGGATCAAAAGGATTTGAATTTACGGCAACGACGGTGGCTCAAATTATTGAAGGACTATAAGCTAGTAATCGATTACCATCCGGGAAAAGCAAATGTGGTTGCAGATGCCTTGAGTAGGAAATCCCTGTATGCTTTCAGAGTTATGAGCACGAGTTTGGCATTTTCTGATGATGGTGCCATGTTGGCCAAATTGAAGGCTAGGCCTCTATTTATTCAACAAATATGTAAGGCTCAAAGGAATGGTAGTGAGATGCAAGCTAAGAGAGCTAAGTGTGGGTCGGGAACTGATTCTAATTTCTAAGTGAGTTTTGGATGGTTGTTTGATGTTTCATGACAGAATTCGTGTACCCAGAGATGATGAGTTGGTTCGAAAAATTTTGCATGAGGCACATAGTGGTTATTTGTCAGTACACCCAGGCAGTACGAAAATGTACAATGATCTGAAGAAATTTTATTGGTGGCTGGGTATGAAAAGAGACATCTCGGAGTTTGTGACAAGATGTCTAATTTGTCAACAAGTGAAAGCTGAACATCCAGTACCTTCGGGATTGTAACACCCCCTAACCCTAAACTGTCGTCGGAACAGGGTTACGAGGCATTACCGGACATATCGAACAACTTACAGATAATTCACAAATAAAATAACATTCATAGTATAATTTAATAATTAAGTCCCAATAATAGACTTTCAAAGCCCAAAACATTTATAAAAGTAGAACGGGACTTGTTCGAATATTCTAGACATTTTTTCTTTTCTTTTTTTTTTAAAAAAATCCTATAAAAATTTCGACAGCATTTCTGCTTATTTTTACCTAAAACCTTATTTTTACCTAAAACCCCCTACAAATTCAAACCAAACCACCAATACCAATATCTCAACCAAAGAATTTACATCTTAATCACAACTAGATCATGCTTAATCCGTTGATTTATTACTTAAATTTTAAAGTATTAACATATAAGGAACTAATTCATATATTTCATTTCATTTCAAAATTTAATACCAAATTTACTAATTTATAGCTTTAAACTTGCTTATCATCTAAAATTTCATAATTATCTAATTACAACAAAATCATTTAACCTATATATATATATATATACATGACTCATGTACAACCACCTAGTACATGCCACTTAAACAAAAAGAAGAAATACATCACCAAAATTTTCTTGTTGGAGTCAGGAACGTTCTGGATGCTGAACCGGATCTGTGACTTTAATGACCTGCGCACGGAAACAACAGTACGTTGAGTATTTCATACTCAGTGGTATTACTATAAACCAAACTATTTAACATTAATAAATTACAAACATCAACCATAAGCTTTATAAATCATTTAAACTAATTATACATAATTATATATCACTTCATAAATCTTAAATTCACATTTCATTTTTCACATACTAATTCAATTTATCATTTAACTCATACATTCTTTCACATATCTTTCAATAGAGCCAAATCAATCAGTCTCATTTTTCAAAGTTCCATTCAATTATTTACCCTATTAAAAAGGCTCAGACTCTGATAGATACGCGGATTCCACCCAAACACACCAGAGTATCCAACCCAAACACACCAGAATAATGAAATCCTCCCAAACACAACAGTATAATATAACCTCCCAAACACACCAGTATATCATATCCTCCCAAACACACCAGTATATCATATCCTCCCAAATACACCAATAAGGCATTAAATGCCTCTTCGGATAAACCGAAGCATATAATAAAGAAATCACCTTCTCGGCCGAGCTACAAATCTCCTCATCACATCACAAATCCAATGGCATGCCATTTGTATCAAATCTAGTCTGACAAATTAATAGGGTATTATTTTACTTTTCCAATTTCGAATTCATTTCCAAAACAATTTCAAATACTTGATCAATTCAAAACATCTATTATATCAATTCACATATAATTCAATATTCACACATATTCTTACTTAATTTCAAATATTATTACTTACCTTGTCTTAATTACTCCATAACATATACTATAAATTCAATATACATTTAATAGATAGTTTGAGTTATAGTAATACAAACCCGAAATACGAGTTTACTCCTCCACGATTTTTTCTTTTCCCTTGGATGTCGATGCCTCGTTTTCCTTGTTAGCTACAAAAATAATAATAACAATTTACATTGTTATTTACAGCATTAATTTAATAATTAATTGAATTTTTATTCAATTCCTACTTTTCCATTTCATTCCACATCCATAATATATAATTCTACTATTTACTTATATATTTTGTCAAGGCTATCTACCTGAGTCATTATCACTAAATTATTTATATCTTGAGTTACAGAAATCCAAATTAAGATCCGTAAATTTTATATGAAACTAGACTCACGTATATTTTTTCCATAAAATTTTTAGAAATTTTTGGTTTAGCCAATAAGTACAGTTTATTCTTTAAAATCACCCCTATTCTGTTGTCTGACAATTCCGGCCACTTTTTGCTAAAATTTAATTCTCTTTTCTTACAGAATTCAAATGATGTTATAGTTTGTTTCTTCTAAAACTATACTCATTGAATCAAACTATATAAATTATGTCCCAAAATTATTTTTTTACAATTTTTAATGATTTTTCCAAATTAGAAAAGGGAGTTTCAAAATCACTCTGAACCAGTCTCACAAAAATCTAAATATCTCAAAATGCAGAATTTCTTTACTTTCTCTGTTTCTTTCATATAAAAATAGACTCAATAAGCTTTAATTTCATATCTCACTCAACTTCTAATTTCATTTATATCATTTTTGGTAATTTTTTCAAAGTTACTCTATTACTGCTGTCCCAAAACTATTTTTTTATAGCTTACTTTACAATTTAATCCTTTTACTAATTCTAATTTAAATTTCATTCAATTTAATCCCTAATTCATCTTTTTCTTCAACATAAACTATACTTGAAAACCTATAAACTCTCAAGATATCAACTTAGTTTCATCAAAATCTTGCTTTAAGGCTTCTAAAACATCAAAATTAAGAGAATAGGACTTGATTGACTTACCAATTAAACTCCAAGCTTTAAAATCCCTATTTCTCCCTTGTCTTTTCTTTTCTTCTTTCCCTTCTTTATTTTCGAATGGTTTCTTTTCTTTTCTTCTTTCCCTTCTTTATTTTCGAATGGTTTTGTTTCTTTGTTTCTTTTCTGTTCTTCTTTTGTTTCTTTTATTTTACTTACTTCACTTTAATTCTTTTATTTAACTAATAATAATAGTAATATATAATATAAAAAAAATCTTTTACTTATTATTTAAGCAATGCTTATTTTTTTATTACAAGTTTACCTATATAATTATTACTATTACACTTGTCTTTAATCTTTACCATACATTTGTCATTTATTTAGTTTACTTAATATAATATCAATTAATATAATTATTTTAAATTAGTTTATTATAATTTATTACTAATATATATTATAATTTAAAATCTAAGTAAAAATCTTAGATTTTTATCTCATATGCCGCCTCAACTTATGCTAAATGGCTTAATTGCCATTTTAGCCCTTTTTACTTTCTTTTAATCTATAATTAGACTTTCACTCTTTATTCAATTTGATCATTTTTCCTAATTACTTTAAATTAAGCTAAATTCACTAAATAAAAATCTAATTAAACACACTATTAGACTCATAATTGCTCCTAATAATTATTACTAACTCGGTTTACTGAGATGGAGGTCCGATAACACACTTTCGGTGCCCACGGATTTTGGGTCGTTACATTTCTCCCCCCTTAATAAATTTCGTCCTCGAAATTTACCTGAGAATAGGTGAGGATACTGTGCTCTCATAGTTTCTTCCAGTTCCCAAGTTGCTTCTTCCACACTATGGCTTCTCCACAGTACTTTTACCAAAGGGACCCGTTTATTTCTTAATTCTTTCACTTCTCGAGCTAGTATTTGAACCGGTTCTTCTTCATATGACAAATCCTGTCTAATCTTAATGTTTTCAGTAGAAATAATATGAGATGGATCCGATCAATACATTCGTAACATGGAAACATGAAAAACATCATGAATTTTCTATAATTCCAGAGGTAAAGCTAGTCGATAGGCAACCGGTCCGATTCTTTCAACTACTTCATACGGCCCAATATAATGAGGACTTAATTTTCCTTTGCGACCAAATCTCAAAATTTTCTTCCAAGGCGATACCTTTAGAAACACTTTATCACCCACAGAATACTCTATATCCCGTCGCTTCAGATCTACATAAGACTTTTGTCTGTCAAAAGCTACTTTCAACCTGTTTCTGATCTTTTTAACTATTTCTTCTATCTCCTGAATTAATTCCGGTCCAATTATCTTTTTCTCATTCAACTCATCCAACATACCTGATCGAGATCTTCGATCAGTATAATGCTTCATATGGAGCCATATGAATACTTTGGATTGGAAACTATTATTATAAACAAATTCAAATAACGGCAAGTATCGTTCCCAACCCGATTCAAAGTCAATAATGCAAGCTCAAGATGTCTTCTAAAATCTGAATTACCCGCTCGATTGTGCCAGCCGGTTTGTGGATGAAATGCAGTACTAAAATTAAGCCGAGTACCCAAAGAATCATGTAACTGCCTCCAAAATCTAGATGTAAATCGTGGATCCCGATCGGAATTATAGACACTGGAATACCATGCAGTCTCACAATTTCTCGGATGTAAACTTCAGCAAGCTTCTGTAGAGACCAATCAGTCCTGACTGCTATAAAATGAGCAGACTTAGTAAGCCGATCAACTATCACCCAAATGGCATTCATTTTGCTCGACGACAGTGGCAATCCCGTAACAAAATCCATAGTAATACTATCCCATTTCCATTCAGGAATACTAATAGGCTGGAGTAACCCTGTCGGTACATGATGTTCTGCCTTTACTCGTTGACAAGCCAAACATTTACTGACATATTCAACTATATCTTTCTTCATCCCTGGCCACTAATAAAGCTCCCGTAAATCATGATACATTTTTGTTCCACCCAAATGCAATGCAAAAGTGCCATCGTGTACTTCTTGAAGAATCATCTTTTTTAATTCAGAAGTAGCTGGAACACAAATCCGATTTTGAAACCTCAAACAATCATGTTCATCAATACTAAAGCTCTCGGTTGTACCATTATAAACCATTTCTCTTTTCTTTAATAATTTTTCATCTTCCATCTGAGCTACTCTAATCTGATCTAACATCATTGGTTTAACCCTTAACTCAGCTAACAAGCTTCCATCTTCACTAATACTGAGCCGAGCGAACATTGCCCGTAATTCAATTACAGCTTTTCTGCTCAGTGCATCAGCTACCACATTTGCTTTTCCTGGATGACAGTCTATAACACAATCATAATCTTTTAAAAGCTCGATCCACCATCTTTGCCTTAAATTCAATTCCTTCTGCGACAAAAGATATTTAAGACTTTTATGATCTGTATAAATGTACCATTTTTCACCATATAAGTAATGTCTCCAGATCTTTAAAGCAAAAATTACTGCAGCTAGCTCCAAGTCATACGTCGGGTAATTACGTTCATGTGACTTCAGCTGTCGAGATGCATAGGCAATGACCTTTCCATCTTGCATACACAACCTAAACCACTTAAAGAAGCATCACTATACACAACAAAATCTTTACCCGACTCTGGCAATGTTAATACAGGTGCCTCTGTCAACATTTGCTTCAATGTCTCGAAACTCTTTTGACACTGATCATCCCAAATAAAAGGAATATTCTTCTGTAGTAGTTTAGTCATTGGTAGTGCTATCTTCGAGAATCCATTTACAAATCTCTTGTAGTACCCAGCTAAACCGAGAAAACTGCGCACTTCCGATACATTCTTTAGCGCCTTCCACTGAACAATTACTTCGATCTTCTTTGGATCAACTCTAATTCCGTTAGCAGATACTACATGTCCTAAAAATACCACTCCTGATAACCAGAATTCACATTTACTCAATTTCCCATATAATTGTTTTTCTCGCAAAATCTATAGAACTATTTGAAGATGCTGATCATGTTCTGCCTCTGTCTTCGAATATACCAATATATCATCAATAAAGACCACCACAAACTGATCTAAGTACGCCGGAAAATGCGATTCATCATATCCATGAAAGCAGTTGGAGCGTTGGTCAATCCAAACGGCATCACCAAAATTTCATAATGGCCATAACGAGTACGGAAGGCAGTCTTAGGCACATCACTTTCCTTCACCTTCAGCTGATAATACCCGAATCTCAAATCAATTTTAGAAAATACTGAAGCTCCCTTAAGCTGATCAAACAAATCATCTATACGAGGCCAAGGATACCGGTTCTTGATCGTCACTTTATTCAACTATTGATAATCAATGTATAATCGCATAGAACCATTTTTCTTTTTAACAAACAATACTGGAGCTCCCCAAGGTTAAATACTCGGTCGGATAAAGCCTCAATCTAATAAATCTTGTAACTGCACTTTCAACTCTTTCAATTCAGTAGGCGACATTCGGTACGGAGGTATAGAAATTGGTGTTATACCTGGATACACCTCAAGCAAATTCAACCTCTCTGTCAGGTGGTAAGCCCGGTAGTTCCTCTGGAAATACATCTGGAAACTCGCATATAGTCCTAATCTGGCTGCACTGACTCCTGACTGAATCGGAATTAATAACATATGCCAAATACGCTAAACAACCCTGCTGTAATAATTTATTAGCCTTCATTGCTGAAATGATACGTGTCAAACCACTGGTACGGATGCCATTCACTTCAATTCTGTCCCTGTTTTCTGTATGAATACTAAACCTCTTTTTATAGCAATCCAAAACTACCCCATGTTCATGTAACCAATCCATACCCAAAATGATATCAAAATCGCCAAAAGGCATGATTAACAAATCCACAGGAAACATTTTATCATGTATTATTAACGGGCACCTCCGGCATACTCTATCTACTAACACTGTTTGTCCCAAAGGACTAGATACCTCTATGAAAACTCTAGATATTTCAGATTCTAACTTCCTCGACTCAACTAATTTTGAATTAATATATGAATATGATGAACCCGGATCAATTAAAGCATAAATAGGCTCAGAATACAATAAAAATATACCTGTCACCACATCGTGAGCATTACCTTCTTCCCGAGTTCTGACTACATAAGCTCTAGCTAGAGCTCTGGCTTCTGACTATTGTGTAACTATATCGCTGCCTCTACCAGCTCCTCCTCTCCTCGAAACAGAACCTCCTCTGGACATTCCTCTACCTCTGACAGTTGATACCGATCTCTGAGATGCTGCAGGTGTGACACTTTCACTTTTTGGACAGTCTCGAATGAAATGATCTGTGGACCCGCATTGAAAACATCGTCGAGCTATCCTCCAACATTCACCTAAATGCTTCTTTCCACAGTACTCACAGTCTGGGATCTCAATGTTCCGTGAAGGCCCTTTTGCACTATCGGTAGATATAGTAGTCTGTTTACCCTGATTTTTGTCACCTCGATCTGATCTGAAACTTGGCCTCTAACCACTTCTTGATTCTCTAGATCTCTTCGGTAATGGATTAGAACTGGTAGTTCCCATACGTTTCCCAGCTAATTTACCCATTTCTGACTTTTTATCCAGACCTAATACTTATTCTATCATTTTCGCTCGCTCAATCAGATCAACAAGTTCAGTAATTCTGAGACTTACCAATTGAATCTTGATTTCATCTCGCAGTCCCTGTAGAAATCCCTCGCAGCTATCAGCTTCTGTTGGAATGAACTCAGCAGCATATCGACTCAATTGAGAAAATTCTCTTTCATAATCCACTACTGATAGATTACCTTGCTTCAACATTAGAAATTCCTGCTTTTTATCTTCAATATATAGCTCTCCAACATACTTCTTCTGAAATTCCTTCTGAAATAATTCCCATGTTACCTGTTCTGCTGGCAAATGTCAGATTACAAATTCCCACCGCAGATAAGCTTCACCCTGAAGTAATAAAACAACACAGATTAAGCATTCCCGGGGGGTACATTTTAATTGCTGCAGAACTCATTTAGTTGATTCCATCCAATTTTTTGTTGTAGATGGATCAACTCCTGTCAGACCCATAAATTCTATAGCACCGTATTTCCTTAACTCTTTTATCGGGGCCTGTCTCTGAGTTGGTACAGGAGTTGTAGCAGGAGCAATCTCTGCCACTCTTTGTAGAGCATCGACAATAATTCTTAATATATCAAAATCATCTCCATCATTTCTTCTTTCTACTCTTGGAGGTTGGTTTCTCATCGGGTTAATACTAGGTATTACCGATTTAGTTTCATTTAACCCCTAAGATTCTTCTTCTCCGGTATGCATTTCTTCATCAGTATCGTTTATTCTTTCATCTGACATCTTTTATCTATAAAACAAAAATAAATAAATAGGTCAGCATCCAAAATTCCTGACTCAATTTCAACTCAAAAGTGGCATGTACTATTAGACTCACTTCCGAGCTCGATTTGGCCCGAGAATCAGCTAAACCTGATAGCTCTGATACCAATAATTGTAACACCCCCTAACCTTAAACCGTCGCCGGAACAGGGTTACGAGGCATTACCGAACATATCAAACAACTTACAAATAATTCACAAATAAAATAACATTCATAGTATAATTTAATAATTAAGTCCCAATAATAGATTTCCAAAGCCCAAAACATTTATTAAAAGTAGAACGAGACTTGTTCGAATATTCTAGACATTTTTTCTTTTCTTTTTTCCCTTCTTTGTTTTCGAATGGTTTTGTTTCTTTTCTGTTCTTCTTTTGTTTCTTTATTTTACTTACTTCACTTTAATTCTTTTATTTTAACTAATAATAATAGTAATATATAATATAAAAAAATCTTTTACTTATTATTTAAGCAATGCTTATTTTTTTATTACAAGTGTACCTATATAATTATTACTATTACACTGTCTTTAATCTTTACCATACATTTGTCATTTATTTAGTTTATTTAATATAATATCAATTAATATAATTATTTTAAATTAGTTTATTATAATTTATTACTAATATATATATTATAATTTAAAATCTAAGTAAAAATCTTAGATTTTTATCTCATATGCCGCCTCAACTTATGCTAAATGGCTTAATTGCCATTTTAGCCCTTTTTACTTTCTTTTAATCTGTAATTAGACTTTCACTCTTTATTCAATTTGATCCTTTTTCCTAATTACTTTAAATTAAGCTAAATTCACTAAATAAAAATCTAATTAAACACACTATTAGACTTATAATTGCTCCTAATAATTATTACTAACTCGGTTTACTGAGACAGAGACTCGATAACAAACTTTCGGTGCCCACGAATTTTGGGTCGTTACAGGGATTGCTTCAGCCAGTCATGGTTCCCGAGTGGAAGTGGGATCGGATCACCATGGATTTTGAGACTGGATTACCCATGACACCGAAAAAGAAAGATGTTGTGTGGGTTGTAATTGATAGATTAACGAAGTCGGCTCACTTTATACCGGTACGTGTTGATTATTCACTGGATAAGTTAGATGAGTTGTATATTGCGGAGGTGGTGAGATTACATGGAGTGTCTGTATCTATTATCTCGAATAGAGATCCGAGATTTACTTCGAGATTTTGGAAGAAGTTGCACGAGGCCTTAGGTACAAGGTTGAATTTTAGTACTGCATCCCATCCGCAAACCGATAGGCAGTCCGAAAGAGTAATTCAAGTTTTGGAGGATATGCTCCAATGCTGTGTGTTAGAATTTGAAGGTAGTTGGGAAAGATACCTACCTTTGGTCGAATTTGCTAACAATAACAGTTATCAGTCGAGTATACGGATGGCACCGTATGAAGCCTTATATGGTCGCAAGTGTCGGACTTCTTTGTATTGGACCGAGCTTAATGAGAAGCAAATTCATGGGGTTGACCTGGTTAAAGAGACCGAGGAAAAAATGAAAGTGATCCGGGATAGTCTGAAAGCTGCTTCAGACCGACAAAAGTCGTATGCGGAATTGAAAAGAAAGGAAATCGAGTTTAAAGTGGGTGATTAAGTATTTCTGAAAGTGTCCCCGTGGAAGAAAATATTGAGATTTGGTCGAAAAGGGAAATTGAGTCCGCGATTCATAGGGTCGTATGAGATTACCGATAGGATTGGGCCAGTAGCATACCGGTTGGCTTTGCTAGTAGAGTTAGAGAAAATACACAATGTGTTTCATGTATCGATGTTAAGGCGTTATCGCTCCGATCCTTCGCATGTGATTCCTCCAACAGAAATTGAGATACGATCGGATATGACATAAGGAGGAGCCGATTAAAATTCTGGGTCAAGAGGTGAAACAGTTGAGGAATAAAGACATAGCCTTAGTAAAAATGTTATGGAAAAAACACGGTGTAGAAGAGGCTAAGTGGGAACCGGAAGAAGCCATGAGAGAGCAATATCCAAACCTCTTTACCAGTAAGATTTTCGAGGGCGAAAATCTCTAAAGGGGGGAGAGTTGTAACAACCCGATTTTGGGGCTAGTCGAAACAATGGTTTCGAGACCACTAAACCGAGGTTAGGGAAAATTATTTTGATGTTATTTTATGTGTTATAGCATTAATATAAAACTATGTGGAAATTTTGATGCTTTAATTTTAGCAATTGTATGTGTAATTGTGAAAAAGGACTAAATCGCATAAAATGCGAAAGTTCTATTTTTCAAGGTAGAGGTGTCAAATAGCTATAGATTACTAAATTGAGGGTCCTCAAAGTGCAATTAGGTCAATTTTATGTGTGTTGGCCAGCCATAGAGGATAGGGGACAAGGGCATTAAATTTTTGGGTGAATTAGGTGAGAAAAGATGAATAAAAAAAATGGTAAAAGCAAAACTATCATCTTTCACTATTCACGCATCTCTTTCCATCGAAAATTGAAGAACAAATAGAGGTCTTTGGGGTTCAAACTTTTAGCCACACAATTCTCATTCAAATCAAGAAGAGTGCGGAGTTAACGTTGACTGAGGAAAAGGCAAGGTTACGGAATAAATCGCAAATTGAAACGTTTTGCACCGAGGTAAGTTTATGTGTAAACAATGCATTTTTATATACACATTGATGTTGCTAACTAATGTATAGCATGATTGAGAACCTGCACGGTTCAAGTGGATTGAATGTAGTAGTTATGTTGTTGAATAATTGACGTATGAATTACGAGATAGATATGTGAATGTGATGATAATACTTGACAGTGGGCTAAGTGTGATACCACATTATTACTAAATTGTGGTGGGCTACGTGCGATACCACCGTAATTATTCTTTCGGTAGGCTATGTGTGATACCACCGTAATTATTCTTTTGGTGGGCTATGTGCAATACCACCCTATTAGAGATTGATGGTGGGCTAAGTGCGAAACTACCGAGTGATTGGTAGTATAAATGATTCATTGAGTAGTTTTGATGTGTTGAATCACGTGACTATGTGGTATTAAGTGCAGGGATGTATGTCAATGAATGTGAGCATTAAGCTCGTAATATGATTGGGATGTGGTAAGGAAGGAAATGAGTAAGCATGACTATGAATGTGGAATATTCTTGTTTAGTATGTAATGCTATTTATTGTTTAGCACATACTATGATGTTAATTGTTTATATGTAAACTTACTAAGCTTAAAGCTTACTCCCCTTTCTTTTCTCTTGTTTTATAGAGCCAAAGAGTCGGGTTGAAATACGCAGATAGTTTAAAAGATCACCCACACTATCAGCTTACTTCGGTATATTTAGACTTAGTGCATTTGTATATGGCATGTATAAAGGCTAGACAAGTTAGTTTATTTTGTTATATTGGCCAAGGGTGTGTTGCCCCTTTTGATAGATAAACTATTTTGTATAATGCCATGGTTGATGGCTCACCTTGTTATATATATGAAAAGATGTAGTATTTCATGAAAGTTTATATTGCTAAATATGAGTTGTTTGGTGATATGTTGAATGGATCCATGTTGAGTGAGCTAGAGGGGAGAAAAGAGCTTGGTAAATAGCCTTGTTCTTGTCCACACGGGTAGGCACACAGGCATGTGTCTAGGCCGTGTGTCCCCTACATGTTGGTGTTGTAAGTCAGTGTTGACCACGGGCTAGCCACACAGGCGTGTGCCTAGGCCATGTGACCCTTATAAGGTCGCTGATGTCACAAACAGAATACCCATGTTTTTACACACGGGCGTGTCTAGGCCGTGTAAAGCACACGGGCGTGTGTCTGGCAGTGTGAAAACCCCTGTAGGTTCGAAATGAAAATAAATCCCACACGGGGTAGGGACATGGGCGTGTGTAACCACACAGGCGTGTCCCATTTCACACGGGCGTGTGGCCCCTGTTTAGGTGAAAAATTTTAAGATCGCAATGGTTTCCGGTAGGGTTCCGAAACCCCTCGTATGTATGTGTGAGGCCTCAAAAGTCCTCAATGAGGTTGTTGTGATGACAATAGAGATATGTCAAGATATTGACTTAAGTTGTGTGGTTAGGGGGATTAAGTTCGGTAATGCCTCGTACCCGGTTCCGGCAAAGAATACGGGTAAGGGGTGTTACACCTTTCCTTTTCAATAATGCTCACATGAGCTGTGAAGTGGGCCTGTTCACACAAGTTGTGGGTCGAAATATTAGCTACACGATGCTGCTCACACAAGCTATGGAGAATTCGCAACAAATACAGGACCTCAACCATCTGTAGGATATTCAAGACCAACACCCGAAACATAAAATCTCTAATGACATGTCATTCGTATCTTACGAATTCTTAAAGCTCAAACGAGATTCGTTATACGCCTATTATTCATACATTGTTAAATATGCAATTTCAAGTCCGTTTATATTGACACAACATAGTAAATAATCAATTAGGCTATCAATAATATGATCATAATTCATATGAGCTTACCTTGATAACTAGGGTCGTAGAAGTAGTGTTGCAAACTAATCTGAATCTTTAGTCTTTCCTCGATTTAAGTCCAATTGTGGTTTATCTTGGTCTAAATAGATAATTTCATTCAATTAAGTATTTCAAGTATTTAATTTAATCCATAATTCATGTTTAAGTAAAATTACAAAATTACCCCTAACAATTTAACTTTTCACAATTTCGTCCTTAAGCTCATAACTTGAATATAACTCATTTTAACCTAAATCAAATTTAACCAATGCTACAAGGGACCTTGAAACAACCTATAATTATCAAAAATCCAAAAGAAATTCATTCAACATGAAAAAAAAGTGTAATGTTTGCAAGCAACATGGTATGCAAAAACTACATGTTTTATTAACAAATGATTGAAGTATGTATACATTTATTTTTAAGTAGATATTTCAAATTTGAATAGTTTAATAGAATTAGATTTTTTTTATGTCTAGGGAGGATATAAATTTGTCATCAACGATAATAGATCCTATGTCATTTACTAAAGGAGATAACATTTTTAAGGTAAATTAATTAAGAAATTATATATTGATTAAATAATATTTTAAATGACTAATTTTTTTATATATTATGTTAGACAAATCACATTAACGAATAAAATAAATTAATTATAAATAAATACATATGAAATAAAATATAAATAAAATGATTTATAAATAATTTATCAAATACGAAAATCAAATAAGACCATAATAGACAGTGGAAATAAAGGAGAATTAAGATTTTACGAAACGTTGAGGCCTATGAAACACAGTTTTCTTAAGATAGATTTAGTTGCTCCTACGGTTCTTGGAGTAACGTTGGTCGAATGTCTCCTTGGATACAACAACAACAGTGATCAAAGTAGTAGCACCTCTACAACAATTGAACAATGTCTTTTTCTATCACCGGAATGTTTGAAAATACGAAGGAGGGAAAAAGAAGAGTTTTGAGAACAACAAAGTTTCAGCAAGAGAAATTATCAGAGAGTATGAGTTTATAAAACCCTTCAGAAATCATGACCTTTTATAGGCATGGAGAGTTGGAATTTTGGAAAAAAAATATACACAAAATTTTCAATTAAAATCTATTTGATTTAAAAATTTTATATAAGCAGATTTTGTTTGCTGAGGAAAATAAATTTGAGTTGAGCTAAAATATTTGTAGGCCCAACCAGTTTGTTTATTTCGCGTCGCCAATGCCATGCGAGTGCACCTCAACCCCGTCAAGTTTGGACTTGCATTCCCTCCTTGTGCACGAGACAAGGTTACAAACTTAATCATCCAATCACTTTTCAAGAGAGTTCACATATATAAACACATTTCACACTTGGTATTTAACTAATGTGGGATCTAAGCCTTTACTTTTCCTCAACAATATTTCTAAGTAGCTTACTTTGAGTATCAATTTCTCATTCATCACTCAATCATTTTGAGCATATGATATACCGTTATAAAGGTCTCGTAGAGTAGAATATAATTCAACTCTCTACCTTTACATATTAAGAATATGCTTCAAAATTCCCATAAAAACAATTTTTCCAACATATTATATATATATGAATATTACACGAATCTCATCTCGAAAATTTTTCCAAATATTACTGAAAAACTCAAATTTACCTTAAAAAAATTTAAATTGGTAATACACTATTTTTCTCTTTTTTCTCGTATTATTACGAGGGAATAACATTAAATTTATAGTTGTTAACCTTTTAGCAAGACATTTTTTTACCTCATGTTTTTTTTAATCAAAATGACTTTCATTTGAGATTTGTAACTTCAGCTGACATTTTTTTTTAATCAAATAGACCTTCACTTGAGATTTGTGTCTTCAACACTAAATCTGTTGCTTAAATGTAGAGAAGCCACCCTTCAGCTGATGACCTGACTCCCTTGGGGGAAGCCCCAGATTCAAAACAGTCGAGGAAGATGAACCGTGGTCACCATTAACCAAATGAATGTAGCCCAATGCAAAAGCACAATTCCACTATCTTCAAAATTACATGTAGACACGTGCCTGTGAACATCGGTAACCCTACAACTAGAACATCCAATGTTTGAACAAACAAGCTCCCTAAGATTAAACAATTGCAGTCAAAATCCTAGCACTTGTGATGCAACCACCCTTACCTTAGACACAGGTCATTGTATGTTTCTCACAACCATGTCAGCCTTATCTTGCCCACCTTCTAAAGAGATAAAGGTTTTCCTTAGGGTGGGGTCTTCGAAGAGATTCAAAATAGAGCCGCTCTTCAATGTCTTGTATCTTAGACAATGCTTTAATGCAATTAGTTATGCTAAATTTCTCATCACTTGGTTTTCTGGTGACCTCATAACCCATCTAAATCAGAAGAAAAAGCACAAAGCAAGTAAATAGGCATAACTGGTAAAAGCCAGTCATATGTAACAGAAGCCACAACCCTGCAAAATGAAAGTACACTTCCAAATGCATATGAACTTTAAAGTCACCAATGGATCTTCTAATCCGCCGCTTTTTGGTTTTCTTCTCGCTAACCATTGTGAATCACAATCAGATAATACTAAACCCAACTCTTCTACTATTAATGAGGTAATGGCCGGAACATGGAATCATCCACAAGCCTGGCACACAAAGATGTTAAATATTTTCTTTGTTTGACAATTCAACACTTGGAAGAACAATTTATATGACAGATTGTGTGTAGTACGATGTTAAACCACCATCAATATCAACAAAAATGTTAATGCATAAATAACGGCTTACTTCGTTCCAAGCCAAGGTGAGGGTGACATGTTCTCTTATGGATAACCGAGATCAAGAGTGAAAACTGTTAATATTTGAAGGCTGCAAAGATTATAGCATCAGCCCTGCGGCCACTGTTCCCATGGCAGTATATCACACAGGGTATAGGTTTTCCTTCAAGACTAACCAGGGGTATGTAGTGACTACATGGTAGAACATCGTCCCTATTGTTTTTAACCTCTCCGCTAACATTTTCCTTCCAACAAGGAGAACCTATCGCCCTGCCTGTGCTGATTCATAGAATTCGGAAAAGTTTTCATGCTGCTGAGTTGAAATGATTAAGGAGATGATGAAAAATCAATATGTCATGAGATTAATGAACTAAAATAGTCATTTTAATCCTATGAGAAGTTAAGAGTTTCTAGAAGAAACCAAGCTGTGAAAGCCTTCTAAGTATGAGAATTAAGCTGGTGATAATGATTGCAGAAGGGAATTATTTTTTAAATAATTAAAATTGAGTAAAAAAAAAAGTGGGTGTATATTAATATTTTTATATATTTAAAAAATTGATTGTAGTGTCATCTTTAATTTAATACACATTTTAATACTTAATTAATTAATTTCACAATCAATCTTTATCTTGCCGTAGTTTCCAATCACGCTGTCGATCCAAGTGGATAAGAAGTGAATTGAAGCTGTCATCGTCGAGTTGACTCGTCATAGCCGAGTCAAGTGAATCGGTTGAATATTCCTTTCTGGCTCGCTACCAACACTATTAAGTACTTCTTACCGCCACGTGTCCTTATTTTTAATTACTACGGATTTTCAAATGTATAAAATTGGAAAATAAAACGGAAAGGAAAGATAATGCTATCGTCCCAAAAAGCGAAGGTTTTTTTTTCCGCTTTAGTTGTTTATGACTTAGGGGTGTTCATTCGGTTAACCGACCCGAAATGTTATTAACCGAATTAACCGACCTTTCAAAATTTTTAACCGTTAACCGAACCGAAATTTTTTCAAAAAAATTAACCGAACCGAATTTATTTCGGTTAATTCGGTCGGTTAACCGAATTAACCGAAAATTATTTTTTTAAATTTTTTGGTTAAAAATTAACCGAATTTAACCGAATTAACTGAAATTAACCGATTTAACCGTTTTAACCGTTTTAACCGTTTTAACCGAATTAACCGAATTAACCGAATATAATTTGTTTAAAAACATTACATAAATCTTTAAATTAATACATAATTGAAATGTAAGTATTTAATATTGTTCATTTGTATCTATTTCTTCTCTCCAAAAAATCTCCATTTGCATTAAACCTACAAAAAAAGAAAAAACAAGTGCAAAAGTTTAGCATATAATAAAAATATACGCATTTAAAAAAATCAAATAATATAAACAAACGAATAGATTATAAGTTAATAAGAATAAGATAGTAAGTATACACTTCAACTCACGAAAGCTCATGAATTAAGGGTAGGCTCTGATGCATTCCAAGAAAAATCTAAACATTGAATCCATTAAATAAGTAGGAGTGATATGGTAAAAAAATTTAAAACTATTAAAATAAGACAATAAATATACCATTTTCAATCTTGTCAAGCTCTTGGATTTGTTCTTCAATCTTTTTGATGTCTTCTTGTGATGATGATTTTCGAATCCAATCTTGAGTACACACAAGAGCTTGTACAATTTTAGGAGTTAAAGAACTCCTATATTGATCAAGGACACGTCCCCGGTGCTAAATGCGGACTCTGAAAAACCGTAGAAACCAAAGATAGCTAACACATCTCTGGCCATTTTTGAAAGAGTGGGAAATCTAGAAATCGTTTCACTTTCCACCACAATAAAATATCAAAATCTTCAACAAATTCCTCATTAGCCTCAACTAGATATTTATCCAACTCGGATGTTTTATCCTCACCACAAATTTCCAACTCACGCTTTTTATACAAAGCTTGCATTCGCTTTTTAATTTTTGTTGTGGTTCACTAAGAGAAGCATGTGTTGGCACACTCGATTGGCTACAAGTACTATGAAGTGGAGGCTTATACTCATCAAACATTTCATACAAAGATTCCTTCAATTTTTGCATCATTTCACAAGCTTTTTCGTACTAGACATTTCACTAAGTGCAAATTCAAGATACTTTAGTTTTTGTCTAGGATCTAAAACACAAGCAACAAACATAAGCATATTCATCTTATCAATATCACCCCAATACTTATCATACTTCTCTTTCATCTTGATGGCCATAACATTGAAATCAACATTACTATTTAACCGAGCATCTCGTAAAGAATATCAATTTCAGAAAGCTCATCAAAAAAATTATTGGACGTGACATATGAAGTGCCAGATATACGCAAAGTGACTTCATAAAAATGTTCCAAGAAATCCCTCAAGTTTCTAACATTATCCCAATCATCCACACTAGGCCAACCATCACCCCTTTCAAGTTCAAATTTCTAAAATTTGTATCTTGCTCCTCAAATCTCTCAAAAGCTCTCTCAAAATTCTGAGCAGTATCTAACATTAAGTAGGTTGAGTTCCACCTAGTACAAACATCAAGACACAACATCTTCTTGCACTCTATCTTTTCCACCACAACACACTCCTTAAACTTTTGTAATCTAGATGGAGATTGTCTCACATATCTAACAGCCCCCCTAACACGTTCAACAGATTTATTCATTTCCTTTAAGCCTTCAACAACAATCAAATTCACAATGTGTGCCATGCATCTCATATGAAGATATTTGCCATTTTGAACTAAACCCCCTCGAGGGTTAAATTTCTTTCTCAAATAACCAATAGCAACATCATTTGAACTTGCATTATCAACAGTAACAGTAAACAACTTATCAATCCCCCAATTCAACAAGCATTTCTCAATCACCATCCCAATGGACTCACACTTATGACTAGAAATTGGACAAAAGTTTAAAATCTTTTTATTCAATTTCCAATCATTATCAATAAAGTGAGCAGTGATACACAAATAATTAACTCTTTGCAAAGAAGTCCATGTATCGGTAGTTAAACAAACTCTAGAGCAAGAACTTCTCAAAAGTTGTTTTATCTTGGCCCTTTCATCTAAATACAATTGATAAACATCCCTAGTCATAGTAGTTCGTGAAGGAATATGAAACCTAGGACATGCCATAAACATAAATTTCTTAAAACCTTCACTTTCAACAAACTTGAAAGGTAATTCATCAATCACAATCATTTGTGCTAATCCTTTCCTACATGCTTGTTGATCAAATCTCCAAGTTGAAAGATTCCCTTCCCCCCCCCCTTCAACTCCCTTTCTAGGTAAAACTAGTTGTCCTTGACTATTTTCAACAACATTACTAGGATTTTTCTTACATGAACCAATGTGATATTTTAATGACCCCGTACCATTTTTTTTCACATCACAACAAAATTCCTTTTGACAATAATTACATTTAGCTTTACTTGCACCCTCACTATTAATAATTTTAGTGAAGTGAGACCAAACTTCTGACCTTGAAAGAGTGGCTTTTCTTTTCCCGGTAATCCCTTTGCTTGGCTTGAAGCTCCAACTCCGAATTTTCGAATCTATCAAGTAGGAGGTGTAACACTAGCCTCAATAGATGTTGGTTCAGTTGACATTCTGTAAGAAAAACATATATAATAAATTAAAATACATTTATGATATTAAACATATTTTGATGTTGAGTTTTAGAAAAAAACATAGTTTAGATATTTAACAAACGTAACATCCATTGCAAAACGCAATTTAAACTTTGACTATCCTATTTAAAGTAGTAATTTATGATATCCGTACCCGTTAAAATTACATTGTATTTAAACTTTGACTATCCTACTTAAAATTACATAGTTTAGATATTTAACAAAGGTAACATCCATTGCAAAACGCAATTTAAACTTTGACTATCCTATTTAAAGTAGTAATTTATGATATTAAACATATCCGTACCCGTTAAAATTACATTGTATTTAAACTTTGACTATCCTACTTAAAATTACATAGTTTAGATATTTAACAAAGGTAACATCCATTGCAAAACGCAAATTTAAACTTTGACTATCCTATTTAAAGTAGTAATTTATGATATTAATGAAGATTCGAAATGAATCTGAAGATGTTTTCTTTGAAAACTAGGAAATTAGGAAGGATGTTGTTTTATTATTCAGAGTTTTTGAATATTCGAATTGCAAAAATTAAACTTATTATCTTTGTTGAAATAAGAACAAATAAAAATCAAAATTGTGGGCTTTGGGAGGTAAGACAAAATAAAATCCAAGGCCGGACCTGGATCTTAAATTAGGCCTACATCATTAACTTAATGATATTTTTCTTTTTATTTCTTGTGTGATCCCCAATTCGAGAAACAATAACCTAAATCCAAAATCTCCTAATTTGAATATTTGACAAATTCCAAAGCAAAAAAAGAGAAACAGAATGGAGCAACACGAAGAGCAAGAGCACGAAGTGTACAGAGGAGATCCCGGACTAGGAAGGAGAAATGGGCGACACATCGACATTTCGGTGCTTCTTGAGGATTACGAAGGCAATGACCAAGAACTTCTGAACTTGAACACGATCCCGATTCCAATTCCAAGGTCTCCCTCTTTCTTTTCCTTTACTTTTCCTTAACTTTACCTTAGCTTTTCGCTAATTCAAATCAACCTCTTCTTTTTTTTTCCCTTATAATTCTTGTAATATTATAAAAAAAAATCTAAACTTCAATCTAAGACCATAAAAAATGGTCCCTGTATTCTGTTTTCCTTTACCCATTTCGTATAATTTATCTCTATCTTTATTTCAATTTAATTAATTTTGTTGTATCTCTCTCAAGTCTCACCTGTACAAAACTAGTGTTTCTTGGAAGTCTAACTGTGGCTTTGTCTTCCAAAGTAACAATCTAATTCATTTTAGGACTTGGAAGATATGAAAAAAAGACTTAAGGAGATCGAGGAAGAAGCAGGGGCTTTACGTGAAATGCAGGCCAAAGTCGAGAAGGAGATGAGCGCTGTCCAAGGTTTTTCTCCTCTCTTTTTTAACTCTTTTTTTTTTGGAGGTATTTGATCTGAGTTTTTAGGTATATTTTTGAACAATTTCTAGATTCATTTCCGTCTTAAATTGAGAAAGAAAATATCTTCATTAATTTTGAAACAATCAAAGACAATATCAATGAAACTGTTAGTAACAATAATTTATTATACCCAATCTATCCATGAAACTTTGTAATTTTTTTCCAAAACTTATTATATTCAAAAATAAATTAAAAACAAAAGTAACAAAGCAGATTTCTAAGTGAGTAATTATTTCTTAAAATAATATCTATTTGTTCTTCAAACTCCAAGTTTCTCAGCCTAGAACCCATTTTTGTACAACGAATGTCTTTGTCGGTGTATTTTCTTCACCGAACAAAAATAGAAGTTTTAAAACAGAAGTTGCAGATGGTGAAAGTACCTCAATGACTGGTCAGGTGGTAGACACGCGTGTCTTGACTTGAAGGTGGTGGTGGCTTTGGGGTGGTGAACTGGTATGGTGATTGAGAAATTAGGGATTTGAAGTTGAGGAAGGAGAAGATATCAGATAATTAGGTTTCTGTCGTGTGTCTGTCTAGCCTTTTAGGGGTGATTTTATTTTTTGTTTTAGTATTACTTTGAGTTGGGTTTAATTTTTATTATTGGGTTTGGGTTGTATTGGGTTTGGGTTGGTGAATAGAGAATAGTGGGCTTATTATTTATAGGCTATTTATATATTATAAATTTATTTATTATTTTTTCCGGTTAACCGAAAAAATTTGGTTAACCGACCTGTTTCGAACCGAATTAACCGTTAACCAAAAATTAACAAAATAATTAACCGACCCCCGACCGAAAAAATTCGATTAACCGACCGATTAACCGAATTCGGTCGGTTAACCGAATTTTTTCGGTTTTACCCGAATTTTGCACACCCCTAGTTTATGCCATTGTTTTTTCCTCTATTTTCAGTCTCCAGTCAGACTCAGCTGAGGGCGATCGTAAGTAACTCACCAGTATTTCTTTAGAAGATTAATAAAGAGAGTGATAATGAGGAACTAGAATTTCTAAAAAGGGAGAAACATCTTGTTTTTGCGCCTCAGATTGATACATTAGTTTCTTCATACCTTCTATTATTATATCAATTATTTGAACTTTAGAAAAGGTAATATGAAAAGAAAATTATATATGCATTTTCAAAAAACAATAAATTCGTTATTGTTACTTTCCTTTTGGTAGCTTGTTTTCTGGGGAAAGTGAAGGAAAACGACTACGTTTTCTTTATATATACAGTTTTCCTTTTTGTTTTTCACTTTATATTTCTGGCTGAAATTTATTTACTATAAAATGAATAAAGATGTGATGGGTGATAGCTGGTAAGGGAGCAGATACTTTCTAAAATTATTTTCTGTCATGATTTCTGTAAAAGAAATTAGTTTACTTATTTCTGTTTCTGTTTCAGTGCGGAACTAATAACTTATGTATGTAAAATAAATTTACGACTTATGAGTATAATTTCATTTCTTGAAATGATTCTCTTTTGATGCATATCTTGTATTTGACTTTTTTGTTGATTGCTTCTTATATTTTCTGTAGGGGTAAGAACTAAGAAGAGGTTGCTGGGTAGCTTTATTTTTCCCTTCTTAAGGCTATAACTTTTGATTTATGGTAGATTAGGGTTTAATTCAATATTTCTTCTTTCAAGTATTCATCGGTCTCTTGTGGGTCTCAGTCAGGGACCTACTTTGTGGGATTGCCCGGATAAATGAATTATTGAAATGAATTATTGAAGATGTGAAATTTTTTTGAGTACGGTAACATCAGCGAAGTTTAATCGTCAGATTCTTTTTTTTTTTTTTTTACCCCTTGAAAACTGTTACTGCTTCCTATAATAATTGGTGAGAGAGAGCCGATTGTTAATGGTGCAAAAACCTGGTAGTTAGTTTCCGATGGGTTAATAGATAAGGGTAAACTCCTCTAGGATTTTGGTCCAAGTGTTGCAAGTTCAGGGAGCGCTTTGATACACACACTTATTTACTTGGGACTGAAGTGAAACTTTTTATCCGGATGGTGTAGACTTACTTATCACAAGAGTGAACAGTGAGATCCTTTGGAATTATGCTATTAACATGTCATTGTCTGCAGAATGAAAGGAGGAGAAAAGCTGTACTACTTTTCTTGCTCCGAATTTTTAGACCTAATCTATGATTTTTTTGCATCCTTGCTTAAGTTATCTGTTTTAGAAAGATTGAAATTGATATCTGCGTAAAAACTTGCTTGGCTTGAAAATTGGTTGCTAGTTTAGTTCAACCTCTCTGATATTTGTTGCGTTTTTCAGTGAAGCATATTTGAAGTGTCATCAGCAAATGCTTTTAGCGAAAAAATTGGGAAAGGGGTGAACGAACTATTGTTATGTTAAAGTGGATTGACATTTTTCTAAGTTGCACTCCTCTAGATCTGAAAAACATAGATGATTGGACTCTGATGCTGTTGGATGTATAGGTAAAATTTGTTCTTTACATAACAGAATGATTTCGCATATTTTTGGTTTTGCATGCTCTGTATCCATATGGAGTCCACGAATGGTTTCCTTCATGTATAGTTGAATTTAGCATATTTGAATATTCTTTACCCGGTTTATTTCCTTTTATGAATTGAACAAGCGTCAAAGGTTATACTTTCAGGATCTGGTGACAGGCTGCTTCTGTTTTATATGAAGACTGTGCTTAGTGTTCTATGAGTTCTATCTCTCCGATGGATTGGAATGCCAAAACGCCTTTGCAATGGGACTGGGAAAACTTGATGATGTTAAATGCAACACCAACTGAAATTCCAAGGAAGCTCAGACCTGAAGAGTGGGATATTGATGGAGAGGGAGGAATGAACTCAGGGTCTTTCTATTCTTCTGGTGCTGCTGGAGGTAGTGGTGGTTCTGGCTCAGATTTGGGCCTTGCTTCTTTGTCTAAAAGTTCAAAATCGGCATCTATTAATTCTTCTTCTATGGGGGAGGTAAAAATGACCAAATTTACTTCGGAAGCCTTTGAAGCTATCCCAGATGATATTAGCAACCAGAACGAAGCTTTCAGGGCTGAGCTGGCTGGTACTTCCCCAACACTTGAGGCTTCAGTTGGCTCTGGTGAGCCATTGCTCAGTTTAAAGCTTGGTAAACGGACATACTTTGAAGATGTTTCTGGAGGAAGCAATACTAAGAATTTGTCTTTTTCTTCCACTTCTGGACAATCTCCTGCCCAAGCAAAGAGATCTAAACCCAATTGTCAGGGCATACATGTTCTGCGTTGCCAAGTTGAAGACTGTAACTTTGACCTCTCCTCAGCAAAGGATTACCATCGGAAACACAGAATTTGTGAAAGTCATTCAAAGAGTCCAAAGGTCATTGTACGTGGTCAGGAACGCCGGTTCTGCCAACAGTGTAGCAAGTAAACTTTTTTCTTTATTCTGATGATTTTTACATTGGAAGTTGATTGTATCCAAGAATATTTTCTTTGTTGATTGTGTATTTGCATGGTGATGTTTTACTTCTCTTAGTAGCAAACAGTAGTAGGTATTTGATTCCTTATTGTTGGGCTTGTGAACTCTTGATGAATGTTAAAATCATAATTATTTTAATGCTGTCAAAGGTTCCATGGCCTGTCGGAGTTTGATGAAAAGAAGAGAAGTTGTCGCCGGCGCCTTTCTGACCACAATGCAAGACGCCGCAAACCACAGACAGAAGCATTCCACTTCAGTGGTACAAGATTTTCATCTTCACCAAATGGTATCAGTTTCAGACTTAGATTTGATGTTTTTTATGCATATAATTTTGTTGTATGTTACTTGTCCATCAAGATATTATGCGAGTGACTTAATTCATGCTTATTGAGTAGTAGCTTGATTTTATTCTATAACATCTTATACTCAAATAGTTTGGGTCACCTTACTTTATTGGATGCTATGTTTCTATTATAATTGCTGTCCCAGCTTTCAAGTATATGTGTTAAGGCTTTATAAGTTGTGCCTCTACTTGTTGCAGATGGGAAGCAACAGATTAGTTTCATCTGGAATAAAGTGCCATTTCTTCATAATGCTAGACCCAATGAAATTTTTACATGGGAAGGCACATTTGATTCCAAGTCCTCTCAAATGAAAGGTTATACACCTACAAAAGTTGGAAATGTTAATGGACAGCCAAACCTCCCTGGCAATCAGCTTTTGAATTCCATCACAATGCGATGTCATGATTCCAATGGATTCCTGCCCACCAAGGGCAAGCAAAGTACAGATGACATTCTCAACCAAGGTTTGGTTTGTTTATCTTACTAAGAAACAAGATTTATGATATGCATTTTGATTTTGATTAATGACAAATGTTATCTTCTAGTGCTAGTTTAACACAAATTGTTTTTAAATGAACTTATATATGGAGTAAAATAAATGCCATAAAGATAAAAACATGATCACAATCATGAGAGGATGAGCGTGAGACCAAAGCGGTGAGAATCTTGATGTGCCACTAATTTTGCTAGGTCTCTACCTTTGAAAGTTGTTTTCTCCCAAGTTAGGATAATAAATATTCAATTCTTCATCAAAAGGTAAAGAAATAACGTGCCTACTTATTTCATAAAGCTTTTGCTGTGTCATGTGGAAGTGAAGGTTCTTTCTGTTTGGATAAACAGATTTAGGACAATGATTTTTCGACTTTTAGATCCTTACGCTACAAGTCCTTTCCTGAACACTTTTGGATAGCGTCTAGGTAGTTAGCAATAGATGTTTGATGATGAAACGATTTCCTATGGAATGATCAATGTACATTAAGTGACTGCTGCCCTCAATGGGACATGGAGTAATGCTACTTGAGGGATTGGAGTTTTTGGCCGAAATATGATGTACATATGTGACAGAATGTTGAATAATTAACTTTCAGCAGAGGTACATGTTGGTTATCCTGATGGGAGATGAGTGATGGTTCTGAAGGCCTTTAATGGTTATTAAAATGATGCTCTCCTTATGGAACTGATATACAAGCTTAACAAATTTGGTCAGATTTTGTAGGTGTAGAAGAATCCAGAGTTGATTCAAACATGGCTACGACGCAAGATCTTCATCGTGCTCTCTCTCTTCTGTCAAACGAATCCTGGGTTTCTTGTGAGCCAAAACACGGTTCAATTGCATACCCCATGCATGTTAACCCTAGTACCAGTATGTCTCAGCCAGCAATGAGTGCAATTTCACGAGGATTTCCAAGTGCCTTATCTGAAAACTGGCAGATGGAACAGCAGACAACTGAATCTCAAGTGCATAATAGTGATTGTGACAACCATTTCCAAGAGTTCCAGCTGCTCAAGGCTCCCTATTATAGTGGCTTTTATTCCAATCAATAAGCTGAATGAGTGCGCTCAATTCAGCCAATTTGAAATTTGTGATCCCACATTTAAAGCTTAAACAATGTTTTGTTTTGGGAGGAACTCTCGGATATTCCAGATTGCTGTTTTTCTTTTTCTAGAAAAGAAAATATCATTTGCTTTTACAACTTTGTTTCTCCACTAACTTTATTTTATTTTTATTTTTTTTTTGGTATAAATGGTGAATTTTTCAAGTGTCCATCAGGCGTATATGTGTCTGAGCTTAGGTAGTTTTGGTTTTGAAAAAGAAAATTTTATTATATTTTACAATAATCGAGCTTTTAAACTTCATTGAAATTGATTCTTCAAAATAAAAAAATATATTCCGAATTGTATGGAGAAATGAACGTAGTCAAAATCCCTTTGGAGAGAACTGCATTTCATCCTTGTCCTTAAAGACAATTTTGATCTACATTACATCCACTCTTTCAATGATAGTGAAAAAATTTCGTGTTGATAATTCTTATTTTATCCTCGATTTAAAATTTTTTCGAATCAAGTAGAGTAAAATAAAATTCGAGTTGAATAGAATGAAATTGTTCGAGTTAAATTAAACATGTTAAATTAAAATTTTGTTATAATATAATTAATTTCATACTAAAGCACATAAATTTGAAACATTTTAAAACTTTTTCAAAGAAAAATAATAAAAAGGATATTTTAGTATGATAAACATGAACCATTATTTAGGTCCCGAAATTATTATCCTACAAAATTTTTAATTTTTAACTTTCTTTAGATATGTTTTAGAATTTTTTTTGAATTTTTATAAATTTTTTTAAAAATATAAATTTTGAAATTTTAAAAATTATTTTGAATTATTTTGTAATTTTTGTTAAGAGAGACCAATTGACTCATTTTCAAACTTGATAGGGACTAAAAGGGTATATACACTTATATATTATTCAAGTTATTTGAATTATAAAATTCAACTCAATTCGAACTCGAAACTCAAATTACTTATTCGAGTTGACTCGAATAATTTGAATAACTCGATTCGGTTAATTCAAAATTTAAATTTTCTTTTAATTTTTTCAAATCAAATCGAATTTTACTCACCGTTAAATAATGCTTGTAACCGTCATCTTTTTCGTTTCAATTTTTTGGAATTATGTAAAATCTATTCATATAAAGGGTAACATGAATATTTTAGGAAACTTGTTTCAGGCTTTCAAAATATTTTCTATTTTAGTTATATTTAAAAGGTTAAATTACACAAGTATAAAAAAATTCTCACGCATTTAAAATAAAAAATTAATTTTAGGATTTACGTTACATAGTTTATTCATTTTTGTCATTTTTATTAAAAATGGTTAGTCTTTTTAAAAATTCAAATATAAAAAATCTGATATGACATTTTTTTAAAACATAAATCAATTATTGGATACCACATAGCATAATTTACCATGTCCTAGGTGATGCATACTAATTAAAGGACTAAAATATAATTTGCCCCAATATTAATAATTAATCAAATTAAAAGAAAAAACAATAATTAAAAAGTTGAAAAAACCTTCTTCCTCACCTTGCAAACGACATACAATTAGAAAAAAGAGAACGTATAGGCTTCCTAACAACAACATGCAGCTTTCTATCAGCTTCGTTTCTAGTTGAGTAAGGTCCAAAAACCAGCTGCCTCGGCCTCCACCGCATAGCAGAGCCTTCATCGGAGCCCGATTCTAAGGTCCTCGAAGGCTCCCCTTGATTACTAGGACCAACTTCATCCATAACTATCCCCCGCAAAGAATCAACGTTTTCTAACCCCAAAATTTATTATTATCCTCAATAACCCCAAAATTTATTATTATCCTCGATAACTCCATTAAAGAAGAAACAACTCAAACACCATCAATCGGATTGTAGTTTCCAAGTCAAGATTGAAACTTTGGTTACTTTTCAAAGAACCATTCAGCTAACTCAAATCCCATTCTTTTTTTTATACTGATTCTAAGAAGAATCAGAAATAAAATGTTTTGGTAATTTATAACAATTTTTTTATAAAAACAAAAAAACCCCAAATAAAATGTATATATTATTCAAGTCAAAGATTGAAACTTTAGGTATTTTATAATAAAATGTTTATTTTTTTCAAATTTGAGAAGGAAGATGAGGTTTGGATTTTATCACTTTTTTTTGAATTATTTAATTATTGTTTTCTTTTATTTTGCTTAATAATTAGTATCAATACTTTTGACGTGGTAAGTACGCATGTTAAAAAATTTGTCATCTAGATTTTTGTTAGCGTGTGTAGTGTAATGGGAATAACTAAAATGAATAAACTATATAACGTAAGTGTCTAAATTATAAATTTTTTTTATTTTAGATATCTAAAATAAGAATTTTTTATAATTACATGACCATCTACATAGTTCACCAAATTTAAAATTGGTCTGTTTTTAAATATAATTTCTTCAATAGTAAAATTAAATTTTAAACAATAAACATATTTAAACATTATACATATGTGTATTAAATAAATAAATTACATTTAAGTAATAAAATAATAGATAAACAATGAGGATACATGTTTTGATGCATTGTGTGCATAAATGTAGCCTTCGTACAAATCTTTATGCATGGGTTAATTTATAATATTACATCTTCTTAAATTTAAACATTGTATGTATATTTATATAATCATTTTATAATATCATACTTATAAATATTTATATCAATTACTTTTATACATAATTTATTTAATATCAATAGAAGTGTGTATAAATTAAATATTTGAATAATCACCCTAAATATAATATCATAAATTAAATGTTAAATTGCATAATTTGAATACAATTACATATCATATATATATACACACAAAACTTAAACCTAATTACAAAAAAGATAATCATTATTTGAATTATTTTAATATTGTAGTGTCTAAATTTTATATTTTATATAATGTTTTAATTTATTTAAGCATTATTTGGTTGACATTAAATAATTTTTTAATATAAAACTTACTATTATTTTTTAACTTAAATTTTATATAAATTTATTTATTTTGTAATTTATACATGTTACTAGTACAAACAAACATTTAATACTATTTGAATCTTAGTGTTTTTTTGAAAATTTTCAGAATAATATGTTTTTTTTACGATACATTCCTAACTTTTATTGTAAATAAAACTAAAATTATAGTTTGTCTCACATTAAATCATTTTGTTTAATATATGTTTATATTTTTATTAATGAAATATATTTTAATTAACACACATGTTTATTCTGTGTAAAATAATTTTTAATACTATTTAAATTTCAATATTTTTTCCTCAAAATTTATACATATATATTCAAAATATTACAAACATTATATTCCAAATAATATATATAGTAAATATATGCTTCGCACGATAAAGAAAACTAATATAATATAAAAGAAGGTATGGAAGCACGTATGGAAACATTGAGTCATTGGAGTTCCAAAATATTTTCTTTTTTAGTTATATTTAAAGTGATCCCCTTTTTATATTTAAATTTTAAATATGATTTTCTTTCCACATTTAATTAGAATTTATTTAAGATTTTTAATGATGGTGTATAATTACATTAATGAGAGATTTAAATATATCAACTTTAAACTCATAATTATATTTGTTTTATTGATGATATATTAACACAAAAATGACATGTCAATCCATAATGATAATTACATTTGCTTTATTGATAATTTGTGAAATTATTTATTAACATTATAATTACTTTTTAAAAAAGGGATAAATCTCAAAACTATATATGAACTATGGTTCAATGTGCAGATTGTATATATGAATTTTGATTTTGTGCATTTTATACATGAAATTTTGGTTTGATCTAATTCTTATAAATTATTAACACAATTATTGATATAACATCATTTTATGTTTATATACTGCATACACAAATAATTATATTTATCCAGTATAAAAATAAGTTGATGTATTTATTTTTTTAAATGTGTATGATTAAATTAAAATTAAAGTTTCAACTATACATTTGAACCACAATTAGAGTTTCACGTGTATAATTGCACCAAATTAAAGTTTATGTATACAATTGCACATTAAATCAAAGTTCATGTATAATTTTGAGATTTATCCCTTTAAAAAATGTTCCCATTAATCAACATGAGTATTAAACATCATATGATAATCACAACATATAAAAGACTTAAAACTACAACTAATGATATAGAACAAACTGTATAAAAAAACAGAAAAAGCACTTAAGTTTACATTGGTGTAAGTTAAGAGTGCTCTCTCGTAGTCTCCCAAAGAAACAGGTCTGCTGTGGTTGGGTTCTAAATAAGGCGGTGATGAAGATAGTTATGGAGAGGGACGACATCCCTCTCCTAGAAGAAGAACTGGTACATCTGACAGTTAAAAGCTCGTCGGTAGTCCCTGGTGGAAAGCCGACTCTCTTAGGAATGGTCTGGACAACAAAACCTACAATCAGAATAGCTTTTGAGCCTAATTAAAAAGTATATGGAAAACAAAAAAGCAATTTGACATCAAAATTGTTGGTCAAACCTATTTATGATTGAGTTTGATGATGAGGATGATCTGGAATTAATACTGGCAGGAAGGCCTTGGCTTTTTAGACGAAATTTGGTTATTTTCAAAAAATTGGACAATGCAATGGAAGGAAGCAACCTTCATTTGGTTGAGTTTCCCTTTTGGCTTAAAATAGGTCTCTGTCCACCTGAATGCAAAAATAAAGATCTTACACATGTGATTGGATCCACTTTTGAAGGAATCATTAGTTCAGAAATAAATGGGGATTTATGTCGTATAAAAGTGGAGTTAGATGTTCAAAAGCCTCTACGTAAAGGGATTTTCATTCTGGCTAGTATGCAAGGAAAATCTTAGGTTCCTTTTAAGTATGAAAATTTTCCTGGATTTTGCTTTAGATGTGGGCGAATGGGACATGAAATTAAGGAATGTAAAGATACTCTAGATGAATCTAAGGAATTACCAAGAGACGATCTACCTTTCTCTTTAGTTCTGAAAGCGGAATCAAGCTTGATGGGGAAGGTAAGTATGCGGCTAGGAGCAAATATGAAGAAATCAATGATGCAATGCTTCTACTTGGGGCGATCTGATGAAACAAGGGGGGAAAATAAAAATTCTAATATAGTTTAAGGCAAAAGGTGGACAACGGTGAAGGACAATTCGGGAATAAGGGAGGTAGAGACCAACTTGGACTCTCACTTGTCATGACCGGATATCAAGGAAAAAGATAAGGACAAAATTTGGTGTGATGATAAGAATGAATGCAATGATAAAGTCTTATATTCTAAAATTTCAAATAGTGATAAAATGGAACAAAGTGGCCTTTAATTTGGGCCAGCTCTCCTTTAGCTACGAGAATGGGCCAAGTAGATTCATCTCATAACATCATTGATGAACCCAAAGGATTAAGGAAAGGATGGAGACGAATAGGAAATAATACCCCAATGGATTAAAGTGAGGAGGCATTTACTTATCAGAAAAGGAAAGGGGATTGGAAGGATCTGGAGGATTTAGGATCGCTCTCTGTAGGTAAAGTCGAGGGGAAAAGGGCAAAACTAGTAGCTGAGGAATCTGAAATTGGAGAAAACATATTTCAAAGGGGTAATTCTATAGTAGAATATCAAAAATCACCAAATCTAGGATCGACGACAGCTAGTTGGCTTGCCAACCGGGCATAATAAAAATCCTATGCTAGAATGACTATGGTTTGGGGAATCCATGGGCAGTGCGTCAACTTCAGAATGTGCTGAATTTATATAAACCCCAATTTGCCTTCTTTATGGAGACAAAACTTGATAATCATAAGATGAAATTAGTTAAGAGGCAGTATGGTTTCATAAACAAGATTGAGGTAGGGGCGGAAGGGACCAAAAATGGTTTATGTTTAGTCTGGAAGGAAGAGGTGGATATTATACTTAGGAGTTTCTCTAGGAATTATATTGATGTGATGGTTAAGTCAAAAAAAGTGGAGTTGAAATGGCGTTTTATGGGGTTTTTATGGATCTCTATTTGCGAACGAAAAAAGTGATTCATGGAATGAGTTAAGAAGACTGAGGATGACTATTGATCATCCATGGTTAGTTTGTGGAGATTTTAATAAAACTTTATATGCGTTTGAGAAAAAGAGTGGATTGCTAGGAGAAGAAAAACAATAGAGTAGTTTCGAGAAACTCTTTCGGATTGTGGTCTTTATGATATGGGTTTTTCGGGTCCATAGTTTACATGGGAAAGGGGAAATCTGCCGGAAATGAATATTAATGAGCGACTTTATAGGGGAGTGGTGAATACAAACTGGTTAAAGTGATTTTCACATGCTTCAATTCGACATTTACCATATTTTTTCTTTGAACATTGTCCTCTCTTAATTCAATTAGAAGAAAAGGGTACAGAGAGGAACAGAGAAGATTTTTATTTTGAAGCTTGGTGGATGATGGAGAAGACCTTTGAAGGAAAAGTCCAAAGAATATTGAGTTTGACAAGTGGGGATTTCTTACAAAAAATGGAAAGCCTTGGTAGGGTTTTGATGAGATGGGGTCGATGCATTTGGTGGAAAAGGATTGAATTAAAAGCGGAGCTGAAGAAAAACTAAAACTTTAGACGATTTAATTGATACAATAATCCAATTAAATTGAGAGGTTGACAAGAAGGAATTGCACTGGGAACAAAGGGCGATGATTAATTGGCTTAAGGCCGGCGATAAAAACATGAAATTCTTCCATCCTTTGCCCCATTGTAACAGCCCGATTTTCAGTGGTGACAGAACAGTGGTTTTGGGACCAAAATTTCATCGTGTTGACTTGTAAATATTATTTTAGAATATTTATGGAGTCATTATAGTTGTATTAAAATTTGGTTTAGAAATATTAACGTTTAGTTAGTTAATTTAAGAAAAATGACTAAATTGAAAAAGATACAAAAGTTGTTAAATAACGCATTTAGGTGATTAAATTGATTATTTATTAATTGAAGAAGGATCTATATGGTAATTATGCCTTAATTAATGAGGTGGGATGTCATTAATAAGGAAAAAGATAAAAAAAATTAATAGCAAAATGATAAATAAATTGAAATTAGTTAAAAACAAATAGAAAAACAAAACAATTTCTATTCATCTTCTTCATTTGGCCAAATTCAACATTTAGTGGGAGGGCTTTACATTTTGGTTCTTTATCTTCTTGTATGTGAGTTCAATTCTTACCCATTTCTTGTCATTTTTATGTTTTTAAGATCATTGCAACTAGGTCCAGCTAGCCCGTACCTTCGTTTCTGATTCTGTTAAAAAATTTGGAAGATGTCATTGTTGAATACTAGATGTTTTTTATGAATATCATGTATTTGGAACTTTGATTGTGTTGTGTGATGATTTGGTAAAGTGATTTTTGTTAATTTTTTATTTTTAGGATTAAATTATGAAAATGTCAAAATATTAGGGTTGGATAGTTAATTTGATGTTATTAGGAGATTTTTTAGGGCCTAGAATATTTGGATAAATTATTGATTTGAGAAAATTAGTTAATTTGATTAATTAACTAATTAAGGGATTAAATTGTAAAAATTGTAAAAGTTTGGGGTAATTGTTAAAATTTGAAAAATAAAAGGGTATTAATTGTAAAATGGATTGGAAATGAATATATGCAAACAAATGATTAATTTTATATTTTAGATCAAGATTTTGTAGATACTCGTGGAAAAAGAAAAATAGTGGAATAGTCCTTGAACTTCTGCAATTACTACAATTCAGTCCAGGTAAATTCGTGCGGTTAAAATTTAACATTTGTATTAATTGTTGATTGTTATTATATATGTATTCTATTATTGGAAATGAATTGTTGTTTGAATTATAATATTGAATTTGATATTCGGTTGGAATTGAACGAGAGATTTGAGTACATTCGTGATTTGGTGTATGACAGGGGTTTGGAGTGGAGATAGTACTGGAGGGAGATATCGGCATTTTACCCAAGTAAATCGAGGTTCAACATTTGTTGCAAACTCTCACTTTTTACTTTCTGTCTGGCATGATTGGGTGGATCAGCTCTTACGAGCTTCTATTCAACTCTTACAAGCTTCTGTTTAGCTTTTGAGCTTTTGTTGGTGTATTTGGGAGGACCAGCTCTTATGATTTTTTGTTGATGATGTACTCTTACCTGTAAGTCTTTCTTCGAATTGAAAATCTCAGTAAGGTGATTTATTTAACGAATTTGAAAAACATGTTATTTATTTTTGTATTGATTTGAACACAGATGTATTTATCGATTGAAGTTGTGAATGACAGGGAGTTCTCTTGGATGATTTTTATTGTTTGATTTATTATAGTTAGTTTGGTAAGATTTTCGTTTAACTTGTCGAACTTACTAAGCTTCATTAAGCTTACTTGTGCTGTTTAATGTCATTGTAGATTTTCGGAAGGTTGGACGACCGGATCGGCATTCAAGTCACACTATCCAGTTTATCTCGATAGTTTTTGAAACGCTTAATTCAGATTATGTGGCATGTATAGGCTTTTGTGTGATTTTGGTCAAAGTTTAGCTTTTGTAAATATTATGAATGATATTTTGTTTATATAACCAACTTGCATATTGGTATGAGAATGAGGTATACTTGTGATACTAGTATGTGTGATATATATGTATTTGAATTGTGGTGATTGTGGTAACTTTGTTAGGTATATTGATTAGGTATTGTTTGAAAGAGTTAATGAATTGAATTAAATTGAATTGATGTTTATTTTGTGGTGAAAATGTTATATACTTGTGGTACCCTTGAAGGTACATTGGTTAGACACTATTTAGGTTGGTTTGACATGTTTATGGCTCGATTATTGTTGTTTTGGATTGGTATTTTGATTGGTATTTGAGTTTTTTAAGGTCTAAGCAATTATGAAATGGTAAATTTGTGTTTTAAGGTTCACTTTGGGACCACATGGCTTGAGACATAGGCGTGTGTCTCAGCCGTGTTTCCCTTATAGGTTCAATGCATACAAGTCAAGCTATTACACGGCTTGGCACACGGGCGTGTGAGATCATTTCGAATGGTACACGGCCTGGCACACGGGCGTGTGGCTTGGCCGTGTGACCTAAGCTAGTGAGTTATACAGGCACGAACACAGGCTGGGACACGGCCTTGTGTCCCTATTTTGAATGTCCACAAAGCCTGAGACACGGGCATGTGTCTCAGCCGTGTGAGTGACACGGCTATGTAACCGCTGCAGCCCAAATGTTTCAACATTTTCCTAAAATTCCCAAATGTTTCTAATTTAGTCCCGGACTATTTTCAAAGTATTTTTAGGGCCTCAAAGGCTCGATTAAGGGACATTATGAATGTGTAATTAGATTATGTTTGTACTGATGTATGAATTGAATGGTTTACTATTTTGTTAGTCTGATAATGCTCTGTAACCTTGTTCCGATGACGGATACGGGTTAGAGTGTTACATTTAGTGGTATTAGAGCTACAGTTTAGTCAATTCTCAGACTGAACGTAGCGTGTGAAATGTCTAGAATTACATGCCATATAAATCTATAATAGTGTGTTGTGTATGATCTAATCTAACCTTCGTTTTCTTATAGATTATAAAGATTTGAGAAGGATCTGATCGTGTTGACAATGATGAGGTTAATAGTAACATACCAACTTCTGATCATGGGACGAGTAGTAATGTCTCGATTCCTCCAGCTCAGGAATATGAGCTTAAAAATATGTTCTTTAGGTATCTGAGCCTGTGGTTCAGCGAGTTTATGCAAGTGAAAATTTTGGCTCAGCGGCCTCCACCCCCTATTATACCACCCGTTGTACCTTCGATTGCACCTCCACCTCCTCCAATGATTGAATCTTATAGACGTATTCTGATTGAGAAACTTAGAAAGTGTGGTGCTGAAAAATTTCAGGGCAGATTAGAGGATGATTCGATTAAAGATGAGTACTGGCTTCAAAATATATTACAGGTTTTCTAAGAAATGGCTTGCTCTCCTAATGACTTTCTTAGATGTGTTGTTTCGTTATTAAAAGAGGAAACGTATAGTTGGTGGTCGATAATAGTAGCTGTGGTACCGAGGGAAAAAATTTCTCGGGAATTCTTTCAGACTGAGTTTAAAAAGAAATATGTCAGGAAAAGGTATTCGGACAAGAAAAAGAGAAAATTTCTTGAGTTACATTAGGGAAATAGATCGATAGCTGAATACGAGAGAGAATTTACGTATCTCAATAAATATGCCCAAGAAATTGTGCCTACTGAAGAAGAAATGTGTATCCGGTTTGAAGATGGCCTGAATGATGAAATCCGAATGATGATCGGAGGTAATGAAATACGAAAATTTGTTGTCTTGTCTAATCGTGCATAGAAAATGGAAGAAGTGTACAACCGCAAGTTACAATGGGATAGACGGATTCGAGAGTTCCACAAGAGAGGTTCCAAGTCGTATTCTGCATCACCAGCGAAGAAGACTAAAGATTATTTTAGCTGAGCTACTTTAGTATCTGAGCATCCGAACAAAAACAAGATGATTCAACATGATTTTAGAGTACCTACTAGACCAACTAATAGTGTGGGTAGTGTACAAAATGCTCCGAAGCCTAATTGTAAATATTACAGGAAATATCATATCAGCGAGTGTAGAGGTAAATCGGGAGCCTGTTATAGATGTCGATTAACTGATCATTTTATTCGTAATTGTCCTAAATTTCCAAAAGAGGATGAAGATTAGAAAGAAAAGTAAATGTCTACCTCTCAGAAAAGTAGACGTCCAGGCCAGAATAGTGCTACCAGGACTACTCGTATGGGAATGAAAAACACTTTCGTGCGGTCAGAGGCTAGAGCACCTTCTCGCACCTACGTCATTCAAGCCAAGGAGGAAGCTACTGCTCCAGATGTGATTGTTGGTATATTCTATCTCTTTGATGTTACTGTGCATGCATTGATTGACCTAGGGTCGACTCATTCTTATATTTGCACTGTATTAGTAATGGAAAAGAAGTTACATGTTGAATCTACTAATTATGATATTCAAGTTACTAATCTACTAGGTTAGAGTGTGATAGTTAACTTAGTTTGTCATAATTGTCCACTGAAAGGTAGGAGCTGTGAATTCTCTGTTTATTTTATGGTGTTACCCATTCAGGAATTTGATGTTATTCTGGGTATGGATTGGTTATCTTTGCATGATGTTGTGGTAAACTGTAGACAGAAACAGATTGATTTGAAATGCCAGATAGGAGAGATAATTTCAGTTGAGTCTAAGAGTCCAAAAGATGTTGTTAGAATTATTTCAGCTTTTACTACTCAAAGACTGATACGAAAAGGTAGCGAAACATTTCTAGCATATATCCTTGATACCCGAGATTCAGAATTGAAGCTAGATTAGTTACCAGTTGTTAGTGAGTTCGTTGATGTATTTCCTGAAGATTTGTCGGGTTTACCTCCTGATCGTGAAGTTGAGTTTGTGATTGATTTGGTTCCTCAAACTACTCCGATATCAATACCACCATACCGTATGGCACCAGCTGAACTAAAAGAATTGAAATCACAGTTGTAAGAGTTATTAGACTGAGGGTTTATTCAACTGAGCGTGTCTCCCTGGGGTGCACCTGTATTGTTTGTGAAAAAGAAAGATGACTCTTTGAAATTGTGTATAGACTACAGACAATTGAACAAAGTCACGATAAAAAATAAATACCTTTTGCCATGTATCGATGATTTGTTCGATCAATTGAAAGGTGCCATAGTGTTCTTGAAGATAGATATCATATTTGGGTATTATCAGTTGAAGGTTAAAGATTGCGATGTGTCAAAGACTGCTTTCAGAACTCGTTACGATTATTATGAGTTTCTGGTAATGCCATTTGGTTTGACTAATGCCCTTGCTACTTTTATACATTTAATGAATCGACTTTTTCAACCTCATTTGGATAGATTCATTATTGTGTTTATTGATGATATATTGATCTATTCCAAGACAGAATCCGAGCATGCTCAACATCTGATAATCATATTACAAACTTTGAGAGAAAAATAGTTGTACGCAAAAATTAGTAAATATGAATTATGGCTTCAAGAGGTTGGATTTTTGGGTTACATAGCATCGGCCGACGAGATTCGAGTTGATCCGAGTAAAGTTTCTGCTGTGATGAATTGGAAGACTTTGAAAAATGTTTCAGAAGTGCAAAGTTTTCTGGGTTTAGCAAGTTACTATCGATGTTTTGTTAAAAAAATTTCGATTATTGCTTCTTCGATGACCAGATTATTACAGAAAAATATTGAGTTTGTTTGGTCCAATAAGTGCCAATAGAGTTTTGATCAGCTGAAGAAAATGCTGACGGAAGCTTCAGTCTTGACTCAGCCTGAATCTTAAGTAAAGTATGTTGTTTATAGTGATGCATCTCTCAACAGTTTGGGTGGTGTGTTAATCAGGAAAGGTAGTAGCCTATTCTTCTCGACACTTAAAGTCGCATGAGAAGAATTATCCTACTCATGATCTCGAGTTGGTTGTGATTGTATTCGCTTTGAAGATTTGGAGACATTATTTATACTGCGAGAAATGTCACGTGTTTACAGATCACAAAATTTTAAAGTATTTAATGACTTAGAAAGAATTGAATTTAAGACAGAGACAGTGGTTAGAGTTACTGGAAGATTACGTTCTGGTTATTGATTATCATCTGGGAAAGGCTAATGTAGTTGCTGATGCATTTAGTTAAAAGACGTCATTGTTTGCACTTCGAGCGTTGAACGCCCATTTAGCTCTTAATGAAGATGGTTCTGTATTAGCGGAGTTGAGAATGAAACCCCTGTTTCTAAAACGAATTCAAGAATTGCATGACGAAGATTCGAGGTTGATGATGAAACGAAAATTGATTCAAGATCATTTGAGTTCAAAGTACAATATTGATGATAGTGATATATTGCATTATCATGGTAGAATTTGTGTTCTGAATAATCTGGAATTGAAACATGAAATTCTTTCTTAAGCTCATAGTAGTATTATTCTATTCATCCAGGTAGTACAAAGATGTATTGTGAGTTGAAACAGATGTACTAAATGGCTGGGTATGAAACGAGATATGTGTGAATTTGTAGCTAAATGTTTGATTTGTTAGTAGGTGAAAGCAGAACATCACGTACCGTCAGGTTTACTACAACCTGTTATGATTCCTGAATGGAAGTGGGAGCGAGTCACGATAGATTTCGTATTTGGTTTACCTGTAACTCCTAGAAAGAAAGAAAGATTAGCGGAACTATATGTATCTGAGATTGTGAGACTATACGGAGTTCTGACATCTATTATTTTAGATCAAGATCCGAGATTTACATTGAGATTTTAGAGCAAACTTCATGAGGCTTTAGGCACTAAGCTTAATTTCAGCATGGCATTTCATCCTCAGGCTGACTAGCAATCAGAATAAGCGATTTAAATTCTTGAAGATATGTTGAGATGTTGTATACTCGAATTTGAAGGTAACTAGGAAAAATATCTATCGTTAGTTGAATTCGCATATAATAACAGTTATCAATCCAATATAAAAATGGCACTGTTTGATGTTCTTTACGGGACAAAATGTAAAACATCGTTGTATTGGACTGAGCTAATTGAATCCAAAATGGTGGGAGTTGATTTGATCTAAGAAACTGAAGATAAAGTTCAGATTATTCGAGATAGTTTGAAAGCTGTATTTGATCGTCAGAAATCATATGCGGATTTGAAAAGAAAAGATATAGAATTTGCTATCGGTGATCACGTATTCTTAAAAGTCTCTCCATGGAAGAAAGTGTTACGGTTCGGCAAGAAAGGAAAGTTGAGTCTGAGATTTATCGGACTGTTGAAATTGTTGAAAGAATCGACCTTGTAGCTTATAGATTAGCTTTGCTCTCTGAACTCGAGAAAATCCATAATGTGTTCCACATATCGATGCTAAGATGGTACAGATCTGATCCTTCACATGTGATTCCTCATAGTAAGATTGAGCTACAGTCAAATTTGACGTATTTTGGGGAACCAGTGAGAATTTTAGCTTGGGAAGTCAAAGAATTCCAAAATAAATGAGTTTCGTTAGTAAAAGTATTGTGGCATTGTCATGGTTCAAAGAAGCTACCTGGAAAACCAAAGAATCAATGAAATTACAATATCCGAATCTATTTTCAGGTAATAATTTCTTGGATAATTTCTTAAGGGGGAGAGTTGTAACAACCTAATTTTCAGTGGTAACGAAATAGTGGTTTCGGGACTACAAATTTCATCGTGTCGACTTGTAATTATTATTTTTAGAATATTTATGGAGTCATTATAGTTGTATTAAAACTTGGTTTAGAAATATTAACATTTAATTAGTTAATTTAGGAAAAATGACTAAATTGAAAAAGATACAAAAGTTGTTAAATAATGCATTTAGGTGATTAAATTGATTATTTATTAATTGAAGAAGGATCTATATGGTAAGTATGCCTTAATTAATGAGGTGGGACGTCATTAATAAGGAAAAAGATAAAAAAAATTAGTAATTAATGGCAAAATGGTAAATAAATTGAAATTAGTTAAAAACAAATAGAAAAACAAAAAAATTTCTATTCATCTTCTTCATTTGGACAAATTCAACATTTAGGGGGAGGGCTTTACATTT
Source organism: Gossypium bickii (assembly GCA_025503065.1). Taxonomy (NCBI): domain Eukaryota; kingdom Viridiplantae; phylum Streptophyta; class Magnoliopsida; order Malvales; family Malvaceae; genus Gossypium; species Gossypium bickii. The sequence continues at coordinate 105,198,103 of CP106715.1, forward strand.
CGGTTCTTTATCTTCTTGCATGTGAGTTCAATTCTTACCCATTTCTTGTCATTTTTATGTTTTTAAGATCATTGCAACTAGGTCCAGCTAGCCCGTACCTTCGTTTCTGATTCTGTTAAAAAATTTGGAAGATGCCATTGTTGAATACTAGATGTTTTTTATGAATATCATGTATTTGGAACTTTGATTGTGTTGTGTGATGATTTGGTAAAGTGATTTTTGTTAATTTTTTATTTTTAGGATTAAATTCTGAAAATGTCAAAATATTAGGGTTGTATAGTGAATTTGATGTTTATTAGGGGATTTTTGAGGGCCTAGATTATTTGGATAAATTATTGATTTGAGAAAATTAGTTAATTTGATTAATTAACTAATTAAGGGATTAAATTGTAAAAATTGTAAAAGTTTGGGGTAATTGTTAAAATTTGAAAAATAAAAGGGTATTAATTGTAAAATGGATTGGAAATGAAATATATGCAAATAAATGATTAATTTTATATTTTAGATCAAGATTTCGTAGATACTCGTGGAAAAAGAAAAATAGTGGAATAGTCCTTGAACTTCTGCAATTACTACAATTCAGTCCAGGTAAATTCGTGCGGTTAAAATTTAACATTTGTATTAATTGCTGATTGGTATTATATATATACATATTATATTATTAGAAATGAATTGTTGTTTGAATTATAATATTGAATTTGATGTTCGGTTGGAATTGAACGCGAGATTTGAGTACATTTGTGATTTGGTGTATGATGGGGGTTTGGAGTGGAGATGGTACTGGAGGGAGATATCGACATTTTACCCAAGTAAAACGAGGTTCAGCATTTGTTATGAACTCTCGCATTTTACTTTTTGTTTGGAGTGATTGGGTGGATCAGCTCTCACAAACTTCTGTTCAACTCTTACGAGCTTCTATTGGCGTATTCGGGAGGACCAGCTCTTATGAGTTTCTGTTGACGATGTACTCTTACCTGTAAGTCTTTCTTCGAATGAAAAATCTTGATAAGGTAATTTATTTAACGAATTTGAAAGACATGTTATTTATTTTTGTATTAATTTGAACACGAATGTATTTATAGATTGAAGTTGTAAATGACAGAGAGTTCTCTTGGATGACTTTTATTGTTTGATTTATTATAGTTAGTTCAGTAAGATTTTCGTTTAACTGGTCGAACTTACTAAGCTTCATTAAGCTTATTTGTGCTGTTTAATGTCATTGTAGATTTTCGGAAGGTTAGATGATCGGATCGACATTTAAGTCACACTATCCAGTTTATCTCGATAGTTTTTGAAACGCTTAATTCAGATTATATGGCATGTAGAGGCTTTTGTGCGATTTTGGTCAAAGTTTGACTTATGAATATTATGATTGATATTTTGTTTATATAACCAACTTGCATATTGGTATGAGAATGAGGTATAATTTTGATGCTAGTATGTGTGATATATATATGTATTTGAATTATGGTGTTTGTGGTAACTTTGTTAGGTATATTGATTAGGTATTGTTTGAAAGAGTTGATGAATTGAATTGATGTTTATTTTGTGGTGAAATGTTATATACTTGTGGTACCATTGAGGGTATATTGGTTAGACACTATTTAGGTTGGTTTGACGTGTTTATGGCTCGATTATTGTCGTTTTGGATTGGTATTTTGATTTGTAATTGAGTTTCTTAAGGTCTAAGCAATTACGAAATAGTATATTTGTGTTTTAAGGTTCATTTTGGGACTACATAACCTGAGCTACGGGCGTGTGTCTCAGCCGTGTATGACACATGGTCGTGTGTCCCCTGTAGGTTCAATGCATACAAGTCAGGCTGTAACACCCCAAACCCGGCCCATACGTTATGGCCTGATCTGACATGTCACATGAGAAAAATATATTTAACTCCTTTTTATTCGTACGTAAATAGGTATTGATTTGTTAAAACCAAGAAAAATGATCTTTGATTTAAAGATTTTAACAAAATATTACTAACTTCGAAGATTGATGCAAAAATAGATAAATTTGAACTAATGATTTTACAAACCGTGACTTTTGAAAAATATTGATGAAATTTGAGTCAAAATTTCCGAGTTAAAGATATATTTATATAAGTTGATTATGAAATCCATTTGTGAATCCATTTTATAAAATCTTAATTTAAGTTTTAGAAAAATCCCATTTAAAGTAATTTGAGTAAAATATAAGTACATCAAACGTAAAGCAAAATAAAAATAATCCAGAGGCCTTATTACATCATTTAACTAATAGTAAAGTAGTAAAGTGAACGAAATAGAAATCTAAAGTCCGAATAAAACCATTTCCGAAATATGGCCTCCACCGAGTCATCCAAGGCCCAAAGCCACGTCACTGAACATTACCTGAAAGGGATAAGGAAAACGGGGTAAGTTACTAGAACTCAGTGTATAATCCTCTTACCGTTGGTCAATGGGCCTGAACCCATATTTCAATATCTTGGGCCTACGCCCCTTTACAAAAACTTGGGCCGAAGCCCATTTACAATAACAGAATATATTATAAAATCAATGTATGCAACCCAACCCATCCATCCAACACACCCCCGTACCAACCCTCACATCTGTGGGGATCAAGTCAACCCACCCCGCCATCACACCAAAACGCAGGCAATTTGTCATTTAATAATTTATTGTGGCCAAGCCACCGATATCATATGTAATCATCATAATAAACATTTCATGGTGGCAATGCCACCGGGCTACTCTTCTCTTCAACATTAATCCCAACCCATGTAATATGTATGAAAATGCAACATTTATAATAAGATGTTCGCATATAAATAGTAACCATTTATCAAGTAATTTATTACAATGACTAGGCCAATTTAAGCAATAACAATCAGCCTATTAAGGCATTTTAACATAACGGCCCATCAGGGGCATTTCAGTAATTCGGCTCGTAGGGGCATTTTCGTAACTCGGCTCGTAAGGGCATTTTTGTAATTCGGCTCGTAAGGGCATTTTCGTAATTTTAACAATTTTTAGTGCCGATTTAGTCAAATCTTTCAAAATAGTATACTTCAAGCATATTCCTCGTTTTATGCCAATTTTACGATTTTAGCCGTATAATGATAACCATCTACTATTTGACATATTACCGAAACATAATTCTACGGATTTACGGTGTGAGGTTACACAACTGATTACGGTAAGGATTAAACCGTCTTGATCATTGGCACATATGACAACATAACACTCGATTAATCTAATGGGCGAGATTTTTATTAATCTAAAACTACAGCAAGCGATTTTTAATACTTACTCTCAAAATCGTGAACGACCACAATTTGTCGATTCTCTCCGGTTGATGGTCCACAACCCGGTGGAAAATCCCGAACCGCCGATACCGCCCTTCGCTTGAACTTAGGAGTAGGAATCTTAAATCCACTCCTTTTGAGTTCTCCACTCGCCTTTCCTTTCGAATTGGCACCACAAGCCTCCATTGGATTAGATCTTAGTTAGATCGATATTATGTTGATATGAGATGATTGACTAAGGAAAAGATTCGGCTTACCTCTAGAATCGTATGATCAACAAGTGGATAAATCGAGCGATTTAGTCCCTAAAAATATAATCGATTAGTCCAAACGATTATTCCGTTAGCCACTAATCGAATATTGAATAATATCAATAATCCATAAAGAACTCCTTACCTTAGCGATATTGGATCCGATTTCCACCGTTCAACTTAAGGCTAGAATGATGTTCGGCCTCCCACTAGAATACTACAAAAGGGAAAGTGATCTCGTTTGAGGGAGTAGAATAAAATGATGGTCTCGTTTAATAGGACCATCCCATGCCAAGGGCATATATTCGGCATTAAGAAATTGAAAAGAAAACTATTACTCACCGATAGTGTCCAACACAAAGGAAAAAGAGATAGTGAGGAGACAAGTTGTTATTAGATTCGGCTATGGAGAGAATGAATAAAAAGAATTTGATCAAAATGAAATTTTGATTTTATGAAGTGAAAGAAGGATTGAAGAGATGATTAAAAGAAAAGAAAGGGGGAGAAATGGTGCTTAACTTGTTTCGATTTTCAAGATAAGATAAGTGAAAATAATTTGGTCTTAGTGGTTTGGTACTTTCGGCATACAAGAAGGAAATGAAGGAAAAAATGCTCACTAATGGCTTGGAAATTTCAGCAAAGAGAAGAAGAAGTTTGGAGAGAAAGAAAAATGACACAAAATGATGCAAAAAGGAGTTTTGGCCTAACAAGCACCAAAGTTTCTACCAAAAGGCAAAAGGAAATTCGGCTACCTTCTCCCTATACCAAAACTGTCCATACCTTGGCAAAAAGGTAAAAAAATTGGCCAACCAAAACTTTCCAAAACACTTTCCTCTCTTTGGGCCAACATGTTCCCTATACTTTCCTTTTCTTTTGATTTCTTTCCCTACCCTAAGTTTTTCAACTTTTTCCTAAAATTTCCAAATGTTTCTGATTTAGTCTAGGACTATTTTCAAAGTATTTTTATGGCCTCGAAGGCTCAATTAAGGGACATTATGAATGCATTTGAATGTAGTTAGATTATGTTTGTATTGATGTATGAATTAAACTGTTTATGAATTAAATTGTTTACTATTCTGTTAGTCCGATAATGCTCTAACCCTGTTCTAGCGATGGATACGGGTTAGGGGTGTTACACTCTCAACAGAAAAAAAGGAATACAATCAATTGTCTTGATGCTGAAGATGGCAGAGTCATGAAGGAACAAAGCAAGATGGCTCATGTCACAAAAGCTTTTTTTGAAGGTTATTTCACATCAAAACAAGGGACGTCTAGCACGCAGCATATTTTATCGAGGGTTGAGAAACGTATTTTCGATGAGATGAACTCTGAGTTAACAAAGCCCTATTTAGAGGATGAGATTCTTGCTGCTTTGAAAGGAATGAGACCTATTAAGGCACCAGGTATTGATGGATTTCTAGCCATTTTTTTCCAGCGTTGTTGGCATATTGTAGGGAAGGAGGTTAGTCTTTTCTGTTTTAGTGACCTTAATGATAAGATAAGCATGAAAAATTTAAATGGTACTAATATTGTTCTTATTCCAAAGGTCCAAAACCCAACAAATATGACTAGTTTCAGACCCATTAGCTTGTGTAATGTCATCTATAAATTAGTGGCAAAAATGATGGCAAAGTACTTGTAGAAGGTTCTGAACTTATGTATTGATAGTTCTTAAAATGCTTTTGTTTTAGGTAGGCTAATATCAGATAATATCTTATTTGCATATAAGATATTGCCCACTTTTGGTCAAAAAAGGGGAGGAATTAAAGGGCTAATGGCCCTAAATTTGGACATGAGTAAAGCTTACAATAGAATGGAATGTGGTTTTTTAAAAGAGATAATGACTAAAATGGGTTTCACAAATGCCTGGGTGGATATGGTTTAAGTGTATATCAACTATTTTCTATTCAGTAAGCATAAATGGACTGAGAGGAGACTCTTTTTGCCCTACAAGGGGGCTAAGGCAAGGGGATCCCTTAAGCCTTTTTCTTTTTTTGATTTGCAGTGAGGGTTTATCTACTCTAATCCATCTTGCTGGTAGTGAGGGGAAATTAAAGGGGGTTAGGCAAGTCGAAGTGGACCTACAATGTCGCATTTACTCTTTGCAGATAACTGCATCCGTTTTGGGGAAGCTACTACTAGAGATGCAACTGTTTTGAAAAATATATTGAAATAATACGAAGATTGCTCGGGACAATATGTGAATTTTGATAAGTCTACGGTTTTCTTCAGTACGAATACTCCTGAAAGTGAAAGGGTATAATTATCTAATGAGCTAGGAGTGAGATATTCAAATAATCTAGAGAAGTACTTGGGGTTTCCTAATGTGGTTGGTAGAAGGAAAAAACATCTTTTCAAATCTTAAAGGATCAGATGAAAAAAAAAACTGACAATTGGAGTACACGATTCTTATCGCAAGGAGGGAAAGAAATCTTCATTGAAGTAGTTTTACAGTCTATTCTAACCTATTCTATGGCTTGCTTTCTGCTTCCAAAATCGTTATGCGTAGAAATAGAGGGAATAATTGCCCTGTTTTGGTGGCAGAAATATCAGAGAAAATGTGGCTTGCATTGGTGTGCATGGGGGAAATAAGTGATTTGAAAGAAAATAGGGCTCGGAGGTTTTGAAGTTTGGCAAATTTTAACGTAGCCCTACTAGCAAAATAGGGATGGAGACTTATTTCAAACCCTAATTCTTTACTGGTAAAAGTTCTTAAAGAAAAATATTATTCCAATTCGGATTTTTTACAGGAAAGTTTAAAACATAATACTTCTTACATGTGGAGAAGTGTATGGGCGACGAGAAAAGTGCTCTAGGAAGGCACGTACTGGAGAGTGGGAAAGGGTGATAAGGTTTCTATTTTTAATCATGTATGGTTACCAGGTTCTGATAATTACAAGTTAAGTCATCCAGTTGATAATTGCAATTTGAAGTATGTTGCTGAGCTCATTGACAATATAAAAGAGAATGGAAAGAAGAGATAATTTCCAATACTTTTATTGCGGCTAACGTGGGAAGGATCCTTCGAATCCCATTGGCAACAATACCTCATGAAGATGAACTAGCCTAGAGGGTTAAGCCATTGGGAGTGTTCCTGGTACGCAACGCCTACAAACTATTATAGATGGGTATTCCTACTCCTACTTGAAATACATTGCAACTCATTTCTAGATATTTCTACCCAACGTTATGGAATCTAAAACTTCCACCTAAACTTAAGATTACAGTATGGCACATCTCAAAGAATTTCATCCCAACTAAAACAAATCTTCATGTTAAGAGACTAGTAACAAACACAGAGTGTCTACGATGTGGGAAAGAAGCCGAAAATACATCACATTTCTTACTTTACTACCCTGTTGCAAAAAATGTATGGAGATTAGTGAATCTACAGTGGTTAATACCAAATAATATTCAAAACTGGTTTGAATGGCTTACTTGGGCTTTTGGTAATTGTTCAAATCCCAAAGGCAAGTGATTTGTGTTTGTCTTTGGGTCTTATGGACGGAGAGGAACAAATATGTGCATGAAGAAATAAATAAAACGAGTAAAGATATGGCTTTTTTTCGTTCAGAGATATATAAAAGAGCTAGACAACTTAGAAGAGAAAGGACTTACCAAGGCAACGATCAGAGAAACATGGAGTCCCCCATCTAGAAAAGATATAGAAATCAACTTCGACTCTAAATTTAATAGATATCTTTCCAGAGCAAGCTCGGGAGTGGTTGCTAGAGATGGAAAAGGGTAAAGTGATCGCCTCCAGAGCGACCATCCATGAAAATGTTGGTTCAACTTTCGCAGCAGAAGCACATGCATGTTTAGAGCTAGTTAAACTAGGGTTAAAAATGAAAAATCGTAACATCTATATTGAAGAGAGCATGGTATCAGTCATTTCAGACTCTAGAGACAAATCAAAAATATGTTCTACTATTCAAAACATAAAGGCTTTACAGAGTGAGTTTAGATCTATCAAATTCCAACATATTCATCTCATAGCAAACAATCTGGCTGACAAAATAGCCTCTAAAAGCTTGGAGAAAAGGGAAGGGTTTTACCTGGAAGGCTAAGTACCAAGATACACAGTTAAAGCTCTGGAAGATGATTCAATCAGAGAACTAGATTGAAGTTTTGTGAGGATCACAGTGTTTGCTCCCTAGGAATCAATGTAACACCCCTAACCCGTATCAGTCGTCGGAACAGGGTTACGGAGCATTACCGGAGCTTTCAGAACATTTACGAATAATTCACATTAATTATTATTCATTTACTGAAATTATTGATAACATCCCTTAAATGGACCTTCAAGGTCCAATATGAGTATTAGAATCGAATCGGGACTAAATCGAGAACTCATAGAGTTTTTCGTGAAATTTCAAAAATTTTCCCAGATGCAAGGCACACAGGCACACGCCCGTGTGATCATATGCACGCCCGTGTCACAGGTCATGTCCTACCCCGTGTAACTCTCTAACTTGCACCACACGGCCAGCCACACGTCCGTGTGCTAGGCCGTGTGGTTAATTAAAATTTTCAAAGTTAGGTGCAGGTTTCACACGGCCAAGACACACACCCGTGTTCTAGGCCGTGTAGCACACACGGTTGAGACACACGCCTGTGTCTCTGCCTGTGTGCTCAATTTTGAGCATTTTGTTTCTCAATTTTAAGATACAGGGGACACACGACCTAATCACATGCCCATGTACCAAGCTGTGTGTCACACACAGTCAAGACACACGCCCATATGTCTATCCATGTGGACAAAATGAAGCCATTTCTAGCTTCATTTCTCACCCAAAACTTTGCCATGAACCTACATCAAAACTTACATTCAAATACCAACCAATCCAAATATTGAATTCAAACAAATTCTATCATAAATATGTTATATCATTGCATACATACATATTTCTAATCTTACCTTGATTTAATCTATACATTAAACATCGTTTAATCAACCATACTTAACACATATGTGTTTATCATGATATAATGCCTTATAAATACACCAAGATAAACCATTACTAGCCATTCCAATGGCTAGATTACAAACATTACTAGTCATTCCAATAGTTAGATTACAAACAACATATTCAAGCCAACAATGGCCAAGTTAACCTATACATGCCATTATACCAAAATAAGTTTACTATTTATACCAAAATGAGATTGTATATAGTGTGATGATGCTTCAACCGATCACCAACCTATACGAGCTTTTGAGTACTATAAAACAGAGGAAATAAAATCTAATAAGCATTATATGCTTAGTAAGTTTCTTATAACAGGAATAAAACTTACTAATCTCATTTTTTGAATTTAAGCATACAATAACATGTATTCCATCAACTTGTCAAATTGCCTAAACACATGCACTCAATCAAACAAGTTAGTTACATATGTCTCATGTATATCAAATATACATAGATGAGCTCACCATGCTATGTTCTTTTAAGACATTATTCATTTCATCTCTTAATTATCATATCATGTCAAGTGTTTTATCCGTTGAATCATTGAAATGCCGATGGTTATTCAGATAGTACACTCAAGGTGTACAATTCAATAACCCGTCAATTCATATTCAGGAGTACCCATTAGGGCACTTAATCAGAAATCACACTCCAGAGCCACATATCATATAACAGGATTACTTGTCCAAGTTAAATCCTGTTTCCAACATATGCTCACCAGCGCTTAATCAGGATTACCCATCCGGGATAAATCCTATCTATAACATATGCTCAAGAGGGCTTATATCAGGATTACCAGTCCAGGCTAAATCCTTCATGTAATGAGGTCAATAGGATTACTCGTCCTAGCTAAATCTCGTCAGAAACAAATGCATGACCTCATTTAACAAGAGAAATCACATTTATCCATCGAAATCCAATATTCAAATGGAACTTAACCCTTTTCAAACAATTTTAAGCATGTATTCATTTCTTATATTGTAAAATCCAAATAATTCACATAAATATAAATCACATTCTATACAAATACAACATTCAATTCAACATATTTACATGCTCAATTAAGTTACACGAACTTACCTCGATAATAGTTCGTACAAGAAATATACTAATCCGGAACTTTCTCTTTTCCTCGATCTAGCTTCAAATTTGAGTTATCCGGATCTATATAAATGAATTTAATCATTAATTTCTCACATTTCATATTCATTTGAACTCAATTTACATCCTAGGAAAAATTACCATTTTGCCCCCAAACTTTCTATAAATTCCAATTTCGTCCCTAGGCTCAGAAAATGAAATTCATGCAATTTACCCCCTATTCCAAGCCTAACTGAAATTTCAATATACAATTTACAGCACATGTGTTCCATAAATTTCAGAATTTTTCTTCAATTTTCATAACTTTACAAATTAGTCCCTAAATCATGTTTTCATGACAAATCACTTTGTAAAAGATGTTTATCTATCAACAACCTTTCATTTTCCACCATAAATTTTAAATTTTCAGCATATTCATCCATGGCATAATTTCTATACTTTGATAACTTTTCAAATTAATTCCCCAAATAGATAGAGTAAACTATCCCGGTTTCAAAAATATAAAAATTACTAAAAACGGGACAAGAAAACTTACCCAATTAAGCTTGATTAGTTTCTTCTCTCTCTCCGTTTCCATGCAAATTTTGGGGAAGATGATATAAAATAAGATGATATTTCTATTTAATTTAATTATCATCTTTAATTTTATCACTTTCCAATTTAGTCCTTAGTCTTTTCTAATTTTTTCATGGATGAATTATAAAAAGTATCTACTAAATTTTGATTAATGGTCTAATTACCATATAAGGACCTCAAGTTTTGAATTCCGTAGCTATTTGATCCTTCTAGCTACTAGAATTTAACTTTTACATTTTATGCAATTTGGTCCTTCCCTTAATTAAGCACTAAATCGATAAAATTTTCTTATCAGAATTTTCACATGATATTCCTATCTAAATGCAAACATGCAAAAATATAAAAATAATTTTTCTTTCCGGTTCGGATTTGTGGTCACGAAATTACTATTCCGATTTCACTAAAAATAGGTTGTTACAATCAAAACATTAGAGAAGAAATGTTTTTGATGGAAATGATTAATTGAAAATTAAGGGAGCGTTTTGGATGGAAAAAAAGGTTTTCAGGAAAGATAAAATGTCAGGTAATTATGGCTGGATAGTTGATGGGGCGGATGATGGCTTTCTCGAGGAAGTGGGCTTTAATACTCTGTTTCTCTTTAATAAATGCTTTTTCTTTCTCTCTTCATAATGCTGTTATTGAAAAGCTGTTAGATTTTGATAGTGGGTCGTGTAGTGGCTCTTGGACACGAGACTTAATCCCTGTTCATTTTGATTTTATTATTATAAAGCCCAGTTCGTTTTTGCTCAAAAAATTTATCATTATTGATTAATTATTATCAGTATCATATCTCTTAACTTGTCAATCAAATATAATTATATGATCTTTTCAAAAAAAATAATTACATGATAAAAAATTATTATCCTATAACTACGAGTTTTATGGCCTATTTCTGAAACTATTTCTGAATTTTTTTTAAATGATTATGAATATATCATTAAAAATTACTAACAATATTAATAAAACCAAACCAATCTGTGCATCGTACAGATAAAAAGATAGTATAAAATATAAAAGAAGGAACGTAAGTATATATATGGAAACATTGAGTTCTAAGTTTGTTCTTTTAAGTTTCAAAATACTTCCTTTGTTTTTTTGGTTCAAAAAATACTTTCTGTTTTAGTTATATTTAAAGTGAGCAACATTTTCAGAATTTAAGTTCTAATAATGAATAATATTAATTAATAAAGTAAATAACAAAATTTGTTGTAACTCTATTTCATTTTTAAAAATTTACAATACTAAAATAACAAAAATTATAATTGTATATTGTTACCTATATATTTCTATAATGAAATTTAAATAAAAATATTTTTAAAATTTATTTAATTGAAATTCGGGTTGGAACGGGTTGAAGAGAAAAAAAAATAATTAACACCTATTTAATATACCTTCACTTTTAATTTCTTTATACTTTAATTAAATAATCAAATTTATGGATTTAACTATTTAATATACATTCACTTTTAATTTTTTTTTCAAATTTACTTTAATTAAATTGAATTCAATCAATTATATTTATGAATCAATGAAATAAAAATAACATTGCATTTGTTTATTTAAATTATAAACTCTTTATTTATTTCATGTTACAATATTAATTTTAAATTCTATTTTTTATTTTTATGAACATGTGAATTTATATTTATTTTTTAAATAATTTTAATAACATATATCCAAACTAACAAATGAAACATTTATGTTGTTAATTTTTTTATAAAATTCTAAGTGAAATGCTTCAGTTAAAAAATATTATATTAAATTTAATTAATATACACTATCTGTGCATCGCACGAATAAAAAGACTAGTGTATAATATAAAGCAAGCAACATAAGCATTTTGGGAAATTTTGAGTTTTAGGTTAGTCTTTTGAATTCCAAAATACTTCCTTAATTATTAAGTCATAATTTTTATCCTTAATTAATATTTAATAATTTATCCTAATTTTTTCATTAATTAATAATTTAAATATGTAAAGCCCGTTTTTCAGTAATTTTAAAAACAGTGGTTTCGAGACCAAAAATATGACAAGTAAGTTCGTGTTATTATTTAATATTTATGAGTCAATTACATATTATATTAAATTTAGGCTTAATAATTTTTATAAATTAAACGAATAGATAAGTATAAGTGGTTCAGTCCAAAAGTCAAGTGGTTTTTGAAAATAAGGTATTGGGACCTCGTTTCTGTAATTTAAGGTTATAAATATTTTTATTAAATATTTACAGAATCATATTATAGGTGAATTGAAGTTTGGCCCGGTTAAGGTAAAATGATTAAATTATAAATGAGGTAAAAGTTAACCGCTATAGATTTAAAATAGTAAAAGGACTAAAGTGGTAATTAAACCATAGTCAAAAAGTCCAAGTGGTGGTGGATATTATTAATCTACTAGCTTTTGAGCTATTTGCTTATTAAGTCCTAGTTAGTTTAGGGTTAAATTGAAATTAAGCTTCGTTAGTTAAATTTTAAAATAATTGAGGGACCAATTGTGCAATTAAATCCTCCTTAGATGGTAATTATACCATATACTTATATTATGGACATGATTTAGTAATTTTATAAGTTATATTTAAAGGTTAATTTTGTAAATAGTTAAAAGGTAAGTTAAAAATTAAAGGATTAAAGAATAATATCATTAATTTCCTTTCTTCTTGTTGTTGTTGAGAACTGAATACACCATGGGAGGACCTTGCTAGTTTCGGCCAAGCTAGGGTTTCTTATTTAGTAGGTAATTTTTTCCTTTTTTAGTAATTTTTATGTTTTCGAGCTCGTTTTAGCTTGATCTAGCTAACCCGGGTTCTAATTTGTAAAGTTGTTAAATGTTATGGTTATGTAATTGATGAGTTTAGTATGTTTTTTAAGTTTTAAGATAGATTATTAAGCTTGATTGTTAAATAAGACTATTTTGTAACGTAATTTTTAGTAATTTTATGTTAAAGGACTAAAATGTTAAAGTGATAAAAGTTCAAGGACTTGATGTAAAATAACAGCAAGTATGGGCCTTAGTGAAGTAGTTAATGATTCGGCTGAACTTAGTTTTAGTTGGAAATGGTAAAATTGCAAGTTTTGGACTTAGGGACTAAATTGCATAAAAGGTGAAATGTTAGGGTAATTTTGTAAAAATGTCTAAAAGGACTTATTTTTATAAAATTAATTTATTATGTTACTGGAAGTTGATAATTGAATGAAATTATTATTTTAGATCAAGAAATAAATCGATCAGACTCAAATCGCAGAAAGGCTAAAAAGTAATGGATTGATCGTTGTCTCGACTTCGACTTCGTTTTTGTTCAAGTAAGTTCAGTCGACTTAATTAATATATTTTATACTATCTTTTCGAGTAAGACTTTAATCGTGAATAGTTTATTATCTACATTCGATGATAAGTTGATGAGAATTGAGTTAATGATTCATATGTAATACTGGTTAAATATGATATCTCCTGAGCTGGATGAACATAGGATATAGTACGTTTGGCATGCCAATAGGTTATATTGTGCACACGGTATGAGTTTGATATGTGATGATGACAATTCATGATATTTCCTGTTCACCGAATAAATCGACGTCCAGCATTTGTTACGGGCTATCGTATTATATTTATAGAGTTTTTGGTGTGTTACCGGGGGCAGATGTGAAGCCTTCGGGCTTGACACTTGGTGCCGAGGTGTGTTCTGGAGGGATGTTAGCCTTCGAGTTAGGCACTTACTTTCGAGGTGTGTAATTTGGATTAGCTCGTATGAGTTCTTAGTGTGTTCTCTAATGGTTAACCGTGTATTCATATCTATATATGTTCATCGGGCTATTGTAACATCCTTAAATCGGGGTCCTGCATTTTGCTAGTGTTGCATGTGACGAATTGTCTATTATGTTCATTTATCATGTTCTGGGGTCTAGTTATAACCCTGGGTTAGGCCTGAGTTGGGGCTAAAAATTTCTTTTTAGTACTTGGGAAGAGGGAGCTAGGTTAGTTAGGTGTTAAAAGAATTTATTGGGGGTTTGTGACACAAGAAATCAATTGGAAAAGTGGCAAGGAGGCGCCACTTAAGCACAAGGGAGATGACGCCACATGCAGGGAGGGAGTACCTGTGTTCGAGCAGCAGGAATTGCACTCCTGCTCATTCTTTTTGACGCCAAGTTGAGGAAGAGTTGTGCTCAGCTCAAACTCTGACAGGATAACTGTTGTCTAAGTCAAGCCGATTTGAATAGGTGGCAAAGAGAAAATTTAGGAGTTTGATTAATTCAAACTCGTTTGAATTGGTGGCTAGGGGAGATTTGAGAGTTTCTCGAAATTTGAATAGGTGGGAGGTGGGGTATTCGGCTGAGAGACTTAGGAGGGGTGCCGAAATTCTTAGTGACATTTTCAGCTAGCTAAAGTCTTGATACAATCGGTTGGGAGCAAAGCCGAAACTCTCTTTTGTCTTGTCATTTGTCCCTTCTTGCACCATTTGAAACAAAAGCCGAACCTCCTTTGGTACTTGCCGGTTACCATTTGAAGCACCTAGCCGAACCTTCATTTGAGCTCTCTCTCTTTTTCTCCTTTGAAACCAAAAGCCACAAGCACCTTAGACTCTTGCCAATTTCTTCCTTAGGCATTTAGCCGAATCTCCTTTGTAGCCTCTCTCTCATCTTTTATTTTCTTTGTAGTCGAAAAGTAACCCTCTTCCCTTCATCTTTTTCTTCTTCTCAAGTGCTTGGCCGAACCTTCTTCTTCCCCATCTCTCTTTGTCTTTCTTCCATTTTTGCTCAAGCTGAATCCTCCCTCTCCCATTTTATTTTACTTTGCCATTCTCTTCTTTCATTCTTTAGCCGCATTTCATTTGTTTTTCTTCTTTCAAGATCAAGATCAGACGGGTGGTAATGACGCAGTGTCGCAGGCTGTGCTGCGGGTATTGGAAAAGGTTGCAAGTACAGGCGTTGGAACAGGAGCTCGGAAATCTGTGACCGAGCGACTCAAGGCTAATGGTGCAGAGGTATTTAGAGGTGTATCTGGTGTGGCACCTAGTACAACAGAATATTGGTTGGAGGCGACGGAACACATCATGGATGACCTGGATTTTTCAACTGAGGAAAAGCTGAAGGGCATAGTATCTCTGCTGCGAGATGAGTCATATCAGTGGTGGCTCACAGTTAGGGATGGAGCTATGGAAGATGATCTCACTTGGGAATTTTTTAAGGCAGTTTATTAGAGAAAGTACGTAGGGGCTAGTATATTGATGCACAACGCAGAGCTTTCTTAAACTTGGTTCAGGGTAATAAGACTGTAGTGGAATATGAGGCGGAATTCCTTCAGTTGAGTCAGTATGCACGGGGTATTGTGGACACAGAGCATGAGCGCTGTGTCAGATTTAAGGATGGCCTAAGAGACGAGCTGCGGATGATAATTACCCCACAGTAGGAACGAGAGTTTGCCGTTCTAGTGGAGAAAGCTAAGGTTGCTGAAGGGGTGAGACAGTCTGTAAGGCAGAATCAGGATAGGGGTTGGAGTAAAAGGAGTTCTGGATCATCTGGGTTTTCTGAGAATCAGCAGAAAAGGGTTAGATATAGTGGGCCAAATCAAGCTGCTAGGCCTGCTGCTGCTAATACTCAATGGCCGCCACAGTGTGCCCGGTGTAGAAAGTCTCACACGGGAGAATGTTGGACTGGTAACAGGGGATGCTTTGAGTGTGGTTCGATGGGGCATCGAGTTAGGGATTGTCCACAGAGATCAGCTAGGCTGTAGTCTGAGGATCAGAATCGTACACAGTTTAGGAGGGATAATCAGTAGCCACAGAGGGGCCGTGGTTTAGGCAGGGGAGGTAATGGCTTTAGTAGAGGCCGTGGAGCACTGAGCAGAGGTGCAGGTGTTACAGAGGTGAGACAGCCTGGGTTGGTCTACGCTGCAAGGCATCGAGAGGAGGGCGACGCACCGGACGTCATAACCGATACGTTCTTAATTTTTGGAGTACCTTATAATGCTTTAATTGATGTTGGTTCGACGCACTCGTATGTTGCTAGTAGCATAGTGGGAACCCTGAACTTAGACTCTAAGATTACTTCTAGGAAGATGACAGTGATAAGCCCTCTAGGTCACTCTGTAGAAGTTAGTACACTATATAGAGATGTACCTCTAAAACTTCAAGGGGTCGTATTTTTGGCTAATTTGATGGAACTGCTATTTGGGGAGTTCGATCTGATTCTCGGGATGGATTTGCTGGTAAGGTATCAAGCTAGCTTGGATTGCGCAGCTAAGCGCATAGTGTTGAAGACCATGGAAGGTGATGAGGTGATAATGATAGATAATAGGAGAGATTACTTATCTAATGTTGTCTCTGCACTGAAGGCTGAGAAAATGGTTTAGAAGGGTTGTGAATCATTTTTGGTGCATGTTTGTGCTTTGGAAGCTAAGGATGCAGCGGTGAAGAATGTCCAAACTGTAGGGGAATTTGTTGATGTTTTTCTAGAGGAACTTCCGGGTATACCTCCTGACCGCGAGGTTGAGTTCGGTATAGACTTGTTACCCGGAACCGCGCCAGTATCTATTACTCTTTATAGGATGGCGCCGAAAGAATTGGTGGAGTTAAAGGCTCAGATTCAGGAATTGTTGGACAGAGGTTTCATCCAGCCGAGTGTATCACCTTGGGGAGCTCTAGTGCTTTTTGTTAAGAAGAAGGATGGTACAATACGGATGTGTATAGACTACCGCCAGCTGAACAAGTTGACAATCAAGATCAAATATCCGTTGCCTAGGATTGACGACTTGTTTGATCAACTCAAGGGTGCATCGATTTTCTCTAAGATTGACCTTAGGTTGGGGTATCATCAGCTCAAAGTGAAGGAGGCTGATATTCATAAGACGGCATTCCGTACTCGGTATGGACACTACGAGTTTCTGGTAATGCCTTTTGGTTTGACCAATGCACCGACAGCATTCATGGACATGATGAATAGGGTGTTTCAACCGTATTTAGATCGTTTCGTCGTAGTATTTATAGACAACATTTTGGTGTACTCGAAATCTGAGGAAAAACATGACGCACATCTTCGAATGGTTCTGCAGGTTCTAAGGGAGAAGCAGTTGTACGCCAAGTTTAGTAAGTGCGAGTTCTGGCTTAAGGAGGTAACTTTCTTGGGTCATGTGGTATCAGCTGAGAGGATTAGGGTGGATCCTCGTAAGATTGAGGCAGTATTGGATTGGAAACCACCTAAGTCGGTTGTAGAAATTTGGAGTTTTCTGGGTTTGGCAGGATACTACAGAAGGTTTGTAGAAGGGTTTTCCTTGATTGCAGTACCGTTGTCTAAGTTGTTGAGAAAAGGGGCTCCGTTTGTGTGGATTGAGAAACAGCAAGAGAGTTTTGATAAGTTGAAGAAGATTCTGACTGAAGCTCCGGTTTTGATTCAGCTTGAGGCAGGGAAGGAATTCATAGTTTATTGTGATGCATCGCATACTGGCTTGGGGTGTGTGTTGATGCAAGATGGTAAAGTGGTAGCGTATGCATCTCGACAGTTGAGACCTCTGAAGGTAACTATCCGACACATGACTTGGAGTTGACTACAGTGGTTTTCGTCTTAAAGATTTGGAGGCATTACTTGTATGGGGAGAAGTCGATAGTGTATACGGATCACAAGAGTCTGAAGTATCTTTTGACTCAGAAGGATTTGAACCTAAGACAGCGCAGATGGATTGAGCTGTTGAAGGATTACGACCGTTCGATTGAGTACCACCCAGGTAAGGCTAACGTAGTAGCCGATGTGTTGAGCCGTAAGGTGGTAGCGGACTTGCGAGTGATGTTTGCTTACCTTAGCCTTTATGATGATGGGAGTCTTTTGGCAGAATTGTAGGTTAAGCCACCTTGGATTGATCAGGTTAAGGAGAGGCAGCTGACAGATGAGGTTTTGAGTGCTCGGAGGTTACAAGTGCAGAATGGTGAATCTGAGGGTTACAATTTGGATAGTGAGGGAGTACTATGTTTTCAAGGGAAGGTATGTATGCCTAAGGACGTCGAGTTGAGACAGCGGATTCTTCAGGAAGCTCATAGCAGTCCATACGCTATGCATCCTGGAGGCAGTAAGATGTATCGTGATTTGAGGAACAATTACGTGGCGTGTCTTAAGCGGAAGTAATGGCGAGTTTGTGGGCAAGTGTTTGACATGCCAGCAGGTCAAGGCTGAGCATCAGTTATCGTTAGGGTTGTTACAGCCGGTAAAGATCCCACAGTGGAAGTGGGAAAGGATTACGATGGATTTCGTCAGTGGGCTTCCCCTTACGCCTAGTAAGAAGGACTCAGTATGGGTAATAGTGGATCGTTTTACTAAGTCAGCTCACTTCATATCGATAAGGGTTGATTATTCACTCTAGAAGTTAGCCAAGTTATATGTGGTAGAGATAGTAAGGTTGCATGGAGTGCCTGTGTCAATTATTTCGGATAGGGATCCCAGGTTTACGTCGAGGTTTTGGAAAGCTTTGCATCAGGCTTTGGGCACGAGGTTGGATTTTAGCACGACTTTTCATCCGTAGTCTGATGGACAGTCTGAAAGGGTAATTCAGATTCTGGAAGATATGTTAAGAGGCTGTGTTCTAGATTTCAGTGGTAGTTGGGAGGAGTATCTACCTTTGGCAGAGTTCGCTTATAACAATAGTTATCAAGAGAGTATTCAGATGGCACCATATGAGGCACTCTATAGGCAGAAATGTCGTACTCCTACGTGTTGGACAGAATTGGATGAACGGCAGATGTTGGGTTCGGAGTTGGTGGCTGAAACAGAGGATAAAGTTAAGGTAATTCGGGCTCGTCTTAAGGAAGCGTCGGGGATATTGAGTATGCAGTGGGTGACAAGGTCTTTCTGAGGGTATCGCCCTGGAAGAAAGTGTTGAGATTTGGTAGGAAGGGCAAGCTAAGCCCGAGGTTCATCGGGCCATATACAGTGTTAAAACGAGTGGGACCGGTAGCTTATCAGCTTGAGTTGCCAGCAGAATTGAGTCAGATTCATGACGTCTTTCACGTTTCAATGCTTAGGCGCTATCGATCAGATCGGAACCATGGGACGGAGGAAGCCACGTGGGAACCAGAGGACGTGATGCGGCAGCAATACCCTTAACTCTTCTGACCAGGTAATTTCGAGGCCGAAATTATTATTAAGGGGGGTAGAACTGTAACATCCTTAAATCGGGGTTCTGCATTTTGCTTGTGTTGTATGTGACGAATTGTCTATTATGTTCATTTATCATGTTCTGGGGTCTAGTTATAACCCTGGGTTAGGCCTGAATTGGGGCTAAAAATTTCTTTTTAGTACTTGGGAAGAGAGAGCTAGGTGAGTTAGGTGTTAAAAGAATTTATTGGGGGTTTGTGACACAAGAAATCAATTGGAAAAGTGGAAAGGAGGCGCCACTTAAGCACAAGGGAGATGACGCCACATGCGGGGAGGGAGTGCCTGTGTTCGAGCAGCAGGAATTGCACTCCTGCTTATTCTTTTTGACGCCAAGCTGAGGAAGAGTTGTGCTCAGCTCAAACTCTGACAGGACAACTATTGTCTAAGTCAAACCGATTTGAACAGGTGGCAAAGAGAAAATTTAGGAGTTTGATCAATTCAAACTTGGTGGCTAGGGGAGATTTGAGAGTTTGCCGAAATTTGAATAGGTGGGAGGTAGGGTATTTGGCTGAGAGACTTAGGAGGGGTGCCGAAATTCTTAGTGACATTTTCAGCTAGCTAAAGTCTTGATACAATCGGTTGGGAGCAAAGCCGAAACTCTCTTTTGTCTTATCGTTTGTCCCTTCTTGCACCATTTGAAACAAAAGCCGAACCTCCCTTGGTACTTGCCGGATACCATTTGAAGCACCTAGCCGAACCTTCATTTGAGCTCTCTCTCTTTTTCTCCTTTGAAACCGAAAGCCACAAGCACCTTAGAGTCTTGCCGATTTCTTCCTTAGGCATTTGGCTGAATCTCCTTTGGAGCCTCTCTCTCATCTTTTATTTTCTTTGTAGCCGAAAAGTAACCCCCTTCCCTTCATCTTTTTCTTCTTCTCAAGTGCTTGGCCAAACCTTCTTCTTCCCCATCTCTCTTTGTCTTTCTTCCATTTTTGCTCAAGCCGAATCCTCCCTCTCCCATTTTATTTTACTTTGCCATTCTCTTCTTTCATTCTTTAGCCGCATCTCATTTGTTTTTCTTCTGTCAAAACCTTAGCCGAATCATCTTGATCACTCAACCCTTTGCCGAAATCTCCTTCTTTCTTCTAGTTTTGCTTTGGCCGAACATCAACCAAGAGTGGATCTTCCTTGGTTTTTCTCCAATCGGTTTTGAGAAGGGTAAGTAGTCTTGGTCGAATTCTTTATTTCTTTTCTCTCCTCTCTGTCGACTCTTATGAGTGCAAAAGCCGAATTTCGGCATTTGTTGATAATAATGCTAACTATTTATAGGAATCGATTTCTTTAGGGACCTCCGGGATTGTGAAACAATGGATCTAAGCCATCTATTTCTGTCAACCGAATTCGTTAAGTCTGTGGTAAGGATCCATGTTGGTTCAATCATTCTTTAAGTTGTTTGAAAAGCCGAAGGCTATTGAGACTAAGTCTTGTTGTTGGCCGATTGTAGGGGGAGGATCAGTCTCGCATATTTTGGTATCGTGGTTAGCATTCGTAAGGTAGAAAGGTAAGGATGATGTTAGTTATGCGTTATCTCACCCTTCGAGATTTATTGGTATAGCCGAATGGCTTTTGTTAATAACCTAAGTGTTGGCCGAATGTAGGACAAGGGGATCTAGTACGGTAGATCGGGTTTTCGGGATTCAGTGATTGCGTTAGTAACAGGTGTGTAAATGCTTACACACTTTATTAGTATAGTAATGCTTATTATGTTACTGTTATAACCATTGGCCTTAGAGACTTTGCCTTGTGGGCATGAGCTTGGAAACCGAGTAAGTCCCCTGATATGTGATTTTTGGTATACATCATCATGATCTGTTAAATGCTATGTTATATGTTATTTGCATGATCATTCGATATTATGACACGTATGTTATGAACATGATAATGGGTTGATGAGAGGAGGGGGATGATTTGTTTGGACTGTCACCAGTGGTTTTGACCACAAGATGGGTTGGCCCCATCATTTGATTTGTGACTACGGTCACCAGTGGTTTTGACCACACTATTATTATTATTTGTGACTAAGTCCAGTGGTTTTGACCACCAGTGGTTTTGACCACACGATTGATATTTGTGACTACAGTCACCAGTGGTTTTGACCCCATATGGATATTGTGACTCGTCCCAGTGGTTTGGTACCACAATGGGTTGGCCCCACATGATTATTACGGGATTGTCATCAGTGGTTTTGACCAGACGATGGGTTGGCCCCATCATTTGATTTGTGACTACGGTCACCAGTGGTTTTGACCACACCGATATATGATATTGTGACTTCAGTCACCAGTGGTTTTGACCACCAGTGGTTTTGACCACACGATTGATATTTATGACTACGATCACGAAAGGTTTTGACCCCATATGGATATTGTGACTCGTCCCGTGGTTTGGTACCACGATGGGTTGGCCCCACATGATTATTACGGGATTGTCATCGCTGGTTTTGACCGCATCGGCGGGTTGGCCCCATCATTTGATTTGTGACTACGGTCACCAGTGGTTTTGACCACACCGATATATGATATTGTGACTTCAGTCACCAGTGGTTTTGACCACCAGTGGTTTTGACCACACGGGGTAGATAAAGGAGACTGGATGGTTAGGTTCTGGGTTGCATGATTTGCATGTTTACTGATGATCTGTGTAAGTGCTTGGACTATCGGGTTGGGGATTTATACACTGAGTCTCGGTGACTCACTCCTTCCCTTATATTTTGCAGATGAGGCATAGATCGCGGATATGGAGCCGAGGAGGACTCGAGGTGGCCATGCAACTTAGTTTGGTTTTGGACTTTAAACTGCTATTTCGATTTTATTAATTTTCTTTTAATTTGGTTTTGGGTTTGTAATAAGCCCGCTAGTATTATTTTGGGTTTTTAATTACTTGTTTTTATTTTGATTATTTTATACATACATTGGATTTAAGGACTTGTTAAATTAACCGGTAAAAAGCAATGTTTTCAAAACTATAACTCTTTCGAGTTTTTAAAACGTTACTATCGGGTAACACAACTT
The DNA here is from genome assembly GCA_025503065.1 of Gossypium bickii. NCBI lineage: Eukaryota > Viridiplantae > Streptophyta > Magnoliopsida > Malvales > Malvaceae > Gossypium > Gossypium bickii. The sequence goes on from CP106715.1 coordinate 105,220,425, forward strand.
ATAAGATGATAACAAAGGTAACTTGAATGTTTTAAACTTAAATTTTCAAACGACTTCAAATGTAAAAGGTTTTACACTTGATAATACTCATCACATCCCGTTTTTAACAAGTATCGTATGTTTTCTAAAATTTGTAACAACAAGTGGATTTTCAAACATGGGTTTTAAGGTAACCATCACACAATTTCCATACCATCTTAAACAAGCATTTCTAAACTTTTAAAACTATAAAAGGGTTTTCTAAGAAAATTATCCGACAGACTTTTGGTTTAAAAAATTTTTTTCACTCCGTAGCATGCCAGATCCGGTCGTGGTGTGTTGACCGGGTTTGGGGTGTTACAGCTATGTTCTAGTGAAAATGGATTATTATTAAATTGTGAGAAGTTTCTCACAAACTTCTGATAGCTCTATGAATCAATAATGTATAATCGTATTCTTGTTGAGTATTACTCACATGTTCTAAACTGTGGTTGACAGGAAACTTCGTTTAATAATTTTGTTATTTGAATTATTATGTTTTATTCGATAAGCTTTATTGTTTTAATCATCGCACTTACTAAGTTTTTATAAAAGCTATCTCATGTTATTTATTTTGCTTCCTTGTAGATAGCGGTTACTAGAGAATCGGGTGATCGGATCAGCTCGAAGAAATCACACTATCTAGAGACCTTTTGGTAGTAATGTACTACTCATTGTGGGTTATATGGCATGTAATAGGTGTTTTGTAAATGTTTTGAACTTGTATACTCATTATGCCTTGTCTTGTAGTTATAAAAGTTTTTATGCATGTGCTTGTCTTTTTGATTCATGCTACATATGAATGGCTAGACTATAGTTATAAGCTAAAAAAGAGTGAATGAATGTGTTGAAATGGTAAGTTTAGAATGAAGTCATGGTGGTACTTTGGAAATGAATGTAAGTCATTTAGAAAGTGTGTTAGTAGTTTGAGTATCTAGCTAAAGTAATGAATTGTTTAAGTGTTTGAATTGTGGTGTCATTGATGATATATTGGTTAAGCATTAGGTTGATTGTTTGGCATGCTTTTGAGTGTTTTGAAATGTATTTAAAAGTCTTGAAATCACGTGTTATTGAGTATGTTTAGGTACCTAAGCATTTAAGAGTGAGAATGGCAAGACTTAGGTTGATTTTGATACACACGGCCTGAGGCACGGCCTGCCACACGACTGTGTGACACACACAGGTAACCCACACGAGTGTGTGCCCCTATTGTGCTAGGTACAGGGTTCACATGGGCTGGCACACGGCCTACAACATAGTCGTGTGACCCAAGTCAGTAGCTAACATGGGTAGACACACGGGCTGAGACACAGGCGTATGAGCTCTCCACGGCCCAAGCACACGGCCACTTTAAACCTTAAACCCTAAACCCTAAACTCATATTTTGAAAATTTTCATATTTTCCTTAAGCCTTCAGTTTTATTTTGAATTGTTCCCTGAATGTTTCTAAACTATTTTTAAGGCCTCATAGATCTGGTTTAAGGGCCATAAGTGTATGCTTTAGTTTAAATTGAATGACATATGGATGTTGGTATTTAATTTGTAAACTTGATGTCAATTGACACTGAATGTTCTGAATTGTTTGGTAATACTCCATAACTCTAATCCGATGACGGAAGCGGGTTATGAGTGTTACAAAATACATATTTTAATGATACATATGTATAACTTTTATCCTATCTCGAGACAAGGAAGGTAGTGGCTTAAAATATATAGTGACATAGGTCACGCCTTGAGACATTGACCTAATGTCTCGAGGCATACTTCCCTGCACCACAAAACATAAGGCACCTCACACTCGACTCGAATGGTAGATCTAAATGCAAGATGTCACATCCGTTGTTGAAGTAACTCAGACTACGATCCATCATTCATTACAAGTGTATATTGATGAAAATGCTACACTTAGGGCACTAGATCCAACATGGTGTTCGAGCATCAATGTTGAATGAGAAAAATAAATTATATCAACTGGTTTTTTGGGGCGACACCGTAACGACGATAATTAGGCTCCATAGAGCAACACCACAATGGTGGTTAACAGGCTCTATGGAGTGACACTTAGAAAGAGGTTTATCGTGTACGACCTTGGCTTGGCTATGAGGACTAGTATAGTCCACCGGGATAATAAACACAGAATAGTCCATTGAGATAGGAAACACAGGGTAGTTCACCGAGATAGTATACACGGGGTAGTATGCTAAGGCAATAAATGCAAGGTAGTCCACCGGGACAATAAACACGGGCTAGTCTACCAGGACGTTAAATATGGGATAAAGGGTGTATGTCCATAGCTCAACTATGACAACCAACAAAGTCTGCCGAAACATTAAACACGAGGTAGTCCGCTAGGACATTAAATGCAGGGTAGTCCACCTGGACATTAAACACAAGGTAAACCGCCAAGACAATAATTATGGAAAAATCACGCACATAAGAAAAGAGTTAGAAGAATAATGCAAATGTTGGCAAGCGGATTTTGAGGAACCTGCCAAACAAGGCAAAAGTTGTAGAAAAGGGGAATAGTCCACCAAAACAGTAATCATAGAAAGCCGGTAGGGTGTATAGTGATAACCTAGCTAAGATCTGTTGGAGGAATGATGTGTCGTTAATGCCTTGTATATGGGTAATAGAAGGGGATTTATTTGTATATTGCGGGTAAGAATTCGCTATTAAGAACTGCCAAGTAGTGGTCGAAGAAGTTCGGCATGGTAAGGGTAAACCTTGGAATGTTATTTGGAGATACATCCCCAATATAAGGTTTGTTGATCATGGTTTGAGAGAAGAGGGTTAATCGTTTATACTCAGGATTAACTAATAGGCAAAGAGGGGTTAATTAGAGCCCATTAATAGAAAGACGTATTAAGAAGGAATAACCGAGTGACAGACATGTCTGTCAAGACTATTCCTCTTTAATGGGAAACTATTGAGAAAGTACTAGCCAAAGGGCTGGTTCTGTATGGAAAAATCATATGAGAGAAATAGTAAACTCAAATAGTCACTTGGATGATAATCTGCTGAATACTATAGACTAAAATGGTCCACATCAAACAGATATGTGCCTTAAAAGTAAGGTATCGTTGTTAGGGCGATTCACAATGGAGTAATCCAAATAACATTGCAAACCGAATGTAGGATGAAATGATATATATTCCGCCAAAATGGCGTGGGTTCTTATTAGCTAAACCCACTAGTGGAGTGTCAGTAAGTCCTACAAGACTAAAGTAAGAAAATAGAGTTTGCAAAGGACTAACCGGGTTTACTATGATTGCCAAGGAAGGCAAACCAAAAAGGTTATTAGGGTGATAGGCAGGATGATCACCTATAAGTCCAAGGTGGAAAAGAAAATCTATATTGGTAACTGACGACCCAATTAAGTGATTAAGGAATTAAAATTTATGAGTAGAAGGATGTTTGGGAATGGAAATGGACAAAGGAAAGAATGTACGTAAGAAAAGGACAGAGTACGCAGTTATGGTGAGACACTTGTAAAACTACCAAAGCTTTTTGAGTGGCTTAGGATCAGCCAGGGGAAGATAGTTTAACGACCTATTTGCTTATAGATAAGTTCGGGGAATGAATCAAAGATCTCCAACCTAGATTGAGAGAAATTGTCCCAAGACAAACATGGAGTTAAATGTGTTTAGTTATTTTATTATTCCAACAAGTTTGGGGTTATCTTGCATAGTATAGTAAAGAAACTCACTGAGTTCATTTGAACTTACAAAATCTAGCTATGTAGGACTCATTGGATGAGTAAGGACCTTAAGGAGGGACCCAACCTGATCGAGATAGATCAAGGAGTAATCATTAGTTTGGTGTCATGCACATAGGAATGGGGTACCTTTAGATGCTTTGTTTAGGGGTCAAATATAATATAATCAAACAGTTCCCTTAGAGTTTGAAATTAGAGATAGTAAGTTATATTTTAATTTAAGGCTTTTATTGTAAGAATATTTATTAATAAGTAACAAACTTTGCTCTTTAAAATAGTTAAGTTGGAAATTTGTGATTAGGACCAGTTTGGTTAAATTGTGACATTCCATACCTAGATGTAGTAATTGGGTCGAGTAAGGGTTTTACAGGTTCTTTCCTCATTTAAAAGGACCAACAAATAGGCCCAAGCTCAACCTTTCTAAGTCTAATTTTGTCAAATTATGGCCTAATTTTTTATTATGAGGTTTGAACAATCCAAAATAATTTTGAATATAAAATATCATGATCAAATAGTATTTTCATCATAAAAGTCTCAAAAATTGATCAAATTACCCTTTTATGGCAAAATTACTATTTTATCCTTTTTACCCTTTTTCACGATTTCTTCTCAAAATTTGATATGTAAACCAATTCAAGTTCACAATTCATAATAAAAGTTTAATATAATTTCATGAGTGGTGAAAATTTCACTTTTTCTCTTTTCTTGGTAAAATAAGAAATTTACAATTTAACCCCTACACTATTTTTTTTTTCAATTTAGTCCTGAAAGTGATTTTCGTCTCACCAAATCATGTATCTAATCTATTTCATATCCAATAATCCACAATGATTCATATTTCCTCCTTTAGACAACTTTGCACATTAGTCCTCATACCTTTTAAAATTTATGATTTGGTCCCTTTTGTCATATTTTCACCTTTACAACTCTTTTCACGTAATTCCTCTTCCAATATCATATTAATTTCATAAAATTTCTTATCCGCTTCATTCCCTAAATTTCTCATAATTTTTTTCTTAATATTTGAACTCGAAATTATGCCACGTGTCATATTGGAATTTATGGAGTGTTATATTTAGTGTTTTCGTACTCAAATCAATTTGAAAAGTTGCATTTTGAACCACTCTAGTGCTCCAAAATACTTGCTTTATGTTTTCATTTATCTTAGCCCCCGGAAAATATGTTGAGTGATTTTGAAAACGTGTTTAAATCTTTGTAAATGTTGAAGTTGGTTTTATGAAAATTTATGATATGGGCAATTCTTGATTTTTGATAAAGTTCCCCTTTTATTAAAGTGATTGTTTTGTCAATGTGATATTATTTATCGGTAACTATCATCGGGACAAGTAAAAGGTGTTACATTATTTTTTGCCATATCTTTGATTATTCTCGCAGCCTCTATAGGTGAATTACTTGATGGTGCCCTATTAGTTGCTACATCTATATTACCTTTGATTGATTCTTTTAACCCAGTGTAGAAAGTCCAAATTTACAACCAATTTGGCAGCTGATGGTGAGCACATTTCTTCTGCAAGTCCTTGAACCATTTATATTCCTCGTGTAATGTTGTCCAATCAGCTAGAAACTAAATATGTTATTATGCCATTTAGCTATCTTAAATGGAGGGAGAACTTAGCTAAGAAAATTTCCATCACTTGGTCCTAATTTGTAATAAACCCATCTAATTAATCCACAACTTTTCTAGTCAGGGAAGATGGATATTGTTTTACTTTTAACGGTTTTTTTAAGAAACACCATTAAACTTAAATATATTGCATAATTTAATTAACTTTTTTTGCAAATGTTGATTGGAATCTTGATGAGAAAATCCAGAAATATGCTTCAACCTTTTGGATATCCACTAGCTTCCTCTAAAAGTTGTTTACTTCCACCATCAAAAAGCAAATACTAGTTCTGAGTCCTTTGACATGAGATATAACATAATCTCTAGCAGACACCGAAACAGTAGAAAGAGCTGATGCATTAGCATTAGCATTCACATTGATGTCCCTTGTAATTAATTCCTCAAACTCAATGTCTAAATGAATGTTAAGTCTTCCAAGTCTTCATAAAATCTTCTCAATCTCTAAATCTAGCAGGAATAATTCAAGATTTTGACTACTGGATCAAATATCACAAGTGCAAGTATACTATTGAAACAAGTACTATAATATTATCGTTCCCACAAAGAGCTAATAATCACCAACTATTACTTTATATCCCATCAAAATAAATCATTGATAGAATATTTTTAAAAACTAAATCTAGCAAATAAAAGTAACAAAGCAAATTAAAAGGAGTAGTTAATCAATATAAAAAAAGAAGAAGAAGAAGTTAAGATTACAATTTTATCCAATTTATAGCTAATTATTCTATTTCCACCTAATTTATTCTGAGTATTAAATTTTCTTCAACCCTTTTTCGAGAAATTACACAAGCATATTCACATGCCAATAAATTAAATCAAATTGATTAAAAATAAACTCTGACCTAAAATGTTTAGGTATATTTCTATTTCAATTACTATTAGATTAAAAGTTATTCATTGTTAACCTAAATCATAAAATCTTTTTCCAATGTTTTTTGTCAAAAATAATAGTTGATTAGACTATTAACGATAGAATGTGGGAATGAATAACTAATCAAAACTGAGGAATGGACTAAACACGGAATTAGAAAAAAAAATTAATTGATGGAAAAATTAAAAGCATCTCTAAATAGAAATCATGGAAAATAGAACAAGAAAAAAAGGAGATGAAGAAATTGAGCCTTCTTACTAATTTAAATGTTTTTGGCTTTTAGATGAACAAATTTAATGTGAAATATAAGTTTACTCTTCTCATTTATATTGGGTATACAAATGTAGAGGAATTTTAAATTACAAACATAATATATATTTGTAAAATTTATATTAAGTGTATATTAAAATTTAAAATTTTAATATATATTAACAGATACACAATATATATTTAAATTTGAAAAAAATTATATACAGTTTTAATATCTAAAATATGAGTTATATGAGTTATACATTCAAAAAAATTTTACTTCAAAATTATTCAATAAAGGGTTAATGAGAATCCAAATTAAACTACAATAATTAATATTTAAAAACATATTTTGAGAGTACGATAAAAGTAATATAATAAAATCAGTATATTATTTGAATAAGTAGAAAAAAGGAATATGAAGGGAAAAAATTGGAGTAACGTAAAGTGACATAAGCGAAAAACTGCTATGGTAGGGGGGAGCAGGTGGACGAGTGGTGTTTTGCCAACTCTTCGTACACGCAGATATTTCCTTCCCTTCCCCTCCCCCTCCTCCTCTCCTTCATCACTCCCGATGCCCCCGCTTCTCTCTGTTTCTTAACACAACAACTCTTCACCAAATTAACCCCCCCCCCCCCCCCCAAAAAAAAAAAAAAAAAATAAGCTTCCTTTCCAGAGCCCCCTCTCTCTCGAATCTCGATCTCCAACCCAAAATATTTCATCAAACCAAAACTTATCTTTCAATTCATTATTATTATTATTATTATTATTATTATTATTATTAAACTTACATTTTGTTCGTCTATAATTTATGCCAATGGCTCACCAAACTTCTGATCGATTGACCTCTACTGGTACGTCGCCGTTGAATCATAATCTCCGTAAACCAACAAACAAAAATTGAAATATGAGATATGATTTATGTCTTCTTTTTTAGGCTGTAAATTTTCAATATAGCTCTTTGGTTTTTTTTTTTTTTTTTTTTTTTTTGATGATGTGTTCTTGTTTGATTTTATGGAAGTGTCGAATGAGAAATGTGGAATCTATTGCGAGATTGTTTTGCTGGTTTCTTTTATTTGTTTAAAGGATATTATTGGAGATGATCGTGGACATAATTAATGTTTGGCAACAAATAGTATCATCGCCTAACCATGTTTGTTCGACAGTTATGATCTATTCTTATGTGTTTTATGTTTTCAATGTTTGACGTACTTGTTTACTTACATGCTGCACATTATTGTTCAATATTTGTTGGTTAATCAAAGATTTTGACAATGGTTTTGGAATTCTAGACTCGGCAGAGGTTTTCAACGTTATGGTTCTGGATAGCAACATCCTTGCTAACCCGAACGCTTTGACTAATAAGGTATATTGTTGCTTGCATTGCTCATTTTGTTGGTTGCCTTGATTAGATTGATATTGCCATTGTTTTAAACCGCTGCGCTCTGCTGACTAACTGTTGTTTGTAATTGATCATTACTTAGGATGTTGTTATTTGTTCATTTACTTGCACAGGATTTGGTAACTATTGGTTCCTTCAGGGATGGTTCATCCCATCAGTCGGGATTCATGCCATCTGTTGTTGAGTCCAAGACAACCTGTTTGCCCAATGCCTATTCTCCTGAGGCACAGTTCCATCAAGAAGGTTAGTTCCTCTGCATTTGTCATATAAAACTTTATCTTGTTTCTGTTAACCTAGTTTCTGATTTCATGTATGTTAAAATATATGTAGAAACCTAGGATTAATGGTGTACCAGTATAAGGTTTACAACTTGGATATTTCTTAGGGAATTGATATTCATTCTTGTGCTGATTGGAAGGGTAACTTATTTTGCGGTAAGCAATTCATCTTGTAAATATTTTTTTCCACTTTCTGGTCAAAGTGAAATTAAAAAGATTCAATATTTGACTTCTAATCTATTCGATGTGGGGAACATAGCGGTGGTATTTGAAGATAGAATCTACAAACCTTACGGCAGAAGAACTTCTTTGTATGATTACATTGTGGTTCCTTCGTAGTATCAATAACTGATCTTTGATTTACAGAATTTTGCCATGTTGGCTTATGATTGAATAGAAGTTTTTATCAAATTATCTCCAAGTCTATACTGGACTTATGTTAATTGTTGCATATCATTTTTAATGTTTGAGGTTGATGTTTTTCCTGTTAGTATTTAGAATAAAATGGCTGTTTTTAAGAAACAATAATTTTTTTTCCTTTTTTAGATTCCACTGAAGGTGATTCTAAATTGGATGTGAGGCATGACATGCAATTTTATGGGCTACGGTTGCTTAGGCAGCTAGTTAGCACAGTTGTGGCTGGCAGAATAAGCTTTTTGTATGGCACATAATGCTCTTTCTTACTTTTCTCATTACTCATGAAGTTTTCTCTATGCTTTTGGAATGCAGCTCATAAACCGGGTTCATTGCTTCCATATGTTAATGCGGAGGGTTTGGACAATGGTTTTCATGTGTGTAAACCTACTATGTTTTCCAATCATTTATGATAATAACTATTTGTTTCCTTTACTATTATTACTATTTGTTATTTTCTTTCCTTCTATGAATATGTCTTACAAAGGTGTTACTTTTGTTTACCTTATCCAGGACATCTACAATGAAACTGCATCTCTTGGGTTTCATGGTCTTGGGCATAGTCCACAAATGCAACAAAGAGCTTATGCTCGGGTTTCATCTTATCTGCCTCCTGTTGGGGATCCTATCGGGCTGTCCAATGCAAGGCATTTCATCACCATAGATTCATCTTATCACCAGCCATCCGTTCCCCGAAATATTCCACATGTTACTTCAAAGGCCCAGTTTTCTCATTTAGAGTGTCCTGTAAATATTGAGCAACAGGTGGTTGGAAAAAGATTTGGGCTGAGAACCAATTACCTTCCTCAGTCAGGATCATTTGATGGAGGAAGAAACTTCTTTGGAAGCTCCAGCATTCTTTGCTCTTCATACCAAGGGTCTGATGGTTTTGCGGTTGGTGGATTCTGCCCAGACTGGTCAAAGCCTTTTAGTGGGAAGAGTTCTCTGTTTCATCCCTCATATGCACCAGCTTCTCCAAAACGGGTTGGTTCACTAGAGTTTTCTTCAAACGACCCTGCAATGGTTAGTTCTTTTCCTACCACATATTTTAGGTAGATGGGAAGCTAGCCTTTTTATTTTCTTTTATTTTTCAGATTTTAGAAGGCCATTGAAAATTTGGAAACATAAATTCCATATTTCCTACCAAGTATTTTTGGCAAAAGGAAAAGCTATATCATGATTGGAGTCGGGCAAGCAGCTAAGAATGGTTATAGAGCTTCTCCCCTCTCTCTCTCTCTCTTTAGGGGTGGAGTGGAGGTGTTAAAGAGGTCATTGAACTTTAGTCTTGGTATGATTAATTCAACTCTTAAGTTGGCTTAATTGGCACCTGCCATAGAAAGTGGTTCTTGTATTAATAATGCAATTGGCTGGTATAAATACCAACTTTTAAGGTGATCAAGGAAAGAACACAAATCTAAGCTCAACTCCTAGAGCTGTCCAGCAATTTTAACTAAAAAAAATGTTTAAGATCAAAGCAATTTTGAAGGCACAAGTACTCTATTCTCACCAAAACAGGCACCACTCCCCACCTTAAACTATCTTAGTCTAGCCAACAATATCACTATTCTCTCCTCCCTCTGTCTCTTTCACCATCTAGCATTACTACACAACTCTATTGATTTTGCATTCTCTAATATTTTCTTGCAATAAATTGTTTCATGCTTAATCATATTGTGTAATTATATAGACACGAAGCCTTAAGTTCTCCATTGAGTTTTTTCAGTAAACTGCCGTCAATTTCAGTTTTCTGCCATTCTTGTAGTTATCAATATTTGGTAGCATCTGACTCTGCTTTGACTTGTTGAGAAGATGAAAGTCAGGTGCTAGCATGGCTGTAGAGAGTGGAGAAAGTCAGGAGGCATGGCAGTGGTGGCCGAGAAAAAGAGAGCTTTGTTTGGTCTTTGGTTTTGTTGGTCCTATTTTGTTTTTTTCCACCCTTGGCATCTATTTCCTCTTTTTAAATTGGCTAGTTGCTAAATGATCATGGTAGGATCGATAACCAAGACTCTAACAGGTAAGTAAATCCTGCAAGATGCTAGGTCAGCAGAGGCGGGTAGCCTGTCTATAAATGGAATATTTTTATCTGATTAGTTTCATTGAATTGAAAATAGAAGCATAGGTACTCTATTCTAAATTTCAGGGATGTATTTTGTTGTTGCTAATTTCAGATTCTTGAAATAGGTTCACTTTTCATGTGACCTTAGAAAAAGATCAGCTTTTCATTTTGGCCTTAAAATCTCATTTCAGCTTTTTGTCATTTGCTTTCTGGCAAAAGGAAATGATAGAACCTACATCAAGTTGATAGCATGAACTTTGGAGTTCCCAGATGAACATGTGTAAATCATGCGTCATGCATCATTTCTCCTGAGCAGCATTTGCTTAAGCTTTCAATGGATCAACTCGTGTAAAGCATGCATCATTTCTCCTGAGCAGCATCTGCTTAAGCTTTTACCTTTTTTTTTTTTTTTTCCATTCAAGCTCAAAAAGATTGAGGAACTTATATTAGTGCCTCTTGGAATTGTAGCTCAAATGGTAGCTAATTTGCTAATCCTTGTATTCCATCACATGATTGTGTTTTATGTGCAAGAATGTGACTTCATGATTTTGGTTTGCATCTTTGATTTATCATTAGATTGTAATCCTGAGATGTCTCTAGTTCATTGTCTGTGAAATTGATACTGTCAACTGATTGATTCTAGTTTATTGCCTAACAGTTAAATCACATGCAGGTTTCTTTTCAAAAATGGCCATTTAATGGGTTTGGTTGTACTAGCTCCAGCTCTAGAGGCTACAGTGGTAGCCAAAGTGATAAACGTTCTTGTCATGGCAGTGTGTCTACTAATAGTTTAGGAATAAGTGGTCATAACTGGCCTACACTTGCTGAAGCAAGACAAGGAGGGAGCTGCAATGACTTCTCCTGCAGTTGTACTGTAACGCTTGATACACTAAGTGAGCGTAACAGGGGACCTAGGGCATTTAAGCCGAAAACACAGATAACTACAAAGGGTTTTATTGTTGATAGCAGCAAGAATGGCACAATTAATGGCATTACCAATGGATCCTACAACCGACACAATTTTGTCACTGATTATGAGGGTGCCAAGTTCTTTGTGATAAAATCTTACAGTGAAGATAATGTTCACAAGAGCATTAAGTATGGTGTCTGGGCAAGCACTCCGATCGGCAACAAAAAATTAGATACTGCTTATCATGAGGCAAAAGCTAAACAAGGAATATGCCCTGTCTTTCTCTTATTTTCGGTAATCTGCCTTATATTGAATTCCTGATGTTGTGGAGGAAAAATGAAAAACAAAAAATGATGCTGTCATTTAATTTAGGGTTAATGTAAATTTTGGTCCATAAACTTGATATAGGTCCACTTTGATACTTGTATTTTTGTCAACTTTGTTACCTGAACTTGACAGCTTTTCCCATTTAGTCCCCAATTTTGGATTTTGTAAGTGTGATGACATGGCACTATGAGATTGTGTCATGTTATCACCTGAAAGTTTTTTAATTTTTTACTTTTTAGATTTTATATAAATTTTTTATTTTCAGGTGATGATGTGCACAATCTCAAAGTGCCACGTTATCATACTTTTACATAATCTAAGTTCAGGTGCCAAAGTGGATAAAAGAAGTACCAGTACCAAACAGGACCAAAATGTCTAGTTCAGGGGCCAAAAAATACATTAACCCTTCAATTTAACTTACTAAAATAGTTGATAGATAGAATTCAGTAGGCGGTAATGATTATGAACTAGTAGCTGAAATCCCTAGTATGTAATGCATGTTCTTTCCTTCTAGTTTATTTGTAAGTAGAGACCACGAATGAGGAAATGAAATTAACTTAGTTGTTCATATGTTATCCATGCAGGTCAATGCTAGCGCTCAGTTTTGTGGAGTGGCTGAGATGGTGGGACCTGTTGACTTTGATAAAAGTGTGGATTATTGGCTTCAGAATAAGTGGTCTGGGCAATTCCCTGTAAAGTGGCACATTATTAAAGATGTCCCCAATAGTCAGTTCCGCCACATTCTACTTGAAAGTAATGACAACAAGCCTGTTACTAACAGTAGAGATACTCAAGAGGTAAGGATGCATTTGAAGTTGACACTGTATGGTCACTTTTGCTTGCTGATCTGATTTTTGGTGTGTCCGGTTGCATTCATATATTAGTGTCATCGTGGCTATTTTAACTAGAGCTTCTGAGGTGATTGTGTTAGTCCATAATTGAATTCTATTTGACCAAGCCAACATGAAACTAGTCTACAATTCCAGTGCTCACTTGTTTTTTTTTTTCTCAAGTAGATACTTGGGGTGTACTTTCGATTTTTGTTGAAATGTAAGATGTATAACTGGATAAACTCAAAGAGACAATGTACATTACGGAGCTAGAAGATAACCAACCTTGTTTCCATTTGAATTTGTGAATTGGCATGCATTGCATTAACATCAACTTGTTATGTAATGAGGTACTGAGCATGCAAGCAAAATTGCACATGCATTGCTGATATGTAAGACCTGATGATGCGTCCTTCCTATGAATCCAATTTCTGCACCATTATACTTATTTTGTCTGAGTGTGGTTACATCAAGTAAGGTATAATCTTTCTTGTCTTTCATTGCAACGCGATTGAATGGTAGCTGAAGCTGCTGCATCAAATAATATTTGCAGGTGGAGTTTGAACAGGGCATTGAGATGATAAACATTTTCAAGAATTATGAAAGTCATTCTTCAATCCTTGATGACTTTTATTTCTACGAAGAGCGGCAAAAAGCAATGCAGGAAAGGAAGGCCAGGCAGCTAACCAGCCTAGTGGCTTCCGATGATTTAGTGTGTGAAGCATCAAACCTCGTCTCACTCCCTAATGATATCGTGAAGAAAATGTCCAAGAGCTTTGCAGAAGTTCTTTTGTTAAACGAGAATGAGAAAGCAGGCGGAGGAACTGGAAAGGTGCTCTCTGCTGCCTGTGGAGGCCATGGTAGATAGGTGCAACTACAAATTTGGCCAACAAGGAAACAAATATGATGGGTAGGGAATTACAGTTTATACCTTTATATGCATATTATGAAAAGTGGGTTTAAATCCAACCAATGTCACCTCTTACGTTGATCTCGTGTTTGTTTCATTATTATTTCCTGCCTCACAAGTTTTGAGAAGGTACCTAGTTTGGGTTATCTTGGTTTATGGATTTTATTTGTTTAGATTAGATAGACATATTCTGCAGCAGTCCGTAAGATAGACTTGGTTCATAACTTTATATCGTATGTATACAGTATATATACCTCAGCTAATATATCTAACTAATTTTATTCTTTACAAAAAGCATACAAGGAGAAATGGTGAAGTTGTATGAAAAGGTTGGGAGTCTAGTTCATTTGTCTTTGTGTGTGTGGATGGTGGGTACTAGGATAGGATTATAGACTGGACTTGGGTGGGCTTCTCCTCTAGTCCTTTGCTATTTTTCTTTCTTCAAATTTTTAACTTGCTGCGTTAGTTATAAAGGAAAATATAATAGAAAATAAAAAATTGGTAGAAAAGGTCCCAACACTCCAAAATGGGTATGGTAATTGTAGTTTGCACTCCTGGACTGGAATGAGGTATGTAGAGGTTCAGAACAGATTATTAGTAAAATTATGAGTATAGCAATATATTTTTAATGCCTTAAATCATGTGTAGCGGTGGTGTCTTTGTGGTATCGGCATGTGAGGCAGTTCTTGTCCGGACAAGTGTGTTCACTGTTCAGTGTTCTGGCTTCACGGGCCTAATTTCAGCCTCGAAAACGTATGATAATGGTTGGGTTTTCAATTAGTTTTGAAAACGTTATGGTTACTGTCTAATAGTTTTATTTTTCAAGAATTGAGCCGAATGTCAAAGTCATTGGGCAGACCCAAATCCAATTTCATCAAGGTGGATTTTAATTTTATTTAAAGGGAGGGGTAAATTGCAACCAAAAAAGAAGTTTACAATTTAACACCCATGTTTAGTTTTGTTTTCATTTTGGTCACTATGATTCTATTGACTAACGGAATCCCAACGGGCTGGCTCAGATCAGTTTCTTTTTTCCCACCAAATCATTCTTTTTTAATTTTCCACCATCCTCCGAGTACAAGCAACTAATACTCAACCTCGCCACACAGCCTCCATAGTCGTTCCTCCACCATTAATCACCCTCAGCTCCACCTTCAACACCCACCATTCCGCTCTCATTCAATCTTGCCTCAACCCTCAATTTCCATCTTCAAAACTATTATCATAGTCTACACCTAAAGTCAACCACTGCCATACTCCACCATCCCAACTAAAAAAACCTAATAATTCTTCTACCCAAACAACTTGCAGACCAAAACCTAAATTAACCAACAACCAAAGAAAAAAAAAAAAAAACTAAGAAGCTTCTTGTTTTGGAAGCCCCAAATCATAAACTGAAAGCCCCAAAAAGGTCAGAAACGAAATAAACAAGCAAAAACAAATGAAGCATCTTAAGTTCGAATAGCAAGATCTAGGAGGTGGTTTGACGATCTGAACAGTGAAAGAGTAGCTCCGACCAAAAGGAGCAACATACTTCGGAACCAAGCCAACCAGACAGCTGCCGGCGGCCGACTTGCATTTTTGGCTTCGATCATTTTCTTGGGTTTTCGAAGGTTTCGGGCATCTTTCAAGGAAATCTAAACCATAGGGAGAGAAGTCTAGAGATCGGTGATCTCCGATTGACACTCCGACGGTGGCGCTAGATCTAACGGCGACTAGGGTTTAGAGTGATTTATGGTAAAATGTTAGTGACTAAAATTAGCAAAAACAAAAAAGAAAAAGAGATATATATTATACAAATCCCAAATAGAAAATAAAAAATATGATCTGGCCAACCACATTGGAATTCTATCGGCTAATATACCCATAGCGGGTAAAATTTTTTTTATTAAAATGAAAATTTATGATAGTGGAGTGATTAGGTATAATTTATCTAAAAAATTATGAATTTATTATAAATTAATAAATTGAACTAAAACCCATTTTAATTTATAATAATCATAGTAAAATCCAACAAAATGCTATAGTTGATATCCATTTTCTTTTCTTTCTCAATCACGGATGACATATGTTTATACATTCATTCAATCTAAATATAAAAAAAATAGAGATTTAGAACATATTAATCCGAAAAAAATTAACCAACGTAAATCACAGAATCTGTACTAATATACTAAGTATCAGAATATTCAAACAATCACCCAAGTTGAATTATTATTAAAAAAAAAAATCATGAAACAAGTACCTAGAGTTAACATCTCCCCTAAATATGATGATTGAAGTTAAGAAAGAAAGTACAAGAACAGTAAAACCATGTTGCAGCTGCAGCTGAAACAAAAGACGAAAACAAAAGGAATTTCAAGCATTTTTAGTTCACTCCCATCCCATGCATGCACACCGCCTAAAACAGGGAAGCCAATCCCGGTGGGAGTGCATACAAAAATGATGCCGATGCAACCAGTAACGTGAAACCAACCAAGTGAGCAGTTTCTAGCTTTGTTCCACCGGAGTTATTATCAGCATTCTCTGAAGCACTTGACGGTGTCCCGGTGGATGGCGTCGTCGGTGTTGAGGAAGAATTTGTAAATATAGCCGCGTCTGGTGAGTTTGGTGCTAATCCAAGAAGCTCTATTCATTCATTCCAAACACAACATGCATTAATTTTATTACATATCAAAGCAAAAAGAGAGAAAAGAGAGGTTACTACTTACTTGGGCAGTCAGTGACGCTAGCGTTCTTCAACTGGCAAGCAGAAGGAAGTTGAAGAAGCTTATCTTGCTGAACGCCTAAGCTCTTAAGATTCTGAGCCCCGGATGCCTGGGTCTGCTGAAGAATATAACACAAACACTTTGGTTCTTCTTCTTTTATACTCGAAACCGAACTGCAACACTCCTTTGAAGGTTTCTCCATCTTCCCTTGCGCAAAGCTCAAGCAAGTCATCACGCTCTGTACATCTTTGCTGCACTCTTTGGCTAAACCACTCTCATCACCCGCACCTACCACCACCACCAAACTCAACATCATCACCTTCACTGCCCAACCCTTTCCCATTGTTTGAGTTCAGAGTCTTCTTCACACAAAAATATCTTGGAACTACATATGAATGTGTATATTTATGGAAGACTGAAATTTTAGGGTTTAGTATTAATGATGTGCAGTTGAATGGAAAGAGAGGATTGTTTGTGGAGCGTTGATATGTCACACCTGATGTGGAATCAGCGGTAGTGATGTTAAGATATAAATGGAGGCCCCCTCTCATTAGTTGGGCGGCAAGCAGAGTAAGGTAGGGAGTGACAAGTTGTTGGTTTTACAAAGGGGAGTTTAAATGAGGTTGCGCTGGGCAGCCAACCGTGGCGACAATTGGCTGGTAAATTAATTAGAAATTTTATTTTAACATAGGAAAGTTTTAAATGTTTCCGGTTTGGAAATTGGAACTTCATTAATTATATAGGTTAGTGTTCTGTAACTCAAACTCAAAATTTTGGAGCTCGATACTTGATTTAAGTTAGGCCAAATATTTATTGTCACACCTTGAAATATATATTATTAAGAATTAAGATTAAATAAGAAATGAGTTATAAATTTTATGGTTAAGTGTTAGAATCTTTTCTAGAGGCTCAAATTTGAGTGCCTACTTCTCTTTTCATTTTATTTTTTTTTTAATTTTCGGCAATTCTAAGTAAACTAATTGTGTCGCACTTAGGGTTTACTAACCCTAGATATGTAATCAATTCTTTCTCCTATTTTGGTTTTCACATTGCCCCTTTTTCAAATTCTTTTTTTTTTCTTTCATTCTTGCACCATATTTTCAAACTTTGGACTGTTGATTCTTTTTCTTTCATTATTGAATTGTTCTCCCATCCTTTAATTTCTATCGGTATTTAGAATTGTTGTTAATAGCATTTGATATCTCTGTCTAAGAATGGTAAGTACACTTCGTTTCAATGATTAGATTTTGTAATTTTTTTGATTCAATTAATCGATTTTTCGGATCTTGTCAAATCTTTGATAATATTGTCAAAATCTTGATATTAACCATAAATTCATGTGTATTTGTTGTTGAATGATCGAATCTAGGTAAGAAATAATCTGAATTAATGTGTATAAGATATAAATATAGTAAAATAATATCACAAAAATTATATAATAATATAATAAGATTTTTATAGATATATAATATTTTAAATATGATAGATATAATCAAGCATCCCGTTCCAATAATTAATCGAAATAATTATGTTTTGTTTTTTTATGTGTGTAAATTTTTATTTGTACTGGTTATATAGATTCATATATGTTAGTATAAAATTTTAATATTTTAAATTAAAATTTAATTTTGTATCTTAATTATTTTATTTTTATATAACATTAAAAATTAAAATATAACCACTTAATTAATTATTAAACATAATTAATATTTTTATATAAATAATTATATATATGCAATTCAGCTATATTTATATATAAAAGAATTTTTTTAAATACAAATTAATTCAAAATGATAATATTAAAACACACTGATTCTGATGTTTACGGGGATAAAACAAAAATGACACATTTATGTATAGGGTGGAAAGTAAAGGGTAATTACCCTAGGATCAAAATGTAGGTTATCTCATTTATAAGCTCCCATTATTGAAAATGGATGAGGTGAGTGTCCTTTTCTGTTTTATAAGTTCAATGGCCTTAACGAAAGAGATAAATCTTATCTTAACATGATAGATGAGTTAATAGGATTAAGTATAATTGTTAGATTGAATGGAGTGGAATTTTTTAAATTAATTGAGTTGGCGAGTCTTATTTTATTATTTTAATTTGATTTGAATTTTTTCGAATTAAGTCGAGTGAAATGAAATCCAAGTCAAGTTGAATTGAATCGAGTTAAATTATTCGAGTTAAATTAAAAAATTAAATATGTCAATTTGAAATTTTATTCTAGTATAATAAGTTTCATGTTAGACCACATAAATTTGAAATCATATATATTTCAAAACTTTTTCGAAGCAAAATAAGAAAAAAAAATATTTAGTATAACTTGAATCATTAATTAATTTATTTAGATATCAAAATTATTATTTTAGAAAATTTTCAAAAAATTAACTTTCTTTATATACTCTTTAGAATTTTCTAAAATTTTTTAAAATTTTTTTAAAAATATAAATTTTGGAATTTTTATAAAATTTGGAATTTTTGAAAATTATTTAGAATTTTTTTTAAATTTTTGTTGAAAGAGACCAATTTGTTCATTTTCAAAATTGACAGGGATCGAACGAGTATTTACATCAATCTGTTATTCGAATTGTAAAATTCAATTCTATAACCTCTCCAACCGACCTAGACGTTAGACCTGAATTCAAAAGATTATATTAGCCATCGAAATGACTTGATAAACTAATGACGTTTTTTTAATAAAATAATCATTTTAAAACATTTGTTTATCTTTGGAAGAAAACTTAGTTAATTACCAATTTATCTACTACTCAAAATTCTTAATTATAATTTAGCAACGGAAAAGTGATATTTTCAATAAAAGTCGATATTTATGCATAATTAATTAATATTTATATTTAAATATCCTAAAATAAATTTAAATGTCATGCATGCTGTAACAGCCCATATTTCAATGAAATCGAAAACATTGATTTTGGGACCACAAATTCGAGTCAAAAGTAAAATTTATTTTTATTTTATTATATGGTCCATGTTATGTTAGAAATGTCACGTGAAAATTTTGATACAAAAATTTTATTGATTAAGTGTTTAATTACGAGAAGGACTAAATCGAAAAAATGCAAAAGTTGAATTCTAGTAGCTAGAAGGGTTAAATAGCTATGGAATTCAAGACTTGAGATCCTTATATGGTAATTAGACCATTAAAGAAAAGTATGTAGTTATTTTGGTGACTCATCCATGGAAACTTAGAAAAAGGGCAAGAACTAAATTGGAAATTGAAATAATTAAATTAATTAAAAAGATGATAAAAGACATCATCTTATTTTATGTCATCTTAAACCCCAAAATTCTATGGAAACCTCAGGAGAGAGAGAATAAACTTTCATGGCCTAATTGGATCCGGACAACATAAATTCGAGGTTAGACTGAGGAAAAGAAAAGGTTTTGGATTAGTAGATTACTTAAGCGAAAAAGTGTCGAGGTAAGTTCGTGTAACTTAATCGGGCATGTAAATATGTTTAATTGAATGTTGTGTTTGTATGGAATGTGACTCATATTGATGTACATTATTGGAATGCTATAATGAAAAAAATTGAATATATGCTTGAAATGGTGAAAAAGGGTTAAGTCCCGATTGAATATTGAATTTCGATAAATACATGTGATTTCCCGAAATAAATAAGGTTCTGCATTTGTTGCGAACGGGATATAGCTCGGACGAGTAATCCTATTAACCTCATTATAGAAAGGATTTAGCCCGGACGGGTAATTCTGATATAATACCTCTCGAATATACGTTACGATTAGAGTTTAGCCAGGATTACTAATCCTGTTATACGATATGTGGCTCGAGAGTGTTTTCCTTGATTAAGTGCCCTAATGGGTACTTTTGATAAAGAATTGACAGGTTATTGGATCGTACACCTCGAGTGTATCACTTGAGCATCCATCGAAATTTCAATGATTCAACAGACATAAAACTCTTGACATGGTATGAGAATTATGAGATGAAATGATAATGTCTAGAAAGAATATTACACAATGAGCTCATCTATCCTTACTTGATGTATATGTAAAGTTTGGGACTAACATGTTTGATTAGATGCATGTGTTTAGGCAATTTTGTCAAATGAATGGAAAATATGATATTGTATGCTTAGATTTAATGAATGGGGTTGGTAAGTGTAGTTTCTGTTATATGAACGTACTAAGCATGTAATGCTTACTCCGTCTTATTTTCCCCTGTTTTATAGTGCTTGGAAGCTCGCGAAGGTTGGAGATTATTGGAGCATCGTTACACTATCAACTAGCTTATTTTGGTATATGTAGTAAAATCATTTTGGTATAATGGCATGTATAGGACAACTTGGCCTTTAGTGGCTTGATAATGATGTTTGTAATTTAGCCATTGGAATGGCTAGTAATGGTTGTTTTGATATACTTGTAATGTCATGCTATGGTAGCTATATATATATGTTAAGTAGTTGATCAAATCATGTTTAACACATGGATTGAACCAATGTGAGATAGTAAACATGTATGCATGCAATGATATGCCATGTTAAATGATGGAAATTGCTTAATTTGAATGCTTGAAATAGTTGGAATGTGTTTGCTATGTTTTAGTGCAGGAAAATGGTAAATTTGGGTGACAAATGAGGCTAGGAAATGACTTTATTTTATCCACACGGGTAGACACACGGGCATGTGTCTAGACCGTGTGTGACACACGGTTGGGTACATGGGCATGTAGCTAGGCTGTGTGTTCCCTGCACATTAATTTTGAGAAACAGAATGCTCAGAATTTAGCACACGGGCAGAGATACGGGCGTGTGTGCTACACGGCCTAGAATACGGGCCTGTGTCTTGGCCATGTGAAACCTGCACCTAATTTCAAAATGAATTAATTAACCACATGGCCTGGCACACGGGCGTATGGCATGGCTGTGTGTACAAGTCAGAGAGTTACACAGGGTCGAACACTGCTTGCAGCACGGGCGTGCCCCTTAGACCACACGGGCGTGTGAGCCCTACATCTTGGAAAATTTTTGAAATTTCACGAAAAATTCTTAGAGGTTTCGATTAAGTCCCGACTCAATTCTAATGCTCGTATTGGACCTCAAGGGTCCATTTAAGGGACGTTATGAATGAATTTAAAATTTGAACAGTAACTTGTATGATTTATCTGTAAATGTTTTTGAATGTTCTGGTAATGCTCCATAACCCTGTTCTGGCGACAGATACGGGTTAGGGGTGTTACATTTAGTGGTATTAGAGCTACGATTTAGCTGATTCTCAGATTGACGTAGCAAACACGAGTTTAGCTATATATGCCATTATATAAATTGCGATAATGTGATGACTCCTGATCATTTTAAATTTGTTTTTCATATAGTAGTGTCATCCAGCCAAGCTAGAGCTGAATCCGAGGAAGCTGAGAGCAATGCTTCAGCTTCAATTCAAAGAGTTACTTCTGCGTCTTGTAACAGCCCGATTTAGGGGCTAGTCGGAACAGTGATCTCGGGATCACTAATCCGAGGTTATAGAAAATTATTTTGATATTATTTTATGAGTTAGATCATGATTATATTAGTGTATGAAAATTCTGGTGCTTTAATTTTTAGCGATTTCATGTTTAATTGCGAAAAAGGACTAAATCGCATTAAGTGCGAAAGTTCTATTTTATAAGCTAAAGGTTTTTAATAGCCAAAGAACATTAATTGGAGGTATTTAAAGTGCAATTTGACCCCTAATTATAGGGTGGCCGGCCATAGGAGACAAGAATTGTCAAAATTGGTCAAAGTTGGTGTAGTAGGTGGATTAAATTGATGAAATTGAATAAAATAAAGAAAAGATGATATCCATCTTTTTACTCATATTCCTCCACCGAAAATAGAAAGAAAAATAGGGGTTTTGAAAGCTCAAAATTTCAGCAAACTCTTCTCCCTACAAGCAAGTGATTTTAATGGTTTTTCTTGATGATAGTTGTACTTTTGGGACCTCTAAAGCTTAAGCTTTCTAAAGAGGGGACTATCTTGCAATATGGTGAAAAGTTTTGGGATTTGCCATGTGAGCTTTTAAGTTGTTTGCTACATTTTTTATGGAAGAAAATGAGTCATAGTTGTTAGATAAACAACTTTTGTGAAAGGTGTTACTATGAAAACACCTAAATGGACATTGTTGTAAATGTTATAAAGTTTGTAGTAAATGTTTGAAATGTTGGGTTTTGATGATAGCCATAAGAGAAATAAATGTTCACCTAGGCTTGTTGAAGGTAGAAATTTGATTAGAATTAATCTTCGAGCCTAGGGTAAAATGGTCATTTTGCCAAAGTCTAAGGGCAAAATAGTAATTTTACCAAAGCATGATTATTAAAATGCTTTTATCAATATGCTGATTAAAATGAGCTAATTTTCTATTATAAAGCAAGAAGAGCTAAGAATCAACCTCGAACGAGGAAAGAACAAAATATCGGACTAGACCGACAATCTAGCTTACTTTGAAAACGAGGTAAGTTTGTATGTGATAAATTCAACATTTACGCTAGCATGTTTGAGAATGATTGATATTATAATGATATATGATATTCTATGAAATTGAATACTGGTGTTGAATGAGAAAGATGATAAAAGTTGAGATGTTGAAGTCTCGGTTGGACTATAATAAGCGTGAGAATACTATATTCAAGACATGAGATGGATAAGGTCTCGTGTAAGACCATGTCCGGGACATGACCTCGGCACCGAATTGAGATCCTGATTATAAGACCATATCCGGGATATGGCTTCGATATTGAGTATGAGGATCGTATAAGACCATATCCGAGATATGGCATCGATACCTGATGTGAGATTCCGTATAAGACCATATCCGGGATATGGCATCGGCACTCAAAGGTGACCCCATGTAAGACCACATCCGAGATGTGGCATTGGTTTCATGTTTATGCTAATGATTATGAATATGCATCTTTGAGCATCCCTAGTGATTTATCGGGATGAATAGATTAGCTTAGAAATAGAAACGAGAATTTTATTAAAGCTATGTGATTGAGTTAACACAGGTACCCGTGAGTAATTCACGAAGAAGCATTTACGATATGTGGCATGGTATGTGCTAAATAAGGGTAAGTATGAGTAAGTATGGCAAGAAGCCTATAACTTTGTGTATGATTAATTAATGCCATGGATGGATTTTATCATGAGCTTATTGTTGCTATTTATTCCCATGCAAACTTACTAAGCTTTATGCTTACCCTACTTTTTGAGTATGGGATGTATAGGACTTGAATGTTTTGGTTATGTCATATTTGCAAGCCAAATGTGTTGGCTACTATGGTTGTTTCAATTCATTTTGTAAATGGCCATTAAAGTTAGGCCAATACTTGACTAGTTTATATATATATTCATTGATGATGAATCATGAAGTTTATGCTTGTGTGGATGCTTTATTTGAGTTAGTATAAGTATGGTTGCTATGTAGGGTGGCATTTGGCTTGGAAAATAGCCTTTTTAATGTCCACACGGGTAGACACACGGGCGTGTGTCTGGGCCGTCTGTTATACACGGTCAGCCCCATGGGCGTGTTGATCGGCCGTGTGTCCCCTTGTGAGCTAGGCTTAAAAGTCAATATGCTCAGTAGTAAACACGTGGGCAAAGACACGACCGTGTGTCTCAGTCGTGTGGGAGGCACAACCTTAGACATGGGCGTGTGCTCAGGTTGTGTGAAGTTTGCACCTGAAGCTAGGAATTTAAATCGACACACGACCTAAGGACACGGGCGTGTTCCTTGGCCGTGTGACCTTTGAGAGGTGATGACGTCATAAACAGAATGCCAAGGTTTTGGCACACAGGCTAAGACAAGGGCGTGTCGAGGCCGTGTGAGGGACACGGGTGTGTGTTTGGCCATGCAAAATAAGTCCATGTTGACCATGGGTGAAGAACACGGGCATGTCCCAGGGGCACACGAGTGTGTCCCTTGAACAACACGGGTGTGTGGCCCCTGTTTGGACAAAAAATTTCTAAGCGTGTAAATGTTCTTGGTTTAATTCTGAAACCTCCTGGAAGTATGTTTAAGCCTCGTAGGCCCAGAATGAGCAGGTTATGAGTTTAAATGGAAAGTTTCTAAGCTGCAATGGAAAATTTATAGCCTGATGTGTTATGTTTAAGCAAGTTAAGTTAGGTAATGCCTCATACTCGGTTCCAGCTTCGAACACGGGTAAGGGGTGTTACACGTCTGGTAGTGAAAGGCCCGTGTCTGAGGGCCGAAGTGAGGAGGCAAAACAAGCCTTCTTTCAAATGATGAATGAATGGTTTACACAGTATCTAAGAACAAATCCTGCTGTACAACGACCTCTCCCACCTGCTCCTCAACCAGTTCCTGAGGTACCACAGGGTGCTAAACCTGCTAGAACTGGTAAGCCCCCGATAGATATTATTTGTAAATATGGGGCAGAAGAATTTAGAGCTACCGCAGATGATGATCCAGAAAGGGCTGGGTTTTGGCTAGAAAATACTATCTGGGTTTTTTTATGAATTATCTTTTACTCCTACTGAATGTTTGAAATGTGCGGTATTGTTACTAAAAGATACAACTTATTACTGGTGGAATACCATAACTTCGGTGGTACCGAGGGAGAATGTTACATGGGAATTCTTCCAGGCTGAATGCAGGAAGAAGTATGTGAGTCAAAGATTTATGGATCAAAAAAAGAAAGAATTTTTAGAGCTCAAGCAGGGAAATATGACTGTGTTTGAATATGAACGAGAATTTGTTCGACTGAGTAAATATGCCAGAAAATGGGTCCAGTATGAGGCCGAGATGTGTAAATGCTTTGAAGAGGGTTTAAATGAAGACATCAAATTGTTGATCAGAATTCCTGAAATAAGGGAAACTGTGGTACTGGCTGAACGAGCACATAAAGTTGAAGAATTGAGTAAAGAGAAGAAACAAGCTGAAAGAGAGGCTCGGGTTTCTGGAAAGAGAACTCTGAGTAAGTCACAACCATTTGCTTCTAAGAAATTAAAGAAGTGTTATGATCATGTTACCACCTCTACGGGATATTCTGGAAGAGAGCGGGGCTCTCAACGTTTTGATCTGAGGTCTTCCTCTCCATCTGTGACCAGTGTGGGTAGTGTCGGTAATCCCTAATTGAAATGTAAACATTGTAACAAATTTCATCATGGGGAATGTCAGTTTAGAAGTGGAGCTTGTTTTGGATATGGTTCACTTGACCATTTTCTCAGAGATTGTCCAGAAAGAGTTGAAAAAGAAATGGAACCAGCTTCAAAGCCTTGTAATCTTGTTTCAAGAGGTAGACCACCCCATTACCCCGGAAATGTTAGTGTTAGTCGAGGTACTACCAGGGATACAACAGTTAGATCAGAGGCATGAGCACCTGCGAGAACATATGCTATTCGTGCTAGAGAAGATGCCTCTGCACCAGACGTCATTACTCATACATTTTCTCTACTTGATACTGATATTATTGCTTTGATTGACCCTTGTTCCACACATTCATATGCACGAACTTAGTGATTGTTAAAAATTTACCTGTTGAGTTCATTGAAATTGTGGTTAAAGTTTCAAACCCCCTGAGTCAGAGTGTCACGGTGGATAAAGTTTGCAAAAACTATCTATTGATGGTAAAAGGTTATTGCTTTTCGACTGACTTGATGTTATTGCCATTTGATGAATTTGATGTGATTTTGGGAATGGATTGGTTAACCCAATATGACGTAGTGGTGAATTGTAAGCAGAAATATATTGTATTGAAATGTGAGAATGGTGAATTACTTCATGTTGAATCTGATAAACTGGATAGATTACCTAATGTGATTTCAGCAATATCAGCACAAAAATATGTCAGAAAGGGGTATTACGCTTATCTTGCATATGTGTTGGATACTAAAGTATCTGAGTTAAAGATTCAATTAATGCCGGTTGTATGTGAATTTCCTGATGTATTCCCAGAGGAATTACCTTGTTTACCACCGGATAGAGAAGTGGAATTCTCTATAGATCTTGTTCCGGGAACAATACCGATATCCATAGCACCTTACAGAATGGCTCCTACTGAATTGAAAGAGTTGAAAGCACAGTTGCAAGAATTGATTGACAGGGGTTTTACTCGACCCAGCTTCTCACCTTGGGATGCGCCGATGCTGTTTGTAAAGAAGAAAGATGGGTCGTTGAGGCTATACATTGGTTATAGACAGTTCAACAAAGTTACAATAAAGAACAAGTATCTATTGCCTCGTATTGATGACTTGTTTGACCAGTTAAAACTTGCCATTGTATTTTCAAAGATTGATCTCCATTCTGGTTACTATCAATTACGGGTAAAAGATTCAGATGTACCCAAGACTGCTTTTAGAATCAGATATGGACACTATGTGTTTCTTGTTATGCCATTCGGTTTAACAAGTGCACCTGTAGTGTTTATGGATCTGATAAATAAAATTTTCAGCATATATTTAGACAGATTTGTTGTGGTATTTATAGATGATCTTTTGGTTTACTCCCGAGATGAAAATGAACATGCTGAGCATCTGAGAATAGTGTTGCAAACTCTACAAGAGAAACAATTTTATGCCAAATTTAGTAAATGTGAATTTTTGCTACGGGAAGTTAGTTTTCTTGGGCATATAGTATCTGCTGAAGGTGTCAGGGTAAACCCGAATAAAATTTCAGCCATTGTTAATTGGAAGCCACAGAGGAATGTGTCTGAAGTCAGAAGTTTTCTGGGACTAGCTGGTTATTATCAAAGGTTTGTTAAAAAAATTTTCAATGATAACTTCTCCGATGATTCGTTTACTACAGAAAGATGTAAAGTTTGAGTGGACTGATAAATGCCAGCAGAGTTTTGACAAATTAAAGGCTTTATTAACAAAAGCACCAGTGTTAGTTCAGCCTGAATCGGGTAAGGAATTTATAATTTACAGTGATGCATAATTAAATGGTTTAGGCTGTGTTTTGATGCAAAAAGGTAAAGTAGTAGTCTATTCTTCAAGAAAGCTAAAACCACATGAAAGAAACTACCCGACACATGATCTTGAATTGGCAGCCATAGTGTTTGCATTGAAAATCTGGCGGCATTACTTGTTTGGTGAAAAATGTCACATATTCATTAATCATAAAAGTTTGAAATATTTGATGTCACAGAAATTTTTGAATTTGAGACAGTGCAGATAGCTTGAATTAGTGAAAGATTATGATCTTGTTATTGACTACCATCCGGGAAAAGCCAATGTAGTGGCAAATGCTATGGGTAGAAAATCTCTGTATACTTTGCGAGCAATGAACACCCGATTGTTAGTATCTGATGATGGTTCAATCATAGCTGAGTTAAAAGTTAGACTAACATTTTTACAGCAAATCTCTGAAGTGTAGAAAAATGATAGAAAGCTGCAAGCAAAACTGATACAAAGTTAATCGACTCCTAACTCAGAATTTTAGATCGGGACTGATAGTTGTTTGTTATATAGAGACAAAGTATGTGTACTGTAAAGTTCAGAACTAGTACAGAAGATTTTGAATGAAGCTCAAAATGGTAACATGTCTATTCATCCTGGTAGTAATAAAATGTACAATGATCTGAAAAGATGTACTGGTGGCTGGGAATGAAACGAGATATTTTTGAGTTTGTATCTAAATGTTTGATATGTCAGCAAGTAAAAATTGAACATCAGTTGCCTTCTGGACTATTACAACCAGTTACAATACCAGATTGGAAATGAGAAAGAATTACCATGGACTTTGTATGGGGGTTACCCCTGTCTCCAAAGAAGAAATATGCCATTTGGGTGATTGTTGACCAGTTGACAAAGTCTGCACATTTTATTCCAGTACGAATGGATTTTTCCTTGGATAGATTGGCTGAATTATATGTCTTTGAGACTGTTAGATTGCATAGAGTGCCTGTCTCCATTATTTCAGATAGAGACCCTCGGTTTACATCACAATTTTGGAGCAAATTGCAAGAAGCTCTGGGTACTCAGTTACACTTTAGCACTGCATTTCATCCCCAGACAGATGATCAGTCTGAGCGGGTAATACAAATTTTGGAAGATATGCTTTGGTATTGTATACTTGAGTTTGAAGGTAACTGGGAAAAGTATTTGCCTTTGGTTGAATTTGCTTATAATAACAATTATCAGTCTTGTATTAAAATGGCATCATATGAAGCTTTATATGGTCGCAAATGTAGAACTCATTGTATTGGACTAAACTCAGTGAGAAAAAGTTACACGAAGTTAACTTAGTCCGTGAAACCGAGGAAAAAGTGAAAGTAATTCGAAACAGTTTGAAAGCAGCCTCTGATCGTCAAAAGTCTTATGCTGAACTGAAAAGAAAAGAGATAGAATTTCAGGTTGGTGACAAGGTATTCTTGAAAGTATCGCCTTGCAAGAAAGTTCTCCAGTTTGGTTGCAAAGGAAAACTGAGTCCACGGTTCATTAGACCATATGAGATTACAAAAAGAATTAGACCGATTGCATATCGGTTAGCTTTACCACCAGAACTTGATCGGATTCATAATGTTTTTCATGTGTCTATGCTACAACGGTATTGATCAAATCCTTCACATGTTATTTTTTTATAGAAGTTGAGATACAACCTGATATGACTTACAGTGAGGAACCAATCAAAATTTTGGCACGTGAAACAAATGAGTTAAAAAATAAAAAGGTAGCATTAGTAAAAGTTCTTTGGCAACAACACGGTATAGAAGAGGCCACTTGGGAACTGGAGAACACTATGAGGAAGCAATACCTGAATCTTTTTACAGGTAAGATTTTCAAGGATGAAAATCCTTAAGGGGGGAGAGTTGTAACAACCCATATTTGAGTGAAATCGGAACAGTGATTTTGGGACCACAAATTCGAGTCAAAAGTAAAATTTATTTTTATTTTATTATATGGTCTGTGTTATGTTAGAAATGTCACATGAAAAGTTTGATACGAAAATTTTATTGATTAAGTGTTTAATTACGAGAAGGACTAAATTGCATAAAATATAAAAATTGAATTCTAGTAGCTAGAAGGGTTAAATAGCTATGGAATTCAAGACTTGAGGTCCTTATATGGTAATTAGACCATTAAAGAAAGGTATGTAGATATTTTGGTGACTTATCCAAGGAAATTTAGAAAAAGGGCAAGTACTAAATTGGAAATTGAAATAATTAAATTAATTAAAAAGATGATAAAAGATATCCTCTTATTTTATGTTATCTTCAACCCCAAAATTCTATGGAAACCCTAAGAGAGAGAGAAGAAACTTTCATGGCTTAATTGAATCCGGACAACACAAATTCGAGGTTAGACCGAGGAAAAGAAAAAGTTTTAGATTAGTAGATTACTTACGCGAACAAGTGTCGAGGTAAGTTCGTGTAACTTAATCGAGCATGTAAATATATTTAATTGAATGTTGTGTTTGTATGGAATGTGACTTATATTGATGTACATTATTGGAATGCTATAATGAAAAAATTGAATATATGTTTGAAATGGTGAAAAAAGGTTAAGTCCAGATTGAATATTGAATTCCAATGAATACATATGCTTTCCCAAAATGAATAAGGTCCTGCATTTGTTGCGGACGGTATTTAGCTCGGATGGGTAATCCTATTGACCTTATTATAGAAAGGATTTAGCCCGGATGGGTAATTCTGATATAATACCTCTATAGTATATGTTACGATTAGGGTTTAGCCTAGATTGGTAATCCTAATTGAGCTCTTCTGAACATATGTTATAGAAAGGATTTAGCCTAGACTGTTAATCCTATTATACGATATGTGGCTCGAGAGTGTTTTCCTTGATTAAGTGCCCTAATGGGTACTCTTGAAAAAGCATTGATGGGTTATTGAATCGTACACCTCGAGTGTACCACTTGAGCATCTATCGGAATTTTAGTGATTCAACGGACATAAAACTCTTGACATGGTATGAGAATTATGAGATGAAATGATAATGTTTAGAAAGAATATTGCATGATGAGCTCATCTATCCTTACTTGATGTATAGGTAAAGTTTGAGACTAACATGTTTGATTAGATGCATGTGTTTAGGCAATTTTGTCAAATGGATAGAAAACATGATATTGTATGCTTAGATTTAATAAACAGGGTTGGTAAGTTTAGTTTCCGTTATACGAACGTACTAAGCATGTAATGCTTACTCCATCTTATTTCCCCTATTTTATAGTGCTCGGAAGCTCGCGAAGGTTGGAGATCATTGGAGCATCGTCACACTATCAACTAACTTATTTTGGTATATGTAGTAAAATCATTTTGGTATAATGGCATGTATAGGACAACTTGGCCTTTAGTAGCTTGATAATGATGTTTGTAATCTAGCCATTGGAATGGCTAGTAATGGTTGTTTTGATGTACTTGTAATGTCATGCTATGGTAGCTATATATATATGTTAAGTAGTTGATCAAATCATGTTTAACACATGGATTGAACCAAGGTAAGATAGTAGGCATGTATGCATGCAATGATATGCCATGTTGAATGATGGAAGTTGCTTAATTTGAATGCTTGAAATGGCTGGAATGTGTTTGGTATGTTTTAGTACAGGAAAATGGTAAATTTAGGTGACAAATGAGGCTAGGAAATGGCTTTATTTTGTCCACACAGGCAGACACACGGGCGTGTGTCTAGACCGTGCGTGACCCACGGTGGGGTACATAGGCTTGTAGCTAGGCTGTGTGTCCCTTGCACCTTAATTTTGAGAAACAGAATGCTCAGAATTGAGCACACGGGCAGAGACACGGGCGTTTGTCTCAGCTATTTGTGCTACACTACCTAGAACACGGGCGTGAGGCATGGCCGTCTGGACAAGTCAGAGATTTACACGGGGTCGAACACGGCCTGCAGCACGGGAGTGTCCCAGGGTCACATGGGCGTGTCCCCTGGACCACACGGACGTGTGAGCCCTAGACCTTGAAAAAATTTTGAAATTTCACAAAAAATTCTTAGAGGTTCCTTTAAGTCCTGACTCAATTCTAATTGTCGTATTGGACCTGAAGGGTCCATTTAAGGGATGTTACGAATGATTTCGAAATTTGAATAGTAACTTGTATGATTTATCTGTAAATGTTTCTGAATATTTCTGTAATGCTCTGTAACCCTGCTTCGGTAATGGATACGGGTTAGGGGTGTTACACATGCTAAAAGTAAACAAATCCTAAGTCTCACGCAACAATTCAAAATAAAACAGTACATTGTCTGAATAAATAAAATATCATATGATAATTTGAAATTATTTCAAATAACGATATCGAGCCGAGACCTTTTGGGTATCGCATTCGCGTCCTAACCTAGTGGGTTATTTGTAAGGATGGAAATTAAAAGAGGGAGTGAGCTATGATGCTCAGTGTGAGTTCAATCACAAAAAACCAGTGCAAACGTATAAGCATACAGAAATATGTCACACATAAATAATTTACAGTGGCAATATCAAAATATCGATGTTTTAGATTATTCAACAATATACATATATATATCTACTATGTCAAAAATTTTAGTTTTGTATGCACATGTTTTTACAGATGCCATACAACTCCGGTTTTAACAAAAAATATCCTACCGCATCGCTACACACCACAATGGGAGGTCCCATTGAACTCCAAACACCAACACACTGGGTTGTGGCTTAACAACTAAAAGTTTGTAGGTAAACTGCCAATGGTTGTGGACACACAACAAAACACCGCAAATGGAATCTGCCTATGGCTGTGGATGCATAATAAAATAATGCAGGTAAAATCTACCACTAGCTGTGGATGCACAACATGTTTACAGGTAATAACTACCGATGGGTTGTGGATGCACAACAAAAACACCGCAGATGAGATCTACCTATGGCTATGGGTACACAACAAAATAATACAAATAAACTACCAATACTTCCTTCGTACATACTGTCCCACCCCATGCAATGTAATATGACATGTTTAAAATAGATCAATACAGTAGCATTTAATATGCTTTTGACAGAACAATATGGTAGCAATCATTATGCTTATAATAGTTCGATACAGTGGCAGATATTATGCTTAAAACAGATTGATTCAATAACAAAAGGCTTGCTTATCATGTGTTCAATTTAACGGCAACATAAGGTAGGTTGTACGTATAATCACAAATATAGACACCAGAGACATGTATATTTCATTAAAAATTCATGAAAATATATAATTTTAATTTAGTAAATCAATTCAAGGATTCTAACATTATTCATATTAACAGGGACTTAATTGAATAAAATAAAACACTAAAAATAGTTTGGGAACCATTCAAAAACTAAATTGAACAAATCATAAAATTTCTGAGTGAAATTATAAAACAGGGGGCATGTGGCCATGTGGCCAAGTCATGTGGGATGTTATAGACTATATAAAGGGATTACATGGCCGTGTGGCTAGGCCACGTAACAGATTGTAGGCGTGTGGAAATTGAAAAATCAAGATATAGGGGAGACAAGATCATGTGGCAGGCTGTATGAATGGTTCTTAGTCGTGTGAAATTTGAATTACCCTAGGGTTTCAAAGGCAAATGATCGTGTGAGGGGTCGTGTGGTCCACATGCTCGTGTGACCTTAATCCTAAGCACGGATTGCCCTGATTTGCTCGTAAAAAAAAAAAACAATACCGGTCTCCAGGATCCTGAACGATGTTCTTCATGATCAAGAATGGTTTGTTTCACCTAAATCAAGTCCTTGAACAAAAAATTTTGCATGATTTAACATTGGGTATCAAGATTCTATGATTTTATCAAAATATTTTGGCAAGAACCGACAAAGAATGTTTTATCGATTGCAACATTATTATTAAATAGAAATTTTATAAGGATTCGAGATCAAACATCGGGATTGAGATGTACTGTAACATCCCAAATTTAGCTCCATAAAATTTAGAAATATATCAAAAAATAGGGAATTGACCCAATGTTTAGTCATTAAATGTGAAAGCTTGAAAGTTAGTTGGAGGTCCCAAGTTCAAGTTTCAACTCTTACAAAATAAATAAATTTTGCAAATTCCTTTTTTTTTTATGTGTTGGCATCCAAGCTTAGTAAACCTAGGTATAAATACATGTTTTTATCAAAATAATCAGCCTTTTAACCCAATTTCTTCTACCTTATCCGTCCCTAACCCCCTCTCCCTCTCCCTCTCTTCACCTTTATTTTTTTTTCTTTTCCCTTTTTCCTCCATTGTTGTCGTCGCCTACACCTCCCCTTTTACCATCTTCTTCTTTTTGAATCAAGATTGTGCACCATCTCCTTTACTATATTTCTGCAATTTTCCTCAATTAAATCAGCCCCAAATATGAAATTTTGAACTCCAAGATCAATCCCAAACATCGCCTAGAAAGTGCCATTCTCGTCTAGCTTGTGTAAAGTCTCTTCTCTATTCAATTTCTTAATTAATCTTGTCCATTAAAAACCTAAATTTCCAGATCTAGAATTTATGGGATTTTAAATTTTTTTAAAGGTATTTTTCCAGATTTTAATGAGGTCTCAAACCATTTTTAAAATTCAGCCCCAAATTCGGCCACCATGTGTAGTGGTGCGTGCACATATGTGTAGAATAGGGGGCTGTTTTGTTTCTTGAATCTTACACAATTAATTCCAACCTTAGTTTGAGTTCTTGAACCCTTATAATAAGTTATTAAACCCATTTCAATTAGGGAAAAACGTTCTTGATCGTTTGAGCATTCGAAACTCACAAATCGGGAAGCATTAGTGCAGTTAAGCGTAAAATTAATTGTTGTTTCGACATAGTTGTAGGGTAAAATTTATGGATTTATTAAATGAAGGAATTTAATAATTATGAGCTACTGATTTTCCAATATATTATGGAATTAGGTGCTGATCCAAACTCTTCAAATCAACCGTAAAGCCGAAGAAACGATCGTACATACGATTCGCATCGATACAAGGTAAAGAATCAAACTAGTTGAATTCGTAAAATAGTTATTAATTTGAAAATTGGTTTAAATCCATAAGTGGGTAATTACGAGTTGGGAGTTGGTTAAGTGGTAAATTGATTTAATTTATATTGAATTTTGGTTTAGGATCGTATAAAGGTTTATTAAGGAAAATTGGAAGATTCACTTGGGTGTTGCGAGAAAGCGAAAAATAAGGTGTGGGTCCTAAACTTGTAAAATTTGTTTGATAATGATAAATGTCATGTTATATTTTATAAATTAGCTTGTTGATTGGTTGGGCATAGTAGCCAAAATATTAGTTTTGTGAGTGGCCAAAGTAGGTACGTTTCAAGCCTTAAAAGACTGATGTGTTGGCAAAATTTCTAGTTTGACTGTATGAATATGTGATTGAGATTGTTATTCATAATTATATTATGTGACATGGGAATGGTTGATTGATTGGTATGAATTGTTGAGATATTAGGTTTGTGCATGATTTAAATGCATGAAATATTTACTATGATATATATACGTGAGGTTGATATTGGGGCACAATGAAATTTGTAAAGTATGTGAATTAAATGATATTGATAGATACCATCTTAATGGCAATTTGAAAATTGGAACACTGCTTCCTTTCTCTGAAAGTATGTGATTATTGAGGACATGTTTAACATTTCGAATAAATGTGAAAAGTATTAAAATGTGATTATGTATTAATTTGTATGACATATTGCATGTCAATTGGGATGGGATTTTGTGGTTAACAGAGGAGTTCCGTGGAGTACCAGTGGCATATTAAGTCCACATATATTTGTAGTCAGTGCACTGCATT
This sequence comes from Gossypium bickii, assembly GCA_025503065.1. Taxonomy (NCBI): domain Eukaryota; kingdom Viridiplantae; phylum Streptophyta; class Magnoliopsida; order Malvales; family Malvaceae; genus Gossypium; species Gossypium bickii. The sequence continues at coordinate 105,255,494 of CP106715.1, forward strand.
TGGAGTACTGAGGGGATTGGCTATTATATCGTATTATTTATTTAGCAGTTTCACTGCATTATTGATTATTGGTGGTTTTACCACATCGAGCATTGCTCACATACGTTGGTGTTTGGCAGACAGGTTCTAGGGAACTCGTGGTGTGTAGCGGATGGTACGGGTAAGATCTCACATGTGCATTTTTTCACGATAATGTGCATTTGAAATTATTATTGATAGTGTTTGATTGTGCTATTGGTACCACTATGAAATTGCTTGTATGGATGCTTAATACTCGTTTAGTTTCACACTGAGCTTATTAAGCTCACCCCATTATCTCAACTTCTCAGGTAAAGATCGAAGTTAGGATTGGAATTGGCATGCGGGCGTATGATGGACTTCAAACTTTACTTCGTCATATTATTTTAATTTAATTATATAAATTTTATGGTTATTTTATTATTATTATTTGGTTTTGGATTGTAAAGTTTCTTTAAACTATGGTTTGGGACTGTTTGAGATTTTGGGGTTTTTCATGCATGCATGGCACGCATAGTTGGTATAGATACACGATTTTTTATAAATATGTTGAAATGGACTATGCATGATATATGGCTAAATTAATAATTTGACTAGTAATGGTACATTTCTACTGCTAAGAAGATAAAAAAAAATGATTTTTCAAAGGCAACGCTGTCAGTAAGGTTTTACAAAAACTCACCTAATTTACTAATTTGACCTAAGCATGGTTGGACTAAGAAAATGGATGTTTTCCAAAGCTAATAATAGAAACTACGGTTTTATAAAATGGATTACTTGAAGGTTTTTAACTATCATTAGGGTAGGTTCGACACTAAGGTGTCCAATGTGGCCTTCCTGGTTCAACCATAACGTCTAGGCCGGATTTGGGAGGTTACATGTACTTACCACTTTTTGGCAAAAATTAGGTTTGTTTTTAATGATGATTACGATTCCAATGGAAAAAAAATGAGTTAACGAAGATTGTTTTTTATTCGGGAAAAGCGATAATAAATTCAGCAATGGAGAGAAATTATTTTACAAAAAAGAATATGAAAAAGAAAGGGGAGAAGAAATAGGGAAAAATAAGCAAAATTTTATTTTAAGTTGTAAATGAGAACCTTAGTTTAATTGTGTTTAGGAAAAGAAGCTAAATACATAGGGTTTTCAAACTTTTAGACTGGATGTCAATTTACCCTTGTTGCTGAAAGTAAAAGGGATTTGAAGGGAGATTGGCGTGGCTCAACCTTGAGCATGCAAGGGAAAAGTGCAAAGGCTTAACCATTGGGCTACTACACATTTCTTGATAGGTTTTTACTTCAAATAATATTTGTTTTTAGTATGGATTTTATCCTAGTTTCTTGAAATTAAAAAGAAAAAAAATGAGAGAGGAGTGGATAGAACTTAGGACCTCTAGGGAATTCACTAGCTACTTGACCATCAAGCCTAATTCAATACATAATTACTTCAATTAACCCCCTATATTTTGAGGTGTGACAACTCTCCCCTACTTAAAAAAGTTTCATCCTCGAAATTTACCTGGTTCGAATAGATGAGGATACTATTGTTGAAATACGTCTTTTGATTCCCATGTGACTTCCTCAGTGCCATGATTCTGCCACATTACTTTCACAAGAGGGATTCGTTTCCTTCTCAGAACCTTTACATCATGATCTAGAATTTGTACGGGTTACTCCTGAAAGGACAAATCTGGTCTCACCTCGATCTCCTCAATTGGTACAATATGGGAAGGGTTAGACTGGTATCATATCAACATGGAGACGTGGAATACATCATGCATACGATCCAATTTCGGAGGTAATTCTAATTTATATGCAACTAGACCGACTCCCTTAAGGATTTTATAAGGTCTTATGAACCTAGGACTTAACTTGCCCTTTCTTCCGAACCTTAACACCTTTCCCCATGGAGACACTTTCAAGAAGACTTGATCTCTGACACTATACTCAATTTATTTTCTCTTTAAGTCCGTATACTATTTCTACCTATCTGAAGCTGCTTTTAGTCTATCCTGAATCAATTTTATTTCCCCTTCAGATTCTTGTACCACTTTTGGACCCAAAACTTTCCTTTCACCTAGTTCGGTCCAACATAGTGGTGTTTGAAACTTTCGTCTATACAAGGCTTCATAGGGTGCCATTTGTATACTTGATTGGAAGCTATTGTTATAGGAAAATTCTACTAGAGGAAAATGCTCTTCCCAACTACCTCAAAACTCGATGATCTAGACTCTTAGCATATCTTCCAATATTTGAATTACTCATTCGTATTTTCTGTTGGTTTACGGGTGGAAAGCAATATTAAAATCCAAACAAGTACCCAGTGCCTCATGTAGCTTTTTACAAAATCGAGATGTAAAGTCAGGATCTCGATTTGAAATAACTGATATAGGTACCCCATACAACTTTACAATTTCTAAGATGAAAAACTTTGCAAGCTTTTGTGAAAACTAGCCCGTGTAACACCCCAAACCCGGCCTAGACATTACGGCGAGATCTGGCATGTCACAGGGAAGGGTTGTGAAAGAAACCACGTGTTCATTAAACTTCAAGTTTTGTTGCTTATGGAAATCCATCTTGTTTAATAGTTTTCTTGCAAAAACATTAGGGTTGCTGTTTTCAATGACTTGGTTTATAATAATCAGGTTCGATGACTTCTAGAGAAATGTTGTTTCGAAAAGAAGTTTAGGAAGTCGGAAAAACTAAGCGGTTGTCTAGATAAGTTGTTTGTTGAAAATGTGGTGTTTCAAAAACATTCCGTGTTTCATTGTTTTGTTATAAAATCATCCGTTTTAGAAAAGTTAGGATTGTTTGGAAACTGCCTTTATTATGGAAATCAAATTTAGGTATTTGCAAAAATGTGAGGCTTAAAAATAGTTTTCTTGATGTTTAGAAAAACCCCGTATTGAACATTTAATAAACGATAGCAGCCGAATAAAAAGTTAAAAACCAATTAAAATCCCAGAGGCCTTATTACAAAACATAATCCCAAATTCAAATGAAAATTTAAAGTAAAGTAAAACTTAATTTACTGAAATAACGACGAATGGCCACCACAGATTCCACCTTGGCTCCAAATCCTCAAAGCTAGGGATTACCTGAAAAATTAAGTAGAGGGGTGAGTTACTAGAACTCAGTGTGTAAACCCCAGAACGAACACTAACTGGGTTCGAGCCCATGCAGATACAAATTGGGCCTTAGCCCTTATGAAATCAAACTGGGCGAAGCCCATACGGAAACGAACTGGCCTGAGCCCTATTTAGCATGGTATAGCAAATAATGAATGCAATGCAACCCAGCCCAACCTAAATATCCATCCGCTACACACTACCCAATCCAGCCAAAATACACCGGTGGGGATTTCTACAATCAACCCTCATCGGCTACACACCATCGATGGCAGTCACGCTGCTCATCACCGAAATTGTGGCAGTGCCACCGAAATAATGTGACAAAGTTACCGAAATATGTGGCAGAGCCACCGAAATACACTTCCCCAATCAATCAATATCCCTTTCCCATGCAACATGTCATAACGTCATAATGTGATGGATGCAAACATATATCAAAGTATGTTAGATAATCAGAACACCCATCTAATCATGCTAATTTACCCATAATGGTATAGTCATAAGTTTACTTACCTGGTATATCTCCAACAATACCCACTACAATATTTTAACTGCATTCCCGTTATGGGTATTTCGACTTTTAGCCGACACATAGCATAACACAAACCAAAACAAAATAAAGGTGTGAGATTACATACCTGACTACGCGAAGAACTATACACTCCTGCTCGTCGTCGCCCTCACTAGCGCGAACAATAGCAATCTGCCTATCCCAAATAGATGTCGGATCCCTACCACAGCCCGGCAAAAAATCCCGAACCACTAACACCCTACGCCATTTGAACTTGAGAGCAGGGTCCACAAGTCCACTCTCTTTAGATTGACTATCACTTGCCTCCATGGAGAAATCTCAATCAATAAATGAGAAATGAAGGTTATCTAACAAGAAGTTTTGGCACTTACCAACACTTCCCAAAATCCGAATGTTAATAAATAACAAAGAGAGTTGCCTAATCTCCAACACAATCGGCCTAAGCAGGGACGAAGATTCAGTTATAGCAGAGAAAACAAACAGAGAAGAGACAAAAAGAATTAGAGAGAAACTCCCTACCTTGATCAATGAGGAACTGATCCAAAATAGGTTCGGCTTGAGATTACAGACACTTCGTAAGAGAAGGAGAGATTCGGCCAAGCTTGCTAAAACCACAACAAGAGGAGAACACGAGAAGGAAGAATGAGAGAACCTGAAGTTTCAGTTTTAGTGATGGAAATAAACAAACAAACAAAAATAAAAGGAAGGGAGAAGGTTAAACATTCGGCTATGGAAGGGAGAAAAATGAAAGGATGGAAAAGAACCACTACCTTGATATTAAGAGAGAGCCGAATGGAATAGCAAACTTTCGGCACAAGCAGGAAGACCCAAAACTCTTGATTCGGCTATAGGTGCACAAAAAGAAGATGAGGAGGGTCCGGCTCTTAGCAAGAAATAGAAGAAAAGTCTTCAAACTTTGGAGAGGAGAAGGAGTGGATGGTTTCGGCTAGCAAACAAAGCAAAGAGAATAATTGATTGAAAGAAGAACCCGAAAGCACAGATGCCGCAAATGAAAAGGGAACATAAAAGAAGCTAAGATGCACAAAAGAATTTTCGGCGCAACCTAAAGGAAAAAGTCGTACAACACTAAAAATGGTTTGATTTTGCTATCTCACTTCCCAAATGCCGAAATTCCCTTGCCAAAACACCCTATAGCCGAAATTCACCTCCCACAACTTCCACATTCGGCCAACTCTCGCTCAACCTCTCAAAATCCCTTGTTTTGCTCCACCAAGCCCTCTTCATCACCTTTTCAAATTGTTTTGACCAATTCAACTCCTCAATCTCCTCTCCACCATCCGTTTTGAACTGGTTGACAAATTCAAATCCTCCTTGGTATAGTCCCACGCCTATTCCAACACCTTTCCACCTTGCATACAAAATTAGTACTCTAAAATACAGCATGTGGGATTCGAACCCCACTTCCCTTGCTACACAAGTGACGCCAACTCCACTAGACCACATTGCTTTCTTTTGTTAACATAACACCAACTATTAGACTTAAGTCCTGCCTCCACTAGCTCACCCTACCAAAGTGCCCAAAAACTAAAATTTTGCCAGGGCTTAAGCTCGATCCGAGCCTTCCCAAGACCCCCGAACACCCCCAAATAACAAGCTTAGCTAGCCAAACACCTAAAATACTGCAAAATGCAGGACCCCTAATTTTAGGATGTTATAGCCCGTATGAGTCTGTAAGAAATGAGTTGACTTAGTTAACCGATCTATCATCACCTAAATTGAATATTTATTAGTGGGTGTTAAGGGTAACCCAAGAACAAAGTCCATCGTTATTTGTTCCCACTTCCATTATGATATTTTAATAGGTTGTAACAACTTAGAGAGGAACTAATTTTCAGCTTTCACCGGCTGACATGTTAGGCAGTTAGCTACAAATTCTGTCACATCTCGCTTCAGCCCATGCACCAGTACAATTCTTTTACATCTTGATACATCTTATTTCCTCCGGGATGCATGACATAAGGACTAGCATGTGCCTCCCGAAGTATGGACTACCTTAAATCTTTGTCATTTGGCATACAATATCTCCCACGGAAACACAAAAGGCCTCGGTCATTAAACCCAAAATCTTCAGTTTTTCATCCTTCACCTACTTAATTCACAGCAATAAGGACACATCTAAGGGCTATTTAGCCTTGATCTCATTGGCTAAGGTGGTTTTCACTTGTAATTCACTTAACATGCCTCCATCATTTACTAAACTCAACATAGCAAACATTCTCATAAATTTGTCATCTGTTTTCTACTGAGATTGTTCGTTACTATATTGGCTTTTTCGGGGTAGTATTCAATTACACAATCATAATATTTTAACAGCTCTAACCATCTATGTTTCCTCATGTTCAATTTTTTTTGGTGAAAAGGTACTTGAGGCTTTTATGATTGGTATAGATGTAACACTTCTCACCATACAGGTAGTGCTCCAAATTTTTAGTGTAAAAACTACTGCTGACAACTCTAAGTTATGAGTCAGGTAGTTACACTCATGCTGCTTCAACTATCTCGATGCATCGACAACTACTTTATCGCCTTGCATCAACACACATTCAAGGTTGAATTAATATATGAGCTTGGGTTAACACAACCTTTAGCTTTTGAAAGCTAGTTTGTTGATCTTTCGTCCATTTAAATGGAACATCCTTCTTCAACAACTTAGTTTGGGGTGCGGAGCCCCTCTTAGCGTTTTAATTTTGTGAATTTATAAAGCCTTGGGGTAAATTACATGTGTTTCCCTTAGGTTTTACAAACCCTAGGTATTTAACAAATTCTTTCCTAATTAGACTTTACATATTAACCCTTTTCAAATCCTAATAGAAATTGCTCTCCATATTCTTTTTCTTTTCTTTTTCCTCATCTTTGCATCGTATTTGTCATCCTTGGGCTGTTAATTATTTTTCTTCCTCCTATTGGATCATTTCTTGTTCGTTTAATTTCTATCGGTATTTAGAATCGTCATCAATAACATCCATTACCTTTGCCAAGAATTGGTAAGTACACTTCATCTCAATGGTTAGATCTTGTATTCCTATGAAATCATTATTCAGTGTTAATTTTTTAGTTCTATTAAACAATCTTTGATAATCTTGTCCAAATCTTGATACCAATTGTTAATGGTGTGTATTTACTGTTGAAGGATTGGATCTAGGTGAATCGGATCAAAGTTGATCGTGAAAAACGTCAATCAGACCCATGGTGAAAGGTATGTGTCTTTATCGGGCCACACGGTCTCCCACATGAGTGGACCACACAGTGTTGTGCACCTGTATATCATAGGGTACTTCGTGAATCATATGGCCAAGAACCTGCCACACAGTGATGTCCTTATTGTAAGGTATTTTATTGTTTCCCAGATGACAATAGGATATTACACGGCTTGGTCACATGACCATATATCCCTTCCACATGGCATCAGCCTTTCACACGGCTGTGTGACCCATGTTTTATAGTTTTTTCTAAAAATTTATAAACTATTCAATTTAGTCCTTATATAGTCCCTGAATTGTTTTTTAGTTTTATTCACTCAATTAAGCTTATAATATTATGTATATTTTGGAATCTGTGAACTGAATGACTGAATTGTTACTATCATATGCTTGGTATGCGAATGATACATGCCTACTATCATTGTATATTCGATGAACTGTTATTGTTGCTATTGTTACTGTATTACTAATTGCATGTTCGACATGCCTATTGTTACTATTAAACTGATTGCATGGTAAGCATGACTATTGTTTTTATATTGTATTGTTACTAGCATGTCATATTACATAGCATGGGGATTAAGACGAATTGAAAGGAGGAAATATTAGAAGTTTTCAAATCTACAAATACTAGTGTTCATCCACGACTTACTGACAGTTTATTTGCAAACTTTTTATTTGAAAATTATTGTCGTTAACCCACTATTTTTTCTAGCAGTTCACCTGCAATTACTAGTGGTTTATCCATAATGTAGAGGGCACGGATGGATGAGTTCAGGGAACTCTTACTATGGAGTGTAGTAGAGCATGGGTAGGAACTTGTTCTGTTAAACATGAATTGCATTGACATAATAATCATGTTTAAATCAACTGTTAAATTCTATTTTTCTACACAATTGTGATTACTCTAAGAACCATTATTTTGTATACTTTGTTTACTGTTTCGCACTTTTTTACTTATGATTGGACTCATATTAAGCTTTTTAAGCTCACTTCCTTAATTTCCATCTTTAAAATAACCCACAAGGTAAGGACGTAGACTCGACATTTGAAGGTCTCGGCTTGAAATATTTTTTCTATAAAAGCATTTTAGACATACTATTTATAATTTATGTTATTTGAAAACTATATTTTTTTTTTGAACTGTGACATGAGACTTAAATTTTGGGTTAAATTTGGAATGCATGAATTTTAAGTTGATTAGGTTATTGAAACATGGACTTTGATTTAATTATGCATGAAATTTTGGTTTTCGTTAAAACTATATTGAATGTCACATTTCTGCGGCGATACTATGTAAATGAGATTTTTGAAAAATAAATAAAGTTGGAAAACAACTTTTACAAAGTAAATATTAAAAATCAATCGATTGTTGGAAAATTGTATCCTTTAGTGAGAATGAAATAAAACGCCAAATCTTCTTCCAAACTAATAGATGTTTTAGAAAGATTGTTTTTAAAAATTTGATAATGTTACAAGACCATTTCGATGGCCAATGTAACCTTCAGAATTTGATCGTAACGTCTAGGCCGGGTTAGGATGGTTACAAAGGGAAAGAATATTGAGACAAATTTTACATCCCAATCTGATAAAATGGGAGCTAATTTTTCTGCAAACGATGAAAATTTTTACTACGATGTTAAATCTAACCATGGTTACAAGGATGGTGATTTTCATAACGTGAATGATATGATCCATTTAGATGTGACAGATTTCTTTGAAGATAATGATGCCAAAAACTAGGACGTATTGAGATTATTTTCACTAAGTCTCAAAGAAATTTATTGAATCTTAATGGATATCATATTGAGACTATGAATGAAAAAACTGTTGAATACTTATATATATCACAATTGTTAAATACGGAAAGAAATATGTTTTGGAAAGAATACTTACTTTTTCATCAGGTTTATACTATACACACATTAGTGCAATTGAGACACCTATTACTACAAACTAGACGTTTGTATAACCATATATTTCTACTATTTAACATGACCAATTAGGTCACCTTGGATCTATTACGATGCGAAGAATAATCAATAATTCAATTGAACACCCATTAAAGAACCGAAAGATACTTGAATTCAAGGAACTCTTATGTGCTGCATGTAACACCCCAAACCCTGCCCAAACGCTACGACCCGATCTGGTATGCTACGAGGTTTAATGTTGAAAACTTTGCTTTGATGGTTTTTGGAAATCTCAATTTAGTTATTTAGGTATTCATTCAGAAAAACGATATTTGATGAAAACCTTTTCTTTTTCGTTGAACATGTTTGAAAATCCCATTTTATTACTCCTTATGACTTAAATCCCTGAACATAAATTTATAAATTGTAAACATTAACAAATAGTAAATCGAAACCTAAGCCATGAGGCCTTATTACATAAATAATCCAAAAATTAAAACTTAAAGGTAAACCGAAGATAATTTATGAAAATAAAAGAACTTGATGCCCCTCGAGTCCGCCTCGGCTCCCATGTCCATGATCTACTGCTCATCTGAAAAGTCAGGGAAATTAAGGGGTGAGTCACCAAGACTCAGCGTGCAAATCCCGAAAACACATAAAAGGCTTGAGGCCCACAAACACATTATGGGCCCTGGCCCATACACAATGGTAATAGAATATTTACATGTAACATGGCCCAACCCAACCTAAAAGTCCATCCTCTACACACCAGCTCGTACCAGCCATCACACCTCTGGGATTTCTACAATCAACCCACCAACCGCTACCAACCATATCGATAGGCATGCTATCAGTTATAATACCGATCACCATGTGACCTTATAATCCACTGTGGCAGAGCCACCGATCACTGTGTGACCTTATAATCAAGTGTGGCAGAGCCACCGATCACTAATGTGACCTAAATGTACATATCGTGGTTTTACCACCGATCACTAAGTGATCTTTTAACATGCTCTTCCCCTTCATCATATCAACCCCATCCCATGCATACATCCATGCAAAAGCAAAACAAGGTACTACCTAAAAGATCATAGTTTATCACATACATCAATACACATAGAGAAGTTTTTATGATTACGTACCTGGCATCCCTTGCCTACCCTTTTCGGGTAATACAACTGTCCATACAGCCTTTTTCCTGCTTTTAGCCCATAACATATATAGTACAGATTAACTAGTGTGATTGAGATCTACACACCTGATTACAGTCAAGATGATACTTTCTATGTCAACACTATCGATGGCCGATACGACCGCTAACTGCCTTTGATTTTGTTCTGAAGCTGGTCCATAACCCGGTGGCCAATCCTGTACTGCTGACACTGCTTGCTTCTTAAACCTAGGGGTTGGTTTAACAGATCCAATCCCTTCCTTCACCTGATCGATATTTGATTCCATCAAAAGACCTTATCAGTTGCTACCATCATAACATATGGTTAAGATCACAATTACGATAGCGAATCTAACGAGAATCTAAAGAGAACCCCCTTACCTTGAAATCTCGAAAAGAGAGATATGAGGTTCAGAGACTAGCGATTTTGACTTTTAGATCTAAGTGATCTACTTTCATTCCCAAATGTCGCCCAACATGTAAACACAAGAAACCAACAATCCATTAGCCTTTCGGCTTTGTCTTCTAAAAATCGAAAGAGAAAAAGAATAGATTTGAAGAAATCAGCACCTACCTTTACAGAGAATTCGACAACTCCTAGAAGATTTTGGCTTTTGAGAAGATCAAAAAGAGAAGATGATAGGAAGAAATCTATGTAGATTCGGCTTTTAGTGAAGAGATCGGCAAAAGAAAAAGAATGAACACTAGGACATTCGGCTATGGTAGAAGAGAGTAAAGAGAATGAATACTTAAGGGTTTCAGCTTATAGCAGAGAATGAAGAAGAAGATGGAACTTTAGGAGTTTTCGGCTTTTTGAGAAAAGAAACAACTAAGAGGAGAAAATGAGAATAAATACCGAAATTAAGAAGTACCCTATTTTCTAATCAAATTTTCGGCACACACACTAACCAAAAGCCAGAATTGCCCTCTTTTGAAAACTAAGATTAATTAATTAACAAGGGAAATTTTGGCACCCCCTTAGCCTCATCAAAACCGATTCCCTCTTTCCCCCAGAGTTGGAAATTCGACCACTACTGTGATCAGTAGATAATTTCTAAACTTTCTCCCTTATCCTTACCTGATCTCTTATCCCCAAGTGACCTAGATAGCACCACCTCTTCTTCCTTTTATCTGCCACATTACCCACATTATCCAAACACATAAATCTCCTAATTCCAAGCATCCTAGCCGCCCCCAATTCTCCTCTTTTTTGACGCCAAAAACATTTAAAATAAGTGGGTAATGCGACTCGAACCTTGGACCTCCTTATTGCTTATCACACCACCTCAAAGCCCCTAAGTAACGCCATCGACCACTGGGCCACAAGCCCATTTGTGTGTCTTAATTTATAGATAATATCTTTTAGGCCCTATCTTAACTGGCTTTCCACCAGAGTGCTCAAGCAGAAAAATTTGACTAAGGCCTCGGCCCAATTCGTGAGCCCAGTCTAAACCCCTTAAACACCCTAATCAACACTTTAAGCATAACATCACATCATAACACATCAAATGCAAAGCTCCTCAAATTCAGGATGTTACACTGCATGTTCTCAAAGAAAGTTGATTATTAGACCATCACTAAAAAAAGTTGGGATTGAATCTCCCACATTTCCAGAATGTATCTATCAAAATTCTAATATGATGGAGCGATTGAATCTCCCTCAAATTCAGGATGTTACACTGCATGGACTCATCCATCCACCATTTGAACCATTTAGATACTTTATGGTTTTGATAGATGTGTCTACTAGTTGGCCATATGTGTGTCTATTATCGTCTCGCAACCTGGTGTTTGTGAGACTACTTACTCAAATAATTTGATTAAGAGCATAATTTCTAGATTATGAAATAAAGACTATCCATCTTGATAATACTGGTGAGTTTACACCCTAAGCTTTTAGTGATTATTTTATGTCACTTGGGATAAAAGTTGAAGATTTTGTAGCTCATTTTCATGCACAAAATGGATTGGTTGAATCGTTTATCAAACACCTTCAATTAATGGCTAGGCCATTTCTTATGAGAACAAAACTCCCTATTACAACATAACGACATGCTATTTTGCTTGCAACCACACTTGTGTGCATCAGGCCAATAAATTATAATAAATACTCCCTATTACAATTAGTTGTGGTTATGAGTCAAATATTTCTCATATTAGAATTTTTGGATGTACGGTATATATTCCAATTGCTCCATCATAACACACAAAGAAAGGTCCCCAAAGGAGGTTGGGAATATATGTTGGTTATGAATCTTCTTCTATTATTAAGTATCTTGAACCATTAACTGGAGATTTATTTACTGCATAATTTTTTTATTATCACTTTAATGAAACAACATTCCCAACATTAGGAGGAGAGAAAAAAAATTGGTAAAAGAAAATACATGGAATGAGTTATCATTATCTCAATCAGATCTTCGTACAAGTCTATGTGAACATGAAGTTCAAAGGATAATACATTTGCAGAATATTGCCAATCAACGACCAGACGCATTCACTTACCTAAAGTGAGTTAGAAAATATCACATATACATTGAAAATGCTCCAATATGAATTGATGTCCCAGTAGGAAAAACTATTAATGCCAAAGAAAGTAATGTACAGTTGAAGTATGGAAGACCAATCGGTTCCAAAGATGAAAATACTCGTAAAAAGAAAGGAGAAAATATTCAAGATGGTCATATTGTAGAGGCAAGCGTCCAAGAGGAAGCCAATGACATAACTGATAAAAAAAAAACCCTAGAAAAGGTTCAAATACTTGAAAATAGTGATAATGAAGAGATTTCGGTTAGTTATGTCACTTCAAGAAAAAAGATGGAATCGAAAAAAATATAGTTGTCGGCATTTTTGCTTATAATGTTGCTATTGAATACCAAAAGAAAATAAGGGTCCTGAGCCTGAATCTATTGAAGAATGTAGAAATAGAAAAGATTGAACAGATTTGAAAGACACAATTCAAGTAGAATATAATTCACTTCCTAAACATAAGGTTTTTGGACTTGTAGCCCAAATACCTAAAGATGTAAAGCCAGTAGGATATAAATGGGTATTGGTGTGAAACAGAATGAGAAAAATAAAGTCGAATGATAAAAAAGATGACTTGTAGCATAAGAACTTTCACAAAGTTCCAACATTGATTATGAGGAGACATATTCTCATGTGGTGGATGCAATCATGTTTATATATATATATTATTAGTATGATAGTATATGAAAAACTTGACACACATCTAATAGATGTTGTTACAATCTATTTGTATGCCTCACTTGATAGTGAAATTTTTATGAAAATCCCTAAATGATATAGAGTTCTAGGGAAAATTGCTCGATCAGATTAAAGAAATCCTTATGTGGATTAAAACTGTTTGGACGTATGTAGTGGAACTGTCTTAATGAATATTTGTTGAAAGAAGGTTATAAAAATGATCCAATTTGTTCATGTGTTTTTATAAAAGGCCTATATCAAATTTTGTGATAATTGTTGTATATATTGATGATTTAAATATTATTGAAATTCCTAAAGAGTTTCAAAATACGATAAATTGCTTAAAGTAAGAATTTTATATGAAAGATCTTGGAAAAACAAAGTTCTATCTTGGCCTGTAGATTGAACATTTAAAGGTTGGATTTTAAGTCTATTAGTTAGCTTATATAGAAGAGATTTTAATTTTTTTTATATGGATAAAACACATCCATTGAATACTCCAATGGTTGTAAGATCACTAGATGTGAATAAAGACCGATTTCGTCTTAGTGAAAATGATGAAGAGTTTCTTTGTCTCGAAATACCATATCTAAGTGCCAAAGAGGCATTGATGCATCTTCCAAACAACACACGACCTGATATAGCATTCGTTGTGAACTTGTTAGCAAGATTTAGTTCCTTTCCAACATGTAGACATTGGAATGAAATTAAACATGTATTTAGATATATGAGAGGAACCACTGGTATGAGGTTATTTTATTCAAGTGCTTCAAGATCTTTATTAGTTGGCTATGTTAATGCCGGATATTTACCAGATTCACAAAAAGGTCGATCACATGTGGAGGTACAATCATATACGGTGTTCAACAAAATAGACATTGATAAATGCATGGATTGGGTGAAATTTATTAAATTCCATTCATTGGAGCTACCAATTTTTAAGTTTGGGAAATTAATGGACCTACGAAGACTTTTTGGATAGGATCCAACCATTTCTGGGTTGACATGTCTCTATGGAGTTCGAAGATATATCTCTTATCTTCAAAACACACTTTGAATCACTCAATTTCGAGTTTGGTAGCTCAAGTTATGACCAGTTTAATAAAGACTGCGCAAGCAGAATTTCTGGACATGATTATGATGGGAATTACGAGTTTCAGGTTTTTAATTTGAGTTTAAATCATATTGGGTTTGAGTTTTGGGCTTAATTTTTTATTATACATGAGCCCAATATTGTATTTATCAGATTTTATTATTTTATTATTCTAATTTTTAATAATTATTAAGTAGTTTAAGTTATTTAGGAGTTTTATATCAAGAAGAAAATTTAGTTTAAAATTATTTCTTGTTTAGATTAATTAGAGTTCTAGTATACTTAAGAGTTTTATTTAGATTTATTTAGAATATATAGGCCTTTGCATTGTACACAAATTAAACAATTGATTATTATTGAAGTTCTCTTTGAGTTTTTCTTTTCAAGAATTATTCTTGAGTTTCTTTTAGAAGAAATTTTAACAATATTTTTAGATTGTGGGGATCATCTTCAAACTTTTTTCTTGCCAAAGTTTCTATCTTTGAGGGAAAATTAGAGCTGCTTGAAGGGGGTTGTGGATTCTTCGTGTTTCCAAGGCTTATTAGGACTTCTACATATCACATTTTATCTTTTCTATCTATCTATCTTCTTTATTCTATTCTTTATTATTCTAGTCTTTGATTTATTATTTTATTTGATTTATCTTAGTTATTTATTTTAATTATTTAATTTGACTTGGATTCGATCGCGTTTTAGGAGGGGTCAAAATCTAAGTTTTTTTCGAATGTCTAGAGCCCTAAGTCAAATTTGTGACGTGAACAAACTTACGATCTAATTCCGCATCCATCCGCCTCATCCTTATCAGACTTTAGTTACTACCTTTTCAAATCATGCAAAATAATTGTAGTGTATGAGGCAAGCTGAGAGTGTTTGGCTAAGGTTGTTAATGTTGGATTTAGTTCCCTAAGTGTAGTATATTCGTTTGTATACTTGTAATTTTTTTGAACAGATTGGTTAATAAAATTATTCATGAATTACATTAATATCCTTTGTATAATGTCCTCATGTGATTTTTGCATGTAAAGCAAAATAGAAGCAAATATTAGCTCACTGGTTGTCTAATGTTTAACTAATATTAAGAGGTATTACATGGTCAAATCTGAATATGAAAAGACAACTTATATTAGTAGACGAACCTAAACATGTCCTTAGTTTAATCGGTAATGAGCAAAATTTTTGAAAGACTAATATGTCATCTATCAAGTCCAATTAGGGAGATGTTTTGTCTTGGGCATCGGAGTAGATGACTCCCAAAAAATAGAGACATAGATGTGAATTGCTAGATTGACAGTACATTGAACTAGACTAAGCAGAATAGATCTTAAATTTGTTTATGGATTTATTCACTTGTGACATTTATTGTGTGGCATACCTTAATCATGAGTAGATGATGAACTATGTATGTGTGACTTGTATACTTTGATGTAAGTAAAAGCCTGAGTTCAAATAGATAACGAATCAAAAGCCTGTGTGTTGGGTATATGACTTTTGCAGTATGTAGCATAATTTAAAATAGTGAAATTCATTTTCCAAGACATGGGTAATGATATCTTCTCATTGGCATTACATGATAGATGAAAAGTAAACGTGATCATGAGTCATTTGTCTTTGTGATGAATGGCTTAATTACCATATAATAGTAATTTACTTTTCATGAAGGAAGATGTAATGGTTACCATGAGATAAAATAGGATCATATCAAAAGAACGTATTTATCCTAAAGAGATTAAGGATACGCTATGAGGGTAGCACACTTATGAAAAGATCATCGGACGAGCACTGATCGAGTAGCTTTCTGAAAAGGTATGTAATTGGAGAACTAAGTCACGATACTATAGTGGAATGACTATATGACTAAATGAGTTTATAATTAATAGGTAAAAAGCTAAAACTTAATTATAAATCATTTGAGCCCTAATCACATATGTGTAATTGGTCCTTCCGCTAGCTCGTTGAAACCAGAAATGAATTGCATGTTGAATCAAATGAAAATAAATGGATAGAAATAATAAAGTTAGAAAAATAGATAACATTTGAAAATGAACGTGGTTTTCTCACTAAGTATGGAAATGACTTGAGAATTAATTTATGGTTTTTTAAATTACAAATTAATTGATTAATTAATTGAAGTTCGAAAATAGATTTAAATTAATTGTTCATTGTGAATACGTTGAATGTAGAAATTAAATATATTTTATCATAGATTCTTTTACGGTAAAGTTGTCATGATTTTAAAAGAATTAGAATTGGATTGAAAAAAAATATTTAATTGAAAATTTAATTTATTTAAATTAATTTAATAAATAATGTCTATTTTGGAAAATAAAAAAAAACATGTACTGGGTTGGATTAAACTCTAAAGTGCTGAGTTAAAAGTCTAAAAAGCACATATATTGGACCCAATATAAGAGAGGCCCAAATCCTCATTACAATACATATGAGGGGAAGCACACCCTATTAGCCCCTCTCTCTCCTAGTTCAACTAGTGTAACACCCCAAACCTGGTCCAAACACTACAATCGGATCTGGTATGTCACTAAGGAATTTTATAAAATATGTCACATTTTGGAAAACGAGTATCAGGTTTAAACATTTTAACTGGAAAACTTAGTAATTTAATATTCTGTATAAAATATAAATTTAAATGATACCTTGGTGAATTAGGAAAAAAAACTAAGTTGTTACATGTCTTAGCTTAATTTTAGCATGAAATTTAAATGTCTAGCAATATAACCCAACATAAAACCCAAAATAAATATAAGTCTTGTGGCCCATGGCCTTATTATAATGAAACTTAAAATCCACTAATAAAAAAAATATATTAAAATAACTAAATAATGAAAAGTCCTTTGCTGAATCCAAATACTCTCTCGCATGGCCACCTTGCGCTCCTCTCCAGCCCGGTCCGATGCACTAGGGGCTACCTGAAAATGTTAAATAATAGGTTGAGTCGCGAGACTCAGTGTGCAACCCTCATGCGCCATTAGATTTGGGCCTTAGCCCATGAATGTAATAACAGATTAATATATAACAAAAATTATGCAAGCCCAACCCAAATACTAGGTTTCCATCCGCTACACACCACCCTTACCTGCTAGTCACACCATTGGGGATATCTACAATCAACCCACACCGCTACACACCATCGATGGCAGTCATGCTGCTCATCGTCAGATCATGGCCGTAGCCACTACAACAGGTCATGGCAAAAGCCACTACAACAGGTCACGGCAAAAGCTGCTACAACAGGTCACGACAAAAGCTGCTACAACAGAACACTTCCCCTTTCATCAAACCCAACCCCATGCAATCACAGAAATCAGCATACTTATCACATATGTCATCTTAACAGGAACATTCACTTAGGAATGACAGAGATCACTAACCTGGTGATTCGCTTTTACCCTCCTTGGGTTTCATCCGTTATGCCGGGATTTCGGCATTTTACAGAATATTTCAGATTAATAAATATATTTTTAACAGGCAATCTAAATGGTGTGGAAGTGTTACACACCTGATTTCGCGTAGTTTTACACCCTTAGTCAATATCCTTACTATCTGGATCTACAACCCTTAGTCTAAAACCTTGCTCAAAAGCCGGAAGAACACGAAGATTTGGGTTCCCCTACATTCGGCCAAGGGTTAATAAATACCCGAATTTACACGTTTAAAATTAATAGATCTCCTTACCTTGAAATCCCAAAAGTAACACGATTCATGTGTTACTGAACTCTGACTTAGAGATCTATGCGATTGACTCCTCTTCAAATCCCAGAATTCCGAAAATAAGAGAAAAACTCAAGGTCAGTTTCCTTATAGCCATTCGGCTAGAGTCTCTAAAAAAACCCGAAAAGGATTGAAATCTTACGAATCAACACTTACCTTCAGTTTCCTTCGAGATTCGACACAAGCAGATACCCTAGAGAAAATTCGGCAAACACATGAGATGAGATGTAAGGATTCCGGCTTTTATGAAAAACCCGGAAAAGATGAACTGATGCGTTTTTGGCTTTTAGAAAATCTGAGTGAGGTGGTTCGGCTTTGGCTTAGAAAGAAAGTAAAAAGAAATCAAGGGAAGGCTTAGAGATTTCGGCTAAAGTATTTGAAAGAGATGAGAAAGAAATTGTCAGAGAGTTTGGCCAAATGGGAAAAAAGATAAGAAAGAAAGTTGAGAGGGAGAATGGAGTGGAGATTTCGACAGAGAAAGAAAAAGATGATGTGAACTTCGGAGCAAATTTTCGGCACACCTCTCTGCCTATACTAAACCGATTCCTTTCCCCTCCTGAGTTTGATTTCTGGCCAGCACTAGCTTCCAGGGGATAACTCTGATCATTCTATCCCTTATCCCTATCTGAACCCTCATCCATTAGAGACCTACATCACACCACTACTTCCCCTTTTTATCATTATAATATCCTCATAATTTAATCATTAAAATCCCCTAAATTATAGCCTTGTACCTTCCCACCTAGCTCTCCTTGGATGCCGAAATTTTGACCCAATTTCTTGGGCCCCATGCGGCCAAATTTGGGCCTACACATCAGTCCAAGGCGCCACTTAAATAGCTTCCCTTATTACGCCGCTTGCTACTGGGCCACAAGCCCATTAGGCCAATTAAACTACCATTAATTTATTTCAAGTCCTAGAGTGCCTAACAGAATATTTCGTCAAGGCCTCAGCCCATTCTTGAGCCCAACTGAACCTCTAATTCTTAATTTAACATATTTAAGCATTCGTTACACAAAATGGACAGGCCCATAAATTCAGGATGTTACAGTTCTACCCCCCTTAAAATAAATTTTGACCTCGAAATTTTCCTGATCAAAAGAGATGGGGATACTGTTGTCGCATAACATTCTCTGGCTCCCACGTCGCCTCTTCTTTGCCGTGATTTCGCCACAAAACCTTGACCAAAGGGACGGACTTCCTTCTCAACACTTTTACGTCTCGATCCAAGATTTGCACTGGTTCTTCCTCAAAGGATAAATCTGGCCTTACTTCAATCTCTTCCACTGGCACCACATGCGATGAATCAGAACAATAACCTCTTAGCATCGAGACATGGAACACGTCATGTATCTATTCCAACTCTGGCGGCAACTCCAATCGATAAGCCCCTGGGCCCACGCGTTTCAGTACTCGATAAGGCCCAATAAACCGAGGACTTAACTTACCCTTCCGTCCAAACCTAATTACCTTCTTCCATGGAGATACTTTCAAAAGACTTGATCTCCTACTGCAAATTCCATCTCCTTCCGTTTTAGATCCGCATAAGATTTTTACCGATCAGACGCTTCCTTCAACTGAGCCCGTATCAACTTAACTTTCTCCTCCGTTTTTGAAACTAGTTCTGGACCCAACACCTGACGTTCACCCAACTCTGTCCAACAAATTGGGGTACGACATCTCCTTCCATATAACGCTTCATAAGGTGCCATCTGAATACTAGCTTGATAACTGTTATTATATGCGAATTCTGCCAAAGGTAGATACTCCTCCCAACTACCCCTAAAATCGATGATGCAACCCCTTAGCATATCCTCTAAGATCTGAATTACCCTATCAGACTGACCATCAGTCTGTGGGTGAAAAGCGGTACTAAAGTCTAACCTTGTTCCCATTGCTTGATGAAGAGCCTTCCAGAAATGTGACGTGAATTTAGGGTCCCTATCTGATATGATCGACACTGGTACACCATGTAGTCTCACGACCTCAGCCACGTACAACTTGGCCAACTTCTGTAGAGAATAGTCAACACAAACTGCTATGAAGTGAGCAGACTTCGTGAGTTGATCCACAATCACCCAAATTGAATCTTTCTTAGTAGGCGTAAGAGGTAACCCACTAACAAAATCCATCGTGATTCTCTCTCATTTCCACTACGGAATCTTCACCAGTTGCAACAGCCCCGAAGGCAGCTGGTGTTCCGCTTTCACCTGTTGGCATGTCAAGCACTTTCCCACGAATTCCGTTACCTCTCGCTTCAGACCTGGCCACCAAAATTTCTCTCGCAAATCTCGATACATCTTAACTCCTCCAGGATGCATAGCATATGGACTACTATGCGCCTCCCGTAAAATCAACTGTCTTAACTCCACATCCTTTGGCATGCAGACTCTCCCTCGGAAACACAAAACTCCATCACAATTCAAGCTATAGTCCTCTACTTCACCATTCTGCACTTGTTGAATTTGAGTACTTAAGACATCATCCAGAAGTTGCTTTTCCTTGATTTGACTTGTCCACATGGGTCTTACTTGAAGTTCGGCTACCAGACTGCCATCCTCATACAGGCTAAGATGAGTGAACATCGCCCTTAAATCCGCTATCGCCTTACGACTCAACGCATCAGCCACCACGTTAGCCTTACCCGGGTGGTATTCAATCGAGCAGTCATAGTCTTTTAACAGCTCGATCCACCTTCTCTGTCTTAGGTTCAACTCCTTCTGGGTACGGATATACTTCAGGCTCTTATGGTCCGTATAAATAACCGACTTCTCCTCATATAGGTAGTGCCTTCAAATCTTTAGAGCGAACACTACCGCCGCCAATTCTAGATCATGCATAGGGTAGTTCAACTTATGTGGTCTTAACTGTCAGGACGCATATGCAACCACCTTTCCCTCTTGCATCAACAACAACCTAAACCTGTGTGTGACGCATCACAATAGACGGTAAATTCTTTTCCCGCCTCTGGCTGAATTAACACCGGTGCTTCTGTCAGAATTCTCTTCAATTTTTTAAAGCTCTCCTGCTGTTTGTCGGTCCACACAAACGATACTCCTTTCCTCAACAACTTAGTTGAAGGTGCCGCTATCAATGAGAACCCTTCAACAAACCTTCTATAATACCCGGCCAATCCCAAGAAACTTCGAACTTCTGCCACAAACTTTGGCAGTTTCCAATCCAATACGACTTCTATCTTCTGAGAATCCACCTTAATTCCCTCTGCAGAAACCACATGTCCTAAGAAAGTTACTTCCCTTAGCCAGAACTCACACTTACTGAACTTTGCGAACAACTGCTTCTCCCTCAAAGTTCGCAACACCACACGAAGATGTTCATCATTTTCCTCTTCTGACTTGGAATAAACCAAGATGTCGTTGATGAACACCATGACGAACCGATCAAGATATGGTTGGAACACCTGGTTCATCATATCCATAAATTCTGCTGGCGCGTTCGTCAACCCGAATGGCATCACCAAGAACTCATAATGACCGTACCGAGTCTGAAACACCGTCTTATGAATGTCCCCTTCCCTAACCCTTAACTAATGATACCCCGACCTTAAGTCAATCTTAGAAAAGACCGAAGCTCCTTTGAGCTGATCGAACAGATCATCGATTCTCGGTAGTGGTTACTTGTTCTTAATAGTCAGCTTATTCAGTTGACGATAATCCATACACATACGCATGGATCCGTCCTTCTTCTTCACTAATAGGACCGGCGCTCCCCATGGAGACACACTCGGCTGAATAAACCCTCGATCCAACAGTTTCTGGATCTGAGCTTTGAGTTCCACCAACTTCTTCGGCGCCATTCGGTAAGGAGCAATGGACACTGGAGCCGTACCCGAAAGTAGCTCTATTCCAAACTCCACTTCACAATCCGGGGGTAATCCTGGTAACTCCCCCGGAAAAACATCCGCGAAGTTCCTGACTGTTCGAACCTCATCGACAGTCACCTTCTTAGCATCCAAAGCACTGATAAAAGCTAGAAATGCGTTACATCCCTTCCGAATCATCTTAATAGCTTTCAATGCCAAAACCACGTTGGATAAATAATTCCTTCTTTCTCCTAACACAAACACCTCCCTGCCTTCTGGGGTACTCAACACCATATGCTTAATCCGACAATCCAACTTAGCACTATGCCTAGTCAACCAATCCATTCCTAAGATGAGGTCAAACTCTCCAAACGGTAATTCCATTAAGTCTGCCGGAAACACTACCCCTTGAGTTTCTAAAGGTACATCCTTAAATAGTTTGTCCACTACCCGAGATTGTCCTAGGGGACTAACCATAGTCATCTTCCTAGTAGTTGTTTCAGAATACTTAGGGTCTCAGATACCGAACATGCAACATAGGAGTGGGTTGACCCAATATTAATTAAGGCAAGAAAAGGTTTATCAACAATAAGAAACATACCGGTTATAACATCCGGTTCGTCACCATTCTCCCGTCGGCGAGCTGCATAAACTAGACTTGGCTGCCTCGCAGCTACATTACCTGCAGCCGTACCAGGTGCTCCACGACCCCGACCAAACCTATTTCCTCCTCTAACTACGCCACGACCCCTTGGTCCCGGCTGATCACCTCTCCTAGTCTGATCAGAACCTCGGCCCGTTGGCTGTATCTGATCCACCTATGGACAATCCTTAATCAGATGCTCCGTGGATCCACACCTAAAGCATCCGTCGATTTTCCTTCTGTACTCCCCATAATGTGCCTTCCCATTAGAAGGACATGATTGATTCTGGCCCGTCGGAGTACGAGCTGGCGCATCAGACCTAGGCCTTTTCTGAAAATTTCTTGATGATCCCGATGGCCCAAAACTTCTCTTATTCTTACCCCGATCCTTATCCCTTTCTTGTCTCTCAGTCCGCTTCACCCCCTTAGCTATCTTAACCTTCTCCACCAGAATAGCAAAGTCTCTCTCTCGCTGCGGTGCTACCAAAACCCTTAACTCATTCCGCAGTCCATTCTCGAACCGTACACAACGTTCATATTTAGTTGCTACCATTCCTCGAATGTAACGGCTCAAGCGCAGAAACTCCGCCTCATATTCAGCCACAGACTTACTTCCCTGTACCAAATTCAGAAATGCCTTCCTCTGTGCATCCACATAGCTGGCCCCAACATACTTTCCCTAAAATGACTCCTTAAAGAAATCCTAGTCAATACGGTCTGCGGAAGTACCCTCCTTTACCGTGAGCCACCACTGATAGGCCTTGTCTCCTCTATAGTGAAGTCAAGGTCATCCATTATACGCTCACTTGCCTCCAACAATACTCAGCTGTATTAGGGGCTACGCCAGATACAGCCCTAAACATCTCTGCTCTGTTGGCTCGGAGTCGTTAAGACACAGATTTTCGGGCTCCTGAACCCGTGCCTGCCCCGGCAACTCTTTCGAGGACCCACAACATCGCTTGAGATACGCATCATCTCTGGGCACCTGGTCCCGAAATTCTCCCTCCACAAATGCAGCATCCGCATCTCATTTCTCGACCGTGACTGCACCCTACTGGTTCGGACACGGTCATCCTACCCCTACCGCGTCCACGCGGCGGACGTCCTCGACCCCTTGTGCTCATTCTTCCGATTGGCGTTTATCTGATTAAGAATTTTATGAATCATTAATTCTTCTCACTGATTAACTATGAACAGTCTTATGAATAGAAATTTTAAAGGTAGTTCTTTCGAATTTGAACCTATCTACAGTTTCAGTCTCAAGTTTACCTCCTAATTCCAGGAAGCACACACATTCAATCATCAAACATTAGCATACAAGTACATCCACGAACCTACATTCTTCGTGTAGGGGTATTTTCGTCGTTTCACTACCCAGTGGTATTTTCATAATTTATCCTATAGGATATTTTCGTAATTTTTCAAAAAAATAGGGTTCCGTGGTGATTTCATGAAATAGGGGTATTTTGGTAATTTTGTAATTCAGGGTATTTCAGTAATTTTGTAAATCGAGGGTGTTTTAGTCATTTTACAAATCAGGGTATTTTGGCCATTTTATGAATTAGGGGTAATTTGGTAATTTTACAAATCAGGGATATTTTGGAAAATTTTTACAAATCAAGGGTATTTTTCAAAAATTTTACAGAACTAAGGGGGTACTTTTTTTTAAAACAGGGGTATCTTAGAGAATTTGATTTCAAAAGGAATAGTAGTAGTGTTCAGGTGTTTGTGGTTTTTGGTTGTTGTCGTGTATTGTGTGTGTGTTTTTTTCTGTTAAAAATCGTTGACTTTGTTAATCGGGGTATTTCCCTAATTCTAGGGGTATATTTGCAAATCATGGGTATCTTGGTAATTTTCAAAATAAGGGTATTTTAGCAATTTTGTGAGAATAGGGTGGCTGGTCCCTTTCGGGTTTTAGTTATGGATTTTAGCCCGTCAACAAATCCTCGCGGCTAGGGTGAATAAATACTACTACGCGCACTGCAGGATTCCAGCGAAGAGGAGGTAAGTCACTAGGACTGCTTAAGTACCAGGCTCTTCCGGTCCAACCTAAACATGCGCATGCCTGTTGCCACACCCTAGTCTTGCGACTCGTTCACGGGTTTGTTTAGTGAAATTAAGTCTTATAAGATTTAAGGGGATGTTTCAGCTAAGCCTAGAGTCCATCAAGTTCTAATCTAGATAGTCTACGTCCCATAAAGCCCATCAAGCCCACATACTTATATAACACACAGTGAGTCCAGAATACTTACCTGGTGGACTTGGGCCGGAGACGCAAGTGCCATGCTGAGAAAACCCTCCTGTATGATTTATAAATATACATGTTTCAAAAAAACCTATTTTTAGAAAATGTTTTGAGCCCAAAACCCCCAAAGCTGAGTTTTGAATCGGGCTCTGATACCAATTTGTAACACCCCAAACCCGGTCCAGACACTACAACCGGATCTGGTATGTCACTAAGGAATTTTATAAATCATGTCACATTTTGGAAAACGAGTATCAGGTTTAAACATTTTAATCGGAAAACTTAGTAATTTAATATTCTGTATAAAATATAAATTTAAATGATACCTTGGTGAATTAGGAAAAAAAACTAAGTTGTTACATGTCTTAGCTTAATTTTAGCATGAAATTTAAATATCTAGTAATATAACCCAACATAAAACCCAAAATAAATATGAGTCTTGTGGCCCATGGCCATATTACAATGAAACTTAAAATCCACTAATAAAAAAATATTAAAATAACTAAATAATGAAAAGTCCTTTGCTGAATCCAAATACTCTCTCGCATGGCCACCTTACGCTCCTCTCCAGCCCGGTCCGATGCACTAGGTGCTACCTGAAAATGTTAAATAATAGGTTGAGTCGCGAGACTCAGTGTGCAACCCTCATGCACCATTAGATTTGGGCCTTAGCCCCACAGAATAGAATAACAGATTAATATATAACAAAAATAATGCAAGCCCAACCCAAATCTTAGGTTTCCATCTGCTACACACCACCCTTACTTGCCAGTCACACCATTAAGGATTTCTACAATCAACCCACACCGCTACACACCATCGATGGCAGTCATGCTGCTCATCGTCAGATCATGGCCGTAGCCACTACAACAGGTCATGGAAAAAGCCACTACAACAGGTCACGACAAAAGCCGCTACAACAGGTCACGACAAAAGCCGCTACAACAGAACACTTCCCCTTTCATCAAACCCAACCCCATGCAATCACAGAAATTGGCATACTTATCACATATTCATCTTAACAGGAACATTCACTTAGGAATGACAGAGATAACTAACCTGGTGATTCACTTTTACCCTCTTTGGGTTTCATCCGTTATGCCGGGATTTCGGCATTGTACAGAATATTTTAGATTAATAAACATATTTTTAACAGGCAATCTAAATGGTGTGGAAGTGTTACACACCTGATGTCGCATAGTTTTACACCCTTAGTCAATATCCTTACTATCTGGATCTACAACCCTTAGTCTAAAACCTTGCTCAAAAGCCGGAAGAACACGAAGATTTGGGCTCCCCTACATTCGGCCAAGGGTTAATAAATACCCGAATTTACACGTTTAAAATTAATAGATCTCCTTACCTTGAAATCTCGAAAGTAACACGATTCGTGTGTTACTAAACTCTGACTTAGAGATCTATGTGATTGACTCCTCTTCAAATCCCAAAATGCCGAAAATAAGAGAAAAACTCAAGGTCAGTTTCCTTATAGCTATTCGGCTAGAGTCTCTAAAAAAACTGGAAAGGATTGAAATCTTACGAATCAACACTTACCTTTAGTTTCCTTCGAGATTCGGCACAAGCAGATACCCCAGAGAAAATTCGGCAAACACAGGAGATGAGATCTAAGTATTCCGGCTTTTATGAAAAACCCGAAAAAGATGAACTGATGCGTTTTCGGCTTTTAGAAAATCTAAGTGAGGTGGTTCGGCTTTGGCTTAGAAAGAAAGTAAAAAGAAATCAAGGGAAGGCTTAGAGATTTTGGCTAAAGTATTTGAAAGAGATGAGAAAGAAATTGTCAGAGAGTTCAGCCAAATGGGAAAAAGATAAGAAAGAAAGTTGAGTGGGAGAATAGAGTGGAGATTTCAGCAGAGAAAGAAAAAGATGATGTGAACTTAGGAGCAAATTTTTGGCACATCTCTCTGCCTATACTAAACCGATTCCTTCCCCCTCCTGAGTTTGATTTTTGGCCAACACTAGCTTCCAGGGGATAACTCTGATCATTCTATCCCTTATCCCTATCTGAACCCTCATCCATCAGAGACCTACATCACACCACTACTTCCCCCTTTTATCAGTATAATATCCTCATAATTTAATCATTAAAATCCCCTAAATTATAGCCTTGTGCCGTCCCACCTAGCTCTCCTTGGCTGTAGAATTTTTGACCCTATTTCTTGGGCCCCATGCGGCCAAATTTGGGCCTACACATCAGTCCAAGGCGCCACTTAAACAGCTTCCCTTGCTGCGCCCCTTGCTATTGGGCCACAAGCCCATTAGGCCAATTAAACTACCATTACTTTATTTCAAGTCCTAGAGTGCCTAATAGAATATTTCATCAAGGCCTCAGCCTATTCTTGAGCCCAACTGAACTTCTAATTCTCAATTTAACATATTTAAGCATTCGTTACACAAAATGCACAGGCCCATAAATTTAGGATGTTACAACTAGGGGATTTTTTTATATTAAATAAGTTTTAAATGCATTCTACTAATTCAACTAGAGTTTCACTTTCTCTCCCTATAAATAGAAGACAATGATAAGGCTAACAAGATAATAAGTTTTATTCAACTTTGAGATATTGTTATTTTGCCCCTAAATAGTGAGAATTTATTTTTATGAATAAATTCAACTTTTTAGGAATAATAATTTTACCAATTTCTATTAGAGAGAGTTTTACTTTCCCACTGAAATTAAAGTAAATAATTTATGGTTTTGTGTTTGATTTAAATTTGTTCGGGCCCCCACTCATAGTAGTTTGTGGTACGAGAATAGTGGAGAAGGTCATTCGGTTGAAATTCAGGAACGATAAGGATCCGTTTAGGCTTAAACACAGGTACGATTTTGAGAAAAAATTATTACTGTAAATATCACAAACCGACTTGTTTTCCAATATTTTATTTTTCTGCTATGTAATAAAACTGTTTTCGAACTAGATATTTTCCAACTGTTAACCTAACATAACCAAAAGATATGTGATTTGCCTCTGCAAGAAAAACCATCATAAACAAGGATAATGCAACATGTATATCTTAATTAAAGAATGGTTACATAAAACGTGACAAAACGAAACATATTTCACCAAAATTATTCTTCACTCGTGATCTTAAGAAAGGTGATATAAAAGTTCAAAAAATTTATTCTAGTGATACGTTGGCAGACCTTTTTACCAAGGCATTGCCAACCACAATGTTTGAAGGACTAGTATACATGTAACAACCCATTTTCGGTGAGATCGAAACAGTAGTTTCGTGACCACAAATCCGAGCCCAAAAATAAAATTTTATTTTATTTTATTTTATGGTTGGTATTATGATAGGAAGGTCACATGAAAATTGTGATACGAACATTTTATCGATTGTGTGGTTAATTAGGTAAATGACTAAATTGCATAAGATGCAAAAGTTGGCTTCTAGTAGCTATAGGTATTAAATAGCTATGGGATTCAAAACTTAAGGTCCTTATACGGTAATTAGACCATTGAAGGAGAGTTAATAGAGATTTTTATGACTCATCCATGGAAAAATTAGAAATGACTAAGGACTAAATTGGAAATCAACAAAATTAAAAGATGATAGAAAAATAAAAAGAAATTATCATCTTTTCTGTTCATCTTCTTCCCCAATTTTTCTATGGAAACCCTATAAGAGAGGAAGAGAACTTTTCAAGCTTAAAAAGGTATGGAATCAAGTCCCGTTTTTAATGATTTTTATATTTTTAGAATCGGGATAACCTAATCTTTCTATTTATGGGATTTATTTGAAAAGATAACAAAGTGTAGCAACTTTGCCATGGATGTAAATGCTGGAAATTTGAAATTTATGGTAGAAAATGAAAGATAGTTAATAGATAAACAACTTTTACGAAGCAATTTTTCATGGAAACTTGATTTAGGGACTAAAATGAAAAAGTGGTAAAACCGATGGAAAATTCTAAAATTTGTGAAATGTGTGTGCTGTAAAAATTGTTATTAAATTTTGGTTAGGCTTGGAAAGAGGACTAGATTGCGTGAATTTCATTTTCCGAGCCTAGGGATGAAATTGGAATTTTTGAAAAGAGTAGGGGCAAAATAGTAATTTTGCCTAGGATGTAGTAGAATGCAAATGTATGTAAAATGTGATGAGTTAATAATTAAATTTGCTTATATTGACCCAAAAAGACCAGCTACGGAATTAGTTCGAGGGAAACATCGGATTAGTTGGAATTCAAACCTGAACGACTGTCAAGGTAAGTTCGTGTGACATAATTTGGTATGTTAATATGTTTGAATTGAATTGTGTGATTGTGATAATATGTATGTGATGATATACATAATGAAATAATTACATCTTGGAAATATTGATAAAATATCATGTCCCGGTTGAATATTGAAATTCGATAGATTATGGTGATTTCTTGGAACGGGTATAGTTTGGCAAAGGTTACAAATAGGATTTTGCCCAGACGGGTAATCCTGAATTTAAGCCTCTCGAGCATATGTTATAGATTGGATTTAGCCCGGACGGGTAACCCTAATTAAGCTCTTTAGAGCATAGGTCACTAACACTATTTAGCCTGGACTGGCAATCCTAAATGACTCTTGTGAACGTCGGTTGAAAATTGGGATTTAGCCTGGACTAGTAATCCTATTGTAAAATATGTAGCTTGAGAGTGTGCTCTTTGGACTTATGCCCAATGGGTAATAATGAATACGAATTGACAGATAATTCATATGTGTACCTTATGAACATCACCCGGATGTCCATCGAAATTTCATTAGTTCAACGGAAAATACTCTCGAAATATGGAAAGGTGGAATTAATGGAAGTTTGTATATAATGAGTTCATTTATGTTTATTTGATATTTATAAGATGTTATGTGACTAATTTTTTGATTAAGTGTATATGTTTAGGTGAACTACCTATAATGGATGAAATGTATGTTTATGTATGCTAGTTTGAATAGATATAACTGGTAAGTTTATTTTCCGTTATACGAACTTGCTAAGCATGAAAATGCTTAGCCCGTTTAATTTTCCCTTGTTTTATAGGGCTCCTAAGCTCGCGAGGTTGGAGGATCGGTCGGAGCATAATCACACTATCCACTATCTCCTTTTTGGTATACTTAGAAATCTCATTTTGGTATAATGGCATGTATAGGATTAGTTGGCCAAATGATGACTTGTAAGTGATGTTTTGTAATCTAGCCATTGGAATGGCTAGTAATGATTTAATTTGATATGTTATAAGTTATCTCATTTTCAATGCTTATGTGTTAAATGTGGCTGAATAGAGTATGTTTATCTTGAATATGCACTAAAAGTATGATTATAAACATGAATTGCATGTGATATTATGCCATGATAGATGTTAGTTTAGGCTTGGTTTTAATGCTTGATTTGGCTGGTATATACATGCAAGTATTGGTGTAGGTTGTGAGCAAAATTGGGTGAGAAAATGAAGCTAAGAAATGGCTTCATTTTGTCCACACGGGTAGACATATGGGCGTCTGTCTAGGCCGTGTGTCGAGTACATGGGCGTGTAGCCAGGCCGTGTGTCCCCTGCACCTTAAATCTGAGAAAACAGAATCCTCACAATTGAGCACACGGGCGTGTGTCTCAACCGTGTGGGAGACATTGCCTAGAATAGGGGCGTGTGTCTTGGCCGTGTGAACAAGTTAGAGAGCACCTTAAATCGGACATGGCCTGTAGCACGGGCGTGTCCTAGGATCACACGGGCGTGTCCCTTGGACCACACGGGCATGTGAGCCCTGCACCTTAGAAAAATTTTGTAATATTGCAAAAAATTCATAGAGGTTTCGATTAAGTCCCAGTTTAATTCTAATACTCGTTTTGGGCCTCGAGGGCCCATTCAAGGGACAATAAGGAAACATTTTGAGTATTAATGGTATTTTAATACAAAATGCATGCGAATGATCTGTGAACCACGGTAATACTCTGTGACCCTGTTCCAGCGATGGATACAGGTTAAGGGTGTTACAATACAAGATTGGAATGTGTCGGCTCAAAGATGTATTGTGATGTTGTCATTAGGGGGTCTAAAACACCTTGTATGTGATGACTCAGTTTCCAATGGCATTGTCAAAAAAAGCAGTTTCAAAACCCCATTTCGTAAATCGATTAAATATTTGTGAACTAAATGTAACACCGCTCACTCATCTCTGGCACCAAAATTGAGTTATGAGATGCTACAGTAATTAATAGAATACTTACAAATGACTTTAGATAAAAATTCATCCAAACATTTAAGTATGCTCATACAATTATACAATTCAGACTTTACAAACAAAATCGGGCCTAAATCGAGCTTATGGAAGCTCTAAAATCAATTTGGAACTAAACAATGACTAATTTAATTTTTTCAAAAAGAAGGATAATAAAGTAAAACAGGGTCATGCGGTCGTGTGACAGGCTGAACTTGTGTGGTAATGGACACGATCGTGTTCTTAAATAGTGTAACTTACTGGTTCCATATGGATTTAAATGAAATAATTCAACAGAATGTTACATGGTTGTATGGCTAGGCCGTGTATCTGACTGAGACCGTGTGAAACATTAAGAACTAAAACAACAACATTCACAAGGGCGTGAGGCCAGCCTGTGTGACATTTTAAGACTGTGTCTACTAATTTTCCATAAATTTGCAGTGAGCACACGGCCGTGTGAAGTAAAGACAATGCCATCATATGCATGATACTAACCAATTACCAAAGTGACTTAAATCCACCTTTAAAACCAACATAAACTTGTTCAAAACTTGCTTAATTTCATGATAAAACATAACTTTCAAATAACCATCTAAACGTACAACCAATATGCCACATTTGGCACCATCAAATCAATAAACATAAGCCATCAAAAATCATAATTTATCCATGAACCAAAACATATAATAAGTATATCATATGTATGTCATCTTCCAAACTTTACCTTTCACCTTAATGTTTTTATATACCAAACTTTGCAATAAACCCTACATCATTTCGTTAAGTTATCATATACTTATATGCAAGGTTCAACCATACCAAAACACACATATATACTTTAGAAGTTTTTAACCATCTTATGTACATGCCATATATAACCAAGCTCATAACATTAAAAAAAATTACCGAATCGAGAGAAAAAAGGTGTGTGCTTCTCGTTGATCCGATCAATACGTTCCGAACATCCAAAATCTATGGAAAAATTAGTAACAACGAGCAAGTATTATAAATACTTAGTGATCTCATATAATATAAAAAATGGCTTACCCTAATCACTTAACAAACATATAATTCAATATGCAAACAATTTCCCTATCATAGCATAACAAAACAAACATCAATTAGGTGAGACTTTTGGTTTATAACCATACTCATAATCTTAAATAACACCATATCAAGCTCAAGTTAATACATATCACATATCTATTTCATATTCATCTTTTCCAAACAGTAACGTTATAATATCACATTTCTTATCTTTATCATACCCAATGAAAACTTATAAAAGATCTCAGTACACAAGTGAAAATAATGTCTGATGCTAATCCTAACTGATCATATAAATCAATGTCAGGTTACCTGTCTGGGCTAAACCTTTAACAACACACTAAATAGCCTGGCCAGGGCTTTATATACATGTAAGGTTACCCATCTAGGCTAAACCTATAAAATGACATCAGGTTACTCATCTGAGCTAAACCTGTGTCACATGTATCTTCGAGTTTGCAAGAAATGCTAGAGCTCGAAATCATCGGGAATCAACCCATAAACTCGTATACAAGACTTT
The DNA here is from genome assembly GCA_025503065.1 of Gossypium bickii. Lineage (NCBI taxonomy): Eukaryota > Viridiplantae > Streptophyta > Magnoliopsida > Malvales > Malvaceae > Gossypium > Gossypium bickii. The sequence goes on from CP106715.1 coordinate 105,287,992, forward strand.
TACTAAGTTTATTGGGATTAATCTCAACACTTCCATTTAATGTTGTTTCATCTCAATTAAGTCTAACACCAATTTGTATACTATCTCGACCAAGCCAACTTTCAATAAAACATGAATATTCATTTAAACATAAATCAATAGCCAATTAAACTTATTTATATTGTATGAAATTACCCTGAAACACCCCAAACCCGGCCCATGAGCCTTGACTAGATCTGGTATGTTCCTCGATGAAAACCGGTTCAAATTCTTTTGTTACTTAGGAAAAACTTGTGTGTTTTGAAAGAAGGATTGTGTCGGGTTGGGCTCGAGTTGAAAACAAGTTTATTTCATTATTAAAATCCTTTACTTTAGGTGACAAAACGTTTAGGCTTTGTTTTAAAAGAAATCTACTTAAACTTTAATTGATAAAAATTTGTAAACATAATAAATAAAATAAATGTAAAATAGTTCAACTATGGCCTTATTACATCAAATAAACCCAAATAATTTAAAATACTTAAATAAAAATAAAATGTCCAAATAAAATTCCTTCTTGAGCATGGCCACCTTTAAGCTCCTACCAACCCTGGTCTATTACTCGATCATCACCAAAAATGTTCCCACACACGGGTGAGTCAACAGACTCAATGTGTACACAAACACTAAGTCCAAATAAATTCGGGCATTTCATATCATACATATTCATATATCATTAAATTAAAAATGATGCAACCCGAACCCAAACCTAGATGCCATCCGCTACATATCACCCGTACCATCCTCGCACACCACAGTGGGGACTACTAAGTCAACCCTCCATCCACTACACACCATCGAGCGCGTCACATTGCAATGACGACGTGCTCATCGCCTCTTATGAGTATTCGTGGCCTTAGGTCACCACACTCGATATATCGTGGTCTTAGGTCACCACATTCGGATATCGTGGTCTTAGGTCACCACATTCAGATCTCGTGGTCTTAGGTCACCACATTTAAATATCGTGGTCTTAGGTTACCACATTCACTTCCCCTTTTCAATAACCCATATGCCCCATATCAGACATATTATGCATTAACATGCCAAATTTCACATTCTTATCACTTATCACATGTTAAATATAACATATTTCATAATCCTAGTAGGAGTAGGAAACGTATGCACAGTACTTTGTACCATATCATGGTACCTTAGCCACATTCTTACACTTTCATATAAACACATATATCAAGTTTAAGCCATAAATCTATTAAGATTAGTGTAGGGTACACAAATGATTCACTTAGCAAGTTCACTTGAGATCCCGAAAATCGATCTCATCTTTAGATTAGATCTTTAATGCCTATATTCGGCCAATACTTGGAAATTTAATAAAACCTTTCAAACATAAAACCAAATCCCAATAGGATTATTGTAATCAAATTCTTACCTTGGTGCCGATTTCACTACTAATCAAATCCCGAAAACTTGTGTTACTCCTTCCTTCAATCGGCCAATTCTAGATCATTCGACTTAGTTAGTTTTCGGCTTTTAAGTAAATAAGAATTAGATCTTAAATCACTAATATACCTTGGCCGAATATACACATGTACTTACCTTATGATTTGAAATCCCGAAATATCCCTTCTTGAAGTCAACAACGCCTAAATCCTGAAACTTCCTTCAAATAGTCGGCCATAGAGCAACAGTAGAGATTAGATCTTAGATTTCGATAAGCCTAATAGAAAAAGAATGAAAATCGAACTAGATCTTACCTTCACTGAAGAAATCGACAGCACCTATGTTTATCACCACAGAAGTATTTGGCTTTGAGACTTGATGGAGAAAAGAGATGTAACTTACAAAGGTTCGGCAACTAAGGTATTTTGATCTAAGAATTTCGACAAAGAGGAACCTTTGGGAGGGAGAGATTCGGCCTAAGTAGAATGGGACAAAAAGGTGAGAAGAGAAAGATGAAGAATTCGACAATGATTTCTTGAGTTTTTGGCTCGACAAAGTTTAAGAGAAAAGAGAATAATGGCAGAGAGAATTCGGCAGAGGCTTTCAAGAACAGAAAATAGTGCAGAATGGCCTCCCTTTTCCTTTTATTGCCGAAATTACTAGGCCAAGACTCCCTTACTTGGCCATCACTCTTCTATTTTGATAGCTTTATCTCTTTAATTATCACCTTATTCAAATTAATAAAAATTTAATCCAATAATTATCTCTCATCTCTTAATGAAAATAATACTAATAATAATCCATCATTATCTATCTATTTGCCGAATTTTAAAGAGAATAAAACTCCTCTTTTAAGAGCCTTAATGCCGTCCACCTCTCTACTCCTTGTAGCAAAAATAAAATTCTTTTATTTGCTTCCCATGCGACTCGAACTTAGGCCCCTTTCCCCTTGCTTGTGGCGTCACTTACTGGGCTTTAAGTGGTGCCTCGTTGCCACTTTTCCAAGCCCGTTCTTGTGTCAAATTTCCTCTATTAATTTTCTTAAGGCCACCTTGCCTTAGTTTCCTCTTTTAAACTTTAAAACTTAACATTTTCTAAAGCATTTCCTCACATTTCCAAGACATTTCCTTACATTTCCAAGACATTTCCTTACATTTCCAAGGCAAGACATTTCCTTACATTTCCAAGTCATTTCCTTACATTTCCAAGACAAGACATTTCCTTACATTTCCAAGTCATTTCCTTACATTTCCAAGACAAGACATTTCCTTCCATTTCCAAGTCATTTCCTTACATTTCCAAGACAAGACATTTCTTTACATTTCCAAGTCATTTCCTTACATTTCCAAGTTTCCAAAAATGTTTACTTTCCTCTTTTGAAACTTAACATTTAAAACATTTCCTTACATTTCCAAGTTTCCAAAATGTTCACCATACATTCATAACACATAAGACATGCCATTTCGTATAATTAAATCAAAAATGCATAGGCCCATTTCCAGGATGTTACAGTTCTACCCCCCTTAAAAATAATTTCGTCCTCGAAATTACTTACTAACGAATAATCGTACATCTTAACTCACCGCACTATGCTTATGCTACGCACTCTGGTCTTAATAGAACCATCATACTTCCTAGGCACAATCTCTAAGTTCACGTCCCCTAGAACTCATTTCTAACGCCGCGATTTAATCGATTAAAAGTTTTATGCATCGAATTTTGTTCCACTTATTAACCGTGAACAATTTTATGAAATAAAGATATTTAGAAGTAGTTCTTTCGATCACACAAAGTTTCAGTTCAAGTTCACTACTCTAATTCAGAGAATCACATTCACATTCATCAACAGAGACACCTTCATTCCTCAATAGAGGCACCTTCATTCCTTAATAGAGGCACATTTATTCAGTGGTATCTACCACCCACATTCACTATTCGAACACTCTTTGCCTTATTCCTATCCCAGGGGTATTTTCGTAATTTATCCTACAGGGGTATTTTCATAATTTTTCAAAATAAGGTTCCTTGGTAATTTTGTTAGTAAGGGTATTTTGGTAATTTTGTGTTCCCGGGGTATTTTTGGAAATTCTAAAATCCGAGGGCATTTCAGTAATTTTGAAACTCAGGGGTATTTTGGTAATAAACCAGGGTAAATTTGTAAAGCTCAATAAATCAAGGGTATCGCAGATTTTACAAAACTTTAGGGTTACTTTTGAGAATTTGTTTTCCAAAATGGTGATGTTGCAAAAATTTTGGAAATTAGGGTCATTTTGGTAATTTGCAAGTTAGAGGCAATTTCGTATTTTTCCAAAATCAAGGTATTTTGATATTTTGCAAATTAGGGTTTTTGAACATTTATAAAGTAAGGAAATTTTGATTAAACTATGGGTAGTTTGGACATTTCATAAACCAAGGGCATTTTTTGTAATTTCACAATCAGGGGTATTTAGGTAATTTTTATAAATCAGAAATTTTTCAAAAAATTTTGTAAAAAATAGTTCTCACAAATTAAAAGGGTAATTTTAAGATTTTTAAAACTAGGGTTTTTATAGAAATACGGCTAGTTCCCTTTCGGGTTTTAGTTATTGGGTTTAGCCTGTGACTGAGTCCTCATGGTTAGGGTGAACCGAAGCTACGCACCAGGTAGGATTCCAGCGAAGAGGAGGTGAGTCACTAGGACTGCTTAAGTACCAGGCTCTTCCGGATCCAATCCTAGACATGCGCACAGGGGTTGCCACACCCTAACTCGGCGACTTAGCCATATGTTTGTTTAATTAGGCCCTTAAGTCTTATGTAAATGTTGAGGAAAACTAGTCCTAGGGTTCAAGTACCTATCATACTATTTCTACGTTCCATTCCTACCCTTATACAGATCATACAATAAATCACACAATGGGTAGGGGTACTTACCTGGTGGACTTCGGGTCGGAGACTTAGGTGCCATGCCAGAAAAACCTGCTTATTTCCAAAAATATTTTCATAAAACTTACTTGGGCTCGATTTGAAAACGTTTTGGGCCTTAAACCCAAGGCCGAGAGTTTAAAACTGGGCTCTGATACCAAACTGAAACACCCCAAACCCAGCCCACGAGCCTTGACCGGATCTGGTATGTTCCTCGATGAAAACCGGTTCAAATTCTTTTGTTACTTAGGAAAAACTTGTGTGTTTTGAAAGAATGATTGTGTCGGGTTGGGCTCGAGTTGAAAACAAGTTTATTTCATTATTAAAATCCTTTACTTTAGGTGACAAAATGTTTAGGCTTTGTTTTAAAAGAGATCTACTTAAACTTTAATTGATAAAAATTTGTAAACATAATAAATAAAATAAATGTAAAATAGTTCAACTATGGCCTTATTACATCAAATAAACCCAAATAATTTAAAATACTTAAATAAAAATAAAATGTCCAAATAAAATTCCTTGCTTGAGCATGGCCACCTTTAAGCTCCTACCGACCCGGTCCATTCACGATCATCACCTCAAAATGTTCCCACAACGGGGTGAGTCAACAGACTCAATGTGTACACAAACACTAAGTCCAAATAAATTCAGGCATTTCATATCATACATATTCATATATCATTAAATTAAAAATGATGCAACCTGAACCCAAACCTAGATGCCATCCGCTACACATCACCCGTACCATCCTGCACACCGTGGGGACTACTAAGTCAACCCTCCATCCGCTACACACCATCGAAGGCAGTCACTGTAGTCGACGTGCTCATCGCCCTTACGAGTATTCGTGGTCTTAGGTCACCACACTCAGATATCGTGGTCTTAGGTCACCACATTTAGATATCGTGGTCTTACGTCACCACATTCAGATCTCGTGGTCTTAGGTCACCACATTCAAATATCGTGGTCTTAGGTCACCACATTCACTTCCCCTTTTCAATAACCCATATGCCCCATATCATACATATTATGCATTAACATGCCAAATTTCACATTCTTATCACTTATCACATGTTAAATATAACATATTTCATAATCCTAGTAGGAGTAGGAAACGTACCTGAGTACTTTGTACCATATCATGGTACCTTAGCCACATTCTTACACTTTCATATAAACACATATATCAAGTTTAAGCCATAAATCTATTAAGATTAGTGTGGGGTACATACCTGATTCACTTAGCAAGTTCACTTCAGATCCCGAAAATCTGATCTACTGCTTTAGATCTTTAATGCCTATATTTGGCCAATACTTGGAAATTTAATAAAAACCTTTCAGCCATAAAACCAAATCCCAATAGGATTATTGTAATCAAATTCTTACCTTGGTGCCGATTTCACTACTAATCAAATCCCAAAAACTTGTGTTACTCCTTCCTTCAATCGGCCAATGCTAGATCATTCGACTTAGTTAGTTTTTGGCTTTTAAGTAAATAAGAATTAGATCTTAAATCACTAATATACCTTGGCCGAATATACACATGTACTTACCTTATGATTTGAAATCCCGAAATATCCCTTCTTGAAGTCAACAACGCCTAAATCCCGAAACTTCCTTCAAATAGTCGGCCATAGAGCAACAGTAGAGATTAGATCTCAGATTTCGATAAGCCTAATAGAAAAAGAATGAAAACCGAATTGGATCTTACCTTCACTGAAGAAATTGACAGCACCTATGTTTATCACCACAGAAGTATTCGACTTTGAGACTTGATGGAGAAAAGAGATGCAACTTACAAAGGTTCGGCAACTAAGGTATTTTGATCTAAGAATTTCGACAAAGAGGAACCTTTGGGAGGGAGAGATTCGGCCTAAGTAGAATGGGACAAAAAGGTGAGAAGAGAAAGATGAAGAACTGGACAATGATTTCTTGAGTTTTTGGCTTGACAAAGTTTAAGAGAAAAGAGAATAATGGCAGAAAGAATTCGGCAGAGGCTTTCAAGAACAGAAAATAATGCAGAATGGCCTCCCTTTTCCTTTTATTGCCGAAATTACTAGCCCAAGACTCCCTTACTTAGCCATCACTCTTCTATTTTGATAGCTTTATCTCTTTAATTATCACCTTATTCAAATTAATAAAAATTTAATCCAATAATTATCTCTCATCTCTTAATAAAAATAATACTAATAATAATCCATCATTATCTATCTATTTACCGAATTTTAAAGAGAATAAAACTCCTCTTTTAAGAGCCTTAATGCCGTCCACCTCTCTGCTCCTTGTAGCAAAAATAAAATTCTTTTATTTGCTTCCCATGTGACTCGAACTTAGGCCCCTTTCCCCTTGCATGTGGCGTCACTTACTGGCTTTAAGTGGTGCCTCGTTGCCACTTTTCCAAGCCCGTTCTTGTGTCAAATTTCCTCTATTAATTTTCTTAAGGCCACCTTGCCTTAGTTTCCTCTTTTAAACTTTAAAACTTAACATTTTCTAAAGCATTTCCTCACATTTCCAAGACATTTCCTTACATTTCCAAGACAAGACATTTCCTTACATTTCCAAGTCATTTCCTTACATTTCCAAGACAAGACATTTCCTTACATTTCTAAGTCATTTCTTTACAATTCTAAGACAAGACATTTCCTTCCATTTCCAAGTCATTTCCTTTACATTTCCAAGACAAGACATTTCCTTACATTTCCAAGTCATTTCCTTACATTTCCAAGTTTCCAAAAATGTTTATTTTCCTCTTTTGAAACTTAAGATTTATGAAGCATTTCCTTACATTTCCAAGTTTCCAAAAATGTTCACCATACATTCATAACACATAAGACATGCCATTTCGTATAATTAAATAAAAAATGCATAGGCCCATTTCCAGGATGTTACATACCTGGCAAAACATTAATGCTTTAGATGTTAAGGACTATTCATCAATTTTTCCTTTTTTGCATAATTCCTTTGGTTGTTGTAATCTTAATCTAAACCATAATTTAACTCAATTATCCATTACAAATATCACTTAACAACATATTGAAATTATATATAATAGTTCAACTTCATTCTATGTAGATTCCACAAGTTTTGCATTTATTTCAATTTAGTCTAGAACTAAAATTGCCATAACTTTTGAATTTGAGCTTCAAATTTGAAACCGATCTCAAACACAATCTTAGCTAACTTACCAGTAGCACATAACATATAAATTTCCTTCCATTATTCATAAATTTTACATTTTAGTCCTTTATAGCAAAACTATCAAAATCTCCCTTTACAAATTAGTCCTGCTAACATTTAACAGTTTCAAGAATCCTTCAATGGTAACTTTTCAAAACTTTAACATTTTCACAAAATAGCCCTCTAAGCTAGCTCAATCAAGCTCACAGGAACCCAAAAACATAAAAATCACAAGAAAATGACTAAGTTAAGCTTACCAATCAAGGACCAAAAGTTTTGAAACTAACCCTAACTCATTTTGTTTTCGTAAGAAGAAGATGGATGAAAGTAAAATGAAATGTATTTGCTTTTTGTTTCTTTATTTTATTAATCATTATATATATAATAATGATATAAATATAAATTAATATATTTTTTTAACAAATATATCATCAAAAATAGTCCACAAACATTAATATTGGCAAAATTTCTACTTTGGTCCTTATCTTAATACTAATTAACCCTTTTAACAAATAAAATCAATAGTGGGTAACTTTTATAGTTTTTATGATTTAGTCATTGTACCCTATTTAATCATCAATTCACTAAAATTTCGGGACAAAAATTCCATATAACCCTAATATAAACTCATAAATAATAATTGACTCGATCATCGGAGAACGGGGTTCCAAAATCAACATTTTTGGTACCATTAAAATTAGGCTATTACATTTTTAATGTAAGCGAATTGAATTTTGGATAGGTAATTTTGTCTAATTAGTGATTAATTAGGGTTTAGGGACTAAATTGTAAAGTCTAATTGCTATAGATTTTTAATTATAAAATGGCTTGATGACTTAAATTGAAACTAATAAAAGATATAAATAGCAATCAAATCATACTAGATGTTATATTAGTGGATGGTGTGGTTAAGAAATCATTAGCTTAGTTAAACTAAATTTTATTTAATCAAATTAAGGTTAATTAAGTTAAATTATAAATTAACCCAAGTATATAAATCATTTTTCAGTGGAAGGAAAGAGATTGTCGTATTTTTCAACCAAATTTGGAGAAGAATAATGTAACATTGCTAACCCGTATCCATCGCCGGAATAGGGTTTCGGAGCATTACCAGAATATTCAAAAATATTTACAGATAATTCATTCAAGTTACTATTCAAATTCTGAAATCATTTGTAACATCCTTTAAATGGACCCTCGAGGCCTAATATGAGCATTAGAATCGAGTCGAGACTTAATCAAAACCTCTAAGAATTTTTTTCGAAATTTCAAAGATTTTCCAAGGTGCAGGGCTCACACGCCCATGTGACCCTGGGACCCGCCTGTGCTGCAGGCCGTGTTCGACCTTGTGTAACTCTCTAACTTGTGCACACTGCCATGCCACATACCCGTGTCCTAGGCCGTGTGGTTAATTCAAGTTTCATAAAATTAGGTGCAGGTTTCACACAGCCAAGACACACACCCGTGTCTCTGTCGTGTGTCTCTACCCGTATGCTCAATTCTGAGCATTCTGTTTCTCAAAATTAAGGTGCAGGGGACACAAAGCCAAAACACATGCCCATATGCCATACCGTGTGTCACACATGGCCTAGACACACGCCCGTGTGTCTACTCGTGTGGACAAAATAAAGCCATTTCCTAGCCTCATTTGTCACCCAAATTTACCATTTTCCTGCACCAAAACATACCAAGTACAATCTAACCATTCCAAGCATTCAAATTAAGCAAATTCCATCATTGAACGTGGCATATCATTGCATGCATACATGTTTACAAGCTTACCTTGGTTCCATCCTTGCGTTAAACATGATTTGATCAATTACTTAACATATATATAGCTACCATAGCATGGCATTTTAAGTATATCAAAACAACCACTACTAGCCATTCCAATGGCTAGATTACAAACATCATTATCAAGCCACTAAAGGTCAAGTTGTCCTATACATGCCATTATACCAAAATGATTTTACTACATATACCAAAATAAGCTAGTTGATAGTGTGACGATGCTCCGATGATGTAACATCCTAGATTAGGGGTTATGCGTTCGTGCCTAATTCATGAGTTAGTAGGTTTTGGCAGTGTTGGAAGTATATTAAGGGTTTTTTAGAATATTAGGATGGAAGAAGAAAGCTTTGGAAAATTATTGGTTTTTAAGTAAAAAGGGGAGTTAGGTAAATGAGGCTTTAAAAGAAACTCCGTGTGAAGCATGACACAAGGAACCATGTGGTAAAATGGCATGTTTTATGAATTATGAATGTGTTATGTGAATTCTAGAAATAAGGAAATGTAAGGAAATGTAAGGAAATGTATGGAAATGTATGGAAATGTAAGGAAATGTAAGGAAATGTATGGAAATGTAAGGAAATGCAAGGAAATGTAAGGAAATGTCTTGTCTTGGAAATGTAGGGAAACGTCCTGGAAATGTAAAGGAATAAAGAGGAAAGTGAACATTTATGGAAACTAGGAAAATGATTTAGAAATGATTCAAAAAAGGAAAGTGAACATTTCTGGAAACTTGGAAATGTAAGGAAATGTCAAGTTTACAGAGCCGAACGAAAATTTTTGGAAACTTAGAAATGACCTAGAAATGACGAGTTTTAATGTTTAAAAGGGGAAATTAAGGCAACGTGGCCTTAAAAGAAAAAGTTTGTGAAATTTGACACACAAACAGGCTTGGAAAAGTGGCCTGAAGATGTCACTTAGGGCCTATGGAAATGGCGCCATATGCAAGAGGAATGGGCCTGAGTTCGAGTCACTTGGGAAGCAAATAAAGGAGGTTTTATTTTTGCTTCCAGAAGACTGAGGTGGACGGCACATGCTTCTAGAAAGGAGGTGTTTTATTTTCATAAATATTCGATTAAAAAGGTGATAAATAAAGGATTTTTAAATTGGATTATTTTGAAGAGATAAATGTTGGATTAAACTCTTTTATTTATGATAATTAAAGGGATAAAGCTATCAAAATAGAAGAGTGGTGGCCAAGTAAGGGACTCTAGCTTAGTAATTTTGGCTATAAAAGGAAAAGAGAGGCCATTCTGCATTATTTTCTGCTTCTTTGAAATCCTCTGCGAATTCTCTTCACCAAATCTTCTTCTTCTTTTATTTTTGCCAAGTCGAAATACCTTGTGTTCTAGCCGAATCCTCCATCTTTATTCTTCCTTCTCTAATCCTCCAAAAGCCGAAAGTTGTGAGATTATCATCTAGCCATAGCCGAACCTCTGAAGATTGAAGTGAAGGTGCAATCGATTTCTTCAAGTAAGGAGATCTTTCGGGATTTACTAAGTGTCGACTACAAGGAAGGAGAAGTTCTTTTCCGAAGGTACACCATAGGCCACGTGTTCCCTAGTTATTCGGTGAGTTTCGGATTTAAAATCCATAAGGTAAGCATATGAAGTATTCGGCCAAGGCTTATTTTTGGTATTTAGAATTATTTCCTATTTATTCAAAAAGCCTAAAAACCGACCTAGTTAAATGATTTGGTGGCTAGCCAATTTTTAAGGAAGGAATACTACAAATTTCGGATTTGATTATTAATCAAATCGGCAAACAAGGTAAGTTTAAGAATACTAATCCTACTAGGATTTGGTTTTAAGACCAAAAAGGTTTATTAATGTGTTTGAATGATTGGCCGAATATATGGATTAAGATCTAAATCGTGAGATCGAGTTCTTGATTTCAAGGACTTCATTAAGCGAATCAGTGTGTACCCCACACTACTTTGTAATATGAATTATGGTTATATGTGTTAAAATATATGTTAATGGAAATATGAACGTGGCTAAGGTACCATGTTATGGTACTAAGTACTGTCAGTGCGTTTCCTACTCCTACTAGGAATATGAAATATGTTATTCAGTAACATGAGAATATTATATGATTGTGAACTCGTATATTATGCATATTAATATATGGGGCATATGGTTGTATATTGAAAGGGGAAGTGAAAAGTGGTGACTTAAGACCACGATGAATCCGAAAAGTGGTGACTTACGACCACGATGTCGAAAAGTGGTGACCTAAGACCACAATAATCAAAAAGTGGTGACCTAAGACCACGAATCACGGTGACTTAAGCCCGCAATTTGGTGTGTAGCGGAAGGAGGGTCGACTTAGTAGTCCCCACGGTGTGTTTGGCGTGTGCACGGGGTGTGTAGCAGATGGCATCTAGGTTTTGGGTTCGGATTGCATCATAACTTGTATTCATTGTTCTGAATGTGTAACTCTTGTATGCCTAATTCTATTATGATTTAGTGTTGTGTACACATTGAGTCTGTTGACTCACCCTGTTGTGGGAACATTTTTCGGTGATGATCGATAATGGACCTGGTCGTGGAGCTTAAAGGTGGCCATGCACGAGAAGAAATTTTACGATTTGGACTTTTATTTTTACTTAAGTACTTTCAATTATTTGGATTTATTTGATGTAATAAGGCCATAGGGAACTATTTTATTTTACATTTATTTTATTTATTATGTTTACAAATTTTTATCAATTAAAGTTTAAGTAAAATTTCTTTTAAAATAAACCCTAAATGTTTTGTCACCTTAAATAAATGGATTTCAATGTATGATAAATTGGTTTTCAACACAAGCCCAACCCAAACAATATTTTTCTTAAAATTGCACAAGTTTTTCCTAAATAACAAAAGAATTTTGAACCGGTTTACTTGAGAAACATACCAAATCTGGTCAAGGCTTGTGGGCCGGGTTTGGGGTGTTTCAGATGATCTCCAACCTTCGCGAGCTTCTGAGCACTATAAAACAGGGAAAAATAAAATGTGGCAAGCATTACATGCTTAGTAAGTTTGTATAATAGAAGCTAAACTTACCATTCCCGCTTATTAAATCTAAGCATACAATATCATGTTTTCCATCCATTTGACAAAATTGCCTAAACACATGTATCTAATCAAACATATTAGTCACAAACTTTTCATATACATCAAGTAAGGATAGATGAGATCATCATGCAATATTATTTCAAGACATTATCATTTCATCTCATAATTCTCATACCATGTCAAGAGTTTTATGTCCGTTGAATTATTGAAATTTCGATGGGTACTCAAGTGGTATACTCGAGGTGTATGATTCAATAACTTGTCAATTCTTTTTCAAGAGTACCCATTAGGGCACTTAATCAAGGAACACACCCTCGAGCCACATATTGTATAACAGGATTACCAGTCCAGGCTAAATCCTTTATATAATGTATGCTTAGAAGAGCTCAATTAGGATTACTAGTCCAGGCTAAACCTTAATCGTAACGTATGCTCGAGAGGTATTATATCAGAATTACTCATCTGGGCTAAATCCTTTCTATAATGAGGTCAATAGGATTACTTGTCTGAGCTAAAGCCATCGGCAACAAATGCAGGACCTCATCCATATTGGGAAAGCACATATATTCATCGAAATTCAATATTCAATCGGGACTTAACCCCTTTTTCACCATTTCAAGCATGTATTAAGTTTTTCATTATAGCATTCAAATAATGTACATCAATATAAGTTACATTCCATACAAACACAACATTCAATTAAACATATTTACATGCTCGATTAAGTTACACGAACTTACCCCGACACTTGTTCGCGTAAGTAATCTTCTAATTCGAAACCTTTTCTTTTCTTTAGTCTAACGTCGAATTTGTGTTTTCTGGATCTATATAAATAGCTTTAATCATCAATTTCTCATATTTCATACTCATTTGGACTCAATTTACATCCTAGGTAAAATTACTGTTTTTTCCCTAACTTTTTCATAAATTCCAATATCGTCCCTAGGCTCTGAAAATGGAACTTGTGCAATTTACTCCCTATTCCAAGCGTAACCAAAATCCCATTACAAAATTTACAGCACATGTATTCATAAAAATTCAGCATTTTTCTTCAATTTCACAATTTTACATTTTAGTCCCTAAATCATGTTTTCATCAAAAATCACTTTGTAAAAGTTGTTTATCTATCAACAACCTTTCATTTTCTACCATAAATTTCTAATTTTTAGCATATTCATCCATGACCCAAATTTCATACCTTGATAACTTTTCAAATTAATCCCCCAAATAGATAGATTAAGCTATCTCGGTTTCAAAAATATTAAAATTACTAAAAATCAGACAAGGAAACTTAGCCCATAAAGCCATGGAAGTTTCTTCTCTCTCTCCTAGGGTTTCCATGTATTTTAGGTTGAAGAAGATGAGAAAATAAGATGATATTTTCTTTTCATCTTTTAATTAATTAAATGTTTTTCAAATTCCAATTTAGTCCTTACCCTTTTTCTAAATTTCCATGGATGAGTCACCAAAAATCTACATACTTTTCTTTAATGGTCTAATTACCATATAAGGACCTCAAGGTTTGAATTCCATAGCTATTTAATCCTTATAGCTACTAGAATTCACTTTCGTATTTTATGCGGTTTAGTCCTTCTCGTAATTAAACACTTAATCGATAAAATTTTCGTATCAAAATTTGCACATGACATTTTTAACATATTACAGACCATGTAATAAAATAAAAATAAATTTTATTTTTGGGTCGGATTTGTGGTCCCGGAACCACTGTTTCGATTTCACTAAAAAATAGGCTGTTACAAATAAAACTTTTAACACCATTTCCAAGGGTTTCAAACTTTTGATTTTCAATTGGTTAGTTCAATTTAGTGATTTTCTTGTAATTTTTATATTTTTGAGGTCATGGGAGCTAGATTTAGCTAGACCAAGTACCAATTTTTAAGCTTTTAAAGTTTTAGAAAGTTTTCATTGGTGATTTCTTGAAATTTTAGGTGTTAAATTGATAGATTTTAAGCTTAGATATGAAAAAGGACTAAATTGTAAAGCTTAATTGATAGTTTTGTACATTAGGGACTCAACTGAATAAAATATAAAATTGATAGTAGGGATAAGAAATAGGAGGTCCCTAATGAAGAAAATATGAAATTGAGTTTCAATCTGAATCTTTAAATTAAAAGTTAGTTTAGTTCCAACTTTAGGGACTAAATTGAAAAAAATGCAAAACATGCATGACTATGTAATTGATTGTGATTTGACCTGGAATTTAATATTTTGTATCGTCGATTATTATTTGTAGCTAAAGACCATGGGAGAATGTTGAGAGGGAAAGAAAAGACAAGAGCCAACGACGAGTAACTCAAAATGTTCGATTTGTATTTCTATGATTCGAATAATTTCAATTGTTGCATATTTACCCTATTTTGCATGTTATGATAATGAGGTGATTTAAAAATGATTAATCAAATTGAATGGATACGTGTTTGGTTTGATTATCGAGATAGATGACTAAATTAAATAAAATTGAAAATAGAGTAAATTGGTGAAAATGCAAGATTGGCTATGAATTGGGTTGACTCATGTTATGATATATATATGAATTGATGAATTGAAAATGATGAGTTATAAATTGAGCTATATTATGAACTGGATAATTGATTACCCTATTAATTGTTCTGGCAAAGTTAGATATAGTGGGCATGCCATAGGATAGATTGAGTACGTGTTGCTTCGACTACATGTTGATGTGTGTTAGACATAACTTTTACATGTTAATAAGGGAATTAGTGTGTTGGTTGGATCCATGTATCCATTTGAGTCTGAGCCAAGTTAATGAGGGAATAATAATATGCATATACATTACAAATTGGTTGAATGATGACTGGAAATGATTATATGCTAATAAGTTGGATTACAAGATATATGACATTAAATGTTGAGGTATGTAAAAGATTATGAAAATTGAGTAATGAGTCGAAAAGCCAATTCAGTAAGATTTGGAGTGCATCATTTGGCTTGGTAATGAAAGATTGCACGATTATTTTTATAAGTTAGGTATTTATGCATTTCATTAAGTATTGTAATATTGATATGGAATATACATGTACGATGAGTTGAATGAATTAATCATATAGTGCATTATATTGACTAATATTATTAATATGGATATTGTATGCAATTGATTATTTCATGTGTTACTTTGATTTTATAGAAATACCACTGAGCTTTATCGTTTAGTGTACGAGTTTTTTTTCGTGAACAAGTTAGGTTTCAATTTGAGAACCCGAGAATCGACTTTAGCATCCAGTCAAGATCTTAAATTCAATAATATTTGTGAATCTCTTTTGTTAAGTTATATGGCATGTACCTAGTAGAGTCATTTTGGTATAGTTTGATGTTATAAACTCTAGAGGTGGATTTAGAATATTGAAGATAAAATATGTTGGATATAATTGCAACTTGGAGTTGTTATAGTTCTAATTAAGGTATGAAGTGAGTAATGATAATACGGTAGAGAAGTAATTTATGATTATGTGTATGCATTCCTCATGTTATGAAGTTGATACTAATTAATGAGCTTGTGTTGATGATTAAAAAATAATGATGAAAAGAAAGGAATGTATATATGTATGGATGATGTTTTAGGTTAGTATTGAGTCTATTAAAAATGTATGGATGGCTAAAAAGAGGTTGAGTTGTGTTATATGCTTAGATTGTTTGAAATTACAGGTAATTGGAAACTAGAATTGCAACATTTTGAATTAATAGGCCTATGCGTTTAGTGTGTGGATAAGTTTAATGTGTTAATTTAACTGTTAGGGATCCAAATTAGGCTCAGAATGTGGTCAAGGCCTTGGTTAAATTTTTGTTTGGGCACTATAGGGTTTAAAAGGTGGTATATGTGTTTAAAATATCAAAATGGGCTTGTGGCCCAGTGGTCGGTGGCGCCACTTAGGGGGCAAGGAGGTGACGCCACACAAGGGAGTAAGGGGCCCAAATTTAAGTTTCAAGGAGCCCAATTATTTTAATTTAAGTTAGCTAATGTTCGGCATTAGGGTTAGGTGGAGCGGACGGCAACAAGGCTCAAAAATAGGAGGATTTATGTGAATGGGATAATGTAGATATTATAGTTGATAATATGGAAGATAAAAGGAGAAAAGATAGGAGCTATCTACAAGGCTAGGTGTTGGTCGAAATTCCATCACCTCGGGGAGGGAAAAAATTGGTTTCTTTATGGCAAAGGGGTGCCGAATTTTCCTTTTTTATTTGCTTAATTCTTAGTTATCAAAAAGGGCATTTTTGGTTTTTGATAGGTAAGCGCCGAAATTTCTATAAATAGGGGGGATAGCTCATCAATTCCGGCATTTGGAACCCTATTCTTTTCTTCTTTCCCTGTGCCGAAATTCTCAGTCTCCCTCTGCAAGTTCTTTTCTTTTGATTTCTTCAGAAGCCGAAACCTCCCAATCTTCTCAACATCTTTTCTTCCAAAAGCCAAAACCTTGAACTCTCTTCTCATCTCCATAGTCGAATACCCCTATTTCCTTTTGCCAATTTCTTCAACCAAAAAGCCGAAACTACTTAGATTTCTTCTTCTCTTCTGATCTTCTCAAAAAGCCAAAATCTCTAAAGGGTAGTCGAATTCTTTATGTAAAGGTGAGTGCCGATTTTTCTATCTCTTCACTTTCTCTTTCAGGTTTCAAAAGACAAAACCGAAAGGCTAATGGTTTAATGGTTTTATGTATTCTCTTGTTGGGCGACATTCGGGAATTGAAGTAGATCTCTTATATCAAAAAGCTGGAAACACTAGCCCCTGAATCTCATATCACTTTTCGGGATTTCAAGGTAAGGATTTCAATTCTCCTTAAGATGATCAACCGTTTCCTTTCCGTTAGTTGTGCCTTAACCTAATGTTTCCTTACCAGCCTCTGAACAACACCTTAGGTAGATAGCGGTTCTGTCGGCTACGGATAGTGTCGACGTAGGAAGTCTTGTTCTAACGATAATCAGGTGTGTAAATCTCTAACACACTAGTTAATTGTAATATATATGTTATGGGCTAAAAAGCGGGAAAGAGGCTGTGTAGACAGTCGAGTAAAACCCTAAAAGGGTTAGGCAAAGGATGCCAGGTACGTGATCATAGAAATCTCTATGTGTATCGATATGTATATATAAAAGCCTGTTTTCTTAAAAGATGGTATGATGTATTCAATTTTTCATGTGTGTATGCATGGGGTGGGATTATGATAATGAAGGGGAAGTGTATGATAGGTCACTTAGTGGTCGGTGGTTAAACCACGAATTGAAAAAAATAGGTCACAATAGTGATCGGTGGCTGAGCCACGTTATATTATAAGGTCACATAGTGATCGGTGGCAATGCCACGTTTAATGATTCTTGATTAATAGGAATAGGCAGTACGACTATCGTTATGGTGTGTAGCGGATGGAGGGTTGGTTGTAGAAATCCCAAAGGTGTGATGGTTGGTACCGGTTGGTGTATAGAGGATGGAATTCTAGGATGGGTTGGGCTATTCATCATTTATTATTTTCATGTAATTATGATTGTTGCCTTTATGTATGGGCCAGGGCTCATAATGTGTTTGTGGGCCTTAGGTCAGTGTGTTCGGGATTTCTACACTGAGTCTTGGTGACTCAGCCTTTCATTTTTCTCCACTCTTTCAGATGAGCAGTAGATCGTGGACATGGGAGCCGGGACGGACTCGAGGGGCCATCAAGTTTTATTTTTTTAGATTATTTCGGCTTTTCTTTAAGTTTTAATTTATTTTGGAATATTTATGTAATAAGGCCCATAGTTTATATTTCACTGCTTAGTTTTTAATATTTACAACTTAAGAATTTTTGTCAAAGCTTTAATTATTCAAAATAATGATAATACAATGTTTTATTTTCAAAAAGTCGCCTATTTATTCAAATTTTGTCTAATTAACTTGCGATTTCCGAAACCAACAAAGCAAAAAAATTTAATTTTCAACCCGTAGCATAGCAAATCTGGTCAAAACGTATGGGTCGGGTTTAGGGTGTTACATTTTGGTATCAGAGCCCAGTTCAAAACTCGGGCTGTGAAATGGGTCTAGTAGTGTTTTGAAAATTTGATGTGAATTTGAGAAAAATGTCTTGGAGGAAGATATGGCCTTCGAGTCTACCGGCACCCGATCCACGCAGGTAAGTATTCTAACTTTAGACATGATACACATGATTGGGCTTGATGGACGTGGACTAGTATGTGAGGCATAGATAGACTATAGGCTTAGTTCGAACAAATTTTTAAATTCATAAGACTTAATCTATCCAAACAAACGCGTGAACAAATCGCTGGGTTAGGTTGTGGCAACAGGCATACGCATGTCTAGGATTGGATTCAGGGAGAGCTTGGTACTTAAGCAGTCGTAGTGACTCACCTCCTCTTCGCTGGAATCCTACCTGGTGTGTAGTGACTGTTCACCTTAGTCATGAGGACTTGTTGACGGGCCAAAATTTATAATTAAAACCCAAAAGGGACCAGCCATCCTATTTTACAAAATTACCAAATTTCCTCTGATTTGTAAAATGACCAAAATATCCCTGATTTGTAAAATTACTAAATTACCCCTGATTTGTAAAATTATCGAAATACCCCCGGATTGCAAAATTACCAGAATACCCCTATTTTACAAAATTACCAAGGAACCCTGTTTTGGAAAATTACAAAAATACCCCCGTAGGATAAATTACGAAAATACCCCAGGGTAGTGAAACGACGAAGATACCCCTACATGATGAATGTAAGTTCGTGGATGCTACTTGTATGTTGATGTTTGATGATTGAATGCATGTGCTTCCTAGAACTAGAAGATGTGGACTTGAGACTGAATTGTAGATATAATTGCGGATTCGAAAGAACTACTCTTAAGACTACTATTCATAAGACTGTTCGTGTTTAATCAGTGGAGGAAAATTAATAATTCATAAAATTTCTAATCAAGTAAACGCGAATCGAAAGAATGAGTTCAAGGGGTAGCTTTTTGGGCTGATCTGATGGAACTGCCGTTTGGGGAGTTCGATTTGATCTTAGGAATGGATTGGTTAGTGAAGTATCAAGCAAACTTGGATTGTACAGGCAAGCGTATGGTGTTAAAAACTCCCGAAGGAGGCGAAGTGTTGGTGATAGGTGAAAGGAGGAACTGTTTGTCAAATGTGGTGTCTGCCTTAAGAGCAGAAAGGAGGGTGAGAAAAGGATGCGAGGCAATTCTAATATTTGTTCGGGCTCTGGAAGCCAAGGAACTAACTGTTGGGGATGTTAGGACGGTGAAAGAATTTCCTAATGTTTTCCCAGAAACGCTTCCGGGATTACCCCCGGATCGTAAAGTGAAGTTCGGTATCGGTCTTCTTCTGGGAACAGCGCCAGTATCTATTGCTCCATATAGGATGGCACCAAAAGAGTTGGTGAAATTGAAAGCACAGATTCATGAGTTGCTGGATAGAGGGTTATTGGAGTCAGAGTGCCCAGCATGAGCGTAATGTTGTAGGATAGGTTGTACGACTGTTCCTGTAGTAGGAAATTTCGAGGAAAAAATTTCTTTAAGGGTGTAGAACTGTAACATCCTGAATTAATGGGCCTATGCGTTTAGTGTGTGGATATGTTTAATGTGTTAATTTAACTGTTAGGGATCCAAATTGGGCTCAGGATGTGGTCAAGGCCTTGGTTAAATTTTTGTTTGGGCACTATAGGGTTTAAAAGGTGGTATCTGTGTTTAAAATATCAACATGGGCTTGTGGCTCACCCAAGGGAGTAAGGGGCCCCTATTTAAGTTTCAAGGAGCCCAATTCTTTTAATTTAAGTTAGCTAATGTTCGACATTAGGGTTAGGTGGAGTGGACGGCAACAAGGCTCAAAAATAGGAGGATTTATGTGAATGGGATAATATAGATATTATAGTTGATAATATGGAAGATAAAAGGAGAAAAGATAGGAGCTATCTGAAAGGCTAGGTGTTGGCCGAAATTCCATCACCTCGGGGAGGGAAGAAATCGGTTTCTTTATGGCAAAGGGGTGTCGAGTTTTCCCTTTTTATTTGATTAATTCTTAGTTATCAAAAAGGGCACTTTCGGTTTTTGATAAGTAAGTGCCGGAATTTCTATAAATAGGGGGGATAGCTCATCAATTCCGGCATTTGAAACCCTATTCTTATCTTCTTTCCTTGTGCCGAAATTCTCAGTCTCCCTCTGCAAGTTCTTTTCTTTTGATTTCTTCAGAAGCCGAAACCTCCCAATCTTCTCAATATCTTTTCTTCCAAAAGTCGAAACCTTAAACTCCCTTCTCATCTCCATAGCCAAATACCCCTATTTCCTTTTGCCGATTTCTTCAACCAAAAAGTCGAAACTATTTAGATTTCTTCTTCTATTCTAATCTTCTCAAAAAGCCGGATTCTCTAAGGGGTAGTCGAATTCTTTATGTAAAGGTGAGTGCCGATTTTTCTATCTCTTCACTTTCTCTTTTGAGTTTTGGAAGACAAAGCCGAAAAGCTAATGGTTTAATGGTTTTATGTATTCTCTTGCTGGGCGACATTCGGGAATTGAAGTAGATCTCTTAGATCTAAAAGCCGGAAACACTAGCCCCTGAATCTCATATCACTTTTTGGGATTTCAAGGTAAGGATTTCAATTCTCCTTAAGATGATCAACCGTTTCCTTTTCGTTAGTTGTGCCTTAACCTAATGTTTCCTTACCAGCCTCTGAACAACACCTTAGGCAGATAGTGGTTGTGTCGGCTACAGATAGCATCGACGTAGAAAGTCTTGTTCTAACGATAATCAGGTGTGTAAATCTTTAACACACTAGTTAATTGTAATATATATGTTATGGGCTAAAAAGACGGAAAGAGGCTGTGTAGACAGTCAAGTAAAACCCTAAAAGGGTTAGGCAAAGGATGCCAGGTACGTGATCATAGAAATCTTTATGTGTATCGATATGTATATATGAAAGCCTACTTTTTTAAAAGATGGTATGATGTATTCAATTTTTCATGTGTGTATGCATGGGTTGGGATTATGATAATGAAGGGGAATGGCATGATAGGTCACTTGGTGATCAGTGGTTAAACCACGAATTGGAAAAAATAGGTCACAATAGTGATCGATGGTCGAGCCACGTTATATTATGAGGTGACATAGTGATCGGTGGCAATGCCACGTTTAATGATTCCTGATTAATAGGAATAGGCAGTACGGCTGTCATTATGGTGTGTAGCTGATGGAGGGTTGATTGTAGAAATCCCCAAGGTGTGATGGTTGGTTCCAGTTGGTGTGTAGAGGATGGAATTCTAGGATGGGTTGGGCTATTCATCATTCATTATTTTCATGTAATTATTATTGTTGCCTTTATGTATGGGCCAGGGCTCATAATGTGTTTGTGGGCCTTAGGTCAGTGTGTCCGGGATTTATACACTGAGTCTTGGTGACTCACCCTTTCATTTTTCTCCACTCTTTCAGATGAGCAGTAGATCGTGGACATGGGAGCCGAGATGGACTTGAGGGGCCATCAAGTTTTAATTTTTTTAGATTATTTCAGCTTTTCTTTAAGTTTTAATTTATTTTGGAATATTTATGTAATAAGGCCCCATAGTGTATATTTCATTGCTTAGTTTTTAATATTTGCAACTTACGAATTTTTGTCAAATGTTTAATTATTCAAAATAATGATAATACAATGTTTTATTTTCAAAAAGTCACCTATTTATTCAAATATTGTCTAATTAACTTACGATTTCCGAAACCAACAAAGTAAAAGATTTTAATGTACAACCCGTAGCATACCAGATCTGGTCGAAACGTATGGGCCGAGTTTGGGGTGTTACATTTTGGTATCAGAGCCCAGTTCAAAACTTGGGCTGTGAAATGGGTCTAGTAGTGTTTTGAAAATTTGATGTGAATTTGAAAAAAATGTCTTGGAAGAAGATAGGCCTTCGAGTCTACCGGCACCCGATCCACACAGGTAAGTATTCTAACTTTTGATATGATACACATGATTGGGCTTGATGGACGTAGACTAGTATGTCAGGCATTGATGGACTTTAGGCTTAGTTCGAACAAGTCTTTAAATTCATAAGACTTAATCTATCCAAACAAACCCGTGAACAAATCGCTGGGTTAGGGTGTGGCAACAGGCATATGCATGTCTAGGATTGGATTCAGGGAGAGCTTGGTACTTAAGCAGTCCTAGTGACTCACCTCCTCTTCGCTGGAATCCTACCTGGTGCGTAGTGACTGTTCACCTTAGTCATGAGGACTTGTTGATAGGCCAAAATATATTATTAAAACCCGAAAGGGACCAGCCATCCTATTTTGCAAAATTACCAAATTTCCTCTGATTTGTAAAATGACCAAAATAATCCTGATTTGTAAAATTACTAAATTACCCCTGATTTGTAAGATTACTGAAATACCCCTAGATTCAAAAATTACCAGAATACCCCTATTTTACAAAATTACCAAGGAACCCTATTTTAGAAAATTACAAAAATACCCCTGTAGGATAAATTACGAAAATACCCTTGGATCGTGAAATGACGAAGATACCCCTACATGATGAATGTAAGTTCGTGGATGCTACTTGTATGTTGATGTTTGATGATTGAATGCATCTGTTTCCTAGAACTAGAAGATGTGGACTTGAGACTGAATTGTAGATATAATTGCGGATTCGAAAGAACTACTCCTAAGACTACTATTTATAAGACTGTTCGTGGTTAATCAGTGGAAGAAAATTAATAATTCATAAAATTTCTAATCAGATAAACGTGAATCAGTAGAATGAGTTCAAGGGGTAGCTTTTTGGGCTGATCTGATGGAACTGCCATTTGGGGAGTTCGATTTGATCTTAGGAATGGATTGGTTAGTGAAGTATCAAGCAAACTTGGATTGTACAGCCAAGCGTATGGTGTTAAAAACTCCCGAAGGAGGCGAAGTGTTGGTGATAGTTGAAAGGAGGAACTGTTTGTCAAATGTGGTGTCTGCCTTAAGAGCAGAAAGGATGGTGAGAAAAGGATGCAAGGCAATTCTAATGTTTGTTCGGGCTCTAGAAGCCAAGGAAATAACTATTAGAGAAGTTAGGACAGTGAAGGAATTTCCCGCTGTTTTCCCAGAAGAGCTTCCGAGATTACCCCCGGATCGTGAAGTGGAGTTCGGTATCGATCTTCTTCTAGGAACAGCGCCAGTATCTATTGCTCCGTATAGGATGGGGCCAAAGGAGTTGGTGGAATTGAAAGCCTTGATTCATGAGTTCTTTGAATAGAGGGTTATTGGAATCGAGTGCGCGCGACGTGGCGTAGTGTTGTAGGATATAGGTTGTCTGATCGTTTCTGTAGTTGGAAATATCGAGGACGAAATTTCTTTAAAGGGGTAGAACTGTAACATCCTGAATTAATGGGCCTATGCGTTTAGTGTGTGGATATGTTTAATGTGTTAATGTAACTGTTAGGGATCCAAATTGGGCTTAGGATGTGGTCAAGGCCTTGGTTAAATTTTTGTTTGGGCATTATAGGGTTTAAAAGGTGGTATCTGTGTTTAAAATATCAAAATGGGCTTGTGGCCCAGTGGTCAGTGGTGCCACTTAGGAAGCAAGGAGGTGACACCACACAAGGGAGTAAGGGGCCCAAATTTAGGTTTCAAAGAGCCCAATTCTTTTAATTTAAGTTAGCTAATGTTTTGCATTAGGGTTAGGTGGAGTCGACGGCAACAAGGCTCAAAAATAGGAGGATTTATGTCAATGGGATAATGTAGATATTATAGTTGATAATATAAAAGATAAAAGGAGAAAAGATAGGAGCTATCTGCAAGGCTAGGTGTTGGCTGAAATTCCATCACCTCGGGGAGGGAAGAAATCGATTTTTTTATGGCAAAGGGGTGCCGAATTTTCCCTTTTTATTTGCTTAATTCTTAGTTATCGGAAAGGGCACTTTCAGTTTTTGATAGGTAAGTGCCGAAATTTCTATAAATAGGGGGGATAGCTCATCAATTCCGGCATTTGGAACCCTATTCTTTTCTTCTTTCCCTGTGCCGAAATTCTCAGTCTCCCTTTGGAAGTTTTTTTCTTTTGATTTCTTTAGAAGCCGAAACCTCCCAATCTTCTCAACATCTTTTCTTCCAAAAGCCGAAACCTTGAACTCTCTTCTCATATCCATAGCCGAATACCCCTATTTCCTTTTGCCGATTTCTTCACCCAAAAAGCCAAAACTACTTAGATTTCTTCTTCTCTTCTGATCTTCTCAAAAGCCGTAAATCTCGAGGGTAGTCGAATTCTTTATGTAAAGGTGAGTGCCGATTTTTCTATCTCTTCACTTTCTCTTTCAGGTTTTGGAAGACAAAGACGAAAAGCTAATGGTCTAATGGTTTTATGTATTCTCTTGTTGGGCGACACAGGGGAATTGAAGTAGATCTCTTAGATCTAAAGCCGGAAACACTAGCCCCTGAATCTCATATCACTTTTTGAGATTTCAAGGTAAGGATTTCAATTCTCCTTAATATGATCAACCGTTTCCTTTTTATTAGTTGTGCCTTAACTGAATGTTTCATTACCAGCCTTTGAACAACACTTTAGGCAGAGAGTTGTTGTGTCGGCTACGGATAGCGTCGACATAGAATGTCTTGTTCTAATGATAATCCGGTGTGTAAATCTCTAACTCACTAGTTAATTGTAATATATATGTTATGGGCTAAAAAGCCAGAAAGAGGCTGTGTAGACAGTCGAGTAAAACCCTAAAAGGGTTAGGCAAAGGATGCCAGGTACGTGATCATAGAAATCTCTATGTGTATCGATATGTTTATATGAAAGCCTATTTTCTTAAAAGATGATATGATGTATTCAATTTTTCATGTGTGTATGCATGGGGTGGGATTATGATAATGAAGGGGAAGTGCATGATAGGTCACTTAGTGATTGGTGGTTAATCTACGAATTGAAACAAATAGGTCACAATAGTGATCGATGGCCGAGCCACGTTATATTATGTGGTGACATAGTGATCGGTGGCAATGCCACGTTTAATGATTCCTGATTAATAGGAATAGGCAATGGAGGGTTGATTGTAAAAATCCCTAAGGTGTGATGGTTGGTACCGGTTGGTGTGTAGAGGATGGAATTCTAGGATGGGTTGGGCTATTCATCATTTATTATTTTCATGTAATTATGATTGTTGCCTTTATGTATGGGCCAGGGCTCATAATGTGTTTGTGGGCCTTAAGTCAGTGTGTACGGGATTTATACACTGAGTCTTGGTGACTCACCCATTCATTTTTCTCCACTCTTTCAGATGAGCAGTAGATCGTGGGCATGGGAGCCGAGACGGACTCGAGGGGCCATCAAGTTTTTTTTTTTAGATTATTTCAGCTTTTCTTTAAGTTTTAGTTTATTTTGGAATATTTATGTAATAAGGCCCCATGGTTTATATTTCACTACTTAGTTTTTAATATTTGCAACTTACGAATTTTTGTCAAAGGTTTAATTATTCAAAATAATGATAATCCAATGTTTTATTTTCAAAAAGTCACCTATTTATTCAAATATTGTCTAATTAACTTACAATTTTTGAAACTAACAAAGTAAAAGATTTTAATGTACAACCCGTAGCATACCAGATCTGGTCGAAACGTATGGGCCGAGTTTAGGGTGTTACATTTTGGTATCAGAGCCCAGTTCAAAACTCGGGCTGTGAAATGGGTCTAGTAGTGTTTCGAAAATTTGATGTGAATTTGAGAAAAATGTCTTGGAGGAAGATATAGCCTTCGAGTCTACCGGCACCCAATCCACGCAGGTAAGTATTCTAACTTTTGATATGATACACATGATTGGGCTTGATGGACGTAGACTAGTATGTTAGGCATTGATGGACTTTAGGCTTAGTTTGACAATTCTTTAAATTCATAAGACTTATTCTATCCAAACAAACCCGTGAACAAATCGCTGGGTTAGGGTGTGGCAACAGGCATACGCATGTCTAGGATTGGATTCAGGGAGAGCTTGGTACTTAAGTAGTCCTAGTGACTCACTTCCTCTTCGCTGGAATCCTACCTGGGGCGTAGTGACTGTTCACCTTAGTCATGAGGACTTATTGATGTGCCAAAATTTATAATTAAAACCCGAAAGGGACCAGCCATCCTATTTTGTAAAATTACCAAATTTCCTCTGATTTGTAAAATGACCAAAATAATTCTGATTTGTAAAATTACTAAATTACCCCTTATTTTGTAAAATTAACGAAATACCCCCGGATTACAAAATTACTAGAATACCTTTATTTTACAAAATTACCAAGGAACCCTATTTTGGAAAATTACGAAAATACCCCCATAGGATAAATTACGAAAATACCCCTGGGTAGTGAAACGACAAAGATACCCCTACATGATGAATGTAAGTTCGTGGATGCTACTTGTATGTTGATGTTTGATGATTGAATGCATGTGCTTCCTAGAACTAGAAGATGTGGACTTGAGACTGAATTGTAGATATATTTGCGGATTCGAAAGAACTACTCTTAAAACTACTATTCATAAGACTGTTCGTGGTTAATCAGTGGAAGAAAATTAGTAATTCATAAAATTTCTAATCAGATAAACGTGAATCGGTAGAATGAGTTCAAGGGGTAACTTTTTGGGGTGATCTGATGGAACTACCGTTTGGGGAGTTCGATTTGATCTTAGGAATGGATTGGTTAGTGAAGTATCAAGCAAACTTGGATCGTGTAGGCAAGCGTATGGTGTTAAAAACTTCCGAAGGAGGCGAAGTGTTGGTGATAGGTGAAAGGAGGAACTGTTTGTCAAATGTGGTGTCTGCCTTAAGAGCAGAAAGGATGGTAAGAAAAGGATGGGAGGCAATTCTAATGTTTGTTCGGGCTCTGGAATCCAAGGAACTAACTGTTTGGGACGTTAGGACGGTGAATGAATTTCTTGATGTTTTCCCGTAAGAGCTTCCGGGATTACCCCCGGATCGTGAAGTGGAGTTCGGTATCGATCTTCTTCTGGGAACAGCGCCAGTATCTATTGCTCCGTATAGGATGGCGCCAAAGGAGTTGGTGGAATTGAAAGCACAGATTCAGGAGTTGCTGGATAGAGGATTTTTGGAATCAGAGTACGCAGCGTGAGCGTAGTGTTGTAGGATAGGTTGTACGACTGTTCCTGTAGTTAGAAATTTTGAGGACGAAATTTCTTTAAGGGGGTAGAACTGTAACATCCTGAATTAATGGGCCTATGCGTTTAGTGTGTGCATATGTTTAATGTGTTAGTGTAACTGTTAGGGATCCAAATTGGGCTCAGGATGTGGTCAAGGGCTTGGTTAAATTTTTGTTTGGGCACTATAGGTTTAAAAGGTGGTATCTGTGTTTAAAATATCAAAATGGGCTTGTGGCCTAGTGGTCAGTGGCGCCACTTTGGGAGCAAGGAGGTGACGCGACACAAGGGTGTAAGGGGCCCAAATTCAAGTTTCAAGGAGCCTAATTCTTTTAATTTAAGTTACCTAATGTTCGGTATTAGGGTTAGGTAGAGTGGACCTCAACAAGGCTCAAAAGTAGGAGGATTTATGTGAGTGGGATAATGTAGATATTATAGTTGATAATATGGAAGATAAAAGGAGAAAAGATAGGAGCTATTTGCAAGGCTAGGTGTTGGCTAAAATTCCATCACCTCGGGGAGGGAAAAAATCGGTTTCTTTATGGCAAAGTGGTGCCGAATATTCCCTTTTTATTTGCTTAATTCTTGGTTATTAGAAAGGGCACTTTCAGTTTTTGATACGTAAGTGTCGAGATTTCTATAAATAGGGGGGATAGCTCATCAATTCCGGCATTTGGAACCTATTCTTTTCTTCTTTCCCTGTGCTGAAATTCTCAGTCTCCCTCTGTAGGTTCTTTTCTTTTGATTTCTTCAGAAGCCGAAACCTCCCAGTCTTCTCAACATCTTTTCTTCCAAAAGCCGAAACCTTGAACTCTCTTCTCATATCCATAGCCGAATACCCCTATTTCCTTTTGCCGATTTTTTCAACCAAAAAGCCGAAACTACTTAGATTTCTTCTTCTCTTCTGATCTTCTCAAAAAGCCAGAATCTCTAAGGGGTAGTCGAATTCTTTATGTAAAGGTGAGTGCCGATTTTTCTATCTCTTCACTTTCTCTTTCGGGTTTTGGAAGACAAAGCTGAAAAGCTAATGGTCTAATGGTTTTATGTATTCTCTTGTTGGGCGACATTTGGGAATTGAAGTAGATCTCTTAGATCTAAAAGTCGGAAACACTAGCCCCTGAATCTCATATCAATTTTCAGGATTTCAAGGTAAGGATTTCAATTCTCCTTAAGATGATCAACCGTTTCCGTTTCGTTAGTTGTGCCTTAACCTAATGGTTCGTTACCAGCCTCTGAACAACACCTTAGGCAGATAGCGGTTGTGTCAGCTACGGATAGCATCGACGTAGAAAGTCTTGTTCTAACGATAATCAGGTGTGTAAATCTTTAACACACTAGTTAATTGTAATATATATGTTATGGGCTAAAAAGCCAGAAAGAGGCTGTGTAGACAGTCGAGTAAAACCCTAAAAGGGTTAGGCAAAGGATGCCAGGTACGTGATCATAGAAATCTCTATGTGTATCGATATGTATATATGAAAGCCTGTTTTCTTGAAAGATGGTATGATGTATTCAATTTTTCATGTGTGTATGCATGGGGTGGGATTATGATAATGAAAAGGAAATGCATGATAGGTCACTTGGTGATCGGTGGTTAAACCACGAATTGAAAAAAATAGGTCACAATAGTGATCGGTGGCTGAGCCACGTTATATTATGAGGTCACATAATGATCGGTGGCAATGCCATGTTTAATGATTCCTGATTAATAGGAATAGGCAGTACGACTGTCGTTATGGTGTGTAGCGGATGGAGGGTTGATTGTAGAAATCCCCTAGGTGTGATGGTTGGTACCGGTTGGTGTGTAGAGGATGGAATTCTAGGATGGGTTGGGCTATTCATCATTCATTATTTTCATGTAATTATGATTGTTGCCTTTATGTATGGGCCAGGGCTCATAATGTGTTTGTGGGCCTTAGGTCAGTGTGTCCGGGATTTATACACTGAGTCTTGGTGACTCACCCTTTCATTTTTCTCCACTCTTTCAGATGAGCAGTAGATCGTGGACATGGGAGCCGAGACGGACTCGAGGGGCCATCAAGTTTTATTTTTTTTAGATTATTTTAGCTTTTCTTTAAGTTTTAATTTATTTTGGAATATTTATGTAATAGGGCCCTAGAGTTTATATTTCACTGCTTCGTTTTTAATATTTGCAACTAACGAATTTTTGTCAAAGGTTTAATTATTCAAAATAATGATAATACAAGGTTTTATTTTCAAAAAGTCACCTATTTATTCAAATATTGTCTAATTAACTTACGATTTTTGAAACCAACAAAGCAAAAGATTTTAATGTACAACCCGTAGCATACCAGATCTAGTCAAAATGTATGGGCTGGGTTTAGGGTGTTACAAGAATTTGTAGAAACAATTTGTGATGTTTCGACGTCATGTTGGAAATATAGGTTTGAAAAACCAGAGTTTTAATTTTTTTTTTCCAAAAACAAGAACTTAGTTGTGATATATAAAGTAATAAAAACTTAAACAAAAGTATACATTTTTGATTCGTCTTGGATGAATGCTTCAACCGAGTAGTCTTCTTCGTTATCCTCAAGCTCACGTCTGTCGAGTGTAGGCTCGCTTTGAATTAGAAAATTTTCCACAAAATTACCTGTAGGGAAATTTCTCTAAACTTTGGGGTCAAATTGTAAATAAGAAAAATATCTCTAGAAATTTTCTGAAATAATTTCTTCAGAGAAATTTCTCTCTACAACTTTCCCTTGAGTTGTGTGTAAAATAATGACCCATGACTCTCTTTATCTAGGGAGAGTTTAGAGAGTTCAACAATGATTAAACTTAATCACTTTAATATTAGATTAATATAATACTTATCACGATAAATATTAAAATAAATTTAATATTAAATCTATTAAATTAATAGAATACTTATCTACAAGATAAATATTAAATTAATTTTAATGTTAAAACTATTAAATAATATTATTTTTTAAATAGTTAATCTAAAATCAAATTACATGGTAGAGTCTCAGTAGGAGTGTGGTTCTTCCACTGCTCAACCACTGAAGAACCACCCGTCGGCCACCGGAATGCCGCCGTTAGCAGCGTTCTATCTGGTGGTGCCATCGCAGGTGTGACACCCTGATGACAGCCTGAGTTGGTTCAACTGTTGTTTATTCGGTCTGGGTTAGTGACAACTCGGTCGGTCCAATCTATTCACCGGTTGGGCTGTCGCCCCTGTCTCACATATTAGGCCCAGTTCAACTAGTTTTTGGGTCTCGGTCTTGGTTTTGGGTTTACGGGCCCAATTTTCGATCTTGGGTCCAATTTTCAAATTTAGTTACCCATTGGACCAATTTTTTGACTTGAAAATCAATTTCCAAAAATATTATATTCATTTTAATTAATTTGATTAATTTAATTTTAACTTGATCAAATTAATTTTCCCATAAATCACTTAGATTTTTCAAATTAAATTTTCAAGAAAATTCTTTAATCAAATTAACTAGTTGAACAATTCTCACGACCGCCTAATTTAATTCCACATCGAATAGATCGACTCAATAAATTATTTCAAAAGTCATAGAATTTTCTTCTGATTCAAATACAGTTTGATCGAGCTTTTGTTGAGCTAGCAGAGGGACCAATCAGACATATGCAATTATTTCTATAAGCACCGTTTCGGTAATTTGAATTTACCTAATCATGGAGTCAGTCCATAAAAAGTACCATGATTGAAAACTCCTTATTGTATACTGGCCACGTTTGCTTGTGTGCATAAAACAAATGATTTTATAAAACAATTTTAGAAGTGGAGCTTTATTGCAAACGTACAGGTCGGTTTTAATATTTGCAGTGTTACAATGGAAAATTAGAGTATTCCAAGGATTGAACCCGAAGGAAATGGTGATCGATTGATAAATAGTGTGCACTACAGAGTCTAAGCGGCTATTAAAATGATTTTATAGTACGAAAAATCATAAAATTTTTTTCATGAAAATTAGATAGCTAATATAGGGACTAAATTGCAAAGAGTACAAAACTAAGAAATTAAGAAAATAAATGACTAAAAATGGTTGGTTAATTTTGATGCGGTTCACCAGCCCTTGAATGTGGGACTTAATTCACTTAAATTACTAAGTGACTTCATTTTATCTTTCGATCTAAATTTTACCATGTAACGCCCCGATTTAGGGCCTAGAAGGAAACCCAGGACATCTCAGACACTCTTAAATACTCCTAAATCACTTAACCATCAAAGCAAACAATCAATTGTGTCATTTTCTTTCACACATAAACTTTTATGTGTTCCCACGCTCAAGACCTATTTCCTTCTAAGCCCAAATTCGGGGCGTTACAATTCACCCCTCCTTAAAGAAATTTCATCCTTAAAATTTCCAATTATCAGATTAGTCGAATAACACAGATTCCACCACTACATTTCTGCTGCACACTCTAGTTCCAAATTAGGTATATGGCCAAACGACAAGGACCCAAATCGAGCACCTCTATGGCTTCTACCATGGCCTCTTGTACCTCGTCTGTGTGTACCTCTTGTGCTCATTGTCTATTCGTGTTTTATCTGAATTAACAATTTTATGCAGATCGGTTTACAGTTCTAGTTGTATATTAACAAATGTCTTATGAAAAGTAGTAATTTAGAGTTTGTTTTCGCACAACGCAGTGTCTATCGGTGTCAACTGGTTTACTACAGTTTCAGTATACTCTACTAAAGATTTTGCGGTACTACCCGAGAGTCTCGGTACTCCCTACCTATGGCGATTTCGGTCAAAATCAAAGTACAGTTTTCAGAGAGAACTTACAGGATCGGCGCAGAGACTCGGTGTGCCACACAATTAGAAAATCCTTCCAGAACAGTTCAAATTATTTAAAAGTAACTTTCAAAGTTTAAAAACCCATTCCACAGCCAAGTTGTGCAACTTGACTCTGATACCACTAAATGTAACACCCCAAATCCGGCCTAGACGTTATGGCCGAATCTGGCATGTCATGTTGATGTGTCTTTCGAAAATTGGACTTGTTGGTAGAAATTCATTTCTGAGTTGAAATCTCTTTGTTAAAACTTAAATCATCTTAACCATTTACTAACCATTTAAAATGTCTTTACTTTAAAAACATTATTTGTTGCGGAAGCAATATCCAAAAATGTTGCGAAAACGCGGTGTTTTGAAAACAGTTAAACTCCTTTGCGCATCATGAGGCTCGAACTTGAGCTCCCTTGCAGCCTTAAACACGCGACTTCCACTTGACTACAAGCTCAACTTGTGTCATAATTCCACCATAATTTCTTTTAAAGCCTACATGCTAACACCAAGGTTCACTTAAGAGAAAACCAAAATTTTGGAAAAGCCAGGGTTCAAGCCCAGAAGTACTGGGTTCAAGCCCTGACTTTTCCAAAATTTTAGTTTTCTCTTTAGTGAAACTTAGTGTTAGCATGTAGGCTTTAAAAGAAATTATGGTGGAATTATGACACAAGTTGAGCTTGTAGTCCAGTGGCAGTCACGTGTTTAAGGCTGCAAGGGAGCTCAAGTTCGAGTCTCATGATGCACAAAGGAGTATTTATTTTATATTCTCGCTTTATAAGTAGTAGAGTTTGACTGAAACTCTGCAAGGTGGAGTTTGAATAAGTCTTATATGGAGAAAATCAAGGAGGAGATAAATGAGGACTTTTAGGAGGAAATTGTGGAGAAAATCAAGGAATATTGGTTTGGGGAAAAGAGTTGTGCCGTATAGGGAGTATGGGAACTGAAGAAAACATTTTGGGATTTGGTGCTCTCTCCATTTCGGTTTTCCATCATACTTTGTTGCCTTTTGTTACTATACCGACTACTGTTATGGGTTTTGGCCTTCGGTTTTACTTATTCCTTCAATACCCCGTTTAGCGATTTGTTTTCCTCTCTTTTCTGCTCTCTCCGTTTACTCAATTTTCTTCTCTTTCCGTAATACTCTTTTAGGACGAATACTGTTGTCTGGTGAGAATGGAATTCCTTTCCTTGCTAATATTTGTGGCGGCTGATTCTCTGCTTTCCTTTTCCTCTCCATTTCCTTTTCTCTCATCTTTTCTTCCCTCTTCCAAACTATCTAGCCATTCTCTGGACGTTGATCCTTCGTTCTTCCATATTGGATACTTGGTCGAATTCCATATCCCTCAACTTAGGCCGATTGTCTCCCTTATTTTTTTCCTATTGGTGTTGTGATTTCAGTTCTGTAAGAGTGGTAACTAAACTGATAGGTACAGGTAATCCCCAACCTTAGACGATTTGGAGCCGTGAGAGACTCGGAGGTGGCTACACGATCGCTGATGTTCTGCTTTAGACTTATTTATTTAAATTTCTTATTGGGCTATTGATTCTGTAATAAGGCCTCTTAAACCTAAGTTATGTTACTTTGGCTTTATTTATTTTATACTTAACTAATAGTGATAGAAAGCTAGTTTTGAAAATGATTAACTGTTTTCAAAACATCGCGTTTTCGCAACATTTTTAAATACTGCTTCCGGAACAAACAATGTTTTTAAAGTAAAGAAATTTTAAATGGTTAAGATGATTTGAGTTTTAACAAAGATATTTCAACTCAGAAATGAATTTCTACCAACAAGTTCAATTTTCGAAAGACACATCAACGTGACACGTCAGATTCGGCCATAACGTCTAGGCCGGGTTTGGGGTGTTACATACCAAATTAGATGAATTAATCTGATTTATCTCTTGATCTCACCAGTTAATCCAAGATTAACGAGCGGGTGCGGAACAAGATTACCTCTCGGCTCACTTGCCTAGATATTCCCTTAGGTTTATTAAACTTGGTGATTATTCTACAACTCCCGAAAGTTCCTCGAGTACCACTTTACTTTGAGGCTTAAAGTTATCTATGAAACTTTCTTTAAGGAAAGTAGCATGAGTAGAAACTTTAATCGTATTATCTTTCAAATTGTAGAATAATGCACCCTTTGTTCCTTTTAAATATCCTTAAAACATGCACAATTCTGTCTGTGCTTCCAACTTCTTTGCATCCTTATCCAGAATGTGTGTTGGATAAATTCATATTCTAAAGTGATTAAAAGAAGGTTTCTTTCCATGCGACAATTCATAAGGTGTCTTAGAAGTAGACTTGGTTAACACATCATTCAGAATATAGCAAGTTGTTTGTATCACATATCCCAGAAGGAAGTAGGGAGTTGTGAATAGCTTAACATTGAACGAACTATGTTAACCAATGTTTTGTTCCTTCTCTCAACTACACCATTTTGTAGTGGAGTGCTCGACTCAGTCAACTAGGATAAAATCGGAGATTTTTTATGGACAAACCTATTTGCTTTTCCACTTCCGGACGAAACTCTCAAAATTTATCAAAGGTTTCACTTTTTTGGTGCATTATATACACATATCTATATCGAGAATAATTATCGATGAAGGTCACATAATAATCGTAATCTCCTAGAACACTGGTGCTCATGGGACCACATAAATCAGTGTGCACAAGTTCTAAAGGTTAGTTTGCCCTTGTACCTTTGCATTGAAAGACCTCTTAGTCATTTTACTTTCCAAGCAAGATTCACATTGTGGAAGAATAAATTTCGTAAGCATACTTAAGGGACCATTTTTCACAAGTCTAATGATTCCTTCTTGGTTAATATGACCAAGTCTTAAGTGTCATAGGTATCTGGAAACACGAAAATATGTAGACTTTTTCATACTTTTTTTAACTTAAATTCATGCAGTTTCAGTATAATTCTTTCGAAAAATATATAATAATTATAAAATAATTAAATTCCACTTAAAATATTAAAATATTTAATTTTAATTAATTTTATAATAAATTTTGAATTATTTTTGATATATTCGCACAAAGGGCGAAAAACGGCTCGTCAAACACTACTAGAAGTACAAAACGAAGAAGCGATTTTGACGCATCGAGGCGAATTAATTTCTCAGCCTAAGAAAGTCCAAATTATGAATATTAATTCATAATATAATTAATTTTAATTTTAATCCAATTTATTTTGGGTTAAATCATTATTATTAATTAAATTATGAAAAGAGGCCCAATTGTGCTTAACTGAGAGACTGATCCAATTGAGCAACTGGGCTGCCCAAAACCGTCCCACATGCTGACCCAATCAGTTTATTTAGCTTGCGAAACAACCATTGAAGTCTCCTTGAATTTGCATTCAAACCCCTCCACTTATAAAGCTTTTGCCCCTAGCTAAATTTAGCAAGTTTGAAACCTTCAAACTTGCCACATGTGTGGCCGGCCATGGGGGAGCCTATGGCTACTAAGTTTTGCTATTTTTAGCAGCCTACTCAACCTATAAACACCCCCTTTGCTGCTCATTTAATTAATATGGCTTAAATTTAATTCGTGTTAGGTTGATTGCAGTTCGTCTACTTAAGTTATTAAAATTATGCTTGTGTTGTTATAGGTCTTGGTCAATTGTTTGATTAAGTAAAACCATGATTAAGTTATTCTTGCATTATAATTGTAAGGTAACTAATGAATTAATTATTAATTCATGTTGAAATTGTAATTAATTGACAAAATACTTAAATCAGTGCATGTTTAATATTCTAAGGTAGCTGAGGGTTAAATTAGCGATAGTATTAGACAATACATTAGCCTTGCATAACTTGAAAGATTATTGTGATTAAACTATTTCAATATAGGAATATATTGTTACCTCACTTAATCTTTTATGTGCTTATGAATATTGATTAATTGTTTGAATTGACATTAGAAAATATTCAAGAGATTAGTTAATTTAATAAGTACGTATGAGCAGTAGTTATCAAATTACCAAGTTGCCTTGAATTTATTCATAACAACATGAACATAAGTTTAGTAATTCTAAGTTAAGAAATGTAATTAATCTAACACAATTATGTTATCTTGATTAAAATCATCTTTTGCAATTGTGCATTGGAACTTTTATTTTTATTTATTTTATTTTACTTCGTTAAATTTTAGTTTTAAACCACTTCCTTAAAATCAAAATATTTTTAATCACCAAAGTGTTTTTAATTGCATTTGATAAATATTTTCTTTGCACAGTCCTTGTGGGTACGATAACTCGACATTTACTTGCCACTTTATTACTTATTGCAATTGTGTACACTTGTACATTTCCATCGTTCCAAGTTTTTGGCGTCGTTGCCGAGGACTGTTTTAAAAGTCATTATTTGTGAATTTGTTAATTTTGCATTTTGGTTTATTTTTCTGTTCAATTTTAACTTAGTTAATCTTTCATCTGTTGTTTCAAATATTTATAAGTATTAATCGAATTATAGATTTACTCCCTGTAGACCCTGAAAATTGAAAGAACTTTTTGCAGTGAAGAAGACAAGCAGTTTAGAGAAGGACTGAAGAGATGAACTACAAAAATCTGAATCAAGGAAACAGAGCAGACCCTGCTCAAAATCCTATCCTTGTTGCTGATGATAGGGATAAAGCTCTAAGACAGTAAGCCGTGCTAGTATTTCACGATCTTAATCTGTGTATTAGGAGACCCAAAATCGAGGCATAATAATTGGAGCTGAAGTCAGTCATGTTTCAGATGCTTCAGATAGTGGGCCGATTCAGTGGAATGCCTACCGAAGATCCTTAAATTCACTTAAGACTATTTATGGAGGTGAGCGATTCTTTCAAGTATTTCCCGCCTAGCAAGAATGCTAAGTTGAGGAATGAGATCACTACTTTCCAACAAATGGATGGCGAGTCCTTGTATGAGGCATGAAAAAGGTACAAAGAATTACTATGGAAGTGCCCTTATCATGGAATCCCATACTGCATTCAAGTTGAGATATTTTATAATGGTCTCAATGCTCACACGAGAATGGTAGTGGACGCTTCTGCTAACGATGTTCTCCTTTCTAGGTCTTATAACGAGGCTTATGAAATCATTGAGAGGATTGCCAGCAACAATTATCAATGGCCAACCAATCAAGCAGTGTCAAGAAGACGAATCACTGGAGTACATGAAGTGGACGCTCTCACTTCACTCACATCTCAGGTATGTTCAATATCCTTAATGATTAAAATTTTTACCACTAATGGGTTTAATAGTTTTGCAGCTCAACCACCCAATCAATTTGAAAATATAACCTATGTTTATTGTGAGGAAGGACATTTGTTTGTATGATGCCTATCAAACACAGAACCTGTGTATTACATGGGTAATCAAAACCAAAACCGAGGAAGGCAAGGACTACAATCCAATATATATAACCCATCTTGGCGAAACCACCCTAACCTTTCTTGGACTAACCAAGGGGCTGGACCCAATAATACTTATGCCCAACCTAGACCGACCCAACCACCTATTTTTTCCCAACAAGTTAAGAAGCAACCTCAAGCTGAATCTTTCAATGGCTTAGAAAACTTTTTAAAGGCATAAATAACCAATAATGATGCCTTAATCCAAAGTAAAGCAACCATATTGAAAAACATGAAAAACCAAATGGGCCAGCTTCTACTAAACTCAGAAACCATCCACTAGGTGCTTTGCCTAGTGATATGAAGAATCCAAGAAATTTGAGGAAAGAGCATTGTAAAACATTGACATTGGGGAGCAAAAAGACATTAGAGCCCAACACTGTTGAAATTGAAGAAGAGCTAGCCGATGCTCATGACTCAGTGGAAGTTCAACCAAGTGTTGAAACTCCAATTTCACCAAAACCAGAATCTGCAAAACCCGATAAGGTAATTTCTGGACCAGTCAATTCTGATAAGCTAACAACTTCAGTAGATATAGAATTTCCACATAAGATGAATCAACCAGTGCCAGTAAAGAATCCTCCACCATCCTACCCTCAAAGACTTCAAAAGCAGAAGCAGGAAGTCTAGTTTAAGAAGTTCCTAGATGTACTCAAGCAACTTCATATAAACATTCTATTGGTTGAAGCACTTGGAAAAATGTTGGACTATGTTAAATTCATTAAGGATATCCTGTCTAATAAATGAAGATTAGGAGAATTTGATATGGTATCCATGATGAAGGAATGCAGTGCATATCTTCAAGATAAACTACCCTTCAAGTTGAAGGATCCTGGATGTTTTACCATACCTTGCAACATTGGAGCAACATATAGTGGTAAGGCACTATGCGATTTAGGTTCGAGTATGAACTTGATGCCCATGTCCATATTTAGGAAGTTGGGGATAGGTGAAGTTAGACCTACTACGATTACACTTTAATTAGCAGATTGATCCTTAGCATATCTAGAAGGAAAAATCGAGGATGTATTGGTATGTGTAGACAAATTTATTTTCCCTACTGACTTTGTTATTTTAGACTTTGAAGCAAACAAAGAAGTACGAATCATCCTAGGAAAGCCATTCCTAGCAACTGGAAGGACCCTTATTGATGTGCGAAAGGGCGAGCTTGTTATGCGTGTTCAGGATGATCAGGTAACTTTTAATATTTTTAAGTCTATGCGATTTCCTGACACTGATGATTATTTTGCAGTATTTGATTTAGAGGAATTAGTCATTGAAAGGGAACTCAACTATGTTGAGGACCCGTTGGAACAAATTTTAACACTATACCTTCCAAGTGATGAAAAGGGAAAGTTCCGTAATCTCACTTTAAGTCTTTGGAGTTAGAAATCAGAGATTACGTCCAACCAAAAGCGTCAATCAAAAAGCCACCTAAATTAGAAATAAAGGTACTTCCCTCACATTTAAAATATGTTTATTTAGGTAACGCTTCTACTTTGCCTGTGATTGTTTTAGTAGAGTTGACCAAAGAATAAGAAGAGAAACTCATCCTAGTGTTGAAACAATTCAAGAAGGCTATCAGATGGACCATAGCTGATATTTGTGGCATTAGTTCATTTGTATGCATGCACAAGATCATCCTGGAAGATGGCGAGAAATGGACGATTGATGGACAACAAAGAATGAACCCCATTATGAACGACATGGTAAAGAAAGAAATTATTAAGTGGTTAGATGCGGGTATAATTTACCCCATCTTAGACAGTTAGTGGGTAAGTCCATTCCAGTACATTCCAAAGAAAAGAGGTATTACGGTCGTAGAGAATGAAAACAACGAATTGATACCAACTAGAACAGTTACGGGATGGAGAAATTGCATCGATTACTGAAAGTTAAACCAGACGACTAGGAAAGACCATTTTCCTTTAAAGTTCTTGGACCAGATGCTGGATAGACTCACAAGGCGAGACTATTACTATTTTCTCGATGGATACTTGGGGTATAATCAGACCACAATAGCACCAGAGGATCAACACAAAACAATGTTCACGTGACCATATGGTACATTTGCATTTAAACGCATGCCATTTGGTTTATGTAATGCACTTGCGACATTTCAAAGATATATAATGTCTATTTTTACTAACATGGTTGAGAAGTATTTGGAAGTGTTTATGAATGAGTTTTCAGTATTCGGAGATACATATGATGATTGCCTAACCAATCTAGCCAAGGTTCTAAGGTGATGCGAAGAAACAAACCTCGTACTTAACTAGGAAAAGTTTCCTTTCATGGTACGAGAAGTTATTGTTCTAGGGCATCGGATAACGAGACATGGGATCGACATAGATAAAGCAGAGGTAGATGTTATCAAGAAACTCCCACCTCCAACATTTGTAAAGGGTGTTAGAAGCTTTTCGGGCCACGCCAGTTTCTATCGGAGATTTATCAAAGACTTCTCCAAAATTGCTAAACCATTATACAAATTATTGGAGAAGAACACAATGTTAAAATTTGATGAGAAGTGTTTAAAATCTTTCAACGATTTGAAGCATCGGTTAGTTTTGGTACCCATTATCGTCACACCGGATTGGGAATTTCCATTTGAATTGATGTGTGATGCAAGTGACTTCGCGATAGGAGCTATCATGGGCCAGCGAAGGAACAAAGTTTTTCATCCCATCTACTATGCAAGTCAAACTTTGACGGGAAATCAGTTAAATTATACAGTAGCAGAGAAAGAGTTACTTGCTATTGTGTTTGCTATTGGCAAGATTCAATCTTACCTTGTAGGTACCAAAGTGACGATCCACACAGACATTCGACAATTAAGTATTTGCTTGCTAAGAAAGACGCTAAGCTTAGACTAATCTGATGGATACTTTTACTCCAAGAGTCCGATCTAGAAATTCAAGATCAAAAGGGAGTAGAAAACCAAGTAGCAGACCACTTGTCTAGATTGGAGCCGCAAGAAGGTTATTCTCCACTTATACCCATTCAGGAGACATTCCCAGATGAACATATGCTAAAGGTATATCATGTCCATAATACCCCTTGGTTTGCTGATCTTGCTAACTATTTAGCTTGTGTTTTGATGCCGATTGATAAGACGTATAATCAAAAGAAAAAGTTTTTTCACGATGTGAAGTACTATTTGTAACACCCCTCACCCGTATCCATCGTCAGAATAGTGTTATGGAGCGTTACTAGAGTTTCTAGAACATTTACAGATAATACATGTTTATAATCTTACCCATTTTGTAAACATACATGTTAACATAATTTAATCAACCACACTAAACACAAGGATATTCATCATGGTATAACCTTATAATTTTACCAAAACAAATCTTTACTAGTCATTCCAAATGGCTAGATTACAATCAACCCTTTTACATGCTAATATGGCCAATTAACCTATTCATGCCAGTATAACCATAACTAATTTACCATATGTACCAAAATGAGCTGATGGATAGTGTGAGTGATCTCCGCCAAACTTCCAATCGAACGAGCTTCCGATTTACTATAAAATAGGGAAATAAAGCTAAGTATGTAACATCCCAAAAATTAAGGGTTGTGGTTTTTGTTTGATTTTATGTTGTGCTTGCTCAGCTGGTTTTTTGAGTGCATTTGGGGGTTTTAATGAGGCCTGGGTTCGAGTCGGAGCCATGGAAAAATTTTAGTTTTTGACCCTTTAGTGGAGAGGGCTATTGGCAGTTGGGCTTAAGTAAATTTGTGTGTGTTTTAGAAACACAAGTTGAGCATGTGGTGTGGTGGAGTGGCGTCAAGTGGAAAGCAAGAAGGGAAGGGGTTTGAATCTCACAGGTTGCAAATGAAGGATTTTATTTTCTGTCAGGAAAGTGGAGGAAGTAGAGTTCGGATCAAACTCTTCAAGGGGAGTTGGAGATTTGGTCAAATAGTTCAAATGGATGAAGGAGAGCAAAATTAGGAGGAATGAGTGGAGAAAATCAAGGGATGGATGTGTGAGGGAGTGTTGGCCGAATGTGGGGAAGTGAATAGGGAAATTCGGCCAAAGGTTGGAATTATGGGGACTGCATTTTCGCTTTGGTGTTAATGTCAGTGTGCCGAATTTCTTTGGTTTTCCTTTGAGAGTTTAAATATTTATTCGCTGGTAATCCTTTATTTAACATTTTGGGAAACGATTATTAAGGGTTTAGGAAATTCCCGTATTGAACATTTAATAATAATAATAGGCAGTAATCAAATTAAAAGCTAAACCAAATAAAATACCAAAATTAAAGTTATATTGGCCTTATTACATAACAAAAACCCAAATAAAAATAAGTCCAAATAAAAGAAACGAGTTTACGAGAAAACATTGCATAGCCACCACAAGTCCGCCTCAGCTCCCAAATCCGCGATCTAATGATTATCTGCAAAATTAAATAAAGGGGTGAGTCACCGAGACTCAATGTGTAAATCCCCTATAACACATAAATGGCTCGAGGCCCACAATCGCGTATTGGCCTTAGCCCACTCAAGATGACATAAAAATAAATGAATGCATCATGTCTGTAACAGCCCGATTTTGGGCTTAGTCGGAACAGTGGTTTCGGGACCACAAATCCGACATGGAGAAATTTATTTTATTTATATTTTTATGGTCTACAATTTCACGGAAT
Organism: Gossypium bickii; assembly: GCA_025503065.1. Taxonomy (NCBI): domain Eukaryota; kingdom Viridiplantae; phylum Streptophyta; class Magnoliopsida; order Malvales; family Malvaceae; genus Gossypium; species Gossypium bickii. The sequence continues at coordinate 105,330,289 of CP106715.1, forward strand.
AATATCGTGAAAATCTCATTCGAAAATTTTGACTTTTAGGCACTCAATTTAGTCAAAAGGACTAAATTGTAAAAAGTGCAAAAGTTGAGTTCTACATGTTAGATGTGTCCAATTGTTATGAAATTTTAAATTGGAGGTCCTTAAATGATAATTAGTCCATTGGTTAAGTTGTTGGACAAAATTGGACATGGATGGGTATGTTTCAAAAGATTTTTTTAAGGGGTATTTTGGTAATTTAGTGAATTAAATGAATTAAAAACAAAATTTAAATGCCAAATTTGTCTATCTTCAAGCTTAGGCCAAATTTAACATGTGGGAAGCCATGGATAGGGTTTTCAAGCTTTCCAAGCTTCATGGTAAGTCCATTCTAGCCCCGTTTTTCATGTTCTTTACGTTTTTTAAGTCCCGGTAACTTGATTTAGCTTATTCTAGCAATAATTTAACCTAGGGTTCATATTTGGGAAACTACCCATAGGTGAAATATGTTTATTTTGATGTTTTATGGCAAAATATGAACCTTATACTAAGCAATTTTAAGTGAAAACGAGTAAAACGACATAATCGGCAAAAATACCTAATGTACATAAGTGCATGTTAGAGCAAGAATTTGATGTTTCCATAGAAGGGAAAAATGATTAGCATGTTATAAAACATAAGAATAAGGGATGAAGTTTAATTTTCGAGCCTAGGGGCAAAATCATAATTATGCAAAATTTTATGGGCAAAATTGTAATTTTTCCAAAGTTTGAGTTAGGGACTGTTTTGATTAGTACATTAATTAAATAAGTGAAATGTGATGTCTTAGACCCTGAAAAACGAGATTTGGACCTAGAACGGGAGAAAAATTGGAAATCAAGAAAGTTGGTAAAATGACTGTTTTGGTATCGAGGTAAGTTCATATATTTAATAAGCATTTAATTATGCATATTTGAATGATCAATTGATATTTTGGCCATAAATACTATAGTATTGAGTTTCAGATATAATGATTAATGTTCGATAATAATTCGATATTGGAAAGAGAACTTGTATAATTTATATGTTAGACCATATTTTGTATTATGGCTTTGTATGATAACAAGAAAGTATTGACTAGCATAGTTTGATGAGAATAAGTTAAGTTGATGATATGATGAGATTTAGAATGTAAGTATGTAAGTTGAGTAGCATTTTATTATTATGCAATTATTGTTATTAGTAATGTTATTATTGAGTTATGCGACTAACCTTGAGAATTTGAGCAAGTATGTTTTAGCTATGACTTGACAAGGCATTGATATCTCAAAGTCCATGGCTATACCATGGCAATTAAGGAAGAATTGACGGAAAACTCCATGTTCATAACATGGCATTTAAGGAGGAATTGACGGTTAAGGATACCATGTAAGACCATGTCAAGACATGGCATTGGTAAGGCAAGGATCCCGTGTAAGACCATGTCAAGACATGGCATCGGCATTGATTAAGGACTCCATGTAAGATCACATCAAGATGTGGCATTGGCACTAAGACAAGGATACCATGTAAGACCATGTTTGGAACATGGCATTTGGTAAGACAAGGATACCATGTAAGACCATGTTTGGAACATGGCATTTGGTAAGATAAGGATATCATGTAAGACCAGGCCAGGGCATGGCATTGATAAGTTCTATAAGGTAAGGAAATCATGTAAGACCATGTCAAGACATGGCATTAGTGAATTTATAAGGCAAAGGTCCCATGTAAGACCATGCCAAGGCATGGCATTGGTGAGTTCATAAGGCAAGGATACCACGTAAGACCATGTCAAGACATGGCAATGGTAAGTTCAAAAAGGAAAAGGTTCTCGAGTAGTCCAAAGAGTAAGTCAAAGAAATGACAAGGTTAGAACATGAAGGAAGAGTACAGGTATGCATTTAAGGCTTATATAATATTGAGATCGTAAGTAATTGAGATTATCAAGTATTAAGTAAGTGATGAGTTTTTAGTTATGCTTGTGACACTTTATGACATGATTGGCAATATGGCTATATTATGAAAGAGTACTTAGTGTTAAATGAGAATGTTGCAGGTATGTAAGCAAGCTATTAAGTAAGGTGCCCTTTGTATTCTGAGCCTTTGGTAAGGTTACCGATGAGTTCATCGGGAAAATCGATTAAGTGAAATTATGTGTGGCTTGTAGTGATAAGTGTAGATATATGCATGTGTAACATATGAGCAATATGCTCGATATGTAATCGGAAATTGTAAAGATTGTTATAGGTAAGTAATGAATACAACTAAAGTGAGTGAGAGCAAAAAATTACAATAAAACTGTTTTAGACAGTAGCAGTGATGTGAATTTGAAAACTCACCAAAAATATTAGAAATTGAATTATAAGTTGGATGAGATATTTATTTAAATATTATTGAGTCTATTTTCATATAAAAGAAACAGAGAAAACAAAGGAGTTTTATATTTTGAGATATTTAAATTCTTGTGGGATTGGTTCAGAATGATTACGTGATCCCCTGTTCTACCTTGGAAAAATTATTAAAAATTGTAAAAAAATAATTAAGAGATATAAGTTATATGCTTGAAATTATTAATGAGTCTAGTTTCAAATGAAATAAATTATAACATCATTTGAATTCTGTACAACGAGAAAATTGATTCATAGTGAAAAGTGATCAGAATAGTCTAATAGTGAAATAGGGGATATTTTAATGAATAAACTTTACTAATTGGCTAAACCAAAAATTCTGGAAATTTTATGGTATGAAGATATGTGAGTCTAGTTTTAGGAAAAATTAGCAGTTTGGAATTTGGAGCTCTATAGCTCAAGAAATAAATAATTTAGCGACAGTGATTTAAGTAGACAGAATAATGTGTACATGAGTAATAAGGTATAAGGATGTGATTTAATGATTGTATCAATTTGAGAACTCGTTGTGAGGATTTTTCATGTTGAGGCTTTGATAAGGCTACAAATGAGTAAGTTGGGAAAGTAAGAACTTAGCATTATTTATGCAAGTTATGACAGCTTAGTAGTAAGCTAAATTCATTGCTAATGCTTAAAATTTTTACATGTGAACTTGCTAAGCTTTATAAGCTTACCCCCATTTCTTTCCCATGTTACAGAGTCCTACTAAACAAGCTCGGGTTGAAGGTCGTCGGAGATCGCTTCACACTATCAAGCTATCTATGGGTATCTTTATTTATAAATGATTTAAGTTATGGCAAGTATAGGGGCTTGACTAAGTAATTTTGTATATGTGTTAATTAATTTGATTAAATGTATTGCTTCATAACGGTAATAAGGAATATTCTGTATTTAGCCATGAGTTGTGGCTCATATTGGTCATGGAGTTATAATGCTTGTGTATGCATGTGTTTGTTAAAGTTTAAATTATAAGTGAAATTTTGTGGCTCGGGATTTGGTAGAATGTATTGTTAAGTTTGGTAATGCCTCGTACCCGGTTCTGGCGTAGTATACGGGTAAGGGGTGTTACAATGTCCCAGCCCAGACCTAGTTTTTCCATCCTCTACACGTCAACCTGTACCAGCCAATCACACTGTGGGGATTTCTACAATCAACCCTCCATCCGCTACACGCCATCTCGACAGTCATGCTGTCAGTTATAATGCCGATCACCATGTGACCTTATAATCCACTGTGGCGAGCCACCACCGATCACCGTGTGACCTTATAATCAAATGTGGCAGAGCCACCGATCACTGTGTGACCTTATAATCAAATGTGGCAGAGCTACCGATTACTATGTGACCTTATAATTAAATGTGGCAGAGCCACCGATCACTATGTGACCTTATAATCAAATGTGGCAGAGCCACCGATCACTATGTGACCTTATAATCAACACTTCCCCTTTATCATAACATCCCAATATCCCATGCAATATGACATAATAATTCGTGTATGCAGTATGTCATGTATGCAAAACATATATCAAATATAAGTATAACATGAATTACCATCATAATCTGATAGACATAATACAACATAATCAAGCTAATCAACCTCTAAGGGTATAACCGTAATTTTACCTAGAAAGGGTATTTTCATAATTTACCTATCGAGGGTATTTCAGTAATTTTGCACCTGCAATGGCCTTTCCGAAGGCCTAATGTCACCCCGAGCGACACAGCTACCATTTCCGGTCGTACTGGACTATTGGGCCTAAAACTCGATTTTGGCCCATTTGGGCCCACACGCTCGTGTGGCCCACCTAACACAAATCTAGCCACGTATATGAGATTCACCTAGTCTAGTTCACTATATACTACACCATCATACAATTTTATTCAATTGGGTCCACGGGCCCATGGGGCCCACTTTGGCCCATCGTGGCCCAAGCAGCCTCAACCCACAAGAATACTACTGATGGCCTCAACTATCCTCGAAATTTCCAACTACAGGAACAGTCGTAAAACCTAACCTACAACACTACGCTCACGCTGCGCACTCTGATTCCAATAGCCCTAATATACTTTTAACTAGAATTTAGAACTCCTACACATACACAAAAACACCTAGCCATTAAAGCAGACAAATATTTCATACGCAACCAACTCTATATCCGAACATTTCATCCAAACCAAACACACAGAATTGATACGAGAAATACAGCATATAACAAAGAAAAGTATCAGGAAACTTACAGTGAGGATTGGTGCCGGAGACTCGGGTCCCATAATTCCAAAAAAAAAATAGATATATATTTTTCTAAACCATTTTCCAAACCATCCTTTGAAAACATTTTTGAACCCAAACCCCACAGCCGAGTTCTTGAACCTAGGCTCTGATAACATAATTGTAACACCCCAAACTCGGCCTAAACTTTACGACTAGATCTGGCATGTCACATAAAAGGGTTGTTTATAAACTGCGTGTTTGTTAAAAATTTCGAGTTTAAATATTTATTCGCTGGTAATCCTTTATTTAACATTTTGGGAAATTATTATTAAGGGTTTAGGAAATTCCCGTATTGAACATTTAATAATAATAGGTAGTAATCAAATTAAAAGCTAAACCAAATAAAATACCAAAATTAAAGTTATAGTGGCCTTATTACATAACAAAAACCCAAATAAAAATAAGTTCAAATAAAAGAAACGAGTTTACGAGAAAACATTGCATGGCCACCACAAGTCCATCTCAGCTCCCAAATTCGCGATCTAATAATTACCTGCAAAATTAAACAAAGGGGTGAGTCACGGAGAAGTGTGTAAATCCCCTATAACAAATAAACGGCTCGAGGCCCACAATCGCATATTGGCCTTAGCCCACTCAAGATGACAGAAAAATAAATGAATGCATCATGTCCCAGCCCAAACCTAGTTTTTCCAACCTCTACACGCCAACCCGTACCAGCCAATCACACCGTGGGGATTTCTACAATCAACCCTCCATCCGCTACACGCCATCTCGACATCATGCTGTCAGTTATAATGCGATCACCATTTGACCTTATAATCCACTGAAGCAGAGCCACCGATCACTGTGTAACCTTATAATCAAATGTGGCCGAGCCACCGATCACTATGTGACCTTATAATCAAATGTGGCAGAGCCATCGATCACTATGTGACCTTATAATCAAATGTGCCAGAGCCACCGATCACTATGTGATGTTATAATCAAATGTGGCAGAGCCACCGATCACTAAGTGACCTTATAATCAACACTTCCCCTTTATCATAACATCTCAATATCCCATGCAATATGACATAATAATTCGTGTATGCAGTATGTCATGTATGCAAAACATATATCAAATATAAGTATAACATGAATTACCATCATAATCATGAATTACCATTATAATCAGATAAACATAATGCAACATAATCAAGCTAATCAACCTCTAAGGGTATAACCGTAATTTTACCTAACAAGGGTATTTTTGTAATTTACCTATCGAGGGTATTTCAGTAATTTCACACCTACAATGGCCTTTCCGAAGGCCTAATGTTTCCCCAAGCGACTCAGCTACCATTTCCGGTCGTATCGGACTATTGGGCCTAAAACCCGATTTCGGCCCATTCGGGCCCACACGCTCGTGTGGCCCACCTAACACAAGTCTAGCCACGTATATGAGATTCACCTAGTCTAGTTCACTATATACTACACCATCATATAATTTTATTCAATTGGGTCCACGGGCCCATGGGGCCCACTTCGGCCCATCGTGGCCCAAGCAGCCTCAACCCACAAGAATATTACTGGTGGCCTCAACTATCGCGTCGAAGCCCCACACGTGCACTCGCACACTCATGTGGCTACTATTGCCGTGACCGGTACTTCGGCATTTACCGCTCTACAACTAGAGTAGAGAGAGTTACACACCTGATAGGAATCTGGTGCTAATCCGCGTTTCGACCACTCCTGTGTCCAAACACCCTCCAAGGTGTATTCATCCTCCTCCTAGAATGCTATATATATAGCTAGCTTCTCACCTTCCTTCTTTGTATCTTTCCGATGTGGGATCCTTCCGTCAACAGAGTTTAAATCCAACTCAAACCCTTCCCGTCCAATTCGCAAAATAAATACTCCCTTGCTTTTCATGAGATTCAAACCCAGGCTCTGTTGCAACATAATCCACGCCACTAGCCACTAGGCCACAAACTCCTCTTGTGTCTTAAACCATGCGCAAGTAAATATAAATCTATAGCCAAATACTAAGGTCCATGTAAAAAGAAAACCAAAATGCAAGAGCTAAGGCTTGAACCTTAGACCTCCTTCCTTCCTTGTGGCGTCATCCCCTTGCCTCTTATGTGGTGTCACTTTGCCACTACACCACACACTCCACTTGTGTCATTTTCCTCCATATTTTATTCTTAAGGCCTACCTACTAACTCTTAGGGTTTTTCTCGCCTAAAACCAAAATTTCCCCAAAGCTAAAGTTTGATCCCGAGACTTCATAGAAGCCCTCTAACCTTCCAAAATCACTTATCTAATAGGTCCAACTTGCATTTAAGCCGATCTCTTGTTCTCAAAAAATTTTAAATGCTACTACGCTTAAGGCCCATTGGGCCCAATCCTACTAGGCCCAATTTTGGGATGTTACATATCACGTGGTAAAAAAGGCTTGTTTAGTTAAGTACATTAGTATTTTGATTCACCTGAGGTAGAGATTAACTATTAATCAATTATTTCTTAGGTGCCGTGGAAGTTTTCAAATCACACTGTGTGTAGTCTCACACCTCAGTTTAATCTGCTATTGCTATGATCTGTGAATCGGCTAAAAGCCAAAATATCGAAAAGCCAGAGGAACGACAACTGAGATCTCCTGAGCGTGCGATCGCTTGTAGAGATAAACTGAGTCAACAATGTTGGCGTTAGACTGTTGGGAGTGTCTCTGACTCTCTCGTGAGACTGAGGTTGAAATGGGCCTTGTCGAGCCGAAGTGGGCTAGGCGGGCCATAAAGGTGAAATTGGTGGTAAGTGCTGAACGATGGTTGCGGGTACGAAGTCCGCAGATCCGAGACCGAAAATGGGTTGTTTGGGCCACACGAGTGTGTGGGCCCGTTTGGGCCGAAATTGGATTTTAGGCCAAATAGTACTGTTTTGACCGAAAATGGAAACCGTGTCGCTTGAGGCGACAATAGGCCTTCGAAAAGGCCGTTGTAGGGGTAAAACTACCGAAATACCCTTAATGGGTAAATGACCAAAATGCCCTTAGTGGGTAAATTACCGTGGGTAAATTACTGAAATACCCTTAGTGGGTAAATTACCGAAATACCCTTAGCAGGTAAATGACTAAAATACCCTTAGTGGGTAAATGACTAAAATACCCTTAGTGGGTAAATTACTGAAATACCCTTAGTGGGTAAATGACCAAAATACCCTTAGTGGGTAAATTACCGAAATACCCTTAGTGGGTAAATTATCGAAATACCCCCGAGGGACAAAATTACCATTTTACCCCTAAACGACAGTTTTACCCTTAGAGGTAGGATCATTGCTGAATGAGTAGTAATTGTATGATTGGTGTGGATGGTGACACATTGTTTACATGATTTTAATATGACATATCATACTTCATGGGATGGGTTATGGATTTTGGAGGTAGCACTGTACTGGTAGCTCAGCCACGCTATACTAATTTAGTGGTTTTGCCACGTTATACTGAGTTAGTGGCTCAGCCACGTATACTGTTATTAGCAGCTCGTCTGCGCTATTAGTGTGCTGGTTGGATGGGTTGACTTGGTCCGCACAGGTGTGTTGGTTGGTACAGGTGGTGCGTTGGTTGGAATGGGTTGGGTACATAATTGTTTGCATTGTTTGCATATCATAGGGCTTCGGCCCAGACTGTTATTGAAATAAAGCTTTGGCCCGGACCGTTTCTTAGGCCCAGATTGGTACTAAATAGAGCTTAGGCTCAGAGCGATATTGCTTGGGCTTGGGCCAAACTGTGGGTGTAATAAGGGGATTACACTCTGAGTTGTTGTAACTCACCCTTTCTCGTTAACTGTGTAGGTGATCCCCAGCCTTAGAGGATTTGGAGCCGCGAGGGACTCAGAGGTGGCCACACATCCCGTATTTACTTGGGTTAATATAGCTGTTTTATTTTAACTTACTTTACTATTATTTTTGGGTTATAATTTTTGTAATAAGGCCATTGGAATTGTTTTAAATTTAAATTGGTATTTCCTTACAACATGTTAATTTATTAAACACGGGATTTTTAAACAATAACAACCGTTTTTAAAATATCACATTTTCGCAACTGTTTAAACCAAACTTCCGTAACAGACAAGGTTTTAAATACAAATTAATAAATGTATAATAATATTTTTGAAAAGGAATGATTTCGAGCAAAACCTGTTTTGTTAATAAGCAACAAGAACAGACATTTTTGAACGATAGAAAATTTTGATTCGTAGATGAGTTTTTCCAACGAACACAAAGTTTTCAAACAACACCTGATGTGGCACGCTAGATCCGGTCATAACATCTAGGCCGGGTGTGGGGTGTTACAAAGTAAGCATATAATGCTTAGTAAGTTCGTATAACATGGTACTTAACTTACCATTTATTCTATTTCAAGACAAACATGTAAGGCATATTCAATCAATTTAATCTCAAGCCCTACACATATCCTCATTGCCCTTGTTAGTAATATATTCCATAACAACACCAAGAAACATATATGGGTTCAACAACAATCAGGTTTCCAGGCACATATGCTTTCCACAACACGTATTCATTTAACATGTATAAATCATATCTTTATATTACAAGTATATTTTCTTAATAATTCATCTCGAGTTCAGATTATTTCATGTCAGAACTTTACTCATACAATTCGAAATATCAATGCCACACAAGTAGTACACTCAAGGTGTACAGATCTATAACCAAGGATGTAACATCCTGAATTTTTGGGCCTATGCGTTTAATGGGTGAATATGTTCATTTAAGTAATAGGGGTCCAAATTGGGCTCAGAATTAGGCAAAGGCCTTGATTAAAATTATCTGTTTCGGTATTATAGGGTTTAAAAGGTAGTATCTATGTTTAAAATACCAAAGTGGGCTTGTGGCCCAATCTTAGGAGGTGACGCCACACAAGGGAGTAAGGGGCTCAAATTTAAGTTTCATGGAGCCCAATTCTTTTAATTTAAGTTAGCTAAATTTTCGGCATTAGGATTAGGTGGAGTGGATGGCAACAAGGCTAAAATTTAGGGGTTTTAATGTTTAAATATGTGGATAATAAGTAGATAAAGGCTATTATTTAGGAATTTATTTTATGTGAATAATAAACAGATAAAGGCTAAAATTTAGGGATTTTAATGATTAAAATATGTGGATAATGTGCTGATAAAGGAGGGAGGAGTTAGAGATAATTAAGTCTCTTTTAGATGAGCTAGTAGATTAAGATAAAGGAGAAAAGATAGGATTTATCTGCAAGGTTAGGTAAGTGCCAAAATTTCTATAAATAGGGGGAATATCTCTTCAATTTCGGCATTTGGGTTTTTCTCTCATTCTTTTCTCTTCTTCTCTGAGTAAAAGCCGAAAACTCCTAAAGTTCCATCTTCTTCATCATTCTCTGCAAAAGCCGAAATCTCTAAGCCTAATCCCTCATCTTCACTTTGATTCAAAAGCCAAAACTCTTTCCATTCTTTCTCTTCCTAGCCGAAATCTTCAAGTCTCTTTCTTGTTTTCTTTTCTTCTTCTCTTTTCCTATCAGAAATCGAAACTCTTCACTCAAGTATTTTAAAAGCCAAAGACACATCAGCCTTCTCTTGTTCGTACTTTTTTCGGGATTTTTCCTAAAAGCCAAAATCCATAGATCTCATCTCCTGTGATTGCCGAATTGCTTCTATGGTACCTACTTGTGCCGAAATCTGAAGGGAACTTTAGTGGAGTCAATCGCATAGATCTCTAAGTTATAGATCGGTAGCACTTGAATCGTGTTACTTTCGAGATTTCAAGGTAAGAAGATCTATTAGTTTTAACGTGTAAATTCGGGATTTACTAACCCTTGGCCGAATATAGGAGAGGCCCTATTTTCACATCTTTCTGGCTTTTTGAGCAAAGTTGTAGATCGGTCTAGCAAGGGTATCGACATTAATCAGGTGTGTAACTCTCCACACCCTCTAGATCTGTTTGATTAATATATGATTATAAGTCTTATATATTTTGATCAATGCCGAAATCTGGGCATAATAACGGAAACCCAAAGAGGGTAAAAGTAAATCACCAGGTTAGTGAATGTTCTGATTAAATGATATAAGAATAATGATTTTATGTGATTGCATGGGTTGGGTTTGATGAAAGGAGGAAGTTATATGTTGTAGCGATTTTTACCGTGATCTGTTGTAGCGGTTCCTTACTATGATCTGTTGTAGCGGCTTTTGCCGTGATCTGTTGTAGTGGCTACGGCCATGATCTGATGATGAGCAGCACGAGCCATCAATGCGTGTAGCGGTGTGGGTTGATTGTAGAAGTCCCCAATGGTCTGAATTGCTGGTACGGGGGCGTGTAGCGGATGGAAACCTAGGATTTGGGTTGGGCTTTGCATATTATTTTTGTGCTATGTATATTAATTATTCTGTTTTATGGGGCTAAAGCCCAGATCTAATGGTGCATGAGGGTTGCGCACTGAGTCTCGCGACTCACCCTTTTAATTTAACACTTTCAGGTGACACCTAGTGAATCGGACCGGGCTGGAGAAGAACGCGAGGTGGCCATGCAAAAGAGAGCAATTGGATTCAGGTAAAAGGCTTTAGTCTGTTATTTTTATATTTTGCAGATTTTAAGTATGGTTGTAATAAGGCCACGGGCCACTAGACTATTATTTTTGATTGGGTTATGTTGGGTTTTTAAGTTTTATGTTTCCAATTAAGTTAAGACATGTATGAAATTTTAGTTTTTATCTAAAAATCCATCAAGATAATTTATAATTTAATATTTTATACTTTAATGAATTCTTAAGCTTCCGGAAAAAAGGTTTAAACCTAGTAATTGTTTTCCAAAATGCGACATGTTTTGTGAACTCCCTTAAGTGACATACCAGATCCGGTTGTAGCGTTTGGGCTGGGTTGGGGGTGTTACAAATTGGTATCAGAGCCAGGCTCAAAACTCGGCTCCGGTGTTTTGGGCTCAAAATATTTTCTAAAAATGGGCTTTTGAAATATGGATGTTTTCAATTGATATCAAGTCTGTTAGCTCAGCATTGCACCCGTCTCCGGCCTAAGTTCGCCAGGTAAGTATTCTGAACTCCTTGTGTGTTATATATGTATGTGGGCTTGATGGGCTTTGTGAGACGTAGACTATTTAGACTATAACTTGATGGACTTTAGGCTTAGCTGAAATAACTCCTTAAATCTCATAAGACTTTACTTCACTAAACAAACCCGTGAACGAGTCGCAAGACTAGGGTGTGGCAACAGGCATACGGATGTCTAGGATTGGATCCTAAGAGCACAGTACTTAAGCGATCCTAGTGACTCACCTCCTCTTATTGGAATCCTACAGTGCGTAGTGTATTTGTTCACCGTAGCCACGAGGATTTGTTGACGGGCAAAATCTATAATTAAAACCGAAAGGACCAGCCACATTATTTTTACAAAATTGCTAAAATACCTTATTTTGAAAAAAAAAAGTACCAAGATACCATGATTTGCAAATATACCCGATTTACAAAGTCAACAAAATTTTTCCTTAAAAAAAACACATACAACACAAGACAACAACCAAAAACCCACAAACACCTGAACACTACTATTATTCTTTTGAAATCAAATTCTCCAAGATACCCTTGTTTTAAAAAATATATATACCCCTTAGTTTTGTAAAAAAAAATTGAAAATTACCCTTGATTTGCAAAATGACCAAAGTACCCCTGATTTGTAAATTACTAAATTACCCCTTATTTTTAAAATTATCGAAATACCCCAGGATTTCAAAATTTTTGAAATACCCCCAGATTTCAAAATTATTGAATTACCCCCAGATTTCAAAATTATCGAAATACCCTCATATTGTAAATTACCAAAATACCCTTATTTCACAAAATCACGAACGAATCCTATTTTGGAAAATTACAAAAATACCCTGTAGGACAAATTACGAGAATACCCCTATGTTTTGAGTGTGGACGTATGGATGTTGTCTGTATGTTGATTGTTGAATGTATGTAGTTTATAGAACAAGGAAAGGTGAACTTGAGACTGAATTGCGAATTCGAAAGAACTACTCTTAAAACTACTAATCATAAGACTGTTCGTGGATAATCAGTAGAAGAAAACCAATAATTCATAAAAAAATTTTAATCAGATAAACGCAAACCGATAGCATGAGTACAAGGGGACGAGGACGCTCTAGATGTGAATACCGGTGCGTACTCTACCATAGTGTACTAAGTGTTTATTTTGGGTTTAGAATTGGAGTGCTCAGCGAAACCATGGTAGTGAGACTTAGGTAGTACGATTAATAGTTAGTTGGAAATTTCGAGGAAGAAATTTCTTTAAGGGGGTAGAACTGTAACATCCTGAATTTTTGGGCCCATGCGTTTAATGGGTGAATAAGTTAATTTAAGTAATAGGGGTCCAAATTGGGCTCAGAATTAGGCAAAGGCCTTGATTAAAATTATCTGTTTGGGCATTATAGGGTTTAAAAGGTAGTATCTATGTTTAAAATACCAAAGTGGGCTTGTGGCCCACTCTTAGGAGGTGACGCCACACAAGGGAGTAAGGGGCCCAAATTTAAGTTTCATGGAGCCCAATTCTTTTAATTTAAGTTAGCTAAATTTTGGGCATTAGGATTAGGTGGAGTGGATGGCAACAAGGCTAAAATTTAGGGGTTTTAATGTTTAAAATATGTGGATAATAAGTAGATAAAGGCTATTATTTAGGAATTTATTTTATGTGGATAATAAGCAAATAAAGGCTAAAATTTAGGGATTTTAATGATTAAAATATGTTGATAATATGCTGATAAAGGAGGGAGGAGTTAGAGATAATTAAGTCTCTTTTAGATGAGCTAGTAGATTAAGATAAAGGAGAAAAGATAGGATTTATCTGCAATGTTAGGTAAGTGTCGAAATTTCTATATGTAGGGGGAATATCTCTTCAATTTCGGCATTTGGGTTTTTCTCTCATTCTTTTCTCTTCTTCTCTGAGTAAAAGACGAAAACTCCTAAAGTTCCATCTTCTTCTCCATTCTCTACAAAAGCCGAAATCTCTAAGCCTAATCCCTCATCTTCACTTTGATTCAAAAGCCGAAACTCTTTCCATTCTTTCTCTTCCTAGCGGAAATCTTTAAGTCTCTTCCTTGTTTTCTTTTCTTCTTCTCTTTTCCTATCAGAAACTGAAACTCTTCACTCAAGTATTTTAAAAGCCAAGGACACATCAGCCTTCTCTTGTTCATACTTTTTTCGGGATTTTCCTAAAAGACGAAATCCCTAGATGTCATCTCCTCTGATTACTGAATTGCTTCTGTGGTGCCTACTTGTGCCGAAATCTGAAGGGAACTTTAGTGGAGTCAATCGCATAGATCTCTAAGTTATAGATCGATAGCACTCGAATCGTGTTACTTTTAAGATTTTGAAGGTAAGAAGATCTATTAGTTTCAACATGTAAATTTGGGATTTACTAACCCTTGGCCGAATATAGGAGAGACCCTATTTTCACATCTTTCCGGCTTTTTGAGCAAAGTTGTAGATCGGTTTAGCAAGGGTATCGACATTAATCAGGTGTGTAACTTTCCACACCCTCTAGATCTGTTTGATTAATATATGATTATAAGTCTTATATGTTTTGATAAGTGCCGAAATCCCGGCATAATGACGGAAACCCAAAGAGGGTAAAAGCAAATCACCAAGTTAGTAAATGTTCTGATTAAATGATATAAGAATAATGATTTTATGTGATTGCATGGGTTGGGTTTGATGAAAGGAGGAAGTTATATGTTGTAGCGGTTTTTACCGTGATCTATTGTAGCGGTTCCTTACCGTGATCTGTTGTAGCGGCTTTTGCCATGATCTGTTGTAGTGGCTATAGCCATGATCTGATGATGAGCAGGACGACTGCCATCAAGGCATGTAGCGGTGTAGGTTGATTGTAGAAATCCCCAATGGCGTGAATGGCTGGTACGGGGGCGTGTAGCGGATGAAAACCTAGGATTTGGGTTGGGCTTTGCATATTATTTTTGTGCTATGTATATTAATTATTCTGTTTTATGGGGCTAAAACCAGATCTAATGGTGCATGAGGGTTGCATACTGAGTCTCGCGACTCACCCTTTTAATTTAACACTTTCATGTGACACCTAGTGCATCGGACCGGGCTGGAGAGGAACGCGAGGTGGCCATGCAAAAGAGAGCAATTGGATTCAGGTAAAAGGCTTTAGTCTGTTATTTTTATATTTTGCAGATTTTAAGTATGGTTGTAATAAGGCTACGGGCCACTAGACTATTATTTTTGATTGGGTTATGTTGGGTTTTTAAGTTTTATGTTTCCAATTAAGTTAAGACATATATGAAATTTCAGTTTTTATATAAAAATCTATCAAGATAATTTATAACTTAATATTTTATACTTTAATGAATTCTTAAGCTTTCGGAATAAAGGTTTAAACCTAGTAATTGATTTCCAAAATGCGACATGTTTTGTGAACTCCCTTAAGTGACATACCAGATCCGGTCGTAGCGTTTGGGCCGGGTTTGGGGTGTTACAAAGGATGAGCACATTCATCAAATAAATTCCATGTAAAAATATCGTCATCTCATATTTCTATGTATTAATTATCATATATCATCATTTTCATGTATTTCATGCATATACATGTAATAACTTATTTCTTATTCATATATTCTCATATAAGGATTTTTACCTACTGAATTTGTTCGAAATATTGATGGATACACAGGTAGTACACTCGAGGTGTACAAATCAGGATCCGTCAATTCATATTCAGGGGTGCCCGTTAGGGAACTTAATCAAAAAGCACACTCTTGAGCCACATATCATATAATAGGATTACTTGTCCAAGCTAAATCCTGTTTCCAACATATACTCTCAAGGGTTTAATCAAGATTACCCATCCGGGCTAAATCCTATTTCTACATATGCTCAAGAGGGCTTATATCAAGATTACCAGTCCGAGCTAAATCCTTTCTGTAATGAGGTCAATAGGATTACTTGTCCAAGCTAAATCTCGCCAGCAACAAATGCAGGACCTCATTCAATAAGGGAAATCACATTTATTTATTGATTTTCATTTATTCATCAGGATTTAACATTTTTCAAGCCTTATCAGGCATGTGATTATTTCATACATCTATAACATTCATATAATTCAAATAAACACAATCCACATTCATTTCAAGCATAAAAGTATTATTTTTATCATTTATCATTTATCGAGCATTATCATTGATTGGGCTTTGTCAGATATGTTTTCAATGCCATATATATATATATATCATATTTATATAATTCATATACACAAAATCTAATTCAAGCATTTAAATATACAATTTAGTTACACGAACTTACCTCGACAAATGTTCGTGTAAGTAAAATATACTAATCCGACATTTTTGTCTTTTCCTCATTCTAGCTCTGAATTCGGTCTATCCGAATCTATTCGATTAAATTTAACATCAATTTAATGCAATTTAAACTCAATTCAGTCCAATTTATATCTTTAGCAAAATTACCATTTTGCCCCTAAACTTTTAATTAATGACAATTTTGTCCCTAGGCTCGAAAAATGAAATTCATGCAATTTACTCCTTATTCCAAGCCTAACAAAAATTTCAATATAAAATTTACAGCACATGTATTCTATAAAATTCAGAATTTTTCTTCAATTTACACAACTTTACAATTTAGTCCCTAAATCATGTTTTCATCAAAAATCACTTTGTAAAAGTTGTTTATCTATCATCAACCTTTCATATTCTAACATAAATTTCAAATTTTCAGCATATTAATCCATGAAATAATTTCTATACTTTGATAACTTTTCAAGTTAATCCCCAAATAGATAGATTAGACTATCCTAGTTTCAAAAAATATAAAATTACTAAAAACGGGGCTTGAATACTTACCTAATTTGGCCAAGAAAGCTTGCTTTCTCTTTCCTAGGGTTTCCATGGAATATTTGAGGAAGAATATGATATAAAATGATTTTTATTTCTATTTGATTATTTATCATCTTTTAATTTTATCACTTTCTAATTTAGTCCTTAAACTTTTTCTAATTTTCCATGGATGAATCATCCAAAAATATCTACTAACTTTTCATTAATCGTCTAATTACCATATAAGGACCTCCAATTTAAAGTTCTATAGCTATTCAATCCCTTTAGCTATTAGAACACAACTTTTGCACTTTACGCGATTTAGTCCTTTATCAAATTAAACATGTAATCCATAAAATTTCATTATTATTATCATACTGTAAATCATAAAATAGTATTAAAATAAATTTTCTTTCCGGGCTCGGATTTGTGGTCCCAAAACCACTGTTCTGATTGTATAAAAAATTAGTCTATTACAACTCTCTCCTTTAAGAATTTTCGTCCTCAAAAATTTTACCAGTAAAGAGGTTTAGATATTACTTTCTCATGATTTCTTCCGGTTCCCAGGTAGCTTTCTCTATATCGTATCATTGTCAAAGAACTTTCACTAAAGCTACCTTTATATTTTTCGTTTCTTTCACTTCACAGGCCAAAATTTCAACCAGACACTCACTATAAGTCATGTCAAACTGAATTTCAATATCTATCAGAGAAATAATAGATGATGGGTCTGATCGATACTATCGTAAGACATATACACATGAAAAGCATTGTGAATTCTATCGATCTCTGATAATAATACCAATCAACACGCAACAGGTCTGATTCTTTTCAATGATCTTATATTACCCGACAAACCGCAGACTTAATTTGCCTTCGTGGCCAAACCGGAGAACTTTCTTCCATGGCGAAACTTTCAAAAATATTTTGTTGCCAATTTGAAACTCTATTTCTTTTCACTTGATACTCACATTGGATTTCTGAAGATCAAAGACTGCTTTTATACTGTCCCAGATC
This sequence comes from Gossypium bickii, assembly GCA_025503065.1. NCBI lineage: Eukaryota > Viridiplantae > Streptophyta > Magnoliopsida > Malvales > Malvaceae > Gossypium > Gossypium bickii. The sequence continues at coordinate 105,347,823 of CP106715.1, forward strand.
ACTTTTACATTTCTTTGGTTTCAATGAATCAAACCAACTACATGTATCTTTTCTCACTAAGCTTAGTCCAAAACACCAAAGTTTTTGATAAACTGTAAAAGTAACATATTTTAAGCCCACATTTAGCATGCTTTTGGATGATTTAAACCTTTAATTATGTAATTTGGTGCTCGTAATCCTTTGTTTTCATGTTTTATACCTAGGAGAGCACCTGATGACAAAAAGAACCAAAAATGGGCCCAAAACGGAGTAAATGGGCCATATCACGAAATCCACAAGGCCTTGACCCAAGACCACATGGCCGTGCCCAATTCAACAGGTTTGAACATGGCCTGGCCACGACTTACACGAGCGTGTGCCATGGGCGTGTCCCTGTTGTGAGAAAGAAGAGTTTCACTCGGATTAGGATACTTAGGGGCAGAAAAACATATTCATAAGCCTATATAAAAACCCTAAGTATGACCTGAGCGGGGAACCTAGGGCTTTAGTCAGGGGGCGCCCAACTAGGCCAAAGAGGACAGATTTGTGGAGATTTACTCGAAGATAGCCAGTTGATTAATCTCAAGAAGCAGAATTATACTCAAGACGGAGGATCTCACCTTCAATTCCTTCAGGGGGTTTTAGGGATTTCTTATATTTTGGTTTATCTTTTCTTTTGAGATGTTTTCTTTTATTGTTATGAATTAAACCCTCAGATACCTGAGGGGGATGAAACCTAAGATGAATCTTGTTATCGTTTGCTAAACTATATGATAAATATTTGGCTTGTTCTTAATTATGTGTTCTTAATTCTTGTTTTGATATTTTCGGGATATTAATTCAAGTGTGATGTTCTTAGTTGGAGGAGCAAAAGTCCCTGCTTAAGAGTAGATCTAGCATAATTAACCGGAGTTGATCGCGGGCCTAGAGATAGGGTGACGAGATTTTGCCGAATTAGGGTGAAACCTAATATAGGAGTCCATAGATCGAGTTAATGCAATTCTAGAGGTTTTAATTAGAAAGAGATTTCAATTAATCAACCTAGGGTTAGACGTTAGTCGCCTCAAGAGAGGGATTAATATAACTTAGGGAATCTTACGGATCAAGTCAAATGAATAAATCGTCTGGTTCAGAGTTAGATAACAAGTGAAGTCTAGGTGGATTCTTCCTTGGGTGTCGTCTTAATCAATTGGTTTTTCCTCAAGTTATTTTCCCAAATTCATTCTTCTTTGTCTTAGAGTCTTTAGTTTAGTAGTTAGTTAATTTTAGATTAGATAAACAATTTCCTTAATTCTTAGTCTAAATAATAAAAAGAGAGCTAGTATTAGTACTTTTGGTTCTTTTAGGTTTGACATTCCAGTCTTGCCTTAACTATACTATTGTTCGATAGGTGCACTTGCCTCAAATCATTGTCATAGTTAGTTTCTAGGTTCGATCATATTCTTTATAAATTATAAGACTTTGACATCGCATAAAATAACGGTCAAGTTTTTGGCGCCGTTGCTGGGGAACTGAAATATTAAAAACGCTTAATCTTTTTTTTACTCTAGCCATATTATATTTGTTTTATTGCAATTTATTTTTTTTTCTACATTTCTAAATTTTTCTCCCTTCTTTTGTTCCTTTCAGGTACCTCTAGTTTATAACTAGAAGGAACCTGACCAGACACCTACTTTACGACAGTGATATTGAAGGTACCATTCGCAGAAATCACAGAGAAATAAGGCGAAGCTTAAACTACATAGAAAAAGAGCAAGAAGCTGAAATCAATACCACAGAAGAGATGGCTGAGAATAATCTTCCACCTTCAGAGATGGCCAAACATCATACTCTGCGCACTATATATGATTATGCTAAACCTAGTTTAACAGGAACTGAGTCTAGTATTGTTAGGCCTACTATTGCTGCAAATAATTTTGAACTAAAACCTAACACTATACAGATGATACAACAGTTTGTTCAGTTTGACGGTTTGTAGGATGAGGATCCTAATACACACTTAGCAAATTTTCTAGAATTTTGGGATACCTCCAAGATAACTCGCGTTTCTGATGATGCCATCCTTCTTCGGTTATTTCCCTTTTCTCTGAGGAATAAAGCCAAATAGTGGTTGCATTCTCTTCTACGAGGGTCAATCACTACATGGGATCAAATGACTGAAAATTTTTTATTAAAATATTTTCCGCCAGCCAAAACGGCCAAGTTAAGGAATGATATCTCTTCTTTTGTGCAGATGGATGAAGAAGCACTTTACGACGCATAGGAGAGATACAAGGATTTGTTGAGAAGGTGTCCGCACCATGGAATACCCTTGTGGCTACAGGTGCAGACTTTTTACAACAGTGTGAACCCCTCAACAAGATAACTAATCGATTCATCCGCTGATGGAACTCTGAACAATAAAACTCCTGAAGCGGCCTACGAGTTTATAGAAGAGATGTCACTGAATAACTATCAGTGGCAAGTTACAAGGACAAGGCTAGCCAAAGCAGCTGGAGTTTTCAACCTCGACGCAGTAACCACACTATCAAATTAGGTAGAATTGCTACATAAAAAATTTGATGGTTTATATGGTTCTTCACAGGAACATCCAGTTATGCAGTGGGACGCAAGTGAAGGAGTGGCGAATCCTGAGTACCTACCTTATGAATAGGGCATGGAGAGCGAACAAATGAACTATATGGGTAATAATTTCCGATCTAACAATAACCTTTATAGTAATACTTATAATCCAGGTTGGAAGAACCTCCCCAATTTCTCATGGGGCTGTCAAAGAAATCAAAGGCAACAACCATCCCAAAACTTCCAACAAACAGCCTTACCCACAGGAAAAGAAGCCGAACCTTGAAGAGATGCTAACAAATTTCATAGCAGCCTCAGAAACATGTTTCCAAAAGGTAGAAACAAAACTTGAAGTATTGTCACAAGAGTTCAAGGATCAAATAGGGCAACTTGCTAAGCAGATTTCTGAGAGACCACAGGGAAGACTACTGAGCAACACCGAGACTAACCCAAGGGAGCAAGATCAAGCCATAACAGCTCAAGATAGTGAAGGGTTAGACGCGCCTAATTCAAAATAAAAGAAGATGGTAGAAGAAGATATGGTTGAGGTCAATAACAAGCCGAAACTGGTAATTAAAGAGTACAAACCTCGCATACCGTATCCTCAGGCAATAACGAAAGACGACACAGAGGAACAGTTCGATAAGTTTCTAAAACTTTTAAAGAAATTACATATTAACTTATCGTTTCTTGAAGCTCTTTCACAGATGCCAGATTCCAAGAAATTTTTAAAGAAGCTATTGACAAATAAGTGGAAGATAGATGAGGAATCACATGTGGAACTGAACGCAGTGTGCTCGACAATGTTGCAAAATAAACTACCACCGAAATTGAAAGATCCAGGGAGTTTTACAATTCCATGCTTAATTGGTAGTTTATCTATCGGTAATGCATTAGCTGATTTAGGGGCAAGCATAAATGTCATGCCTTATAAATTGTTTAAACAACTAGGTCTAGGGAATCCCAAGCAAACTAGGATGAGCATTCAATTAGCTGATAAAACTATTATAATTCCTAGGGGTATAATCGAAGATGTACTCGTGAAAATCGATAAATTTGTATTCCCAGTAGACTTCGTCGTTTTAGACATGGATGAGGACAACACGATCCCCCTCATTTTAGGAAGACCATTTTTAGCAACTGCTAGGACTAAAATTGACGTCGACGCAGGTGAACTCATACTTTGTGTAAGTGAGGAGACAGTCACTCTTCAAGCCCTCAACTCAGCTAGAACATCAAGTAACCAAGGTGAGAAAGTAAATTCTATTGATAACCGTTCGGTTAACCCTTCTTTTCAGGAAGCACCACAAAAGAACAAAACTGAGTCCGATCCTAGACCCTATGCCAACAAAGAAATAGCCCACGAGGAACAAGGGATTCAGATTGATGAACTAGAAGAGGGGAAGACGCACCTTAAAGAAGAACTAGGGATAACCAAAGCAGAACCAAGGCCACCCTATGAGACAAAAAAATTCAAAATTGGAGATCAAGTATTGCTAGATAAAGCAGATCCATGAGTGTCCCCTCTTGATCCTAACACCAGTAAGGAAATCCCTTTCAAGGTAATAGATGTTTTCCCGTATGGAACGGTCGAGGTAAGTAGCCCTATGTTCAGCACTTTGAAAATAAACGCTACTCGTCTTAAACTCTATCATGATAATGGAACTGCCAGCACGAGGAAGGACTTTCAACTCCTCAAACCACCATGAATATACAAATGAAAGGAAAGTCTAACTTAAGACTCTAAACGAGCGCTTCTCGGGAGGCAACCCGAGTACTAACCCCATTAACTTCTATATTTTTCATTTTTATTTTTTTATTCTATTCTTTCCTTATAGCACCTAATTATAAACTAACCAAAAGTACAGAATTTCAAGCCACACGGCCTTGCACACGATCGTGCCCATGGCGGTGTGGATACACCGAATCTCCGTACTGACATGGCAGAGATGGTATGGGTCAGAGCGAATCAGTTTTCAAGTCACAGACTCAACTACCACGCCATGTCCGTGCGATGCGGCCGTGGCCAACACTGTTAGATCATACACGGGCGTGGAAACTAGAACATGAGCGTGGGAGAAGCGAACAAAGCATAACACGACCATGCGATACGACTGTGTGACACACTACGCCCCTGGTACACGGGCGTGGGAAAGTACCAGGCCCTAAAATCCTATTTAAAACACCCCTCTCCCCTTCTCATCCACTCCCCATTCACTCTTCACCCCTTTTATATTCACTCTTCTCCTTTTCCAGTCTCTAAAGCCTCAATCTACGCTTCAACGATGTCGAAGAAGCGGAAGGATACCAGCACAGTCTCCCTTAGGGAGACCAACCTACATAAGTTCATGCCAGCCGCTTCATCCATTCGACAAGCCAAGGATCTTTAAGGCCATTTAATCTTTTTTCTTCTCTACTCTTCTCATTTATTTTCCTTCTCCTTGACTATCTTATGCTTAATTTATTTATTTTATTTTTGTTTCTTAGTGTCAGGTTATTCAAGCTGCTAGGGAATCACACCGGAACCACGACCACCGACTCACTACAGCCTTAGAAGTCACACTCACCTCGCGAACCATCCAAAAATAAGGACTCTTCGATCTATTCATCTTTTATTCTAATTTTATTTTACTTTCTATTTTCTTTCTCTTTATCTTTCTTGTCTTTATATATATTTTTAGTATATTTTGAATTCTTATTATTATTTCCTGGCTAATTCTTTACGAGCTTCCTAATTTCTTCATCTGACGCAGAGCTCGGTAGCAGCCACCACACCTCGGGACTACCAACTCAAGGAAACCATCCAAATTTAGGAAGTTTCACCTCTCCCTCTCTCTTAAATTTCATATACATCTTTGAACATTGAGGGCAATGTACAACTTAAGTGTGGGGGGTTAATTATAGTATTATTTGAAAAATCCCTAAATTATGCCTTGTTCTAAAGTAAGCTTCTCATATTATGATTAGAATGAAATTTCCTTTGATTTATGATTTTTATTGATGTGTTTTGAATTAAGTCATTGATAATTGTGCATTGATAATTAAATTTAAAGGGTACTAGAGAATCAAGCATGATAAGTCTATTTTTTAATTAAAAAAAATTTTTAGGTTGTCTACCTGAATCTAATTATTACCTTGAAATTTGAAGTTTACGAGGTTGACATCAAATACCCATAATTTTTGTGAGCTTTTAGCCTTATAGAGCATATATTCTTTTTCTTGCTCACTTTATTGATTATGAGTGTGGCAACATTGATTTGTTATTCTAGAACTTGCTTCGATTATACATGTCGAGACCACACCTATGATAAAGGCACCTAGGTTTGAACCCACTCACTCCACTAAAAAGCCTACCTTCATAACTAACCCCTAGTGAACCATGCTGATCCTAACAACCCTTTTTATTGACTCACCCACTAATATTAACCCAAAACCCTTTGTATTTGTTATCACCATTCCTTTTGACTACCCTTATGTCGAGATTTGATTTGATTAAGTTGCCTAACTATTTTATTTATTTCAATCGTTAAATTCATCCTTTATATTTGACTTGTTCTTAAAAAAATATCGAAGTATATTCACTATTAGTTTTGTGATTATATGAGCTTATACATTAAATTCCAATTGTTGAAGAAGAAGCTCATATTAGAGTATTATTATCAGTATGATAAGTTTTCAATTGATGTAATTATTAATTTGTCAGGTCAATCTCGATTCTAACCTTCTAATTTAGCCTTTATCCATACCTTTGACCCAAGACCCGTTACAACCCCGTAAAGACCTTTTGATTTGTGTATCATCTCATATTATAGTGGTGGAGATTTGATTTTCATGCAAGCCTATGGGATTAACTCTTCATGTTTGACTTTTGAGTGCTTAATTATGAACCGTAAAACACTTTGAGTGGTTTGAGTCAATCTTTAGTAAGGATGTCAACTCTTGTCGGTTTTGAATCAGAGGTAATTATTTAGATGAGGGGAAACACCTATGTTTTGTGCTACAAATGAATGGCTTAGATTGTTTGAATCTTTAGGACTCTTCGAGTTGAAATTATGCATGTATAAATTATCTATGAATTATGATGAAACACTGTTGATGAATATTGTGAATCAAGGAAGTTCGCTTTAATTGTGAGTTGAGAATTTTTCTTGATGACAAGCAAAAGCTTAAGTGTGGGGGTATTTGATAAACCGTAAAAGTAACATATTTTAAGCCCACATTTAGCATGCTTTTGGATGATTTAAGCCTTTAATTATGTAATTTGGTGCTCGTAATCCTTTGTTTTCATGTTTTATACTTAGAAGACCACCTGATGACAAAAAGAACGAAAAATGGGCCCAAAACGGAGTGACCCATATCACGAAATCCACATGGCCTTGGCCCAAGACCACACGGCCGTGCCCAATTCAACAAGTTCGAACATGGCCTAGCCACGACTTACACGGGCGTGTGCCATGGGCGTGTCCCTGCCGTGAGAAAGAAGAGTTTCACTCGGATTAGGATACTTAGGGGCAGAGAAATATATAAAAACCCTAAGTATGACCTAAGGGGGGAACCCAGGGCTTTAGTCAGGGGGCGCCCAACTAGGCCAAAGAGGACAAATTTGTGGAGATTTACTCGAAGATAGCCAGTTGATTCATCTCAAGAAGCCGGAATTATACTCAAGACGGAGGATCTCTCCTTCAATTCCTTCAGGGGGTTTTAGGGATTTCTTATGTTTTATTTTATCTTTTTTTTTGAGATGTTTTCTTTTATTGTTATGAACTAAACCCTCAGATACCTGAGAGGGATGAAACATAAGATGAATCTTGTTATCGTTTGCTGAACTATATGATAAATATTTGACTTGTTCTTAATGTGCTTAGGTGGAGGAGGAAAAGTACCTGCTTAAGAGTAGATCTAGCATAATTAAGCGGAGTTGATCGCGCGCCCAGAGATAGGGTGACGAGATTTTGCCGGATTAGGGTGAAACCTAATATGGGAGTCCATAGATCGAGTTAATGCGATTCTAGGGGTTTTAATTAGAAAGAGATTTCAATCAATCAACCTAGGGTTAGACGTTAGTCGCCTCGAGAGAGGGATTAATATAACTTAGGGAATCTTACGGATCAAGTCAAATGAATAAATCATCTGGTTCAGAGTTAGATAACAAGTGAAGTCTAGGTGGATTCTTCCTTGGGTGTCGTTTTAATCAATTGTTTTTTCCTCAAGTTATTTTCCCAAATTCATTCTTCTTTGTCTTAGAGTCTTTAGTTTAGTAGTTAGTTAATTTTAGATTAGATAAACAATTTCCTTAATTCTTAGGCTAAACAATAAAAACGGAGTTAGTATTAGTACTTTTGGTTCCTTTGGGTTCGACATTCTGGTCTTGCCTTAACTATACTATTGTTCGATAGGTGTGCTTGCCTCAAATCATTGTCATAGTTAGTTTCCAGGTTCGATCGTAGTCTTTATAAATTGTAATACTTTGACATCGCATAAAACAACGATCAATTTTACATTGTGACCACATAAAGCCTCGTACGGTAAAATTTTTATACTTGACTGTTAACTGTTACTATATATGAATTCAAATAATGGCAAATATTTCTTTTTCAATTGTCTTCGAATTCTAAAATACAACACCGAAATATATCTTCAAAAATCTGAATCATATGTTCAGATTGATCATCCGTTTGAGAATGATATGCAGTACTACAATGTCACCGTATACCCAGAGTTTCTTGTAACTTGTTTCAAAATCAGAATATGAACTATAGATCTTTATTAGGAATAACAGAAATTAGCACATCATATAATCTGACAATCACAAAATCAGATATTTCAAACAATCTATTATGTGAGAAATCCATTCATACCAGGATAAAATGTGCAGGCTTCGTCAAACAATCGACAATTACGTAAATAGTATCTTTCTTTTTCATAAACAAGGATATTCCCGATATAAAATTCATAGAAATTTTGTCCCATTTACATTTCAGTATCGTCGCTGGCTATAACCATCCTGAAAGTATCATCTTTATCTTGCTGATATAACCAACATTTAAATACAAATTCAAAAATACCACATTTCATTCCAAGCTACTAATACATCTTTTTCAAATCATTATGCATTTTATCATTCCCCAGATAAACAAACATTATACCATTGTGATCATTCATGTAAATTTTCTGTATAAACTCTAAATTCTTCCAAATTCTTTAGTACACAAACTCTATCTCTGAATAGCAGACAATTATCCAATCTATTCTGAAATTCTGAATCAGAAATTAATTCACACTATGTTCATTTAACTTACAACTCATTATTACTTTTCTGAGTTTCACTGATCTGTTGTAGAAACATCGGTTTAGCTCTATACTCAACTAAAATTAAGTTATTATCAGACAATTACAATCGATATCCATAGCTTGCAAAGCAAATAGAAATTTTCTACTCAGAATATTTACAACCACATTCGCTCTTTCCGAGTAATATACAATTATCAAATCATAATCTTTCAACAATTCATACACTATCTCAAATTCAAATCTATTTTGCAACATCAAATACTTCAAACTTTTATGATCGGTGAATGACATTTTTCACCAAACAAGTAATGTTGTCAGATTTCAATATAAAAACAATAGCTGTCAATTCTAGATCATGTATCGGGTAATTCTTTCCATGTGGTTTTTAACTGTCTGAAAGTACAGGCTATTACTTTGCCTTAATGCATCAATGATACATCACTGTAATAACAAATTCCTTACCTGATTCAGGCTGAACCAAAAATTAATACTTCGATCAACAGAGCTTCCAACTAGTCAAAACTTTACTGATATTTATCGGTCCATTCAAATCTTACTTCTTTTCTGCAATAACCAGGTCATCAATGTAGCTATTTCAATTATTAACATTGAAGCTTTAAGTTTTTTTTCCAAAGCCACAACCATCAGATATATTTTAAACCATAGTGATATAATATAATTGACATTTTAGCTGTATAGATAAAACAATACTTCAACATCAATAGTGCACCTCAAATTAGAAGAGGAAAACTGAGAGTGGCCCCAATAATAACCAGTGCAGTAATACAGCTTCTATAATTTGTAATCCCTGTCACCAAACTTCATGATCAAGTCAATATTTATAACAGTAATAAATGTAATTACCTCCAGCCAATGAATATCTTTCACAGATAAACCATGTTTGTATAATAAAGAAATTGATGATATCTCAAAAAAATCCAGAAAAGTAATATCGCACATATGCAGTAGAAACATGTAACATCTCGAAAATGGAGGGTTAGTAGAACCAGGTTTGGGAATCGAGTGAGAGTGGTCATGCCTTAATTTTTAAGATTACCTATGCTTTTTTAGGAAATAAATAAGGTATTGGTTTGTTGGTTAAGGGTTAGTGAAACGCTCCTTGAAACCCAAGTTCAAATCCCTTCACTCTCACCATTTTAATCATTTTGCAAATTTTTCCTTAAACCCTAGTATGTGACATGCCTTGTTTTTAAAATAAATATTGCAAAATTATTTCAAGGAGGAAAAATCCTAATGGTTAAAAGAAATATGAGAAAGAATGTAAATTAAATGAGGTCCCAAGTTCGAATCCCTTCCCTTGCGAAATAATTAAATTTTGCAAAATCCTTTGTTTTTTTAATGTGTGTGCCATCCATACCCTTGAACCCTAGGTATAAATATAACTTTATATTCTATTTTTCAGCCTTTAATTCAACTTTTACCTATCCAAGCCGTTCACCCTCTTCCTCTCCTCTTTTCTCTTCAATTTTCTTTCTTTCTCCCATTGTTATCGTCGCCTATACCTAGTTTTACCATCCCTTTCTTCTTTTTCTTTTTGCCATAAGATTTTTTTAACATATTCTCCACAATATTTCTGTCATTTTTGCTCATTGAAATCAGCCCCAAATCTGAATTCTTGAACTCCAAGATCGATCCCGAACATTGCCAAGAAAGTGCCATTGCCGTTTCTCTCGACTAGCTTGGGTAAGGTCTCTTCTCTCTTCAATTTCTTAATTAATATAGTCCATTAAAAACTAAATTTCCAAATCTGGAACTTTGGGGACTTTAAATGATTTCAAAGGTATTTTTCCATATTTTAATGAGATCTCCAACCATTTTAAAATTTAGCCCCAATTTTGGTTACCGCGAGTGGTGGTGCGTGCACCTATGGGCGAGAAAAGGGGCTGTGTTGTTTCTTGGTTCTTCCCTATATTTTTTGAGAATTAATTTGAGTTCTTGAACCCTCCTAACCAGCTTTTAAACCCTTTCCAATTAGGTAAAAACGTTCTTGATCGATTGGCCAATCGGATCCCACAAATCGTGAAACATAAGTGCAATTAAGGGTAACTAGTTTGTTATTTCGACATAGTTATTGGGTAAAGGTTATGATTTGATTAAATGAAGGAATTTACGTGCTGAGCCAAATGCCTCAAATCATTCGAAAAGATGAAGAGCGATTGTACATACAGTTTGTATCGATACAGTGTAAAGAATCCAACTAGTTTGGATTCATAAAATAGTTATAATTTCAATGATTTGTTTGAACTCATAAGTGGGTTTTTGGGAGCTGGTTTAATGATAAATTGATTGAGTTTGTACTTAATTTTCCTTTAGGTTCGTTTAAGGAATTATTAAGGAAAATTGGAAGATTCGCTAGTGCGCTGCGAGGAAGCGAAAAATAAGATGTGGGTCCTAAACTCATAAAATTGTTTGAAAGTGTTAAATATCATGTTATATATGATAAATTAGCTTGCTAGTTGGATTTTCTTAATATCCAAATTATTGATTTTGTGAGTGGCCGAACCAGGTATGTTTATTGACATGTTGGCAAAATTGCTAGTTTAATAGTATGGACGTTTGATTGAGTCTGTAATTGCATATTTGAGTTATGAAATGTGAGAATGTTTGACTGAGTGATATAATGTGTTGAGATATTAAGCTTATTTATGATTTAAACACATGAGATATTGGTTATATTGTGTACTGAAAAGGGTTCTATTTATGCACAATGAAAATTCGTAAAGTATGTGAAATTGAACGATATTGATTGATACCAACACAATGGTAATTTGAAAGATTGGAACACTGTTTCCATTAATTGAAAGTATGTGATTATTGAGGACATGCTGAGTATGTCAAGTGAATGTAAAAAGTATTGAGATATGATTATGTATGAGATTGTGTGACATATTACATATGCATTGGGTTGTGATTTTGTGGTTGACGGAGGAGTTCCTTGGAGTACCGGCGGCATATTAAGTCCGCATTATTCGTAGTTAGTGCACTACACCTGTAGTACCGAGGGGATTGACGATTTTATCGCATATTATATGTTATTGGCGATTGTATCGCACTATTTGATATCCTACAGATTTTCTACATTATTGATTATTCAGTGGTTTTACCACATCGAGTTATGCTCATAATGTTTTGGACTTTGGCAGACGGGTTCTGGGAACTCGTGGTGTGTAGTGGATGGTATGGGTTGGAACCTTTTTGCATTGCATCATGTGCATGACATATTCAAGTGTTACTGATTTATGCTACGCATTATACTTTGCTGTATTGAATGGTATCGAAATTAATGATTGTTAATTGAATGAATGATGACCTATGATCATACACCGTTTGACATAAATTTGATAATGGCTATGTAATGACTTGAAATTACTATTATGGTTCTATTTTCTTCTGTTAATGCTAATATGTTTCACTGTATTTGATGGTTTTTCCCGTTTAAATAATTATTCGACTCACACTAAGCTTTTCATAAGCTCACCCCCAATAGTGTTTAACTTTTTGGGTAAACCTCAAAATTAGGACCGGGCTCGGCATTCGAAGAATCACCTTGGACCTCAGACTATTCTTAATAAGTATTATTAAGTCTTTATTGGATTTGGCTTGTAATTTTTAATTATCTCTGATCTGTGGCTTGGTAATTTACTTTTGGGAATTTTTGCATGCATGAATTACTCAAGCATAATAACCGTATAATGCATTATATCAGACTTAAGTAAAATTTGATATTGTTCCCTAGTTTCCACTACATTGCAAATGAACTGTTTTTGAAAAACAAATCAATAAGGCAACTAATTTTCCAAAATGACTTGAAAAATGGTTTTTCCGCTGCATTAGTTTAACTTTGAGTTTTTTTAAAGAAGAGCGACAAGCAAACAATTTTTCTAAAACAGCACTGTCAACAATAAAATGAATCCTAAGCATACATGACCTAATGAATGAATGTTTTTAAGCTAACTCAAAGTACAACTACGATTTTCTCTAAAATGAGTTTTTTTTTAAGTCCTAAAAAGTAGCGTAAGTTAGCTTAGCCATTTCGGTGGCTAATGTAGCCTTCTCAATTTAGCCATAACGTCTAGGCTGAGTTTGGGAAGTTACAAAAACTGTAGTAAAGACAATATGATTTGCATATTTGTAATTCAAGACTTCAATCAGTAGAAGTAAAAAATAGTAGCATATGAATCTTATAATCAAATCTTATATCAATCATGATGAATTTGAAAACCCAAGTAAGATAGAGCAATACCGCTCATGAATCAACCAGACATAAAATAATTCCATCTAATATAATTAGTCAGCCTTCCAATATGATAAATATTGCATCTGAATATACATTATTTCATATGTCTTTGAGAATAATAGAATATATAGAATATTCAAAAGAGATTGTTGTAATATACTTAATTATAACGATTGTGTTCAAATATCTTTGCAATTTCATCACTATTCCACTGGCTAATAAAGTCATCAATAATCTTACATTATTCAGTTCACTAAAGGAGCCAATTTAGAAGAAATTTTTGGTTAATCTGTTCTGTAGATATCATACATGAATAAGTCAGTTACTCATGAATAACTTCTTCCTTAACAGTGACATCATATATTTAGAATAATCTTCAGAAAAATCTGATATCTCTTTTAATACCATCTTTACTTACTAACCCTTTCTGAATTCTGACTACATTATTAATCATTTAGCCTTTGAACTCTTCAGTTTCACACTTATGAACTTAATCCATATAAATCTGGTGAATTTCATTGTATAAAACTATATTGATAAGCGGGTGGAGATCGTAAAGCCTCAAAATTTAGCTTTCATAAATACACACATATCACATAACATTTATCATCAACATGTCCATTATAAAATATTTATTTCATACCTTTATGAGTCTCACTTCATCATGAGCAACATTTTTACTCAGGCACATGAGTATCACTTTTAGCAGTATCGGAATTAGCTCAATTGGAAAACATCTCTGTCTATTTCTAAAATAATTTTCATCAGAGTCCGGAGATATCACACTATCACAGGTTATATAATGGCATGTATATCTAGACTCCACATATGCCACGTTCAGTTCGAGAACCGATTAAACCGTAGCTCTGATGTAACACCCCTTACCTATATTCGATGCCAGAACAGGGTATGAGGCATTACCGGACTTAAACACTAGCATTCATACCAAACCAAGACATGAATTTCCATCCAAATTTAGAACTTTTCATAAAAAATTATATAGTACCTTAAACGAGCCTATGAGGCCCAAAACATACATTGGGAACGGTTCGGGACTAAACTGAGAACTTTAGAAACTTTCAGGAAACTTAGAAAAATTTCATCATGAAACAAGTCCACATGTCTGTGTGGGTGAAGGGACACACTCGTGTGGCATATCACACACCCGTGCTTCAAGCCGTGTCCATCTTAGGGTGCATTCTATTTATGACATCATCATCAATTTGAAGTCACACGGCCAAGTCACACGCCCGTGTGCTTAGGCTGTGTCCTCCACACGGTTGAGACACACGCCCGTGTCTCTGCCCCGTGCTGAACTTCTGGACATTCTATTTTTCCAAAATTAAGGTGCAAGGACACACAGCCGGAACACATGCTCATGTGCTAGACCGTGTGTCACGCATGACCTAGACACACGCCCGTGTGTCTACCCGTGTGGACAAATACAAGGATATTTTCCAAGCCATTTTGTCACCCTTACTTTCACACATTCATACAACACATGGCACAAATCATGGCATATAAATGCCTTCAAAAACAACTACAATCAAGCAATAATGTATCATTTTTATACCATCATCTATCAAGCAAGTATAAACCACATCACCAAATATTGACATATGCACATACATACTTATATGGGCTTACAACCATTTAGCCAATATAAGCCAAATTGCATGGTTACAAATTAGCTCCAACCTTTAGCCATCACAAGCTAATACATTTAGCCAAATCATAATGACTCATACACCAAATGAAAAAAAGTCCCTATACATTCCATAAACTCAAAGGGGTTTGCATTCACCTATACCTAACATGATAGCTTGATAGTGTGATAGCATCTCCGACGATCTCCAGCCCGAGCTAGCTTAATAACCCTATAGGACATGAAGGAAGGGGAGTAAGCTACAGAGCTTAGTAAGTTCGTATGCAAAAAATAAGCATCAATAGACATACATTTTTCATACAACTAACATAACATAACACAACATAAACGTCATTAAATCTTCACAATTATAGCTTATACAATCATAATTCTTACCCCCTTCAATTTATAAGCCTAATTTATTATATCTTAACATTTTCCAAACATTCGTAATATATCCAATATAACATACCATAATAATCACTAATAAATCATTTCAAGCCTCATAGTAACATGCACACTAATTATGCGTATTCATACTTTTAAGCCGAGAGCTTAATATCTTTCAATGATTCAACTCTTAACTTTTCATACTTTTATAACCCTTTTAATAGGCAATTATGCAAATCTTTCCTTTATCACACATAACCGATAAATCACAATTCAAACGAAAAGCATTTACTATCTCACCAATCGATTTGGCCCCAAAGCCTTACACATGCTCATCAACCGAATCTACCATGAATTTACACATCATGAACATAAACACTTAATCACAAGATTTCATAAATATTTTTAATAGAAATTAATAACAATCTTTGCTTCATTTCATATTCAATAAGTCACAATCAAGGAAATAAAACACTTTATATCACAATTCCATTTGGCCTAAAAGCCCTTTTTGTAACACCCCAAACCCGGCCTAGACGTTATGGCCGAATCTGGCGTGTCACATTGAAGCATCTTTCGAAAATTAGACTTGTTGGTAAAACTCGTTTACAAATTCAAGACCCCTTTATTGTTATTTAACAAATCATCTAGTCAAAACGTTTGTCTTATTATCAGTTATTGTTATAATAGGTTGATTTAAAATCGCGAAAGCTTTTGCAAAAAAAATCTAATGTTAACTTTCGTTCCTTTGAAAACAGTAATTATTTTGAAAATTCGCCTTCTCCTAAACTAGCAATTTTAAGTAAATAAGCAAGCCCAAGTAAAAATTTAAACAAACATAAATAGCCTTATTACATAACCAAAACCCAACATAAATTTTAAATTTAAGTAAAAGCAGTGTAAAACAGCTGCAGTAGTGTGTCCACCTCCGAGTCCCTCAAAGCATCAAATCACCTATGGCTGAGGATTACCTGTACAGTAAAAAGGAAAGGGTGAGTTTACGAAAACTCAGTGTGTAATCCCTTACTAGTCAGTCAGTGTGCAACATGCAGTATCAGTCTGGGCCTGAGCCCTATACAGTAATAGTGTGGGCCTTAGCCCAATATAGTAACAGTGTGGGCTTTAGCCCAATACAGTAACAGTACATTGTAATAATGCAACCCATCCCAATCCAGCCAACACACCACTCCATACCACTAACACACCATGTGAGGATAAAATCGACCCACCCAGCCAACACACCAATATCGCAGCAAAGCTGCCAATACAGTATCGCAGCAAAGCTGCTAGTAATAGTATTACAATAAAGCTGCTAGTAACAGAATATGTGGCAAAGCCACCAGTACAGTATACTTCCTCCATAACAGTATCCCAACCCCATGCAGTATGTCATGTCATAAATCATACGTATATGCAGAATGTCATACTCGGTAACAGTCATATATAAATCATGAACACATCAATCAACCTACCCTTAGGGATATAACGGTCATTTCCACCTATTAGGGGTAAAATAGTCATTTCACCCTTTAGGGGTTGTAACGCCCCAAATTTTTAGGCCTAGTAGAATTAGGCCTATTAGGCTTTGGGCATGGGAGTGTGTAAAAGTTTTTTTGAGATCAAGAGAGCGGCACAAATGCATGTCGGATCTGTTAGGTGGGTGATTTTGGAAGGTTAGGGGGCTTCTAAGAAGTCTTGGGTTCAAGTCATGTCATTTGGGAAATTTTTATTTTTAAGCATTAGGGGAACCCTGACTCCTGGTATTAAGCCTTTTAAGTAATTAAGGTTAAATTGTGACACAAAAGGAGCTTGTGGCTTAGTGGCAAGTGGTGTATAGAGTGAAGCTTGTGGTCTGAGGTTCAAGTCTCTTGAGGAGCAAGAGAGGTTTTATTTTGCAACATGGATGGCAAGAGTTGTGGTGGATTCAAAATCTTTGGAATTGTTGTGGACTTGGAAAAAGGGGGGAGAGTATCATGGGATATGGATGAACAACTCTTTCTTTTTTTTTTTTCTTCTCTTTTTCTCTTTTTCAATTTGTTTCTACTTTAGCTAAATGCACTATAGGCCCTCTCAAGTATTCTGCATCTTATCACCTCTTTTTTGGCTGCTTTGTTAAGCCGTATACACCTTCTTCTCCTCCCTCATCATTTATTTTACTTCTCCCTTCTCTTCTCCTTAACCGAATGCTATTCTCCTTTTCCCTTTCCCAAACTCTTTTTCCCTTATTTTGTGGTACCGAGTTACTTCCTTCGCTGAATAGGTGTCTATCTGTTGGTCTCAGTTTGTTGCCAAGTTTTGCTTCTTTCTTCTTAAACCTTACTGAATTGATCTTGTCTCTTGCCATACGTCTTCTTTTGGTTTCTAAAACTTCTTAAGTTGTAGAATAGTTTTCAAGTATCATTGAAGTATTCGAATCTGCCTTTTTCTTTCGTTCGAATATCTAAGGCAATTAAGAGATTATCATGGAGGAAAGTGATAGCCAGTCTGAGAGAGGATCAGGAAGAGTGCCTGCTGGAAATGGACTCGTAGTCTCTGCTCCCAAGTTTAAGAGGCATGCGGTGTCAGCTATTTGGGACTTTCCGCCAGGATGTGGAAGGGTGGCTGCACCAAACTCTGGTTCGAGTAGGCTGATCACAGTCGATCGATCTAGTCAAGGCAAGCGGTAGTTGACCTCTCTGTTAAATGGTTGTTCAGAGTCTTTCTAACACTATTTGATAAGTTATTAATTGAATGTTATGTTTGAATATAGGTTCTGGGGATCGTGAGTTCTTAGTAGTCTACGTGATCAAGTGTATAACTTTGTGCTCTGTTGATGATTGGCTAAAAAGCCAAAAGTGTGTATTCCATACTGATTGGTCTGTAGATCAGCAAAAGCCGAAGAGCCGAAGGACTGGGCTTTTAGGTCACATGAGTGTGCGAACGCCCATGTGATTAACCAAGCTCACGAAACGTGGGCGTACGACGAGGAAGGCCGCCATGAGCGATCTTATGGGCTTGGGCTAAAGTGGGCCATATAGGCCTAATGGGCCGTGGGCCCGCGTGGGTAAACTTCACTGTTAAGTGAGACGTAGATAGACTTGCCATGTCGCGCACATGGCTTAGGTAGTTCTGGGCCGAAGTGGGCTATATGGGCCCAGTGAGCTTGTGGCCCCACACGGATAAAATGTATGTGGTGGTTTCTATTGGTTTGAACTGTGACGTTTACAGAACTGTGGCGGTTTCTGGGCTAAATGGGCCACACGAGTGTGTGGTTCCACTTGGGCCGACGGGCCTTAGGCCCATTTACACCGTTGTGACTTTTTAGGTTACTTAAGTCACTCGAGGCGACGGTGGACTTTCTGTTAGGTCGCTGAGCCCCGGTTTGCAAAATTACCAAAATACTCCCGATTTGCAAAATTACAGAAATACCCTCGATTTGTAAAATTATCGAAATACCCCCAATTTACAAAATAACTGAAATACCCTCGATTTGTAATATTACTGAAATATTCTCAGATTGTGAAATTATCGAAAACCCCCGATTTACGAAATTACCAATATACCCCGATTTGCAAAATTAAAAAAATACCCTCAATTTGTAAAATTAACGAAATACCCTCAGATTGTGAAATTATCGAAATACCCCCAATTTGTGAAATTACCGAAATACCCATGATTTACAAAATTATTGAAACACCCTTGATTTGTAAAATTACCGAAATACCCTCAGATTATGAAATTATCGAAATACACTTGATTTGCGAAATTATCGAAATACCCTCGATTTGTAAAATTATCGAAATACCCTCGGGTTGTGAAATTACTAAAATACCCCCGATTTTTAAAATTACCAAAATTCCCTGATTTGCAAAATTACTGAAATACCCTCAATTTGTAAAATTACCGAAATACCCTCAGACTGTGAAATTACTGAAATACCCCATGTTTGTAAAATTACCAAAATACCCTTGGTTTGTGAAATTATCGAAATACCCTCGGCTAGTAAAATTATCGAAATACCCTCGATTTGTGAAATTACCAAAATACCCTCGCTTTGCAAAATTATTGAAATACCCCTGTAGGGTAGGATTATCGAAATACCCTTATAGGGTAAAATGACTATTTTGCCCTTATGGGTAAATGACTGACTTAGACTGTGAATTTGACTGATTTGACTGTGATCATATTATTGTGGTTTTAATTGACTTGACTGTGGTCGCGTGATTGATATGCTTTTAATATGTGTGTAAATGACTGTTACTGAGCATGGCCATTTTTGCATACACGTGTAATGATTGAGCATGACATACACGACATATTGTATGGGGTTAGGACATTGATATGGAGGAAGTTCTGATAGGGTCGCATGACAACTGTGGATCCAATATTGATCTGTTAAGGTCGTACGGGTCGCATGAGATGACTGTGGACCGACGGATGACTCAAAGCCGTGTAATCTGATTATGGCTCTGTGCCAACCTAAATATGGCTCTGTGCCATCTTGATTATGGCTTTGTGCCAATCGTATGTACCCGTGGCTATGTGCCTAACATGTATATCGATGACTCTGTGTCAATCATATTTATCCAAGGCTGTGTGTCGATTATATTACCGTCGTCGATGGCTATGTGCCAAGCATAATACAGTTACTGATGGCTTTGTACCAATTATAGTACCATTATTGAAGGCTTAGAGTCGTATATATATATATATATATATATAAATACTAGCAGCTTTATTGCGATTTCAGTTAGGGCCGCAACCGGTGCTAACATTGGTGTGCTGGCTAGGTGGGTCGATTTTATCCCTACGTAAGTGTAGGGTTGGTACGGGTGGTGTGTTGGCTGGATCAGGGTAGCATGCATCCTCATACTGTTGTATATCTGTTATGAGATCTGTCACTATACTGGGCTTAGGCCCACTTGTTCTGTTATTGGTTTGGGCTAGGCCCAATTGATTTCGTATTGGGCTATAACCCAAATGATATTGTAATGGGTTTGGCCCACGTATGCTCTGATCTAGACTATACTGTTACTGTTAAAGGGCTTTGGCCCAGACTATTTCGGTTTATGTTTCTGTATACTGACTGTCACTCTAGTAAGGGGATTACACACTGAGTTTTCGTAAACTCACACCATTTTAACTGTGCAGGTGATCCCCAGCGTTAGGACGGACGGTGCTGCGAGGGACTCGGCGAAGACCACACACTGCTTATGTTTTCTATTTTTTTCTATTAAGTTATTCATAAGTACTTTATTTT
The DNA here is from genome assembly GCA_025503065.1 of Gossypium bickii. Classification (NCBI taxonomy): domain Eukaryota; kingdom Viridiplantae; phylum Streptophyta; class Magnoliopsida; order Malvales; family Malvaceae; genus Gossypium; species Gossypium bickii. The sequence continues at coordinate 105,368,187 of CP106715.1, forward strand.
GATTTAGGTTGTAATAAGGCGTCTTTAAGGTTCTGGATTTAACTTGGGGTTTTTATTTACTTTGAATTATATCCGTGAGAAGTAAATCACGGGTTTTTTTCCAAAATGTTAACTATTTTTAAAACAACACTACGTTTTCGCAACACTTTCGAAATGGTTTCGCGACTTAATCTTTTTCGTAAATCAATTACTTTCAAAATTAGCTTCCGCAATTGAAAAGATGTTTGAGAATAAAAATAATATTTTTTTAATGTACCACGTCATAAAAATAAACTAACGTAACTGAGATTTTACTTAAGCTTTTAAACAAGAAGGGTTTTCAATGAAAACATGGTTTTCGAAAAACACTTCAATGTGACACGCCAGATTCTGGCCTAACTTTTAGGCCGGGTTTGGGGTGTTATATGGGTATTTTGGTCATTTACCTACTTTGGGCTCTCGGTGTGGATATCGACCTCTCGGGAGGTCTGCAGTCGCCTCGAGTGACTTCGATAACCTATACAGTCATAACAATGCAAATGGGCCCAAAGCCCATTATTCGGCCCAAATGGGCCCGCACACTCGTGCGGCTCGTTCAGCCCAAATTTCGCCACGGCTATGTGACCTACATAGCCCAGTCCACTATATGCCACAAATCGTGGATTTCATTCGTGTGGGCCTACGAGCCCCTGGGGCCCACACGGCCCATTTCGGCCCAACATGGCCCAATATTGCCTAAGCCCATAAGAAGGCTCATGGAGGCCTCTATAGTCTATCACCCATGTTTCATGGGTTTGGCTTACTACACGAGTGATCGGACGCTCGTATGGTCTCAAACGTCGCGTTTTTGGTTTTTTAGCTTTTTGGCTATTGCCGTTCTACAGTTACAAAAGGGTGTTTACACACCTTTTTACGCAACTACTCCAAGTTCCACGAGCACCAAAACCTACATTCATACAAGGCTTTCCATTAGGCGCTAAAAAATAGGGTTAATCCCTTTCTTTTACACCCTTAACTAAAACCAAAATTAACACTTGCCTCGATAGACTAATGTGGCTTAGCCCACTTATACCACCGAAAAAGGTTGACTACAGTCTCTTTGACGGATATCTGCATTACAAATGGATTTTATTAAAAAGGATTGTTTATTCATGTGGTTTAAATCCTCACATGATAACTTACAGAATCGCAGAAAGCATTCAACCTACACTTTAGAATGCTAGCCTACATACTTACCTTTGATCGAGTGATGAGAGAAAGGTTTCGACGACTTTAATCATACCTGAAACTTTTTCACTCCTCGAGGAATACGAATCGTCAGAGAATAGTTGTCAAGCCAAAAACACAATTGAAGAGATGAAGAGGGAGAGATAGGCAATATTTGACAAATAGTTAACCAAAAAGGGGTGGAGGAAGAACTGCCCAACACTATTCGGAAGGTTTGGGAAAGTAGAGGAAAGAAATGAAAGGCAAAGAGGAGAGGGGAAGAGAAAATAAGTTTTGATAGAGGAAAGCCAAATGGTTATTCGGCCAAACAAAAGAAAATAAAGTAAAGGGAAGAGCAGAAAAGAAAAGGAACAAACCCAAGAGGTACTCGAAGTTTTAGCCAAAATTCGGCACCAAAAGCAAAAGGTGAAAGGAATAAAGAAGCAGACAAAGGGAAAAAAACCCAAAAGAGCCTACCACATTCGGCCAAAGAGAGAAAAAAAAACCAAATGAGCTGTATCCTCTTCTTGGCCAAATTCTTGAGTGCCAGAGTCCAAATTTGGCACAACTCCCTCCCCTCTAATCTCCTTAATTTCCTCCTAAAATCTCTCCCTTTATCCCTCCTTGAATCTCTCTATGACCAGTTCAAACTCCTACTAGCTGTGTTTCAGTCCAACTCCACTACCTGCATAGCTCAAGCAACAAAATAACCACTCTATTGTGCAACCCAACACTTGAACCTTAGACCTCCCAGTTACACAACATGCCACATTGCCACTAGACCACAAGCTCTCTTTGTGTCATAAAACAAGCACTATTATTTATAAGGCCTACATGCCAGTGTCCAGATTCATTTAAGAGCAGAATTAAAAGTTCTGCAAAAGCCAAGACTTGAACCCAGGCTTCTCAAACACTCCCGAACACACCCAAATCACTAAGCCATTAAAGCAAACAAGCAACTTGTGACATATCATGCAAAATTTAAAGACTTAAAATTTTGGGGCGTTACATTTTTTCATAAGTTTCAATGAACTTTACAATTTATTTATTCACCACACACATAAACCAATAATCACATAGTTAACTTAAAGTCACTTTTATAATGATCATGAATTCATAATATAATGAAGCCAATGCTTATAAACTTTACTTACATACCTATACCAACTCGTAACATAATCATTTACTCTTTCCAGTCTTTGACATACCCGTTGAACATTTGGAATACTAATAGGATACACGGAAAGTCTTTGCAAATAAGTGCCACATATGTAGCCAATGCTACCTCCTATCTCATAGCACACAGGGGCTCGCTCTCGAGCTAATCACGGGCCCACTCACACAAGCTGTAACATCCTAAAATTAGGGGTTTGTGATTTTGCTGTATAATTGCATGTTGTGTTTGTTTTCGGGTTGTTTGAGGGGATTTAGAGGCTCTAGAGAGGCCTGGGCTCGAGGCCAAGCTTTGGAAAAATTTTGGTTTTTGAGCTTTCAGTGGAGAGCGTTGTTGGAAGCAGGCCTTCAGTGGAAAAATTTTGGTTTTTGTGCCTTTAAAGGTTCAAGGGGTTGTATTTTTGGTGGACTTGATGGAGCTACCGTTTGGTGAGTTTGATCTTATTCTGGGCATGGACTGGTTAGTGAAGCATCGTGCAAATTTGGACTGCGCTGCTAAGCGTGTGGCACTGAAGTCTTTAGAGGATAAGGAAGTGGTGATGATAGGGGAGCGAAGGGAGTTCCTAACCAATGTAATCTCAGCGCTAAGGGCCGAGAAACTGGTTCAAAAGGGGCGCGAGGCATTTCTAGCTCTTGTCAGCACATCTGATACTAAGGAATTGTCTGTTGGGGATGTCATGACTGTAAAGGAATTTCCTAATGTATTCCCTGAAGAGCTGTCGGGGTTGCCAATGAATCGTGAGGTCGAGTTTGATATTGAGCTGATACAGGGAACAGCTCCGGTGTCCATCGCCCTTTATAGGATGGCACCGAAGGAGCTGGTGGAACTAAAGGCCCAGATACAAGAGCTTATGGATCGAGGGTTTATCTGACCGAGTGTGTCACTGTGGGGAGCACTGGTTTTGTTCGTAAAGAAGAAGGATGGTTTGATGCGTATGTGTATTGACTACCGTGAGTTGAACAAGTTAACTATTAAGAACAAATACCCATTACCAAGGATAGATGATCTGTTTGATCAGCTACGAGGAGCTTTGGTTTTCTCTAAGATAGATCTAAGATCGGGTTATCATCAGCTAAGAGTCAAGGAGTCAGGCATATATAAAACTACTTTCCGAACTCGTTATGGGCATTACAAATTTCTGGTTATGCCATTCGGATTAACGAATGCACTAGCTGCTTTCATGAATATGATGAACCGGGTCTTCCAACCCTATCTAGGCCGGTTCGTGGTGGTATTCATAGACGATATTCTGGTGTATTCAAGAACTGAGGAAGAGCATGATTCACATCTTCGAGTTGTTCTGCAGATATTGAGGGAAAAGTAACTCTATGCCAAATTCAGTAAGTGCGAATTTTGGCTGAAGGAAGTGACATTTTTGGGGTATGTCGTATCTGCCGAGGGAATTAGGGTTGATCATCGGAAAGTTGAGGCTGTTTTGGATTGGAAGCCACCGAAGTCAGTATTGAAGATTCAAAGTTTTCTAGGTTTAGCAGGGTATTACAGACAGTTTGTTGAGGGGTTTTCATTGATTGTCGCACTTCTAACTAAGTTCTTTGCGTAAAGGGCACCGCTCATTTGGGTGATAAACAAAGAAGAAAGTTTTCGAGTTGAACAAGATTCTAACTGAAGCTCCGGTATTAGTACAGCTTGAGGCTGAAAAAAAATTTGTTGTCTACTGTGATGCATCGCACACGGGTTTGGGTTGTGTGCTGATGCAGGAAGGGAAGGTGGTAGCGTATGCATCTCGTCAACTTAGGACGCACGAGGTGAACTACCCCACGCATGACTTGGAATTAGCTGCGAAAGTCTTTGCACTAAAGATATGGAGACACTACCTGTATAGGGAAAAATCGATCTTCTACACTGACCATAAGAGTTTTAAATATCTACTTACCCAAAAGGAGTTAAATCTCAGGCAACGGAGATGGATAGAGTTGCTGAAGGATTACGATTGCATAATTGAGTATCATCTGGGGAAAGCCAACGTGGTAGCAGATGCTCTGAGTTGTAAGATGGTATCTAACTTGAGAGCAATGTTTGTTCACCTCAGTCTATTTGAGGATGGTAGTTTGTTGGCAGAACTTCAGGTGAAACCAACTTGGATTAGTCAGATTAAAAAAAGCAAATGCTGAATGAGTCGTTGAGTTCTCTTTTTCAACAGGTAGAGAAGGGAGAGGCTATGGATTTTGAATTTAATGGTGAAGGGGTATTATGTTTTCCTGGAAGAGTCTGTGTACCGAGGGATTCTGAGTTAAGATAGATGATTCTACGGGAAGCGCATAGTAGCCCATATGCTATGCATCCCGATGGGAACAAATTATATCGAGATCGGCGTGAACTGTATTGGTGGCCAGGACTTAAGCGTGAGGTGACTGATTTCGTAAGTAAGTTTTTGACATGCCAAAAAGTGAAGGCTAAGCATCAACTCCCTTCAAGATTACTGCAACCTGTAAAGATTCCACTTTGGAAGTGAGAGGGGATAACAATGGATTTTGTAAGTGGGATACCCCTGATGCCTACTAAGAAAGATTTAGTGTGGGTGATTGTTGATCGGCTGACTAAATCTTCTCACTTAATACCGATTCGCACCGAATACTTGTTGCAGAAGTTGGCCAAGTTGTACGTGGCAAAAATTGTAAGGCTAATGGGGTACCAGTGTCTATCATTTCAGATAGGGACCCTAGATTCACATCTCAGTTCTGGAAGGTGTTACATGAATCTTTGGGTACAAGGTTGGATTTCAGCACAGTGTTTCATCCGCAGACTGATGGTCAGTCGGAGAGGATAATCCAGATTTTGGAAGACATGTTGAGAAGTTGTGTGATTGATTTAAGATGGCACCATATGAGGCATTATATAGTCGTAGGTGTCGTACCCCTACATGCTGGACAAAATTGGGTGAGCGACGACTGTTGGGTCCAGAGTTAATTTCTAAAACTAAGGAGAAACTGAAGTTGATCTGAGGTAGACTAAAAGAAGCATCTAATAGGCAAAAGTTGTATGCTGACTTAAAGCATAGAGAGATAGAGTTTTCTGTGGGAGATTTTGTTTTCTTGAAAGTCTCACCTTGGAAGAAGATTCTGAGATTTGGACGAAAAAGCAAGTTAAGCCCCAGGTTTATCGGACCTTACCGGGTGTCGAAACGTATTGGACCGGTTGCCTATCAGCTTGAGCTGCCTCCTGAGTTACACCAGATACATAACATATTCCACGCTTCTATGCTGAGACGCTACCGTTCGGATCCATCTCATATAGTGCCGATGGAGTAGATCGAAGTTAGACCTGATCTGTCATTTGAAGAAGAACCGGTATAGATTTTGGATCGTGATGTTGTTAAGGAGAAAATCCGTTTCGTTGGTCAAAGTGTTGTGGCGTAGTAACGGTTCAGAGGAAGCCACGTGGGAGCCTGAGGAGGCAATGCGCCATCAACTCCCCCATCTCTTTTGATCAGGTAAAATTTCGAGGCTGAAATTTCTTTAAGGTGGTAGAATTGTAACATCCCAAAATTAAGGGTTTGTGATTTTGCTGTATAATTGCATGTTGTGTTTGTTTTGCGGGTCGTTGGAGTGGAGCTAGGGGCTCTAGGGAGGCCTGGGGTCAAGGCCAAGCCCTAGAAAAATTTTGGTTTTTGGGCCTTCAGTGGAGAGGGTTGTTGGACGCAGGGTTTAAGTAAATTTAAGTGTAGTTTTTAACACAAGTTGGCCATGTGGTAGGATGGCTGTGGCGTCAATGAGAGAGCAAGGGGGAAGGAGTTCGAATCTTACAAGCTGTATTTTAGTGGCCTTTATTTTGTGCTTTGGAAGAGGAAGAAGCAGAGTTGGGATCAAACTCTTCCATAGAGGTTGGAGAATGAGTCAAACGGTTTGAATGGGAGGTGGAGAGCAAAGTGAGGAGGAAAAAGGGCAGAGAATTAAAGGAGTGGGGTGTGTGGAGGTGTTCGCCGTGAGTGGGAGTGTGTGTTAAGGGAGAATTTCGGCTAGAAAGGGGCTTGGGTAGCATATTCGGTTTTGAGTAGGAAAGGGTGCCGAAATTCTCTAGGTTCTCCTTTGCATATTTGCATTTTGGTCACTTTTCCTTAAGCATTTCGGGTCAACTTTTTGTAATTTCTTTCTTGCCGAATTCCTTTCTCACGCTCTTCTTTTCCATTTCTTTTCTACTCTTTCCTCTCCATAAGCTGAATCTCTCTTCTCTTCTCCAATTTGAAAATGTTTCTTCTATCCCTTGCTAATTGCTGAATCTTCTCCTACTCACCTATCCTCTCGTTACATTCACCTCTTCTCTCTTCTAAAGTCAAATAGTCACCCTACTTCTACTTTGATTCCTTTAGCCGAACACTTAGTAGCCTGAAGCTTGATGTGAAACACCCCAAACCCGTCCCACGAGCCTCGACCGGATCTGGTATGTTCATTGAGTAAAACCGTTCAAATCTTGTTTATTCTTTTGGAAAATTTGGGTGGTTTGAAGACTAGATTTTATTAAAACAATTTCTATTTGTACTTGAAATCATTAAGTCAAAAGTATTGCCGAGTTTTTAGGGTTTGTCATGAAATTGAAAATCATTTGTATTTATGTGTCAAAACATTTAAAATTTATTTTTAAGAAAAGATATTTAATTTGATTTAATAATATTCGTATCATAATAAACCAAATAAAACGCATACTTAACACAGTTAATAGAAATGGCCTTATTACAACTGAAGAATACCAAATAAATCCCGAATAATAAAATAATAAGAAAACGCAAATTCAACTAATTAAAATCCCGAAAAAATTCAGCATGGCCACCACATAGTCTCCGCTGACCCTGTCCATCTACTGAGCGTCACCTGAAAAGATATCCCACAATGGGGTGAGTCAAACAGACTCAGTGTGTAATAGCCAACACAAATCCCAACGATTTAGGCTTATCAGATCATACATATATATATATATATAGCAAATATAGATAATGATGCAATCCCGAACCCAAACCTAGATACCATCCACTACACATCACCCGCACCTGCCATCACACCGTTGGGATTATGAAATCGACCCTCCATCCGCTACACATCATCGAAGGCAGTCGCTGCAGACGACTAGCACATCGCCCTTATAAATTTGTGGCATAGCCACCAGATAATATTTTGTGACATAAGTCACCACATTCAGATTATGTGACATGAGTCACCAGATATTGTGGTAAAAACCACCAGATCACTTCCCCTTTTCATATTCACCCATATGCCCCATGTATCATACAAATCATACAAATAACATGCCAAATTCCTTATTCTGTATTCATATCAATATTCACATACGTACCATATTCCAAATGTTCATAACATTTATTAACATAATGTTAAGATTACGTACCTGAGTACTTAGTACCATTGCATGGTACCTTTGCCCACTTTTCATATTATTATTGACATACAAATAATATTAGAACCATAAATCTATCGGGAAATAGGGTAGGGCTACACACCTGATATTATCGTGGTTACTGAATCCCGAAAACCCCGATCTAATGCTTTAGATCATTAGTTCCTACATTCAGCCAACCTTAAACATTTTAGCAAAAAGCCATTCGGCTAAATAATCAAATCCCGGAGGATTGTCGCAACCAAAGTCCTTACCTTACTGCTGATTTGGGTACTAATCAAATCCCGACACTTCTCTTTATCCCTTTCGATTTGCTCACTAAATAATCATAGTTAGAATCGGCTAACATTGATAGGCAAAAATGGCCTCTGGCCGAATATTCATACCTTCTTACCTTGTGGATCTCAATTCCCGAAATTGCTACTTGGTTGTGGTATCTGTCGAAATTCCTATAGACATATGTTAGATCCCATTCTAACATTTAATCTCAATAAATGGCCCTTGGCCGAATACCACACATGACTTACCTTAGATCTTTAAAACCCCAAAGATCTCCTCCTTATGATCGACTACAGACAAATCCCGAAACCCTCCTTCAGAGTTTCGGCCAAAGTGAATTAATAGGATTAGATTCAAACTTTTGGCTAAAAGAGAAAAGATTAAAATCGAATAACCATTGATCTTACCCTTAATATCGAAATTGACTGCACTCCTGTTTGACACCACTTGAGAGATTTGGCTATAGGCTAGATGTTGACTACTAAGTTTCAGCTTTTGGGAACTTGTGGAAGAAGAAGAGAATGGAGTGCAAAGAGATTCGGCAATGGGGTGATTTGGGTTGAAGATGTTGCGGCAAGGGTGAAATAGATAGAAGAAGATTTCGAATTTTGGAAGTGAGTAACAAAGAGGAAGAAAAGAAAATAACACAAGTTGGTCCCTTTGGGATTTTTGTCACAAATGGAAAGGTGAGAAGAAGAGGAATTTCGGCACACCTACCTTACTATCAAACCGAAAATGTCATCCTTCTGTGCCCCATATTCGGCCAACTCCCCTTCCCTTATGAATTCCTTCTTTTTCTCCTTTTTTTCCTCTCCCTTACCCATTTAAAATAATTTAAAATAAATCATCATTTATCTCCTGAGCTTAGCCGAATTTTAAAAGAGATTAACCACATCTAAAGCTCATCCCCTTGGTGTCCCTATGCCGTCCACCTCTGTCTATCCTTGCAGCAAAATAAAACTCCCCTTGTTGCTTCCCTTGTAGCTCGAACCTAGGCCTCTCTGACACTCCTTGTGGCGTCACTTACAGAAGCTTTAAGTGGCGTATTCATGCCACTTTACCAAGCCCAATCTTATGTCCAAAAACCCCTACAATTTTTCTTAAGGCCTCCTCCGCCTAGCTTCCTTTAAAAACTTAAAATCGAATAATTTCTAAGGCATTTCCCTATACCCTAAGGTTCCCAAAATTCATAAAACACATTCAACATACACATAAACATGCAACTTCACACAATTAAGCAATAATGCACAAGCCCAAAATCCCGGATATTACAGTTCTACCCCCCTTAAAAATAATTTCGACCTCGAAATTACCTAGTTAAAAGAAATGAGGGTATTGCTGTTGCATTGCTTCTTCCGGCTCCCACGAAGCTTCTTCTGATCCATGATTACACCTTAACACTTTGACTAAAGGAACTGATTTCCTTCGCAACACTTTCACATCTGGCTCTAAGATCTGAATCGGTTCCTTCTTGTAGGACAAATCTGGCCTTAGCTCCACCTCTTCAATCGGTACTACATGAGATGGATCCGATCGGTATCGACGTAGCATCGAAACATGGAATACATCGTGCATCTGCTTCAACTCCGGAGGCAACTCTAACTGGTATGCCACTGGTCCAACTCACTTCAATACCCGATAAAGTCCTATAAACCTGGAACTTAACTTCCCTTTGCGACCACATCTCATCACCTTCTTCCAAGGCAAAACTTTAAGGAACACTTGATCTCCCACATCAAATTCTATTTCCTTCCGCTTAAGATCTGCGTACGACTTCTGCCTATCAGATGCCTCCTTTAACCGTGCCCGAATTACCTTGACCTTCTCCTCGGATTCTACCACAATCTCTGGACCCAAAACCTGACGTTCCCCTAATTCCGTCCAACACGTAGGAGTGCGACATTTCCGTCCATAGAGCGCTTCATACGGTGCCATCCGAATACTGGCTTGATAGCTGTTATTGTATGCAAATTCCGCTAAAGGCAAATATTCTTCCCAACTTCCTTTGAAGTCTATCACACAGCCCCTCAACATATCTTCCAACACTTTAATCACTCGTTCAGACTGGCCGTCCGATTGCGGATGAAATGCTGTAGTGAAGTCTAATCTGGTGCCTAAAGCCTGATGTAGTGCTTTTCAAAACCGAGACGTAAACCTTGGATCCCTCTCTGAGATAATCGATACTGGTACTCCATGCAACCTCACAATTTCTGCCGCATACAATTTTGCTAACTTCTGCAAAGAATAGTCAACTCGTATTGGCAAGAAATGTGCGGACTTTGTCAACCGATCCACTATCACCCATACCGAGTCCTTCTTGGTAGGCGTAAGGGGAAGCCCACTAACGAAGTTCATGGTGATTCTCTCCCATTTCCACTGCGGAATCTTTATCAACTGAAGCAATCCTGACCGAACTTGGTGTTCAGCCTTAACTTGCTGACACGTCAAGCACTTCCCTACAAATTCGGTAACTTCCCTCTTAAGACCAGGCCACCAAAACTGTTCCCTTAGATCCCTGTACAACTTAGTACCTCCAGGATGCATAGCATAAGGGCTACTATGCGATTCCTGAAGGATTCTCTGCCTTAACTCCTTATTCTTCGGCATACAAACTTTACCCTTAAAACACAATACTCCCCCGTCATTAATTCCATAATCTTCCAACTCTTCACTCTGCACTTGCCGTAACTTAGCACTTAAATCATCATCTACCAAGTCCTTCTTTCACCTCGCTTAACCACGTCGGCTTAACTTGTAATTCTGCCAGCAAACTTCCATCGTCGTACAAGCTAAGATGTGCAAACATCGCTCTCAGATCTGACACTACTTTCTGACTTAGGGCATCTGCTACCACATTCGCTTTGCCCGGGTGATACTCTATGGAACAATCGTAGTCCTTTAATAACTCCACCCCCTTTGCTGTCTCAAGTTCAACTCCTTCTGAGTCAATAGATACTTAAGGCTCTTATGGTCTGTGTAAATCACTAACTTCTCTCCATAAAGATAGTGCCTCCATACCTTAAGAGCAAAGACCATTGCCACCAATTCCAAGTCATGCATCGGGTAATTAACCTCATGAGGCCTTAATTGCCGAGACGCATAAGCAACTACCTTCCCATCTTGCATCAGAACACATCCTAGTCCTGTGTGAGAAGCATCACAGTACACCACAAAATCCTTCCCTGCCTCCGGCTGAATCAGAACCGGAGCTTCAGTCAACACCCTCTTAAGCTTTTCAAAGCTCACCTTTTGCTTACCGGTCCATACGAAAGGTACCTCCTTTCTCAACAACTTCGTCAAAGGTGCGGCTATCGATGAGAACCTTTCCACGAACCTTCTGTAGTAGCCTGCCAATCCCAAGAAACTATGAACCTCAGCCACAGACTTAGGTGGTTTCCAATCTAGCACTGCCTCAATCTTCCGAGGATCCACCCTTATTCCTTCTGCAGACACTACATGCCCTAAGAATGCGACCTCCTTCAGCCAAAATTCACACTTGCTGAATTTGGCATAAAGCTTCTTCTCCCTTAACACTTGCAACACTATCCGAAGATGCTCATCATGTTCTTCCTTAGACTTGGAATACACTAGGATGTCATCGATGAACACAACGACGAATCGATCTAAGTAAGGTTGAAAAACCTAATTCATCATATCCATGAACGAGGCTGGGGCATTCGTCAATCCGAACGACATTACCAAGAACTTATAATTCCCGTACCTTGTCCAGAAAGCTGTCTTATGGATATCTGCTTCCTTCACCTTCAACTGATGATATCCAGACCTTAGATCGATCTTTAAGAATACCGCAGCCCCCTTAAGCTGATCGAACAAGTCGTCTATCCTTGGCAACGGATACTTGTTATTGATGGTCAGCTTATTCAACTGACAATAATCTATGGGCATGCGCATAGTTCCGTCCTTCTTCTTCACAAATAAGACCGGTGCTCCCCAAAGAGACACACTGGGTCAGATAAACCCACGATCAAGCAACTCTTGGATTTGAGCCTTGAGCTCAACCAACTCCTTTGGTGCCATTCTATACGGGGCAATTGACACAGGAGTTGTACCTAGCAGTAGGTCAATTCTGAACTCCACCTCCCTAACCGGGGGTATTCCAGGTAACTCTTCCGGAAAAACGTCCGCAAACTCCCTTACGGTTCTAACTCCACTAACTCCATGTTCTTTTGCATCCAACGCACTTACGAAGGTCAAAAATGCCTCACACCCTTTCCGTACCATCTTATCAGCCTTTAAAGCAGAGACTACGTTAGACAAGTAGTTTCTTCTTGCTCCTATCATAATTATCTCCTCATCCTCCGGGGTTCTTAACTCCATCCGCTTAGCTGCACAATCCAATATAGCCCGATGTTCCACTAGCCAGTCCATGCCAAGAATGAGATCAAATTCTCTGAAAGGTAGTTCCATCAAGTCGGCAGGAAACACCACTCCCTGAATCTCTAGAGGTACACTCCGAAATATCTTATTCACCACAACAGTTTGACCTAATGGGCTTACTACAGTCATCTCCCTATCAGACAGTTTAGAGGCTATGCCTAGTGTTTCAACTACACTATATGCAACGTAAGAATGGGTCGAGCCAACATCAATTAAAGCAAAGTAAGGCTTGCCAGCTATAAGGAACGTACCGGTTATGACGTCCGGTGCGTCTCCATCCTCCTTGCGGCGAACTGCATACACCAGCCCCGGCTGTCTTGCCTCTGTATTACCAACACCTCTGCCAGGTGTTCCACGTCCTCTTCCAAAACCATTACCTCTGCCAATCGGACCATGACCCTGCTGAGGCTGCTGCCCATCTTTTCCAGCCTGATTAAAACCCTAACCTGTGGGTCGGCTCCCATCTATTTTTATAGGACAGTCCTTAACCATGTGTTCCTTAGACCCACACTTGAAACATCCTCCTGTCTTCTTCCAGCACTCTCCTAAGTGCATCTTCCCACGCTGAGCACAAGTACAGTACTGCCCTCCTGTCACATCCTGCTGACCTCGCGGCCCATCAACTCTAGACCTCTTTTGAACATTCTCGGATGGCCCTGATGGCCTAAAACCTCTCTTCTGCCTATTCCGATCAGTGTTCTGCCTTACAGAGTCCTTAATCCCTTTGGCTACCTTAGCCTTTTCTACCAATATGGCAAACTCCCGCTCCTGCTGTGGAGCTATCAACAACCTCAGGTCATCCCTCAATCCGTCCTCGAACCGAACACACCGTTCATGCTCCGTAGCCACGATTCCTCAAGCATACCAGCTCAACCTTAAGAATTCAGCCTCGTACTCTGTTACAGACTTATTACCTTGAACCAGCCCAGAAATGCCTTTCTCTGTGCATCAATATAGCTAGTCCCCACATATTTCTTTTGATACGTCGCCTTAACATACTCCCAAGTGAGTTTTTTAGCTGTAGCACCATCCTGAACTGTGAGCCACCATTGATATGACTTATCGCGGAAGAGCGACACCATTCCTTTCAGTTTCTCCTCAGCAGTCAGATCCAGCTCATCCATAATTCGCTCGGTCGCTTCCAACCAATACTCAGCCGTACTGGGTGCCACACCAGATACACCACGGAATACCTCACCTCCATTGGCTCGGAGTCGCTCGGGTACAGATTTTTGAGCTCCCATACCTCCACCTGCTCCAGCCACCATCTCAATAACTCACAAAGACCACCGCGATCTCGCATCATCCCCGTCCGATCTTGCTTTGCGCCAACTCCAACCGCTGGTGGTGGGGGTGGTGGTACCTCATTTCCGGACCCTTGACCAGACCTAACGAGTTCCGATACGGTCATTCTACCTCTACCACGTCCTCGCACATTACGACCACATCCCCTAGAACTCATTTCTACGATCGCGCTTTAATCTGATTTAAGAAATTTTATGCATTAGTATTTTGTTCCACTGATTATCCGCGAACAATTTTATGAAAAGGAGTTTAATAGTAGTTCTTTCGATCATTTCAAGGTTTTTGTTTCAAATTTTCTACCTTAGTTCAGAGAAACACAATCATTCGGTAGTATCTACTACATACACATTCATCACTCGAATATTTTCGTCTGTTCTAATCCCAGGGGTATTTTCGTAACTTGCCCTATAGGGGTAATTTAGTAAATTTTCAAAATTAGAGTATTTTGGTATTTCGAAAAATAGGAATTTTTGGATATTTTATAAAGTAAGAAAATCTTGATTAAAACTGTGGGTAGTATGGTAATTTTATAAACCAAAGGCATTTTAGTAATTTTACAACCAGGGGTATTTGGGTAATTTTGTAAATCGGGAATATTTCAAAAAAGTTTATGAAAGAGTTTTCTACTAATCAAAGGGGTAATTTAGTGATTTTAAAACTAAAGTTTTTATAGAAACATGGCTAGTACCTTTTGGGTTTTAATTAATGAATTTAGCCTGTGAATGAGTCCTCTTGGTTAGGGTGAACCATTACTACGCACCAGGTAGGATTCGAGCGAAGAGAAGGTGAGTCACTAGGACTGCTTAAATACCAGGCTCTTCCTGAATCCAATCCTAGACATGCGCACAATGGTTGCCATACCCTAACTCGGCGACTTAGTCACAAGTTTGTTTAATTAGGTATTAAAGTTTTATGTGATTCTGTGTTGGGGTAAGCTAATCCTAGGGTTCAATATCTTAATATACTAATCTACGTTCCCGTTATACCCTTATACAAAGCATACTATAAATCACACAACAGTTAGGGGTACTTACCTGGTAGACTTCGGGTCGGAGACTTAGGTGCCATGCTAGAAAACCTACTCATTTCACAAAAATTTTCACAAAACTTATTTGGGCTTAATGTTGAAAACGTTATGGGCTTTAAACCCAAGGTCGAGATTTTAAAACTGGGCTCTGATACCGAACTGAAACACCCCAAACTCGGCCACGAGCCTCGACCGGATCTGCTATGTTCCTTGAGTAAAACCGTTCAAATCTTGTTTGTTCTTTTGGAAAATTTGGGTGGTTTGAAGACTAGATTTTATTAAAACAATTTCTATTTGTACTTGAAATCATTAAGTCAAAAGTATTGCCGAGTTTTTAGGGTTTGTCATGAAATTGAAAATCATTTGTATTTATGTGTCAAAACATTTAAAATTTATTTTTAAGAAAAGATATTTAATTTGATTTAATAATATTCGTATCATAATAAACCAAATAAAACGCATACTTAACACAGTTAATAGAAATGGCCTTCTTACAACTGAAAAATACCAAATAAATCCCGAATAATAAAATAATAAGAAAACGCAAATTCAACTAATTAAAATCCCGAAAATATTCAAAGATAGCCACCACATAGTCTCCGTGACCACTGTCCATCTACTGAGCGTCACCTGAAAAGATATCCCACAACGGGGTGAGTCAAACAGACTCAGTGTGTAACAGCCAACACAAATCCCAACGATTTAGGCTTATCAGATCATACATATATATATATAGCAAATATAGATAATGATGCAATCCCGAACCCAAACCTAGATACCATCCGCTACACATCACCCGTACCGGCCATCACACCGTGGGATTACTAAATCGACCCTCCATCCGCTACACATCATCGGCGAAGCGATCATTGCATTTACTAGCACATCGCCCTTATAAATTTGTGGCATAGCCACCAGATAATATTTTGTGTGACATAAGTCACCACATTCAGATTATGTGACATGAGTCACCAGATATTGTGGTAAAAACCACCAGATCACTTCCCCTTTTCATATTCACCCATATGCCCCATGTATCATACAAATCATACAAACAACATGCCAAATACTTATTCTGTATTCATATCAATATTCACATACGTACCATATTCTAAATGTTCATAACATTTATTAACATATGTTTAGATTACGTACCTGAGTACTTAGTACCATTGCATGGTACCTTTGCCCACTTTTCATATTATTATTGACATACATATAATATTAGAACCATAAATCTATCGGGAAATAGGGTAGGGCTACACACCTGATATTATCGTGGTTACTGAATCCCGAAAACCTCGATCTAATGCTCTAGATCCTTAGTTCCTACATTCGGCCAACCCTAAACATTTTAGCAAAAAGCCATTCGTCTAAATAATCAAATCCCGAAGGATTGTCGCAACCAAAGTCTTTACCTTACTGCCGATTTGGGTACTAATCAAATCCCGACACTTCTCTTTATCCCTGTCGATTTGCCCACTAAATAATCATAGTTAGAATCGGCTAACATTGATAGGCAAAAATGGCCTCTGGCCGAATATTCATACCTTCTTACCTTGTGAATCTCAATTCCCGAAATTTCTACTTGGTTGTGGTATCTGTCGAAATTCCTATAGACATATGTTAGATCCCATTCTAACATTTAATCTCAATAAATGGCCCTTGGCCGAATACCACACATGACTTACCTTAGATCTTTAAAACCCCGAAGATCTCCTCCTTATGATCGACTACAGACAAATCCCGAAACCCTCCTTCAGAGTTTCAGCCAAAGTGCATTAATAGGATTAGATTCAAACTTTCGGCTAAAAGATAAAAGATTAAAACCGAATAACCATTGATCTTACCCTTAATATCAAAATTGACTGCACTCCTGCTTGACAACACTTGAGAGATTCGGCTATAGGCTAGATGTTGACTACTAAGTTTCGGCTTTTGGGAACTTGTGGAAGAAGAAGAGAATGGAGTGCAAAGTGATTCGGCAATGGGGTGATTTGGGTTGAAGATGTTGCGGCAAGGGTGAAATAGATAGAAGAAGTTTTCGGCTTTTGGGAGTGAGTAACAAAGGGGAAGAAAAGAAAAGAACACAAGTTGGTCCCTTTGGGATTTTCGGCACAAATGAAAAGGTGAGAAGAGGAGCAATTTCGGCACACCTACCTTATTATCAAACCGAAAATGTCATCCTTCTGTGCCCCATATTCGGCCAACTCCCCTTCCCTTATCAACTCCTTCTTTTTCTCCTTTTTTTCCTCTCCCTTGCCCATTTAAAATAATTTAAAATAAATCATCATTTATCTCCTGAGCTTAGCCGAATTTTAAAAGAGATTAACCACATCTAAAACTCATCTCCTTGGTGTCCCTATGCCGTCCACCAATGTCATCCTTGCAGCAAAATAAAACTCCCCTTTTTACTTCCCTTGCAGCTCGAACCTAGGCCTCTCTGACACTTCTTGTGGCATCACTTACAGAGGCTTTAAGTAGTGCCTTCATGCCACTTTACCAAGCCTAATCTTATGTCCAAAAACCCCTACAATTTTTCTTAAGGCCTCCTCCGCCTAGCTTCCTTTAAAAACTTAAAATCAAATAATTTTTAAGGCATTTCCTTATACCCTAAGGTTCCCAAAATTCATAAAACACATTCAACATACACATAGACATGCAACATCACACAATTAAGCAGTAATGCACAAGCCCAAAATCCTGGATATTACATGGTGTTCTTCTGTGATTACAAGGTAATGTTTTCTTTTCCCTTTATTTCTTTTCTTCTCTCTTTTCTCTCTACTAAAGCCGAAACACTCAGCCTTAACTCTTTTTGTTTAGGTCAAATCTGAATACTCTTCTCCATCTCGAGTCTTGTTTGTTCTTTTTCTTTGTGGAAGCCGAAACCCTTGTTGAGCAACTGTCAATTTTGTGGCACTTTGGTAAGTATAGCTATGGCCGAATGGGGGGTGGAATGTTCTTGTTATTATCTTGTGAGTTTCTTTGGGCCGAACAGCCGTTTCTATGTTGTCTCGAAACAACATTGCTAATCTGTGCTCTTCTTTAGGGACTCATTTTCGTGATCAAAGGCAGTAAACCAAATACTCTAGCATAGCAAGGAGTGGTCGATCCCTGGTAAGTAGAGGAAATGGGTATAATATTTCAAGTTAAGTTTATCAAGGAGAGAAACTAACTTGATTTCTTAACTATCGTTATAGGTGTTGGAATCAGTGGTTAACCCAACTCGTAATTAGGTGTGTAATCTCACACCAATCATCGATGAAAGCATGTCTTGATCTGTGTTTCGGCCAAAAGCCGAAATGTCCAAAAATTGGCAACCGTGATCACTCGAACGTGCGAGAGTTCATAGTTATTAACTGAGTTTCTATGATGGCGGTAGGTCGTGGAGAGTGTCACGAGCAGTCTTGCGAAACTGAGGCTGTAACGGGCCTGACCGAGTCGAAACGGGTAAATGGGCCCAATGGGCTAATGGGCCCACATGGGCAACACTGATAGAAAATTACCGAATGACGGATATGACTGCGAAGTTTGCAAAGACCGGAACCATGCTAAATGGGCCACACAAGCGTGTGGGCCCTTTTGGGTCGGAAATAGATTTTAGGCCCAATTACACTGTAGAGACCTAGAAAGGGGTCCTGAGTCGCACGAGGTAATAGTAGGCTTCCTAAAAGGTCGTTAGATGATTAAAATTATTGAAATACCCTTGGTAGGTAAAATTTCTGAAATACCCTTGGTGGGTAAAATTATTGTTATACCCTTAAGGGTGGTAGGATTAGCATGATTGTGTGTATTCTGTTTAACTGCTATGATGGTACATTTTTGCATACACTGAATTATTATGTCATGACATCTTGCATTGGGTTGGGATGGATAAATATATATAAATATATATATCGGAGGAAGTACTGTATTGGTGGCTATGCCACATTATACTGATTCAGTGGCTATGCCACGATATACTGATTATGGTGGCTCAGCCACAAATCACATTCGCATCGGCATTGTTTGTGTTATCTTAATGGCGGCTCATTTCTGCATTCTTAGTGTGTAGGGCTGGTACGGGTGGTGTGTTAGTTGGATTGGGTTGGGCTGTATTTTCTCTGTTTGCATCATCATGATTTTGGAGCCTTAGGCCCAAACTGATACTGCATGGGCTTGGGCCTAGACTGTGATTGTAACTGGGATTACACACTGAGTTCTTGTAACTCACCCATTTACCTTAACTGTACATGTAATCCCCAGCCGTAGAGGATTTGGAGCTGCGAGGGACTCGAAGATGGCCACTTGTTCTGCATGTTTTAAGGGTGAACTAAGTACTTTAAATTTGGGGTTTCTTTACTTCAATTATTGGGTTTTATAATTGTTGTAATCAGGCCATTGGAACTATTTTAACTTTTATTTGGATTTCTTTAAACACTATAAATTTAATCGACACGAAATTTTCAAAACTATAACAACTATTTTTTGAATAACTCGTTTTCGTAAATGATAAGACCAAATTCTTTGTAATTGACTTAGTTTTTATTAAACAAGACAAAACGCTCATTTTGAAAGAGTATTAAAATGAGTAAATCCCTCTTTGGGCATAAGTGAGGAGAAATGAAATTTCGAACCTATAAATGTGATTTTTAACGATATGTTTTCCAAACAACCTTGTGGTTTCAAACATCACCTGATGTAGCACACTAGATCCGGTCGTAACATTTAGGCTGGGTTTGGGGTGTTACACAAGCTGTCAGTCAAGACATAACTACGCAGTGCTACCCACACAAGCTGTCAGGTATCCGCAAACACATGATGGACTGCTCAGCCACTGGTAGACGTACAAGACCAACACCTGGATCACATAAACACATATATCACATGGAATACTAGTGATATGTCACTCTTATCCTATTCTATTCCCAAGGTTCAAACAAGATTTTCTCTCCTGTAGGAACTTGTCGAATTTATTCATAGAATGTGTAACACCCTAAACGTGGCCTCAATGTTACAACCAGATCTGGTATGTCACAGGGTGAAGCAAAAACGAATTTCAGTGAATTTAGGAAAATATCGTAAGTTTGAAAATTCTTCGATTAAGTGAAGTCTTGAAAATAGTGTTACGTAGATTAAGAAAAACTCCCAATTTATACTAGTCGAATGTTCGTTATATTTGTTGGTACTTAAAAGAAAATGATCATTTTATGTTTCTCGTACTTTAAAAACTCCATTTCCACTTTAATGATTAAATTATCATAGTATCGAATTTGAAATAAACAATAAATAACAAAAACCAAAGATTAACCTAGAAAGGCCTTATTACATAAGGAAAGTCCCAAATTAAAACAATTTATAACAAGAAACGAGTTTACGAAAAGGAAAGACATTATGGACTCCACGAGTCTGCCTCGGCTCCCATATCCACGATCTACTGATTATCTGAAAGGTTAAGCAAGGGGTAAGTCACTGAGACTCAGTGTGTAAATCCCCTATATCACATAAACGGCTCGTGGCCCACAATCACATATTGGGCCTCAGCCCATTTAGAATATCATACATAATCATGAATGCAAGATGTGTCCCAAACCAACCTAGTTTTTCCATCCTCTACACACCACCCGTACCAGCCCATCACACCGTGGGGATTTCTACAATCAACCCTCCATCCGCTACACACCTCATACGTGGAATTAGGCCACTCGTAGTTCTAGACCACCGTGATACTAGATCACCGTGACAAAATCACTAATAATATACGTGGGGCCAACCCACCGTGGTAACAACCACCATGACAATCCCTGATGAATATACGTGGGGCCAACCCACTGTGGTAACAACCGCTGGGATGAGTCACTAATCATATAATATGTATCTGTGGGGCTAACCCACCGTGGTATCAACCACCGTGATAGTCTCAAATACTTCCCCTTTCACATCATTTCCCAACCCATGCAGAACATACAATTATATGAATGCACATGCTATGTTTTCCGTGATAGGTTACAATGTTTATTACATATCCATCAAGAGGTTAATAAAATCACATACCTGTATTCCCAACTTTACCCCCAGGGGTATTACGACTGCTTCTCAGTCATTCTAGCTTTTCAGCCCACACAATAATAGTACAATCAATTAAATAAATAGTGTGAAGTTTACACACCTGATAACATGCAATACAACGCTTTCTATGCTGACACTATCATTAACCAAAACTATCGCTATCCGCTCATCGTTTCGCTTTCAAGCCGCCCACACCCCGGTGGCCAATCTCAAATAGCAGACATCGCGCGCTTCTTAAACTTTGGGGCTGGGACTACAGGTCTAACCCCTTCCTAAGATTTGCTGACATTTGAGTCCATGAACGATCTTGGTCAGAACATACTATATTGAAACAGTGATTGCTTAACGTAACATTGAGTTAAGATAGTGAATAACAAAAGGAAAACCCGATCGAATAACTAGAGAGGAAACCCTTACCTTGAGATCTCGAATGAAGGGATAAGATTACTGATTCCTCGACTTGGACTTCAATTGATCCGGCTAAACAAGATTTCCTGGAATAGGCGCCCTCGAAGAGTAAAGAAAATACAAATAGTGTAAATCACAACAATAGCATCACCAAGCCAATTAGCCACTCGGCTTTGGCTACCAAAAACCGAAAGAATAAAAGGAAAAGATGACAGTGCCCCCTTACCTTAATTCGACAGAAACCGATTGTCCCTCAAGCCCTCTTCAATTGATGGCCAGATGCCGGAAAAATACGAAGAAAGAGCCCTACCACAAATAAGAAGAAGCCGAATGAGAAGGCTAGAAGAATAACAGACGGCGATCCAAAAGACAGAGAATGGGAAGTAAGTTTCGGCTTTGGAGAAGAGTTAGAGGAGAAAGATGATTTCGGCTTTTGCTGGAAAGTGGAGAAGAAGAGAATAAGGGAATGATCAAAAGAAGAAATCGGTGGGGTGCTTTCGACTATGAGGCCTAAGAGTATGTGTGGAGAGGAGGAATTTTGGCCAAGGCTTCGGCTTAACCCCGAGCCTTTCTTGAAATCCTAAACTCCCTAAACTAGCACATTGAGCATAGCACACACAGAAACACATCAAATGCAAAGCCCCCCAAATCAAGATGTTACAGTTCTACCCCCTTAAAGAAATTTTAGCCTCGAAATTACCTGGTCAAAAGAGATGAGGGTATTACTGTCGCACCGCTTTTTCTGGTTCCCACGTAGCTTCCTCAGAATCGTGGTTTCGCCACAAAACCTTAACCATCAGAATCATCTTCCTATACAATACCTTGACATCACGATCCAAGATCCGTACTGGTTCTTCTTTAAAAGATAGATCAGGCCTTACTTTGATTTCCTCCACTGGCACAACATGAGATGGATCCGAACAGTAACGTCTTAGCAACGAAACATGAAACACATCGTGAATCTGACTTAACTCTGAAGGTAATTCGGGCTGATAGGTTACTGGTCCCACATGCTTTAACACACGATAAGGCCCTTTGAACCTGGGCTTAGCTTACCCTTCCGTCCAAATCTTAACACTTTCTTCCACGGTGAGACCTTTAAGAAAACCTGATCACCAACTGCAAATTCTATGTCCTTACGCATCAGATCGGCATAGGACTTTTGTCTGTCCGAAGCTTCCTTCAATCGAGTCCAAATAAACTTAACCTTATCTTCTGTTTCAGAAACCAATTCTGGACCCAACAACTGACGCTCACCCAACTCTGTCTAACAAGTAGGAGTGCGACATTTTCGACCATACAACGCTTCATACGGTGCCATCTGAATACTAGATTGGTAGCTATTGTTGTACGCGAATTTCGCCAACGGTAGAAATTCTTCCCAAATACCTCTGAAGTCTATGACACAGCCTCTCGACATATCTTCCAAGATCTGAATTACCCTCTCCGACTGTCTGTCAGACTGTGGATGAAACGCTGTGTTGAAATCTAACTTTTTACCCAACACTTGATGCAACGCCTTCCAAAATCTCGACGTAAACCTAGGGTCCCTGTCTGAGATGATAGACACTGGTACCCCATGCAACCTCACGATCTCTACTATATACAACTTAGCCAATTTCTGTAGAGAGTAGTCGACACGAACTGGTATGAAATGAGCAGACTTCGTTAAACGATCAACAATTACCCAAACCGAATCCTTCTTAGTAGGCATAAGGGTAGCCCACTAACAAAGTCCATTGTGATCCTTTCCCATTTCCACTGTGGAATCTTCATCGACTGCAACAACCCCGAAGGCAACTGATGTTCTGCTTTTACCTGCTGACACGTCAAGCATTTACTCACAAATTCGGTTACCTCTCGCTTCAAACCCGGCCACCAAAATTGTTCTCGCAAATCCCGATACATCTTACTTCCTCTAGGATGCATAGCGTATGGGTTGCTATGCGCTTCCTGCAAAATCTTATGCCTCAACTTAGAATCCTTTGGCATGCAAGTCTTCCCTTGAAAACATAATACCCCATCACCATTCACACTAAAATCTATTGCCTCGTTATCTGTTCCTAACTAAAACTTCGACCTTAGCAATTCATCAGCCCACTACTTCTCTTTAATTTGGCTAACCCATGAAGGCTTCACTTGAAGTTCAGCTAATAGACTTCCATCATTGTATAAGCTGAGATGAGCAAACATTGCTCTCAAGTCAGAGATCACCCTATGACTTAATGCATCCGCCACTACGTTAGCTTTACCCAGATGGTATTCGATTAAGCAGTCGTAATCTTTTAACAACTCGATCTACCT
The DNA here is from genome assembly GCA_025503065.1 of Gossypium bickii. Classification (NCBI taxonomy): domain Eukaryota; kingdom Viridiplantae; phylum Streptophyta; class Magnoliopsida; order Malvales; family Malvaceae; genus Gossypium; species Gossypium bickii. The sequence goes on from CP106715.1 coordinate 105,391,682, forward strand.
TCGCTGCCTTAAATTTAACACCTTCAGGGTAAGGAGATATTTTAGGCTCTTGTGATCTGTATAAATAACAGACTTCTCCCCATACAGATAATGCCTCTAACTCTTCAGTGCAAACACTACTGCTGCCAATTCCAAATCATGCGTGGGATAATTCAACTCATGCGGTCTCAACTATCGAGACGCATATGCTACCACTTTTCCATCTTGCATCAGCACACATCCCAAACCTGTGTGCGACGCATCACAATAAACCGCAAACTCTTTCCCAGCCTCAGGCTATATCAACACTGGAGCCTCTGCCAAAATCCTTTTTAGCCTTTCAAAACTCTCCTGTTGCTTATCGGACCAAACAAACGGAACCCTTTTCTGCAACAACTTGGTTAATGGTGCTGCAATCAAAGAGAACCCTTCAACAAACCTTCTATAATACCCAGCTAGACCAAGAAAACTCCTGATTTCTACCACCGACTTAGGTGGCTACCAATCCAACACTGCTTCAATCTTCCGAGGATCAACCCTAATCCCCTCAACAGACACTACATGCCCAAAAAGGTAACTTCCCTTAGCCAGAACTCAAACTTACTGAACTTGGCGAACAACTGCTTCTCCCTCAGAATTTGGAAAACCATTCGAAGATGCGAATCATGCTCCTCCTCAAACTTTGAATAAACCAGGATATCGTCTATAAACACTAAGACAAATCGATCCAGATAGGGTTCAAAAACCCGGTTCATTATGTCCACAAACGCTGCTGCTGCATTGGTCAACCTAAACAACATCAACAGGAATTCGTAGTGACCATAACGAGTACGAAACACCGTCTTATGAATATCCACCTTCTTAACTTTAAGCTGATGATATCCCGATCTTAGATCTATCTTTGAAAAGACTGAAGCTCCCTTAAGTTAATCAAACAGGTCGTCTATCCTCAGCAACGGGTACTTATTCTTGATAGTCAACTTATTCAACTGACGGTAGTCAATGCACATACGCATTGATCCGTCATTCTTATTAACGAAAAGCACTGGCGCTACCCAATGTGATATACTGGGTCAGATAAAACCTCGGTCTAGCAGTTCTTAAATCTGAGCTTTTAACTCCTTCAACTCCTTTGGCGCCATCCTATATGGTGCAATAGACATAGGTGCTGTTCCCGGTAGAAGATCAATACCAAACTCCACCTCGCGATCCGGAGGTAATCCGGGAGCTTTTTTGGGAAAACATTAGAAAATTCCATGACTGTTCGAACATCCCCCACGGTTGATTCCTTGGCCTCCAAAGTACAAACATAAGCTATAAACACCTTACATCCTTTTCTCACCATTCTCTCAGCCTTTAGAACGGACACCACATTAGATAGGTAGTTCCTCCTCTCACCTATTACCACCACCTCTTCACCCTTGAGGGTTCTTAACACCATGCACTTGGCTGCATAATCCAGATTTGCTCGATACTTTACTAGCCAGTCCATGCCTAAAATCAGATTGAACTCCCCGAACGGCAATTCCATCAGATCAGCCAGAAAATCTACCCCTTGAACTTCTAGAGGTACATCCCTATAAAGTTTGTTCACCACTACAGATTGTCCTAACGGGCTAATTACAGTCATCTCTCTAGAGGTAATCTCAAAGTCTAAGTTCAGAGTTCCCGATATAGTACTAGCAATATAAGAGTGTGTCGGTCCAATATCAATCAAAGCAGTATATGGCAACTCATAAATAAGAAATGTACCGGTTATGACGTCCGGTCCATCACTCTCCTCTCGGCGTCTAGCCGCATAGACCAATCCAGGTTGCCAAGCATCTGTGCTCCCAGCACCTCTGCCCGGTGCTCCACGCCCTTGGCCAAAGTTACTTCCTCCCCTAGCAGGACCACGACCTCTCTGTGGTTGTTGACCACCTCTACCCAGCTGAACATAACCTTGTCCTGCTGGTTGCATTCTGCCCAACTCCTGAGGACAATCTCTTACTCGATGATCAGTAGACCCACACCTATAACATCCTCTACTACCCATCCAACACTCACCTAACTAAAATCTACCACATCTAGCACACCTCTGAGCCCCACTATCCCCAACAGGTCTCGTCACACGACTCGACCCATCTAGCCTAGGTCTTTCTGAAAACGACCAGCTGATTCCGACGCTCCAAATTTCCTTTTATTTCAACCTCTATCCCTATCCTGATTCTGTTTCTCGGACCGCTTCACCTCCTTGGCTATCTTAGCCTTCTCCACTAGAATAGCAAATTCCCTTTCTCATTGCGAAGCTATCAACACTCGTAAATCATCCCTCAGACCATCCTTAAATCGGGCACAACGCTCATAGTCTGTGCCCACCATACCCGGGGCATAACGACTAAGGCGTAAGAATTCCGCCTCATACTCCGTAACTGGTTTATTACCCTGAACTAAATTCAGAAAAGCCCTACGCTGCGCATCCACATAACTCGATCCAATGTACTTACTTTTGAATGCTGACTTGAAGAAATCCCAAGTAATGCGGTCAGCCACTGTACCATCTCTGACCGTAAGCCACCATTGATACGTCTCATCCCGAAGAAGTGACACAACCCCTTTCAACTTCTCTTCCACCGTAAAATCAAGATCATCCATGATGCGCTCTACTACTTCTAGCCAATACTCAGCGACATTCGGAGCTACACCAGACACACCTCTAAACATTTCTGCTCCATTGGCTCGAAGTCGCTCAGACACAGATTTCCGAGCCCCTGATCATGTGCTTGCTCCAGCAACCCTCTCCAAAACTCGTAACATCGCTTGAGACACCGCATCGTCTCCGTCCGTCTGATCTTAAAAATCTGCATCCGCAGCAGGCTGTGTTGGCATCTCATTCCTTGCCCCATGTCCTAACTCCGAGGGTTCAGACCCAACTCCTCGGCCTCTACCACGGCCGCGCACAGCACGTCCACGACCCCTAGTACTCATGGCTACCGATACTACTTAATCTGATTAAAAGTTTTATGAGTTAGTATTTCTTTCACTGTTTAATACCGAGCAATTTTATGAGAAATAGCTTTAAAGAGTAGTTTTCGCAAAACACATCACAACCTAGAGGTTTCAGTCTCTAAAGTGTAGATCTCCTAGAGCTAACAAACATATTCTTTCATGATAACAATCATTTCTTGCATACTTCACCAAATAATTAGAACACTTACCTGCGTGGATCGGGTGCCGGTAGACTCAAATGCCATGTTCCAACCAAACATTTCCTCTAAAATCATTTAAATCAACTTTTTTTTAAACATTAATGAACCCAATTCACAGCCCGAGTTTTGCAACCTAGGCTCTGATACCATAATTGTAACACCCCAAACCTGGCCTAAACGTTACGACAAGATCTCGTATGTCATAGGGTGAAGTAAAAATGAATTTTGGTGAATTTAGGAAAATACCGTAAGTTTGAAAACTCTTCGACTAAGGTGAAGTCTTGAAAATAGTGTTACGTAGATTAAGAAAAACTCCCTATTTATGCTAGTCGAATGTTCATTATATTTGTTGGTACTTAAAAGAAAATGATCATTTTATGTTGCTCGTACTTTAAAAACTCCATTTCCACTTTAATGATTAAATTATCATAGTATGGAATTTGAAATAAACAATAAATAACAAAAACAAAAGATTAACTTAGAAAGGCATTATTACATAATGAAAGTCCCAAATTAAAATAATTTATAGCAAGAAACGAGTTTACGAAAAGGAAAGACATTATGGCCTCCACGAGTCCGCCTCGAATCCCATATCCACGATCTACTGATTACCTGAAAGGTTAAGCAAGGGGTGAGTCATCGAGACTCAGTGTGTAAATCCCCTATATCACATAAACGGCTCGTGGCCCACAATTGCATATTGGGCCTCAGCCCACTCAGAATATCATACATAATCATGAATGCAAGATGTGTCCCAAACCAACCTAGTTTTTCCATCCTCTACACACCATCCGTACCAGCCCATCACACCGTGGGGATTTCTACAATCAACCCTCCATCCGCTACACACCTCATACGTGCGTAGTTCTAGACCACCGTGATACTAGATCACCGTGACAAAGTCACTAATAATATACATGGGGCCAACCCACCGTGGTAACAACCACCGTGACAATCCCTGATGAATATAAATGGGCCCAACCCACTGTGGTAACAACCACTGGGATGAGTCACTAATCATATAATATGTATCCGTGGGGCTAACCCACCGTGGTATCAACCACCGTGACAGTCTCAAATACTTCCCCTTTCACATCATTTCCCAACCCATGCAGAACATACAATTATATGAATGCACTGCTATCTTTACCGTGAAAGGTTACAATGTTTATTACATATCCATCAAGAGGTTAATAAAATCACATACCTGTATTCCCAGCTTTACCCCCAAGGGTATTACGACTGCTTCTCAGTCATTCCGGCTTTTCAGCCCACACAATAATAGTACAATCAATAAAATAAATAGTGTGAAGTTTACACACCTTATAACACGCAATACAACGCTTTCTATGCCGACACTATCGTTAACCGGAACTACTGCTATCTGTCTACTATTTTGCTCAGAAGCCGGCCCACACGCCGGTGGCCAATCTCGAACAGTAGACACCGTGTACTTCTTAAACTTTGGGACTAGGACTACAGGTCCAACCCCTTCCACAGATTTGCTGACATTTGAGTCCATGAACGATCTTGGCTAGAAGATACTATATTGAAATAGTGATTGCTTAATGTAACATTGAGTTAAGATAGCGAATAATAAAAGGAATACTCGATCGAATAACTAGAGAGAAAACCCCTACCTTGAGATCCCGAATGAAGGGATAATATTCGACTGATTCCTCGACTAGGACTTCAATTGATCTGGCTGAACAGATTTCCCGGAATAGGCGCCCCCGAAGAGTAAAGAAAAGACAAAGAGTGTAACCACAACAATAGCATCACCAAGCCAATTAGCCATTCGACTTTGGCTACCAAAAACTGAAAGAATAAGAGGAAAAGATAACAGTGCCCTCTTACCGTAATTCGACAGAAACCGATTGTCCCTCAAGCCCCCTTCAATCGATGGCTAGATGTCGGAAAAATATGAAGACAGAGCCCTACCACAAATAGGAAGAAGCCGAATGAGAAGGCTAGAAGAATAATGGACGGCGATCCAAAAGACAGAGAATGGGAAGTAAGTTTCAACTTTGGAGAAGAGCTAGAGGAGAATGATGATTTCGGCTTTTGTAGGAAAGTGGAGAAGAAGAGAATAAGGGAATGATCTAAAGAAGAAATCGGTGGAGTGCATTCAGCTATGAGGCCTAAGAGTATGAGTGGAGAGGAGGAAAGATTCGGTAGAGGCTAGAAAAGGTTATGGCTTAGAAGTCTTTGGTGAAAAGAGAAAGTGAAGAAAAAAAAGATGCATCAACAGTCTTTACCAATTCGGCTAAAGAGCAAAAGAAGAAGAAAAGAAGTTGGCTCAGCATATTCGGCACTCACCCCTAATGACCGAAATGCACAAATGACAAGCCCAAGACCTCTAGACTTTCGGCACACCCATAACAAGCCAAAACTGATTCCCATACTCCCCCCAAGCACTCAAAATCTGGCCACCACCTTCACCACTTGCTAAATCCCTTGCTTTTCTCCTTAATTTACTCCTGATCACTCATTCGAAATAGTTTGAATGATTCAAACTTCTTTTTCTTCTCTCAGCCACTCATTTGAATTATCTGACTCAGTCCACACTCCCCTCTTGAAGTGTCCTAGCCGAACTCTACCTCTGCTCCCCTTGACGCCAAAAAGAATTACCAAAATGAGCACCATGCAACTTGAACCTGCTCCCTCTCTACTCCCTTGTGGCGTCACCTACTTGAACTCTAAGTGGCGCCTCCTTGCCTCTTTACCACTTCAACTCTTGTGTCAACCAACCACAAACAATATCCGTTAAGTCCTATCCCAGCTAGCTCTCCACTAAAGTGCCCAAAAAAAAAAGAATTTTGGCCAAGGCTTCGGCTTAACCCCGAGCCTTTCCTGAAATCCTAAACTCCCTAAACTAGCACATTGAGCATAGCACACACACAGAAACACATCAAATGCAAAGCCCCCCAAATCAGGATGTTACAGAATCAAATATACAGTTTATACAATATCAAAACATTAAATAATTAATCACAGCATTGCATTATTTACATAAGAACTTACCTCTAGTTCGACAACAGCGAAAAGGACCTATTTGTCCAATATTTGTTTTTCCCCCGATCTAGACTCGAACTTTGTTTTTCTTGATCTATAATATCAAATTTAGCTCACGTATTAGTCACATTATTCAATGTGACCCAAAAATACATTTTGGAAAAATTACATTTTTTCCCTTAAAGTTTGACATATTTACATTTTTTGCCCCTAGGCTCGTAAAATGAAATTTATTCAATTTCTTTAACATACAAGCCTAGCTGAACCAATTTCATAACAGCCCACAATTTCCATTTAAACACATTTTTAATACATATTTATAACTTTTACAAATTTGTCCTTTTTTACATTTTCACTGAAAATCACTTAGTAAAAGTCGTTCCTCTAACCATAAACATGCATATTCTACCATTAAACATCCAAATACACACATATTCATCATGGGTCAAAACCCTAGACTTTAACCATATCTCAAATTAACTGTATAAATAGATAGATCTTGTTACGGGGATTTCAAAAACTTAAAAATCATTAAAAACGGGGCTAGAACAGACTTACAATCGAGCTTGAAAGCTTGAAAAACCCTAGCCATGGTTTCTTCATGGTAATTTCGGCCATAGCTTGAAGATGGAAAAAAAATTGGCTTTTTTCTTTTGTTTTTAATCCATTTTAATAACTAAATGACCAAAATGCCCTTAACTTAATATTCCATTCCACCTATTTCATGCCCATTTTTGTCCAATAAATTAACCAATGGTCTAATTAACATTTAAGGACCTCCAATTTAAAATTTCATAGCAATTAGACACCCTAGCTTCTAGAACTCAAGTTTTGCACTTTTTACAATTTAGTCCTTTTGACTAAATTGAGTGCGCAAATGATGAAAATTTCGAACAAAAATTTCACAAAATCATCTCGTGAAAATGTAAACCATAAAAATATAATAAAAATAAATTTTATTACGTCAGTTTTGTGGTCCCGAAACTATTATTCCGACTAGGCCCAAAATCGGGTTGTTATATCTGATACCACTAAATGTAACACCCCTAACCCATATCCGTCAGCGGAACAGTGTTACGGAGCGTGACCAGAGTTTCTAGAACATTTACAGATAATTCATGTCGAATTCTTTTCATTTACCAAAATTATTCATAGTGTCCCTTAAATGGACACTCGATGCCCAAAATGAGTATTAGAATCGAATCAGGACCAAATCGGGAATTCAGAGAATTTTTTGCAAAATTTTAAAATTTTCCAAGATGTAAGGCTCACATGCTCTTGCGGTCCAAGGGACACGCCCGTGTGACCCTAGGATACACCCGTGCTGCAGGCCGTGCTCGACCCCATGTAACCCTCTGACTTGTGCCACACGGCCAGCCACACGCCCTTGTGCTAGCCGTGTAACACACACAATTGTGACACACGCCCGTGTCTCTACCTGTGTGCTTAATGCTGAGCATTCTGTTTCTCAAATTTAAGGTGCAGGGGACACATGGCCTAACCACACGCCCATGTACAAGGCCGTGTGTCACACAGGGTCAAGACACACGTCCGTGTGTCTACCCGTGTGGTCAAAATAAAGCCATTTTCTAGCTTTATTTCTCACCCAAACTTTTCCAATGACCTACACCAAAACTTTCATTCATATACTAACCAATTCGAGCATCATAATCAAGTTAATTTTAACATCTAACATGGTACATCATTATATGCATTCATCTTTATAATCTTACCCATTTTGTTAACATACATGTTAACATAATTTAATCAACCACACTAAACACATGGATATTCATCGTGGTATAACTTTATAATTTTGCCAAAGTAAATCTTTACTAGCCATTACAAATGGCTACCTTACAATCAACCCTTTTACATGCCAATATGGCCAATTAACCTATACATGCCATTATAACCATAACTAATGTACCATATATACCAAAATGAGCTGATGGATAGTGTGAGTGATCTCCGCCAAGCTTCCAATCCAATGAGCTTCCGATTTACTATAAAACAGAAAAATAAAACTAAGTTAGCATATAATGCTTAGTAAGTTTGTATAACATGGTACTTAACTTACCATTTATTCTATTTCAAAATAAACATGTAAGGCATAGTCAATCAATTTTATCTCAAGCCCTACACATATCCTCATTGCCCTTGTTAGTAATATATTCCATAATAACACCAAGAAACATCTATGGGTTCAACAACAATTAGGTTTCCAGGCACATATGCTTTCCATAACATGTATTCATTTAACATGTATAAATCATATCTTTATATTACAAGTATATTTTCTTAACAATTCATCTCGAGTTCAGATTATTTCATATTAGAACTTTACTCCTACAATTCGAAATATCAATGCCACACAAGTAGTACACTCAAGGTGTACAAATCTATAATCAAGGATGAACATATTCATCAAATAAATTCCATGTACAAATATCATCATCTCATATTTCCATGTATCAATTATCATATATGATCATTTTCATGTATTTCAGGCAGATACGTGTAATAACTTATTTCTTATTCATTTCTTCTCATATCAGGATTTTTACCCGTTGAATTTATTCAAAATATTGATGGATACGCGGGTAGTACACTCGAGGTGTACAAATTAGGATTTGTTAATTCATATTCAGGGGTACCTGTTAGGGCACTTAATCAGAAAGCACACTCTTGAGCCACATATCATATAACAGGATTACTTGTCCAAGCTAAATCATGTTTCCAACATATGCTCTCAACAGTTTAATCAGGATTACCCGTCCGGGCTAAATCCTATCGGTACATATGTTCAAGAGGGCTTATATCAGGATTACCAGTCCGGGCTAAATCCTTTCTGTAATGAGGTCAATAGGATTACTCGTCTGAGCTAAATCTCGCCAACAACAAATGCAGGACCTCATTCAATAAAGGAAATCACATTTATCCATCTATTTTCATTTATTCAAATGGGATTTAACATTTTTCAAGCCTTATCAGGATTGTGATTATTTCATACATCTATAACATTCATATAATTCAAATAAACACAATCCACATTCATTTCAAGCATAAAAGTAACATTTTTATCATTTATGATTTATAGGGCATTATCATTGATTGGGCTTTGTTAGATATGTTTTCAATGTCATATATATATGATATTTATATAATTCACATACACAAAATCTAATTCAAGCATTTAAATATACAATTTAGTTACACGAACTTACCTCGTCAAATGTTCGTGGACATAAAATCTACTAATACTTTTCCTCATTCTAGCTCCGAATTCGGTCTATCCGGATCTATTCGAGTAAATTTAACATCAATTTAATACAATTTAAAATCAATTCAGTGCAATTTACATCTTAGGCAAAATTACCATCTTGCCCCTAAACTTTAAATTAATGACGATTTCATCCCTAGGCTCGAAAAATGAAATTCAAGCAATTTACTCCTTATTCCAAGCCAAGCAAAAATTTCAATATAAAATTTATAGCACATGTATTCTATAAAATTCAAAAGTTTTCTTCAATTTGCACAACATTACAATTTAGTCCCTAAATCATGTTTTTTATAAAAAATCACTTTGTAAAAGTTGTTTATCTATCATCAACCTTTCATATTCTATCATAAATTTCAAATTTTCAGCATATTAATCCATGACATAATTTCTATACTTTGATAACTTTTCAAATTAATCCCCCCAAATAGATAGATTAGATTATCCTAGTTTCAAAAATAGAAAAATTACTAAAAACGGGGCTTGAATACTTACCTAACTTGGCCAAGAAAGCTTTCTTTCTCTTTCCTAGGGTTTCCATGGAATATTTTGGGAAGAAGGTGATATAAAATGATTTTTTTCTATTTAATTATTTATCATCTTTTAATTTTATCACTTTCCAATTTAGTCCTTAGACTTTTTCTAATTTTCCATGGATGAATCATCCAAAAATATCTACTAACTTTTCATTAATGTTCTAATTACCATATAAGGACCTCCAATTTAAATTTCTATAGCTATTCAATCCCTTTAGCTTTTAGAACACAACTTTTGCACTTTACGCAATTTAGTCCTTTATCAAATTAAACATGTAATCCATAAAATTTCTTTATGAAATATTCACACAATATTATTATCATACTGTAGATCATAAAATAGTACTAAAATAATTTTTCTTTCTAGGCTCGGATCTGTGGTCCTGAAACCACTGTTCTGATTTTATCAAAAATTGAGTTGTTACACTATTTCTGGGAAGAGCTATATTTGTTTAAAAAGTGTGTTGATCAAATGATCAGGAGATGCGTGGCAGAAGATGAAGTACGTAAGATTTTATATCATTGCCACATAGCTCCGAGTGGGGGACACTTCGGAGGTACACGTACTGCGGCCAAAGTATTTCGAGCTTGATTCTTTTGGCCAACACTATTCAAAGACGTAAATGCTTACGTAAAGAGTTGTGATCGATGCCACAGTGTTGGAAACATTACCAACAGAAATGAGATGCCCCAAACAAGCATCATTGAAGTAGAATTATTCGATGTTAAGGGTACTAACTTCCTCAGTCATTTTCCTCCATCTTTTGGTCACAAGTACATATTGGTAGCAGTAGACTACGTGTCTAAGTGGGTTGAAGCCAAGGCATATCCGACGAACGATGCTAAGGTTGTGATGAAGTTTTTGTAAAAGCATGTGTTCACAAGGTTTGGAACTCCTAAAACTATCATCAGTGATGAAGGGTCCCATTTTGTGAAAAAATGGTTGAAATGGTTACTCGACAAACATGGAGTAAAGCACAAGGTTGCTACAGCTTACCATCCACAGACAAATGGGCAAGCTGAACTGGCAATCAAAGAAATAAAAGGCATACTTGAGAAGGTAGTTTGCCCGAACCAACGAGATTGGTCCAAAAGGCTGGACGATGCTTTATGGGCCTATAGGACAGTATATAAGACGCCTTTAGGAATGTCACCCTATAGGTTAGTTTTTGGGAAAGCTTGTCATCTGCCCTTGGAGTTAGAGCACAAAGCTTACTAGGCTCTCCAACAACTCAACTTGGACCTTAAGCTTGCTAAGTGGAAACAAATGCTTCAACTCAATGAGTTAGAAGAAATTAGAATGTTCTCATACAAGAATGTCAAACTATTAAAGGAAAGACTTAAAAGATGGCATGACAAACACATTCGAGTTCGAGAATTTGAAGCAGGTCAGCAAGTCTTGTTATTCAATTCCAGGTTAAGGTTCTTTCCAAGTAAGTTTAAATCATGTTGGTCTGGTCCATCTACGATTCACCAAGTTTTCCCATATGGAGTTGTCGAACTTCAAGGTAAGGGAGGTAATTTTTAAGTCAATGCTCAATGCTTAAAACATTACTGGGGTATAAAATTGAGTGGGATACAGTCCCGTTCATTTGATCATATATTTAATTTTTCTTGTTTTTTAATAAATGGTTTAGGGTATATTTTCAGGATTAGTATGTTTAAATAAATTGTCTAGGAGATTGGAACTTAACCAAGGCCGCTTGTGTAACAACCCTCACCCGTATCCAACTCTGGGATAAAGTTCGAGGCTTTACCGGACTTAAACATTCACAATCATACAAAATCGGGTTACCAAATTTCGCCCAAAATTAAAACTTTTCAAACACATGCATTTGACTTTGTTATCTATTTAATCACTTATACCACATAACAAGACATTAACACATACCATGGACAAATAGGCTTACAAGCCAAAATCATCATAAGCCACATCTCATGGCTATAATCAACAAATCAATATAAGCCAATACATTTGACTAATCACCACAACATCCATTCATAGAAAAATTAAGTTCTTATACATGCCACTCACTAGAAAACATTTAACATACATATGCCAATACTCTAAGGATAATGGCTAGATAGTGTGATGCTGCTTCTGACAATCTCCAACCCTGAGCTGACTTGACAAAACTAAAAGAAATGGAAAGGAGGGAGTAAGCTTTACGCTTAGTAAGCCCGTATGAAAATAATAAGCAATGCGATAACATGCTATTTTCATATTCTTTCTATTTATTCAAATTCCAATTAAGCTATTTTCTCGAGTCATAGTCATTAAATTATTTATATCTGGAGCTATGGAACTTCAAATTAAGATCCGTATTTTTTCCCTGAAACTAGACTCACATATCTTCTTACCATAAAATTTCCAAAATTTTTGGTTTAGCCAATCAGTACAGTTTATTCATTAAAGATTCCCCTGTTTTGATGTTCAATAGCTCTAACACCTCTTAACTAAAATTAAAATTTCTCATTATACAGAGTTTGGATAACCTTCCGGTTTGTCTCTCTCAAAAGTAAATTGGATTCTGAGAATATAAATTACACACCATAACCATTTTTATACAATTTTTAGTGATTTTCCAAATTTGGAATAGAGGATTTCCGAAACCATTCAGACCATGTCTCACCAAAATTTAAATATCTTATAAAATAAAATTTTTTTTACTCACACCATTTCGTTTATGTGAAAATAGACTCAATAAAATTTAATTGCATCTCTCATTCAGTATATAATTCAACTTCTACTATTTATGGTGATTTTTCAAAATCACGTAACTGCTGCTGTTTCAATCTATTTTACTGAAAATTTTACTCTCCCATGTTTTCTTTATATTACTTTCATATATGCACACATAACACCAAGAATGTTCAATACTAGCCATACAAATGAATAATCATCACCAATATTTACGAGTATTCATAGTGGCGCTTACACCATATCAGCCTTACCACCATTTCAATCACGTATCACATATCAAACACATTATGCACATACACACATGGTTACATGCACCCTTGTTCACACAAAAACTTGCTCACATGTACATTTGCCACATTTCTCAATTGGTCACATTCACACCTACACTTATTCATAACATGATCGCACCAATCACCATTAGTAAGTTATCTCATTGAACCCCTTTGGAAAATGCCCGATACTCGGTGGTCTCAGCACATAGCTCTACTTACACGTAATTCGGCTTTCTTGTACACATGGTGAAGGTCCCTTATCACCCATGTGACCTAGCCATTCCATCTCGTAGCTTTCTTATCTATATGGCGTCCAACACTAGGAACCACTCATGCGACCTAGCTACTCATAACCCGTAACTTTCTTGTACACATGGTATACACACAATATTACACATGTGACCTAGTTACATATGAAATTATTATCCCGTAGCTTTCTTGCACACATGGTGAAAGTCCCTTATCATCCATGTGGCTTAGCTACATATCAAATTTTGCCATCTCGTAGCTTTCTTGTGCACATGGTGAAGGTCCCTTATCACTCGTGTGACCTAGCTACATATTGTCTGTATCTCTCGGTTTTCTGAAGGTTCAATCGAGAATTTCACATTCCATACATTTTCATATTATAGTTATCACCCAATGACTTCCATAATATCTAGCAAAATAATTATTGAACAAGTAAAATAAATGCATTATTTACATATAAACTTTCCATTTCACATAATAACCATAGTCATAGAAAACACCTTTAAGCACAACATTTCAACCCATTTTCCATGTCACCTATGTCACCTTTTATCATAAACATATTATTAAATCAATTCACCAACATAATATACTAAATATGTAATTCAGCAAAATCAATTTAATACCACAATTTGGGTTTCAAACATACATTACGACATTATTGCATTATTATTAACACACCAACTTATCTCGGGTCTAGAAACGGTAATTTACCATTTTAATCCATAACCTTGTATTTTCCCGATTTAAGCCTGAATCTCGATTTCCTTGATCTATATCACATTTAGCCTACTAATTAGTCACATTATTAATATGGGTCCAAAAATCATATTTTTTAGAAATTACACTTTGACCTCTAAACTTTCACATATTTGCACTTTTGCCCCAATGCTCGTAAATTAAACTTCAGCCCTTATTCTTATGTTTTATAACATGCTGATCATTTTTCTCTTCTATGGAAACTTCAATTTCTCACTAATTCACACACTTATGACCAATTTATAACTTTTACAATTTAACCCCTTTTATACGATTTCATCGAAAATCATCTAATAAAACTCGTTTCTCTAATCATAAACATGCATAATCTACCAAAATTCATCAAAATACACAATTATTCAACATGGGTCAATTTTTAAAATTAAAATCTAGCTCAAAACAATGGTAGAAATAGCTAAACTAAGTTACCGGGATTTCAAAAATACGATGAACATTAAAAAGGGGGCTCAGAAACACTTACTATGAAGCTTGAAAAGCTTGAAACCCTTACCCATGGAGTCTTGAAATTTTCGGCAGCAACTTGAAGAAGATGAGCAGATTTGTTTCTTGTATTTTGTCTTTTTATTCATCAAAAACACTAAATGACTAAAATACCCTTGAGGCTTTTCTTTCAATTTTGTCCTGTTCATGCCCATTTTTATCCATCAAGTTATCCAATGGTCTTATTAACTTTTAAGGACCTCCAATTTAAAACTCATAGCAATTTGACACCTCTAATATATATAACTCAACTTTTGCACTTTTTACAATTTATTCCTTTTGACTAAATTGGGTGCTCAAACGTCGAAATTTTTTTTTAAACGAAAAAATTTTTTACGAAATCTTTCTGTAAAATTGTAGGCCATAAAAATATAATAAAAATAAAATTTTTCCTCGTCGGATATGTGATCTCGAAACCACTGTTACGACTAGGCCTTAATTCGGGATGTTACAGCTTGTGACCCCTCCAATCTTTCTTGGGAATTGATTTTAACATAATCTTCTGAGAAATTATTCCCTAAATGGAAAAATAAATTTTTAGTTTTTCAAATAAAAGGGTCAATTTTGATCCAAGTCTTAATTACAACTCAATTTTCAAATTTCTTTAAGACTAGGTACTTAATTAAATTCTTTGCAAAATTAGGTTGCTTTTTTTGTAAATATTAAAAATTAGATGCCTCATTTTGTAAATATTTTCAAAGGAATCTAAAATAAATATTTTTAATTTAATATTTTTAAAAATAAGATGATAATAACTGATATATAATTATATTTATTATAATATATATTAATTATTATCAACTTTGCATAAAATTAGGATTAGTTTAAATTTGATCATATTTTATTTAATAGTTTTTATTTCAATAAATTAATAGAAAATAATAATTTAATATGCATCATATTAATTATTAATTGTTAGTAACTTTGTGTAGAATTAGAACTTAGAATATTTTAATTATTAATTTGTTTTAAGAATTCTAATTGAACTCTTACCCTTTTCACTATAAATTCCACCAACCTTCTCCACCATTCACATCACCTTAACCAATCACCCCAACACCCACCTCATGCCACAGCTCCCAACCTCCAGTCGCAACACTGCTAAGCAGCTCTCATTTGGCCAGAAGCCACGCACGGCCATTGTGCGTGTTTGGCTCAACTGCCCAGCTCTAAAGCTTCTCACCCGCACTTGCTTGCTGACCATCGTGCACACCCCTGCCTTGCACGCTTCTACTATATAACACTCGTGCCCTACTACTCGTGTGAACACCCTACATTGCTACGGTCTTCATCGCACCAACCCGCACCTAACGCACCACACTTAGCCAATAACCCTTCCAACCATCCCTTAAGTAAATTCTTTTGCATCTAATTTTAATTGTTGAGTGCTTAAGTTTTATACAAAGGTGGTAAGAAAAAAAATTCCTCTTAAATTTTAATTTGTTTTATTTTAACTCTTATGTTCAGGTTAATCATGCCTCACAAAAGAACTCGTGCCTCTGTTCAAATTGGCGAATCACAAAACAAATTTCACTGTGAAGAAGCCAAAGTGTGATAAGATAGCATTTTCAAGAATAAACAAATGCACCCTAAAAAAGGCTTTACACTGAAAGAAAGCAAGAATATTGATTTCATGGCACGCGTTTGACAAATTGCTGAAGCTCTCAATTGAGAGTTTTTTTTGTTAGAAAAAACCTAGTGTATATGAGAAATTAGTTCATGAATTTTATGCAAATTTGACCTCAAATGAATTAAAAGAAGTCTCTGTCCGAGGAATCAAGGTACTAATAAGCTCAAGCGCTATTAATGGATTCTTTGAATTACTTGATTTCAAAGATAAAAATATTCTTCCTTGATGAGAAATATTGAGACTGAAAATCTACAAAAAATTCTCGAGGAACTTACAGTTCCGGGTTCTAAGTGGATTGTGTCAAAGTAAGGAATTCACACTTGTCATAGTGAATATTTGACACCACTAGTGAAGGTATGGTTCTATTTCATTCGTTTCATCCTTATGCCTAATTCACATAGGACTACAATTTCATTAGACCGAATGGTCTTGTTATAATTGACTTTAACGATAAAGACCATTGATGTGGGAAAAATCATTCTGAGAGAAATGCATAATTGTGCCACTAGACATTCTGTCCCAGCTTAGTTTCCCTCTACAATAACAATTTTGTGCTTGAAAGCAAAAATTCTTGCAAATGTATTGAAGAAAGGTTATAGCCAGGGCACAAACATAGATTGGGACCTCTACCGAATAGTTGAAGGCTCTGTTCTACAACAACGATTTGAAGAGAGTGATGATCTGAAGAAGAAGAAAAAGATCTCACAGAGATCGAACCAATATAGTCAGCTGAAATCCCTAATAAGGTAAAACCAATGGAACCAATAATCAAACCTGACATCACAATCTCAATGCTCAGAACTAAATCGCCTTGCCCAGATCTTCGAGGTGAGCTATCAAAGTTGATGGACATAATGCAACATATGCAGTGGCAGCAACAAGCTTATTGGAGATATTCAAAAATATGGGATGACACAATAAGAAGTGCTCTTACGAAAATATTCAATGACCCGCTTATTTTTGTGCCTGAGTTTCTTGATTTCATATTTGAACCATGGAGTCAAACATCGAAAAGGGAACGAAGCAATTCATGCAAAAACAAAGACGGTGAAGCAAAATATGAGACGGATTAGGTTTTATTAGGAATTTTTATTTTTTGCATAATAAAACAAGAGGTGGAAATCATAAATAAAAATGAACAAATGTTAAAATAAGAAGTGTGGCAATAGTTATGTACATGTCTAGGATTGGATCTAGAGAGAGCTTGGTACTTAAGCAGTCAAACTGTCTCACCTCCTCTTTTCTAAAATCCTACCTGGTGTATAGTATCTATTCCCTTCTAGCAATAAGGACATTGTTCATCTTAAGTAGAGGGACCAAAAAATTCAAATTATTTCCTCTCAGAACAAAATTTTCTTTTAATTATGATTAAGATATATTTTGTTCAAAAATTTAAAATTTTGTTAAGTATGCTAAACTTCAGTATGAATAAAGTTTTATTATTTCAATAATTGTGTAACGCCCCAAATTTGGGCCTAGTAGAATTGGGCCCATTGAGCCTTGGGCGCGGGAGCGTTTAAAATTCTTGAGAACATGAGAACGGCATTAATGCAAGTTGGACCTATTAGGTGAGTGATTTTGGAAGATTAGGGGGCTTCTATGAAGTCCCGGGTTCAAACTTGGGCTTTAGGAAAATTTTGGTTTTAGGTGAATAAAACCCTGAGTGTTAGAAAGTAGACTTTAAGAATAAAATGTGGAGAAAAATGACACAAAATGAGTTGTGGTCTAGTGGCAAATGGCGCCACATGGGAGACAAGGGAGTGACGCCACACAAGGAAGCAAGGGGTCCAAGGTTCAAGTCTTGGCGTTGCCAATTCTTTTTGTTTTCTTTTAATATGAACTTAGACTTTAGCCCATAGACTTATATTTAGTTGCGCATGTTTTAAGACAACAAGGAGCTAGTTGGCAAAGTGGCTAGCAGCATGGATTAAGTTAGAGGGGAGCCTGAGTTCGAATCCCATCGCAAGCAAAAAGGGATATTTATTTTGCTAAGTTGGGACGGTAAGTGGTTGTGATGGATTTAAACTCTGCTGAAGGAAGGATCCTACATCGAAAAGATAGCAAGAGGAAAGGTGAGAAGCTGGCTTTATATAGAGTGATCTATAAGGAGAGTAAGCATACCTTGGTGGTCGTTTGCGCACAGGAGTGTTTGGAGCGCGGATTAACTCCAGATTCCTATTAGGTGTGTATTTCGCACTACTCTAGCTATAGAGCGGAAAATGCCGAAATGCCGGTCACATGGCGATGGTAGCCATACGAGCCTGCGAGCGCACGTGTGGGAGCTTCGACGTGATAGTCGAGGCCACCATGAGTATTCTTGTGGGTTGATGTTGTTTGGGCCACGATGGGCCAAACGGGGCCAAGTGGGCGCATGTGAATAAATTGTATGATTGTGTAGTAGATATTGGACTGGTCTATGTGAATCTCATATCTGTGGCTAGATTTGGGCTAAATGGGCCACGCGAGTGTGTGGGCCCATTTGGGCCGAGAATGTGCCCTAAGCCCATTCGCATCGTTATCTCTATTTAGAATACATTGGTTTACAAAATTACTAAAATACTCTGGATTTACAAAATTACCGAAATACCCTCGATTTGCAAATTTATCGAAATACCCCCGAAATACCCCCAGTTTGCAAAATTACCAAAATACCCCTAATTTGTAAAATTGCCGAATACCCTAGAAGGATAGGATTACCGAAATACCCTGATAGGGTAAAATGACTATTTTGCCCTTGTTGGTGAATGACTGATTTAGACTGTGAATTTGACTAATTTGACTGTGATTGTATAACTATGAGTTTAACTGACTTGACTGTGGGCATGTGACTGATATGCTGTTAATATATGTTTGGGTGACTGTTACTGAGCATGGCTATTTTGCATACATGTGTAATGATTGAGCATGACATACACGACATATTGCATGGGGTTGGGATTTGTATTTTGGAGGAAGTACTGTACTGGTGGCTATGCTACGCTTTACTGATTTAGTGGCCTTGCCGCGATATACTGATTTTAGTGGCTCAGCAACATATACTGTTACTGACAGCTTTGTTGTGTTGATATTGGCAGCTCGGATGCGCTCTTGGTGTGTAGGGCTGGGTGGGTCGACTTGGTCCCCACATGGAGTGTAGGGTTGGTACGGGTGGTGTGTTGGCTGGATTGGGGTGGGATGCATCCTCATACTATTGCATATCTGTTTATGCTCACGATGTGTCTTCATCACATTATCTTGTTGAAAGGGCTTCGGCCCGCATCGCTTAGGTTTCTCGCTTCAGATATCTTGATGATACTCGTAAGGGGATTACACACTAAGTTTTCATAAACTCACCTCGTTTTTAACTGTGCAGGTAATCCTTAGCCTTAGATGGATCGGAGCTGTGAGGGA
Organism: Gossypium bickii; assembly: GCA_025503065.1. NCBI lineage: Eukaryota > Viridiplantae > Streptophyta > Magnoliopsida > Malvales > Malvaceae > Gossypium > Gossypium bickii. The sequence continues at coordinate 105,411,185 of CP106715.1, forward strand.
CTCGGAGGTGACCACACATCCGATTGGCTTTAAAGTACACGTCTTATTTTTATTTTAGTTTAATTTGCTGGGTTATAAATTTTGTAATAAGGCCTTAAGATTTCTGAACTTTAAGTTTTGGGATTTTATTGATTGTTTTATAATTGATAGAAGTAGATCATGATTTATTGGAAATAACTATTGCTTTTCAAAATATCACGTTCCGCAACTGTTTTAAATTAAGCTTTCCGCAACAAACAAGGTTTTGAAGATAATAATGTTTTCCAAGAATAATTTCTAATAAACCACGTTTTGAAAATAAGCAAACAAAATCTGAGGTTTTGAATAGTAGAAAGTTTTAAGTTCTTTAAGAAGGGTTTCTAATGAAAGCATGCTTTTCAAAAAACTCTTCAATGTGACATGCCAGATTTGGGCCTAACTTCTAGGCCGGGTCTGGGGGTGTTACAAATTGTATGTTAGCTGAATTATGATATAAATGTACTCGTAATAAAGCATGCAAATCATACCATAAAATTTTTATTTACTTAGGAAAGTTAGGGGTGCATGAAAGTTTAAGTCTCTATAATTGACTTAGTAGTTTCTTGAGGCGAAATCCTAGGAAGCATGGAATGTTGAAACTAATTTAGGCAACTTTTTTTTGGACCATTTGAGCATTTCAAGCCAACCTTTATGAAATTTTATCCCTTGAAACTCAATTTTGAGACTGTATGATCTAATTTTATTTGAACCTTTGCAATATTTAGCCATCACTTCTCTCATAATTTTCTTTAAATTGTCCCAAACACTAGACTCAGTACTATTCAGAATATTCTTGAAAAATAAGTTTGGGGGATTTGAAAAGAAGTATCAAATGCTCAAAAAAAATTGTAGTACATACAGCAAAATGCTCGTGTTAAAAAAAAAAGAGAGAGCATATGTACTCGAAAGAAATAGATGTACAAAAGAGCATGTGAAAGCAAAATGAGTTGGTGTATTGAAGGTAATTATTCCAAAGGTCCAATTCAAGCTGAGTCTAGGGTTTTTAGCCTAAATTTATCTATCTTTTACCTACCCCTAGCCTAGCCATATGACAACCTATTGATTCAAGTTTCTGTGCTACCTACATTAGTGGAAAGAATTTGTCATGTTCAACATATGAAGGCATAAATTAAACTTGATGATTGCGGCTTAATCTTAAATAAGGGAATAAAATCAAATTGGTAGATATTTAACATGTCTTTATTGAGAAATGATTTAGTCTATTTTTGCTACCATAATAATAGTTGAGATTAATTTGAATGATATGTATACTTAAGTAGCAAGAATATCAAAATTCTTGTTCTTGAGCATAAGTATATTGAATTCATAATTTTGGTAAGATTGTTTTCTGAAGGAAATTTTCAAAGGTGTTTCCCAAAAATTCTTTTTAATTTGTGCATTACTCGGGACGAGCAATGAATTAAGTTTGGGGGTCTGGAAACACAAAAATATGTGGACTTTTTCATATGCTTTTTAACTCAAATTCATGCAATTTTGCTATAATTCTTGTCGAAAATATATAATAATTATAAAATAATTAAATTGCACTTAAACTATTAACATATTGAATTTTAATTAATTTTATAATAAATTTTGATTTATTTTTATTTATTTTCAAAAGATTCTCACAAAGAGTGAAAAATGGCTCGACAGATACTACTAAAAGCACAGAACTGAGAAGTGATTTTGAAGCATCGAGGTGAATTAATTTCTCAGTCTAAGATGGTCCAAATTATGAATATTAATTCATAATATATTTAATTTTAACTTTAATCCAATTTATTTTGGGTTAAATAATTATTATTAATTAAATTATGAAAAGAAGCCCAATTGTGCTAAACCGAGAGACTGATCCAATTGGGCAACTGGGCTGCCCAAAACCGTCCCACATGCTGACCCAATCATCTTATTTAGCTTATTATTTGGCTTTCAAAACAGCCCTTGAAGTCTCCTTGAATTTGTATTCAAACCCCTCCACTTACCAAGCTTTTCTAGATTTGCCCCTAGCTAAATTTAGCAAGTTTTAAACCTTCAAACTTGCCACATGTGTGGCTGGCCATGGGGGGAGCCTATGGTTGCTTATTTTTCCTATTTTTAGCAGCCTACTCAACCTATAAATACCCCTCTTTGCTGCTCATTTGAAACACATCTCTCATCCTTTCATTCTTCACTTCTTTCACACTTTCTCTCTTCAAAATCCCTTCATTTGTTCTTCATTTTCCTTTCCAGTCCCTTGCCAATTTCCCCTCTTGGAAAAGAGCCTTTCAACCATCGTTGGAAGCAGCATTTGAGTGTTCATGAAAGCCTCAGTTCAATAAGAACAAGTGGAGGAGGAGGAGCAGAGGAAACTAGTCAAGCTTCGGAGAAACACCGGATTTTATTCTAGTTCTCTATCCTTTAATTTTTATTGTTGTGGTTATGAACATGTCTATGAATACTCGTTATATTGATATGCTTAATTTAATTAATATGACTTAAATTTAATTCGTGTTAGGTTGATCGTATTTCGTCTACTTAAGTTATTAAAATTATGTTTGTGTTGTTATAGGTCTTGGTAAATTGTTTGATTAAGTAAACCCATGATTAAGTTAGTCTTGCATTATAATTATAAGGTAAATAATGAATTAATTATTGAATCGTGTTGAAATTGTAATTAATTGACACAATAATTAATCAGTGCATGTTTAATCTTCTTGTAACGCCCCAAAATTTCTATTTTATTATTGTGAAAATATGATACAAATATCTGTCAGCTTTAGTGGTTATGTGTTCTAGGAGTGTTTGGGAGGTCCCAAGTTCAAGCATTCGCTTGGGCAAATTTTGGTATTTTGAATGAATTAGGCCTTACCCTTGTTCAGTAGGATTTTATTTGATTGTTGGTAAAAATATATCAGAATAGGCCTGCTGGTCTGGTGGTTAAGTGGAGTGTTAGTTTGTAGGAGGTCCTATGTTCGAGTCCCTGCGCAAGCAAGGGATTTAATTTTTGTTTGAAGCGTGTGGCGTGGTGGAGTTCAAATTAAACTGAACTGCTGAGTAGTTGTGTTTTAGTGGATTAATAGGGAGTGTTTTTAGGAGATAATTGGGGAGAAGTTATCAAAATAAGATTTTTCTTCTTATCAGTTTTCTATTTTCTTTTTCCAAACAAATTTTCTGACATTAGACTTTTGTTTCTCTGCCGTTTCTTCTCCCTTCTTGTTCACTTTTGGTTTTTTTCCCCTTTGGCGGAATCTTGTTTCTTCTCTTTCCCCTCTCTTTTTGTTTTCTTGATCGGTTCATCTCTTGCTCTATAGCTGAAATTCTCTTCTCTTTTCCCTATTCTTTCCGTTTTAGTATTTTGCGAGTCATCTCTTTGGGTGCAACTTTTGACTTCATCTGTTTTGGTAAGTATAATTTTTCCCTTACTTATCGTATTTCGATTAGGCAATTAACAAAGGGTTCGTTTTACTCTCGTTTAAGTGCTATTCAAAGGTTTTTAAGCGGATATTCCAGTGTGTGGAGACGACTAGTTATCGGATTCATCGCGATAAGTTTTCAAATCGTCATTGGTTTAGTTTCTCGAGTTTTATGTTGGAGATATTTCGTTTGATTGACGAATCAAGTGATTAATTAAGGGATATATTGGTCAAATACAGGTTTTTGAAGGCGCGGGTTACTTTGCATAGCGAATCGATACTAGGTGTGTACTCGAAACGTAGAAAACGGTATTCGACGAAAAGCCAAAATTGCTTGTTGTCTAGAAATAAGAGAAATACGAGAAAATGATGCGAAAAATTGTAGAGAAAAGGAAATAAGGGTGTTATAAACTTGGAAATCAACATTTTGCTCTAAAATAGTTTTGGATAGCAACAGTAGTCTAACTTTGAAAATTCATCAAAAATAGTGGGAATTGAGTTAGAGGTTGAATAAAATATGAAATTAAATTTTATTGAGTCTAGTTTTTTTATGGCAGAAACAATGTGAGCAATGAAATTGTAAATTATGAGATATAATAAATTTTGTAAGACAAGGTCAGAATGATTTCGGGTTCCCCTATTTTGACTTAGGAAAATCATCAAAAATTGTAAAAAAATAATTAGGTGCTTAAATTTATATGTTTAAATATTTAATGAGTATATTTTCAAGAGAAACAATCAAAAACATCATCTCAATTCCGTACTAAGAGATAAATAATTTTTAGTAAGGAAAGGATGAAGCTGTCAAATAGCAGAATAGGGATAACTTTAAAAATTTTATTGTACTTATTTGATAAACTATAAATTCTGAAAATTTTATGGTAGAAAGGTATTTGAGTCTAGTTTCAAAAACATCTAGCGGATCTTAATTTGAAATTCTATATCTCAAGATATAAATAATTTAGTGATAATGACTCAAGTAGACAACTTTGAATGAACATATAAGTAAGTAGTGAAAACATAAATGAGTATTTAGCTAGCATAGGTTACTTTAAAAATGGATAACACGGCCAAGGCCAATTTGGACCGAGAGGGCCATATGAGTGTGTGGGCCCACACGGGCAGATCACATGGGCGTGTAGGCTTATTTTTACCAAAATGTTTTTAAGGTTGCACGGGTCACCCAAGTCGACTGTGAACCTACTGTAGGGTCGGTAAGCGCTACTTAGACCCCTAAATGTGTGAAATTGACTGAATGATATCTACACTGGATATGTTAATATTTGAACTGAATATATATACTGAAATTGCATAATAGCATGTCATCCATTGAGTGTTGCATTGCATTGGGTTGGGGGTTGTTATTCGGAGGAAGTGTACTGAAAGGCTTTAAGCCTAATTTACTGGTAGCTCAGCTGCAAACTACTGTATTGTGCCACATTCGGTACTACTTGGAGTGTAGGGATGAGTGGGTTGATTATATCCCCACATGAAGTGTAGGGTTGGACGGAAAAGGTGTGCAGAGGCTGGTTGGGTAGGATTTTTCTCTTTGCATAATCAAGTATTACTATCGATCTTCGTGATGGGCTAAGGCCCTACTGCATTTTGACACTATACTGATATGGGCTAAGGCCTAAACTGTCACTGATATTGAAAAGGGCTTAGGCCCAAGACTGTTCAACTGTGCACTATGAATACTGATTGTTTGTTTGTTTATGTAGGATTACACACTGAGTTTACACAAACTCACCCTTTTTGTTTAATGTGCACAGGAAATCCCCAGACTTAGACGGATCGGTGCGATAGAGGACTCAGCGGTGACCACAGTAATTTTTAGACTTCATAGTTTTCAATTTACAATTTGTGATTTGATTATTATTGATTATTTGGGTTGTAATTTAAGGACCCTCTGGGACTTTGGTTTAAAATTTGGGTTTTTATTTATTTATTTTACTTTATGGATTTATACCTGCTGGAAGTAGGAAATTCAGTTTTCAAAAGGTTAAAGTAATTTGTAAACACATGATCACCTAGACTGTTTTATTAAAGCTTCCGCAACGAGGGATGTTTCAAAACAAATGTTTTAAAGGAATAAAGACGACTTCCTAAGTTCTAACAAAGGTTTACTAAAGATAATAACATGGAATGTTTTTATCGTAACAACGAGGTTTCAAAATCACTATCGTGTGACATTGCCAGATACGGCCATAACATCTAGGCCGGGTTTAGGGTGTTACACTTCTAAGGTAGCTAAGGGTTAAATTAGCGACAGTATTAGACGATACATTTGCCTTGCATAACTTACAAGATTATTGTGATTAAACTGTTTCAATATAGGAATATATTGTTACCTCACTTAATCTTTTATGTGCTTATGAAGATCGATTAATTGTTTGAATTGGTATGGAAAATGTTCAAGAGATTAGTTAATTTAATAAGTACGTATGAGAAGTAATTAGTAAATTACTAAGTTACCGTGAATTTATTCGTAACAACATGAACATGAGTTTAGTATTTCTAAGTTAATAAATGTAATTAATCTAACACAATTATGTTATCTTAATTAAAATCATCTTTTGAAATCATGTATTGGAACTTTTATTTTTTTTATTTTATTTTACTTTGTTAAATTTAGTTTTAAACCACTTCCTCAAAATCAAAATATTTTTAATCACTAAAGTGTTTTTAATTGCATTTCATAAATATTTTCTTTGCACAGTCCCTATGGGTACAACAACTCGACATTTACTTGTCATTTTATTACTTGTTGTGATTGTGTACACTTGCAAATTTCCATCATTCCAGTATCCCTCATTAGAGTGAAAATTTTTAAGCTTCTTATTCACCATTTTAGTTTGAAGCATCAAGTAGAATTTGGTTTAGTAAAGTAGAGATTTTTTTCATACATCAATTACAAATTAAAGAATGATTTTTGTGAATAGCAATCCCTTATTGAATGTCACGAAATAACTGTCATAAAATAAACATGCTACAGAAACTAAATTAATCTTAAAATTAGGTACATAAAATAAATCTTTTAAAATAATCTTCCTAAAATTATCAAAATGTAAAATAACTTCTCCCACTGCTTTAGCTGAAACATAGCTCCCATCTCCGGTCCGCAACGAGAGGCTCTTGTCACATAGACTTCTCATTTTTTTGAACCCATGTAAAGAAACACATACATGGTTAGTGGCTCTAGAATCAATAACCCAGTTGTCAATTGATTCTTCCACTAATCAAGCTTCAACATCAAAAAGTTTTATACATTTTCCCTTTTCGACTTGATAATCCAAATACACTTTGCAATTTGATCTGAAGTGTCATTTCCTATTGCAGAAGAAATATTTGATCCTTTTAGGATCTTTTAACTTCTTAGTCTTCTTCTTATCCACATGAGGTGGAACCAAAGACTTAGTCGGTTTCTTCTTTGCCTTAGCTTTCTGCTTCCCTTTAGAAGAAAAAGGGCCCACAACTAAGTTTGCCTCAAGTTTCTCCTAGATCGACTTACCACCATTCAACATCAACTCATAGGATTACAATTGCTTCATGAGTTGAGTCAAGGTAAGCACCTTGTTCCCCAAGTTAAAAGTGGCCCTAAAGCTAGTGAACTCATTGGTCAAGCATTTGAACATTATTTCAATCTGAGTGTTTACGTCTAGTTTAACCTTATTGTCCTCTACTTCCACAAAAGAATCCCATAAGCCTAAGTATATGTTCTTTGACCGGAGTGTCTGGTTTCTGTTAATAGTTCATCAAATTTTTAATAGCAGATTGTTGAGCTAATGCAACTTGGCCTCCTAGCAGATCCTCTAAATTTGTCATGATCTCTTTGGTAGTACAAAGATTCTCATGTTGCTTTTGCAATCCACTACTCATACTCACTAACATATAACATTGAGCAACCAAGTCATAATTTCTCCAGCGATTTCTTGCTTTGGGCTAATCTTTCGGTGCTTAACATTCATCAATGATGAATTTGTGTTTTTCATAGCTGAAAACTTTCGGCAAGTTCTATTTTCATTCTCGAAAGTTATCCCTATTCAATTTATTCTCAATAAGAATACTAATAAGATGAGTAGGAGACATATTTGAACTGAAAAATAATAAAGATTCACTAATTACTATCTTTGTGTTAAGCAAATATTTTCATTTTAGTAACATATCAAGAATGCAGTATGATAAATACGTCTTGTATTAAAACATTGAAAAACATTTTGCCGTTGCTATGAACGTTCTCACACCCATCAATCATGTCGCCTTGGGGTCCCATGATTAACTAGCAAGAACAAGGATTACATCCAATCAGTTTGTGAATCTTTAATTTCACAACTCTATACGAACCAAATACCGTTTAACGTTTGACCATCATCTCTGGTTTAAATATTATTTCTTGAGAAACTATTTAATAAGAGATGATATTGAGTAGCCATTGACTCAACACCCATCATTAACATGCTTTCATTTGTGAGTCATCTTGGGACAATCTCACTGAAAGTCATGCATGGCTAGTTGTCCTTAAAAGGAAATCTCATCTAGTGAACCCACATGATAAAGTTTACCTTAGCATGCAGTCCGAGTAGGAACCGGCTTGAAAATTTATCATGCTATCACTTAAGGACCATCAATGGATGTCGTAGGTATTGTTCAAGAACTTCTCCCACTCAATATTTTAAAAACATGTAAGGTTTTTATCTTAGATTTTAAGAATGATCATGTAACGCCCCAAAAATATAGGGTCTTTAATTTTGCATGTTCTGACACAAATACCTGTTTGCTTTCGTGGTTGAGTGATTTGGGTGTGTTTAGGAGTGTTTCAGAAGCCTGGGTTCAAGTCTTGGCTTTTGCAAAATTTTTAGTTTTTCTCTTAAATAAATCTAGACATTGGCATACAGGCCTTATAAATATTAATGCATGTTTTATGACACAAGAAGAGTTTGTGGCCTAGTGGCAAGGTGGCGTGTTGTGCAACAGAGAGGGCTGAGGTTCAAGTCTTGGGTTGCGCAATGGGTATTTATTTTGCTACTTGAACTGTGTAGGAAGTAGAGTTGGACAGAAACACAGCTAAGAGGAGTTTGAATAGATTTGAATGGTATTTGAACTGGTAATGGAGAGATTCAAGGAAGGATGAGGGGAGAGAATCAGGGAGTTTGAGTGAGAGGAGAGTTGTGCCGAATTGGTTGTCTAGCTATTCAGATTTTTGGCAGAGATGCCTTTTGGGTGTAGTCCTTGTTCGGGTTCCTTCTTTTTGGCATTTCATTTCTTCTTTTTCTCTCTGGCCAAATCGTTCTCTCGGTACCTTTCGGGTTCTTCTCTATTATTTTTCTTTCAGCCAAAATCATTCCTCTCCCTTCTTTCTCCTTCACCTTTTCTCAACTGTTCACCTTTCCTCTTTGACTGAGTGGCCAACTCCATTTTTCTTTCTCTGTTGTGCCAGTCAGTTTGGTAGTGGGGGACGATCTCTTCTTCTATTCATAACACTGTGGTAAGTCGAATCCTACATCTCTTTTTTACCCTCTCTTTTGTTTCTCTACTTTTCCAATATAGACCGAATGGCACAAATCTTATTTTGTTATTTCGAAATCCTGTGGATGATAGTCTCTGACAATCAATGGAGTGTCGACTGCCTTGCTTCTTTGCACCCCTCTGCCTTCTTCTTCGAATACCTCTTTGGCCGAAAACTATGGGGTAACTAGGGATGTTTGGTAGTATTGGCCGAATACCCAATCTGCCCTAACTCTAATTCTTTGGACTATGGGTATCAATTCAAGCCTTGTATTAAATGATTATTGCTAATGAAATCCGTTTTATGCGCAGTAAATCGAGAAGAAGGGTGCGATCGTTTTCAACCAGCGATCTAAGAGTAGTAATCGCATAAGTTTTGGTCAGGATAAGTGGTTTTCGGTTTGATCTTTAGTGTTAATGATCTAAAGGATGAAAGATTGATTGTGTGGGGTTGATTGTAGGTTGATCGCGCGTGAGGTAATTTGTTCGTTGCGTAAATAGATGTGTAATTACACCCCTCTCTACTATGAATTGGCGAAAGCCGAAAAGCCAAAAAACTGAAACTTCGGCATTTGTAGCCCCACGAGCGTGCGATTGCTCGTGGGCGATAGACTGTAGAGGCCACCACGAGTGTTCTCGTGCTCTTGGGTCGATATATGCCTCGTTTGGCTGAAATGGGTCATGTGGGCCCAATAGACTAGTGGGCCTCACACGAAATAGATCCATGATAAGTGGCGAATACTGGACTGGCCTATATAGTTCGCATGGCCGTGACTGAATTTGGGCTAAACAGGCCACACAAGCGTGTGGGCCCACTTGGGTCGAATAATGGGCCTTGGGCCCATTTACACCATTATGACCATTTAAATTATCTATATCGGTCGAAGCGATTGTAGAACTTTGGAGAGGTCATTACTTGCACCGAGACCCCAAAATAAGTAAAGTGACCAAAATGCCCCTAAAAGGTAAAATTACTATTATACCCATACTAGATGGAAATGACCATGTTACCCTTAGAGATAGGTTGACTAATGAGTGTATGATTATTTGTAAGACTGTACTGTGTAGGACACTTTACATACATGAACTATTTATGACATGACATACTACATGGGTTTGGGATTCTGATATGGAGGAAGTACTGTACTGGTGGCTCTGCCACATTCACTATTACTAGTGGCATTGCCACATGCCTTTATTCTTGCCACTCTGCTGCGTTATTATCTTCGCGCACTATGATGTGATACTAGTGTCTTTGGGCCGGTGGGTCGATTTTATCCCCACATGGTGTGTTGGTTGGTACGGGTGGTGTGTTGGCTGGATTGAGGTGGGTTGCATATTTTCACCGTACTAATACTATATTGGGCTTAGACCCACACCGTCACTATAATGGGCTAAGGCCCACACTGTACTGTTACTGAATAGGGCTCAGGCCGAGAATGTTACTGCATATATTGTTACTGACTGACTGATTGGAGATTACACACTGAGTTTTCATAAACTCACCCTTTCTTTTTAACTATACAGGTAATCCCCAGCCTTAGACGATTTGGAGCAGCAAGGGACTCGAAGGTGGCCACATGATCGCTGAAGTTCTGCTTTAGACTTAGTTATTTAATTTTAATTTTCATATTGGGCTATTGATTATGTAATAAGGCCATTGGTATTTGCTTAAATTTTTAATTGGGCTTTGATTTCTTGTTTTAAACTGCCAAACGGACACAAAAGAGTTTTCAAAATCACAACTGTTTTTTTTTTCAAGAAAAACACGCATTTTTTAAACTTCAAGGTTTTTAGTTAGAGAAGCTTTCGCGATTTTATTCAGTTTAAGAAATCAACGGTAATAAATAAGGCAAATATTTTGATAAGCTGGTTCCAGATTGTAATAACTTAAATTGATGAATATTCTCAAGCAATAAAACTAAATGGGTTTTAACTTAAATACGGATTTTTATCAACAAGTCTAAATTTCAGAAATCACTTCGGTGTGACACGTTAGATTCGGTCGTAACGTCTAGGCCGGGTTTGGGGTGTTACAGATCATACAATATTGACATTCTTACCTAATTTATATAAAATGCTTCCAATATATGCATGACATGATACGAAAATTTTATAATATTCACATTCATTTATTCATAAGAATCAATCAATCATAAAAATAAACAGTTTTGATTCTCCACAGTTTTTCTTTTAAGGGAAAACGAAAGAAGTGAATGTGAACCGTGCACTGGGTAAGGTCCCAGGAAAGGGAGATGAGTCATATTTATTCACTTGAAAACCAAGTCTTTTCTTTCCAGAGCCAATCTTGGACATGCACTTTCTCATTACCACACTTCTCACAGTAATTGAATAACCTAAAAAAGTGGATGAAATAATACAACACATGTATTTACTCATTACCAAACTTCCTATTTTTTAATCGATCAACTATGGATCATCTCATACATATATATCAAAATTATAATATAACATAATATAAATATTATAAACAATTATAAAACATATATATAAAGAGATGAGTAATTAAAATAAAATTGTTAGCCAAGGTTTCCATGGTTCTATTTCTAGAAAATAAATGAAGAACAAAAATTACAGAGGTTTTTACCACAACGCATTCCTTGGGTCTTCAACTACCATCGCTCCATCTTCTCCTCATCATGGACTCCTTGTGGGGAAAAAAATACATTTAAGTCATATGTTTGTTTCCAACTCACAAGAATTCTATGAATTAAAAGAAAAAGTCCTACATGGAGATTATAGTCCACAGTCTATTTCCTAAGAACCACAACATTGGCAAAAAATAAAAAAATATATAATATCACATCTATTCCCATGTATAACTCAAAACATGCATAAGATCTAAATAATGTTATTTTCTATGTAATAGATTCTTTCAAGAAGAAGATAAATATATTTTTATTATCTGTTTACACTTATAGATAGAGCACAACTTGGCTCTAATACTAATTGTCTGAAAAACGAGTTTGAAAAATGCAACGAAAAATAAGTTTAAGGGAAAAACTAGAGTTTTAATTTTTTTTTTTCTAAAAACAAGCTCTGATATTTGGTTGTGATATATAAAGTAATAAACATTTAATCAAAATTGTACCTTTTCAATTCGTTTAGGATGAACTCTTCGACCGAATAGTCTTCTCTATTATCCTCACGTTTGTGAATCAGAGTAATTTCCACAAAATTACTAGTGGGGCAATTTCATAATTTTTGTAAACCTTAAGGTCAACTTGTAAATAAGAAAAATATTTTTAGAAAGTTTCTGAAATAATTTCTTTAGAGAAATTTCTTTATAACTTTCTCTTGAATTCAAGTATGTGTGTAAAATAATGACCCATGACTCTCTTCATATAGGGAGATTTTAGAGAGTTCAACTATGATTAAACTTAATCACTTCAATATTAAATTAATATAATATTTATCAAGATAAATATTAGGTTAAATTTAATATTAAATCTATTAAATTAATAGAATACTTATCTACAAAATAAATATCAAATTTAATTTAATATTAAGATAATCACTTTAATATTAAATTAATAAAATACTATTAAGAAAAATATTAAATTAATTTTAATATTAAAACTATTAAAATAATATCATTTTTGGAATAGTTAATCTAAAATCAAATTATCTAGTAGAGTCCTAATAGGAGTGTAGTTCTTCCACTGCTCAATGTCGGCATCGTTGTGTCTGGTGGTGCCATCGCAGGTGCAACACCCTCATGACACCCTCAAGCCGATTCGATCCAGTGAAGGACTGACTAGTCCGGTCCAGCCACCAGTTGGATCATTGCCTTGATTTCACATATCAGGCTCGGTTCAACCAATTTTTGGGTTTTAATCTTGGTTTTGGGTTCACGTGCCAAATTTTTTATCTCAAATCCAATTTTCAAGTTCAATTACGCATTTGGAAAATTTTCTAACTTGAAAATTAATTTTAAAAAATATCATATTTATTTTTATTAATTTAATTTTATTTGATCAAAATTAATTTTCCCAAAAATCACTTGGATTTTTCAAATTAATTTTTTTATTATTTAATAAAATTCTCTAGTTAAACAATTTTCCTGATCGCCTAATTTAATTCCACAACGAATAAGCTGACTTAATTAAATTATTTCCAAAGCTGTAGAATTTTCTTCTGATTTAAATGCACTCCGATCGAGCTTTTGTTGAGCTAGCGGAGGGACCAATCGGATATAAACATTTTGGCTCAAGTAATTGCAATTATGTCTAGAAGCATCGTTTCGATAATTCACAATTTATTTAATTATGGGGTCAGTCCACAATAAGTACAATGATTGAAAACTACTTATTGTATACTTTTTACGAAAGCAATCCATCCAACTGCTTTGTCCAATGACCTAATCATGTGTGTGTTACCCTCATATGATATCATTGATTCTTTTGAGTTAAATATGCTCACTCAATACAATCCTATTTTACCTCGTTATCACTATTTTGTCTTCTTTAATGATTAATATGACCATTGTGAACAAATGACTGTGATAAATTGCTTGTTCAGGAATAAGCAACTCGTGACCACGTTTCATATTTATCAATCCACACAATACCAATGAGATGATATTCTTAACTCTTTAATCGATCTATGAGTTCCATTGTTACTAGTAAATCCATTCCATACACAAGTCATGTACCAACATACCGGCTATAGGCTCGATCATTTTTAGAGCATAAGCCTCCACTTATATCAAAGCAAATGAGTTACATATGCATGGTCAATGACTAACTCAGGATTTAGGTAAAGCACATCCTGAATGCCACAAGTGAATTAATTCATAAACAGATTCAAAATTAATTCATCTTGGGTCTAGTTTAATGTATCATTCTTCAAATGAATACATTTATGTCTCTTCCTATGGAGTTAACTGCTCTGATAGCCAAGACTAGTCATCTCCCTAATTGGCATTTTAGATGACATAATAATCCTTCTAAATATTTGAATAAAATGATCACTTTGATTCTTTTATGAGATTACGGACTTGTTTAAATTATCTACTGAAGTAAGTTTTCTTTTTCGCAATGTAAATGAAACACCCCAAACCCGGCCCACAAGCCCCGACCGGATCTGGCATGCTCCCTGAGTGAAACTTTAATTAAATCTCATTTTATCATCTTGGCAAACATGGTGGTTTTGAAGAATATAGATTTGTGTTATGACCAAGTTGAAAACCATGTTGTTATTAAAGTTTGTATCTCATTAAAACGTTACCTTCATATCTCAAAAATTATACGTTAAAAATAATGCCGAATTGTTAGAGCTTATTATTAAGTTGAAAATTGTAGGTGTTTAGGTGTCAAAACAGTTGAAGTTGTTTTACAAAAAATTGTTTAATCCTTTGCTTGGTGTTGATCGTAGCAGAAAAAAATTCAGAACGCATAAATAAAACAGTTAAATAGTGGCCTTATTACAATAAAATAAACCCCAAACTAAATCTCGAAAACATAATAAGAAAAATGTGATAAGTTTAATTAAAAGAAAACCCAAAAATGCTGAGTTGAGCACGGCCACCACATAGTCCTCGCTGACCCGGTCCATATCGCTAAGTCTCACCTGCAGAAAATTATCCCACGAAGGGTGAGTCAACAGACTCAATGTGTAACAATTACACTAAAAGCCCAATCAATCATAGCCTTAATCTTAACATTTCGGCAAAGCCCATTTTAGTCATATTCGGCCATAAGCCCATAACATAGCATATTGATTCATAACATATCAAATCACATGTACATATAAAATGAATTGCAATCTCGAGCCCACCTAGATATCCATCCTCTACACACCACCCGTACCTGCCAATCACACCATGGGGATTACTAAATCGACCCTCCATCCGCTACACACTCTCGAAGGCAGCCACTGCAATCAATTGCACATCGCCCTTATAATCGTGGCATGGCCACCAGATAATGTGACAGAGTCACCAGATTCATAATATGTGACATAAGTCACCGGATACATAATATGTGACGTAAGTCACCGGATACATAATATGTGACATAAGTCACCGGATACATAATATGTGACATAAGTCACCGGATAATGTGGGGTAAACCACCGGAACACTTCCCCTTTATCATTATCACCCATATGCCCATGCAACATACATATTATTCAGATATCATGCAACACACCTTACCCCATATTCATAACAAAATCACATATATTTCATATCAAATGTTTATACGTAGTGTTAATAGATAACGTACCTCAATACACTGTACCACTGAATGGTACCCGTAGCCATAATCATTCATATTTCTTATTAACACATGTTTAACATTAATACTATTAATCTATCAGAAATTTAGTGTAGGGCTACACACCTGATAACAGTGAGAATGATACTCTCGATACCGACACTCTCGCTAGCAGGGATAACAGCGATCTACTTATCCCTTTCTGATGCTGGCCCACACTCCGGTGGCCAATCACGTACAGCAGAAATTGAGCATTTCTTGAATCTAGGGGTAGAGACTACCCCTTTCTCTCCTCCACTGGTACTCGTATCCATTAAGGAACACTTAATCAAAACCCAATTAATCAATATACAAGATCTAAACGAATATAGTCTATAACTTGAACACCCTTACCGAATAGATCTGAATCCCGAGACTCCTTCTTATCTCTGTCGAACTCCCCCTACATACCATAGTTAGAATCGGCCATCCTTTAAAGGAATAATATGGCCTTTGGCCGAATATCAATATCCCTTACCTTGCTCGTCTAATTCTCGAAAACTATTGTCTGCTCCTGAAGTTGTCGAAATCCCTATATGATATATGTTAGAGTTGGCTTGTAATGCCTAAGATCTATAAGAATGGCCCTTGGCCGAATATCACATCTTACTTACCTTGAATATCAAATCCCGAAAGATCACCTCCTATCGACGGTTACAATTGAATCCCGAAAATCCACCTTCATGGTTTCGACCAAAAGAGAATAAGAGGGATTAGAGTCTTTGATTTTTAACAGTCAAAGAAAGAAAGAGTAAAAGAAATCAGCCTAGAAGAGATCCTTACCGAAACAAGAGTGACCAAAATGCAATTGGTCAACAGACTCCAAGAAATCAACAAGAAGAACTTGAAGTAGAGAAATCGATTCAGAGGAGAAAGATGATAGGCTTTTGGTGCTTAAGAATAATCGGTTTCAAAGGGGGTGAAGGTGCAATCGGTTATGAAAAAAATATGGAATGGAGGAGAAAGGAGAAGGAATGTTGGTGATCTCACTTGCGGCATAAGAGAAAACGAAATAAGAGAAAAGATGTTTGGGATCTTTGAGAGTTGCGGCAATGTGGGGAAATAAAATGAAAGAGAGGTTCGGCCTAAGCAAAATAAAGAGAAGAGAAGGGAAGGTAACTAGATTTGACTTACAAACAAACAAGTAGGAAGAAGAAAGAAAAAGCAAATGATCCTAATGGTCTTTGGATGTTTCGGCCAAGGTCTAACAAGTGAGGAAAAGGATCAATTTCGGTGTGGTTTGATTATGAAAGAAAAGGGTGAGAGTTTAGGAGAGAATGAAGCTGATTTTTGGCAAAAGAAAGTGACCGATTGGCATTTTAATGGCATTAAGATTTCGACACATTAGCCTTCCCCCAACCGAATGTATCCGACCTTGCTACTCTTCTCTTGTTTTCGGCTAACAATCAAACTCTTACTCCCCCTTGCTTTTCTCCTAAATCTTCTCTCCTTCATTCATTCAAAAGAATTTGAATGAGTCAACACCTATCTTCTCTCTTACCCGAATTTTTAAATGAATTTGACTTGATCTTCCACTCATCCACTCAGAGCCCTTGTGCCGTCCACCACTGCACCTCCTTGCCACAAAATAAAAGCTCCAAACGCTACCTGTGCTGCTCGAACCTAGGCCCCTTCACACTCCCTGAGGCGTCACTCCCCTGTGCTCTAAGTGGCGCCTCCCTTGCCACTTTACTAGCTTCCTTCTTGTGTCGTAACCCACACACAAATTTTCTTAAGGCCTAGCTTCCTTAGCACCCCTTAAGGCTTACAAACTCAAATATTTTTCTATGACTCCTACCTTCATCCCAAGGTTCCCGAAGCCCCCAAAACACATACAAACCATACACAACACATGGCCACATATATTTAAGTTAAAATGCATAACCCCTAAATCCCGAATAATATAGTAAACATTCTTAAAGTGTCACTTATCATCAATTTGAACATAGACAATCAATGAGCTAATATTTGCTTGTCACAATCTCACTATGCATGCAAAACACAGAATACAAAAATACAAAAGACATAATAGTGAAATGTGAAATTAACATTATTCATCATTCAAATACATAGAAAACAACTACATGTTTACTACAATATGGACATATTTCCCAACACGTTGTCCCGACGAGATAAGACCTGTAATGTCACAGTGAGATGAGGAACCTAGTTATCTCAACGAGGCCAACACAGTAAATGGCATCACTGCATCAAGTGGCCTAACTTCGTGACGTGACAAACTGTTTGGCGACGCATGACGTGGAAACGTTGATGTCACAACATTAACTATGTATTTTGGGACTTTACCATTTGGTCATTCTTTGAGCTCGAGTTACTATTTGAGCTTTTGTAAGCTTGTGTAAGGCCTGAAAATTATTTTGTATTGTATTAAATGTATGTTTTGGTTTAATTTAAGCATTAAATGATATAAATTGACTATGATTGATTATAGTTGCTTTCGTAACGAATGTGACACCTTGTAGCTCGGACCCAGTGATCGGGTTGGGTATGGGTTGTTACAATGTACTCTTTTCCTTTAATCAAGATTTTGTCCCACTAGGCTTTCCAAGTAGAGTTTTTTAGGGAAACAACTTGTAATAGAGGATTGTGTACTCTTTTTCTTTCATTAGGTTTTTATCCCACATATGGTTTTTCCTAATAAGATTTTAACGAAACACATTTTTTTATGGATATCTAAGGGAAGTGTTGTAAAATGTATGTCCATATAACTCCCATAACCCTTAAGAATTCATTTTCTTGTAACTCTTATAACTTGTAAATTTTTATATGGTAACTTAATTATCTTTATTATAATTTTGTAACCTATGGTGATTGAGGCTCTATGAATAGAGAACATGGATAAGCTGTTAGGTATCCCAAAATCAAAGTTAAATCACCCTTTCATTTTTCTAATTCTTCTCTCTTCTTATAATTCTCGTAGTTCATAATAAAGAAATATTTTTTCCATTACAAAATCCCTTTGAAATTTATTAATATTTAAAAATACTATTTTTACTCCACAAATATATCTCTTACCAAATCCTTATTTTTTTAACCATACTAAATTTTGAGGGAATATAAAAAATATTAGGAAGTAAAAAAAAATGAGTATACCAAAAAAATTGTAGAAGTATAAAAAATTATGAGGATATACCAATTATTATAAGGAAATATAAAAATAATGAGAATATATCCATTCTTAACTCTTAGCTTGTAACATGTTTAACTGGTAGAAACTTCTCATAATTTTTTTAGTAAGTTTACAACAGAACCCCAACTATAATCTCCCGTCAATTTTTAAAAAAAATAATGTGTACTTTATATATAATATATATTTGATAGAATAATATTTGATACACTATTGGTGTATAAGTTTTGTGCATCATTGGTGAATAATAACATGACACATCATCATTCAATTAAAGTATATATGAAGGACTTGTAAATAAATACTAATAGTTTTATTTAAACATAATCGTAACTATTGTAAATATTATTAATAACTTGTAGATTTTTTATCATGGGTTTAAGGGTTTAAGGTTTTAGCGTTTATTTATAGTTAATTATTATTTAATTATGTTTAAATAAAATTATATCTATTTATTGATATGTGTTTGTAATGTAAAGATTTTTTTTTTGTTTTGGAAAATATTTTCAATTGAGGAAAATCCTCTGACTGTTGCAAAATATTAATCCTCTACTATTTTTTGGAAATTGACACTACTATTTTACTATTTTTTTCCCTAGGTCATTCTTCTCATTTTTAACAACAACAACCAATCGTTTTTGCCACATCTCATATGTTTCTTTTAGAGCTTATGTTCTCTGGTTTTGATTCCTTTGTGAGAAGAGCAATACTAATTGTGTTCCACCTTCTTTATTTGGGTGTACATATATTGAAGTACTATGTTAACCTTGGGGGGCGATGTCTACTACATGCTTACATGGGTCAAGACGGATTTGCCTCTAAGGCAGTGGTTCTTCCACGACACAATGATTCTTTTATAATCTACCTCAATTGATTTTTTTTCCTGTCAATCTAATGGTTCTCGTTTTGCAGTAATATATTTCTAACCATTTAGAAGCAACTCCTCAACTACTGTTTAAACATGTCTGTCCCAATTAACAAGTTCATAACTGACTGTGAACAATGAGGATGACATTTTGAACCAAATTCTTGGTGCCCATAGAATATGACCATTACTGTTACTCGGGAAAATGGCAGTCCATCATCTTATAATGCTCACCATAATGGGGGAGGAAAAATACATCAAAGTCAGCTCGTTGGCTAGCATATCCAGAACAATATGACATTTTTTACTCCTGAGAAACTACACCAACAAACAATGGAGGAAAAAGAGTATAAAATTTTAGTGTTCTTTATTATTTTCTTTCTATATTTTGTTGGGTAAAATTGTAGTGATATATTGTGCTACTAAATTACATTGGAGGGAGATTTTGTCTACAAGATTGGGTTTTAAGAGGGACCGTTTGTGACCACTCCAAAATTTCTTGGGAATTGAACCTAGTGTGGTTTTTTAGTAAAATAATTTACTCTCTTTTACCCTATTCGTACAACAAGAGATATCAAAGCTAAAGGTTACTTGAAGTGTGCTCTATGGTTGTGTTTTGAACTAATCTTCCACATTAGAAAATATTTCATTGGGCATATTGGAAGACTATGGTTGACATGGTGGTCAATCTAATAGTACCAACATCATCCATGTGTTGAGACCAATGTTGGAAAATACAAGATTGGTAGTAGAGAACTTCGATGGCACGGGTAATTTCAATATGTGGCAAAGTGAAATTCTAGATGCTCTCTTTCATAAAGGTCTGAGCATTGCCATTGATGAAAAGAAACCAGAAGATATGGAGGAGAAGGATTGGAAGACTTTCAATCATTTGACATGTGGTATAATTAATAGCATGGATAATGATAAACAAGATAATATGTTAATTCAATATGAGCATACAGATGGCTTTGACTTTGGTCAACTGTTGGGAGGCGGTGATGATATCAGCATTGGTGATAATTTTGAAGTAACTGATAATGATATGAATGATTCAAAAGTAGTTGCTACTTTGAAATCACTAGGTTGGGCCAATGATTCTAATCCAAGTGAAAACATTATGCTTCGGTCTACTCCTACTAACAGGGAGATCTACATGAAGCAAGTGCAGTGTCCTCTTGAGGCAACCGAGTTTCAGGGCACCTGAGTAGTGCAAGAGTACGCTTAAGTAGTGTTGGAACAATTCCAAGCTCCATCTGTGTTGGCTAGTGGGCCATTGCGTTCAAGATGGGCTTGGAAGGCCTAGCGAGATTGAGCGATCAAAGGACCACTCGAGATTGTGGCATGATAAGCCAATCTTGTATTTTGTGTTGTGCTGATCAACAGACCTATTGAGTCGAGCAAGGTAGAAGTAAGACTTGAGTTTGAGTCGAGATGGGTCAAAATACCTTTAAGTTTAAGTTAGACGGAGGACCATGAGTGAATCGTTAGATCCTTGTGCTTTGGATAAGGCTTACAATACCCTTATCCACAATGCGCTACTAATTCATGAGATTTTTAGACCTAGTCCAAAGCATCATTAGGTTTTGAGCCAGAGCAAACTAGAGGATTATTGAGTCTGAGAGCTTAAACAAGAGAATAAGTGGAGGGATGTCTTGTTTAGGCAACCTATGAGGTTGTGTGAAGAAATGAATGGTGTGCTAGAGTATGCGTGTATGAGCTTTAAAGTTTGAGATTGAGGATGAGATCGAGCTAGTAAGGTGGTGCCACATATGTTGTGGTTAGACAAGATGGCCACAACCAATGGGGTGACAAGGGAGAGGCCGAAAGGGCCTAAGTTGAGGATGGCCAATGTGTTTGAATTTCCTATGTTGAGAACCTTAGTGTTGGTGCCTCAAGGGGCAGTTGGCATAAACCACGTCTACAGAGACACATTCAGTGGAATACTGCAAGAATGCAGTTGGTGCCAGATCCAGAGGGATGTAGTTTTGAGTATCAAAGACATGGCAATATTTAGTCGGCAAAGGGTTATATTATTAAGTTTCCTCAAGTTTTTAATTTGATGATTATGTGTTGTAGAGTTGAGTCTAAGTGTTCAGTAGAGGAATGAGCATAGACGAGACTACACCAGTGATTGAGATAAGACCAAGTTCGAGTTTATGTCTGATGTGCATTGAATGGATCATAACCTCAGGCCTTAAAGGCCCAAGATGGACTTAAGAATGAAATGTCAACTCGATGCAACAAGGTTTCTAAAGGTGTGACTCCATGTCAATAAGGGCATCGACATAGTAAGTGGGGGAGAGTGTCATAGTCCACAAGTTGCTATGCAAGTTATCAAGATTGAGCTTTCCCCAAATGGTCTTGATTGAAGTTAAAGTAAGTGATCATTTACCTTAGTCCTTTTAGTGATTAGAAAATATAACTCTTGACTGGGTTAGGCAAGAGGCCGAGTGGCTTAGGAATCTACTTGTAACGATTCCTTTATGGGAGAATGGAGTACTTGCTTTAAAGTAGGTGAGGTCTGAAAGGAACCTAGCTGATCCACTAACCAAAAGGTTAAGTAGGAAAAAGTTCATTGATTCGTTGAGGGGGATGGGTCGTAAGCCTAGTGGTTGAGGAATTTATGGTGGATACCCAACTCAGTTTTCAAGTTCAACTCAGTTTTCCCTATGGCAAATAATGTACAAAAATAAGGTTAATTTCTTACTTTTAATGAATCCATATCCCAAAGTTTGGGTAGTCTTGTAACAACCCATTTTCGGTAAAATCAGAACCGTGGTTTCAAGACCCCAAATTCAATTTTGGAAGAAAAAAATTACTTTTATATTATTTTATGGTCTATAGTATGATAGTAATGTATTATAAAAATTTCGTAAAGAAATTTTACCGATTACATGTTTAATTTGATAAAGGACCAAATTGCACAAAGTGCAAAAGTTGAGTTCTAATAGCTAAAAAAATTAAATAGCAATGGAATTCAAAATTTGAGGTCCTAATATGGCAAATAAACCATTAAAAATTCTTAGTGGTTAAGGATGATGATTCATCCATGGAAAATTAATTAAAAAAAAGGATGAAATTGGAAAGTGAAAAAAAATAAAAGATGATAATTAATTAAATAATGAAAATATAATCTTTTTCATCATCTTTCCCAAATGATTTCCATGGAAACCCTAGCAAAGAGAAAGTAGCTCAAGCAAGCTTACTTTGATCAATTAGGTATGTTTTCTTGTTCCATTTTTAATGATTTTTATATTTCCGAGATCGTAATAGCTTATATCTCGGGGACTAATTTGTAAATTTATCAAAGTACTAGGGTTTTTCCATGGATGAGTATGCTGAAATTTTTAAATTTATGGTAGAAAATGAAAGGTTGTTGATAGATAAACAACTTTTGTAAAGTGAATTTTGATGAAATTATGATTTTAGGATTAAATTGTAAAGTTGTAAAAATTCATGGAAAATTCTGAATATTTATGAAATACATGGGCTGTAAATGTTATATGAAAAATTTGGTTAGGCTTGGAATAAGGATTAAATTGCATGAATTTCATTTTTCGAGCATAGGAATGAAATCATCATTAATTAAAAGTTTAGAGGAAAAATGGTAATTTTGCCTAAGATGTGAATTGAATTGAAATGAACATGAATTATTGTCAATTTCATTCATTTAGATTCAGATAGACCAAATTCAAAGTTAGGACGAGGAAAAGAGAAAATGTCTGATTAGTAGATTTTATGTACATGAACATTTGTCGAGCTAAATTCGTGTAACTAAATTGTGTATATTTATATGTTTGAATTGAAAGTTGTATATGTGAATTGTGTAATTGAATTGTATGTATGTGATTGTATTATTGACATGTATATGAAAGTATTCACATATCCGACAATAATCAATAAGTAATAAGTCTCATTTGAATATGTATGAAATTCGATCAATACAGGATTTCTCGTATTGGTTGTGGTCCTGCATATGTTGCGAACACACCCCACTATAAGCCCTCTCGAGCTTCCCGTTATATGGTTATGGTTCCTACGATCATCCTGATCGGTAGTAATTTTGCATGTGTTGCTGACACCGCAGCTTTTTGTGAGCATCCTGTTATACGATCGGTAGTGATACTGCATGTGTTGCGGACATACCGCAGCTCTTTATGAGTGTCCTGTTATATGGCTCTCCGGAGCTTCCCGATATTGCTTGCTTGAACTTCCCAATATACTGCTATCTGGAGCTCCCGTTACATGGCTCTTCGTGAGCTTCTCGTTTAAAGGCTTTTCGTGAGTTTCCTGATTATATTTTCTTTGTGAACTTCCAGATTATGGCTCTTATGAGCTTCCTGTTATATAGCCCAGATAAGCTTCCTGATAGGCTCTTTGTGAGCTTCCCGATTAATGGTTCTTTGTGAGCTTCCTGTTATATGGCTCGAGAGAATGCTTCCTGATTTTGTGCCCTAGTGGATACCCCTGAATATGAGTTGACGGATTATAGTTTTGTACACTTTGAGTGTACTACTTGTGTATCCATCAATGTTTTCAATGATTCAATAGGTAAAATCCTGATATGAGAAAATATGAACATGAAATGAATTAATAGATGTATCTGCCTCAAAAACATGGAAAATGATGATATGTGATTTACGGAAATGATATCACTTGATATATTGAAGCATGCTTAATGACTTTGTTTATCCTTAATTTGGTATATGTCTGAAATACATGAAACTGATGTTACAAGACATGTTGAAATACGAGAGGATAATATATGAACATGGAATTTGTTTGATGAATATGTTTATTCATGATTATAGATTTGTACACCTTGAGTGTATTACCCAAGTGACATTGACATTTCGAATGATTTAATGGGCAAAGTTCTAACATGAAATAATCTGAACTCGAGATGAATTATTATGAAAATGTACTTGAAATATAAGGATATGATTTGTATATGTTATATGAATACATGATGTGGAAAGTACATGTACATGGAAATCTAATTATTGTTGAGCCCATACATGTTTCTTGATATTTATATGAAAGATATGACTAACAAGGGTGATGAGGATATGTGTTAGGGCTCGTGATCAAATTGCTTGAATGTGCTTTGTATGTTTATCTTGAATTTGAATGAGTGGTAAGTTAATTACCATGTTATACGAACTTACTAAGCATTACATGCTTACTCTATTTTATTTTTCCCTATTCCATAGTAATTTCGAACCTCATTGGATTGGAAGCTTGGCAGAGATCAATCACACTATCCATTGGCCCATTTCGATATATATATATATGGTAAATCAACTATGGTCATAATGGCATGTATAGGTTATTTAGCCAATAATGGCATGTAAATGTTTTGAATGAAACTAGCCATTGGAATGGCTTGTGTTTAACATATTTTGATATGTTTATAAGTGGATCTATCATGTTTGAAGAATGAATGTAATCGTGCATATATGCATTTGGTAGCTAGACAAATATGAATGATAGATTAACTTGATAATAAATTGTCATTTGGGGTACCTAAGAGTACATCGGTTGTATGTGATAAACATGATTTGGACTTGTTTTGAATGCTTTGATATGGTTTGTAAATGTGTTTAAGTGTTGGTGTAGGTGAAAGATAAGATGGGTGAGAAATGTGGCTTGGAAACATAGCCTATTTTCGTCCATACGGGCAAAGACATGGGCGTGTGTCTCAGCCATGTGCATATGGGCGTGTGGCCTGGCCGTGTGTCATTTGCATCTTAAAAATTCAAAATAGAATACTCAGGATTTTTCACACGGTCTGGCACACGGGCGTGTAGCTTGGCCAGGTGACCCCTACACCTACACATGGCCTAGCACACGGGCGTGTGACTTGGCCGTGTGACCCAAGTCAGAGAGTTACACGGGTACAGACACGGGTTGGGACATGGCCATGTGCATTATTTCGAATGCCCACACGGCCTAGGACACGGGCATGTCACATGGCGGTGTGAGCCACACGGCCTAACCACACGGGCGTGTGTACCCTATAACTAAGAAAAAATTTTAGATTTTGTGAAAAATTTTCTAAGTACCTGGTTTAGTCTCAACCGTTTCTAATGCATGTTTTGGACCTTGAGGGTTCATATAAGGGACTTTATGTTTAATTTCTAACATGAATACTGTATGAAATGAAATATTTGTTTACTTGATCTGTATATTCTGGTAATGCTTCGTAACCTTGTTTCGGTGATGGATACAGGTTAGAGGTGTTACATTTATTGGTATTAGAGCTACGGTTTAGTCAGTTCTCAGATTGAACGTAGCATATGTGAAGTCTAGAAATACATGCCACTATAGAACCTGTGATGATGTGATATCTCCCGACTCTGATGAGAATTATTTTACTAATAGACAAAGATGCTTTCTAACCGACCTAATTCTGATAATGTTGAAAGCGATACTCAAGTATTTTATTAAAAAGGTTGCTTATGATGAGTAGAGACTCATTAAGGTATAAATAAATGTTTGTAATGAACATGTTGACGATAAATGTCATGTTATACGTGTGTATATATGAAAGTCAAATTTTGAGGTTTACAACCTCCACCCCCTCACCAATACAGTCTTATACGATAAAATTCACAAAATTATATTGATTAAGTTCACAAGTGTGAAACTGAAGAGTTCAGTAGTTAAATGAATAATAATGTGGTCGGAAGTGAGAATGGGTTAGCAAGTAAAGACGGTTTTAGAAGAGATATCAAATTATTCTGAAGATTATTCAGGATATACAATATTGTTATTAAAGAAGAAGTTATTCACGAGTAATCGATTTATTCAGATATGGAATGGTATTTAAAGAACGGGTTAAGTGAAATTTCTTCTGAATTGATTTCTATAGTGATTGGAATAATGCATGATCGTTGATGACTGTAGTAGTCAGTGGGATAGTGTTGAAATTGCAAAGATATCTTAAACCAGCTATTATAGTTGAGTATTTTATAGCGATCTCCTCTAGGTATTCTATATGTTCTGTTATTCTCATAGACATGTAATTGTTCATGTTCAGATGCAAAGCTTATCATATATAAAGGCTGGCTAATTATAACAATAGACGGAATTATTTTAAGTCTTGTTGATTCATGAGCAGTATTACTCTATTTTTTTCTTTGGTTTTCTAATCAATTACGTTTGAGAGAAGACTTGATGATAAGATTCATATGATACTATTTTCTACTTCTACTGGTTGAAGCTCTGAATTGCAAATATGCAATTTATATTGTCTCTATCATAGCAGTTTCTAGTGCGTATGTGCAATATTACTTTTCTGGATTTTCTCTGGGAAATCATCGATCTCTTTATCATTCAATATGGGTTGTATTTTCAGAAATTTAGTATAGCTTCACATTTTGGATTTCATTATCTCAGTTTTCTTGTTATTCTTATGGTCTAATTTTATTTAGTAAACATGATTTATCTATGAGAGATGTTCATTGGCCGGTGGTAATTATATTTATTATTGCTATAAATCTTGATTCCATTATAAGACTTTAGTAATATGGATCTCAGATTATAGAAGTTGTATTACTACATTGGTTGTTATTGGCACTACTTTTGGTTTTCCTCTTCTATTTGGAGAGTACTATTGATGTTGAGGTATTGTTCCATCTATACTGTTGAAACGTCGCGTAACATCCGTAAAACGGGGCCTTTGCATTTTATCTGCTTGCATGTAGATAGCATGGATGTCATGTTAGTTTGGGGTATTTTAGGGTCTAGGCATGAGTCAGGGTTAGGCCAGAGCTTTGTTGGAAATTTGCGTTTTGGGCTTTTAGAAGGGGGGAGCTGTTTGAGCTAGGTGTTAAAGGTGGTTGGTGATAAGGTATGACACAAGAATTCAAGTGGTGGAGTGGCAAGAGGCGCCACTTAGAAGGCAAGGGAGTGACGCCTCATGTGAGTGGATAGAGCCTTGGTTCGAGCTGTGAGAACCCCCTTATGTGCATTTCTTTTTGACGCCAGGACAAGGAGGAGTTGTGCTCAGGATGGACTCTGGTGGATGACTGTTGAAGGAGTCAACAGATTCGAATAAGTGGATGAGAGAAATCTGAGGAGTTTGAAACATTCAAACAGGTTTGAATGTGTGGTTAG
Source organism: Gossypium bickii (assembly GCA_025503065.1). NCBI lineage: Eukaryota > Viridiplantae > Streptophyta > Magnoliopsida > Malvales > Malvaceae > Gossypium > Gossypium bickii. Next base: position 105,438,515 of record CP106715.1, read on the forward strand.
GAGGAATTTGTGGAGGAAAAAGGGGGATGGACACTTGAGCTTAGAGTTGGCCGTATGTCAAACTCTAAGGGAGAGGGGAGCAATCGGTTTTTGGGTACGGGTTAGAGGGGGTGGCCGAATGTGGGTAGGCCTTGGTGAAGTGTGTAAATTCGGCTAGTTAGGGAACCTTAGAGATTTTTCTTCTCATTTCTTTTTGGTGCCGAAATTAAACCCCTCTCATTTGGCATTTTTGCATTTTCTTCTTTTCTCTCATCTACTCAAAACTGAATGCCCTTCTAAGCTTTTCTTCCTCTTTTCTATTTTGTTTTTTGGCCGAATCTACCTTGCTTTCCATCCATTATTTGTGTCCCAATCTTTTGCCATATCTCTTCAAAAGCCGAAAACCCTCTGTAGCCATACCCCCTGCCGAAACTTTATTCCTTATTTTCTTTCCTCTCAAAGCCATAGCCGAATCCACCTAGTGCTTTACCATTTTTCTTCCTTCTTTCAATTGATTCAGCAAGTGCCGAAATCTCACCTTCCATTCTCTCTTTTCATCTCTTTCATTCTATATAAGCTGAAACTTAGTTCTCATTCTTTTCTTCTCTACTTGTGTACTCTCCAAAGCTGAAACCTCAACCTCTCTCTCTCTATTTCATTCTTCTCTAAAAGCCGAAACCCCCAAACATCCTGTTGAAGATCTTTAATTCTATTTGTGGTTTTCTTATTGGATTCTCTCTTGTTTTAACCATTACCGAATCATCTCTAGGGTGTTGTGGTGCCGAGTCTTGTTAGTGGGTGATCGAATCTGTCAGGTTAAGATAAGGGGGCAATTTCTCTTATTTGTGTTATCTCTTTTGGGTTTTCATGCCAAGGCCGAATGGCTATTTGGCCTAATGGTGAGTTGTTTGGCCGAATGTAGGAAGGGAGTGGCGCATTCGTTTGGATTCTCGGGATTTGTTCGGCTTGTGGATTAGATCCTGAGCTTTGGGATTTGTCCATCTAAGTAAGGGCTTTTGCTTTACGAGTTGTGTTAATCTCTTAGATTCGATTTCATTGCTTTAATCTGAGTTAGTGACGAAGGTGTGTTCATGGACTCGAATGCCAGTCAAGCGTTGGGAGGGGTTGGATTGGTGAACCCAGCCCCTAAGTTCAAGAAGAGGGCTATGTCTGCTGTCCGTGATTGGCCACCTCGGTGTGGGCCAGCATTTGAGTAGGGAAATAGGCAGATAGTGGTAGTGCCTATCAACGAGAGTGTCGACGTAGATAGTATCGTGTTACGGGTAATCAGGTGTGTAACTCTTACACACTTTTTTTGTTTAATATGCTATGAGTTATGTGTTGATTAAAAGTCGTAATAACGGTAGAGATCACTAAGTTACCTTTGTGAGTAAAGCGAGGATGCTAGGTAAGTTTGTTATGGTTGCAAACGTTAATTGTATATATTGAAATCTGTCAGTGCCATGTTACTTTACACATGTTATTCTATATGTTAAACATGATCATACTTGATTGTAAGCATGTACATGAGAAATGGGTGATGAGAGGAGGGGGAAGATATGATTATCAGTCTGTCACTAGTGGTTTGGTACCACACAGTGGGTTGGCCCCGCTTATCATTACTTTGTGACTAAGTCTCAGTGATTTGGAACCATTAGTGGTTTGCTACCACACATGTTTATCTTTGTGACTCGTCCCAGTGGTTTGGAACCACAGTGGTTAGCCCCACATAATATCAAAAGGTATCGTCACCAGTGGTTTGGTACCACAAAGTGGATTGGCCCCATACATGATTATTTGTGACTTCGATCACCAGTGGTTTGGTACCACATATGTTATTTGTGACTTCGGTCACTAGTGGTTTGGGACCACCAGTGGTTTGGGACCACCAGTGGTTTGGTACCGTACGGGGTAGATTTGGGAGTTTCGGATGGATAGGTTGGATGGGTTGCATGATAAGCATACTCGCATATGAATTTGTGTATGAGCTTAACCAATTTGGATGGGGATTTACACATTGAGTCTTGATGACTCACCCCTTTCGTTAACATTTTGCAGGTGATTCTTAGATCGCGGATGGGGAGTCGAGGTGGACTCAATGTAACACCCCAAACCCGGCCCATAAGTTTCGACCAGATCTGGTATGCTACGGGTTGTACATTGAAAACTTTTGCTAAGTTGGCTTTAGAAAATCATAAGTTAATTAGACAAAATTTGAATAAACAAGTGACTTTTGAGAAGAAAACCTTGTATTATTATTATTTCGTATATTTAAATCTTTGGCATGGTTTCATAAGTTGCAAATATCAAAAACTACTAGATGAAGATAAATTATGGGGCCTTATTACTAAATATTCCCAAAATTAAAAAACTTAAAGAAAATCAAAAACAATCTATAGAAGTAAAACTTGATGGCCCATCAAGTCCATCTCGGCTCCCATGCCCACGATCTACTACTCATCTGAAAGAGTAGAGGAAAATGAAAGGGTGAGTCACCAAGACTCAGTGTGTAAATCCCGAAACACAATGACCTGAGGCCCACAAACACATTATGAGCCCTGGCCCATACATAAAGGCAACAATCATAATCACATGATAAATAATAAATGATGCATAGCCCAACCCAACCTAGAATTCCATCCTCTACACACCAACCAGTACCAACCATCACACCTTGGGGATTTCTACAATCAACCCTTCATCCGCTACACACCATATCGACAGCTGTGCTGTCTGTCATAAAGACCGATCACTATGTGACCTATGTGGCGAAGCCACCGATCGCTATGCGACCTTAAGAATATATCGACAATTTGTCTTTTGTTCATCATAAAGACCGATCACCATGTGACCTATGTGGCAAAGCCACCGATCGCTATGCGACCTTCTTCCCCTTTCATCATGTCAAACCAATCCCCATGCTTACACGTAAAAACATAAATATATCATCTAAAAAGATTACATATCATCACATACTTTGATACACATAGAGAAGTTTCTATGATTACGTACCTGGCATCCTTTGCCTACCCTTTTTGGGTAACACGACTATTCATACAACCTATCTTTCCGGCTTTTAGCCCATAACATACATATTACAGAATTATTAGTGTGTTAGAGATCTACACACCTGATTATCGTTAGAACAAGACTTCCTACGTCGACGCTATCCGTAGTCAACACAGCTGTTATCTGCCCAATATGTTGTTCAAAGGCTGGTAACGAAACATTAGGTTAAGGCACGCCTAATGAAGAGAAAACGGTTGATCATCTTAAGGAGAATTGAAATCCTTACCTAGAAATCCCAAAATTAGAGACTAGCGATTTTCGGCTTTTAGATCTAAACGATCAGGTTTCCTTCAAATCCCGGAATGCCGCCCAAAACGCAAAAAGAGAGAAATATTAGACTCAATCGACAGCCTTAACAAACCAAATGGCCATTTGGCCTTGTTTACTAAAAACCGAAAGAAATCTAATGGAATAGCAGGAGTCGACACTTACCTCTACACAGGGAATTCGGCTAACACTTGAGATGAGATTCGGCAATCAGAGAAAAACTATGGAGATTTCGGCTTTATAGAGAAATCGGCACAAGAGGAATAAAATGAAGAAGAAAGTGAAATAAGAGATTTCAACTTTTAGAAGAAAGAAGAGAAAGATGGCTTAAGAAAGTTTTCGGCTTTTTGAAAGAAAGTTGACAGAAATTACAGAGAATGATTGAGAGTTTCGGCATAGAGAATAAAGAAAAGAGTAGGGTTCAAATGCCGGAATTGAAGAGATACCCCCTATTTATAAAGAATTTCGGCACTTAACTATCAAAAACCGAAAGTGCCCTTCCTGCTAACTAACAACTAACCAAATAATAGGGGAAATTTCGGCACCCCTCCAAGAGATGGAAATTCGGCCAACACTGCACTCAGTAGATAAATCCTATCTTTTCTCCTCTATCTTAATCTATTCACTCATCCTTAAGTGACATCGATAACACCACCTCTTCCTTCCTTTATCTACAACATTATCAGCCATATTATCCTCATTATCCAAACAAATAAATTCTATTTTAAAGTATCCTAGCCGACTCCAACACTGCTCATTTAAATGCGAAAAATTAACTAACTTTAATTAAAATAATTGGGCTTCATGCGACTCGAACTTGAGCCCCCTCAGTTGATGCCACCTCCCTGCTCTTTAAGTGGCGCCACTTTGCCACTAGGCCACAAGCCCATTTTGTGTCTTAAAACACAGATAGCATCTCTTAAGCCCTTTCCTGACAGGCTTTCCACTAAAGTGTCCAAACAGAAAATTTGATTAAGGCCTTGGCCCAATCCTGAGCCCAATCTGAACCTCTAACACTCACATTAAACATAACCACCCATTAAACGCATGGGCCCAAAAATTCAGGATGTTACACTCGAGGTGGCCATGCATGATATTTCGAGTTTTAATTTAATAGTATTTCAGGTTTATTTTATTTTAAGTTGGATTCTGGTTATGTAATAAGGCCACTTAAATTTTAACTTAAGTTACTTACTTTGTTAATTTCTTAAAATACACTTTGATCATTAAGGCATGCTTAATAAACTATGAAATGGACGTTTTCAAAAACTTGAATGAACGTTTGGGTTTTCCAAAATTTTACCATCGGGTAATTACCCTGTATGTAATAACAACAAAGTAACTCTACTTTCTTTCAAACTAAGTTTCATAAATATTTTCAATAAATTCGCTTAGTACAAGTTTTACTCTTTTATAAACACAAAGGTTTTCTTCCCCACTCAAAACGACAACTAGGTTTCAAAACGTTTTTCTCTCCTGTGACATGCCAGATTTGGTCGTAGCGTCTTGACTGAGTTTGGGGTGTTACAATTATGATATCAGAGCCTGGTTCAAAAGCTCGGTTGTGGGTACAAGGCCCAAATTGTTTTAATAAAAGGGTTTGCAAAATGATTTCGATGGAAATACATGTTTTGGGAAGCATGGCACTTGAGTCTCAGGCACCAGTCCGCAACGGTAAGTCCCTTAACTGCTGTTTATATGGTTTAAATTATTGTGGTAGGAATGCTGGTAATAGGAATTCACTGTAGAGACTGAAACCTGTAGGACTGCATGAACTTGCGAGAACAACTACTTTAATAAATTGCTCATAAAACTGTGCGGTAATAAACTGTGGAAGAAAGCTAACACATAAAATTCTTAAATCAGATTAATTCGTGAACGTTAGTCATGAGCACTCGAGGACGCGGGCGTAATGTACGTGGTCGTGGTAGGGGTAGGATGACTGTGTTTGAACCAGTAGGGTCTAGTCACGGGTCGGAGAATGAGGTATCGCCGCCACCGCCAGTTGTGGGTGCTGAGTTTCAGGATCAAACGGGTGGTGATGACATGGTGTCGCAGGCAATGCTGCGGGTTCTAGAGAGAGTAGCTGGAGCAAGTGGGGGTACGGCGGCTCAGAAATCTGTGTCTGAACTACTTCGAGCTAATAGAGCGGAAGTATTTAGGGGTGTTTCTGGTGTAGCTCCTAGCACAGCTGAGTACTGGCTTGAGGCGACTGAGCGCATAATGGACGATTTAGACTTCACGGCTGAGGAGAAGTTGAAAGGGATAGTGTCTCTTCTCCGAGATGAGTCTTACCAGTGGTGGCTCACAGTCAGGGATGGTGCGACGGTCGATGATATCACTTGGGATTTCTTTAAGACGGCTTATCAGAGGAAGTACATCGGGTCCAGTTATATAGATGCGCAGCGTAGGGTATTTTTAACTCTGGTTTAGCGGAGGAAGTTAGTATCTGAGTATGAGGCAGAATTCTTAAGGTTGAGCCATTATGCTCGGGGTATCGTGGCTATGGAACACGGGCGCTGTGTCAGGTTTGAGGACAGGCTGAGAGATGAGTTACGGTTGTTGATTGCTCTACAGTGAGAGAGAGAATTTGCTGTTCTTGTGGAGAAGGCCAAAATAGCTGAGGGGGTGAAGGAGTCCACGAAGCAGAACCTGGACAGAAATAGAAACAAGAGGAGTTTTGGGCCGTCAGGGTCTGCTGGGAATTCTCAGAAGAGGGCTAGATTTGGAGGATTGAGTCAAGCTGCAAGGCCTGCTGCTACTACTCAATGGCCACCACGGTACGCTCAATGCGGGAAATCTCATTGGGGGGAGTGTTGGACAGGTAGCAGAGGGTGTCTCGAGTACGAGTCGATTGATCATCGAGTAAGGGATTGTCCGCGTAAGCTAGCTAGGATACAGTCTGAGAGTCAAGGGCGTGCTCAGTTTAAAAGCAGTGGACAGCAACCGCAAAGGGGTCGAGGTTCAGCCAGGGGTGGTAATGGTAACGGACGAGGCCGCGGAGCACCAGGCAGAGGTGCTGGAAATACTGATGCAAGATAGCCTGGGTTGGTCTATGCTGCGAGGCATCGAGAGGAGGGCGACGCATTGGACGTCATAACTGATACGTTCTTAATTTATGGGTTACCGTATACTGCTTTAATTGATGTTGGTTCGACGCACTCTTATGTTGCTAGTAGTATAGTGGGAACTTTGAACCTAGCCTATGAGATTTCTTCTAGGGAGATGACTGTAGTTAGCCCTCTAGGACACTCTGTGGTAGTGAAAAAACTGTATAGGGACGTACCCCTAGAACTCCAAGGGGTAGTGTTTTTGGCCGATCTGATGGAACTGCCATTCGGGGAGTTCGATTTGATCTTAGGAATGGACTGGTTGGTGAGGTATCAGACGAATCTAGACTGTGCAGCTAAGTGTATGGTGTTGAGAACGGTTGAGGGTGAAGAGGTGGTGATGATTGGTGAGAGGAGAAACTACCTGGCTAATGTGGTGTCCGCTTTGAAGGCCGAGAAAATGGTGAGGAAAGGATGTGAGGCATTTGTGCTTCATGTTTGTGCTTTGGAGGTCAAGGATCATCTGTGGAGGATATCCGAACGGTGAAAGAATTAGCCGATGTGTTCCCAGAAGAGCTTCCAGGACTGTCTCCAGATCGAGAAGTCGAGTTTGGTATAGACCTGTTACCCAAAACTGCGCCAGTGTCTATTGCCCCATATAGAATAGCGCCAAAGGAGTTAGTGGAACTGAAAGCCCAGATTCAGGAGTTGCTGGATCGAGGTTTTATCCGGTCGAGTGTATCGCCTTGGGGAGCGCCCGTACTTTTTGTTAGAAAGAAGGACGGAACAATGCAGATGTGTATTGATTACCTTCGACTGAATAAGTTGACGATTAAAAATAAGTATCCGTTGCCGAGGATAGACGACCTGTTCGATCAACTAAAGGGAGCATCAGTTTTCTCTAAGATTGATTTGAGGTTGGGGTATCACCAACTTAAGGTAAAGGAGGCAGATATCCATAAGACGACATTCCGCACTCGTTATAGGTACTATGAGTTCTTGGTAATGCCGTTCGGGTTGACCAACGTGCCAGCAGCATTCATGGACATGATGAATCAGGTTTTTCAACCGTACTTGGACCGGTTCGTCGTGGTGTTTATAGACGACATTTTGGTGTACTGGAAATCTGAGGAGGAGCATAATATGCATCTACGTGTGGTTTTACAGGTTCTGAGGGAGAAGCAGCTATTCACAAAGTTTAGTAAGTGTGAGTTCTAGTTAAAGGAAGTAACCTTCTAGGGTCATGTGGTGTCAGCTGAGAGGATTAGGGTGGACCCTCGGAAGATTGAAACGGTATTGGACTGGAAACCACCTAAGTCTGTAGCGTAGATTTGGAGTTTTCTGGGTTTAGCGGGATATTATAGAAGGTTCGTGGAAGGGTTTTCTTTTATTGCAGGGCTTTTAACCAAGTTGCTAAGAAAAGGGGTTCCATTTGTATGGTCAGACAGACAGCAACAAAGTTTTGATAAGTTAAAGAGGATTCTGACAGAAACTCTAGTGTTGATTCAGCCTGAAGCAGGGAAGGAGTTTACGGTTTATTGTGATGCGTCGCATACAGGGTTAGGATGTGTGCTGATGCAAGAGGGGAAAGTAGTGGCGTATACTTCTCGACAATTGAGACCTCACGAGGTGAATTACCCGACGCATGATCTGGAGTTGGCCGCTGTGGTTTTCGCCTTGAAGATTTGGAGACATTACTTGTATGGGGAGAAGTCTGTTGTCTACACGGACCATAAGAGTTTGAAATACCTTCTTACTCAGAAGGAGTTGAATTTGAGGCAGCGAAGGTGGATAGAGTTGTTGAAGGACTACGATTGCTCGATTGAGTATCACCCGGGGAAAGCCTACGTGGTGGCAAACACGTTGAGCCGTAAGGTGGTGTGGGACTTAAGAGCAATGTTTGCCCACCTTAGTCTGTATGATGACGGAAGTTTGCTAGCGGAACTGCAAGTGAAGCCAACGTGGGTAAACCAAGTTAAGGAAAAATAATTGGTAAATGAAGCTTTAAGTGCTCGATGTTTGCAAGTGCAGAGTGGTTGATTAGAGGGGTATAGCTTAAACAGTGAGGGTGTGTTGTGTTTCCAGGGAAAGGTTTGCATGCCAAAGGATGTAGAGTTAAGGCAAAAGATTCTTCAGGAAGCTCATAGCAGCCCATACACTATGCATCCTAGAGGTAGTAAGATGTACCGGGATTTGCGGGAATAGTTTTGGTGGCCGGGTTTGAAGCGAGAGGTAACAAAATTTGTAAGTAAGTATCTGACGTGTCAGCAAGTCAAAGCCGAACATCAGTTACCTTCGGGATTGTTACAACCTGTGAAGATTCCGCAGTGGAAATGGGAAAGGATTGTGATGGATTTCGTCAGTGGGCTACCCCTTACAACTACTAAGAAGGACTCGGTTTGGGTGATTGTAGACTGGTTGACAAAATTGGCTCATTTTATACCGATTCGGGTTGATTACTCACTCCAAAGGTTGGCTAAGTTGTATGTGGCAGAAATCGTAAGACTTCATGGAGTGTCAATGTCGATCATCTCAAATAGGGACCCCAAGTTCACGTCAAGATTTTGGAAAGCGTTACATCAGGCATTGGGTACAAGGTTGGATTTTAGTACGGCGTTTCATCCTCAGTCAGATGGACAGTCAGAGAGGGTAATTCAGATTTTAGAAGATATGTTGAGGGGCTGTGTTTTGGATTTCAGAGGTAGTTGGGAAGAATTTCTACCGTTGGCAGAGTTCGCGTATAACAATAGTACCAAGCAAGTATTCAGATAGCACCGTATGAAGCGTTGTATGGACGGAAGTGTCGTACTCCTACGTGTTAGACAGTGTTGGGTGAACGTCGGTTGTTGGGTCCAGAGTTGGTTGCTGAAACAGAGGATAAGGTTAAGCTGATTCGGGGTCATTTGAAGGAAGCTTTGGATAGGCAGAAATCTTATGCCGATCTTAAGCGAAGGGATATAGAGTTTGCAGTGGGTGATAATGTTTTCCTGAAGGTATCGCCGTGGAAGAAGGTGTTGAGATTTGGTCGGAAGGGCAAGCTGAGCGCTAGGTTTATCGGGCCTTATCGGGTGTTGAAGCAGGTAGGACCAGTAGCTTACCAGCTTGAGTTACCATTAGAATTGAGTCAGATTCACGACGTATTTCATGTTTCCATGCTTAGGCACTATCGTTCAGATCCGTCTCATGTTGTGCCAGTGGAGGAGATTGAAGTGAGCTGAGACTTATCCTTTGAGGAGGAACCAGTGCAGATTCTGGATCGGGATGTCAAAGTCTTGCGTAGGAAATCAGTTCCTTTGGTGAAGGTGTTATGGCGGAATCATGGAACGGAAGAGGCCACGTGGGAGCCAGAGGATGTGATACGGTAGCAATGCCCTCAACTCTTTTAATCAGGTAATTCCGAGGCCGAAATTATTTTTAAGGGGGGTAGAACTATAACATCCTTAAAACGGGGACTTTGCATTTTATCTGCTTGCTTGTAGATAGCATGGATGTCATGTTAGTTTGGGGTATTTTAGGGTCTAGGCATGAGTCAGAGTTAGGCCAGAGCTTTGTTGGAAATTTGCGTTTTGGGCTTTTAGAAGGGGGGAGCTGTTTGAGCTAGGTGTTAAGGGTGGTTGGTGATAAGGTATGACACAAGAATTCAAGTGGTGGAGTGGCAAGAGGCGCCACTTAGGAGGCAAGGGAGTGACGCCTCATGTGAGTGGATAGAGCCTTGGTTCGAGCTGTGGGAACCCCCTTATGTGCATTTCTTTTTGATGCCAGGACAAGGAGGAGTTATGCTCAGGATGGACTCTGGTGGATGACTGTTGAAGGAGTCAACAGATTCGACTAAATGGAGGAGAGAAATTTGAGGAGTTTGAAACATTCAAACAGGTTTGAATGTTTGGTTAGGAGGAATTTGTGGAGGAAAAATAGGGATGACACTTGAGCTTAGAGTTGGTCGTATGTCAAACTCTAAGGGAGAGGGCAGCAATCGGTTTTTGGGTGCGGGTTAGAGGGGGTGGCCGAATGTGGGTAGGCCTTGGTGAAGTGTGTAAATTCGGCTAGTTAGGGAACCTTAGAGATTTTTCTTCTCATTTCTTTTTGGTGCCGAAATTAAACCCCTCTCATTTGGCATTTTTGCATTTTCTTCTTTTCTCTCATCTACTCAAAACCGAATGCCCTTCTAAGCTCTTCTTCCTCTTTTCTATTTTGTTGTTTGGACGAATCTACCTTGCTTTCCATCCATTATTTGTGTCCCAATCTTTTGCCATATCTCTTCAAAAGCCGAAAACCTTGTGTAGCCATACCCCCTGCCAAAACTTCATTTCTTATTTTCTTTCCTCTCAAAGCCATAGCCGAATCCACCTAGTGCTTTACCATTTTTCTTCCTTCTTTCAATTGATTCAGCAAGTGCCGAAATCTCACCTTCCATTCTCTCTTTTCAACTCTTTCATTCTATGTGAGCCGAAACTTAGTTCTCATTCTTTTCTTCTCTACTTGTGTACTCTCTAAAGCTGAAACCTCATCCTCTCTCTCTCTATTTCATTCTTCTCTAAAAGTCAAAACCCCCAAACATCCTGTTGAAGATCTTTAATTCTATTTGCGGTTTTTTTATTGGATTCTCTCTTGTTTTAACCATTGCCGAATCATCTCTAGGGTGTTTTGGTACCGAGTCTTGTTAGTGGTTGATCGAATCTGTCAGGTTAAGGTAAGGGGGCGATTTCTCTTATTTGTGTTATCTCTTTCGGGTTTTCATGCCAAGGCCGAATGGCTATTTGGCCTAATGGTGAGTTGTTTGGCAGAGTGTAGGAAGGGAGTGGCGCATTCGTTTGGATTCTCGGGATTTTTTCGGCTTGTAGATTAGATCTTGAGCTTCGGGATTTGTCGATCTAGGTAAGGGCTTTCGCTTTATGAGTTGTGTTAATCTCTTAGATTCAATTTCGTTGCTTTAATCTGAGTTAGTGACTAAGGTGTGTTCATGGACTCAAATGCCAGTCAAGCGTTGGGAGGGGTTGGATCGCTGAACCCAGCTCCTAAGTTCAAGAAGAGGACTGTGTCTGCTGTCTGTGATTGGCCACCTGGTTGTGGGCCAGCATCCGAGCAGGGAAATAGGCAGATAGTGGTTGTGACAGACCAATTTTGACCCTAATCGGAATGGTGGTTTTGGGACCATGAATCTGAGCCCAATAAATATTTTAACATTATATCTTGTGTCTATTATGCGTGAATTGATGTATGTGAATGTTTCGTAGAAGAATTTAACCGTTTGAGTGTTTAATTGGCAAAAAGGATTAAATTGCTAAGGGAACCAAGGTAGTGAACATGAAATAAAAATGGGCTAAGTGACTTGTTGATCTGAACATAGGATTTTGCATGTCAAATTCCCATTTTTTTAGGGTGGATTTGTAAGCATGCAATATAATAACTTATGGTCTTAAAATATTATTTTTAATACATTATTATAATATAAGCATGCTAAGGATATTATGTTTTCCTAAGTATATTATAATTTAAGCATTTTTACTAAAAACATGCTAAAATAAAGTGCTAATACTTTTAAACAAAGAAAAAAGAAAAGAAATTATTTCAATTCTCTTTCTTCATTCATCCCCCACCCAAAAATCCATCTTCAAGAAGAGAAGAAACTCATCTTCTTCATTCTGGCTAGTTGCATGTGTCTCTAAGGTGAGGTATCAAGCTCCATTTTTGATGATTTTACATGGTTGTGTTGGTAATCTTATACACTATCGAATTCTTGTGCAAAATTTGAGCTTAAAGCTCCCCTTAGATTCGGCCATGATCTAGTTCTATGACTTTTTCATGTTCAATGAAGACATGTTGGTTATGGTTGGCCTATTTGTTTGTTAAATAGGAAAATGGGTGGGTATTTTAGCTTGATTTTAGTAAGTCTTTTATATAGTAATTGTTTGCTTTGGATGCTAATAAAATCATGTTAAAATTTTGGGTTTAAGCAAGCTAATATTCGGCCTAAGATGAGCACTCTTGAGCTGATTTTCTTTGTGATTTGATAAATGTTTAGTTTGGATTCAAAAATGACATGAATAGCTTAAGAGACTTAGAAGAATTGAATGACTTGTGGTTTAAAGTATATGGAAGTTATAGGAATTTGTTTGGAATTGAGCATAGAGATGCTCTTATTATTCGACTGGAATTTGGATGAATAAATTGTGGTTATTTAGCTTGTTGCTTGGTCTTATGTTGAAGAAAATGCATGGGTACATTGAATTAGCAAATTCGGTCATAAGAGAAAATGGAATTGAGCTATTATATTCGGCTATATACATATATATATAATGCCGAAAGCATGGAATTAATATGTTTAAATATTACAAATGTCGGGGGAATAATTGGCAAATTATATATTATATGATTTTGCTTTTAAATTGAGTGAAAGTGTGGTTTAATTGGTTTAATTGAACCGAATTAGATCAAGAACAAAAGGAGAAGAATTTGGAGCGAGGAAAAGCTAAACTAAACGAATAGCTGGAGATTTCGAATCTATCGACTTCTAAGGTAAGTCCTTAAGCTATAGTATATTGAAGAATTATTTACGAATCTATTGTACGATAATGTTTGATAAATTTTAGTAGATATTCATGTTATAGCCGTATGTATATAAGCCTATTAGAATGGTTTTGATTGTTCGATGTAAATAAGCCAAAGTAAATTAAATATGTGATATAGTTATGAAAAGTGTTAGCAATAAACGATTGTATTAATGTGTTTCGGCTTTAAGCCTAGCAGCCTAGTGCCTGATTTAATTCAGCTTTACGCCTAGCGTGCCTTGTGTGCCTGTTACTTATCGGGCTTTTATGCCTAGCAGGCCTTGTGTCGGTGTTACTTATCGGGCTTTTATGCCTAGCAGGTCTTGTGCCGGTGTTACTTATCGGGCTTTTATGCCTAGCGTGCTTGATGCTGCAGTGATGTATTTACAAAAGAGAAATCGAATCTTTGTTCAAGACAACTTAAAGCTAATTTATTGAGTATATGATTCAGGTAAGCATGTAAGGTATGTTATGCTTAATATCACTTGAGTCGAATTAATATTATGAGAATTGTGTTATATGTGTTGAAGTTAATATTGATGGGTGTAATATGATGGAATTCGAGTTAGAATGCGCTATTATGGAACAATTGGTTTTCAAGTATAAATGCCAAGAAAGGAGATTTTCATGCGATATGTTTATATGAATTTTAATGAAATGATTTCTACCTTACTTGGGTTATTGAATTTCTAGTATTCGGCCTTGTATAAGTAATTTACTTAAGTGCTTATGTGGAATACAATAAGTTGGAAGTTTTAATTTCAATTATTTGTATGTTTTATTATCATGAGATTAGGACTTACTAAGCTAGTAAGCTTACTAGTGTGAATTGTTCTCCTTTATTTTATAGATTAGGTGCAAGCTACAATCTCGTCGGGATCGTTCGGAAAGTCGTCCACACTATCAAACTGTTTTGGTAGTCTTTCATTTTGGTTTTTTCCAAAGAAGGCATGTATAGGAAAGACTTTGTCTAAGTTTGACGGAAACTTTGGTTCATGTATGTAATAGCCATGCGAATATGGCTAAATTTTTAGTCAAGTATGCTTCTTGGGACTTTGGTTATAAATGTTGGTGCTCTTTTAAATCGATGATGTTATGATATTATGCGAATGATTTAGGTATAAGCTAAATTGCGTAAATGGTTAAGATGCATGGATGGTACGAATTATATGTGAGTATATTCGGTTATAAGCTAGTAATCATATCTTGTAAAGAAACAGTCTTTAGTAACAGCAGTGATGTAGTTTTGAAAAATCACCAAAAATAGGATAAGTTGAATTAGAAGGTGAATGAGGTATAGAACCAAAGCTTATTGTGTCTAATTTGATATGAAAGAAATAGAGTAGGCAAAGGAGTTTTATGTTATGAGATATTTGAATTTTAGTGAGACTTGATCTGAATGAATTCGTGAATCCATGTTCTGTCTTGGAAAAAAATTGTTAAAAATTGTAAAAAACTAATTAGGGAGCATGGTTTATATGTTTGAAATCCTTGATGAGTCTATTTTTAATAGGAATAAACAAGAACATTATTGAAAATTTGTGCTATGAGATAAATGAGTTTTTGTAATGACAGGTCAGAATCGTCAACAGTGAAAAAGGGGTAACTTTGATGAATAAACTGTACCAATTGGCCACATGAAAAATTCTGGAAAAATTATGGTAAAAAGTTATATGAGTCTAGTCTCAAGGAAAATTTACGGATCTAAATTTCGAGTTTTGTAACTCGAGTTATGGTCAATTTAGTCAGCATGATGCAGTTGGACAGCTTTAAAACTTTATGTTCCGAACTTGTAGTTGAGTCTTGTAATGCCACATACTCGACTCCGCAAAGGTTTCGGTAAGGGTGTTACATTTGATTGGTATCGAGCTTACGGTTTAGTCGATTCTAGGACTACCGTAGCGCGTGTGAGTCTAGCTATACATGCCTTTATTATATGTTGATAGTGTGGTGACTTCTCGACACTGAACTCGCTTTTTATATAGTAAATGGGCACCGATCCGAAAGAGCCGTAGCTGATGATGTAGAGAGCGTAGCGCTGACCGCGCACACGGATCAGCGCCGTAGACTCTCGACTGCTTCGGGTAGCCACGAAGGAGAGACCAAACAAGCCTTTTATCAGATGATGAATGAGTGGTTTGCCCAATTTATTCAAAATAACCCGGCTGTACACCAACCCCCACCCCCGAATAATCCAACTCCGATTCCTTCAACACCCTCGATGATAGATCCGATGAGATCTAGTAGGCCCCCAGTTGATAAAATTCAAAAATTTGGGGCCGAAGAATTTAAAGCCAATGATGATGATGACGCAGAGAGAGCCGAAATGTGGCTTGATAACACTATTCGGTACTTGATGAGCTATCTTGTACTCCTGGATGAATGCCTCAAGTGTGCTATATCCTTCATCATGGACACTTGATATCACCGTGGAATACACTAGTATCGATGGTTCCGAAAGAAAAAGTGACTCGGATTTCTTCCAAAATGAATTTCGCAAGAAGTATATTAGCCAAAGATTCATTGATCAAAAACGAAAAGGAGTTCCTTGAGTGAAACAGGAGAATGACCGTGAATCGGAATATGAAAGAAAATTTGTCGAGCTCAATGCAGATATGCTAGAGAGTGTGTTTCTCTTGAAGCTATTATGTGTAAAAGATTTGAAGATGGCACGAATGAAGATATAAAGATGTTTGTTGGCATTCTTGAAATTCAAGAGTCTGTGACTTTAGTTGAGAGAGCTTGCAAAGCTGAAGAGCTCGGGAAAGAGAAAAGAAAGGCTGAGACAGAAGCTAGAGACATCCGTAAAAGATCTTCGGGTAAGGTCTTTCATTCCACAACCAAGAAGTCCAGAGGTGACTACAAACGACATAAAGCTACTACAAATCCACCTAGACGGATCGACCTCCTATGAGCTCCCGAGCTACCTCGATAGCCGATGGTGGTAACGTTCCCACGAGAATAGAGTTGAATGCGAGCACTGTGGGAAATGGCACTCAGGGAGTTGTAGATTTCATGATCGGTCTTGCTATAAATGTGGATCGTCAGATCATTTTATTAGAGAGTGCCCGAGGTTAGCTGAGCAAAATACAGTTCAGAACACTAAGCCAAGCAATATGTCAATGCGAGGTAAACCACCCGCATATTGTGCAATGTAGGTGGTAGTCAGAAAGGAACGAAGAACACTACAGTTCGATCCGAGGCTAGAGCTCGCTAGAGCATATCTTTGCACGAGCCGGGGAGGATGCTTCCTTCCCGACGTCATTACCGTATTTTCACTCTTTATGATACTCACAGTAATTGCACTAATCGATCCCGGTTCGACTCATTCTTATGTGTGTGAAACTTTAGAATTTGGCAAGACTCGCTAGTTGAGTCTCCGAGTTTGTGATTCGTGTGTCCAACCCTTTGGGTAGATGTGTGCTTGTTAATAAAGTGTGTAGAGGTTGCCCGTTGATGATTCGGGATTATTGCTTCCCAGCTGATTTAATGTTGTTGCCCTTTGACGAATTTGATATAATCTTGGGTATGGACTGGTTAACTTCACATGAGGCAGTAGTGGATTGTAAAAGAAAGCTTATCGATTTGAAATGTCGAAACGGTGAGACCATCAGAATTAAGTCCTGTGACGTAAATAGGTTGCCTACAGTAATATCTTCAATGTTAGCCCGAAAGTATGTGAGAAAAGGGTGTGAAGCTTATTTGGCTTATGTACTAGATAATAAAATGTCCGAGAAACAAATTGAATCTGTATCAGTTATATGTGAATACCCCGATGTGTTTCCTGAAGAACTACCGGGTTTACCCCCAGTTCGAGAGATTGAGTTCGGCATTGAGTTAGTGCCCAAGCGGCTCGATTTCGATAGCTCCGCATCGAATGGCACCTCATCGAATTAAAAGAATTGAAAGCGCAGTTGCAAGAGTTGACAGATAGGGGCTTCGCGCGACCGAGTTTTTCTCCGTGGGGTGCACCGGTTTTATTTGTGAAAAAGAAAGATGGGACTATGCGAATGTGTATCGACGACTCACAAGCAACTAAATAAGGTAACTATAAAGAATAAGTACCAAGTACCTCGGATTGATGATTTATTTGATCAGTTGAAGCGGGCTTCAGTGTTTTCAAAAATAGATTTGAGATCGGGCTATTATCAGTTGCGAGTCAGAGATTCAGATGTGCCAAAGACTGCATTCCGAACGAGGTACGGACACTATGAGTTTTTGGTTATGCCTTTTGGACTTACTAATGCACCTGCTGTTTTTATGGACCTAATGAATCGAGTCTTCCGACAGTTTTTAGATCGGTTTGTAGTAGTGTTTATTGATGATATACTGATCTACTCCAAAAATGAAACGGAACATGCTGAGCATTTGAGATTAGTACTACAAACTTTGAGAGATCAACGATTGTATGCAAAGTTTAGTAAGTGTGAGTTCTGGATGAATGAAGTCAACTTCTTGGGTCATGTTGTTTCTGTGTCAGGTATTCGGGTGGATCCAAACAAAATAGCAGCCATACTCAATTGGAAACCACTAAAGAATGTTTTCGAGATCCGAAGTTTCCTAGGCCTTGCGGGATATTATAAACGATTTGTAAAAGGTTTTTCTGTAATAGCTACACCTTTGACGAGACTACTACAGAAAGATGTCAAATTTGAGTGGTCAGAAAGGTGTCGAAAAGTTTTTGACGATTGAAAGCCTTTTAACCAAGCCCAGTGTTAACTCAAATGAATCGGGTAAAGAATTTATTATTTTTAGCGATGCTTCCTTGAATGGGTTGGGTTGTGTTTTAATGCAAGAAGGCAAGGTGATAGCCTACGCTTCGAGACAATTGAAGCCGCATGAGAAAAATTATCCAACTCACGATCTGGAGTTAGCAGCCATTGTGTTCGCATTAAAAATTTGGCGTCACTATTTATTCAAAAAAAATGTCACATTTATTCAGATCACAAAAGTTTAAAATATTTGATGACTCAGAAAGATCTAAACTTGAGACAACGCAGATGGTTAGAATTGCTGAAAGATTATGAATTAGTGATTGACTACCATCCGGGAAAAGCTAATGTTGTTGCGGATGCGTTAAGTCGAAAATCATTATTTGCTCTTCGTGCATTAAACGCCGGGTGACTATGTCCGATGATGGTTCGATCATAGCCGAGTTACAAGCAAGACCGATGTTTATTCAAAGCAGATTGTGATGCATGAAAAGTTGACAAAAAGTTGATTGCTATTCGAGTCGGTGTGGAAGTGGTACGAATCGATTTTCGATTGATGCAAATGATTGTTTAAATTATAAAGGCCGATTGTGTGTTCCAAAGAACTCGATTTTGGTACAGATGATCCTGTGTGAGGCCCATAGTGGTCGACTATCGATACACCCGGGTAGCACTAAAATGTATAACGATTTGAAGCAATTCTATTGGTGGCTCGCATGAAACGAGATATATCCGAGTTTGTTTCTAAGTGCTTAATCATCAACAAGTAAAAAGCCGAGCATCGTGCCGTCCGGACTACTTCAACCAATCATGATACCCGAATGGAAATGGGATAGAATTACAATGGATTTTGTATCCGGTCTTCCTATGACACAATTTAGTAGGAAAGATGCCGTATGGGTTATCGTTGATAGATCGACTAAATCAGCTCATTTTATACCGCAGTGCGTACTCGACTATTCACTTTGGATAAGCTTGCCGAACTGTATGTGTCACAGATTGTAAGGTTGCACGGTGTACCGAGTTCCATTATTTCAGATAGAGACCCGATATTCACATCGCGATTTTGGAAGAGATTGCAAGATGCTCTAGGTACTAAACTCCATTTTAGTACAGCCTTCTATCCGCAAACAAACGGTCAGTCTGAGCGAACTATTTTGATACTTGAGGACATGCAAAGGTGTTGCGTTCTCGAGTTTGAAGGTACATGGGAACGATACCTACCTTTGATTGAATTTTCTTACAATAATAGCTTCCAATCTAGTATAAAAATGGCGCCTTATGAAGCCTTATACGGGCGAAAATGTCGCACACCGTTGTACTGGATTGAGCTCAGTGAAAATAAGATACACGGGGTTGATTGGATTAAAGAAACAGAACAGAAGGTGGTTCTTATCAGGAATAATTTGAAAGCTGCTTCGGATCGTCAAAAGTCTTATGCCGATTTGAAACGTAAGGACATTGAATTTCAGGTCGGAGATCAGGTGTTCTTAAAAGTCTCTCCGTGGAAGAAAATACTCCGATTTGGTCGGAAGGGCAAGTTGAGTCCGAGATTTATCGGACCGTATGAAATCATTGAGCGTATAGGGCCTGTTGCTTATAGATTGAAATTGCCCCTTGACTTAGAAAAGATACACAATGTATTTCATGTTTCAATGCTTCGCAAATACAGATCGAACCCGTCCCATGTGATCACACCGTCAGAGATTGAAATTCGATCCGATTTGACATATGATGAGGAACCGATTTGTATCTTGGCTCGGGAAATGCAGGAGTTGAGAAATAAGAGGATTCCATTAGTGAAAGTATTATGGAATAGACACGGAGTTGAAGAGGCCACGTGGGAACCTGAAGATTCAATGAGGCAACAATATCCGATCTTATTTAACGGTAAGATTTTCGAGGACGAAAATTCTTAAGGGGGGAGAGTTGCGACAGACCAATTTTGACCCTAATCGGAACGGTGGTTTCGGGACCATGAATCCGAGCCCAATAAATATTTTAACATTATATCTTGTGTCTATTATGGGTGAATTGATGTATGTGAATGTTTCGTAGAAGAACTTAACCGCTTGAGTGTTTAATTGGCAAAAGGATTAAATTGCTAAGGGAACCAAGGTAGTGAACATGAAATAAAAATGGGCTAAGTGACTTGTTGACTAAACATAGGGATTTGCATGTCAAATTCCCATTTTTTTTTGGTGGATTTGTAAGCATGCAATATAATAACTTATGGTTTTAAAATATTATTTTTAATACATTATTATAATATAAGCATGCTAAGGATATTATGTTTTCCTAAGTATATTATAATTTAAGCATTTTTACTAAAAACATGCTAAAATAAAGTGCTAATACTTTTAAACAAAGAAAAAAGAAAAGAAATTATTTCAATTCTCTTTCTTCATTCATCCCCACCCGAAAATCCATCTTCAAGAAGAGAAGAAACTCATCTTCTTCATTCGGCTAGTTGCATGTGTCTCTAAGGTGAGGTATCAAGCTCCATTTTTTGATGATTTTACATGGTTGTGTTGGTAATCTTATATACTATCGAATTCTTGTGCAAAATTTGAGCTTAAAGCTCCCCTTAGATTCAGCCATGATCTAGTTCTATGACTTTTTCATGTTCAATGAAGACATGTTGGTTATGGTTGGCCTATTTGTTTGTTAAATAGGAAAATGGGTGGGTATTTTAGCTTGATTTTAGTAAGTCTTTTATATAGTAATTGTTTGCTTTGGATGCTAATAAAATCATGTTAAAATTTTGGGTTTAAGCAAGCTAATATTCACCTAAGATGAGCACTCTTGAGCTGATTTTCTTTGTGATTTGATAAATGTTTAGTTTGGATTCAAAAATGACATGAATAGCTTAAGAGACTTAGAAGAATTGAATGACTTGTGGTTTAAAGTATATGGAAGTTATAGGAATTTGTTTGGAATTGAGCATAGAGATGCTCTTATTATTCGGCTGGAATTTGGATGAATAAATTGTGGTTATTTAGCTTGTTGCTTGGTCTTATGTTGAAGAAAATGCATGGGTACATTGAATTAGCAAATTCGGTCATAAGAGAAAATGGAATTGAGCTATTATATTCGGCTATATATACATATATATATAATGCCAAAAGCATGGAATTAATATGTTTAAATATTACAAATGTCGGGGGAATAATTGGCAAATTATATATTATATGATTTTGCTTTTAAATTGAGTGAAAGTGTGGTTTAATTGGTTTAATTGAACCGAATTAGATCAAGAACAAAAGGAGAAGAATTTGGAGCGAGGAAAAGCTAAACTAAACGAATAGTTGGAGATTTCGAATCTATCGACTTCTAAGGTAAGTCCTTAAGCTATAGTATATTGAAGAATTATTTACGAATCTATTGTACGATAATGTTTGATAAATTTTAGTAGATATTCATGTTATAGCCGTATGTATATAAGCCTATTAGAATGGTTTTGATTGTTTGATGTAAATAAGCCAAAGTAAATTAAATATGTGATATAGTTATGAAAAGTGTTAGCAATAAACGATTGTATTAATGTGTTTCGGGCTTTAAGCCTAGCAGGCCTAGTGCCGGTGATTTAATTCAGGCTTTTACGCCTAGCAGGCCTTGTGCCGGTGTTACTTATCGGGCTTTTACGCCTAGCAGGCCTTGTGCCGGTGTTACTTATCGGGCTTTTATGCCTAGCAGGCTTGATGCCGGTGATGTATTTACAAAAGAGAAATCGAATCTTTGTTCAAGACAACTTAAAGCTAATTTATTGAGTATATGATTCAGGTAAGCATGTAAGGTATGTTATGCTTAATATCACTTGAGTCGAATTAATATTATGAGAATTGTGTTATATGTGTTGAAGTTAATATTGATGGGTGTAATATGATGGAATTCGAGTTAGAATGCGCTATTATGGAACAATTGGTTTTCAAGTATAAATGCCAAGAAAGGAGATTTTCATGCGATATGTTTATATGAATTTTAATGAAATGATTTCTACCTTACTTGGGTTATTGAATTTCTAGTATTCGGCCTTGTATAAGTAATTTACTTAAGTGCTTATGTGGAATACAATAAGTTGGAAGTTTTAATTTCAATTATTTGTATGTTTTATTATCATGAGATTAGGACTTACTAAGCTAGTAAGCTTACTAGTGTGAATTGTTCTCCTTTGTTTTATAGATTAGGTGCAAGCTACAATCTCGTCGGGATCGTTCGGAAAGTCATCCACACTATCAAACTATTTGGGTACTCTTTCATTTTGGTTTTTTCCAAAGAAGGCATGTATAGGAAAGACTTTGTCTAAGTTTGACGGAAACTTTGGTTCATGTATGTAATAGCCATGCGAATATGGCTAAATTTTTAGTCAAGTATGCTTCTTGGGACTTTGGTTATAAATGTTGGTGCTCTTTTAAATCGATGATGTTATGATATTATGCGAATGATTTAGGTATAAGCTAAATTGCGTAAATGGTTAAGATGCATGGATGGTACGAATTATATGTGAGTATATTCGGTTATAAGCTAGTAATCATATCTTGTAAAGAAACAGTCTTTAGTAACAGCAGTGATGTAGTTTTGAAAAATCACCAAAAATAGGATAAGTTGAATTAGAAGGTGAATGAGGTAAAGAACCAAAGCTTATTGTGTCTATTTTGATATGAAATAAATAGAGTAGGCAAAGGAGTTTTATGTTATGAGATATTAAATTTTAGTGAGGCTTGAACTGAATGAATTCGTGAATCCATGTTCTGTCTTGGAAAAAAATTGTTAAAAATTTTACAAAAATAATTAGGGAACATGGTTTACATGTTTGAAATCCTTGATGAGTCTATTTTTAATAGGAATAAACAAGAACATTATTGAAAATTTTTGCTATGAGATAAATGAGTTTTTGTAATGACAGGTCAGAATCATCAACGGTGAAAAAGGGGTAACTTTGATGAATAAACTGTACCAATTGGCCACATGAAAAATTCTGGAAAAATTATGGTAAAAAGTTATATGAGTCTAGTTTCAAGGAAAATTTACGGATCTAAATTTTGAGTTTTGTAACTCGAGTTATGGTCAATTTAGTCAGCATGATGCAGTTGGACAGCTTTAAAACTTTATGTTCCGAACTTGTAGTCGAGTCTTGTAATGCCACATACTCGACTCCGGCAAAGGTTTCGGGTAAGGGGTGTTACAGTGGTAGTGCCTATCAATGAGAGTGTCGACGTAGATAGTATTGTGTTACGGGTAATCAGGTGTGTAACTCTTACACACTTTCTTTGTTTAATATGCTATGAGTTATGTGTTGATTAAAAGCCGTAATAACGGTAGAGATCACTAAGTTACCTTTGTAAGTAAAGCGAGTATGCCGAGTAAGTTTGTTATGGTTGCAAATGTTAATTGCATATATTGAAATCTGTCGGTGCCATGTTGCTTTACACATGTTATTCTATATGTTAAACATGATCGTACTTGATTGTAAGCATGTACATGAGAAATGGGTGATGAGAGTAGGGGAAAGATATGATTATCAGACTGTCACCAGTGGTTTGGTACCACACAGTGGGTTGGCCCCGCTTATCATTACTTTGTGACTAAGTCTCAGTGATTTGGAACCACCAGTGGTTTGGTACCACACATGTTTATCTTTGTGACTCGTCCCAGTGGTTTGGAACCACAGTGGGTTAGCCCCACATAATATCAAAAGGGATCGTCACCAGTGGTTTGGTACCACAAAGTGGGTTGGCCCCACACATGATTATTTGTGACTTCGGTTACTAGTGGTTTGGTACCACATATGTTATTTGTGACTTCGGTCACCAGTGGTTTGGGACCACCAGTGGTTTGGTACCACACGGGGTAGATTTGGGAGTTTCGGATGGATAGGTTGGATGGGTTGCATGACAAGCATATTCGCATATGAATTTGTGTATGAGCTTAACCAATTTTGGATGGGGATTTACACATTGAGTCTTGATAACTCACCCCTTCCGTTAACATTTTGCAGGTGATTCTTAGATCGCAGATGGGGAGCCGAGGTGGACTCGAGGTGGCCATGCATGATTTTTCGGGTTTTAATTTAATAGTATTTCGGGTTTATTTTATTTTGAGTTGGATTCTGGTTATGTAATAAGGCCACTTAAATTTTAACTTAAGTTACTTACTTTGTTAATTTCTTAAAATACACTTTGATCATTAAGGCATGCTTAATAAACTATGAAATGGACGTTTTCAAAAACTTGAATGAACGTTTGGGTTTTCCAAAATTTTACCACCGGGTAATTACCCTGTATGTAATAACAACAAAGTAACTCTACTTTCTTTCAAACTAAGTTTCATAAATATTTTCAATAAATTCGCTTAGTACAAGTTTTACTCTTTTATAAACACAAAGGTTTTCTTCCCCACTCAAAAAGACAACTAGGTTTCAAAACGTTTTTCTCTCCTGTGACATGCCAGATTTGGTCGTAGCGTCTTGATCGGGTTTAGGGTGTTACACGTCGGTCCTATTATGGCACTATGGTTTTTAATCTATCTAATGATTGTAGCTTCGAAATAATTCAAAGCTTCGGTGTTAATAACTGAAATAGCTTTATCATATAATTTCTTTTTAATTTTCGTGAAAGAGTTTTCTATGATAGCCACGTCAATGATATAGTTATTTTAGAAAGATGTAAGATTTGAATGGTCTGATGAATGTAAGTAAAGTTTTGACCAAATGAAAGCTCTGTTGACCAAAGCATAAGTTCTAGTTCAGCCTAAAGTAGGTATGGAATTTTTGATTTATAGTGATGCATCATTGAATGGGTTAGACTGTGTTTTGATGCAGTAAGGCAAAGTAATAGCCTATACTTCCAGACAATTAAAAACTGTACGAAAAGAATTATTCGATAGATGATTTAGATTTGATAACTATTGTATTTGCACTAAATATTTGTCGATATTATCTATTTGGTGAAAAATACTATATATTTATTGATCATAAAAGTTTAAATTATCTGATGTCGCAAAAGATTTGAATTTGAGACAGTGTGGATGGCTTGAACTGTTGAAAGATTATGAGTTGATTATTGACTATCATCTGGGAAAAACAAATGTGGCTGTAGATACTCTAAGTAGAAAGTCTCTGTTTGCTCTGCAAGCCATGGATACCCGATTGTTATTGTCTGATGATGGCTCAATTTAGCTGAGCTTAAAGCTAAATCGATGTTTTACAACAGATCTACGAAGCTCAAAAAAATGGTAACGAGTTGCAAGTTAAACGAGTACAAAGTAAGACAACTTTTGATTTAGAGTTTCAGATTGAATTTGATGATTGTCTATTATTCCGAGGTATAGCCTGTGTACTGAAGGATTTAGAGATTGTACAGAAATTTTTATACAAATTCTCACAGTGGTATTATGTCTGTTCATCTGGGAAATAATAAAATGCATAACGATCTAAAACAGATGTATTGGTAGTCCGAAATGAAACGTGGTATTTCTGAATTTGTATTTAAATGTTTGATATGTCAGCAAGTTAAAGCTGAACACCAGATATCTTCAAAATTGTTATAGCCAGTTATGATACAGGAATGGAAATGGGATAAAATTTCTATGGATTTTGTATTGGGATTTCCCCTATCTCTGAAAAAAAAGATACTATTTAAGTAATCATCAGTCGTTTGATGAAGTCTGCACATTTTATCCCAGTATGGATGGATTTTTCACTTAATAGATTGTTTGAATTATATGCTTCTGAGATTGTCAGTGCTAGTTTCTATTATTTCTGATAGAGATCTACAGTTCATATCCCGATTCTGGAACAAGTTACAAGAAGCTCTGGGTACGCAGTTACATTTTAGTACCACATTTCATTCTCAGACGGATGGTCAATCTGAACGTGTGATTCAGATTTTTGAATATATACTTTGGTGCTATGTTTTAGAATTCGAAGGCAATTAGAAAAGAAATAATTGTCGTTAGTTGAATTCGCATATAATAGCAATTATCAGTTAAGTATGAAATGACACTATATAAGGCTCTGTATAATCGTAGATGTAGAACTCCATTGTATTGACTGAGCATAGTGAGAAAAGATACATGGAGTTGATCTGATTTGTGAAAAACCAAAGAAATGTGAAAATGATCTGAGACAGTTTAAAAGCAGTATCTAATCATCAGAAACCCTATGTGGATTTAAAACAAAAAGCAATAGAGTTTTAAATTAACAATAATGTATTCTTGAAAGTTTCGCTTTGAAATAAAATTCTTCGGTTTGGTCGTAGATGAAAATTAAGTCCTCGATTTATTGGGCCATAGGAGATCACTGAAAAAATCTGACCTATTGCATATCGATTGGTATTACCGTCAGAACTTGGCAAAATCATAATATTTTTCATATGTTATGTTATGACAGTATTGATCAGATTCGTCACATGTTATTTCTCCAATAGATATTAAAAGTCAGTCTAACATGACTTATAATGAAGAACCGATCAAAATTCTTGCACGAGAAATGAAAGAATTAAGAAATACTTTTTTTTTGTTTTTCAGAATATTTTCAATTGAAGAAAATCCTATGACTATTGTAGAATATTTTCAATTGAGGAAAATTCTCTCGCTGTTGCAGAATATTAATCATCTACTATTTTTTGAAACTAACACTATTATTTTACCATTTTACCCCTTTAGAAAATAGTATAAATATTAGGTCATTCTTCTCATTTTTAACAACAACAAGCAATCTTTTCTCCCACAGCTCGTCCGTTTCTTTCAGAGCTTTTGTTTTTCGGTTACCATTCCTTTGTGAAAAGAGTAATACCAATTGTGTCCTACCTTCTTTATTTAGGTGTACGAATATTGAAATACTATGTTAACCTTATGGGGCAATGTTCACTATACGATTATACTGATCAGAACAAATTTACTTCTAAGGCAGTGATTCTTTCACGGTACAATAATTTTTTTTATTATTTATGCTCAATTGATTTTTTTTCTATCCATACTAATGATTTTCGTTTTGCAATAGTATATTTTTAACCATAAATTTTTCATTATTTTTATTTTATTTAATGATGATGTTATTATTATATAACTTTATCTACGGAAATTTCATCCTATAGGTGATAAAATTTTAAATAATTGGTGAAGATAAGAGAGTTTCATTCTTTTATTATAAATAAACCACTAAATCATAGACAAAACATGAACTACTGTCGAAAGTTATGCTCATTCAAAGCCTTATCCCAAGATTGAGGGAATTCATTTATTTTAAAATGAACCAGAATTTCAACCCTTTTTTTTTCCGACATTTAATAATAGGATTAAACAGCTTTCTAAAAAAAAAAAAAAAAAAAAAAGAATAAGCAAACTGTATTATCAGGCTAGTGAAGAGAAGAACAATGTCAAGAGAGAACAATATCATGAATCGACATTACTTCGCCGATGGGAGAAAGCTTTCCCTCGTCGCAATCGCCGGCCTTATTGCCGGAGTGATACTTATCTTGAGCTTCAGAAAACCCGGCGATTACACCCTCCTGTGCTCTCTCGCCAAGTTTAGAGCTCAACCCATCCATGAAGGTAAATTCTCCGACATGGAAACCCAACTCCAAGCCATAGTCCACTACGCCACCTCAAAAATCGTACCGCAACAAAACTACGGCGAGATCTCCATTACATTCGACGTCCTCAAAAAACGCGCACCTTGCAATTTTCTCATCTTTGGCCTCGGCTACGATTCCTTCATGTGGAATTCTCTGAATCCCCATGGCAAAACGACATTCATTGAAGAGGATCCCAAATGGGTCGAAATCGTGCTCAAAACCGCCCCCGACCTCCATGCCTACCCCGTCAAATACCGTACGGAGCTAAAAGAAGCCGACGATTTGCTCTCCCATTACCGGTCGGAACCCAGCTGTTTTCCGTCGAAAGCTTACTTACGCGGTAACGACCAGTGTAGGCTTGCCTTGACGGGGTTTCCCGATGAGTTTTACGATACGGAATGGGATTTAATAATGATCGATGCGCCGCGTGGGTATTTCCCGGAGGCACCGGGTAGGATGGCGGCAATATTTTCGGCTGCCGTTATGGCGAGGAACAGGAAAGAATCCGGCGTGACGCACGTGTTCTTGCACGATATTGATAGGAGGGTGGAGAAGCTTTTCGCGAACGAGTTTTTGTGCAAAAAGTACTTGGTTAAAGGCTTTGGGAGACTCTGGCATTTCGAGATTCCGTCTGCCGTTAACATGACCACCCACGACGGTTCTGGTTTTTGCTAAAATGCACTCCTCCATTACGGCGGTGCTCGTTTTTGCTAAAGTACACCCCTACATGTCATTGTTATAAGGTTTTTTTAGGTACATGCGAATTGATTTACCAAAATGTAAAAAATAGCAGCTATGGAGCTGTTAAATTTTACGTTAGACAATTCCATTCATACGTCATTTTGTTTGGTTTTTGAGACATTTCTTATACTAATATCATCCCTCAACAACAAGTTCTAGTATATTTTCCTTTGCATATCTTTACCTATTTTAACAAAGTCTCAAACATCTTAAATAAATAAATAAACAAACCAAACATCACATAAGCAAAAATCACAGTTTAAACAAAATTTATGTAGTAGAAAAATTAAATAGAAATACTTTCAACTATTGTTCGAATCAAATGTCAAAATCCAGACATTGTAACACCACTTGTCGAGTGCGTTAAAGACCCGATGAGGACATTGTATTTAGCTATACAAAAACATGAAAATTGGAAAACACAAAAACGCCAAAATCTTCTAAGCACTTGAAAACCTCACTAATGATATTATTTTCAGAAAATATATTTTCGATGCTTAGGGAACTTAAGCTTCGGGTATTTATAGTGGTGGTTCCCTACAAAAAACCACCATCTCACTATTCACATACACTCACTACCACACAACAAAGTAGTGGACAGCAAAATGTGGGGGTTGAGAGCAGCAAAAGTGGGAATAACCCACGAACCAAAATGGTTCCAACATTCTCCCACTTGGTTCGTATTTCCCATGAATACTTAAAGTCGAAACATAATGCATGAATCATGACAATATTCTCTTTTATAATTGAGTAGTATCTTCCATGTTTCATAATACATCATGCCTCAACACTTTAGCTCAAATTTCTTAATGAATAAACCCAATGTTTATTCTAGGTCCAAACTTTAGTGATATTTCTTGAAACAATCAAATTAATGTGCGCACAAATTATGAGAAACATCAAACTTAACAGAGTTTTATTATAATCGTTCTTACAACAAAAATCTACAAGGCGGGAACAAGTCCCATAGTGACAACATGATCCTTAAATTTGTATGGCGGCATGCCTTTAGTCAAAGGATCAACTTACATCAGTTCAATGTTAATATACCCAATGACCACTTTCTTTTCTTTAACACGTTTTCTTATGGCTAAATACTTAATGCCGATACATTTGCTTCAACTTCCACCCTTTTTTTTTTTAGCCATAAAGACAGCAACTGAATTGTCACAATATATCATCAACGACCTAGAAATTGAATCCACAAGTTTAAGCCTAGAAATAAAACTCTTCAACCATACTCCATGTGAGGTAGTCTCAAAACATGAAACGAATTCAACCTCCATGACGGAAGTAGCAGTTAAAGTCTACTTCACGCTCCTTCAAGATATAGCTCCGCCCGCAAACATAAATATGTAACCTGATGTTGAGTTACATGAATCAACACAGCCGACTAAGTCTGAATCGGAGTAGCCAATCACCTCCAAATTGTCCAATTGTTTGTACATAAGCATGTAGTCATTTGTCCCTTTAAGATATCTCAAAACTTTCTTTGCAACTCTCTAATGTTTAATACCTAGATTACTCCGATATCTTCCCAACATTCCAACTGCAAATGCAATGTCAGATTTTGTGTAGACTTGAGCATACATCAGACTTCCAACAACAGAAACATATGAAATGTTTTTCATTTGCCGCCTCTCAAATTCATTCTTTGGGCACTAGTTCAAATTGAACTTATCACCCTTCACGATAGGAACAACACTCGGTGAACAATCTTTCGTCCGAAATCTTTCTAAAATTTTGTTGATATAGGTTTCTTGAGATTGACCTAAGATACCACAATGTCTATCACGATGAATCTTAATACCAATGACATAAGACGCAACACCCATACTTCTCATATCAAAATTTTTAGAAAGAAATTGTTTCACCTCATGTAGCATACCCTTGTCATTTGTTGCAAGTAAAATGTTGTCTACATATAGAATAAGGAAACAAATTTACTCCCATTGAACTTTTGGTATATGCATTGATCCATGAAATTCTCGACAAAACCAAATAAAGAGAAAACTTCATGGAACTTTAAATACCATTGTCGGGAGGCTTGTTCCAATCCATATATGGACTTCTTTAGCTTGTATACCAAGTGTTCACCATCACTAGAGGAGAATCCTTTAGGTTGTTTCAGGTATACCTTTTCATCTAGGTCAACATTGAGAAAGGCAGTTTTCACGTTGCAAATCAAGGTTAAAATGAGCTACTAATGCTAACACAACGTGTAAGGAATCTTTCTTACATACATGACTGAAAGTCTCAGTATAATCAATTCCTTCTCGTTGAGTGAATCCTTTTGCAACGAGTCTAGCTTTATATCTTTCTATGTTGCCCATTGAGTCTCTTTTTGTTTTGAAGACCTGTTTACATCCAATGACTTTTACGCCTTCAGGCAACGACACAAGATCTCAAACATCTTTACTTTTCATGGAATTCATCTCTTCCTTCATAGCATTGTACTATAATTCTAACTCTTTTCGACTCATAGCTCGTGAAAATGACTCAGGATCATTCACAACTCCAATATTATAGTTAGACTCTTGTACACACACAATATAGTCACTAGAAATTATTAATTTCCTTTCTCTAGTAGATCTTCTCAATGTTCAACCAACAATTTTTTATGGATTATGTTGTTCAACTAGTTGTTTACTATTTCCAGATTTTCTTGAACAACTTGATCTACTGGAGTGTTTTTAATGACTTATAGATTTTCATTGATTAGTTTTTCGACATTCGATTGAGCTTAAGAGGTGTTTTGTATAATAACCAATCTCTCACCTGAGGTGGAAGGTTCACCTATTGGAATTGTGTCCCGAGATAGATTGCTCCCACTGATTAAGTCATTCTCAAGAAACTTTGTATTTTTCAATTCCATAATTCTAGTGCTATGATATGAATAATAGAATCTGTATCATTTGTACCTTTTAGCATATCCAATGAAATACCCATTAATGGTCCTTGGGTCCAGTTTCTTTTCTTGTGGGTTATAAACTATTACTTTAGATTGGCATCCCCATACGTGTATATGTCGCAAACTTGGTTTCCAATGTTTAAACAACTCAAAAGGTGTCATTGGGATAGCTTTAGTTGGAACTTGGTTTAATATATACACAGCCGTCTTGAGAGCTTCAACCCATAAGGACTTAGGCAACTTAGAGTTACTAAGCAACACCATTCTGGTCAGGTGAGCCTAGTACGGTGTATTGGGCAACTATATTGTTATCTTGAAGAAACTTCGCAAATGGACCAAGTTCTTGTTCACCCTCATTGTATCTACCGTAATACTCATCACCTCTATCAGTTCTCACAATATTAATTTTCTTATCGCATTGTTTCTCTACTTCATCCTTTAAAGGCTTCTAATGCGTTGCTCTTGTGATGAAGCATGTAGAGATATATGTATTATGAGTAATCGTCTATGAAAGTGATGAAGTATTTCTGACCTTGCATGTAATAGCCCGTTCTTCAGTGGTGTCAAAAATAGTGGTTTCGAGGCCACAAATTCAACGAGTAAGTTCTAATGGTAAAAGATACTACCCAAGATGTCATATTAGGAACTCCATTCATATCCTTACTCAAACCATATAAATAAAAAATAATTCTATCTCTACCAAAGTTTTAAACACTAAAGTAGAATTTCCTTTTGTAGAAAAACCAAAAATAAGAAATCTCAACTTATTAAAATCTTTATCCATCCATAATGAGCAAATCAATAATTTAATTAATCATAAATAGAAACAAATCTCTTTTCTGAAAGAAGAAATATGTTTTAAAAAATTTATTGAACAATTAGAAAAAAGAGAAGTAAAAAAAAGGATAAATCAAATTAAAAAAGAAATAGAATCAACAACTTGTTCTGGCATTCCTAATGTTTTTTGGGATAGAAAAAACACGAAGTAACATTACCATATGAAAATACTTTTGATGAAAGAAATATACCCATAAAAGCAAGGCCAATACAAATGAACAAAGAAATGGAGGAATTTTGTAAAAAAGAAATACAAGATCTTCTTAATAAAAAATTAATTAGGAAAAGCAGTTCTCCTTGGAGTTGTTCAACATTTTATGTAACGAAAAACGCAGAAGTCGAAAGAGGAGCCCCCAAGATTAATAATTAATTACAAACCTCTCAATCAAGCCTTAAAATGGATTAGGTACCCAATACCAAATAAAAAAAGATTTGTTACAAAAACTCTGCAATGCAAATATTTTCTCAAAATTTGACATGAAATCGGGATTTTGGCAAATCCATTTAAAAGAAGAAGAAAGATACAAAACGGCATTTACTGTACCATTTGGACAATATGAATGAAATGTCATGCCTTTTGGATTAAAAAAATGCTCCATCCAAATTTCAAAGAATAATGAATGATATTTTTTACCAATATTCTCATTTCACAATAGTATACATCGATGATGTATTAGTGTTTTCAGAAAATTTAGAAAACCACTTCAAACATTTATCCATCTTTATAAAAGTCATAAAAAATAATGGTTTAGTAGTTTCTAAATACAAGATAAGTTTGTTCCAAACCAAAGTAAGGTTTTTACGTCATTATATTACCCAAGGAACCATTACCTTAATAGAAAGGTCCATAGAATTTGCTAGCAAATTCCCACACCAAATCCTTGATATAGTCCAATTACAAAGATTCTTAAGAAGCTTCAATTATGTCATAGACTTTTACCCAGGTCTTAGCAAATTATGTAAACCATTATATGATAGGCTTAAAAAGTATCCACAACCTTGGACAAATGACCACACCAATATTGTCACCCAAATTAAAAAAAAAAATTACTAGGCTTCCTAGTTTATATTTAGCTGATCCAGATGCCCCCAAAATAGTAGAAACAGATGCTTCTGAGATAGGATATGGCGGGACCCTAAAACAAGTTTAAGGGGGAAAAGAACAAATAACCCAATTACGTCTAAACACTGGAATCCAACTCAGCAAAATTATAGTAATATTAACAAAGAAAATTTATCAAATGTTTTATGCATTACAAAATCCCAAAGTGATTTATTAAATCAAAAATTTCTTTTACAAATTGATTACAAATCAGCAAAAGAAGTTTTACAAAAAGATGTTCAAAATATTGGCTCAAAACAAATTTTTGCAAGATGGTAGGCAATTTTGAGCATATTTGATTTTGATATGATTTTGATATTGAATACATCAAAAGAGAAACTAATTCTTTACCTGATTTCCTCACCGGAGAGTTTCTTCAAAAATGTCACCCAAACTCCGAGACAAAGGAAAAGGAAAAATAGGAGAAACATCCAAAACCCAAATTTCTTCAAAACCAATTAAGTCATGGTATAAAATTTGCCATGAAAAAGAAAATGAGAGATCATCATCCTCATCAAAGTCCTCCAAAAATACATTCGTTCAGGATGTACAAGATCCAAATGAAATTGGTTCTCAAATCAAAAAATGGATTGAGTCCCTTTCTCCATCTCCAGAAGTGGCATTGGCCTTTTCTCAAATGAAAGAGGAAACTCCTCTCAAGCAAATTACTGGTGAAGTAGTAAAGATTTCAAAAAAAAAAACAGATTGTTTTACACAAACCAAAATCTCCCAAAATTATTTTAAAAGAGACATCTCTCCAAGGTGTTTTTCCAAAAGAAATAGCAGTGTCTTCACAGATTGCTACACAAAAATCCTCACAATATTTTCCAAAAAATGTTTTGAAAAAATTCTTATTATGGAGGAAAAATTTTCAAAAAAAACCTCTGTAACACCTCGAGCCCGGCCTAGATGTTACGACCGGATTTGAAGTGTCACATCAAAGTGTCTTTTGCAAACCGAGTTTGTCGATAAAAGTGTGTTACAAAATTTTAAATCCCATTTAACAATTGTTTTGAAAATGTTAGTGTTGTAAAACCTTGTTGTCCAATTATAGGTTGTATAAATTTTTATAAGCTTATTAATCTGAAACAAAACCGCAGAAGCCTTTTCTAGTTGTACACTTTAAGATTTGAAAATGTGATTTTCAAAAAAATGGATATTGCTTTAAAACCCGTCTTTCCCAAATTAGCAGGTTGAAATAATGAGAAACACCAAATAAAAGTTGAAACCCCAAATGGCCTTATTACACAATTATTAGCCCAATATATTAAAAAATAAAATAACTAAGTCTAAGATTAAATCATATCGAACGTGTGGCCACCTCCGAGTCCCTCTCAGCTCCAAATCATCTAAGGCTAGGGATTACCTGCACAGTTAAAGAAAGGGTAAGTTACGAGAACTCAGTGTGTAATCCCCAATCATGCAATAATAGTTTGGGCCTGAGCCCTATTTAGTATCAGTTCAGTCTAGGCTTTAGCCCTATACAGTAGCAGTGTGGGCCTAAGCCCAAATGATCTGTAACACCCCTTACCCATATTTAAGCCCGAACAAGGTTTGAGGCATTACCTAACTAGTCTTGCTTAATCATCTCGAATAGGGTTATAAAATTTTTTTTAAACCCATCACTTGCATCTACTCGGCCTAGGGTGCCCCAAACATACTTCTGACAGGTTTCGAGATTTAACCGGGGACTTTAATTAACTTGGAAAGTTTCTCATCAAAACAGGGGCCACACGCCCTGTTGAACTAGAGACATGCCCATGTGCCCCTATGGCATGCCCATGTCTTTCACCTGTAGTCGACACTGACTAATTTCACACGGTCTTGACACACTCGTGGCTCTGATCCGTGTTCCAAACCTTGTCATTCTAACTTAACCACACGACCACCGGACATGTCCGTGTACCACGGCTGTATAAAAGTGGGTTAGCTACTGACTTGGCCACACGGCCACTAAGCACGCTCGTGTAACCCGCCCAGGCACACTTCGAAGTGGCCCTTGAGCCCCTCGACAGAGACATAGACCCGTGTCCCCTTGGCTGAGCACCCAAAATAGGCCCTTTACAGGGCCACATTGCACACATACATACACTAACTCCATACAACATAATTTATAGCCTTAAGGCACATTTAAAAACTCAATTTAACATCCATATATAAGTGCACACACTTTCAGGGAAATCAGTTTCATTTAGCATAAGATTTTGCCAAGTATCGGCCTAACTTAATAGACCATTGCAAAAAGGGCTTCAATACCTTACAAAGCCAACACTTTGGCCAACAATTACGACCTAAAAAAAAAATACTCGAGTCCTATACATGCCATACTCAAAATAAGTCTAAATTTTTATACCAAAGTGATGTCAATAGTGTGATTTTCGAACCCCGACGTCTGCAACCTCTCGAGTTATCTTGGCAATACTACAAGAAAAAAGTGCAATGAAATAGGTAAGCATGAAGCTTAGTAAGTTTGCATGGAAATAAATAGCAACAATAGGTTCGTAATATAATCCATCCATGGTATTAACTAACCATGCACAAGTCAAAGGCTCCTTGCCATACTTACTTACAACTGCCCTTATTTAGCACATACCGTGCTACATATCGTAATCGTTTCTTCGTAACTCATTCACGAGTACCTTTAGTCACTCATTTACATAACTTTAGTACAATTCTCATCTCTACTTCTAAACTCATTTACTTATCCCATTATTCACTAGGGATAGTCAAAGATGTATTTTAATCGTCATTCGTGTGGATACAAAGCCAATGCCACATCCCAGAGGTGGTCTTATATGGAGTCCCTGCCAATGCCATATCCCGGATATTGTCTTATATGGAGTTTCACATCAAGTATCGATGCCATATCTCGGATACGGTCTTATGCGATTCTTATAATTCATTACCGAAGCCATATCCTGGATATGGTCTTATATGGAATCTCAACTTGGTGCCGAGGCCATGTCCCAAACATGGTCTTATACGGGACCTTATCTATCTCATGTCTCGACGATAGCAATTTCATATTCAATATAGTCCACTAGGACCTCGACATCTCATTCAACATTAACTACTCAATGTAGTAGAGCATCATGCCTCAATATGATACAAAGCATTCTCAATTGTGCTAACATAAATGTTGCATTAATCACATACAAACTTACCTTGATTTTAAAATGAGCTAACTCGTCGGTTTAGTCCAAGATTTTGTTCTTTCCCTGATCGAGGTGGACTCTCAATTCTTCTTGCTTTATAATAGCAATTTAGCTCATTTTAATCACCACATTAAAATAAAGCATTTCAATAATCATGCTTAGGCAAAATTACTATTTTGCCTCTAGACTTTTGCAAAATGACCATTTTTCCCCCAGGCTCGGAAATAAATTCTAATCACATTTCTACCTTCAACAAGCCTAGGTGAACATTTAATATTCCTATAGCTATCATCAAAACTCAACATTTCACATAATTACTACAAATTTGTAACCTTT
Organism: Gossypium bickii; assembly: GCA_025503065.1. Lineage (NCBI taxonomy): Eukaryota > Viridiplantae > Streptophyta > Magnoliopsida > Malvales > Malvaceae > Gossypium > Gossypium bickii. Next base: position 105,474,797 of record CP106715.1, read on the forward strand.
TCATCAAGGTCCAATTAGGTGTTTTCAAGACAACACCTTTCACAAAAGTTGTTCATCTAACAACTAAGACTCATTTCCTTCCATAAAAATGTAGCAAATAAATATGATAGCTTTCATGGAAAAACTCTAAACTTTTCACCATATTGCACAATAGTCCCCTTATTTGAAAGCTTAAGCTTTAGGGGTCTCAAAAGTACAACTATTTTCAAGAAAGATCACTAGAACACTTACTTGTGAAGAGAAGAGTGTGCTGAAATTTTTGAGTACTAAAACCCCTTGTTTGCTGAAAATTTCAGTTGAAGAAGATGAGTAAAAGGTGGATATCATCTTCGTAACACCCCAAACTCGGTCAAAACGCTACGACCGAATCCAGCATGTTACAGGAAAGAAAATTTTAAAAATTTGAACTTAAAACCATAAGTTGAGAGAAAATTTTGCATATCACTATGCCTTTGGAGAAGACTTAAAACAATCGCTTAACTTAGGCCGTATTACAGTTCAAGTTTCTTAATCAAAAATCGAATTTTAAGAGAATTCCATTAAGCGGTCAATTGAAAACAATATTGCGATGTTAATTGAAAATTTGAATCAATTTGTTACTAAACCCGTCTTTAATTAACCGATTATAAAAATCATAAATTCAGTTTTTTTTTTTTAATTTTGGAAAAACACCCACTTGATAATATATTAGGCATGCCGTAACATTTTTATAAGAAAACCCAAATTAACGTTTAAGTGGCCTTATTACAACACCCAAAATCCAAACTAAAATAGTAGTAATCTAAAATAAATATTAAAATAAAATTACTTAAAGCATTATGCATGGCCACCTCGAGTCCAACTCGACTCCATATCCGCGGTCTAAGGATTACTTGCAAAATTTAATGGAAGGGGTGAGTCACCGAGACTCAGTGTGTAAATTCCCGTCTAAATGAGTTTTGGCTGTCACACAAATTCATATATTAAGTATGGATGTAATGCAACCCAACCACCCTATTATGTCCATCCACCATATCTCCTGAATCTACCCAAAATCTGTGGCACCTAGCCACTGGTGGTACCTAACCACTGGTGGTTCCAAACCACTGGTGACAATCCCTAATATTAATACGTGGGGCCAACCCACTGTGGTACCAAACCACTGGGACGAGTCACAGAAATACTATATATGTGGTACCAAACCACTGGTGGTTCCAAACCACTGAGACTTAGTCACAAAATATAATGTGTGGGGCCAACCCACTCATGGTACCAAACCACTGGTGACAGTCTGAAAATCATGTTTCTCTTTCTTCACATCGTACCCTAAATCCATGCTCATGTTTAACAATTAATATGGTATGATCATGCTTTCAATACATAACAATTAAACATCTCACTCATACATACATTTGCTAATATCAGAACATCACAAAACTTACCCGGAGTCTTTGATCTTACCCACAAGGGTATCTTACTGATCCATACCATCACTTCGGCTTTTGGCCAACATAGTTAATAGCATAATTAAAATACAAAGTGTGTGAGAGTTACACACCTAATAACACGTAATACAACGCTTTCTATGTCAACACTATCGCTAACAGGAACTACTGCTATCTATCTACTATTATGCTTAGAAGTCCACCCACAACCCAGTGGCCAATCTCGAACAGCAGACACCGCGCGTTTTTTGTACTTTGGGGCTAGGGCTATGGGTTTAACCCCTTCCTTCGCTTGGCTAACGTTTGGGTCCATGAAAAGATCTTGGTCAATAGACCGGATTAAAGCATTAAACAGGAACAAATAAGAGTATATGCTCAAAACGTAAAGATCCCTTACCTAGATCGACAAACCCCGGAGATTAATAGACTTGGATTAAGGCACCGATTGAATAACAAAATTGACTAAAACCGAGTATTCCTTAACACCCTTCAATCACAGATCAGATGCCGAAAGAGTGCGAAGACAAAGCCTCTCCACGATCAAAGAGAATCCGATTGACAAAGTTGTGGAACACAAAGAGACGGCAATTCACTGAACAAAGAACGAAAGAAAAAGATGAGAACTCAAGGAAGATTCGGCCAAGAAGAAATATAAAAGGTATAAGAACAACTCAAGAAGAAAGAAGAGAAGATAGGTTTCAGTTCATGAAAGAAAAAGAGAAAATGCGAAAAGAAAATGGCTATGGAGGTTCGGCTAAACAAGAAATAGAAGAGATGAAAAAAAAATGAAGAATGAAGTTTCGGCTTTTTGATGATGAAAAAGAAAAGAAGGAAAAATGAGAAGTGGTGAGGTGGTAGGAGGGTTCGGCTAAAAGAATGAAATGGGATGAAGTGCAGGGTAAAGTACCTGACAGTTTTCAGCTTTTGATGGTAAGGCAGAGAACCTAAGTTGTCGAAATACAAAGAGAAGAAGAGAGAAAAGAATTAACTTGGGTTTAGACTGAAGAAGAATGAATGACACTCTTAGGACTTTCGGCTACTCAAAGAAAAAGACCACACTGCTCGAAATGCACTACACTTAACTGTCGAAACAACACCACAAAAGAGTTTAACACCTAAAGCTAACCCCTCTTAAATTTTTGGGAACACACACACCCCCAAAACCGAATGCCCAACATCACCTAGCCCCTTTCAAAATTCGGCTAGCACCCCATACCACCTTTAATCCCTTGATTCTCTCCTAACTTCACTCACAACCTCCTATTCAAAGTAGTTTGTAAGTTTCAAATCCCACTTTTTACTCGTGCCCATTCATTTGAAATATTTGACTCAATCAACTCTCCCTTCTTCAAGTTCCCTAGCCGAATCTACCACCTCCCATCTGACTTAAAAACAAAAATTCCAAAATACAACCCATGCTACTCGAACCTGCTCCCTCTCCTTGTGGCGTCACCTACCTCAACCTTAAGTGGCCTCTTCTTGCCTCTTTAGTACTCCAATTCTTGTGTCATCCAACATAAACAATATTTCTTAAGGCCCCACTCAGCTAGCTTCCCTTAAAGTGCCTAAAACAGAAATTTTTAGCAAGGCTCAGGCTTAACCCCAAGCCTTCCCGGGACCTCCAAACCCACCAACACAACACACACACAAAGATATAACATACACACACGAAAAAACATCAAATGCACAAATTTCCAATTCGGATGTTACGCTTCTACCTCTTAAAGAAATTTCGGCCTCGAAATTACCTAGTCAAAACAGTTGAGGGTATTGCTGTCGCATCGCATCTTCTGGTTCCCACATTGCTTCCTTTGAACCATGATTTCGCCACAGAACCTTAACCAATGGAACTGTCTTCCAACACAATACCTTGACATCGTGATCCAAGATCCGCACTGGTTCTTCTTCAAAAGACAGATCTGGCTTTACTTCAATTTCTTCCACTGGCACCACATAAGATTGATCCAAACGATAGCATCCTAACATGGAAACGTGAAACACATCATGGATTTGACTTAACTCTGAAGGTAGCTCGAGCTGATAGGCTACTGATCCCACACGCTTTAACACGCGATAAGGCCCGATAAACCTGGGGCTCAACTTACCCTTTCGTCCAAACCTTTGCACTTTCTTCCACGGTGACACCTTTAAGAAAACCTTGTCACCCACTGCAAATTCTATGTCCTTATGCTTTAGATCGGCATAGGACTTCTGTCTGTCCGAAGCTTCCTTCAATCGAGTCCTAAATAATTCAACCTTATCTTCCGTTTCAGAAACCAACTCTGGACCGAACAACTGACGCTCACCCAACTCTGTCCAACAAGTAGGAGTGTGACACTTCCGACCATATAACGCTTCATACAGTGCCATCTGAATACTAGACTGGTAGCTGTTGTTATACGCGAATTTCGCCAACGGTAGAAATTCCTCCCAACTACCTCTGAAGTCTATGACACAGCCCCTCAACATATCCTCCAAGACCTGAATTACCCTCTCTGACTGTCCGTCGGACTGTGGATGAAACGCTGTGCTAAAATCCAACTTTGTACCCAACGCTTGATGCAACGCCTTCCAAAATCTCGACGTAAACCTTGGGTCCCTGTCTGAGATGATAGACACTGGTACCCCGTGTAACCTCACGATCTCTGCTACAAACAACTTAGCCAATTTCTGTATAGAGTAGTCTACACGAATCGGTATGAAATGGGCAGACTTCGTCAATCGATCAACAATTACCCATACTGAATCCTTCTTAGTAGGCGTAAGGGGTAGGCCACTAACAAAGTCCATCATGATCCTTTCCCACTTCCACTGCAGAATCTTGACCGGCTGCAATAACCCCGAAGGCAACTGATGTTCTGCTTTTACCTGCTAACATGTCAAGCACTTACTTACAATTTTGGTTACTTCTCGCTTTAGACCCGGCCACCAAAACTGTTCTCTTAAATCTCGGTACATCTTACTTCATCCAGGATGCATAGCGTATGGGTTATAATGCGTTTCCTGAAGAATCTTCTCCCTCAAATCCATATCCCTTGGCATACAAGTCTTTCCTTGAAAACACATCACTCCGTCACTGTTCAAGCTAAAATCTTCTGCCTCGCCCCTAGCCATTAACTAGAACTTAGAACCTAGTACCTCATCTGACAACTGCTTTTCTTTAATCAAACTGACCCAAGAAGGTTTTACTTGAAGTTCAGCTAACAAGCTTCCGTCTTCATACACGCTGAGATGAGCAAACATTGCCCTCAAGTCAGATATTACCTTACAGCTTAACGCGTCTGCCACAACATTAGCTTTACCCGGGTGGTACTCGATCGAACAGTCATAATCCTTCAACAACTCGATCCACCTCCGCTGTCTTAAATTCAACTCCTTCTAGGTAAGGAGATATTTCAAGTTTTTGTGATCCGTATAGATGATGGACTTCTCCCCATATAAGTAGTGTCTCCAGATCTTCAGGGCGAAAACCACTGCAGCTAGCTCCAGGTCATGCGTTGGATAATTCACCTCGTGAGGTCTCAATTGTCGAGAAGCATACGCTACCACTTTCCCTTCTTGCATCAACACACATCCTAACCCCATGTGCGACGCATCACAGTAGACGATAAACTCTTTTCCCACCTCTGGCTGAATTAACACCGGCACCTCTGTCAAAATCCTCTTCAACTTCTCGAAACTTTCCTGCTGTTCAACTGACCAAACGAATGGTACCCCTTTCCGTAATAACTTGGTTAATGGTGCCGCTATTAATGAGAATCCTTCCACAAACCTTCTGTAATACCCAGCCAGCCCAAGAAAACTCCGAATTTCCTCCACAGACTTAGGTGGTTTCCAATCCAACACAACCTCAATTTTCCGGGGGTCAACCCTAATCCCCTCAGCTGACACCACATAGCCCAAAAAGGCAACTTCCCTTAGCCAGAACTCACACTTACTGAACTTAGCGAACAATCGCTTCTCCCTCAGAATTTGCAAAACCACCCGAAGATGTGAATCATACTCCTCAGACTTTGAATAGACCAGGATATCATCTATAAACATCACGATGAATTGATCCAGATAGGGTTGAAAAACCTGGTTCATCATGTCCATAAAGCTACTGGTGCATTGGTCAACCCGAACGACATCACCAAAAATTTGTAGTGACCATAGCGAGTACAAAACGCCGTCTTATGAATGTCTACCTCCTTGACTTTAAACTGATGATAGGCTGATCTCAAGTCTATCTTTGAGAAGACTTATGCTCCCTTAAGTTGATCGAACAAGTCATCTATCCTCGGCAACGGGTACTTATTCTTGATCGTCAACTTATTCAACTGACAGTAGTCAATGCATATACGCATTGATCCGACCTTCTTCTTAACGAATAGCACCAGTGCTCTCTAAGGCAATACACTCAGCCGGATAAAACCCTGATCTAACAGTTCTTAAATCTGCGCTTTCAGCTCTACTAACTCCTTCGGCGCCATTCTATATGGGGCAATAGACACTGGCACTGTTCCTGGAAAGAGATCAATACCAAACTCCACTTCGCGATCTGGAGGTAATCCCGGAAGCTCTTCTGGGAAAACATCAGAAAATTCCTTTACTGTTCAAACATCCCCCACCATTGATTCCTTGGCCTCCAAAACACAAACATGAACTATAAACGCCTTACATCCTTTTCTCACCGTTCTCTCGGCCTTTAGAACGGATACCACATTAGATAGTAGTTGCTCCTCTCACCTATCACGACTACCTCTTCACCCTCGAAAGTTCTTAACACCATGCGCTTAGCTGCACAGTCCAAATTTGCTTGATACTTCACTAGCCAATCCATACCTAAGATCAAATCAAACTCCCCGAATAACAGTTCCATCAGATCAGCCGGAAAAACTACCCCTTAAACTTCTAGAGGTATATCCCTATAAAGTTTGCTCACCGCTACAGATTGTCCTAGTGGGCTAACTACAGTCATCTCCCTAGAAGAAATCTTAAAGTCCAAATTCAGAGTTCCCGATATAATACTAGCAACATAAGAGTGTGTCGAACCAATATCAATCAAAGTAGTATATGGCGACCCATAAATAAGGAACGTACCGGTTATGACGTCCGGTGCGTCGCCCTCCTCTCTGCGCCTAGCTGCATAGACCAATCCAGGCTGTCTCGCATCTGCATTCCCAGCACCTCTGCCCGGTGCTCCACGCCCTCGACCAAAGCCATTTCCTCCTCTGGCCGGACCACGACCCCTCTGCAGTTGCTGACCATCCCCTCTAAATGGTGCATGTCCTTGACCCTCTGATTGTGCCCTGATCGGCATTCGTGGGCAATCCCTTATCCGATGGTCCATAGACCCACATCCGAAACATCCTTTATTACCTGCCCAACAGTCTCCTAAATGAAATTTTTCGCATCGAGTACACTGCGGTGTGGCCATCGAACAAAGAACAAAGCCAGAGCTTGACTCGGCCCACCTAACCTAGACCTTTTCTGAAAACCCCCAGTAGATCCTGATGGCCTAAAACTTCTTTTATTCCTACTTCTGTCTCTACCCTGGTTCTGTTTTTCAAACCTCTCCACCTCTTCGGCTATCTTAGCCTTCTCAACCAAAACGGTGAACTCCCTTTCTCGCTGCGGAGCTATTAATACTCGCAACTCGTCTCTCAGGCCATCCTCAAATTGAACACAGCGCTCGTGATCTGTTGCAATAATACCACGGGCATAGCGGCTCAGACGTAAAAATTCCGCTTCATACTCAGCCACTGACTTACTTCCCTGAACCAAATTAAGGAATGCCTTCCACTGAGCATCCACATAACTCGACCCGATGTATTTTCCTCGAAATGCTGATTTAAAGAACTCCCAGGTGATATGGTCAGCCATTGTGCCATCCCTAACCGTGAGCCACCATTGATATGCCTCACCTCAGAGTAGGGACATTACACCCTTCAATTTCTCTTCTGCGGTACAGTCAAGGTCATCCATAATACGCTCCATCGCCTCTAACCAATACTCCACTATGTTAGGGGCCACACCCGAAACACCCCTGAACATCTCGGCTCCATTAGCTCTAAGACGTTTTGACACAGATTTTCGCGCTACCGATCCTACGCACGCTCCAGTTATTCTCTCCAAAACCCGTAACATCGCCTGAGACACAGCATCATCTCCCCCATACGCAACTGGCGGCACTGGCACTTCACCCTCCGGCCCATGTGTAACACCCTTATCCCGTGAATCACTACCGAGAATATGTAAGGGCATTACTGGGACTTGTAACTCAAACCAAATATAAAAAACTTTAACTTATCAATTGTCAACATCATTCAACACCAATCCAACATATCATGCTTAAAACAATTATATAAGCTTATACTAACGTAACCATTCCATGTAGACATATATATATAAGCATCTAAATACCACTTACAAATTGCTCACATTTCAACATTCTTATCAACTCATCCCTAATCACATATCATTCAAACCAAATGGTAATTATAAATTTTACCACTAAGTGCACACATCATATAATGCTTTCATATCAAACTAACTATTCTCATATCAAGCCATATCACATAGCTTGATCATAATACCCAAAAATTTCATCTCACGTTAATATAAACAAGTGAACATATAATCAACTTATTAACTAGCATATAAATGCCATATTACCCAAATTTCAAGGAGTTCAGAAATACAAATTGCCTCTGGATAGTGTGATAGATTCTTTGATGACTTCCAACCCAGCGTGAGCATTCAAATCATCAGTAAAACACAGAGAATAGATAGAGTAAGCTAATAAGTTTAGCAAGCTCATATAATTATCAAGACTATATAAAAGATTTAATATTAAGCTTGTCATTTTAAGCAATAAGATTGCTTTTAAACCAAATTCATCTAATTTAATATTTATTTCCTTATGATCATGTAATTCATGTGTAATTTATCACATCTACTCACTTATCATATAAATTTATCAATGTCACTTACTTGTCAAGTGTACCATGTATACTGCATTGATTTGTATCATCATTTCTATTCCCATGACATCATCTTTACTGATTGAACCCTTGAGTCCAACATCGAAAACCCTATATCTTGCATACTAAGTACCATATATGTAACTAAATCATTTATATCACATATCATCAATACAATATCAATATCATAGAATTCACATAGCATTGGATCGATTTATTTCATTACGTATAACCTGTAACACCTTTATATAACCGATAGCAGAATTATACCCGTATAATAATAACTCACCGGTAACATCAATAATTCATAATTTTCATTACAACAATCAAAACTTACCTTACTATCCATATATGATATATCATCACATCGCTTAATATTTCCAATAATCGATATCCTTGTTGAATCAATAAATCCGTACACTCAATGTCAAACCCTGTAACGTATCGCACACTTAGCGCCGTTACCTTTAATATCTAGCATACTTAGTTCCAAATGACCGATCTTGCACACATAGTGCTCAGTGTTAACATTCGCACACATAGTGCATTACTCAAACTTGTTACTCTTTTAAACAAACACATATATATATAAAACTTAAACCTCAATTACGCATATATATATATATATAGAGAAATTATATTATTTCATCTCCATAACAACATCACATTCGGCTATATTATTGACATATATGTATACATTACAATCGGCCATAAATTCATCTCACGACCAATATCACATAATTTAATCATTTGCCTATATGTAGATATAATTAAATCTCAAAGTAATAATTAAGTATTTTAAATTAAATAAATAAAGTTCGAGTTCAAAGCTTATGTACTTGCACAGAAAAGCATAATAAAAAAAATGTCTTGCTTTGGACTGCATAAACACTTCTTTAATACTATCATTTAATTTAGCATAAACATAATAGAAATTTCTAGCTTGGACAACACTTAATACATGCTTTGGACGACATTTAAAGCTTATTTTGGACAACATTTCTCACGAGAAGAACAAGACAATATTTTTGAATAATAACGACCTTAACCACGACATCAATAGCTTTTAAATAAGATTTTCCTTTGTATCAAATGAACTCTTCATTCGAAAACATAAGTAGAAAAATATAGAAATTTAAGCAATTAAAAATTTGGCAAAGGCCAAGAAAGGCTCACAATTAAACATGATTGAGTTCGCATTAGCAGGGCATTTCATTCTAAACACACAAACAAATATCACGTTACATATAAAATTTCAATATTTTATACATACAGTACTAGTATATATATTGTCTTATAATTCGATAATGATATATCAAGGCCAGCATAAATCATTTAATTAATCATTCAAGATCATGCAATGTAGTCATTTTTTTTTTAAAAAACTGCGCACGGACCTGTTTTGAAACAGAACAACAACAATTATTGAATGGACAAGATTTAATTACATACACATTTCGTTTACTTAAGCAGGGTAATTCAGACATGCTAAATTCCACCGTTCATTCGGACATGATTAATCTCCTGTATACATTTAGACATATTAAACTCTAGCATGCATTTAGATATTAATTTCCAGCACACATTCGAATACTTTTCGAGTTAACAATAATTAAATTTTCAGACAATTTAGCCCCCTACATCCTTTCATCAAATACTTGTTTCTTAGTTTCAACTATTAGTAATGGGATATTACTAAAATTGAGACTTTTGGACAGCAATATAAATAGCAATTTAAACTGCTTTTAAGCTCCCAAATTTTAAACTCCTCAAGCATAAACCGAACAAAGAATGCATGTTGATTCCAACCATATTTATTTACACAAATAAAACAACCTTACGCCTCATTAATATGGACAACTTGATTAACCTTGATTTGGACAACATTTTTTTTTCATGTTTTATACAACACTGTATCTTCAATTAACCAAGCATTTAAATTCGAGAAACACATAACAAAATGTCCTGTCTCGACAAAGATTACACTCTATTATCTCAAGCATTTAATTTAACAAACATGATAAAACGTCCAGCTTTGGACAACATCTAATCGGACAATATACAGCTTGTTTAACGTGTAATAACAAAATTGACTTAACCAAACTAGCCAAAGATCAGTATCTTAGTTTTCAAACCTCATAAATGGAACATTATGTCATTCGATGAGAAAAAGTGGACTGCACAAATTTGGGCAACAAGAAAAAAGTATTAAATCGGATAGCAATAAATTCTTATTTGTTCGAATAGCAATAAATTCCTCAACTCGGAGATCAATAACATTAAATACATAAGAAATCAATCAAGTTTGTGGCTCGATTTTAATTTACCTTCCTTATGTCTATACTTGGAGACAACATTTAACATATGAAGCATCCATGCAAATACATATTAAATTTGTCCCAAAATAAGATAGCAAAAAAATGCAACCATCATTCGCATCAACCACATTCAATCCATCCATTTTTTTAACAACATAATTACAAAGAGAAATTTATAATAGCGCATGAAATTATAAAACAAAAAAATAAATCTCAAGGACTTACCCAAATTCTCTCCCAACCGTACCTATCTTCAAGCAAGCTCTTTCCCCTTCTTACTACCGTCGTCTCCCTCTCCTTTAGCGAATTGCTTGAAGAATTAAGCTTCTAAACAACCAAAACATTGGTTTTTCCCTACATGCAGCCGGTGTCATGGTCTCTCTCTCCATTCGAATGAGCAGAAAAAAACAAGGAAGAAGATAAAGCTCTCTTCTCTCCCTTCATCCGTTAGAAAGCCATGGCCGATTGTTAAAGCTTCCAAAACCCCCATCTTTGTTTTTTTTTTCCCCGTTGATGATGATGAAAAACCTAATAAAAATATCATATGGCTTTATTTTATTAAACATTATTCCATAATTTACCAAAATACCCATGTTTATAACCATATAAATTATGTTATTCAAGGTCCACTACCGTCCACACAAATATGCAATGGTATAATTACCATGCAAGGACTCTCATTTATAAAGCCATTATCAAATAAGTCATTTTACTAATGGCGCACATAGTTTTCGTTTTACGCGATTTAATCATTTTTACTGAATTAACTATTTAATCGGTAAAATTTCTTTACGAAACTTTTACACAATAATACTACCACACTGTAAACATTATTAAAATAACAAAAATAATATTTTAACTCGATTAAGTGGTCCTAAAACCACTCGTTCCAATTAGGGTCTAAACCGGGTTGTTACACCATGTCCTGATTCCGAAGGTTCAGACCCGACACCTTGGCCTCTACCACGGCCTTGCATGCCACGACCACGCCCTCTAGCACTCATGACTATCGTTTTGATTTAATCTGATTAAGAGTTTTATGAGTTAGTTTTTTGTTTCTTCCACTGTTTATTACAGAACTGTCTTATGAGTATGTATATTTTTTTGAAAGTAGTTTCTTTTGTGAACACATACATTCCTACAGGCTTTAATCTCTAAGGTGGAATTTTCTAATACTTGCAATCATATCACAATACAATTACATCATACAACTGATAGTTAGAAAACTTCCCGTCGCGGATCAGTGTCGGAGACTCAGGCTCCATATCTGCGTTCTAAGGATTACCTGCAAAATATAACGGAGGGGGTGAGTCACCGAGACTTAGTGTATAAATCCCCGTCCAAATGAGTTTTGGGCTGTCACACAAATTCATATATTAAGTATGGATGTAATGCAACCCAACCAACCTATTATGTCCATCCACCATATCTCCTGAATTTACCCAAAATCTGTGGCACCTAGCCACTGGTGGTACCTAACCATGGTGGTTCCAAACCACTGGTGAAAAAAGTCAAAAATAATAATACGTGGGGCCAACCGACTTGTGGTACCAAACCACTGGTGACAATCCCTAATATTAATACGTGGGGCCAACCCACTGTGGTACCAAACCACTGGGACGAGTCACAGAAATACTATATATGTGGCACCAAACCACTGATGGTTCCAAACCACTGAGACTTAGTCACAAAATATAATGTGTGGGGCCAACCCACTTGTGGTACCAAACCACTGGTGACAGTCTGAAAATCATGTTTCTCCCTCTTCACACCGTACCCCAAATCCATGCTCATGTTTAACTATTAATATGGTATGATCATGCTTTCAATACATAACAATTAAACATCTCACTCATACATACATTTGCTAATATCAGAACATCGCAAAACTTACCCGGAGTCTTCAATCTTACACACAAGGGTATCTTAGTGATCCATACCATTACTTCGGCTTTTGGCCAACATAGTTAATAGCATAATTAAAATACAATGCTTTCTATGTCGACACTATCGCTAACACAAACTACTGCTATCTATCTACTATTCTGCTCAGAAACCGGTCCACAACCCGGTGGCCAATCCCGAACAGCAGATACCGCGCGCTTCTTGTACTTTGGGGCTGGGGCTGGGGCTATGGGTTTAGCCCCTTCCTTCGCTTGGCTAACGTTTGGGTCCATGAAAAGATCTTGGTCAATAGACCGGATTAAAGCATTGAATAGGAACAAATAATAGTATATGCTCAAAACATAAAGATCCCTTATCTAGATCGACAAACCCCAGAGATTAACAGACTTGGATTAAGGAACCGATTGAATACCAAAATTGACTAAAACCGAGCATTCTATAACACCATTCAATGACAAATCAGATGCCGAAAGAGCGCGAAGACAAAGCCCTTCCACGATCAAAAAGAATCCGATTGACAAAGTTATGGAACAAAAAGAAACGGCAATTCACTGAACAAAGAAAGAAAGAAAAAGATGAGCATTTAAGGAAGATTCGACCAAGAAAAAATATAAAAGGTATAAGAACAACTCAAGAAGAAAGAAGAGAAGATAGGTTTCGGTTCATGAAAAAAACAAAGAGAAAATACGAAAAGAAAATGGCTATGGAGGTTCGGCTAAACAAGAAACAGAAGAGATGAAAAAAAAATGAAGAATGAAGTTTCGGCTTTTTGATGATGCAAAAGAAAAGAAGGAAAAATGAGAAGTGGTAAGGTGGTAGGAGGGTTCGGCTAAAAGAATGAAATGGGGTGAAGTGCAAGGTAAAGTACCTGAGGGTTTTCGGCTTTTGATGGTTAGGTAGAGAACCTAAGTTGTCGAAATACAAAGAGAAGAAGAGAGAAAAGAATTGACTTCGGTTTCGACTGAAGAGGAATGAATGACACTCTTAGGCCTTTTGGCTACTCAAAGAAAAAGACCACACTGCTCGAAATGCACTACACTCAACTTCTGAAACAACTCCACAAAAGAGTTTAACATCTAAAGCTAACCCCTCTTGAATTTTTGACACACACACGCACCCCCAAAACCGAATGCCCAACATCACCTAGCCTCTTTCAAAATTTGGCTAGCACCCCACACCACCTTCAATCCCTTGATTCTCTCCTAACTTCACTCACAACCTCCTATTCAAAATAGTTTGTAAGTTTCAAATCCCACTTTTTACTCTTGCCCATTCATTTGAAATATTTGACTCAATCAACTCTCCCCTCTTTAAGGTCCCTAGCCGAATCTACCACCTCCCATCTGACATAAAAACAAAAATTCCAAAGTGCAACCCATGCTACTCGAACCTGCTCCTTCTCCTTGTGGCGTCACCTAGTTCAACCTTAAGTGGCGCCTTCTTACCTCTTTACTACTCCAATTCTTGTGTCATCCAACATAAACAAAATCTCTTAAGGCCCCACTGAGCTAGCTTCCCTTAAAGTGCCTAAAACAGAAATTTTTAGCAAGGCTCAAGCTTAACCCCAAGCCTTTCCGGGACCTCCAAACCCACCAACACAACACACAGCACATAACATACACACAGAAACACATCAAATACACAACCCCCCAATCCAGGATGTTACAATCTTTTCTTTATTTTAATATTAAACTATTAATTTAATCCACCAAACATCACCAACTTTTACCAACTTGGTCAATTCTTGTCCCCTAGGGTAGTATATGGCCGGCCAAGCCTTTTAAAAGGGTTAAATTGCCTTTTAAAGACCTCAACTTAATAATCTATGGCTATTTGGTACCTTTAGCTTATAGGATAGAACTTTTGCGCTTGATGCGATTTAGTCCTTTTTCGCGATTAAGCATGAAATCACTAAAAGTGAAGTATCGAAATTCTCATGTACGTATACCATCATGCTCTGACTCATAAAATGACATAAAAAATATAAATTTCTCTAATCTTGGATTAGTGATCCCAAGATCACTATTCCGACTAGCCCCTAAATCTGGCTTTTACATGATCACATAACAGAACAGTAAAGCAACCCAACCCAATCCAGCCAACACACATGTGGGGACGAAGTCGACCCACCCAGCCAACACACCAATATCGTAGCACAGCTGCTAGTAGTAACGCAGCAAAGCTACTAATGACAGCAAACGTGGGCCAAGCCACTAAAATCAGAATACGTGGCAAAGCCACTAGATCTATAAAACGTGGCAAAGCCACTAGTACAGTACTTCCTCCAAATACAAATCTCAACCCAATGCAGAATGTCGTGTCATAAATAATTCGTGTATGCAGTATGTCACAATCATAATCAGTCATATAAATATCGCACATACATCACTTAAACTACCACTAGGGGTATAACGGTAATTTCACCCCTCGAAGGTATTTTGGTAATTTTACCCTTCGGGGGTATTTCGGTACCCATCAAGGGTATTTCGGTAATTTTACCTATTGAGGGTATTTTAGTAATTTTACCCATCGAAGGTATTTCGGTAATTTTACCATTCGAGGGTATTTTAGTAATTTCACCCTTTGAGGGTATTTCGATAATTTTACCCATCGAGGGTATTTCGGTAATTTTACCCATCGAGGGTTTTTCGATAATTTTACCCATCGATGGTATTTGGTAATTTCTATGATCTTTCCACAGGCCTACCGGCGTCTCGCACGGCTCGAATAACCTACATAGCCAAAATAGTGTAATTGGGCCCACAGCCCCCTATTCGGCCCAAGTGGGCCCACATGCTCATGTGGCCCATTCGGCCCCATTTCAATCACGGCTATGCGAACTTCGCAGCCCAATCCATCACTTACCATGGATTTCGTCCCTGTAGGCCCATGATCCCATTGGGCCCACATAACCCATTTTGGCCCAGTAAGGCCCATTATGACCTAAGCCCACGAGAACGTTCATGGCGGCCTCTAAGGTTTTGCTCCACCTATAGTGACTCGATTTATCCCTACGAGCGTTTGCATGCTTGAAGGCCCTCAGATACCGAAAGTTTGGCTTTTCGGCTTTTTCCGATTCATAGCAGCACAAGAGTATGAGAACACCTTTATCCAGCATTTACACAGTACGGTATTGGGTGTACGATTACACACCTGTTATGGGTTGTAGTTTGAAGCTCCTGCAAGACACCTGTGATAACAACCGCCCCATTAATTAGTCACAACCATTGTTAGTCCATAATATTTAAACGCTTTAATAAAACTAACTTTACTTACCACGAAACGAACGATCTCTTGCAGTGGAAAAGTAATCGGCCTATCCCTTGGTTAAGGAAAACGAGTCCCTCGCAACATTTGACGAGAAAGAAAGTGTTAGAAATACATATCTCCACGGCAACTAGGAAAAAACCTTTCTGCCTAAAAGAAACAAAATCAAGAAAGGAGAAGAAAGCCAACCCAGATTCGGCTAGAGTCACCACTTACCAACCAATCGAAGAGGTTCGAAAACGGTTAGGAACGAAGAGAAGAAGATGCTTAGGCCTTAATAGATTCGGCCGACACAAGAAGAACCAAGGTTTTAAGAGAGAAAATGTTTGGCTATCTTGCAAAGAATCGAAAAGAATAAGAAGAAGGAAAAGAAAAAGTTGTGCTCAGCCAAAGGAGAAACCGAAAGGGGAAGAGGTGATTCGGCAGAAAGTAGGCAGCAATAGAGAAATAACGATGAAAAGAAGAAAGGAAAGGTAAGACCCGAATGGTAAAAGGTTGCACGAGATGTCACAAAAGGAAAGAATCCCGAATTGCGACCAAAGAAAACATAAAATGCCAAAGAGAAGATTCGGCTTCTTCACTCACCTTAATTGCCGAAATTGCACAATTGAAAACCCTCTAGCCGAAGTCCTCCTACTCAAGCTCTCCAAATTCGGCCAAAATCCCCTCACACTCAAACTCCCTCAAACTCTCCACTAAATCCTCCTTGAATTGCTCACAGCCTCCTATTCGAATTTGTTAACCAAGTCTTGAACCTCCTCTGCAGAATTTGATCCAAACTCTACCTCTTGCACCACCAAATCATAAAATAAAAGCCACCCATTTGCATGTCATGGGATTCAAACCCCACTCCCCTTCCCAACTCAGTGACGCCACAACCACCAAGTCACAAGCTCTTTTTGTGACACATAAACACACACATTTATACATAAGTCCTACTGCTAACAGCCCATTCCTCTTAAGAGCAAAAACTAAAAATTTTCCAAGGCCCAAACCCAAGCTTTCTAAAAACCCCCAAATACCCTCAAATACTTAGCCATTCAAGCACACATGAAATTTAAGCCAAAACAGCAAAATTACAAGCCCTACATTTTTGGGGCATTACAACCTCCACATATACTTGCAAAAAAAACTTTTCAATGGCTGGCATTTCAAGCCATTGTATTCTCAAATACCCTGGCAGTATTATGAAAACATACTGGTTCAAACTGGATCAGTACTGTTCCAACACCACACAGACCCAAAAGATCCAAATTTTATTACCCATTCAACAGCTCAAATATTAAAAATTCTTCGACCAAGGGATTGGGGTGAAAACCCAAATTCTCCAAAGAAATTTCTAGCCAAATTTACAACCAAAATTGACCACCACCCATATTTTACATATTGGGATTACCAAATGGCATGGTACAAAGCCTTCTTAATGAACAATCAACATATGAGACATTCTTGGCTCATATATTTTAAATACGGTACCCAATTAAAATTTCCAAAATGGTTTCGAGAATGATGGAATTGGTATGGACCATCATCTTTTGAGATCCAACCAAAAAAATTCAAAACTTATGGCCCAAATTATTTGACAAATTTCAACCTAAACCAGACTAAAAACACATATACAGATCAATCCATTTTTTCTCAAATCTGTGCATTTCTTGGATTGTTTCTTGGAATTACTCCTATGAACAAGATCCACATACTAGAATTTCGTTATTAGTTCGAAACTTTAGAACTAAATGGTGGGACAAATTTTATGATGAAAAGTATGATTCAAAATATTTAGATAACTTTTTCAACAAGAATCTGAGGTTATGCAAGTCTGTAGCCTAAGATCAAACCATAGAAAAGTTCCTTCAAGCAAAACCAGCAGCTAGTGCAATGTTAGCTCAAGGCAAAACCAAAAAGGAATATAAAAAACTCATGGCTGAAATGCTCAGCTCAATGGATTCCGAATCCGAATATGAGAAATCTTCAACATCTTTAATCAAAACGGTGGACCTTGTAGATGATACCATCTCAGTAACCATTACCAGGACCAAGAAAAAATGATGCAAAAGAAATAAATGAATGGAGATGAACAGGAAATATTCTCTGGCGTGAACAGTAAATAGTCCTTGCAAGAAAGATGAGTGAACATGAAATATTCTTTACCGTGAATAGTAAATATTCTCTTGCGTGAACAGTAAAAATCTCTGGCAAAAACATTAAGATTCTCTAGCATGAATAGTGAATATTCTCTGTAGTTTGTATTTTTGTAACTAGAGAATATATTCTCTGAAAAGTTTCAATTATGTAATGATGTAAGGGATTGTATTTCCTGTTTCATATGATGTAAAGAGACAATAGCCCTCTATAAAAGGCTATCAGATTTAGAATGAAACGCACGACTTGAAATATTCAAATTAGACATCAAAACTCGTCTCTCAAAATTTTAAGTTCTCGTTTCTCCAAATTTTAAGTTTTCAAATTTTAAGTTTTTAAATTATTTTCCTTTTCAAAAATTTAACAATCTTTCAATTTTTAATTTCAAATATCAAATTTTGATTATCGCATTACAAATTCCATCTTCAAATCCTCGAGACAATCTGGTCTTAAAGCCAAGTAGGAGCAGGTATTTCTAAGTTTCTAAATATTTTATTTGGTTTACCGAGTTCTGGTTTAACTTTCTTTATTAATGTATTATTATTTTGCTGAGTATTGATACACAGTCCATTTAGCCATGAGTTAGGCGTGTCAAGGACAAACTATCCTTGTAGGCAACTATAGTAATCTAGAAATCCTGATAGTAGAACCCCCTTGTAGGAAATAAAAAAAAACAAAGAATGTTTCCTTTCCTTAGAAGAACTAATTCTTCTGCAAGCTTTATTTCCCAAAAGTCCGACTAAACCTCAAATAACACCATTAATGAACAAGAAGAATATTACGAAAATATTCCCCAAAGATTTGATAATTGGACTCTTCCAAGAGTTCCAACAAACCAAGTTTACAAGAAAACAACTTTTGAAAATTTAAATGCTTTTTCCAGTTATGTTATAAAAACAAAAGAAAGGAGTTTAATCCAACATCTACTACACAATCATACAACATATTCATATGGGCCCATAGGCCCATTAGACCCACTTGGCCCCATTCGGCCCATCGTGGCCCAAACAGATCAGCCCACAAGAATATACTCATGGTGGCCTCGACTATCGTGTCGAAGCTCCCACACGTGCGCTCGTACGCTCGTGTGGCTACCATTGCCGTGTGACAGGTATTTTGGCATTTGCCGCTCTATAGCTAGAGTAGGGCGAAATACACACCTGATAGGAGTCTGAAGCTAATCCGCGCTCCAAATGCTCCTATGCCCAAACGCCCACCAAGGTATGCTTTCTCTCCTCATAGGTAGCTTCAGCTTCTCACCTTCCCTCTTGCTAGCTTTCTGATGTGGGATCCTTTCTTCAGTAGAGTTTAAATCCAACACAAACTCTGGCCGTCTAATCCGAAAAATAAATACTCCCTTGCTTGTCATGAGATTCGAACCTAGGCTCCCCTGTAGCATAATCCACGTCGCTAGCCACTTTACCAACTATCTCCTTGTTTTCTTAAAACATGCGCAACTAGATATAAGTCTATGGCCAAAGTCTAAAGTCCATTTAAAAAGAAAATCAAAATCCAAGCACCAAGACTTGAACCTTGGACCCCTTGCTTCCTTGTGGCGTCATTCCCTTGTCTCTTATGTGGCGCCATTTGCCACTAGACCACAACTCCTTTTGTCATTTTTCTCCACATTTTATTCTTAAAGCCTACCTACTAACTCCCAGTTTTCCTAAAGCCCAAGTTTGATCTTGGGACTTCATAGAAGCCCCCTAACCTTCCAAAATCACTCACCTAACAGGTCCAACTTGTATAAATGCCATTTTCATGTTCTCAAAAATTTTAAACGCTCCCACGCCTAAGGCCCAATGGGCCCAATTCTACTAGGCCCAAATTCGGGTTGTTATAAATCTACCCCCTTAAAGAAATTTCGTCCTCGAAATTTCCAACTAACTAACAGTTGTTTAACACAGACTACCCTACTACGCTACCGCTGCGCACTCTCATCCCAACAACACTAAAACACTTTTAACTTAATCTTGAACCTCTTACACACAACCAAACATCTAATCGCAGAAACAAACTGGTATTTTTCACACATGCATACAATTTCTATATTCAAACATCACATCCAAACAGAACACACACAGAATAAATACCAAAATATAGTCATTACAGCATATAACAGAGCATAAGGTCAGGAAACTTACAGATTTGGTGCCGGAGACTCTGTGTGCCATACATTCAGTAACACTATCACTTTTCTAAACCAAAGTTTAAACAGATTTGGAAAAAGAATTTCAAACCCATTCCACAACTGACTTTTGCAACCTGGCTCTAATATTATAAAATGTAACACCCCAAACCCGGCCTAGACGTTATGATCAGATCTGGCATGTCACATAAAATGGGTTGTTTAAAACCTGCGCGTTTGTTAAAAACTTCATATCCTTTTTAAAACTCTGAGCTTTGATGTTTGTGAAATTCAGATTTACTTTTATGGGTTTCCTGTAAAAACGTTATTATTATTATTATTTGCAAAAACTTTATTTTTCGTAAAAATCAGATTCAGTAATTTGCGTAGTTGCGGAAACATGATATTTTGAAAAACGGTTATTAAATTTTTAGAAAACCCAGAGTTTAATCATTTATAGTTTGAATATAACTGAAACGAAAGTTTAAAAGAAAAATGAAATCCAATGGCCTTATTACAAAATATTTACCCAAACTAAAGAAAACAAAATAAAGATAAGTTAAAACAGCAAATCCTATGTATGGTCACTTCTGAGTCCTCCGCAGCTCCAAATCCTCTAACGCTGGGGATCACCTGCAAGGTTAAAGCAGAGGGGGTGAGTTACGAGAACTCAGTGTGTAATCCCCTAATCGGTCATTAACTTGGCCTGAGCCCATACAGAAGCAGACTAGGCCGAAGCCCATACAGAAGTAGACTAGGCTGAAGCCCTATAAACATGATAGTGCACAATGTATTGTAGCCCAACCTAATAATCCATCCGCTACACACCACCCATACCAGCCCAACACAACTGTGGGGATTTCTAAAAATTTAATAGCCGTTTTTCAAAATATCACGTTTTCGTAACTATGCAAATTACTGAATCTGATTTCTACGAAAAACAAAGTTTCCGCAAATAATAATAATAACGTTTTTACAAGAAACCCATAAAAGCAAATCTGAATTTCACAAACATCAAAGCTCGGAGTTTTCAAAAGAATACAAAGTTTTTAACGAACGCGCAATTTTTAAACAACCCTTTTTATGTGACATGTCAGATCCAGTCATAACGTCTAGGCCGGGTTTGGGGTGTTACAAAAAATATTTTACAATCTTTGACCCTCTAAATTCATACTCATAACTACAAAATACTTTCTAGTTCGGAGGTACTAACTTTAGTCTATAGGCTCCACTTCAAACCTATGTATTCCGTTATTAATACCAAGGCTTTACTTCAAAGCCTAAAAGGAGAAACCCTTTTAATAGAAACAAATACCTCAAGATCTCATACCACAATCCCAAGAACAATACAATGGCATGAAATCAACCTTCCTAATAGGTGGAAACTTGAGGGTGCTACAGACCCTGTGACACCAACTCTAAAAACAAACATTTTACTAAGTGAAATTTCCCAACACCAAGATGGCACAGTTGAATTAATATTCAACAGGCCACGATGAATGCCTTCAAAACATTCCTTTGAAATAGGAAGTACCAGCACAGCTTTTAGGAGGTTAAATTTAGAAGAAGAGTCAAATCTATAAAACACAAACGACAGATTTTAGGACAGCTAGAGCCTCCATCTCTTCTATCCCAACAACATTTAGAACCAATTTACAAGGAATAGATAATTCCTCAAATATAGCTCAACCTATTTATGCCAGATAGGAAAAGAGACCCCAAAATTCACCTACTATGTCACCAACATATTCATCAATGACTAATAATGCAAGACAATGAAAAAATTCAAAAAAAAAAATTGTTCTACAAATATGTTTTGAGATAAATAATGAATCGTGTAGAAAACACTTTTATTCCAACAAAAATAAGCAAAAAAGAGAATATTACTTTAAAAATTATAATGATAAAAAAGAAAGCATTCTTCAAGAATATTATGAATTCATGAATACCCATAAAATTCATATAAAATTCTTTGAATGGTTTGAAGAATACTATTCAGAGACAGTTAATGCAATAAAACGTAATACTAGATGGCAGACTAATAAAGGAGAAGTTGAATCTCAACATCCTCCTTTAATGGAGGTTCAATATCTTCACAAAAATACTGGAATAAAAGTAAATCCTTTAAGAATGATAGCTCCTGATGCAGGAGAGCAAATCTCATCAAAAGATATTAAAATGATAGTTAAACAAAACAATTATACCAGTATCAGTCTTCATGCAATAGGAAAACAATTAGATTATATTGAAAATTTGGTAGAAAATCAACCGATTAAGAAAGAACCAGTAAATGAGGTAGTAGATTATAATGGTCTAATTACCATTTAAGGACCTCCAATTTAAAATTTCATAGCAATTAGACACCTCTAACTTCTAGAACACACATTTTGCATTTTTCTCAATTGATTCCTTTTAACTAAATTGAGTGCCCAAACATCAAAATTTTTGAACGAAATTTTCAAAAAATCATTCCATAAAACTGTAGACCATAAAAATATAATAAAAATAAATTTTACTGCGTCAAATTCTTGGTCCTTAAACCACTGTTCCATCTAGACCCAAAATGGGGCTATTACAAATGTATAGTCAAGATATTAGTAAATGTTCAATGAATCACTTGATCATATGTGAGAATCGTTATATTGATGATTAATGGATTAAAGATATATGTTTATATACATATATGAATGAGTTTGGATTAAATTATTATAGTACAAGAAGCATACGATGAATCATTTTCAATACTAAACTTAAAATGTATAACAGGTATGATTAATTTATTCATTTAGCTTTAATCTTGTTTAGTGAAAGTAAGTGATTCCAGAATGATATATATGTTTATAGGAAAGTTTGAGACAAATGATGAATTACAGAATGATTATTAGTTAAATGTGAAAGAGTTATGTTTAAATTCACTAGCACTAGCTTATGGTTATGGTTGATGTTTATGCTTATGTCTTATGTGTTATGCAAATGAAACGAGTGAGAATAGATATTGAAATGATAAGTTCATAGATGAGACAAAATATGATGAAATAAATTGAAGGAATTTACTTATGACATATGTGAGTTTACTTATGTCACGAATAAATACGTTAATTCATGAATTGATAACGTAATTAAGCTTATGCTAAGAAAATGGAATGGTAAGTAAGTAAATGAAATTATTCACTATTTTAAGAAAGGTTGATGATTATGTAATTCAACTTGTAAGACCTTGTATGTTATAAATGGAAAGTATTCGGGATGTTAATGAACCTATTCATTTGTGAGTTGATAGTTATATAGTTTGATAAATCTTGAGCCATTGGTATAGGTTTATTTATGACTTATAAAGTTCATATTTAAAATGGAATATTATGATTAAAGTTTATACGTGTAACAGTCTGATTTTAAGGCTAGTCGAAACAGTGGTTTCGAGACCACTAAACCGAGGTGAAGGAAAATAATTTTGATGTTATTTTATGTGTTATGGCATTAATATATGGCTATGTAAAAATTTTGGTACTTTAATTTGAGCGATAACATGCTTAATTGTGAAAAAGGACTAAATCGCATAAAGTGCGAAAGTTTTATTTTTCAAGGTAGAGGTGTCTAATAGCTATAGAATATTAAATTGAAGGTCCTTAAAGTGTAATTAGGCCATATGGAATGTGTTGGCCAGCCATAGAAAGCAAGGGGACAAGAGTATTAATTTTTAGTCAAAATTTGGTGATAGTTGGTGACTAAATGAACAAAATAAGATTAGTAAAATAAAAGCTATCATCTTTTTCATTTTTGTTCCTCCCCTACCAAAAATTTCAGCAAAGAATAAGGGTTTTGAAGTTCAAACATTCAGCCATTCAATCATCATCCTAGTAAGTGATTTTGGTGGTTTTGTTTGATAATTTTTATACTTTTGGTGCCCCCAAAGCTTAAGCTAGCTAATGAGGAGACTACTTTGTGATATGGTTGAAAGTCTAGGGACTTGCCATGAGAATGATTATGTTGTTAGCTGAGTTTTTATGGAAGAAAATGAATTTTAGGGAGATGGAAAACAACTTTTGTGAAAGGTGTTTGCATGAAAACACCTAAATAGGACTTGAATGCAAAGATTAAAATTGTGTCATAAATGCATGAAATAGTTGGATTTGTGAGTAGTTGTAAGAGAAATAAGTGTTCAGCTAGGCTTGTTTAATGAGAAAATGTGTTGAAAAATGATTTACGAGCCTAGGGGCAAAATTGTAATTTTTCCAAAATGTGAGGGCAAAATGGTCATTTTTGCCTAAGTATAGATTTTGTTGCATTATGATCATAAGATGTTTTAAATGAGTGAATTTTGTTGTTATAGATCAAGTAGAGCGTGGAATCAACCTTGACCGAGGGAAAGGCAAGGTTACGAAATAGACCATCGATTAATGCGTTTTGCACTGAGGTAAGTTTATGTGTAAACGATGCATTTTATATACACATTGTTGTTACTAACTGGTGCATGGTATGATTGAGAACATGTATGATTCAAGTGGATTGAATTTGGTAGTTATTGAATAATTTTTCGTATGAATGAAGAAATAGTTATGTAAATGTGAGATAACAACTCTTGATAGTGGGCTAAGTGCGATACCACCTTGTTACTTAATTACGATGGGTTGTGTACGATACCATTATCTATTTATCATTTGGTGGGCTATGTGTGATACCACCGTAACTATCTTTTTTAGTGGGCTATGTGTGATACAACCCTATTAAAGATTGATGGTGAGCTAAGTGCGAAACCACCGAGCGATTGGGATTATGAATGGTTTATTAAGAAATTATGATGTGTGGTATCATGTGACTTTGTGGTGTTAAGTGCAGGGATGCATGTTAATCAATGTAAGCATTAAGCTTCTGATATGGTTAAAATGTGGTAAGGGAGGAAATGAGTAAGCATGATTATGAATGTGGATTGTTCTTGTTTAGTATGTAATGCTATTTATTGTTTAGCACATACTATGATGTTATTTGTTTACATGTAAACTTACTAAGCTTAAAGCTTACTCCCCTTTCTTTTCCTTTATTTTATAGTGTTAAAGAGCCGGTCGGGGTATGAAGATATTTGGAAGATCGCCCACACTATCAGCTCATCTCGGTATATCTAGACTTAGTGTTTTTGTGTATGGCATGTATAGGGGCTAGACTAGGTAAATTGTTTTGTTATTTTGGTGTTTTGTTATTTTGGCCAAAAGTTTGTTGGCCCCTTTAATGATGAACTCTTTTGTATATAACCATTGTTGTTGGCTCATTGTTATATATGAAAAGATGAAGTTATTCATGGTAGTGTTTATTGCAAAATCTGAGTGGTTTAGTGATATGTTCAATGGATTCATGATGTGTGAGTTAGAGTGATGAAATTCTTGTCCACACGGGTGGGCACACGGGCGTATGTCTAAGCCGCGTGTGACACACGGTTAGTCCCATGGGTGAGCGACTAGGCCGTGTGTCCCCTACATGATAGTTTTACAAGTCAGTAAGCTTTGTTGTAAACACACGGGTAGAGACATGACCGTGTGTCTCAGCCGTGTGGTAGGCACAGCGACAAACATAGGTGTGTGCCTAGGCCGTGTGAAGTCTGCACCTTGAAATTGGAATTTAATTTAACACACGGTCTATGGACACGGGCGTGTGCCTTGGCCGTGTGACCTTAGTGAGATGATGACATCATAAACAGAATGTCAAGGTTTTAGCACATGGGCTAAGACACGGGCGTGTCAAGGCCATGTGAAAGACACGGGCCAAGGACACGGGCGTGTGTCCGGCCGTGTGAAAACCCCTGAAGGTTCGAAATGAAAATAAATCCCACACGGGGTAGGGACATGGACGTGTGTGACCACACGGCCTACCTTCAAGGGCGTGTCCCATTTCACAAGGCCGTGTGGCCCCTGTTTAGGTGAAAACTTTTAAGATTGCAAAAGTTTCTGGTTGGGTTTTGAAACCCCACATATGTATGTTTAAGGCCTCGTAGGTCCTTAATGAGTATGTTGTGAAGGCGATAAAGATATGTCAAGTTGGGACTGAAATTTTATAGACTAAAGATGTATGATTAAGTGGATTAAGTCTGGTAATACCTCGTGCCCGGTTCCAGCATAGAATACGGGTAAGGGGTGTTACATTTAGTGGCATCAGCGCCATGGTTTAGTTGGATCTCAGACAATCGTAGCGTGTGTAAGAGTCTAGCTATACATGCCATAAGCGTATAATGATAGTATGGTGGCTTCTGACGATTTTAACCTTGTTTTTATATAGTGAATGGATCCCGATCGAATGGCTGCTGATGACGCAGCTAGTAATGCCACGGCTCCCGCGCAAGGGACCGCGCCTGTAGAGAGTGGGCCCGGGACTAGGGGTCAAGGAGAAGAGGCCCGGTAGGCCTTTCTCCAAATGATGAGTAACTGGTACACTAAGTATGTATGAGCAAACCCTAATGCTCAACCTCATCTACCCCCTCCTATACCTCAGCCAGTTCTAGTGGCTCCTCAAGGTATAGATTTAGTGAGGATAACAAAGCCCCGGGTAGACAAGATTCAGAAGCAAGGGGCTAAGGAGTTAAGAGCTAATATTAATGATGACCCTGAGAGGGCGGAGTTCTGGCTTGAGAACTCAATGAGAGTATTTGATGAACTCTTTTGTACACCTGTGGAGAGCTTAAAATGCGCCGTGTCTTTGCTGAGGGACTCGGCATACCATTGGTGGAAAACATTGACGCCAGTAGTTCCTAAGGAGAGAGTAACGTGGGACTTCTTTTTGGAAGAATTCCAAAAGAAGTATATAAGTCAAAGGTTTGTAGACCAGAAACGGAAAGAATTCCTTGAGTTAAAGCAAGGAAAAATGACTGTGGCGGAATATGAGCGCAAATTTGTTAGGCTTAGCAAGTACGCGCAAGAATGTGTGTCAACAGAAACCATTTTGTGCAAGAGGTTTGAAGATGGGCTGAATGAGGATGCCAGGCTTTTAGTTGTAATTTTAGAACTAAAAGAATATGTGGTATTAGTAGATAGGGCATGTAAGGCCGAGAAACTGAATAAGGAAAAGATGAGGGTTGTGAGTGAGGCCCGAGATGCAAGAAAATGATCGATGAGTAAATCGTATCAAGCTCAATCGAAGAGGTCCTAGGAAACAAACCCTCAGACGGCTATTTTAGTTGGATATTCACATCAAGACTGAGGCAACAGCTAGTTGGGCTCGAGAGTTCAAGCCACTTAGATGGCAAGTGTGAGCAATCTGAAGTTTAAACCGGAGTGTCTAAATTGTGGAAGACAACACACGGGGGAGTGTTGGGGGAATAACAAAAACTGTTACAAGTGTCGTTCACCCGATCATTTCATCCGAAATTGCCCTGAGAGGGATGACAAGGAAAAGAAGCAAGAGATAATATCAAGCAATGTATCTTCAAAGGGTAGGCCACAAAAGAACCCAGGAGGTGGGACTAGTGGTAGGGGTGCACCTCGAGATTCTGCTGTGAGATCAAAGGGTCGAGCACCTACAAGGACTTATGTCATTCGCGCTCGCGAAGAGGCATCATCTCCAGATGTGATAAGGGGTACTTTTTCTCTTCATGACACCTTTGTTATTGCTTTAATTGATCCGGGGTCTAGCCATTCTTACATTTTCATGAGATTGACATCTAGTATGACAATGATTGTTGAGTCTATGGAATTTCTGGTAAAGGTGTCAAACCGGTTCGGTAAACATGTGTTAGTTGACAAGGTGTGTAAGAATTGTCCTTTGACAATTAGAGGTCATTGTTTTCCGGTAAACCTTATGTTGTTACCATTTGATGAATTTGACTTGATTCTCGGTATAGATTGGTTAACTACTCATAGTGTTTTAGTGAATTGTGTTAGTAAATTTATTGAATTGAAAAGTGAAAATGGAGATGTCATTCGGGTTGAATCAAGTTGGTCAGATAGTTTGCCGGTGATAATTTCTTCAATGGTGGTTGAGAAATATTTGAGAAAAAAATACGAGTCTTATCTCGCCTTTGTGTTAAATACTCAAGAGTCTAAGCTAAATATTGAAACCGTGCCGGTGGTAAGTGAGTATCCGAATGTATTCCTGAAAGAATTACCCTGTTTGCCTACAGTTAGAGAGGTCGAGTTTGGGATTGAGATAGTTCCGGGAACGGTACCTATTTCAGTTGCCCCGTATAGGATGGCGCCATTAGAGTTGAAAGAACTGAAGGTTCAGTTGCAAGAGCTAACGGACAAGGGTTTTGCAAAACTGAACTATTCATCGTGGGGTGCTCCGGCACTTTTTGTAAAGAATAAAGATGGGTTGATAAGATTGTGCATAGACTACAGATAGCTTAACAAGGTGACAGTGAAGAACAAGTATCCTTTACCAAGGATAGATGATCTATTTGATCAACTGAAGGGAGCTACGGTGTTCTCCAAGATAGAACTAAGGTTTGGTTATTACCAGTTGAGGGTTAAGGAGCAAGATGTGCTGAAAACTGCATTTCGGACGAGGTATGGCCACTATGAGTTTCTTGTCATGCCATTTGGTCTAACGAATGCTCCTGCGATTTTTATAGATTTAATGAACCGTGTCTTCTGACTATATTTAGACAAGTTGTAGTTGTCTTTATCGATGATATACTGATTTATTCTTGGGATGAGAGTGATTATGCAGAGCATCTGAGAATTGTTTTACTGACTTTAAGAGACAAGTAGTTGTATGCTAAATTTAGCAAGAGTGAGTTTTGGCTCCGACTTTCTTTTCCCTTGTTTTATAGTGTTAAAGAGTCGGGTCAGGGAACCAAGATATTTGGAAGATTGCCCACACTATCAGCTCATCTCGATATATCTAGACTTAGTGTTTTTTAGTATGGCATGTATAGAGGCTAGACTAGATAAATTGTTTTGTTATTTTGGCCAAAAGTTTGTTGGCCCCTTTAATGATGAACTCTTTTGTATACAGCCATTGCTGTTGGCTCATTGTTATACATGAAAACATGAAGTTATTCATGGTAGTGTTTATTGTAAAATCTGAGTGGTTTAGTGATATGTTGAATGGATTCATGATGTGTGAGTTAGAGTGATGAAAAGCGCTTGGTAAATAACCTTGCTCTTGTCCACATGGGAAGGCACACGGGCGTGTGTCTAGGCCGTGTGTCCCCTGCATGATAGTTTTACAAGTCAGTAAGCTTTATAGTAAACACACGGGTAGAGACACGATCGTGTGTCCCAGCCGTGTGGTAGGCACGGGGACGAACATGGGTGTGTGCCTAGGCCGTGTGAAGTCTGCAGCTTGAAATTAGAATTTAATTTGACACACGGTCTAAGGACATGGGTGTGTACCTTGGCCGTGTGACCTTAGTGAGATGATGACGTCATAAATAAAATGTCAAGGTTTTGGCACACGGGCTAAGACACGGACGTATCAAGGCCGTGTGAAGGACACGGGCCAAGGACACGAGCGTGTGTCCGGCCGTGTGAAAGCCTCTGTAGGTCCGAAATGAAAATAAATCATACACGAGGTAGGGACATGAGCGTGTGTGACCACACGGCCTGCCCTCACGGGCGTGTCCCATTTCACACGATCGTGTGGCCTCTGTTTAGGTGAAAATTTTTAGGATCGCAAAATTTTTCGATTTGGTTTCGAAACCCCCTATATGTATGTTTAAGGCCTCGTAGGTCCTTAATGAGTATGTTGTGAATGCAATAAAGATATGTCAAGTTGGGACTGAAATTTTATAAACTAAGATGTGTGATTAAGTGGATTAAGTCTGGTAATGCCTCGTGCCCGGTTCCAACATAGAATACGAGTAAGGGGTGTTACATTTAGTGGTATTAGAGCCATAGTTTAGTCGGTTCTCGGACTATCGTAGCATGTGTAAGAGTCCAGCTATACATGTCATAAGCGTATAATGATAGTGTGGTGGCTTCTGATGATTTTAACCTTGTTTTTATATAGTAAATGGATCTCGATCGAATGGCTACTAATGGCGCAGCTAGTAATGCCACGGCTCCCGTGCAAGGGACCGCGCCTGTAGAGAGTGGACCCGAGAGTAGGGGTCAAAGAGAAGAGGCCCGAGAAGCCTTTCTCCAAATGATGAGTAACTGGTACACGGAGTATGTACGAGCAAACCCTAATGCACAACCTCCTCCACCCTCTCCTATACCTCTGCCAGTTCTAGTGGCTCATCAAGGTATAGATTTAGTGAGGATAACGAAGCCCCCGGTAGACAAGATTCGGAAGCAAGGGGTTGAGGAGTTTAGAGCTAATATAGATGATGACCTTGAAAGGGCGGAGTTCTGGCTTGAGAACTCAATGAGAGTATTTGATGAACTCTCTTATACACCTAAGGAGAGCTTAAAATGCGACATGACTTTGCTGAAGGACTCGGTATACCATTGGTGGAAAACATTGGCGTCAGTTGTTCCTAAGGAAAGAGTAACGTAGGACATCTTTTTGGAAGAATTCCAAAATAAGTATAAAAGTCAGAGGTTTGTGGACCAGAAACGAAAAGAATTCCTTGAGTTAAAGCAAGGAAAAATGATTGTGGCGGAATATGAGCGCGAATTTGTTAGGCTTAGCAAGTACGCGCAAGAATGTATGTCAACAGAAGCTATTTTGTGCAAGAGGTATGAAGATGGGCTGAATGAGGATGTCAGGCTTTTAGTTGGGATTTTGGAACTAAAAGAATTTGTGGTATTAGTGGATAGGGCATGTAAGGCTGAGGAACTGAATAAGGAAAAGATAAAGGCTGTGAGTGAGGCCCAAGATGCAAGAAAACGGCTGATGAGTAAATCATATCAAGCTCAATCGAAGAGGTCTAAGGAATCAAACCCTCGGACGGCTACATTAGTTGGATATTCACATAAAGACCGAGGTAACACCTACTCGGGCTTGAGAGTTCAAACCACTTCGATGGCAAGTGTGGGCAATCTGAAGTCTAAACCGGAGTGTCCAAATTGTGGAAGACAACACACAGGGGAGTGTTGGGGGAATAACAGAAACTGTTACAAGTGTGGTTCAGCCGATCATTTCATCCGAAATTGCCCTGAGAAGGATGACAAGAGAAGGAAGCAAGAGATAATATCAAGCAATGTATCTTCAAGGGGTAGGCCACAAAAGAACCCGAGAGGTGGGACTAGTGGTAGGGGTGCGCGTTGAGATTCTGTTGTGAGATCGGAGGGTCGAGCACCTGTAAGGACTTATGCCATTCGCGCTCGCGAAGAGGCATCATCTCCAGATGTGATATCGGGTACTTTTTCTCTTCATGACACCTTTGTTATTGCTTTGATTGAACCGGGGCCTACCCATTCTTACATTTGCATGAGATTGACATCTAGTATGAGCATGATTGTTGAGTCTATGGAATTTGGGTATGTTTTAAGGCCATTGTGTATATGTGCAGATGGCTTGTAGTTTCATGTTTTAAAGGGTGAAAGAAATGGCTTGATTTTGGCCATTTTCTTGTCCACACGGCCTAAGACACAGGTGTGTGTCTCAGCTGTGTGTGACACATGGCCATGTAACACGGCTGTGTGTTCCCTGTAGGTTTTAAAGGTTGCATTTCGAAGGTTACATGGCCTAGCACATGGGCGGTGGCTCGACCATGTGACTCAAGTCAGAGAGTTGCATGGGAACAGACACGGTTTGGGACATGGCCGTTTGTCCCTAATTTGATTGTTACACAGCCTGATACACAGGCGTGTGTCTCAGCCGTGTGACCCCTACAGCTTTATTTGTTTCTAAATTTTTCCTTAAGGTTTTATATGTTTCCGATTTAGTTCCGAATCATTTCTAAAGTGTTTCTAAGGCCTCGAGGGCTCGAAAAAGGGACGATATACATGTGTTTGATTGTATTACATTATGTTTTATGAAATATTTAAAAATGAATGTTTTAAAATATGTTTTTAAGGTAATGCTCTATAACTTTATTTCGACGACGGATACAGGTTAGGGGTGTTATATTGCATATTCATATCTGGGCAACATATATCAGAATGGATGATTTTCAATATGGTCAAACTCCTTTTGGCACCTTTCTTTGACTTGTTAGTCTGCTTTCCCTTAATGCAAACTATACAAGTATTAGAATTAGTAAAATCTATAGTACTAAGTACCCTATCATTTACTAATCTCTTAAACCTTTCAATAGAGATGTGTCCTAAACTCTGGTGCCATAAAATAGAGGAATCTTCATTTATAACACAACATGTAGTACCGGTTTGAACATGTATAACATTATGAGTGACATTATTTTGCAAATTAAGAGAATAAAGACCATCAGATAAAACACCATTTCCAACAAGTTCAGATTTGTAAAATAAATTAAAACCGGTGTTTGAAAAATAAAACAATATCCAAATAGTACAAGTCTTGAAATAGAAACTAAATTTCTATAAAAATTGAGAATTTAAAAAATCTTTTATAAAATTAAAACAAAGACACTCCTAAGCACTACTTTGCATGTTTCAATTGCTTCCACATGCGACTCTATCTTAGTTCCTGGATAGATGTGTCGCTCAACTCCCATTGGTTCCCTTAGGTTTCTTAATCCCTGTAAGGAATTTGAGATATGGATTGTAGAACCAGAATCAATCCACCATGTGTTATAACTAACATCAACCATAGTAGACTCAAAGCAAACAAGTGAGATTGGTTTACCTTTCTTTTCAAGCCAACTTTTAAGCTTAACACAGTCCTTCTTTAAGTGTCTCTTCTTTTTACAAAAGAAATATTTGGACTCTTTCTTTATGTCAGCTTGGGGTTGCATTTTAGCCTTCCCCTTTTGCTTGGCTTGGATCGTCTTCTTTCCTTGAGTAATCGTTAGTGCACACTCTCCCATCTCTAGTAGGAGTCTAGCCTCCTCTTGATCACACATGGTCAAAAGCTCATCGATAGACCACTTATCCTTATATGTGCTATAAGAGATCTTAAAAGGCCCAAACTGAGGTGGAAGAGTGTTCAATGTAAAGTACACTAGGAAAGATTTAGACATTTCAACCTCAAGTGCTCTTAATCGAGCTGCTAAATCTCTCATCTTGTTGATGTAATCACATACACCTTTCACGGTAATGAGCTTTATTGATGTAAACTTCATGATTATGGTGCTAGCTAATGACTTTTGAGAAGTTTTGAATTGTTTTCTAATAGCCGCCAATAATTCTTGGATATTCTCATAATGTTCAATTGAGCCACAAACATCAGCAGGAACTTACTTTATGAACATGATACTTAAGTGATTAGATCGCTTCTATTTTTCATACAGAGCAAGATCAACCTGAGTGATGGTTTTTGTAATATGTGGCTCAGATTTCCTTATGGCATAGTCAATATCCAAGCACCTCAATTGGAGAAGAATACTCTCCTTCCAAAACTTAAAGTTCTCACGAGTTAATTCAGAAATATCTACTTTATTATCAGACATAATCAAGGTTGTAAAACTGCAAAATACATTAACGTATATGCTTAACAGAAATTTGAGGCAAACATAAATCATAATCTAACAATGCAAATTATGTAAATAATGAATCTAGTGACATAAAAATTGTTCGCGGGCTAAATTTTTAATTCAATTAGATTCATTTTATAATAGAATTAATTACTATCCTTTCGATAAAAATTATTAAATTCATTTTCATAATTCCTGTGGGTAACTATGAAAAATCATTTAATAATTTTATCTTAATAAATTATGTAATGAGATTTAATAGCTATGTTTTTCGTATGTGATTTTTAACATTAATAAATTTATTTAACTAAAGATGTTGTGGCTTGTCTTTAACTAAATAAAATTATGAAAACCACTTAGCTAGATATTAATCTTTAAACTTTAGTTAAGATTGTTGCCAAGCCATTATGCAACATCTAATGTCTATAAACCTTATTAAATCCTTACTAAAATAAATAATTTTATTTAATTAAAGTTGTTGTGGCTAATTCTCTAATTAAATAAAACTATTTGGATCCCTAGACATATATTTTATAGTTTTACTGCTAAATAACTTATGCAATAAGTCTAAAAATTTTATGCACCTAAAAATATATGTAACTAATAACCAGATAATTCAAATACAACCATTTATTTCAGACACATAAAAAATATTCAAACAACAAATTTTTAAAATTTTTCGCTAAATTATTATAACAAAATTAATTTTAGAAATTTCACTTTAATAAAATCCAACGATTTTACACAAAAAAAATTGTAATAAAAATTCTCAAACACAAATGTCTAAAAATAATTCAAGAAACATGGAATTGTTATTTTGAGAAATTAACAAAAATTTAAAATGAGACTAGGCAAAATTAACCAAGCTCTAATACCAAATGTAAGCACAAATCACTGTTTAAATAAAATTTAAGCTGAGGAAAAATCAAACAGAAATATCTCCAACCATTGTCCAAACCAAATGTCAAAAACCAGTCATTGTAACACCACTTGTCGAGCGCGTCAAAGACCCGATGAGGACGTTGTACTTAAATATTCGAAAACATGAAAATTGAAAAACACAAAAACATCAAAGTTTTCTAAGTACTCAAAAATCTCACTAATAGA
Organism: Gossypium bickii; assembly: GCA_025503065.1. Classification (NCBI taxonomy): domain Eukaryota; kingdom Viridiplantae; phylum Streptophyta; class Magnoliopsida; order Malvales; family Malvaceae; genus Gossypium; species Gossypium bickii. The sequence continues at coordinate 105,509,476 of CP106715.1, forward strand.
ATTATTTTCAAAAAAATGTATTTTCGATGCTTAGGGACCTTAAACTTAAGGTACTTATAGTGATGATTCCCTATCAGAAACTACTATCTCACTATCCACATACACCCACTACCACACAACAAAATAATGGGCAGCAAAATGTGGGGTTGAAGGCAGCAAAAGTGGGAATAACACACGAATCAAAATGGTTCCAACAATTTGCTCCCATAGCAAATCAAATCACAAAATAAATAAATAAAAATTAAGAAGGAACTTACAAGTTACAATGGAATCGAAGCAATTTGCTTATTTGTGTGTTTGAAGGAAGAGAGGTCAGAAGTTGAAATGAAAATGAAGGAAATTGTTTGAAGCGAGAGTATGAGCAACGGTTTATTTGGATGATTGGCATGTAAGTTTTTGAGGATTACAAAGAGTTTGGTAATTCTATCATACACCACCACATCATTAATAATTACTCACAGCAATCAAGAAATCTAGAAACAAGTTCTGCACCTTGTGTCTTGATCAAGTTAAAGAAGAACAGATTTGTCTCTGTTTGGATCTTTTCCCAATGAAACTTCTCAAAATCTCTATGTTGAAAAGTTATACCTTTAAATTCATTCCTCCAACAAAACTAAAAATACATTTCTTTCTTTGGATTTTTTCTCCAGATAAAAATGAAAAATTATAATTAATTTTATTTAGATTTATTTTAATGATATGAGGAATTGTGATTTACTTATGTAATTTTTTTAAAAAGTTATGATTTAAATTATTTTTATATGTTTAAAAATATAATAAATATATTTTCATAATAATATTTATCATTTTTAAAAGAGATTATTTTTAGGTTTTTTGTTCACTAAGTTGGTGTATTAACTTATGACATTAATTTTTGGTAAAAAAAACTTTAAAAATTATTTTTAACATTTTTAATGTTAATTTTATTATTCATATTTAGATTTTATAGTTATCCTGCCTATTTTTCTAAAAAATTAATTGTAGTATATGAGTGCCCGGTTAATCTCAGGTTTTATTGATTTTTTTCTTTAGCTTAATTTTGAAGTTTGATATTTTTATACCAAATAATATTTTTAAAGCTTTTAAAGTACTTTAATGATGAGAAATTAATAATGTATTTTTTTAATCTTTTAATCGTGGATTGATTTCAGAAGACTGTAAATACAACATTAAACTTCTTTATGATATTTTTATATCTCAACATCTTTCCATCTTCCAAAGAAAATAGAAACCGTTATCATAAATAGCAATGATGCAGATTTGAAACAAGGCACCATGGCATGTACATTACTCAAAAACAATAATCTCATGTATTTTGAATTTTTTTTTAATATTTATTTTGGTCAAATTTTGTTATTAATTTTCTATATTTTAGGTAAATTGTTAATTTAATTTTTACACTTTAATTTGATTATTTTTAGTTATTTTATTTTTTAAATTTTAAAAATTCAATATTGACCCAAATAGCAGCAGTTAAATTCGTTAAGTTAAATTATGCTATTTTCAAAATTTTATATAGAAAACATATTATCACATGTGTATTATTCCCACAAAACACCCACAAAAAAGTCACATTATTTTAGTTAATGAATTTAATGACTACCATTTGAGTCATGAAATTTCAAAATTCGAAATTTGTAAAAACTAAAAATGATCAAATTAGAGAATACAAACTAAATTCATAACTTACACATAGTAGGAGACTAATAGAATAATTTGGCCTAAGGAATATAACTACTACAATTTGAGTCATTATTAAAATTTTAAAATTTGAAAAGTGTAAGAACTAAAATGACTAACTTATAATACAATAATTAAATTCACAACTTACTAATAATACAGAGACTAATAGTAGAATTTGACCATTTATTTATGGATTTAACAAGTAGTAACATAAACCTTCATGTGCAGGCAAAGCTAAGTACCACCAAACAAAAGAATTTGTTTTCCTTTTTCTTTCAATTTATTTTCTTTGAAAGCATAAATTTGTGTTGCTAATATTTAAAAACACGTCGTTGAGAACTTCATGTGTTAGCTTGATGGTCAGGATGTTCACTGCTTCAGGCGTGACCTGGGTTCGAGTCACACTAGCCGCATTGGTGTTAGGGCTTTGTCCTCCTCGTGTAATTCACCAAAAACACGTCGTTGATGTTCTTGAATCTCTTTTTCTATCTCTTAATCTTTCAGATAATTGCTTATTTGTCACTTCAGAATGAATGGATTTTTTAATATAATTTAGAAGTTTTTATTGTAACACATAAGTTTATTGTAAATTTATTTTTTGTGTTTTATATGTATCATTTATAATTTCTTGTTAAGATATTGTTAGGATAAAATATTTAAATTTTACATAAAAACAGATTAATCATTGTACGCACAAATTAGAAGTCGACAAGATTTTTTTTTTTAATTTTGAGTAACAATTTCTAGATAAATCCTTTCATGGAGTTTTCATCCACAATTTCTAGATAAATCCTTTCATGGAGTTTTCATCCAAGGGTCGTATAAATTTGATATTGGATGGATGTTAGCTACTTCAAAGGCTATTGATATTTGATCTTTAACCATGCCTTGACGCACGTGCGTCAAGGCTAAGAATCAATACAAATGCAATCAATTTTAATATTTATAATGTTACAACGGAACACTCGAGTATTCCAAGGATCGAACCCAAGAGAGTTTGGAGATAATGTGATTAATGTGAAACAAGCATGCAAATAGGAAGTCTAGCTAACTACTCGCTAAGTATTGTATTACGGCAAATCATATCAAAGAGGTAATTAATCTAAATTAACTATCTAAGATTAAGAAGGACCAAACGCAATTAACAATTCAAGAAACATAAGCAGTTGGTTGACTTCCATGTTGTTGATTGGTCTTTGGATTAGGGATCTAAAAGGCTTAAACTTCTAATTGATTCAAATTTACCTCTCAGTTACCATTTTACCAACTTAAACGATTTAATCTGATTTATTTCTCGATCTCATCAAACTAATTCGAGACAACCAAATTGGTGTTCGATAGCATCTCCTCTCAGTCTCACCTACCTAAATGTTCACCTAGAGGTGTCAATTCTAAGTTTTGAAGCCTATTATATTTAGTCCTATTTTTACAATTTAGTCCTTGTACCAAAAACTAACCAAACAACATTTTCATCAACCAACCACCATAGATTTAGTTACTCAACATCATTTTCATGCAACAAACAGTCGAACACATACTCAAATAGCTCATTAAAATAAACATAAGAGTAATTTTAAAGAAAGCTTCAGAATTTCTTGGATGGTTGCTTGAAGAAGATGATGACCGCAACAATGGAGGAGGAAACACAAATAAAGTTTAGATTTTTATGCTTTTTAGAGTAAATAAAACTAAAATGTATTTAAGGTTTTCAAATAAAATCAAATACAAAGTGAGTTTAAGGACTAGATTGCAAAGAAAATAAAAGAGCTACAGTAAAAACTAACTAAACTAACAACCCAACTAACTAAGTTCAGAAAGTAAATACCCTAAACCTAATAATAGAGAAGAAGACAACTACTTAAGCTAAAAAGATAAAAAGATAAAGTTGGCTCCTTTAGTTTTTCAGCCAAAAATGGCCTTTATCAACTAAGATCAAATCCAACGTCTTGAAAAAAATGCCCCTAAAAGTTATATTTTAGCTTGGGTTGGTGTTGGACAAAAGACTTACCTTACAACAAATTTCTTCTTGTCAGGCATTGATGTCGCAACACCCTCAACAGTGATACAAGTGTGGCTCTGAGGTTCTCGATGTCGCGACAGCACTAGTGGTGACCACGATTTTTTTACTTCAATACCTTTAGGGATATCACGACCTTGGAGGCTAAGTGTCAAGACATCATACCCTTGGTGTCGCAACTCTCTCAACAACCAACTCCAGATTGATTTCTCGTTGCAATTTTGCACCCTCAAGGTAAAGGGACTTGGTGTCAGGACTTTCAAGCATTAGTGTTGCAACACCTACGTTAAATGTTGTTTTCTTCAAGATTGGACCATTGTCATCTCCCTACACCAACTCAAAAACCCTGTTAGGCCCCTACGACAACATTTTTCCAATTGGGGTTTTAAAAGGAACAAAAATAAACAAAAAATGATTATTAATAGTGAAAAATGAAAATAAAAAAATTAGAAAAGACGCCTAAATTGCTTGAAAATAAGCTCATTGAGTGCTTTTGAAAGCCTAATTTAACGTATCAAATTACGGTAGATCAATCTTGAAATTGGGTTTGGAGAGATGATTGATTGAGAATTTGATTTGATTTTGAGAGTTTGAGAGTTTGAGACTTGATCTTGAATCAATGAAATGCACTTCAAGGGTTATTGAGATTTGATCTTGAAAGCTGATTTTATTATCTTTGTGTTGATGCAACTAGGGTAGGGAGTACTTTGATCAAAGAGTATTTGAGATTTGATATATGATGGATGATTCTATTTCAAGGGCCTTTTTAGACTTGATCTTGAAGCCTACTTTTTGCCGGTTGCTTAAGATCAAAGAGCAACTTTCTTCAAACCTGATGCGATGCGATTTAGAATTTCTTCAAGTTCTTGGAATTTTGAAGAGAACTTCTAGTTTTCAAAAATCTTCTCTTCAAGCTTTGATTTCTAAATTTCTGAACTTCAAAACTTGTGAAGTCATGATGTAACACCCCTTACCCGTATTCTACGCCGGGACCAGGTACGACGCGTTATCGAACTTGGCTCACTTGGTCATACAACTTTGGGTTATCAAAATCCATTCCAAATTAAAACTTTTCCATTCTCATATCTAACCTCCTTATAATGGGCCTACAAGGCCTTAAACATAATTCCGGAAGGTTTTGAAAATAAATCGAAAACTTTTACACACTTAGAAAAATTTTACCTAAACAGGGGCCACATGCCCGTGTGAAATGGGACATGCCCGTGTGGGCCCGCCGTGTGGTCACACACGCCCATGTCCCTCACCCGTGGTCGACATTGACTTATTTTACACGGCCAGACACACGCCCATGTCCCTGGCCCGTGTCCCAGCCCGTGCGCCAAAACCTTGGCATTCTGTTTATGACGTCATCACCTTACTATGGTCACACGGCCAAGGCACACGCCCGAGTCCTTAGACTGTGTGTCGAATTAAATTCCTAAATTCAAGTGCAGACTTCACACGGCCTGGGCACACGCCTATGCCTTTGGCCGTGCCTCCCACACGGTTGAGACACACGGCCATGTCTCTGCCCGTGTGTTTACTACTGAGCCTACTGACTTGCAATTCTAACATGCAAGGGGACACACGGCCTGGTCACACACCCATGTAATTGACCGTATGTCACACACGGGCTAGACACCCGCCCGTGTGCGTACCCGTGTGGACAAGAACAAGGCTATTTGCCAAGCTCTTTCATCACCCTAACTCACTCAAGCATAATTCATAACCAAACAACCCAATCATATACCCTACACAATCATGAATAATCTCATCTTTTCATTGATTAATAGTATTGAGCCATTAACTATGGCCATGTACAAAAGAATTCATCCTTAAGGGAGCCAATACATTCTTGGCCAAAACAACAAAACAATTTACCTAGTCTAGCCCCTATACATGCCATACTTAAAATGTTAATTCTAGATATACCGAGATGAGCTAGTAGTGTGGGTGGTCTTCCAATTGTCTTTGTATCCTGACCCGGCTCTTTGACACTATAAAACAAGGCAAAAGAAAGGGAGAAGCTTTACGCTTAGTACATTTACATGTAAACAATAAACATCATAACATATGCTACTCAACAATTAGCATTACATACTAAGCATGAACAGTTCACATTTCATAGTCATGTTTACTCATTCATCTCTTACCACTTTCCCACCATATCACAAACCAAATGCTCTTATTATTTAACATATATCCCTGCACTTATCACCACACAATCACATGAAACAACACATCAAAATTTCACATTAGGCCATTCTTAATAATACCAAACGCTCGGTGGTTTCGCACTTAGTCCACCATTTATTTTTAATAGGGTGCTATCGCACACAGCCCACCAACAAGAATATTTACGGTGGTATCGCACATAGCCCACCAATTGATAATATAAACGATGGTATTACACACAGCCCATCGTAAATAAGAAATAAGGTGGTATCGCACATAGCCCACCAACAAGAATATTTACGGTGGTATCGCACATAGCCCACCAAACGATAATATAAACGATGGTATCGCACACAGCCCATTGTAAATAAGAAATAAGGTGGTATCGTACATAGCTCACCAACAAGGATATTTAAAGTGGTATCACACACAGCCCACCATTATTTAGTACGGATAATATTCCACACTTATATATCTATTTCAACATTCAAACGGAATTTGTTCATTTTCTACCAAATTCAATCCATTTAAATCGCAAGTATTCTCAATCATACAATGCACCAATAAGCAACAACATATGTATTTAAGATGCATCATTTACACATAAACTTACCTCGGAGCAAAACGCATTAATTAGCAGTCTATTCCGTAACCTTGCCTTTTCCTTGGTCAAGGTTAATTCCACCCTCTTCTTGGTCTATAATAACAAAAATTCACTCATTCAATCATTTTATCACCATAAAAAATGACCGTTTTGCCCTTATACATTGGCAAAATTATGATTTTACCCCTAAGCTCGTAAATCATTCTTCACCACATTTTCTCATTAAACAAGCCTAGCTGAACATTTATTACTCTTACAACTACTCATAATTCCAATTATTTCATGCATTTATTACACATTTTTAATCTTTGCATTCAAGTCCTATTTAGGTGTTTTCATGCTAACACCTTTCACAAAAGTTGTTTCTTATCTCACTAACATTTATTTTATTCCATAAAAACTCAGCTAAAAACATAAACTCTCTTATGGCAAGTCCCTAAACTTTCAACCGTTTAACAAACTAGTCCCCTCATTAGCTAGCTTAAGCTTTGGGGACTCCAAAAGTACAAAAATTCTCAAAAACTCTATTCTCTTCAATTTTCGGTGGAAGAAGGAGGGTGAATAGTGAAAGATGATAGCTTTTCTTTTTATCTTATTTTATTCATCTTTTGCCACCGAATTTCACCAAAAATTAAATGCTCTTGTCTCCCTAAGCTATATGGCCGACCAACACACATCTATTGGCCTAATTTCACTTTAAAGACCTCCATTTTGATATCCTTTAACTATTAGACACCTCTAGATTGAAATTTAAAACTTTTGCACTTTATGCGATTTAGTCCTTTTTCACAGTTAAACCTCCAATTGCTAAAATTAAAGCACCAAAATATAAAATAATACTAAAATAATTTTCCTCAACCTCGAATTAGTGGTCCCGGGACCACTGTTCTGACTAGCCCCAAAATCAAGCTGTTACACATGAAGTTGTGTTGAATGGCTTGGAAGTGACTTTTTTTATAGTGCCATTAAGTAAAGTGAAAAAGAGTTTTTGTAGTTTATAATCTATTTATTTGAGAGGTCTACAAGGATTAAAATATTTTATTTATTATTTATCTCATATTAATTTAAATTAATGGGAGAAAAAAGTAATCTTTAAAGAACATATATTTTTATAAGAGAGTTCTAAAAGGATTTAAAGTAATAACCTGAAATTCTCGGTGTAATATATGGTATCATTCTAGGAAATTGTATAGTGAAATTTCTAAGAAAATATGAAAATGAGTTTATTAACTGATTTTTATGGAGTTAATTTGGTGTTTGGGAAATGAAATTAGTGAACATAAAGTGAGTGTAACATTTTGGGAAAAAAGGACTAAATTGAATATTTGGAAAAGGATGAAAACTAAAGTGTAATTTGAAAAAAAAAAAAAGAAAAAAGGATTGATATTAATTATTTGGTATGAAAATGACATGGAGTGTGAATGAAGATGAAGAAATTAATGTTTGGACTAAATTAAATAAAGGTTAGAAGTACATAGTAATTTTTCTATTTTTGCAGAGAAATGACATAAGTGCAATTTTTATGTGAGGAAATAATTTCATGGATCCTAATTATGATTTATGAAGCCAAAATATGATAGGTGTTAAATGCAATGAGAAATGAAAAGTGATGAGGTAAAAAGTGGCTAAAGTGTAAAATTTTTGACATTTTGGATTTTTCACATAGGACTAAATTAATTAATTTTAAATGAAGATATAATGGATGTATGGAAGAAATATGAATCCTTAGTTATATTAAACTTATGAGATTAATGTGGACCATGCAATTTTAAGTGGATGTTGACTTGGGCTTTTTTTTAACTTTTCCTTTTTAAATGGATTAAAAAAAGATGAAAAAAGGTTGAATTAATTAATAAGTTGATTATTAGCATTGTTAATAAGAATCATCTTTACTAAAGATACAAAACAGATGGAAAACGACTCGATCTCAATCTCTCTCCTACTATCCATGGTGGAAGAGAAAGCAACCAAAAAAGTTCTCTTTCGAAATGAGCAATCTGTTGATGGAGATCAGATGATGGTGATGGATAATAATGGAAATCCCTTGAGGTTGGACATGAATATTGTTGGGCGTAGGTCCTTCAAGGATGTGCTAGTTAGACCTGTGGATTAGGCGAATCAATGATCATAAGAGGAAGATGATGATTTGCAATTGCTGGAGGGAGATGTGTCTGTTCAGACAGAAGATGGTTTGCCATCGATTAGATTTTCTAAATGAGTTTATCATCTCTTATATAATAGCATGTCTCAGGCAATAGTTATCAAATTGCTTGGAAGGAAGATTGGTTATCATGCTCTTACCAGTAAGATTTATAGTCTGGGAAGCATCAACACCTATTAGTGTCATGGATTTAGAAAATGATTATTTTTTGGTTAAGTTCCAATCTGAAGCAAATTATGTTAGAGCACTTACCGAAGGACCATGGATTGTGTATGGGAATTATTTGATTGTTCACTATTGGTCAGAGTATTTTTCTACTTCCCAAACTTTCTCGTCTGGAGTGATTGCTTGGATTCGACTTCCTGGGATTTCGGAATTCATGTATAGAAGAAATATTATCCAGACCATCGGGAAATTGGTTGGTCGTATCAAACTGGATAGTAATACATGTAAGGCCTAACATGGACGTTTTGTTCACATGGCTATTTTATTGGATCTGAACAAGCCCCTTGTTTCTAATATTAAAATAGATGGTCATGTGCAACGACTGGAGTATAAATCTCGTCCCAATGTATGTTTCTCCTGTGGGCATTACAACCATATGAGGGAAAATTATGTAATGCAGGTTGAGCAAAATAGGTCGATGGAGGTGGGTGGTGTTATACCGAGTGTGGTGAAAGGTGTTATTGTTCATAGTGTTGAGGTTGGTCCCCAGAAAATGACTGGTAAACAGGTTGAGATAGAGGCATTTGGCGAGTGGATGTTGGTGAGTCTCCGAAACCGTAAACCTGCTCGAAATCCAACTATCAGAGATGGGGTAAATGAACAAGTGGATTTTTAGGATTACGCTTTAATGTGTTGCATGAATTTGGGAATAAAGATTCCGTTGAAAACTAAGCTACAAATCCTACAAAATGAGCTAATCATAAGGGTAAGGGGATTATTATTTATGACAACCCATTGGGCGTTGATGAGGGGGTTTGTTTCATGATGGCTAACAAGGAATAGGGGGAGCCTAGCCCTAAAGATCTATTGATCTATAATTTTTGGATTCATCAAAGAGGCCCAACAAGCCAAATATTATTATGGGAAGTTCCTCAAAGGTGGCAATAAATCTGTTGATCCAATTGTGAATTTATCTCCTATTCAAGTTGGCTCAAGTTCATAACTCCATCTGCTCAAGTAATTTTCCAAAATTCCAACAATTCATTAGTGAGTGGAAGGCACAATTCTATGGTGGAAAGGGTTTTGAAAACTTCTTTGCATACTGCCTGCCACTTAGTGGTCTCATTCGTTGAAAATTTATACCTGAATATCATGCCTGGTGCTGTGCAAAAATTTGCTTCTTCATTGATCTTTCCTAAATATAATCCTGAGTCGATGAAGGAAGAGGGTTCTAAGAAGATGAGGAAACCACCTAATATGAATTTACTCAAGGGTAAGGGTAACAAATTCAAAGTGTCGGCTCTTGCTCGTATCCCGATATCTAATGCGATGTCCAAAATTATGGAAAACATTGGGGTTGATAAGTCGAATAATGAACTTATCTAACGAAAGGAGGGTTATCAGAGGCTAACACAACTGATTCTTTTTCTATTTGAAATGATATGGTCTTTCTTTCTCTCTTTTATTATGATGTTACCAAATATTTTTGAGTGGAATTTTTAAAGGGGAGCTAGTTTGAAATTTGTTAGAGTTGTTAGAAGTTATTTGGATGATTTCGATTTTCAGGTTGCAACTTTTCTTGAGACTAGAATTAATGGTCTAAAGGCCAGTTATTTCCAAACTTGGGTTTGATTGTTGGAATAGAATTGAACCTTGAAGGTTCTCCAAAGGTTTGTGGGTCTACTGGAAAAAGAGTGTTCAGGTTTATGTGCTTAATAATGATCCATAGTTCGTCCATTGTTGCATCAGGAAGAACTCAGTTTTTAAGAAGATGTTTGTGACATTTGTTTATGGGAGCCTGAAAAAGTAATTGCGTAGTTTTCTTTGGGAGAGGTTGGATTATTTGGCTCAATCGATTAAGGAACCTTGGGTGTTCTTAAGGGATTTCAACTCATTGTTATCTCTGGATGAAAAGAGAGGAGGTTGGCTAGCAATCTCAGGTTGTAAGTTGTTTCAGAAATTCATTCAAGATAATAGATACGGGACCTTGGTTTTAAGGGTCCAGAATTTACTTGGCGAAGAGGTGTAGTTTTTGAAAGGTTGGATAGGGCGATTGAGAATAGCGAGTGGTTCTGTTCTTTCCTAGATGTAGTTTTGTTTCACCTTCCCCAGCTAAAATTGGATCATCAACCCATTCTTATTTCTTCACAGTCGACAAGACAGACTCGACACAACATACCATTCCTTTTTTTGGCTTCTTGGATTAGACACCCTTCATTTTCACAACTTATTAAGGATAGTTGGAAAATAGGCTTATTATGCCAAACAATCTTGTTTCTCTTGTTTCTGATATGAAAAAGTGGAATAAAGAAATGTATTACCATAAGGAAGCGCTCGTTGACTCGTTGTATTTAGAATATCCAAAGTATTCTAGATCGTAAGTGCTCGAAGTTTCTTTTGGATCTTGAAATCGATTTGTGTTTTTAATTTGAAAAAGTTCTTGATCAAGAAGAGTTAATTTGGTTGCAAAATTCCTAAGTAGATTGGATTTCAACAAGGATATAGAAACACCAAGTTTTTTCATAACAAAACTCTATCTAGGCGTAAGTTAACAGGATCTTTGATTTGAAGATCGATGGTGTTTGCTACTATGACGATAAAGAACTCCAGAGAGAAGTTGTTAGTTTTTTCTCATTGTCGAATTCTTTGAATGAACAAAATTGGGCTACATTTCCTCTACATGGTTTCTTTCCACACATCGATTTACATGATATAGAATCCCTAATTAGGGAAGTTAGAATAGAGGAAATCTAAAACTCTGTCTTTAGCATAGGGCCCTTGAAGGCTCCAAGACCAGATTGTAACATCCCTAACTCATAACCGTCGCTGGAATAGGGTTAAGAGGCATTACCGGACAATTGGAAACTTATATGGATATGTCATAACTAGATTTGACAAGTCACATCAAAATGTCCCTTAAATAGGTCTTTAAGACCTTTAACATGCTTTAGAATAGGGCCGGGACTAAACCGAACACATAGAAATTCTTAAAAAATTTAAAATTTTTCTAAGTTACAGAGGTCACACGCCCGCGTGGGCGGGCCGTGTGCCTCCCAAGGCCTCAGACACGCTCGTGTGTCTAAGCCATGTCAAAACAGGGTATACATACTGACTTGTCCACACGGCCGTGGACACGCCCTTGTGCCTCACCCGCGGTCGCTACTGACTTACACTGCACGGCCAGTCACACGCCTGTGTGTCCAGCCCGTGGTCGCTACTGACTTGATTCACATGGCCAGTCACACGCCCGTGTGTCTTACCCGTGGTCGAGTCTGTTTTGTTTTGAATTACAACCACGAAGGACACGGTCGAGCCACACTCCCGTGTGCTCAACCGTGTGGGCAATTATAGGCCATTTGCAAGGCCAAAATGCCACCCACACATTGGGTCATCCCTACAAGCACATACAAGCATCCTTCCATACATCAATGATAACCAAAACATATCAATTTGTGCATCATTTATGCCTTTTTGTAAACATCACAAACACTCCAACTTAGAAACCATTTATCTCAACATAACCACAAGCATTTCAAAGTATAATCCATCACAAGCTTACCATACTTTGTCCATTTCGCTAGCCATCAATACATACCAAAACCAAGCATCATACAACATGGCTACTCATTTATAACACAGCCATTTATCTAGCCATATAACATGGCTATATACTTATCTTAAACATACTCCAAAGCAACTAGACTATACATGCCATACTTTAATATCAATACATTTCCAAAAGGTACCAAAAGGTAATTTGAGTAGTGTGATGATGATCCTCGACAATCCCCGAGCCCTCAGTAGCTTTGACAATTTATAAAACAAAGCAAACATACACAAAGTAAGTTTTCCAAAAGCTTAGTAAGCCATATACAAATAAACTTAACATATAATTCACATTATCATATGAATACATGAATCATTAACATATCTCATTAGCAAATTCATAATTCTTCATTGGCTCATTATTTAGCCATTGATTATCAACCATCATATCTCCATCTATCTCATTTGCTCTTATCACATTCATTCATATATCGCATTTTAGCTCATTGCATCTATGTATGTATTTACTCACCTTTCATGCCTATTCAAAGCATATACATCAAACGTACCTGAAACGGATATACAACTCACATAGTCATTTATTTCTCGGACTTGCCTGTTGAACCGTTCGGAATCAAATAGGATACTCAGAATGCTCAAAATAGCCGTACAATGCCAATGTCCCAAAAGTGGTCTTACATGATATCACATATCGAGAACCTATGTCGTGACATATGTAATCCTATCTATTCCTAGGTTCGAACAGGGCTTCTCGGACATTGTTACACTATCGATACATCCTCGAATTTCATATATTTATCATTCTCGTATGCATTCATCACAATGAGATTTCACATGAACATACATATATCAATACAAATACATTTATTTGTATATAGACTTACCTCGGATTCGGATAACGTACGGACTTGACTATTCGATCACTTTCAACTTTCTGCGATCTAAATCTGTTTTCTTCAATTCTTGATCTATACATATTCAAATTTAATCCATTTATTCACCAAATCATTCAATTCTGTCCAAAAACACATATTTAGGGCAATTTACAAATTAGCCCTCACATTTTCACATTTTAGTCCCTATTTCACAAAATCACAAAATACACAAAATTTGCTTATACCCATGCTTAGCCAAATGTTCACTATAATCATACAAGTCCATACATTTCATTTATTTTACAATTTAGTCCCTCAAAATATTGTTTTCTCAATTAAGTCCAAATTACTCAAATTCACTAAAAATCCAAAGACAAAACATGTTAATACATCACATATCTTCCATATTCCATCCTCAAGCATCACAAAGCTTGCAAAACCATCAATGGCATATTTCACATTCACCATCAATTCACAAAATTAGAGCATGGGTTTTGAAGAACACAAAGAAACGATTACAAAAACGTAGAAATTATCAAAAACCGAAGCAAAACATACCTTTAATCAAGGAATATCAATGGCCGAATGTAACCTAAGCTTAAACTTTCTTTTCTTTTCTCATTTTCGGCACCCAAAAGATGAACAACCCACCATTTTCATATTTTTGTTTTATTATAGTCATATTATTAGATTATTTACTATATTAACCTTTTAATTAATATTTGAAACATATACACGTCAAGGTTATATTTGTCCATTGCCATCCACTAACTTATAACATGGCTTAATTGCCTCATAAGGCCTCCACATTTAAAAGCCACTCAAATAAGCACATTAACATATAGAATGTCACTTTTACCTTTTATGCGATTTAATCTTTTTCTTAGATTAAGCACGTAATTGACCAAATTAAATCACAAAACTTACACACATGCTTAATCACATATCACTGACATAGAAAATAATATTAAAATATTTTATGATTCGGATTTGTGGTCTCGAAACTACTATTCTGATTAGGGTCTAAACCGGACTGTTACACAAATGGCCTTCATGCCTTATTTTATCAAAACCAATGGGAGACGGTAGGTCAGGATGTGTACAATTGGGTTTAGGGTGTGTTCTCGGGCCAGCCTATTGAACGAAGTATTAACAAAACTCTTTTGGTTCTTATTCCAAAAAACCAAAGTCCTGAGTACATTTCTCAATTTCGCCCAATAATTCTCGGTAATTTTTTATTTAAGATTGTGACAAAGATTATTCCTAATCGACTCAAGCCTATTTTCCCTCACTTATTGCATAGAATCAAGTGAGCTTTATTGCTGGATACAGACAACATAATTATGGCTCAAGAGATAATGCATTCGATGTGCATCAACAAAGCAAAGAAGGGTTGGATGGCTATAAAAGTAGACCTGGAAAGGTATATGATCAAATCCAATGGGATTTTATTGAAGACACTTTGTTAGATGTTGGTTTTCATGTGTCGTTGGTGAGAGTTATCATGGAATGCTTATCTTCTGTTTCTATGCAAGTTGTGTGGAATAATAACCTTTCAGATGTGTTTACTCCATTGAGAGGTATACGTCAAAGCTGTCCACTTTCACTATATCTTTTTGTTCTTTGTATGGAAAGGTTGGGACATCTTATCCATAAAGAGGTGGATAATAAATCTTGGAGGTCTATTTCTTTAGGGAAGAATGGTCCAAAAATTTCACACATTTTCTTTGTTGGTTACCTCTTTTTTTTTTTTTTTACAGAATCAAATGTGGATCAAGCAAGAACGATTAGGGAAGTTTTGGAGATTTTTGGTTTGGCATCAGGACATAAGGTTAACACTAAAAAAATAAATGTTTTCTTTTCCAAAAATGTTATCGAAATCTGTATTGTTCCTAGGTTTAAAGCGACAACTGATTTGGGAACTTATTTGGGCATGCCTTTGTTCCATCAACAGGTGACAACTAGTACTTTCAAATTTATGATTGATAAGGTTTGAAGGAGACCGGATGGATGGAATGATAAACTTCTTTCTTTGGCAGGGAGAGTTACTCTTGCTCAGTCAATTATTTTGGCCATTCCAAATTACTTTATGCAAACTGTCAAGATTCCTGTGAGTGTTTGCGCAACCATAACAAAAATAGCCCACGACTTTGTTTGGGGAAAATCATCAACCAGTCATAAGCTTTCCTTAGTTAAATGGTTGGACTATTGTCAGCCTATGTCAAATGAGGGGTTAGATATTCACAGCTTTAAGACTTAGAATGGTTCTTTTATGTTGAAATTGGGTTTTAACCTACTCATGAATAAAAATACATTATGGGTTCTTCGATCCAAGTACAAGCTTGCAGATGAGGTTCCACTTGATATTTTGAAAAGTTCGTGTTAATTTGTTTTGAGATCTCTTGCAAAATTTTGGCCACTTTTCTGTCAAGACATTGGATGGTCAGTGGGTGATGAGACTCTTGTTAAATATTGATAGATACTTGGATTACGTCTATTGGTCCTCTAATTAATTTATGCCTTCATATGAATCTTATCGATTGCTTGGCTACACTTCGAGATATGACTACGACTGATGATAAATGGGATTGGTCCTACCTGAACAGAATTTTGGATAATAATGTCCTTTCTTATATTGCAAGTATCCCTGCCCCAAACCCATTAGTTGGTCCTGATGCTTTGGTTTCGAGATGCTCGGCTAATGGGTTATTTATGATGAAGTCAACTTATAACTCTCTCATGAAAAATCTTTTACATCCTACGGAGGGAAAATGGAGGCTTGCTTGGCACTTCAATGGCCCACAATGTGTCAAACAATTCCTTTGGTTAGTTTTTAAAAAACGATTACTCACTAAAAATCCATTATCCATGTTCTTCGGGACTTCTGTAGAGCTATAGAAGTTTGGAAGCAATTTATTCCTTCAATGATTATGATGCAGTTCTTTTCCTATCCTTTGGAATGTTGTGTATTCGCTAATTTGGAGAATAAATTTGGACTAGTTTTTCATGAGGTTAATTGGTGATCCCTTTTTTTTGGATTTTATGCTGGAAAATTTAGAAACAAAGAAACCTATGTATTTTCCAAGATGAGCAGTTTAACAACACTCAAATTATACAATCTGGTTGGTGTTGGGCGAAAGTCACTAAGCATAGGTTGGGACTATCAAAGGGTTTAAATATATGGTTGTTTCAAAATCATCAGTGGAAGCCACTTCCAGGATCCATTAAAGTTAATGTGGATGGGGCACGTAATCCTTATTCGGGGCTAGTGTCTTCGGCAACTGTGGCTAGGGATGAGTGTGGTAATTGGCTTTGGGGAATCATAAGAAACATTGGGAGAAGTAACATTGAGCAAGCTGAGTTATTGTCTATTTATGATGGCCTCCTATTTACATGAAAAGCAAAATGGAAAAATGTCATCGTCGAAACGGATTGTATTTTTGCTATTAAATCCATTCAACATAGATTTCAAGGGCAACTGAATAGAGATTTAACTATAAGAATTATTGAATTGTGTCGAAGACAGTGGAGGATAGTGATCCAATATGTCTCGAGAGAGGCTAATGTGATTGCACATGCTCTTGCGAAATTGATGAAGCAATTTTCTGTTGGTCCACATGTTTTTCAGAATATACCTTTAGTGGTAACAGATCAATTACGATGAGAAAATTCTTCATTTAGCTTCGGATACTATGGTTAATGTGTAATTGCTATTATTTTATCAAAAATAAAAAAAATAGGAATTGACTTTAACAAAGCGAAAATGAGTTAGGAAAGTGAAATGAAATTTTTTGAGCCAAGTTATGAAGTAATATTTTGAATGGCACTCGATAGTGCCCACTACAATCCATCACTGCGATAGTGAAGTAAAATTTGCTATATTTATGTTGGCAATTTAATGAAACAAAATCTTTGGGCTATTAACTTAGTTGATATTTTGAAGATATGGAAACCCATCTATAGAAACCAATACGTTGCCTATGAATATTTGATTGGAGAAGATTGAATCAAATACAACCCTTGACTTATGGAGATTTGTTCGGATCGAGTTGTTATTTTGCTAGGAAGACTGTATCTCCATCAGAGTGTGATTTATTGGTTATTAGTATATTATCTTTACTATTTTGTAGTTGGTAATTTCAAGGAATTGTTTTGTATTCAATCTCTAGTATGACAGCAAGCCGAACCTAATATACACTTTGAGGTTTGTATTAGTTATGCAAGAGAGCATATTGAGAGCACTTTTTTTTGTTCATTAAGGAACTTATTATGTAAGTGCAATTGAACTATAAATCTTTAGTTTTTACAATCCAAGTTCTCATAAGGAGGATTTAGAGGTGAGTTATCTAGTTTTAGGTATAAAGGTGAGATCTCTATACTTGGGGAGGGACAGGGTGTGATTCACTTGTTGTGTAACATTTCTCACTCGTCCTAAGATCTGGTATGGATGGGGGATGCTAGCAACGCACATTCATGAAAAAAATTATTATATTTATTTAAGAAATCAAATATTTAATTTTTTTATAAAATCATTAGAAATACCTAAAATCAAACTTAAAACTTTAATAACATGTTTAAGACATGTAGAAAGGATTTGCAAGCATCTAAAAGTATTCAGGGCTAAAAACAAGCACTGAATGGCCTAAAACTACCAAAAGAGTGTAAGGATTCTGCCTTGACACTGTTGTATTGATACAGCTCCCAATTTGTATCAATACAAGTTGTAACAGCCTGTTTTTAGTGAAATTGAAACTGTGGTTTTGGGTTTACAAATCCAACGAGTAAATTATTATATTTTTATTATTTTAATAACTATGGCATTATATTAAGGTCATGTTACAATTTTGTTAAGAAATTTTAATGCTTAAATGATTAATTAAGTGAAAAAGACTAAATTGTAAAAAAGGTAAAAAGTTGAGTTCTATTAGTTAAAAGGGTCAAATGGCCATGAAATTTTAAACTAAGAGACTTGAATAGTAATTATACCAATAAATGGATTAGTGTATGTGCATGGACATGGTTTTAGTGAAATTTTGATAATTTCTAAAGGGCAAAAAGGTAATTGAGTAAATAAAGCTAAAATAACCTAAGAAAATGCATTCATCTTCTTCATTTTTAACTACACAGCCGATTTTCACCATTGAAGGATAGGGCTAGGTTTGGCCAAGCTTCCTTTAGTGCATGTAAGTGTTTTCGAGCCACGTTTTTAATGATTTTTATGTTTTTGAGTTCATTTTAGCTTAATCTAGCTAGCCCAAGGATCAATTTGTAAAACTGTTAAAGATTGAGGATTATGCCATGAATGTTCTTAAATGGTTCTTGATGTTTAATGTTAGATTATGAATCTTTGTTGAAAAATAAACAAGTTTTGTTAAGTGATTTTTGTTGAATTTTGGAATTAGAACTAATTTGTTAAAGGTATAAATTCTACGGTTTTAATGTGTAATGATGATAAACATGGGTTGTTTCAAGGTCCCTTGCATATTTGGTTAACATGGATTGAGATTAAAATTGTTAGTTTTTAAGTTATAAGCTTAAAGACTAAATTATAAAAAAGTTAAAATATTAGGAGCAAAATGGTAATTTTGTATAAATATGAAATGTGGATTAAATTGAATACTAGAAGTATTAAATCGATTGAAATTGTTTACTTAGATTAAGATAAACCACGTACGGACCTAGATCGAGGTAAAACAAAAGCTTCATATTAACTCGATTAAACTTCTAAGCCCCTAGTTGTCAAGGTAAGTTTGTATAAATGGTTATCGTATTAAAGCTATTTAAATCATATGTTATTATGTTATTTATAATGTGAAAGATTATGATTTGATCATTGATTATCATCTGGGAAAGACTAATGTCATTGTTGATGCCTTGAATAGAAAATCTATGTTTGCTTTGTGAGCTTTGAACACACGGTTGGCATTGATTGATGATTCCAGAGTGGAAATGGGAATGTGTTAGGATGGGTTTCGTACCGGGATTACCTCTATTTTCGAGAAAGAAAGATGTTGTATGGGTCATTGTCAATTTTTTAACTAAATCCACACATTCATTCTAATACGTATGGATTATTCACTCAAGAGATTGGTAGAATTGTATGTTTCTGAGATTGTTAGACTGCACGGTGTGCTAGTTTCTATTATCTTTGACATGGATCCTCGATTTTCGTCTCGATTTTGGAGTAAATTAAATGAATCTATGGGTACTCAACTGCATTTTTAGTATAATGTTTCATCCATAAATCAATGGTCAGTTTGAATGAGTAATTTAGATACTCGAAGATATGCTTCGATGTTGTCTTTTAGAATTTGAAGGTAATTGAGAGAAATTCCTACCGTTAGTTGAATTTGCATACAATAACAGTTATCAGGCGAGTATTAAAATGGCACCGTATGAAGCTTTGTATGGTCGAAAATGTCGAATGTCGTTATATTGGACTGAGCTGAGTGAGAAAAAGTTATTCGATATTACTTGATTTGAGAAACTGTAGAAAAAGTCCAAGTGATACATGACAGTTTGAAAGCGGCTTCTGATCTTCAGAAATCCTACATGGATTTGAAAAGAAAAGATATAGAGTTTCAAGTCGGCGATAAGGTATTTCTAAAAGTATCGCCTTGGAGGAAAGTTCTTTGATTTGGTTGAAAATGAAAGCTTAGTTCGCGATTCATTGGGTCGTATGAAATCATTGAGAGGATTGGCCAGTAGCTTATCGATTGGCTTTACCGTCAGAGTTAGAAAAGATTCATAATGTATTTCATGTATCGATGTTACAACGGTGTCGATCAGATCCTTCACACGTGATTTCACCCATAGATGTTGTGATTCAACCAGATATGACATACAGCGAAGAACCAATCAGAATTCTAGCTTGGGAAGTTAAAGAATTGAGAAATAAAAGTATAGCTTTAGTTAAGGTTTCCGTCAGTATGGGTTTCTTCCAGTTTCTGTGGAAATATATTTTAAGGAAGGTTCTGATGAGCATGTTACCGTTCAAGATTTTGGAATATCGGCTGGCTCTATAGGACAAAGCAGTCAAACACCATGAAACTCTTAAGTTGCAATGTCCGAGCGTTGGGGAACTCTTGAGTAGTACAGCACCTTCGACATATGTTGAAGGAGTTTAACCGAAGTGCTATGTTTTTCATTGAGACAAAGATTCATAATAGTCGGATGGAGAAGGTTCACAAGGGTTTAGGCTTTTCTTGTGATATTGAAGTTAGTAGTGATGGTTCGTGAGGAGGTTTGACTTTATGTTGGAAGGAGACATGTACAATTCAATTACGTAGTTTTTCTTCTAGTCACATTGATGTGCTAGTGGAGTATAAAGGTAATCATTTGAGGTTCACCAGGTTTTATGGCTCACCAATTGAAAGTCGACGCTCGAAATCGTGGGATCTTTTGCGACACTTAGTGGATGATGGCGACTACCTTTTGGCTTGTTATGGGCAATTTTAATGAAGTTCTATTTTCTTATGAAAAGAAAGGGGGCGACTTCGGGATGATAGGCTTATGGATTCTTTTCCTGATGTGCATGAGGACACTAAGCTGTTTGACCTGGGATATACTGAACATTGGTATACATGGAAGAGGGGTAAACTCCCTCAGAATAATATCTGAAAGCAACTTGATAGGGGTTTGGCTCAGTCGGAGTGGAAATGTAACAGCCCTATTTTGGGGCTATTCAGAAAGTGGTTTCGGAACCACTAATCCGAGGTCAGAGAAATTATTTAATATTATTTTATGTGCTATAGCATGATTATATGAGTGCATGAAAATTTTTGGTAAATTAATTTTAGTGATTTCATGTTTAATTTTGAAAAAGGACTAAACCGCATTAAGTGCGAAAGTTTTGTTCTATAAGCTAAAGGTATCAAATAGCTATAGAACCTTAAATTGGAGATCCTTAATGTGCAATTAGGCCATTAGAAAAGAGTTGGTCGGCCATAGGGGACAAGAAAATACAAATTGGTCAAAGTTGGTGGAAATTAGGTGACTTAAATTTATGTAATAAAATAAAATAAGAAAAAGTTGTCATCTTTTTCACTCTCTCTTCTTCTCCACCGATGCTTACCCAAGGAAATGGCTATGGAAGCTTGAAAATTTTAGCAACTTCTAACTCTCACAAGTAAGTGATTTTGATGGTCTTTTTTGATGATTTTTGTATTTTTGAAACCCTTGTAGCTTAATCTAGCTAATGAGGGGACTATTTTGCAAAATGGTTGAAAGTCTAGGGTTTTTCCATGAGAATATTCATGTTTTTTGCTGCATTTTTATGGAAGAAAATGAATCTTGGTTGTTAAATAAACAACTTTTGTTAAGTGATTTTCATGAAAACACCTAAAATGGACCATTTTGTAAAAGTGGTAAAATAGGTAGTAAAGGTGTGAAATAATAGAAAATGTGGGCTGCTATAAGTATGAAAAATGTTCGGCTATGCATGGATAGTAAAGAAATTGAACACATTTCATTTAACGAGCCTAGGGGTAAAAGTGTAAATATGATAAAGTTTAGGGTTAAAAAATGTAATTTTACCAAAAATGTGAAATTGGGCTAATTTGAATAGCATGATGAATAAATAAATTACATGTGTTGTTATAGATCAAGGAAGATGGGATTTGGAATTAGTTCGGGGGAAAAGCAAGATAATCGAGTAATTGACTTATTCCGTCGTTTCATACCGAGGTAAGTTCGTATGTTAACCATAAATGTTTATTTGATAAATTGATGATTAATTGGTGAATTTAATTATATTATTTGCTTCACAATGAAAATCTGATGTTCGAGACTAGCGAACGTAAAGTTGAACACTTTCGTTCGATACTAAAAGATGAATTGATAGAAAAGACCATGAATGAGTCGTGGCAAAGTGTGACTAAGTGAAATCGTGTAAGACCATAGTTAGACTATGGCATCGAGATATGGTTCTATGTGAGATTGTGGAATAAAATAGCTATGATCACATGTGTAGTACTAAGTGCAAGCTACTATGTGCACCGAATAGCATCTATTATTATTAGTGGGCTGTGTGTAATACCACCGTGAATTTATTATTATTGGTGGGTTGTGTGCGATACCACCGTGAATCTGTTATTAATGGTGGACTGTGTGTGATACCATCGTGAATCTATTATTATTGGTGGGCTACGTGCGAAACCACCGTGTATCTATTAATATGGGTGGGCTATTGCGAAACCATTGTGTATCTGTAATTACTCCGAAGTGTTTATCGGGAAAATTCGACTAAGTGGAATTTCATGTGAGCAATGAATCTAATATGTGATGAATTTTGGTGAGTATTAAAACGAGTAAGTGAAGTGATAAAGTTTTGTATTATTCATGCTAGTCAAATTATGTTATTGAATGTGAGCATATTGTTATGGTGTTTCATGAAAGAGTGAAATTTAAAATAAAACAGTTTTGGACAGCAGCAGTTGTGTAACTTCCAAAAATCACCAAAAATGGTGGAAATCGGTTTTGAGGTTAAATGAGATATTAAATTAAAGCTTATTGAGTCTATTTCTACATAAAAGAAACAGAATAATTAAGCAAAAGAACTTCATAAGAATAGATAATTGGATTTTAGTGAGACAAGGTCAGAATGATTTCGAAATCCCTTGTTTTGACTTGGAAAATTCATTAAAAATTGTACAAAAATAATCATGGGATAAAATTTATATTCTTGAAATTCTTAATGAGTTTATTTTCAAGAGAAACAAACGGGAATGTTATTCGAGTTCTGTACAATGAACTAATTATTTTTTTAGTGAAGAAGGGCCGGAACTGTAGGACAACGAAATAGGGGAGACTTTAAAGAATAAAATGTACTGATTGGATAAACCAAAAATTTTGGAAATTTTATGGTAAGAAGATATGTGAGTCTAGTTTCAGGGAAAATTAGCGGATCTTAATTTGGAGTTCCGTAGCTCCAGATAAAAATAATTTAGTGACCGTAACTTGAGTAAACAACTCAAAATGAACATAAATGAATTTTGAAATTTTATGCAATAATGATGGTATTATCTTGAGAGCTTATAATGAGGATTGTTAAAAGCATGGTAATTAATTGTTTATTATTTACATACGTACTTACTAAGCTTTATAGCTTACTCTGTTATTTCCCGTGTTTATAATGTACCCAGGTTAGCTCGGGTTAGAAGTCGCCGGATAATCTATCACACTATTGAGCTTACAATTTAGGTATCGATGATTTTATACTTAAAGTTATGACATGTATAGGAAACTTGGTCATGTGTATTTGTTACTATGAGTTGTCCTAGAATAATGACCCATGATACTCGGAGTTCATTGTTGTATAAGGCCATTTCATGTGGCCAATAAATTGGTTATGCTATAAACTCATGAGGATGCATTCCATGGTTGAGTAAATTTTATGCTATGACTTGTTACGTGATTGTGGTGGATGTTTTGGTAGCTTTAATATATCATGAAATGTGTCATTCAAGTTATACTTAAGTATGGACAGGATAGGGTAGAAATTGACATGGAAAATAGTCATCTTCTTGACCACACAGGCAGAGACACGGCCGTGTGTCTCAGCTGTGTGGAGGACACGATCTAGCACACGGGTGTGTGACTTGGTCGTGTGATCCAAAACGAATGATGACGTCATAAACAGAGAGTTACACGGGTAGAGGACACGAGCGTGTCCTGAGCCACACGGACGGGTGTGACCACACGGCCTACTCACACGGGCGTGTGACTCTCCAAAACAAGGAAATTTTCTAAACATTCCAATAGTTTTAAAAGTTCTCGTTTTAGTCACGAATCGCTCCCAAAGCATGTTTTGGGCCTTGTAGGCCTATTTTAGGGACTTGATGATAAAAGTTAAATGTTTTAAATTTTAAACGAAAAATTATGCCTTGAATTTGTTCAGTTGCAAGTGTTACTATCCAGTAACGCCTCGTACCCTGTTCCGGCGTTGAACACGGATAAGGGGTGTTACAGGAGAATTTGTTCTCGAATTATAGGCGCACTCACTGTGTGCATTCCATCTCGGATCATTGCTTACTTTTGCTTAATATAGTTTCTACATTATGATGGGGTTTTGAACTCAAATATTTAGGTTTGAGGTCCCTTGGCTATTGGAAGAGACTTGCGAGGCTGAAGTTCGGCGTCTTTGGGAGATTTCGATTGGCACTATTCCTGATCGACTTCACTCGATGGTAAGGGGCTATTAGTTTGGGCTCGAAGAGTTTGGGGCAAGTCGAAAACACAGGTGTACCATTTGCAGTAGCGTCTTCATGCTCTTAGAAATGTTGTTCCTGATGATTATGTTCTTCAAGAGATGGTTCTGGCTAAGATGCATCTTAATATTGAGATTGATAAAACTGAGAGATATTCGGAGCAACAGGCTCATACAACATGGTTGCATCATAGGGACTATAATACATCGTTCTTTCATAAATTTGCAACGCACAGATGATGAGTCAACACTTTGCACAGTCTTGAGGACACTACTGGGAATTTGGTTTAAGGGGAGAGGGAGATTGCTAAAGTGGCATGCCAATACTTTATGGATTTTTTATGACTCAAGGCCCGGAGGACATGAGCCGGTTATTATCTGGTATCTCAGTTCATGTTACTGATGACATGAACGCCTATTTGCATGATGCTTTCATCGTAGATGAGGTTCTAATAGCTGTCCGAGGGATGACGCCAACTAAGGCTACGGTTGTGATGGGTTGCACATTTTATTTTATCAGAAATTCTAGCATATCGTGGGTATGGAAGTCTGTGATTTTTGTTTACACATCCTTAATGATAGTGGTTCCATTTCCTAAATTAATGACACCAACCTTATTCTCATCCCAAAGCAACATAATCCATAAAATTGACACATTTTCAACCAATCAGCTTATGTAATGTGTTGTTTAAAATTATTTCTAAGGTATTTGTGAATAGATTACAAAAGATTATGACTCATTGCATTAATGAGGGGCAGAGCGCCTTTGTTCCGGGCCGATTAATCACTGATAATACCATTATTGCTTTTGAATTATTGCATTCCTTTAAAAAGAAACGGAGGGGCCTTTGGGGTAATATTGTTTTGAAGTTGGATATGAGTAAGGATTATGATAGAGTAGAGTGGCATTTAGTGCAGGCAGTTATGATTAGGTTGAGTTTCAAGGAGCGTTGGGTTGAGTTGATTATGCGATGTGTCTGGACTGTCAGATATTCGGTCGTTGTTAACGGTAAGGCTCAAGGATCCATTATCCCCTCTTGTGGCCTTCGTTAGGGAAACCCTCTAAGTCCCTTATTGTTTTTATTCTGTAGTGAGGGCTTTTCAGTTGTGCTAAGGGTGGCATATAATAATGGCCTTTTGAATGGAGTACAAGCAAGTCGGGGGGTCCTCGAATTTCCCACTTATTCTTTTGTAGATGATAGTTTGATATTTGGCATGGCTTTTACTGAGGGGGCAAATAACGTAGTGACTGTCCTACGAGAATATGAACGGTGTTTCGGGAATCAAATCAATTTTGGCAAATCCTTTGTTTATTTTAGTTCAAATGTTTATCATGGTATACATGCTACTATTGAGGGAGCGTTGAGTGTTCATAGTATTACGAATCCTAGGAATTATTTGGGGTTACCTGTGGTTGTGGGGAGTAACAAAAAATATGCATTTCGAGCAATTAAAGATCACTTTCTTGGAAAATTTGGAAGTTGGTATAATCAGTGCCTCTCACAGGGTGGTAAGGCCGTATTCATTAAATCAATCCTTCGAGCTATTCAACTATACTCGATGTCTTATTTTTATTTCCCAGTTCATTTTGTAAATATTTGGAGACATTAATGTGTCGATATTGGTAGGGAAAGACAACCTCAAGGAGTGGGATTGGTGTTCTTAGGAGGGCTTGTGTTTCTTTTAAAGATTGGTGGGCTTGGGTTTCGAGATCTCTCAAAGGTTAAGATTGCGTTATTGGCTAAGCAAGGCTGACGCGTGCTGACAAATTCGAATTCTTTAATGTCTCATGTGCTTAAAGCTAAATACTTTCCTACATGTAGTTTTATGGAAGCAGGGTCAAGGAAAACAACCTTCATTTGTTAGGCTTAGTATTTGGGTTGCTAAAGGCCTCCTTCAAGTGCGAAGTGGTTGGCAAGTGGGGAATGGGTGCTCCATATCTGTATAAGATGATGCTTGGCTTCCTAGTCCACAGCCTTGTAAAATCAATATTGATCGTGTAGTGGAATTGACAGAGTTGTAGATTTGATTGATGTGGATAGGGGCGAGTGGCGGAGTGAGTTAATACGGACTTTATTTCCTGAAACGCTTGGGCAGTCCATACTGAGTATCCCGTTGGCTGGGCATGATTTATCAGATCGTTGGCGCTTGTTCTTGGAGGACAATGGTGAATATTCAGTCTGGAGTGGCTACAAGCTACTGTTGCGAGGCATCTCGGGGACAGATGATGATCGTTACATTAATATTACACAGCATACACACCTACTTTATAAACATCTATGGGGGGCTCATGTGCTCGAGAAAATGAAAATTACATGTTAGTGTTACATTAATAATTTTCTACCTACAAAGGTTAACTTGTTTCAGTATAGGCTTGGGTCCGATCGTATGTGTCCCCGCTGTGGTGGTGGCCCCGAGACCATTCTTCATGTCTGTCGAGATTGCCCTGGAGTCCTGCACATTTGGCACAATTGGGTATTAGTTCGGATCCTGTTCCAGCGGATAATGATACACCCCTTACTTGGGTTGGACAGTTATTTGCTCAAGGCGCTTGCCATGTACAGCTCTCTATTCTCACTATATGGACTAACTGGACCTCGCGTAATAAAATCGTACGCTACTTATCTTTGTTTTGGGGTATCTGCGCGAATTAGACTTTCTTCCATCGAATAGGTGTGGGGTTCTGGCTGTGAAGCCCATGCTTTGGAAGCTTCCTGTTGATCCTTGGGTCCGTGTCAATTTTGATGCGGGGTTCTTTACGAACCTGCAGGCTGCCAGCGTCCGAGTTGTTGTTCGGGATTCTGCTTGGTTGCTTTTGGGATCAGCTTGTTCCAAGCAGAAAAACGTCTCATGTTCGCTGACATCGGAGGCCCTTACTTGCATTCAGGCTATCCGTTTTGCTTAGGATTTGGGGTTTTAGACAGTTGAACTGAAGGGTGATTCAGCGGTGCTTATCTCCAAGTTCAATGTTGTTGCTATTGACAGATCGACGATAAGTTCCTTTATCTGGGATGCGAAACGATTAGTGCTAGGTTTTGAGCATTTCATGTTTCATCAAATAAAACGGGAAGGTAATACAGTAGCAAACCTGTTAGCTCGAGAAGGTTTTCTCCGGCGGTGGGATATCTGTTGGATGGAGGAGGGAGGAGGGACCAACATTGATTTAGGCGGCAGTGGATAGTGATCAGAGGGGGAGGGTCTGGTTATGCGGCTATGACTATGGACCTTGCGGATCTTGCTCGATCTGGTTCCTTTCTAGCAATTCTTGTTTTGGCTTCAACCTTGTTCGTTGATCGTTGGCTGACTCTTGTGGCGTTGGAGCTTTTTCGGGCATGCAATTTTGGCCGTGAAGAACATTTGCGTCTTTCCAGCTACTTTTGACTATTGTTTTCATTTATTTTGTTTTAGTTCTACTTTTTTACAGTTTTTGGTGGTGTGATGCACATTAAAGGGCCGCTTCCCCTAGGTTGTTTCTTTTCTGTTTCGTTTAACTATAATAAATGCATGCCGGTTTTATTCAAAAAAAAAAGTTTTAAAAATCATAAATCTATTAAAAATATTATTATATCTTAAAATTATAATTCATTATTTAAATCATAATTATTTTTAAATTATATTACCCATCACTAACTCTATAAATACTATATATCGTGAAAACACTATTTTTTTCTACTTATATCTTTCATTTTTTAAATTTGCTTATATTGAGTTATTTATTTTGTTTTTATATTTTAACTAACATGAATTTTATAATGTTTTAATATATTTATTTATATGTTTTTTAACGTTCACTCAGGTTGCATTTACTAATAATTTTTTTGTTATTTTTCAATATTATTTGTTTTTACTAGATAAAATAAGAGATAAATTAAAGAAAATTTTAAAATACCCCGTTGTAATCTAAATTATTTTTAAATTTTTTATTAACAAATTTATTAAAAAAACCTTAATTATATAATTAACTAACTTCACATCATCATCTATCATGTATTCTTTTCCAAACTAAAACTATTTGTCTGAAAGGTATGTAATTTTTTTTTTAGAGAAATATCTTATTTCTTATTTTTATATATTTGTTACTAATACTTTTTCTTTCAAAATTTTACTTAAAATAAATTTATTTAAATTTATTTATTATATCAATCATAAAAATTAAGTTTATACAAAATTAAAAAGTAATTTTAATTGATACATATGTTCAAATTAGAGCATCATCAGGTAAGACAACTATTTTTTTAATATATATTTGTTATTTTTTCACTTATAACTTGAATATTTTATTTTGGGAATGATCCACTTACACAATTAGTTTTATACACTTCCGTAACCATTTTATATAATTAATATTTTAGTGATATAACAATTAAATATATCAATATAATTGTACTTGTCATGCATGTAAATTTTCGAACCGGTCTGATATCTCTATTATATTGATCTAAAATACTCTATATATTGATATATATTCAACGGTTGAATTTTTTTTTACATAAAACAATTAGTTATAAATTTTAAATTTACATCAAATTTAACTATCTATATGAATAGACCATAAAATATAACGTTTGAATCGTTAAAATATTAATCACATAAATAATTATAAAAATGTATAAAACTACTTTAATTTTTACATGACTGTTATGATTCTATAATCCAATTAATTTTTTTATAAAATTCTAAAATCTTAAATCATAAATCTCTAAAAATCCTAAAATCCAAATTTTAAACCTAAATTTATATATTTTTTAAAAAATTGAAGTTGAAGATTTGTCACTGATTCCATAAGAAATTCATGGACTGTTACCTCATTCCCCTCCCTTTTTTCTTTCACTAAGTGTTTATTCTTTTAACAATAAAGTATATTATTAAAATTTGGGATAAATCTTAAAATTATAAATGAATTTTAGTTTAATATATAATTTATACATGAATTTTGATTCTAGAGACATAGCTACTACTGATAGGAAAGAGTCTTGACCCCTTGACTCAAAAGGAAAAATTGTTGTATAACCCTCTTCTCAAAATTAAAAGATTTAATTTAATCATTTTTAACCTTGATTAAATAAAAAATTATACTTTTAGTCCTTTTGAAAAATTAATAATTTAATTTAAATATTTTTAATACGATTTTTAGCTTTGCCCCCAAATTTATAATCTTATCTTGACCCCTCCAAACAAAAATTCCGACTCCTCACCTATTTGTACAATTTTATAAATAAAATTTTGATTTAATAAAATTCCCGCAAAGTATTAATACAATTATTGATATAAAATCTTTTTATATTTATATTGCATACAAATAATTATGATTATAATTGAACCACAATTAAAATTTCATATGTATACTTACACTAAATCTTTCTACAATACAATTATTACAGTTAATCCATCTAAAACGGTACCTCTTCCTAATTATTTATTCTCTTTTTTCTAAAATAAGAAATGATTAATGCTTTTAATTGTATTTTATTATCTGTTACAGTTTCCTATAACATTTTTGTGTCGAGTAACATCCGCTTCTATTATTTTAATGACAAATTTTCATTTAAATAATTTGTTGATTATTATTCTGGTTTGTCACTTCATTTTAATATTTAGTTTACATTAATTTGTATCAAACTAACCAATCTTGAAACATGAGGCCTACTCCGTTCAACCTCTTTAAACAGTAAGCAGAGTTAAAACTCTAAAGATTATGTCAAGGCCTCAATGATGATTAATAAATAAACTATCATATACAAATAATATAACATAAAATAAAACCATCAGAATGCCTTCTGGTTAAAGAGTCAAACCAACCAGGATGAAGATACCTCCTCTACATGATCACATTCAACTCAAAACAAGAATGAGGATCATATCACATTATAAAAAGTATTTCATCCGATCATCTCTCTTCATGGCATTGTATACGGCTTGAACCTGTGCAACACAACAACTACTTCTATCAGACTCAACTATTTCAAGCAATTTTTATTAATCAAAATCCAAGTACAGTGAATGATTCCTATGCTAGTAGTGTGTTCGTAGGCACGGGCATGTGTGTGCGCGTGCGTGCGTGCGTGTGTGTGTGAGAGAGAGAGAGAGAGAGAGAGAGAGAGAGACCTGTTCACTAGATACAACTTGAACAGGACCAATGTTGACAGATACATATTTCCCCCTAGATGATAACTTCTGCCTCACCCGACCCTGTCACAGCAACTTGTTACATGCATTATATATGAAAAGAAGCGGAAAAATAAGGAAAGCGCATATTATATTTGGACTGATCTTAATTCATTTCCAGAAGTAAATTCTTTCTGCAGACAGAAGAAAATGAATTCAAATAATTCATCAATGATTAGTCATATCTTCCCTTGAATTCCTTCCTGGAGAAGAAGATCCAAGGTCAGTGTAGAACGGTTTGATACTTGCGTAACTATTGAAGAGACAATAGTTAAACAAAAATGTATTTCCTCATCATGAAACTTTCTAGGTTGAAACAGCGTCAACAAACCATAAGTTCATCGACTTAAACCCATGTTCTTCCTCACCAAGAAGAAATGCCCACATAACACATACATTCAATCTTTGTCTAAACCAGACCTATTTTTCCTGATTAAATTTAAAGTGTGTCAGATCAAACTTGTACAAATGCTAAATAACTTAGCTCTTTTCTGAACCCAATTACTCAATTGCAGCCCAGTGATAGAAAAAGAGTTATCCAGAATATGAAAAGAACATTCCCAAAGAGTGTGTCCACAATTACAACCTTACACAGGCAGCTACAGTTACTCACTAGCAACCAAATATTAAATGACTGAGGTACTCAGTTTCAAAAGTTAGCAGAAATTCCAATTTTATCAGAACCCCATATTTCTTCTAAACTCCTATCTAATCTTTCAATGTTATATCAAAATTTCCAAATTCTTTCTTCGGTCATATTGGACTGATGTAATACTTAGCTAATATAATACACATTTGGGTTTCCATTTTATATGGTAGGCAATCACTTGTTCTACAGATCCATGAATGTGCGATGCGGAAAGGTAATTCGTGTATTGTCCAGATCCTAAGCAGCTGCTCCAACATGCTCAAACCAAATGACTTTTATATAAATAATACAAAATTGAAGTCCAAAAGAGATCTATAGAGATATTCTTGAGAATCCACTAATTCCTACAGTGAAACAAAATGGTAGTTTTTGCCATCAGAAAACATGCAGGCACATCGCCTTATAGATTACAATGTCATGTCAAAATTTATTCTGCTGTCTATTTTCAAATGCATAAACAAATAGACATCTGGATCCGCAATTAACTTTCAGCAATAAAGATTGGTATAGCCTTATAGGTACCTCAGGAATCGGCTGTTGTATCACAGATTCCACAGCAACAACCATAGCTTGCACAAAATCATCGCCACCTGTTCCAATTGCTGTAAATCCTCTAACAGTGGGGTATGAGTTGACCTGAAGAATAAAAATAAAACAAAAGTAAGCAGCAGAAACAATCTCAACGCATTTATCATCTTCAGGCTAACAAGCTGCTTGTGCCCTTCATATAATCTCTTCACATTTAGTTTAAAAGCAATGAAACTAGCATCCAAAACCCTTGATAGGATTGGATATTAGGAGTGCATACTATATACCTTCTGATCCAAAGCAAGCCATTCGTTAGTTGAATCATCAGCTACTGTACCACCAATAACCACATTTGTAGTTTGCCCAACTCTCCCTTCTGTCTTTGATACCTCTGAATTCCAAAACCAAGAGTGATGTCAAAAATATCTTTACACCCTTTTACAAGTAAAAAAAAAAAATGGAAGATATAAGGAAAAGCAAAAGCTAAACAGCAAGGATTTAAGGAAGCAACAAATTCCATTGATAAACTGATAATTAAACAAATATACTCGAACCAGTTTATTTACTTTTTGAAGAGGGTTTAAGTAATCTTACACCAAAGTTTCAGGCTTTGATAAAGTTTGTTGTGATTTTCTTTTATTTTTTAGTAAAAAAATGCTACACAAGTATGCTAATCTTTATCCAAACAAAAAGAAACAAACAAAATCGGGGAATAAAATAAAATAGAATAAAGTTTAAATCAGAAGATGAAGGGAACCTGAAATTGCTTTGAGAACGGCTTCCTGAGGAGGGCCTTGCTCGAGGTCATCCTCCTCGGATGTCGACGACGGCGACTTTTCACTATCAGAGCAATTCAGTTTCTGAGTCCGTTTCCAGAAGTGAAGGTTTCGAACCCTAACCACCGCCCCCCGGCATCCTCTCTTCGCCGTAGATATTTCAAAGCTCCTCAACGTTTTGACAGAATGGGAATTCCCGTTTCTTTGAAGTGGCCTCCACGGCTCCGTTACAGGAACGGAACGTAATACCGTCATGCACGCCATCTCTGCTACTTCGTTTATTTTTTCAGAATAATTCCTATTTTCTTAAATAGATTTTTTTTTTGTGTGTCAATGGTTTTTACGGGCGCCGCAAAATTTCAAGTTACCATTTGTTTCCACGTGAAGTTACTTATTTAGCCCCCATTATCAACTGAAGTCACTCGGGGCTAATTGTCTTTTTGGTTTGTGGAAATAAATAAAATGGAGTGCTCAAACTACAACTTAACCAAATTCCAGTAGTCCCGGGAAATAAATAAAACCGTTTCGAAACCCAGTTAAAACCCTAAGCTTGTATCGCCGGCGGTTTACTTCGGCTAATACGGATCCGACAAAGCCGGTGGCGATGTAGAACGGACCGCTTTCTGGAAAGCGGAGAAAACGGAGAAGAAGTACAAGCTTTATTACGATGATAATTCGAAATCCACCAAAAAGGATCACTTCTGCTTACATCTCAATTTCAATTCGCTTTAATTTAAAATCAAACCAATTTTTTTATTGATTATTAATTTGAAATTCTCAGGAATAGACAACCAAAACAAGTGGATTTATCAGAGGTTTTGGATTTCAAATACATTTCAGAAAGCTGCACTTCCTCAAGGAGTTGTAGCGATTAAAAAGGGATTAGTGTCAAGAATTGGCCTGCAATGCAACATAGAACCAGTAGCAGCAGATGCAGCAGCTTAGCAGATGCCGCAGCTCAGCATGGAGCGAGCAGGGTTCGGGGGAGCATATCACCTTTTGTTGATTTTGTGATCTAGTCTAATGTCTTGTAATGTAATAGCTAAGCTCATAGGATAATGACTACATTAATTTGATGTAATGTCTAGTACATTAGGTATTATTTTATGTAAGCTTAGATTGTAATAGATTATGCCTAGATGGAGTGGTTGATACACTAGGTACTAGTCTTTTTGATTATTCAAATTTAGTATTTTATGTATATATCTTCGTATCAATGAAATGGTTATCAAGTTAAGCCATTAACCTTTGTATTCAACTTTTCTTTTTGTTTAAGTTTCTGGTTTTCTTCCTTATTCTTTTGTTCTTCACATAAAATCACAGACACAACACATGCATTGTGCATGTTAAGGTGCTGCCATTGTTCCAACAATTGGTAATCAGAGCCAGCCTTCTTTGAGGACCTTACTTGTTGGTGTTTCTCGGTGGAAATAAAACTTAAGAAGGAAGAAACCTCCTTGCTGTTGATCCATTGCATTGTTGCTAAAAAATGAGCTATACACCACCTCCACCACCTGTGTTTACTGGTGAGAACTATCACGTTTGGTCTGTGAAAATGAAAACTCATCTTCTAGCACAAGACCTATGGACCGCGATCGAGAGTGATGCTGAGACACCTCCATTGAGAGCCAATCCCACTATTGCTCAGATCAGGCAGCATAGTGAGGATCGAGCCAAGAAGCACAAGGCTATGGCCTGCCTGCAGAATGGAGTGTCAGATGTCATCTTCACTCGAATCATGGCCTGTGATTCACCTAAGCAAGCATGGGAGAAGCTGAAGGAAGAGTTTATGGGCTCAGACAAAACAAGGCAGCAACAGGTGATCAACCTTAGAAGGGAGTTTGAGAACTTGAAGCTGAAGGAATCAGAGACCATCAAGCAGTACTCTGATAAAATAATGGCAACTGTGAATAACATAAGGCTTCTAGGTGAAGACTTCACTGACAACAGAGTTGTGGAGAAGGTCATTACCACTCTCCCTGAGAGGTTTGAGTCAAAGATTTCCTCATTGGAAGACTCGAGGGACCTCACAACCATTACCTTGTCTGAGTTGGTGAACTTCCTCTATGCCCTTGAGCAAAGAAGGGCCACTAGACAGGAAGAGCATCCTGAGGGAGCTTTCCAAGCAAAAGCCAAAGATGGCTCGAGCTCAAGTCAGAGACCAAAGAAGCCTTGGACTGAAAGAAGAGGAAGATTCAGGAAAGATACAGAGAGGAGGAGACTTCCACCTTGCAAATACTGCAAGAAGACTAATCACTTGGACAAGAACTGCTGGAACAGGCCAGACATTCAATGCAAGAGTTGCAAGAAGCTTGGCCACCATGGAAAGGTTTGTAGAAACAAGGACAAGCCACAAGCTGAACAGCAAGCTCAAGCCAAGACCGCTGAAGACTTTCCAGCTCAGGAGGAGCATGTCTTATCTGCCTCAAGCTTTGCAGCCAAGGGCAAAGCTAAGTGTAGCTGCCTGGTGGATAGTGGCTGCTCAAATCACATGACAGCTGATGAGGGCTTGTTTAAGCAGCTTGACAGGAGCTTCACTTCAAGGATCAAGATTGGCAATGGGAGCTTGATTGAAGCCAAAGGCAGAGGTGGTGTTGTGATCAGCACAGGTTCAGGTAACAAACTGATTTCAGATGTTTTGTATGTGCCTGATATAGACCAGAATCTATTAAGTGTTGGTCAGTTGGTCCAGAAAGGTTATTCTTTAGTCTTCAAGAATGATTCATGCACCATTCAGGATTGTCATGCCCAAGAAATTGTCACAGTTCCTATGGCAAACAAATGCTTCATGTTTTATGTAAGTCAGCTTGAAAACAAGGCTTACACAAGCCTAGCTGACAGTGTTGGCCTATGGCATAGAAGATTAGGCTATGTCAACTTCAGGTCACTTGATCTAATGTACAAGCAAAATCTAGTTGAAGACATGACCAAGGTTAAGTCAACAGATGCTGTTTGTGAGGCTTGCCAACTTGGTAAGCAAGCCAGGTTGCCTTTTCCAGTTAACAAGGCATGGAGAGCTCGAGAGAGGCTTGAGCTAGTGCATTCTGACATCTGTGGTCCAATGAAGACCCCTTCACTGAATGGCAGCAAATACTTTGTGCTGTTTATTGATGACTTAACCAGATGTTGTTGGGTCTACTTCTTAAAGCAGAAGTCTGATGTGTTCGAGGCCTTCACCAAATTCAAGGTTCAAGTAGAAAACCAAGCAGATTGCAAGATCAAGGCATTGAGGACTGACAATGGGGCTGAGTACTTGTCTAAAAGGTTTCAGAAGCTGTGTGAGCAGGCTGGAATCCATCATCAACTGACCACTGTGTACACTCCTCAACAAAATGGAGTGTGTGAAAGAAAGAACAGGACTGTAATGAACATGGCCAGATGTTTGTTGTTTGAAAACAAGTTACCAAGCACTTTCTGGGCTGAGGCTATCAACACCTCAGTGTACTTGCTGAACAGGCTTCCAACACATGCTGTGAAGGATATGACTCCATTTGAGGCTTGGCATGGACACAAGCCATTAGTTTCCTACTTGAAAGTGTTTGGATGTGTGTGCTATGTGCATGTACCTACTGAAAGAAGGAGGTCAGCTCCATCCATATTTGTAGGCTACAGCAGCAACAATAAGGGCTATAGACTCTATGATCCCTTAACCAAAAGGATTTTGGTAAGTAGGGATGTCAAGTTTGATGAATCAAAGATCTAGAACTGGGATGGCTCGAATGCAATGCAATTTGATGAAGATTTGATCAATGGAAGAATAGAACCTGCTGAACATGAGCCTAGCAATGCTAATGTAGATGACTTACCTGTAAGGGGCACCAGGACCATTGCTGATATTTACCAAAGATGCAATGTGGCCATAGTTGAGCCTTCAAGCTTTGAAGAAGCTATCAAAGACAAGCAATGGAGGAAAGCTATGGAAGCTGAGCTTGATATGATTCACAAGAATCAAACTTGGGACTTGGTAGACAGACCTGTCCAGAAGAAAGTCATTGGTGTCAAGTGGGTGTTTCGAGCCAAATTTAATGCTGATGGCTCATTGAACAAGCACAAGGCTAGGCTTGTGGTTAAAGGGTACAGCCAGCAGTATGGCATTGATTTCATGGAGACTTTTGCTCCTGTAGCAAGGTTGGATACCATCAAATTGTTGTTTGCTTTGGCTGCTCAAAAACAGTGGAAGATTCACCAACTGGGTGTCAAGTCAACCTTCTTGAATGGTTACCTTAAAGAGGAGATCTACATTGAACAGCCTAATGGTTTCAAGGTTCAAGAAAGAGAGGACAAAGTTTACCAACTGAGGAAGGCTCTTTATGGCCTGAAACAGGCTCCTCGAGCCTGGTATGACAGGATTGACTCCTACTTGTCCAAGCTTGGATTTGAAAAGAGCTTGAGTGAGCCAACACTTATGTGAAAAAGTCCAACAAAGAAACCTTGCTGATTGTTTCAATCTATGTAGATGACTTGCTGGTGACTGGAAGCAAGGAGGACTTGATTCATGAGTTCAAAACACAAATGCAACATGTGTTTGAGATGACTGATCTTGGAATCATGACATACTTTCTTGGCATGGAAGTAAATCAGACTGGTAAAGGTATTTTCATTAGCCAACATGCCTTTGCCTTGAAAATACTCAACAGATTCGACATGGAAAATTGCAAGTCAGTAGGCACTCCTATGGCTCAAGGAGAGAAGCTAACAAGTGTTGGTGACTATGAAAGAGTTGATGAAAGGCAGTACAAAAGTTTGGTTGGTTGCTTACTCTATCTAACAACAACTAGACCAGATCTTATGCATGCAGTCAGTTTGCTTTCGAGGTATATGCATTGCTGCAATGTAATACATTTTAAGGCTGCCAAGAGAGTACTTCGATACATCAAGGGGACATTGAGCTATGGAGTTAAGTTCAAGAATGAAAATGAACTTAATTTGGTTGGATTCTCGGATAGTGACTGGGCTGGATCTACTGAGGACATGAAAAGCGCCTCA
Organism: Gossypium bickii; assembly: GCA_025503065.1. Lineage (NCBI taxonomy): Eukaryota > Viridiplantae > Streptophyta > Magnoliopsida > Malvales > Malvaceae > Gossypium > Gossypium bickii. The sequence continues at coordinate 105,547,033 of CP106715.1, forward strand.
GGCTACTTCTTTAGCCTTGGTTCGATTATGTTTTGTTGGTGCGCGAAGAAGCAACCAATCATTGCTCGATCCACACTAGGCGAGTATATATATCAGAGCGAAGCGAAGATGAACCAAGCCATTTGGCTCCGAAAGTTGCTGAAGGATCTTAATGAAGAGCAACTTGGCCCTATTGAAATTCTTGTTGACAACCAGTCAGCAGTTGCCATAGCCAAGAATCCAGTTTTCCATGGGAAAACTTAGCATTTTAAGATTAAATTTCATTTTGTTCGAGAGGCTGAACAATCCAAGGAAATCAGTCTCGTGCACTGCAGTTCACAAGACCAATTGGCTGACATTTTAACTAAGCCACTTGGTACATCAAGATCTGAGCATTTGAGAAGCAACATTGGTGTTTGTTGCATATAGACCAAGGAGGAGTGTCAAGAATTGGCCTGCAATGCAACATGGAACCAGTAGCAGTAGATGCAGCAGCTCCACATGGAGCAATTAGGGTTTGGGGGAGCATATCACCTTTTGTTGATTTTGTGATCTAGTCTAATGTCTTGTAATGTAATAGTTAAGCTCATAGGATAATGACTACATTAATTTGATGTAATGTCTAGTACATTAGGTATTATTTTATGTAAGCTTAGATTGTAATAGATTATGCCTAGATGGAGTGGTTGATACACTAGGTACTAGTCTTTTTGACTATTCAAATTTAGTATTTTATGTATATATCTTCATATCAATGAAATGGTTATCAAGTTAAGCCATTAACCTTTGTATTCAAGTTTTCTTTTTGCTTAAGTTTCTGGTTTTCTTCCTTATTCTTTTGTTCTTCACATAAATCACAGACACAACACATGCATTGTGCATGTTAAGATGCTGCCATTGTTCCAACAATTAGATCGTCCAGTTTTTGGCTTGGACAATCGGTGTGGTATCAATTTGACTGGTCTAAGGTAGGTGTCTAGGTGATACTCATTTAGTCTTCGATCCTCTTCCTTGCATCTTTTGTCAATGAATTTGTTAACTGTCTAATTACAGACGATGATGCTCATACAACTCCATTGTATACAATTGTAAGGTTCTTTAAATTTGATCCAGTTGGTTGAACTTTGTTTAGTTCTAGGTTTCTCAATCTGAAAATAGAAGTACCTATTTCTACTTCTGTGGCATCATGTAACTTTGTAGAAGTCTTTATGAGATAATAAGCCATCATGCAATGATGACGGTATGCTAATCATGCTCCTCGTTGAGGGTAAGATCAAACATGGAAGGGTTGTGACGGGGTTCGGCGGTTCACCTTGTTGGAAAATTTTGGTTTAAAAAATAATTTTCAGTTATGGTTTAAAAATTTTAACAGTTAAAGTTGGATTATGGTATTTATAACAATAAATGTTTAACGAAAAATACTAGAACCAGACACAGAACCAAAAACAAGAAATTGATAGAAATTATTATTCTCTACAAATAAATTTTATTATAAAAAATAAATTTTCATTACTTTCTAACAAAATAACAATGTGTGAAACTTATTTGTAAAGTAAATAATTTGTGTAAATAATTTTACTAATATAATCTATTTACAAGGAGAGATGGAAGATTTTTTATTTAATAAGTATAACACAAATAATATTTATTTTTACTAAAAGAGGGGAGCGACACACTCTAGATAAAAACACTAGAGTTGCCACCCCTCTAATCTAAAATAAGGGGAATTGGGCATCTAATATATTGAGTCCATTTATATGTGTTTTATTAACTTTTGACCGAACATTTCATAATTTAAATCAATCAAATATTTATTTTTTATTTTTAAAATAGATATTTATCATTTAATTAAATTAGCTAAATTAATTTCAATTAAATAATTTTCTCAACTCAATTCTAATTTCGTTAAAGTAATGACAACTTTACCGTAAAAAAATTACGAGTAATTATATTTAATTCTATATTAATCGAATTCATAATAACTAGTTAATTTAATTTCACTTTTGAATTTCAATGATTTAATTATAATTAATTAAATAATAATTTAAAAATATTAAATTAATTTTCAAGTTATTTTTATACTTAGTGAGAAAAAATATTTATTTGCGAATTCAACTCATTTCTCTAACTTCATTATTTCTTTTCATTTTCTTTCATTTGGTTCTACATACAATTCAAGTAGGACCAATTGGATATATGTAATTAGGGCTAAAATAATTTATAATTAAGTTTTAGCTTTTCATTTATAAATTATAAACTTATTTAGTCACGAAGTCATTCTAGTATGGTATCGTGATTCAGCTCTTCTTAATTACATGTCATTACGCAAGCTACTTAATTAGTTCTCGTCCAATAACTTTGTCATCAATGTGTTACCCTCTTCGGATATCTTTAGTCTTTTTAGGATAAATTCATTCTCCCAATATGGTTATATTTTTATCTCATGGTGACAATTACATCTTTCTTTATAAAAAGTTAATTACTATCGAATAATAATCAAGTAATTTATTATACAGATAAACAACTCATTACCACATTAATTTTTAATCTATCATGTAATGCCAATTAGAGAATATCATTTACCCATTAGTTGATATATGAATTTCACTATTGTGAATGATGTTACATATTGCAAAAGTCAAATACCCAATGCATTAGTTTTCGGTTCTTTATATATTTAAACTTAAGTTTTTTACTTACATCAAAGTATACGAGTCACGCATACATAGTCTATCATCCACTTAGTATTAAGATATGACACATTATAAATGTCACAAGTGAATAAATCCATAAACGGATTTAAGATCTATTCTGCTTAGGTTTTATCCGATGTATTTTCAGTCTAGTCAATCATATTTATGTCTCTATCTTTTAAGAGTTATCCGCTTCGAAGCTTAAGACAAAATATATCCCTAACTGGACTTGATAGAAGATAAATTAGTCTTCCAATCAGTTTCCTCATTTTTTTTATTAAACTAAGGACATGTTTAGGTTCATCTATTAATACAAGCTATTTTTTCGTATTACGATCTAACCACAAAATATTGTTTGACATTAGTTAAACAAATAACTAGTGAATCAATATTTGCTTCAGTTTTGCTTTGTGTGCAAAAATATTAGGACAATACACAAATGTGTTATTGCTAAATCAATTTATTCGAAAAATATAAGTACGCAAAATGAATTTATTAGACTTAGGACACCAAATTCAACACACCTAGCTTAAGATAAGACATGTTGTAATCTCGAGGTGCCACATGCCCTGATGTTATTGGTGACCGGGGGTGATTACATTAGTTGGTTTGTCGTGGTAGGCCTAGGCCTATGTCCTGCTGCTAGGGTGGCGATTGCCAATCATGTTAGATGAAATTAATGTCTGGTTGTTGGTGTCATAAATGGTGCTTTAGTGGGGCCCTCATATGGTTTATGTGTAGGTGTGCTTGGACTGAAAGGTTTCTAAGGATTTCTCACGTCATGGTCAAGCGAGGAGTTTGTACATTTGGTGCTTCGAGAGGTGGTATGTAAAGGGTTTTCCTGAGGTGTGGTACTTGCTCTGAGGAGTGGTCCTAGTTCCTAAAGAGTGTTGTTTTGGGGTATTTTTCAAGATGTTGACTTTGATTCTTAAGGAGTTGTACCTGAAAGGTTAATGGGTATAACAATAGCCCCCTAGTCTGGAGGGAGGTTATTAAGTGACCTTCCTCTAGACGTTGCCACGTGCTAACTAAGTTTGAGTTGTTTGTTGGGATTTTAGAATTTGAATCATTTTGGCTTTGGTGCATGTAACATACGTGTGGTCTGTATTGTTTCTCTTTTCGCGTGCATGCTCTTGTATTGATTGCCATAGGGTACAACTCATTCTTGGGAAACAACGGAGCCTTTTTCCATTGCACTACATTGTTTTGTTGGACACATGCCTGTTGTCTGATGGTTGTACTTTGATGCTTGTTTTAGAACCTTCTATGGTTTAAAACAATTTTATTAAGTTTTTGTGTTTTACCCTACGAGTGTTTTATTACAATTGAAGCGTTTTCAAAGACAAGTTTCTTGTTTCTTATCTCCTTTGTTTGACTCTTGTGTCTTTCTTTTGAGTGACAATTCTTCATTTATCTGAAAGTAGTTGAACAACTAGTTTTATTATGTTTCTTTATTGATCTTATTTTTCCTAGTCAGTAGAGGGAAAATGGTAAGGAGTTATAATAACCCATTTTTTGTGGTACCAGAAATGGTGATTTCGGAACTTCATTTTTAATGATCAAGTTAGTAAATATTATTTATTAATATTTATAAGTCATTTATAGTGTTATAATGATTTTTGGTGCGGTATTTTTGTTGATTGATTAGTTATTGTGGTGCAAAGAATAAATCATAAAAATTACAAAAGTTAATCAATATTAGTTTATATAGGCTAAATGGGTTTAAAAGAAAATTTTAATAATTTTAAATGGAAATTATGCCATAATGGATTATAGTGGGACGGTTAGGGCTTAAAGATTTGTGAATTATATGTTAAAAGTTTAGTTATAAATTATATTAAAGTAAAATAAAACATAAAAAACATTTGGCTATCATCTTCCTTATTGTTTTCTTCACCATTTCTTCAACCTAAAAACCTAAGGAAGCCAATTTTTTCAAGCTTGAGGTTCGACCAGTGCATGTGAGTATTTTCGAAACCCGTCTTTTGTATATTTTATTTTATTTTAGATTGTTGTAGCTTAATCTAGTTAGCTCAGGGACTATTTCGTAATACTGTCAAAGTTTTGAAAAGCTATCGTTATTGTTTTTAAATATTTTTGGATGTTAATGGTTGGGTTTAAAGGTTTATTACGAAATAGGACTATTTTGTAAAGTAAATTTGGTTAGTTTTGAGTTTAGGGACTAAAATATTAATATGTTGAAATTGACATGAAATTTTTATAAACTTAGATGATTGAGAGCTGTAAAGGGATGAGAATGAATTCAGTTTTAAAGTTTAGGCCTTAATTATGAAAAATATGCTTGTTACAATTTTAGAGCGTAAATTGAATAAAATGCAAAAATTTAAGGAAATTGTGAAAAATAATAATAGGATGTCATATGCATTAAATAAAATGTTATAAGGTATTTAGAATTGATAATTTGAAATGAATTATTGTATAGATTAAGAAACATATCAACCAGTAGATAATAGAGAAAAAGAAAAAAATAACAGATTAGTCCCTGGCACTTCTTCTATTTGTTGTTATTCTTTAGTAAGTTCATGTGGTATAATTCTATGAATTTCCATAATATTTATGTTTGAATTGCATAATTGGAATGTTTGGATGTAAACTCAACTGTTACATATATTGAGCCCGACTAAACATGAGATAATATACAATTGGCATGCTAATAGGATTATTTGTGTGCTGTACGGATTTTATATGAGATAAGATGATGATTGATGATATGTTTATATGTTCACTGAAACTATCGAAATCCAACATTTGTTGTGGATTACTGAGTTATATTTACAATGATTCAAACATGTTTTTAGGGAGGATGTGTAGCCTACGGGCTTGGCACTTAGTGCACAAGCGTGTTTCTAGAAGGATGTTAGCCTACATGTTTGACACTCAGTGTCCAGGCGTATTCTTGGATGCTTAAGCTCTTTTGAGTATTCTAACATGTTTTGGGTGGATAACCGAGTATCTGCATCTATTCATAATTGTTCATCAGGTTGAATTGTTATTGATAATAGATTTGATGACTGGTAATCAGGTATAATCTAGTAAAGCACAGATGAATAAATTGAATTTTTTTTTTTTATGTTTATTGATATAATGACTTGATATGGTGTTGGATCAACTTGCATAGAATGGAAAGTTATATGACTTTATTGTGATGAACTCACCTATTGATATGAATATGGTAACAGGGTAAAATGTTTAATTAAATGTTTTGTTTTGTAAACGTGAAAATTAATGTATGTTATATTGTTTCCAACGTATCAACTTACTAAGCTTAATTTAAGGTTACTTTGTTTCGTTTCCTATTTCCCTATAGTTATCATTTTGTGGAACTCGACGATTGGATTAGCTTAAAGATAGACCTTGAAAACATTTTATTTTATTTATGTGGAATGTAATATGAATTAAATTGTATATAAGTATTTTATAAAAGGTAAAGTGTAACACCCCTTACCAGTATTCAATGCCAAAACAGGGTACGAGGCATTATCAACAAATTTACAGCACAAGCATTTACACAATTCCGGGTCATAAATTTTTGTCCAAATTAAAACCATTCATAATCGATCGTAAAGTCCCTAATACAAGCCTACGAGGCCCAAAACATACATTGGAAGTGGTTCAGGACTAAACCTAGAATTCAGGAAATTTTTACAAAACTTAGAAATTTTTTGCTAACTGCAGGGCTCACACGCCCGTGTGACCCTGGGACACGCCCATGCTTCAAACCGTGTTCAGTTTAGGGTGCTCTCTGACTTGTGTCACACGGTCGTGCCATACGCTCGTATGCTAGGCCGTGTGGTTAACTAATTTAATTCGAATTAAGTGCAGCTTTCACATGACTGAGACACATGCCTGTGTCTCTACCCGTATGCTATATTCTGGACATTCTGTTTCTTAAAATTAAGGTGCAGGGGATACACGACCGGAACATATTCCCGTGGGGTAGACCGTATGTCACACATGGCCTAGACACATGCCCGTGTGTCTACCTGTGTGGACAAAAATAAGGCTATTTTGTAACACCCCAAACCCGGCCTAGACGTTACTGCCGAATCTGGCGTGTCACATTAAAGTGGTCTTTGAAAACCATGTTTTCATTGAAAACCTTTCTTGAAATTTAAAACATTTCTTGTCGTTTAAAAACTTGTACAAACCTCGATTTACGTTTGTTTATTTCCTATCGTGGTTTATTAAAAAGTTATACCCTTTTAAGACGCTGTTACCTTTAAAACCTTATTTGTTGCGGAAGCTTAATTTTAAACCATTGATTTACGAAAACGTGATATTTAAAAATTAAGTTGCGGAAACGTAGTGTTAGAAAATAGTTATTGTTTTGGAAAATCGCGATCTACTTTTAACAGATAGAAAATGTAATAAACTGAAAATCCCAAATTAAAAACTAGAAATTAAAAGAAGCATTATTACAACCCAATAAAAAAGTGGTTAAGTAAGGTAAAATAGAATACAAAATTTTAAAGTTGTTCGTAGTGTGGCCACCTTCGAGTCCTCTAGTACGTCGAACCGTTTACTGAAGATTACCTGAAAAATTAAAAAGAGGGGGTGAGTTTATGAAAACTCAGTGTGTACAACCCTCATCGATCATAAAGCATGCATCACATCAATCCGGGCCTATGCCCATTACAGTAACGGTGGCATTTGGGCTTTAGCCCATAGTAGCCTCAGTTGGGCCTGAGCCCATATCAAATGTCACATATCACATCTATCTGGACCTAAGCCCATCTCAATTTCAGAATCAGTATATGCAATGCATTAATGCCCATACCAACCCTGCACTCCGTCTCCTGTCCAACCCTGCACTCTTTTGGGGATTTAATCGAGCCACCCATCCCTACACTCCTTATGTAGCACCGGTTGCGGCACTAACCAATATTGCAGCAAAGCTATTGATCTCATAATCGGCTTAAAGCCATTGATGGATCCACAGTCGTTAAGCGACCATGCGACCCTAACAGATCATATACTTCCTCCAAATCAATGATCCCATCCCCCATGCAACATGATATCACATGAATGCAAACATACTATAAATGGCATACAATAACAATCATATAACATGTAGAGGCATTTTAGTCATTTTACATTATGAGGGTATTTCAATCATTTAACAACCTTCCCGAAGATCTACAGTCGTTTCGAGCGACACAGATAACATACATAGTCAAAACGGTGCAAATGGGCCCAAGGCCCAATATTCGGCCTAAGTGGGCCCATACTCTCGTGTGGCCCATTCAACCCAATTTTAATCACGGCTATGTGAACGTTATAGCCCAGTTTGATTTCTGTAACTTTTCGTAAATTTTATCCGTATGGGGCCTACGAGCCTATTGGGCCCACACGGCCCATTTCGGCCCACTTGACCCAAAAGCGGTCCAAAACCATGAGACCGCTTATGGTGGCCTCCGCCATTGTATCGACTTCCCTACACGAGCATTCGTGCGCTCGTATAGTAACCGTTGCCGTATTTCTGGCTTTTTGGCATTTCGACATTTCGGCATTTGCCGATCTATAGTTGGAATGGTGTGTGTACACACCTGGTTTATAAAGCGTACTTCCAATCCCTTAGCAACGAACCTATATTCAGTCAAGGGGTATAGTTAGCCTTTTCATCTTTAAAGATCACAACACTTATTCCCCAAACCGATTAACCACTACCTACCTTGACTGAATAACAGCGGCCTATCCTTTTCCTTAGATCGCTTGGTTAAGAATCGATTCCCCCTCCCCGTGGCTTATCTGAACCGCAAACGTAATCTATTAGTTAACATTATCTACTAACTAGAGCTAATCATATGCTAATTCAACGAAAACACGTGCCCAAGCAAGAACTAACATTCGGCCTTACCCAAGATTCCTTGACCGAGTACTTACCTTGATCGAAACCTTAGATTAAGAAGTCGACTACTACTAATCACTTACCCTTTAATCGCCCCTCGAGGAACCTTAAACAAACCAATCATGGGTCAATGATAAGAAAGGGAGATTCAGCAGATAAAGAGGAATACCATCAATATCGAAAACCATTAAAAGCATTAACCATCACTTACTATTACATTCGGCAAAGAGGAGAGATCCCTCGCTCGAGCTCACTGGCTAAACAGTCGAAGATTTGAAACTAAGGGGATTGGAGATAGATGACGAAAAAAAGAAGATAGAAGAAGGAAAGTGTAGAAGTCAACTAAAGATTCTCAATAGGCAAAGTGAAAGTATTCAGCTTTATGTAAATGACTAGCACTGCAGAAATTTGAAAGAGTAGGAAAAAGGATTCAGTTTAGAGATGAAAAGGTAAGAAAGGAAGGAAAAGAAATCGTGAAGAGAAGAATGAGAAATAAATTGGCCTAAGGTTGAACAAGTATATTCGGCACCAAGAATGACCTAAATGATGATGCTATTTTGGCTAAAAACAAAGTGAACCCGAAAATAAAGAGTCTTGAAACCGAGTGGCCAAAAGGGACAAAACGAAAAAGAAAACGAGAGAACTTACACAAGAAAAAATCGGCTATCACAAACACAACACTCCAACACCCGAAAACAAATGGCCAAGACCGAAACCTGTTCCTACTTATTGTCCATTTCGGCTCCAACTCCCCAACAAATCAAATCCCCTTAATTTCCTTCCCTTATCACTCCATAATCCACTCCTTAAATCCCTCACTTGACCAATTCAAACTTTCTCCACCAGAGTTCAATTCCAACTCAACCACTTGCCGACCACAGGTGCAAAATAAATTCTCAAACAATGCAATCCAAGATTCGAACCTCTGACCTCCTTGCCACCCTTGTGACTCCACCTTGCCACTCCACCACAGGCTCTCTTTGTGTACTTTTTTAATCACAATTATTTAAAAGGCTTAAAACCAGGAGTCATGGTTCCCCTAATGCTAAAAATAAAAATTTTCCATATGACATGGCTTGAACCCAGGACTTCATAGAAACGCCTTAACCTTCCAAAATCACTCACCCAATAGATCTGACATGCAATTGTGCCGTTCTCTTGTTCTCAAAATTTTAAACACTCCCATGCCCAAGGCTCAATTCTTCTAAGCCCAAAATTTGGGGCGTTACATATTTACCAAGCCATTTGATACCCTCATTTACACCTACTCTTACACCAATTCAATGGCACAATTCATAGCATACTTAGGCAACCAAAACATCCACAACCAAGGTATTAACATCACATCCACATGCTAACATCTAACATGTTTCGACATCATAATTTATCAACACAAATCATGCAAGTTTCCATATTCATGAATGGTATCAACATATAATGATACTTCTACCAACATAAGCCATCATTCATGGCCATATACAAAATGAAATCATTAACCGTTATAAGCCAATACATTTGGCCACATTACCAATAACACATACAACAAAATGACCAAGTCCTTATACATGCTATGCATTTAAAATGCTAAGACCATTAATACCCAAAATAAGAGTTTGATAGTGTGATCCGAATCTCCGACGATCTTCGATTTTGAGTTAGCTTGGTGACACTATAGAAACATGGAAAATAAACGGAGTAAGCTATATAGCTTAGTAAGCTCGTATGCAAGAAATAAGCAACCTTACCGTGCATATAACATTCAATTATTATAACATAATTAAATGTGGATTTACCATGGTCTCATGATCATAATCTATTCCATCATAAAAACTTAACTCATATTCATCATTCAACACATTTATTAAGCATGAGCTTTATGTACATACCTGAGCCATCTCGAAATGAACTTACACATATTCTCATATTTGATATACCCGTGAACCACTCAGAATAACAATGTCAGATACTCGGGAAAATTTTCACACTAAGTGCCACATATGTAGCCAAAGCTACCTAAGTCTCATATCACATAATCGCTCGCTCTCGAGCTATCGATGGGCTTGCTCACACAAGCTGTCAGTCAAGTCGTAGCTACACGGTGCTACCAAGTATCCGCAACATACGCCGGTATACTCAGCCACTGGTAGGACATACGAGACCAGCACCCTAATCAAATAATCACATAATACATAATGACCCTAGTGACATGTCACTTGTATCCTAACTTATTCCTAAGGTTCAAATGGGATTTCTTGCTTGTAAATTCGTCTTTGGACTTGTTCGTAGGATTATACTCATTCAAAAAATCAAACTCACAATTCATGCAATATTAAAGCATTTAAATGCAATTATTCTAAAGCTTATTTTTAACATACGAACTTACCTCGGTACAAAATGGATAATTATTCAATTTAGTCCACAATCTTGTTCTTTCCCTAGTCTAGGTCAAAACCTCGTCTTTCTTGATCTATAATATCAAATTTAGCTTATTCAATTATCACATTATTCAATTTAATCCCAAAAAAACCTTATGGCAAAAGTTACATTTTTGCCCCTAACTTTTTAACTTTTTACATTTTAGTCCCTAGGCTCGTAAAATGATTTTCATTCAATTTCATTACACTCAAGCCTAGCCAAACCCACACGGGCATGTGACCCCTTTTGCATGAAAAATTTTCTAAGTTTTCCAAAAGTTTCCAAAGTTCTTGGTTTAGTCCCGAACCACTTTCGATGTATGTTTTGGGCCTTATAGGCTCGTTTTAGGGACGATATGAATGTTTTTGAAAGGTTTTAAATTTGAGTGGAAATTCATATCTCGGTTTTGAATGTTTGCTGATGAATAAGTTTGGTAATGCCTCGTACCCTATTCCGGCATCGGATACGGGTAAGGGGTGTTACACACACGATAAGTACCTATACCATGGCCCGAAGCCAAATCAGCCGATATGCATGGCCCAAAGCTAAATCGGTTTATCTCGTACACAAAGTGCTATATCATGGCCCGAACCCAACTCACTGTATCCCCTAATGACATGTCACTAGTATCCTAAACTATTCCTAAGGTTCAACCGAGATTCCAACTATCAAATCATCGTCAAATCATTTCCAAACTTGTCTGTAGTTACATAATCACAATTTGTGTTATATCACAGAATATAAAATACATTTGAAATGAAATTATAACATACGAACTTACCTCGGTTGCTAAAACGACGAATCAAGTCAACTATTCCGTAACTTTGTTCTTTCCCCGATCTAAGTCTGTATTTCTCCTTTCTTGATCTAAATATATTCAAAATTGACTTATTTAATCATCTATTTGTTCAATTCAATACAAAATATACTTTAGGGCTATTTTACATATTTGCCCCTAAACTTTCATATTTTTCACAATTTAGTCCTTATTTCATAAAATCACAAATTAATAAAATTCCAAATATACCCATGCTAGCCGAATTACTATTATGCCCCTAGAAGCCCATATTTTTCATTTATTTCACAATTTAATCACACATTTTTCACATTTCACAATTTAGCTCTTAATTTACATTTTCACTAAAAATCACTTAACAAAACTTGTTTAACTAACATCAAATATTCATAATCTATCATTAAACATCAAAATACTCATATATTCATCAATGATAGCATTCAAAATCTTTAACAGTTTTGCAAATTAGTCCCTGGGCTAGCTAGAACTAGTTGCAACGATCACAAAAACATAGAAATCATTAAAAATCGAGCAAAAATGGACTTACAATTGAGTATCAAAGTGACCGAAACTTTCAAGCCCTAAAATGGATTTTCTCCAAGCTTCATTCGGCTATGGTAAAGATGATAGCCTTTAATTATTAGTTTGTTTTATTTATTTTATGTTATTTACCAAATTACAATTATACCCTTAATGAAAAACCATTTAAAACATTCATTTAATGTCCAAATATGTCCAATCATGTGTCAAATGGTCAATTTACAACATAAGGACCTCTAAATTAAGATTCCATAGCTATTGAATACCTTTAGCTAATAGAACTCCACTTATACACCTTGCGCGATTTAGTCCTTTTTTATCAAATTGACTATTCAAACGATAAAATTTCTTAACGAAATTTTCACACAATCACTCAATCATGTTGTAAAAATTAGAATAATAATAAAATAAATATTTTGACCTCAGATATTTTGTCCCGAAACAACTGTTCCGGTTTGACCAAAAACGGGCTGTTACATATTAGGTTAAAAATCCTGGAAAGTACTTGTAATTGGACCTGATATGGAAGAGGTCTAATAGCCCCTTATTTAATAAGGGGGACGACAAACCCTAGTAAAATTAACTAGAGTTGTCACCCCCTACAACCTAGTTGAACTAGGATTTCGGTTTTCTAGTTGAAATATGGAAGAGGTCCAATAGCCCCTTATTTAATAAGGGGGACAACAACCCCTTGTATAATTAACTAGGGTTGTCACCCCCTACAACCTAGTTGAACTAGGATTTCGTTTTTCTAGTTGAAATAAAATTCTATAATTCAACAATGATTCTACCTTCTCTCCCTATAAATAGATGTCACCGGTAGGACTATTTACACAACTTTCAAATATCGACATTCTACCGAAAAATAGAAAAAAAATTATTCCCTAAGAATTAAATATATTTTCTGAAATAATGATTTTACCGGTTTCTATTTAAGAAGAGAATTTTTATTTTCACCCCAAAGAAAAGAAAATTATTTATAATTTTTTTGTTTGATTCGAATCATTTGATCCCAAAATCAAAGTAATTAGTGGTAGTGAAAAAGATCAACTGGTTGAACGTCGGGAACGATAAGAATCTGTCTATCTGAATACATAGGTATGATTTCAGTCTAGGGTTTATTGCTATAAATATCACAAACTAGGTTGGTTTTCAAAATTTTTATTTTTAGTTGTGCAAGAAAACTATTTTCGAATCAAATTTTATCCAACACTTTAAACACGAGAATCGAGAAGCTCAAGAGAGAGATTGTTGTGTTTCAAGTTGTTGTGGGTAGAGGAGTGTTGTGTGCAACACTCAATTGCAAGATAGATGTCCCGAAGCTGAAAGAGTTTATGAGGACAAGGTTTGCAAGCGATGTGGAAAACTTCTTGTAGAGAATAGAGCAATGGTTTCGTGCCAAAGGCATCATGGACGATGCTACTAAGGTAAACAATGTTTCTATGTATTTCACTGATGTTCCTCTTTTATGGTGGTGTCATAAATCCACAGATGAAAAATATGGTGGAACTGCAATTGGGACTTGGGAGGAGTTCTAAAAGGAATTTGAGGCAATTTTACCCAGAGTATGTTAAGGACGAGGCTCTGGCAAAGTTGCGCCGGCTTACACAATAAGGCACAATTAGGGAGTATGTGCAAGAGTTCAGTGAACTCATGCTCCTAATTTTCCAATTTAAATGACAACGAGGCATTTTTCTCCTTTATGGATGGGTTGAATCCATGGGAAAAGTAAGAGTTGCAACGCCGAGAAGTCCAAGAACTTACCAAATCCATGATAGTAGTAGAGTCCTTAATTGAACTTGTTTTGATGAAAAACAAGTTCAAGTCTTCCAAGCCCAATGGGAAGGGAAATGGTAGGGAAGATGAAGAATGACATGGCGAGTATGATATGGGAAACCATGAAATTGGAAGTGGAAAACAAACAACAACCCAAAGGAGAAGGGGATGATGAGTCAGTAGAAGTGCATATGGAAAGGAACTGTCTGAAGAGATCTGCTTTTTACCACCGAAAGGGGAGGATAAGTTAGAAGAAGTTCCCATGAAGCTTGGTTCGATTGTGAGTGGTGTCAAAGCCAAAAGGGCCAAGGAGAACAAGAAGAAACTAGTGGAGTGCTTCTTATGATACCAACTTCTGTGAAGAGGAATAGCAAGTAAGTAGGGTTGATGTTTTGTGGACATCAACATCGCAGGCTAGAGAATGAGTGATCTTGTTGATATGGGAGCATCAGACTTGTTCATATCGGAGAAAGCCGTGGGTTAACTTGGTTTCCCAATTAGAAAATCGAATAAGAAGATCAAGATGGTAAATTCTGAAGAGGTCCCAACTATAAGAGCAGCATGAGGACTAGAGCTACAAATCGGCAAGTGGAAAGGTAAGGAAGATTTTGAGGTAATCCACTTAGATGATTATAGTTTTGTTCTTGGCTTAAACTTCCTTGACGAAATTAAGGTGTGTCCTTTTCCTTTAGTTGATTGCATTCATATCTTTAATGATTGGAAACATAAAAATATATAGACTTTTTCAGCACCTTCTGAACTCTAATTCATGTAGTTTTGTAATATTTTTGTCGAAATTCATGTTTTAATTACAAAATAATTAAATTACACTCAAATTACGAACATATTGAATTTCAACTATTTTTATAATAAATTTATACAAATTTGATTTATTTTCGATAGTTTTGCACAAAGGGTGAAAATTGACTCGGCAGTCACCTTGAGAAGCTTGAACTATTGAGGCAATTTTTGTATCAAGTGACCCAAGAGTATGGCTGATCATTTTTCCAGCCATGGATTGTCCAATAATAATTATTGGAAACATTTTATAATTAATTTTGATCCAACACAAACTGGGTTAAAATTAATTACAAGCCTATTGAAGAGAAATGAGTCCAATTGTGCTAAGTGAATAGGACTGATCCACCAAGAAATTTGGCAGCCCAAACCGTCCCATGCAGCTAACCCAATCAGCTTATTTTAGCTTATTTTTATAATTGCAAATCAGCCATTGATCTTGTCTTTAATTCCGTTCAAACCCTTCCCCTTTTCAAGCTTGTTATTTTTAGCTTGTGGCTAAAAATAGCAAGTTCAAGTCAAACCATCCCTCCTACCATGCATACCCGACCAAGGGATGGTGGATTGGCTTCAATTTTTAGCAGCCATCTCCATCTATAAAAAGCCCCCTTCACTCATTCATTTTTCATCCCTCACTTCACATATTTTCTCTCTTTTTCTCTTTATGTTGCCTTTCACTTCCTTTCTTCCCTTGTCGATTTCCCCTCTTGAAAAAGAGCTTGCATGCCTCTTGGAGTAGCAACAATCAAGTGTTCGTGAAGGCTTTGGATCATCAAAATGAGCAAAGAAGAGAAGAACGCACTAGTCTGGCTTTGAAAAACCACCGAGATTCGTTTTTCTAGTTCCCTTCTCTTAATCTTGTTTTTAGCTTTCTTTTTATCATGAACATGAATATTTGCGTTGTTGTTCTTCAATTAATTAAAATGACTTAAATTTCTTCCATGTTAGATAAATATCATTTCATCTGCTTAGATTATTAAAAATGTGTTTGTATTGTTATTAGGTATCAATAAATTGTTCTATTAAATAAAACCATACTCATGTTATGCTTGCATTTTAATTGTAAGGTAACAATTGAATTAATTATTTAAAAGAATTAAAATTGTAATTAATGGACACAATATTTAATAGATGCATGTTTAATCTTCTAAGGTAGTTGGGGGTTAAATTAGCGACGGTATTAAACAATACATTAGTCTTGCACAACTTGCAAGATTATTGTGATTAAATTGTTTCAATATAGAGATATATTGTTACCTCACGTAATCTTTTATTTTCTTATTAAAATTTGATTAATCGATTGAATTGACATAGAGATATGGTCAAGGGATTAATAGGTTCTAATAAGTATGTGCATTAATAAGCAATTTGCCAAGTTAACTTGAAATTATTCGTAACAACATAAACATAGTTTTAATTTTTATAAGTTAAAGAATTAAATTGATCTAACACATTTATTTCATATTGATTAAATTTATCTTTTAGAAATCGTGCATTGGAATATTTTTACTTTTTTTTTCTTAGTTAAATTACTTAGTTAATCTTTAGTTTTTTCAACACCTCTTCAAAATTTTCATCACCAAACTGTTAAATTTGCATTTCATAAATATTTTCTTTCACAGTCCCTGTGGGTATGATAACTCGAAATTACTTGTCACTTTATTACTTGATATGATTGTGTACACTCGCACATTTTCGTCGTTCCAAGTTTTTGGCGCCATTGTCAGGGGCTGTTTTAAAAGACATTATTTGTGAAATTGTTAATTTTGCATTTTGGGTTTAGGGTTTAGGGTTTTTGTTTCATGAGCTTAATTCGGGTATTATGAGACCCGGTATCAAGGCACAACAATTTGAGTTGAAGCCAATCATGTTCCAGATGCTTCAAACAGTGGGCCAATTCAGCGAAATTCCTACTGAAGATCCTCACCTTCACCTCAGATTGTTTATGGAGGTGAGTGATTCCTTCAAGTTAGCCAAAGCACTCGGAGATGCACTAAGATTAAATTTGTTCCCATATTCACTGAGGGACAGAGCTCAAGTGTAACAGTCCGATTTAGACCCTAGTCAGAATAGTGGTTTCGGACCACAAATCCAAGATAGAAAAATATTTTAATATTATTTTTCGTGTCCACAGCATGTGAATTAGTATGTGTGAAATTTCTGCGAATTAATTTTACTGTTTGTGTGTTTAATTTGATAAAAGGACTAAATCGCATAAAATGTAAAAGTGGCATTCTATTTGATTGAGTATTGAATCGATGTGTCTTTTTAAAGATAAGGCCCTTATGTGGTTATTTAACCATTGGATGTTTTAAATGACAAAGATGGACATAGTTAGTGGAATTTATTTATGTTAATTAAAAAGGCTAAATTAGTAAATGATTAAATAAGGTTAATATAATAAAACAAAAGCCTAAAATAATGGCCATTTTAGGTGTTCATCCACCGATTGTAGAAGAAAGAAAAATAGGTTTAAAGTCTTTGAACATTCGGCTATTACAAGTCCAAATTCAAGGTTAGTTTTTGTTCGTTTTTTTGATAATTTCTACGTTTTTGTAATCATTGCTTAGTGTTCTACAAAACCCATACTTAAATTTTGTGAATTGATGATGAACTTGAAATGTTTCATGGATGGATTCATGAGCTTTGTGAAGTTTTGTGATGAAATATGAAATATATGTGTTAGATTAACATAGTTTGTCTTTGGATTTTTGATGATTTTGAGTAATTTGGACTTAATTGAGAAAATAATATTTTGAAGGACTAAATTGTGAAATAAATGAAATACATGGACTTCTATGGACTACATGAATATTCGGTCAAGCATGGGTAATATGAAATTTTGTGTATTTTGTGGTTTTGTGAAATAGAGACTAAAATGTCAAAATGTGAGGGCTAATTTTGAAATTGCCCTAAATATGTGTCTATAGATTGAATTGAATGAATTAGTGAATAAATGAGTTAAATTTGAATATGTATAGATCAAGAACCGAGGAAAACGGACTTAGATCGTGGGAAATTGAAAGTAATTGATTAGCCGAGTTCATTTCCGTTTGTCTGAATCCGAGGTAAGTCGATATACAAATAAATGCATTTGAATTGAGTTAATTGTGCATATATGAAATTTAGCTTGTGTTAAATATGCTGGAGATGTTATGTTCATGGAATTTGAGATAGTATCGCAGTCTATCTATGTCCGAGAAGTCGCATACGAACCTAGGAATAGATAGGATTACATATGCCATGACATAGGTTTCTGATATGTGAGATCATGTAAGACCACATCTGAGATGTTGGCGTTGATTCGAGATCCGTGTAAGACCACATCTGGGACGTTGGCATCGATATGAGATTTACGTGTAAGACCATGTCTGGGACATTGGCATCGTATTTGATTCGTGTAAGACCCTGTCTAGGACAGTGGCATTGATATTTGAGTACATGTAGGACCACGTCTGGGACGTTGGCATTGTACAATTATTCCGAGTAGTCTGGGTATCCTATTAGTTCCGAACAGTTCAACGGGCAAATCTGAGAAATGTGAGACTTTGTGAAATGTATAAACGAGTCAGATACGTTTGAAAGGTACACTATGCATGTGTATGAAAGGTAAGTGTATATATATGAACTTACCAAAGTGAATAGAAGTATGGAATTGATGAGATATTATGTGATATATATGCTTGAATGTATTATGAGCATAAGTGATGCTTTGAGATGTGATATGTTGGCAATTTATGGCTAAACAAATGAGCTAAAGATCTTGTTATGAAATTGTAAATGAGAAATATTAATGACATTGTATCAATGTAATTATGTGCATTTTATGTTAAGGTTATTTGTATATAGCTTACTAAGCTTTTGAAAGCTTACTTTGTGTGTCTGTCTGCTCTGTTTTATAGATTGTCAAAGCTATGAAAGGCTTGAGAATCGTCGAGGATTGTCATCACACTACTCAAATCACATTTTGGTATCTTTTGAAAATGTATGGATATTAAAGTATGGCATGTATAGGCTAGCTGTTTTGGAGTATGTTTGAGATATGTATATAGCCATGTGATATGGCTAGATAAATGGTTAAGTTATGAATGTGTAGCCATGTCTTATGATGCTTAGTTTTGGTATGTTTTGGTGGTTATGAAATGGTCAAGATAATGGTAAGCTTATTGATGCAAAGTGAGTATATCTATTTGATGAATGATGGTTACGTTGAAATGGTAAGTTGAGGATGAATCATGCTTGGTTTATTTGTGAACTTGTTTAGCCATTTAGTATATAAGTTGTTATGCTTAGAAAGGAGATTGAATAGGATGATAAGATGACCATTTGGTGTGTTTTTGGTTGCCAGTTGTGTTAAGAAATATGCTTGTATGTGCTTGTAGGGATAACCCAATGTGTGGGTGGCATTTTGGCCTTGAAAATGGCCTATAATTGCCCACACGGTTGAGCACACGGGCGTGTGGCTCGACCGTGTCCCTCGTGGTTGAAATTTAAAACAAGTCAAACTCGACCACGGGCAAGACACACGGGCGTGTGACTGGCCGTGTGGATCAATTCAGTAGCGACCACGGGCTAGACACACGGGCGCGTGACTGGCCGTATGGTGCAAGTCACTAGCGACCACGGGTGAGGCACAAAGGCATGTCCACGGCCGTGTGGACAAGTCAGTATGTATGCCCTATTTTGACACGGCTTAGACACACAGGCATGTTTGAGGCCGTGTGAGCAAACACGGCTTGCCCACACGGGCGTGTGACCTCTGTAACTTTGAAAAATTTTTAAATTTTTGAGAATTTTCGTATGT
Source organism: Gossypium bickii (assembly GCA_025503065.1). Classification (NCBI taxonomy): domain Eukaryota; kingdom Viridiplantae; phylum Streptophyta; class Magnoliopsida; order Malvales; family Malvaceae; genus Gossypium; species Gossypium bickii. The sequence continues at coordinate 105,566,703 of CP106715.1, forward strand.
GTTCGGTTTAGTCCCAGTCCTATTCTAAAGCATGTTTAAGGTCTCAAAGACCTATTTAAGGGACACTTTGATTCTATTGGTTGAATTATATTATGAAATGTCCGTAAAAGATTCCATTATCCGGTAATGCCTCATAACTCTAATCCGGCGATGGTTACGGGTTAAGGGTGTTACATCAAGCCTTGTTGAACTCATTGCCACTAGATTCCATTACCACATGGCAAGAGTTAGCAAAATGATTCCTTATGAAATATTTCGCACCTAGAAAGAATGCCAAGTTGCGGAACGAGATCACTACCTTCCAACAGATGGATGAAAAGTCCTTGTATGAGGCATGGGAAATATTTATAGAACTAGTATGAAAATGCCCTCATCATGGAATCTCGTATTGTATCCAGTTAGAGACATTCTGCAATGGTCTCATTGCTCACACGAGGATGGTGCTCTTCTTTCTAAGTCTTATAATGAGGCTTATGAAATCATCGAGAGAATTGCCAACAACAATTACCAATGACCAACCAATCGAGCAACTTCAAGATGAGTCGTAGGAGTATATGAAGTGGACGCTCTCACTTCACTTGCAGCTTAGGTATCTTAACTATCCTCAATACTTAAAAACTTTACTACTAATAGGTTTAATAATTTTGTAGCTTAGTCACCGAATAAATTCGAAAATGTATCATGTGTGTATTATGGGGAAGGGCACTTGTTCGAAGAATGCCCATCAAACCCAAAATCTATTTATCACATGGGTAACCAAAACCAAGTAATGTAAGGACTGCAATCCAATTTCTATAACCCATCTTGGCGACACCACTCGAATTTCTCTTGGAGTAACCAAGGGGTTGGACCCAGTAACAGTTACGCACAACCTAGATTGACCCAGCCATCTGGATTTACCCAACAAGTTTAGAAATCAACACAAGCTGAACCCTCCAATAGTCTAGAGAACCTATTGAAGGCATATATGGCAAAGAATGATGCCACCTTAAGGAATTTGGATAATAAAGTGGGTCAACTTGCTACTAAACTTAAGAACCAACAACAAGGTATTTTTCCTAGTGATACGGGGAATCCAAGAAATCTGGGGAATGAGCATTGTAAAGCATTGACACTGAGGAGCAGAAAGACGATAGAGCCCAATACTATCGAAGTTAAGGAAGAGCTAGCCAATGCTCAAGATAAAGTGGAAGTTCAACCAAGCGTTGAAGATCTAGCTTCACCAGAACCAAAATCTGCAGAATCTGATAAGGTAACTTCTGACCCAGCCAAATCTAATAAAATAAAAACTTCATTATCTAATGAAGTGCCACAGAAGACAAATTGCCCAGTCCAAGAAAAGATTTCTCCACCACCTTACCCTCAAAGACTTCAAAAGCAGAAACAAAAAGTCCAGTTCAAGAAGTTCCTAGACGTACTCAAGCAACTTCATATCAACATCCCATTGGTAGAAGCACTTGAACAGATGCCAAACTATGTTAAATTCATAAGGATATCTTGTCCAAGAAACAAAGACTTGAAGAATTTGAGATAGTAGCTCTGACAAAGGAATGCAGTGCATATCTACAAGATAAACTACCCTCAAAGATGAAGGACCCTAGATGTTTTACCCTACCTTGACACATTAGAGCATCTTATTGTGGTAAGGCATTATGTGATTTGGGCGCGTGCATCAAATCGATTCCTATGTCCATATTAAAAAAGTTGGGGATAGGTGAGGTTAGACCAACTATGGTTACACTTCAATTAGCAGATCAATCCTTAGCACATCGAGAAGGAAAAATGAAGGATGTATTGGTGTAGCAACCTAAAATTTGTTACGGCCGCTAATTAAAAGATTTATTAAAAATCTGAAAATAGAGTTTCATTTTTATTTAAAAAAAGGATCGCCATCGATCCTTTTTCCTAGGTGTGATCAGACACCTAATAAATCCTCTTTTTAAAAGAAAAATTATTTTTTGAATTTTCTAAAAAAAAAGGGTTGAGTTTAGGTCTACGTCAAAATTCAAAAGAAAGATAGGATTCGGGAGTCAGCTACGCGCGAGGAAGGCATTAGCACCCTCGCGACGCCCAAAATTGGTATCTCCTTAAACGTGTGTTGTCTTAATTTTCAAACAAATACGAGTTCAATTTAATATTTAATCGTGATCCTATTGAAACACGAAAATTTTTTGAAAATGCAAAAATTTTGAAACTCGAGAATTTTTTTGAAACCCGAGAATTTTTGAAAACACGAAATTTTTTTGAAACACGAAATTTTTCGAAAACACGAAAATTTTGAAACACGAAAAATTTTTAAAAACACGAAAATTTTGAAATACGAGAAATTTTGAAAACACAAAAATTTTTGAAACACGAAAATTTTTGAAAACACGAAAATCTTGAAATACAAGAATTTTTTAAAACACAAAAAATTTTTGAAACTCGAGATTTTTTTAAACCCGAAATTTTCTTGAAACACAAATTTTTTTTGAAAACACGAAAATTTTGAAACACGAGAATTTTTAAAAACACGAAAATTTTGAAACATGAAAATTTTTAAAAACACGAAAATTTTGAAATAAGAGAATTTTCGAAAACACGGAATTTTTTTGAAAACACTAATTTTTTAAAACACGAAAATTTTTTTGAAACACGAAAATTTTTGAAAACACTAAAATTTTGAAATACGAGAATTTTTGAAAACACGAAAATTTTTGAGAGTCGAGAATTTTTTGAAACTCGAAATTTTTTTGAAAGTACGAAAATGTTGAAATACAAGAATTTTTGAAAACACGAAAATCTTTTAAACACGAATTTTTTTTGATAAATTACATATTAAAGTATTATACAATTTAAAAATGATATTTTGATAATTTACAAATAACCACAAAAATAAAGATTTTTATTTTTAAAAAAAACTCGAAAATTTTTGTATTTTTCGATTTCTCAAAAGGGCGTATCGTATTTAACATGAACCGATGATATTCACCCAACATAGCAATGAGATCAACGATTTAATGTCAAATCGATACGTTGCCTCTTTTGTTTTTTTATGAATTTATTAAAAATTAAAATTTATAACTAAAATCACGCAATAATACTTCAAAAAAAAAGGTTAAAAATGTTAAATTAATTGAAATAAGATTACATTAAAATATGGGCTAAATGAGTAAATAAAAAAATGTGTCAAGAAATATACCTAATGAAACACCCCAAACCCGGCCCACAAGCCCCGACCGGATCTGGCATGCTCCTTGAGTAAAACTCGTATTTGTAATTTCGGTAAATATGTTTTTTACGGGAAAAATAGATTTGAATTGTAGTCTTGTTGAAATAAACCATGTCGTTATATAAGTTTTAATCTCATTAAAACGTTATCTTCATGCTTTTAAGAAAAATTATAAGTTAAAAGAAAAACCGAATTTAGAGTTTATTATTAAGTGGAAAACCACAGGTGTTTAGGTGTCAAAACATTTGAAGTAGTTGTAAGAAACACATTTAATCGTTTGTCTGATGTTAATTACGATAGAATAAAAATTTAAAACGCATAATTAAAGCAGCTAATGGTGGCCTTATTACAATAAACCATAACCCAAAATAAATCCCAAAATAATGAAAGGAAACATGCTAAGTTTAACTAAAATGAAACCCGAAATGTTGAGTTGAGCATGGCCACCTCATAGTCCTTGCTGACCCGGTCCAAATTACTAAGTTTCACCTGCAAAAAGTATCCCATGAAGGGTGAGTCAACAGACTCAATGTGTAACAGTACACTAAAAGCCCAATCGATCATAGCCTTTAATTAACATTTCAGCAAAGCCCATTTATCTCATACTGGGCCATAAGCCCATAACATAGCATATCGAATCATGACATATTAATTCACATATATATAATGAAATGCAATCCGAAGCCCACCTAGATATCCATCCTCTACACACCACCCGTACCTGCCAATCACACCGTGGGGATTACTAAATCGACCCTCCATCCGCTACACACCATCGAAGCGATCATTTGCAATCAAATCGCACATCGCTTCTATAATCGTGGCATAGCCACCAAATAATTGTGATAGAGTCACCGGATTCATAATATGTGACAAAAGTCACCGGATACATAATATGTGACAAAAGTCACCGGATAATGTGGTAAAAACCACCGGAACACTTCCCCTTCATCAATATCACCCATATGCCCATGCTACATACACATTTTTCAGATATTATGCAATGTACATTACCCCAAAGTCATAACAGAATTAGATATATCTCATATTACATGTTTATGCATAGTACTAAGGGATAACGTACCTGAACACACTGTACCATTGTATGGTACCCGTAACCATATTCATTCATTTTTCTTATTAGCACATGTTTATCTTTAACACTATTAATCTATTGGAAGTTTAGTGTAGGTTACACACCTGATAACGGTGAGAACGATACTATCAATACTGACACTCTCGCTAGCAGGGATAACAGTGAATTGCTTATCCCTTTCCGACGTTGGCCCACACCCCGATGGCCAATCACGAACAGTAGAAATCGAGCGTTTCTTGAATTTAGGGGTAGGCACTACCCCTTTTTCCCCTTTACTGGTACTCGCATCCATTGAGAACACTTAATCAAAACCGATTAATTAACACGAGATCTAAACGAATATAGCTTTTAACTTAAAACACCATTACCGCAAAGATCTGAATCCCGAGACTTTTCCTTACCCCTGTCGATTTGCCCCTAAATAATCATAGTCAGAATCGGCTAACATTAATAGACAATTTGGCCTCTGGCCGAATATCATAACCCACTTACCTTGCTCGTCTAAATCCCGAAACTGTCACTTGCTTATGGAGTCTGTCGAAATCCCTATATGGTATATGTTAGATTCGATTCTAACATTTAATGAACAAAATAAATGGCCTTCGGCCTAAGGTTACACTTGCTTACCTTGGGTATTCAAATCCCGAATGATCTCCCCCCTAAACGTCGGCTACAAAAGAATCCCGAAATCCCCCTTCAAGGTTTCAGCCAAAGAGATTAAAAGGGATTAGATTCCTAAATTTTGGCTAATCCAAAAGAAAAAGAAGAAAAATAGAATGACAGTTGATCCTTACCCCTAGCGTTGAGATCGATTGCACCCTTGTTTGGAACCACAGAAAGATTTGGCTACTATAGGAGAAAGGTTATTCGACTTTTGATAAATCGTGAAAAGAAGAAGAGAGAAGGTTGAGATTTGATGCGATCTAACTTTGGTGACAAGAGGGAGATTCGGCTTGACAAAAGAGAAAAGAGATGGGAGGTTTAAGGTGTTGCAGCAATGGTGAACATGGAAGGAAGGTTTCAGCTATCACAAGAGAATCAAGAAGAAGGCTAAGGAGAGAAGCTGGATTCGGCTTAAAAGAAAGTAACAAAGAGATGAAAGATGAGTGATGAGTGGCCTTAATGGTCTATGAAGGATTCGGCCAAGGTCTAACAAGTGTGGAAAAAGGTAAATTATGGTGTGGTTCAATTATGGAAGAAAAGGGGTGAGAGTTCAGAAGAGAACGAAGCTAAATTTCGGCAAAAGAAAATGGCCAAAATGACACTTTGATGGCTTTAAACTTTCGGCACACCAACCTACCCCCAATCGAATGCACTACCCTTCACTCTCCTTTCTTGAATTCGGCTGACACTCCAACACTAGCTTTCCCTTGCTTTCCTCCTATTTTTCCTTTTCTTTACTCATTCAATATAATTTGAATGAGTCAACACTTATCTCCTCCCTTTAGCCGAATTTTTAAAAGAATATGACCAAGTCTCATCCTCATCCACTTAAAGTCCTTGTGCCGTCCATCACTACTCCTCTTTGCCGCAAAACGCAAGCCCAAAATGTTGCTTATGCTGCTCGAACCTAAGCCTCCCTTCCTCTGCTTATGGCGTCACTTCCCAAGGCCCTAAGTGGCGCCTCCCTTGCCACTTTCCCAGCTGGTTACTTGTGTCCAATTCCCCATACAAATTTTCTTAAAGCCTAGCTTCTTGAGCTCCCCTTTCCATGCTTAAAATAAAATATTTTCCTATGACTCCTACCAACATTCCAAGATTCCCGAAGCCCCCAAACTACATACAAACCACATGCAACATGCCACTGCACACATTTAAGTGAAAATGCATAACCCCTAAATCCCGGATATTACACCTAAGCCCAAAATGATGGGCTGCTGAAGTCAACCCGTTTACTCCCTTTGGGCTGCTGAAATATGGAATGGGCCTGCACTACTTTTGGGCTGCTGGTGCTGTTGCTTGGGAAGTGGGCTGATGCTTGGGCTTGGGATGTAGGCCAACTTACAAATTTTCTTTTGGGCTATTTCTTGTTATTTCTTTTTCTTTTTTAGTCTCAACAGCATGTAAAAAAAAAGAAGCAAGGAGCAGCAGACGTTAGCTATGGTGGTGTTAACGCCGGTGATGGTTCGCGCGGTGGTGATGGGGGGTTTGTTAGAGAAGTTTTGATTTGAATGGGTGGTGAAAGAAAGGTTTATTTTTTAAATTTTGGAACTATCATCGAGAAGAAAAAAAATAGTTTATGGAAATCGGGATTGAATACCAAAGAGGATGGCCGACCGGAGCCCACAAAGCTGTCGAGAGAGATTGTAACCGGAGGGATTTTCCCTCCTTTTGTTTTTCCGATTGCTGAAGTATTTGGGCTGATTTGTTTTTGGGAATTTTTTAAAAATTCTTCCCCCCCACCCCCCCGTTTTGGTGTGATTTCTTCTTTTTATGCTTTCATTTTTGCCTTTTTTCTCTGTGTTTGTAGGTAGTGGTTGAAGGAAGGAGTGACCACCCATGCTGGTGGCTGGAAAATCTGGGAATTAGGTATTCTAAATCACGTAATCTGTTAGAAGGACCTTGCAATCGTAGAAAAACTTGTGGGGTCAAAACATAATTTCAAGAAAGTATCATGGTCAAAATATAATTTTAGAAAAGTTTTGGGGTTAAAAATGTAATTTTAAAAAAGTTTAGGGGTCAAAATGTAATTTTGGAAAAAATTTGGGGTTAAGATGTAATTTTTGAAAAGTTTAGGGGTCAAATTATAATTGTGGAAAAGTTAAAGGGTCAAAATGTAATTTTGAAAAATTTTGAGGGGTTAAAATGTAATTTTATTTTTTTGTATTTTTTCAATTTTTTTAATTTTTGAAAATTAAACTCGAAATCGAGCCGGAAAAAATTTAATGCTTACAGATGCCCCTCTTTGCTCATCGCTGTGAAACAGGATAGAGGAAAGACTTAAAAGTACTAAATTTTGTTCGATTGTCCAATCCTTATTCTTTATTTTTTTATTGAAAAATAGAAATCGAAAATAGCTTAATATTCGTCACGAAGCTCAACTCACCTCTCGGATTATGAGTTGATATTTGAAAAACAAAAAATTGAAAATACCTCAACGTGTGACCCAAGGGTCAACTCACCTCTCGGATTATGAGGTGATCTTTGAAAATGCAGAAATTGAAAAATACCTCAGCGTGTGACCGAGGCTCAACTCACCTCTCGCAATATGAGTTGATTTTTTTTTTTAAAAAAAATAGAAATTGAAAAATACCTCAGCGTGTGACCTGAGGCTCAACTAACCTCTCGCAATATGAGTTGATTTTTTTGAAAAACGAAAATTGAAAAATACCTCGGTGCGTGACTCAAGGCTCAACTCACCTCTTGCAATATGAGTTGATTTTCTTTTTGGAAAAAACAGAAATTGAAAAACATAATTTGAAAATACCTTGACGTGTGACCCGAGGCTCAACTCACCTCTCGCAATATGAGTTGATTTTTTGAATTTTTTTTTAAATCAAAATTTCAAAACATATCATCTGGTGGAACTCGGATGTCTCCTTTTTCCTTGATTCAATACAGCTATTATCAACATCTCTTGCTCTACTGGAGTACCTGTATATGTCTCAAATGCTTTTATGCCTACATGATTATGCCATGCGCCTTGGGCTTCTTTGTCACATATCCCTTTTCGTTATGGTTTTCGTGATGACTTGCATTCATTACTTCGATTCTTGACTTTCCTTTCAAGTTTTGTACCCGTCCTCAAGCTTTACGAGTAATCTGGGTTTCTTGTATATCACCCTTTTGCCCCCTGTTGAACTTTGTCCTTGTTTTGAGTCTCTTGTATTTACCAAATTCTCATCAGGGTAATGCTCAACATTCCTTTTGTTTAGAGTACGTCATTTCACTATTTATTATTTAAATGAACCAAACATGATATGCTTGACAATGGCACAGTAGGTACGAAAGAAATACCTTACATTCATATTTATTTCAAAAGCAACAAGCAAAGAAAATTGACAATGAATAGTTCAATAAAGAAAACATTATAAAGAAAGGAAAGTAGATTTAATTGTCACAAATGCTCTAGATATCCAACGCATGAACTTCTCCACGTTTCTTCATCCTGGACCTTTTCGAGCAAAGCTTCTTGTGTAGAAGATTTCGAGCTTCTGAGAATTCTTCAAATATTGTAATCTCGCCATTTGACTTCCTATTCAAATCGCCTTGCTCTTTAAGCCCAAATCTGCTTCATTAGGACGCCCTTTCGGGTTTTCATCCTAATCCTTTTTGTTTATCAAAACGCCCTTTTTCGGGTTTTCATCTTGATCTCTCTTTCTTTTCTTTTCTCTTTTTTTTTATCAAGACGCCCTTTTCAGGTTTTCATCTTGATCTTTTTTTTTAGGCGTAGTATGTTTTCACGACATCTGAGTTTATTGGATTAGGTAACTCTTTCCCATCCATCTCAGTGAGAATCAAAGCTTCACCCGAGAAAGCCTTCTTTACAACGTATGGCTTTTCCCAATTTGGTGCCCATTTTCCTCGAAAGTCTTTTTGTATTGGAAGAATCTTTCTTAGTATGAGTTCTCCCTCGCGGAATTATCTTGGCTGCACCTTCTTGTCATGGGCCGTGATCATTCTCTTCTGGTACATCTGTCCATGACAGATTGCCTTCAAGAGTTTTTCTTCGATAAGATTGAGCTGGTCATATCGAGCTCGAACCCATTCTGTTTCTTTTAGTTTCGACTCCATTAAGACTCGTAGAGAGAGGATCTCAACTTCGATGGGCAGCACAACTTCCATTCCATAGACCAGAGAGAAATGAGTTGCCCCAGTAGATGTCCGCACAGATGTGCGATATGCATACAAAGCGAATGGTAGCTTCACGTGCCAGTCTTTATATATCTTGGTCATTTTCCCAATAATCTTCTTAATATTTTTGTTAGCCTCTTCTACTGCTCCGTTCATTTTTGGGCGATAGGGTGAGGAATTATGATGCTTTATTTGAAATTGCTCGCACACTTCTTTCATCATCTTGTTGTTCAGATTTAAAGCGTTATCTGAAATGATCCTCTCAGGCAAACCGTATCGACATATGATTTCCTTTTTTAAGAACCTGCAAACTGCAGTCTTCGTTACATTCGCAAACGAAGCGGCTTCTACCCATTTTGTGAAGTAATCTATGACCACAAAAATGAATCGGTGTCCATTAGAAGCTTTTGGGGAAATTGGCCTTATAACATCCATGCCCCACATAGAAAAAGGCAACGGAGAAGTCATGACATGAAGGGGCGAAGGGGCTGCATGAATTTTATCGCCGTAAACTTGACATTTGTGGCACTTTCGTGCGTAACTAATGCAGTCATTTTCCATCGTCAGCCAGTAATAACCGAGTCTCATAATCTGCCTAGCCATAGTGAAACCATTGGCATGTGTCCCATAAATTCCTTCATCGACATCTTCAAGTATTTTCCTGGCTTCAATAGTATCCATGCATCTTAAGAGCACTTGATCTTTTCCTCTTTTGTACAGGATGTCCCCATCAAGAACAAATCCCACCGCCATTCTTCTGATTGTTCTTTTATCGTTCTCATTTGTTTGCTCGGGATACCTTTGATTCTTGACATATTCTAAGATATCATGGAACCATGGCCGTCCATCTTTCTCTTTTTTAATGCTCAAACAATGTGCAGGGACCTCATATATGCTCATTTGGAGAGGCATTATTTCTGTTTCTCTGTTTGCTTTGAACATTGAAGCCAAAGTGGCCAGGGCATCAGCTAGTTGGTTTTCTTCTCGTGGGAAGTAATTAAAAGTCACTTCTTTGAATTCTTTAATCAGTTTCGCAATGAGATCACGATATTTAACTAATTTCGAATCTTTCACTTCCCAATCTCCACGAATTTGGTAAATAACCAACGCTGAGTCCCCGTACAACTCTAAGATTTCGATGTTTCGTTCAATAGCAGCACGAAGTCCCATGATGCAAGCCTCATATTCCGCTACATTATTGGTACAAAAGAAATTTAATCTGGCAGTGAGCGGATAATGGTTCCTTCTGATGACACTAAGACTGTTCCAATCCCATGCCCCAATGCATTCGATGCACCATCAAAGCTCATCTTCCATGATTTCTCTTTTGACGACTCACATTATTTTTCTGTAATGCACATCAATTCTTCTGGGGAAATCAAATCTTAATGGCTCGTATTCCTCTATTGTTCGAGTTGTTAAGAAGTCAGTTATCGTGCTCCCCTTTATCGACTTTTGACTCACATATACGATGTCGTACTCCGATAGTAGGATCTGCCACCGTGCCATTCTTCCTAAGAGTGCAGGTGATTCCATCATGTATTTTATTGGGTCTAGCTTTGAAATTAACCACATTGTATGATACAACATATATTGTCTGAGCCTTCGAACTACCCAAACCAAAGCACAACAGAACTTTTCAATTGACGGGTACTTTGCTTCATACTCTGTGAACATCTTACTGATGTAGTAAATCGCCCTCTCTTTTCCCTGACTCATCATGTTGCCCCAGTACGCAACCCATTGAGTTTTTGAACACAGTCAGATACAATATTAACGGTCTCCCGGGAGTTGGCGGTACTAGCACCAGGGGGCTAGACAAATACTGTTTTATCTTGTCAAAAGCCACTTGACACTCCTCGTTCCATTCTCCAGGATTGTGTTTTCGAAGGAGTCAAAAATTGGGTCACACTGGTTGATAAGTTGAGCAATGAACCGAGCGATGTAGTTCAACCTCTCTAAAAATCCTCTGACTTCTTTTTTTGTGTGCCGAGGTGGTAGTTCTTGTATGGCTTTTATCTTATTTGGATCAACATCAATACTTCTTTCATTGACAATGAAGCCTAGTAATTTTCCCGAGGTGACCCCAAATATACACTTGGCTGGATTAAGCTTTAGCTGAAACTTTCTTAGTCTTTCAAACAACTTCCTGAGGTTCCTAACATGCTCTCTTCCCCCCCCCCGAGATTTGGCAATCATATGATCGACAGAGACTTCTATTTCTTTGTGCATCATGTCATGGAACAGCATCACCATTACCCTCTGATATGTTGCCCCAACATTCTTTAACCCGAATGGCATCACCTTATAATAGAATGTTCCCCACATTGTTACGAAGGTAGTTTTCTCCATATCCTCGGGAGCCATCTTTATCTGATTATAACCCGAGAAACCATCCATGAAAGAAAATAAAGAATGTTTTGCTGTATTATCCACCAACGTATCAATGTGTGGCAAAGGAAAATTATCCTTAGGGCTTGCTCAATTCAGATCGCGATAATCTAAGCACATTCGCACCTTTCCGTCTTTCTTTGGTACCGAGACTATATTAACTACCCATTCTGGATATTTAGAGACTTGTAAGAAGCCAGCATCAAATTGTTTCTTGACTTCTTCTTTTATTTTTAACAGCATTTCAAGTCTCATTCGTCTTAGCTTCTGTTGGATGGGTTTGCATTCTGGTTTTAGTGGGAGTCTATGGACCACTACATCCTCATTCAACCCTGGCATGTCCTGATACGACCATGCAAATACATCTTTGTACTCACGAAGCAAAGCGATCAAATCATGTTTGGTATTCTCTGAAATGGAGGTCCCAATCTTCACTTCCTGCCTCTTTTCTTCATTTCCCAAGTTCACTGTCTCAACAGATTCTTGATGGGGTAGAATCTGTTTATCATCTTGTTCTATCATTCTTAGTAAGTCAGGAGACGAGACATAATCTTCAGCATTTTCCTCAGCTTTGAATTCTCCTAAACAAATAACTTTCTCGAAATTGATTTCAGGACTTGTAACGGGATTGTTCATGTCGTTGATATCTGAGCACCTGAAAGGTGATGGAAAAGAAAACTATAGAGGAGCATCAAGGTATGGGAATCAACAAACATAATGTTATGGCATGATATGAGATACATGTAGGGACAAGCTATGAGAAAGGGGAATAATTATAAAGTTAATAAGAATGAAAAGACTATGACAAAATGCATCTCCATTAATGTTCATTTAAATGATAAATAGCAAACATAAGCTCTTACAAAAGAATCCCACTATTACTTACGGGCACACAAAAAAAGAGAGTTTGCATTGATCATTACTCTGGAGAGGACTTAGAAACTTCAAGAAGGTTCACAGCAGTCCAATTGTTCAAAAAGAATCCAGGAGGACAAGGGCGTATCATTGAAACATCTTTAATTGCATCATCCCCTTTGTCAATAACATTTATACTGACGTTCTGAAGACCCCTTTCAATCAATGGCAGCGCGCTTCGTGCATTATCTCGCCCTGGGTACATCATTCCTGCAAATGTAAATGTTTTTGACAAAGGAGGATACGCTATGGGCTCCTATTCCAATTCCTGACCTGAGGCTCTTGCAATCCTCCTTTCTTGATCTTTCTGCAACTGTTTTCTTCTTTGTCGCATATCTGGCTTGAATCCTAAACCGTATCGAGCCTTGTGATGTACTAGTTTTAGTGCTCTAACTATCCCTTGCTGATTTCTTCCCATACCTTTCTTTGCTTGGGCTCCCTTTCCCACAGTCAGCTTAATTCCCATCTTGGTATTCCTTGACAGCCTGGGTGTAGGAATGCTATTTCCTTCAGCAACAAATGTAGCATTGATAAATTCGAAGGAACGGAAGGAACATTCTACTACGTCTTTGTTTACTTCAATGTAGGGTGCGTCATTAGAGATAGATGCAACGATATCTTCTTCACCAGCGACCGTGATCAAGCGGCTATCCATGATAAACTTTACTTTTTGATGGAGAGATGAAGGAATTGCCCCAGCAGAATGGATCCAAGGCCTTCCTAAAAGGTAATTATACGAAGGAGGGATTTCCATGACCTAGAACTCGATATCATATGTACATGGGCCCACTTCTAGAGGAATTTCAATCTTTCCCATGACCTCTCGTCGTGTCCCATCAAATGCTCTTACTGTGGAATGACAAGGCCTCAGATAAGACATATCAATTGGCATCCTAGAAAGCGTGGCCAAAGGCATGACATTGAGTACAGACCCGTTGTCAATGAGCATATTCGGTATTATATAACCCTTACAATTGGTTGTGATGTGTAATGCTTTTACGGAGCCCCTACCATTTGGCGGTATTTCATCATCACTGAAAGAGATGAAATTATCCACATTCAAGTTGTTCGCCCACCTATCAAGCTTTTCAACAGATACATTGCTCTCCACATAAGCTTGATTTAACACTTACAGCAAAGCATTCCGATGTGGTTTTGAATTCAACAGTAGAGATAATACCGAGATTCGCGCCGGTTGCTTATTTAATTATTCTTCGATGTTATATTCACTGTGCTTAATGAACTTCAAGAATTCATGTGCTTTATCTTCATTCACAGGCTTTTTAACTAGTTCGGACGGAGTTTCAAACTCGACCTCAGCCTCATGCATTGGTGTCTTTCCTTTTTGGTTAGAGTCACCCGTCTTCTTCCTTGGTTCAACCACCTCAGGAGAATAACATCTCCCACTGCGGGTAAAGTGTCCCACTTCACTAACACTTCCAGTCGTAGCTTTGGATTTTTCACCTTCGGGTATGATAATGTTGACATCATATTTCCATGGTACCGCCTTGTTGTCCCTGTAAGGGAAAGGAGATGGTACTTCAATTATCATTTTTGGTTTTACTTTTTCCTTTTTTGCCTCGTAATAGATCACTAAAGGCCGATCGGCGCTATAAAAGGAACCTAATGATTGATTATCAGAAGCGCATATTTCTCCTTCATCGGTCTCTTCCACTCTGTTAAAGATCTTGACCTCCTTGTTATCCATCATATCTTGAAGTAATTTTTTGAATCCCTCACAAGACTGGATGTCATGCCCTTCTATGCCATGGAAGGCACAAAAACTTTGACCTTTTTTACTTTATTCCTTAAAACTTCTGTTGAGCGGACAGAACAAACCCTTCTCAGCCATTATTTCCCGTATCTTCTACAAAGGTGTCTTTATTTCAGAAACAAAACTTTTGGCTCGCAACCTGTCTTCATTTGTCACCGCGCTCACGTTCCCTTCAGTATGGTTAGGGAGCGGATTTCCAGCCATATTAGTAGCACCATCAAATCGTAAAATGCCTACATCAATAAGACCTTGAACCCACATGCAACTAGCATTAGGATCGTACCATTTTGGGTATGGAGGCTTCAGGGGTGCCATATAATGTGGGGATATTAATTGTTTTTCCAATAGTTTTGGGTGGAGCTCTCCGTATGACACGAGAATAGGGGTGAATTGAGGTTTTTCAAGATTGGGTTTTGTCGGGCTTTGTTCATTTTTGGGTTGGCTTTGAGCAGGCATGGTATTTGGTGGGAACATGGCGAGTGGTCTTTGGTTATTTGTGGCGTAGACGGGGTAAGGAGGAGGTGCTTGATAGTAAGGGCTTTGGGGAGGAAAATAGAAGTTTGAAGGTGGGTGATGTCGAAGTTGTAATTGGGTTGGGTACAGATTAGAAGTGTAGTGGTTATCGGTTCCCACCATATGGGTTTCTGCCTCTTTTTTCTGTATAAGTACTGCCCTTTTCGAACTATCGGGGCCTTCCATCCTTCCACTCTTGATGGCATTCTCTATAAGTTCCCCGAATATTACAATATCTGCGAAGTCTTTCGTGGCGCTTCCTACCAACTTATCGTAAAATGGCACTTTCAAAGTGTTGATAAAGAGGACTATTATCTCAGTTTTAGTTAATGTGGGTTCTACTTGGGTTGAGATATCCCTCCATCTTTGCGCGTATTCCCTAAAAGTCTCCGTCGACTTCTTTTCCATCATCTGCAGAGTTAGTCGATCAGGAACAATGTCGGATACACACTTGTATTGTTCACAAAATGCTGATGCTAAGTCTTTCCATGACTGGATCCTTTCTCTATTGAATTGATTATACCATCGAAGAGCTGATCCGACCAAGCTGTCTTGGAAACAGTGTATTAGCAATTTATCCTCATTCACGTAACCAGTCATCTTCCGGCAAAACATGATAAGATGCGCCTTTGGACATCTCGTTCCATCATATTTTTCAAAATCTGGCACTTTAAATTTTGGAGGCAGAACTAGATCGGGCACCAAACTGAGCTCTTTGGCACTCAGTGCAGAGAAGACTTCAGTACTTTCTATCGCCTTAAGCCTTTCTTCCAGGCTCCTATACTTATCCTGGGCATTATGATAATCCATTTTCAACTAGCTATTTCTATCAGATCATCCAAATCTGGAACAATTGGATCAGCAGGATTAGCCCTGGGGTTCGATACGAATATACCTTGCCCCTCTTGAGCGGGTGGTGCAGGTCATTGCTCCAGGCCTGCAGGTTCCCCTTGAGGATATCCTTTTTGCATTGCATGGAATTGAGGTGGAGTGAATCCTGAGGGAAAGAACGGACCCTGATTAGCTATTGACTGGGGTTCTATGATATCAGGGCTCTGCATGGGTCCTTTTCCTTTGACCAAAGCTGTTATCATCTCTATCATTTTGGCCATTTGATCCTTTTGCTCAAGCGATTCCTCTCGAAATCTTACCATCAGATCTCTTGCTTCCTGCTGTGACTTGGCCAACTGCTCTTGTAACTCTCTTTGGATCTTTTCTATTCTTTCAATTCTTTCATTGAGTTCAGCATCCATAGCTCTAGCTCTTAGACGTGTCCTATAAGAATGACGTGATTCCAGATTCGTAGTGTCGCAACTATAAATTATACGATTTTAGCCTCAGTGAATGATTAGAGTGATATGCACATGTAATGAATGGATGAATGGATAAATGCCAAATGAATGTTAGTCATGAATAAATATGCAAGAATTTGGTGTTGATTTCAAGATAGCCCCATATTTAGGCATTTCATTAATCAAAAGAGTCCATTACAAAACATTTTGCCATCTCTAATTTAACAGTTACACAAATTTCCTAGCCATATCACCTTGTTTCTTCACTCGTTCTAGGAATTCCAACATGTTTGATCTTTGACTCGGAGGGAATTGGCAACTGAGAGCTTCGGTTTCATCTGATAATTGCACGATTTGCACAGCTGCCTTGTGAATTTGATTTATCAAACTCCCAAGATGCAAATCTTTTTCTTGGAGAGCTCTTTCGTAGGCGCGAGTGTCTCTGTCATGCTGACCATTCTTTTCTTCTAAGCTTTTTAGGAGAGTATCCAAATGTTACTGATGAGCTTGCAGCATATTTTCTAAATCTCGTATTTTCCTTCTTAGCTCTTGATACTCAGACTGCCTAGCCATTAATTCTATAGACATGGTTTCATATTCAACATTCTTCTTCCTTAACTATATGATAGCACGCGCAGCTTTTTCCTCTTCCTTCTTCGCTTTCCCTCTCCAGAATTCCATCCCACCTTTGATGTTTCTTAGTTTTTCCTTCCATTCTGCCGATGATTTGCCCAACCCGCTATTCTTTATGGTACCTCTTAATTTCTTATTTTCCAAATGAAGATCCCTTAAGTCATTTCTCATAATCTCAGCTTCTTTATGGACTTTCTCGGTTCTAGATTTTTCAATTTGAACATCGATCTTCAGCTGGTAGTTTTCCTCTTGAAAAGAACTAATATCCCGTAACAGCTTGGCCTTTTCACGTTCAAATTCATGTCTTGCCATTTCCAGTTCGGACGACATTTCTTCTGAGAAAGGATTCTGGAAAGTGTAATCCGTCAGTGATATTTCCAGACTATTCACTCGTCGTTGTCTCCATATGTCATAATCTTGAGTGATAGTGTCAGCATACAGAGCTAACTCCATTAGGTAAATTTCTTTCTAAGACTTTGCAGTATCTCAAACTTTTTCATGTAACCTTCACCTGTAAAAGCAAACTCAGACTGTGCCAATCCCTCTGTAGCTGGTATGAACTATTGTGAAGCAAACTGCCTTTGAACTGTTAACGGGGCATATCCAACTCCTCCCCATAATCCGAGTAAAGGCACCCAATCTTGGCTTCCGCACTTGTATAACAGAACCAAAGGACGGGTCCATTTTCAAAAATTTTCGCCCATCATAGGCTCGCGAGCTCAATTCGAGGGATTACATTTACTTATGCCTATGCGGAGGGACAAGTTAACTCACGAAAGCATAAGTCATATGTAACCTGGAAGTATTCACTAGCCTGTGCGGAGGGACGAGTTAACTCACGAAGGCATAGCGTTTACTTCCACTTAAGCGGACGGAGCCCGGGTAGAGAGCTCATGTTATGCAAAAATGCAAGTGCACGGTGTGTGGGGAGAAACTCAAAAACCTTTTCGTTTTTATTTTAAAACTAAAAAACTAAAACCGTAAAAACTTAGATCTGAAAACCAAAAAGATAAAACAAGTTAGAAAAATATTTACGACATGATGCAAATGCATGACTTTTCAAAAAAAAAAAAACAAAATTTAAGGATCACTACTAAATATTAATTTGAACAAGGAGTTTCAAAAATTTTGACAACACGTATTTAATTCTAGACTCGACTCTCAAATTAATGTCCCTAGTAGAGTCGCCAGCTGTAGCGACCTAAAATTTGTTACGGGCGCTAATTGAGAGAATTATTGAAAATTTGAAAACAGAGTTTCAATTTTATTTAAAAAAAGGGAGTCGTCACCGATCCTTTTTCCTAGGTGTAATCGGACACCTAATAAATCCTCTTTTTAAAAGAAAATTTATTTTTTGAATTTTCTAAAAAAAGGGTTGAATTTAGGTTTACGTCAAAATTCCAGAGAAAGATAGGGTTCGGGAGTCGGTTACGCTCAAGGAAGGTATTAGCACCCTCGCGACGCCCAAAATTGGTATCTCGTTAAAAGTGTGTTGTCTTAATTTTCAAAAAAATACGAGTTCAATTTAATATTTAATCCTGATCCGATTGAAACACGAGAATTTTTTGAAAATGGGAAAATTTTGAAACTCGAGAATTTTTTTGAAACCCGAGAATTTTTGAAAACGCGAAATTTTTTTTTGAAACACAAAATTTTTTGAAAACACGACAATTTTGAAAAAAAAAATAAAAATTTTGAAACACGAAAATTTTTAAAAACGAAAATTTTTAAAAACACAAATTTTGAAATACGAGAATTTTTGAAAACATGAAAATTTTTGAAACACGAAAATTTTTGAAAACACGAAAATCTTGAAATACAAGAATTTTTTGAAACACAAAAAATTTTTGAAACTCAATATTTTTTTAAACCCGAAATTTTCTTGAAACACGAAATTTGTTTGAAAACACGAAAAGTTTGAAATACGAGAATTGTTAAAAACACGAAAATTTTGAAAAACACGGAATTTTTTTGAAAACTCAAAATTTTTTTAAAACACGAAAACTTTGAAAACATGAAATTTTTTTTGAAACACGAAAATTTTTGAAAACCCTAAAATTTTGAAATACGAGAATTTTTGAAAACACGAAAATTTTTGAAACTCAAGAATTTTTTGAAACTCAAAATTTTTTTGAAAGTACGAAAATTTTGAAATACAAGAATTTTTGAAAACACGAAAATCTTTGAAACACGATTTTTTTTGATAAATTACATATTAAAGTACTACACAATTTAAAAATGATATTTTGATAATTTACAAATAACCACAAAAATAAACATTTTTATTTTTAAAAAAAACTCGAAAATTTTTGTATTTTTCGATTTTTCAAAAGGGCGTATCGTATTCAACACAAACCGATGATATTCACCCAATATAGCGATGAGATCAACGATTTAGTGTCAAAGATAAGATTACATTAAAATATGGGCTAAATGAGTAAATAAAAAAATGTGTCAAGAAATATACCAAAGCCCAAAACGATGGGCTGCTGAAGTCAACCCGTTTACTCCCTTTGGGCTGCTAAAATATGGAATGGGCCTGCACCACTATTGGGCTGCTGCTGCTGTTGCTTGGGAAGTGGGCTGGTGCTTGGGCTTGGGATGTAGGCCAACTTACAAATTTTCTTTTATGCTGTTTCTTGTTATTTCTTTTTCTTTTCTAGTCTCAACAGCATGTAAAAAAAAAAGAAGCAAGGAGCAGCAGACGTTAGCTATGGTGGTGTTAACGCCGGTGATTGTTCGCGCGGTGGTGATGGGGGGTTTGTTAGGGAAGTTTTGATTCGAATGGGTGGTGAAAGAAAGGTTTATTTTTGATATTCTGGAACTATCACCGAGAAGAAAAAAATAGTTTATGGAAATCGGGATTGAATACCAAAGAGGATGGCCGATCGGAGCCCACAAAGCCTTCGAGAGAGATTATAATCGGAGGGATTTCCCCCCTTTTGTTTTTCCGATTGCTGAAGTATTTGGGCTGATTTGTTTTTGGGAATTTTTTAAAAAAATTCTCCCCCCCGTTTTGGTGTGATGTCTTCTTTTTATGCCTTCATTTTTGTCTTTTTTCTCTGTGTTTGTAGGTAGTGGTTGAAGGAAGGAGTGACCACCCATGCAAGTGGCCGGAAAAACTGGGAATTAGGTGTCCTAAATCACGTAATCTGTCAGAAGGACCAGATTGCAATCGTAGAAAAACTTGTGGGGTCGAAACATAATTTCAAGAAAGTATCAGGGTCAAAATGTAATTTTAGAAAAGTTTTAGGGTTAAAATGTAATTTTGCAAAAGTTTAGGGGTCAAAATGTAATTCTAGAAAAGTTTAAAGGTCAAATTATAATTTTGGAAAAGTCTAAGGGTCAAAATGTAATTTTAAAAAAGTTGAGGGGTTAAAGTGTAATTTTAATTTTTTTGTATTTTTCAATTTTTTTTAATTTTTGAAAATTAAACTTGAAATCGAGCCGGACAGAATTTAATGCTTACAATTGATATGTGTAGACAAATTTATTTTTCTTATTGATTTTTTTTTATTTTCGACTTTGAAGCAGATAAGGAGGTGCCAATCATCTTTGGAAGGCCTTTCCTAGCAAATGGAAGGACCTTAATTGATTTGCAGAAAGGCAAGCTTACCATGCGTGTTTAGGATGACCAGGTAATGTTTAATGTTTTTAAGTCTATGCAATTTCCTGACACAGTTGATGATTATTCTACAATATCTGAGTTAGAAAAGTTAACCGTAGAATGGGGGCTCGACTCTTTTGAGGACCCGTTGGAACAAATCTTGATGTTAGACCCTCCAAGTGATGAGGACGGGGAGGAATATTTATCTTTGCTAAAAGCTAGCCAAAGGGGATTTAATCTGCAATCGCGCTTTGAATCTTTGGAATTAAAGAGTAGAGATTATCTCCAACCAAAATAATCGATTGAAGAGCCACTTAAGGTAATTCCTTCACGCTTAAAATATGTTTATTTAGGTGACGCTTCTACTTTGCCTATTATTATTTCAACAGAATTATCTAAAGAGCATGAAGAGAAACTTATTTTAGTGCTGAAACAATTCAAGAAGACTATCCGATGGACCATAGCTGATATCAGTGGTATTTCTATCCGTGTGCATGCATGAGATCATCCTAGAAGATGTTGAGAAATGAACGGTTGATGGATAACAGAGACTGAACTCCATTATGAAGGATGTGGTAAAAAAGGAAATCATTAAGTGGTTAGATGCGTGTATAATTTACCCTATCTCAAATAGTTCATGGGTAAGTCCAGTCCAGTGTGTGTCAAAGAAAAGAGGTATTACGGTCATGGAGAATGAAAACAATGAGTTAATACCAACCAGAATGGTTACAGGATGGAGAATTTTCATAGATTATTGGAAATTGAACAAGGCAACTCGAAAAGATTATTTTCCTTTGTCGTTCTTGGATCAAATGCTAGATAGACTCGCAAGGCGAGACTATTACTGTTTTTTTAATGGATACTTAGGGTGCAACCAAATCACGGTAGCATCGAAGGATCAACAAAAAACAACATTCACATGCTCGTACAATAAGTTTTCCTTTAGACGTATGTCATTTGGTTTATGTTATACACATGCTAAATTTCAAATATGTATGATTACAATTTTTACTAACATGGTGGAAACGTTTTGGGAAGTTTTTATGGACAATTTTTCAATGTATGGAGAAACTTATGATGGTTGCTTAGCCAATCTAGCCAAGGTACTAAGGCAGTGCGAAGAAACAAACATTGTATTCAACTGGGAAAAGTGTCATTTTATGGTACGAAAGGTATTGTTTTGGGGCACCGAGTAACGAGACAAGGGATCGAAGGAGATAAATCAAAGGTAGATGTCATTGATAAAGTCCCACCTCCAACATCTGTAAAGGGTGTTAGGATATTTTTGGGACATGCCAGATTCTATCGGAGATTTATCAAAACTTCTCCAAAATTGCTAAACCCTTATGCAAATTATTGTAGAAGGATACAACATTCAACTTTGATGAAGAATGTTTAAGAGCTTTTAAGAATTTGAAGAATTGGCTAGTTTTGGCACCAATTATCATCACACCGGATTGGGAATTTCCATTTGAATTAATATGTGACACAAGTGACTTCGCGGTAGGAGTTGTGATGGGCCAGCGAAGGAACAATTTTTTTCATCCCATTTACTATGTAAGTCGGACTCTGACGGGAGCTCAACTAAACTATATGGTAACTGTAACACCCCTAACCCATATCTGTCATCGGACTAGGGTTAAAGGCGTTACCGGACTGATCAGAAACATTTTCAGAAGTTCATACATTCATCCATCCATCTCAAACATAATGTCCCTTAATACGGTCAACAAGACCTAAAACATGCTTATAAACTAGGTTGGGGCTAAACCGAAACACATACAGACATTCTCGAAAATTTTAAACTTTTCTAAGTTTCAGGGGTTACACGCCCGTATGGGTAGGCCGTGTGCCTCCCACAGCTGCTAGACACACCCGTGTGTCCTCCCCGTGGTCGAAACTGACTTTTCTTCCACGGCCACCAAGCACGCCCGTGTACTCTGGCCGTGGTCAATCCTGTCAAAAATCACACAGCTACTAGGCACGTTCGTGTGCCAAGGCCGTGTACTCCTATGCTAGCTACTGACTTAGCCCCACAGTCACTAGGCACGCCTGTGTGCCGCAACCGTGTGACATTATAGGCCATTTTCAAGGCCAAGATACCACCCACTTGGGTCTTACCTACAAGCAATATTTACCAACACATTTCATGCATACTAGATAACCAAAATAACCATACAATCTAGACATTCAATATCCATTTCAACCATGCCAACTTCCAAGACCAAAACATATGTATATCAAGTATAATTCATCTAAATGCTTACCCAAAAACTTGACCAATTCATGTGCTTTAACCATACCAAGGTATACTTCATATATCACATTCATTTAAACATAATACCAACATATAACTAGCAAAATCACATGGCTAAATTCACTTCATTTACAAATACAAAAGACTAGCCTATACATGCCATGTCTAGCAATATATATATATCCAAAATGCACCAAAACAAGTTGAATAGTGTGATGACAATCCTTGAAGGTCCCGAGCCTTCAGTAGCTTTGACGACCTATAAAACAGAGAAAACGCACAACGGCGTAAGCTTTCCAAAAGCTTAGTAAGTCCTAATACAAACAAACTTAGCATAGAAGGCATATATACTCATAGATACATTGGCACATTTAAATCACTTAGCAAACTATCACATATATATATACTTTGGTCTATGTACTTGTCCATATTTGCCACATTCATCAATTCAAAAGTCTCATATATACAAAACTCTTTCATGCTTACTATCACATCTCATAATGTTATCCAAATATACAAAATCATCATAGTAAGATCACATAGGAACTTACCTTATATACACATTTAGTGTATGAATCAACGTACCTGAAACGAATTCAATATTTACATGGCCATTTCATATCACAGACTTGCCCGTTGAACTGTAAGGAATCTAGTAGGATACTCAGGAAGCTCGGAATAGTCGTACAACGCCAACGTCCCAGACGAGGTCTTACATGTAATCAGATATCGATGCCACTATCCCAGATAGGGTCTTACACGAATCAATATGATGTCGATGTCCCAGACATGGTCTTACACGTAAAGATCAAATCGATGCCAACGTCCCAGACATGGTCTTACACGTAAAGCTCATATCGATGCCTATGTCCTAGACGAGGTCTTACACAAAATCTCAAATCAACGCCAACGTCCCGGACGTGGTCTTACATGATAAAACAGAACAGATACTTATGTCATGACATAGCTAATCCTATCTGTTCCTAGGTTCATACGGGACTTCTCAGATATTGTCACTAAGTAATCCTTATCTCAAAATTCATGAACAGATCATATCATAAGTATTCATCGATAAAAATAGTCATAAGAATACACATAATTCAATACGAATACGTTTATTTGCATAATGACTTACCTCGGATTCGATTTAACGGAAACGGAAATGGCTACTCGGTTACTTTCGCTTTCCTGTGATCTAAGTCTGTTTTCCTCGGTTCTTGATCTAAACATATTCAGAATTAACCCTTTTATTCACTAATTCATTCAGTTCAATCCAAGGACACACATTTAGGGCTATTTACATATTAACCCTTACATTTGCACAATTTATCAATTTAGTCCATTTTTTTCCCAAAACATCAAATTCACAAAATTTGTCACACACATGCATAGCCGAATCTCCCTAGGGACTATATAAGTCCATATTTTTCATCAAATTCACAAATTAGTCCTCTAAATTTCATTAAGAATTCAAGAACAAAGCATGTTCATCTAACATATAACTTTCATCCATCACAAAACACATGAGTTCATCAAAAGCTCATTTTAAAAACTTCATCAATTCTCAAAATTAATACATGGTTTTTGTAGTAGACAAATCAACGATTGCAGAAACTTAGAAATTATCAAAAACTTAAGTCAAAACTTACCTTAATTCAAGCTTGTAAGTGTCGAAACCTAGGAGAGTTTTCTTTCTTTTCTTCTTTCAATATTCGGCTAAATGGATGAACATTATAGCCATTTACAAACTTTTGTTTTACTTAATATTATGTTATTAACTCATTTACAAAATTAACCTTAATGCTAAACATATATAACATATAGGCATAAGGCTATTAATGACTTTTAATCATCCACCATCTATGTATTGGCTTAATTGCCATATAAGGCCTTCATATTTACAAAGCCACAACACATTGGTATTTTAACAAATAACAAGCAACTTTCACATTTAATGTAATTTAATCATTTTGTCAAATTAAACACACAAACAGACAAATTAACTTACGGAACTTTATCACATGCTTAGTCACATATCGAAGACACAGAAATAAATATTAAAATATTATACGAACTCGGATTTGTGGTCCCGAAACCACTGTTCCGACTAGGGTGTAAACCGGACTGTTACAGTAACAAAAAAGTTTTTATTGCTATTGTATTTGCTTTTGACAAGTTTCGATATTATCTTGTAGGTACCAAAGTGATTGTCTATACGAATCATTCGACAATTACATATTTACTTGCCAAGAAAGATGCTAAGCCGATATTGGTTCGATGGGTACTTCTACTTCAAGAGTTCAATCTAGAAATTCAAGATCAAAAAAGGGTAGAAAATCAAGTAGCAGATCACTTATCCAGATAAGAGCAGTAAGAAGGAACCTCTCCGCTTACACCTATTCAGGAAACATTCCCAGACGAGCATATACTTAAGGTAAATCATGTCCATAACACTCATTGGTTTGCTAATTTTGCTAACTATTTAGCTTATGGTTTGATACCACTTGATAAGACATATCAGCAAAAGAAAAAAATTTTCCACAATGTGAAGTACTACTTCTGGGAAGAGCCATACTTTTTCCAAAATTTCATGGATCAAATGATCATGAGATGTTTTGCTGAAAATGAGGTATAAGAAATCTTATATCATTGCCACACAGCTCCAAGTGGACACTTTGGAGGATTACACACTGAATCTAAAGTATTTTAAGTCGAGCTCTTTTGGCCAACTCTATTCAAAGATGTGTATGCTTACGTAAAGAGTTGTGATCAATGCCAGAGGGTTGGAAACATAACAACATAAATGAGATGCCCGGAACAAACATTATTGAGGTAGAATTATTCGATGTTTAGGGTAATAACTCTCTTGGTCCTTTCCTTCATTCTTTTGGTCACAAATATATATTAGTAGCAGTACACTGACGAACGATGCTAGGGTAGTGATGAAGTTTTTGCAGAAACATGTGTTCATAAGGTTTAGAACTCCTAGGACTATTATTAGTGATAAGAGGTCCCATTTTGTGAACAAATAGTTGAAATGGTTGCTTGATAGACATGGAGTGAAGCACAACGTTGCCACAACTTACCTTCCACAAACAAATGGGTAAGCTAAATTGGCAAATAAGGAGATAAAAGGTATACTCAAGAAGGTAGCTTTTCCAAATCGATGAGATTGGTCCAAGAGACTAGTTGATGCTTTATGGGCCTACAGGACAACATATAAAACACCTTTAGGGATGTCTCCCTATTGGTTAGTATTTGAGAAAGCCTATCATTTACCCTTAGAATTAGAACATATAGCTTATTGGGCTTTCCAGTAGCTCAACTTGGATCTTAAGCTTGCTAAAGAGAAACAGATGCTTCAACTTAATGAGTTAGAAGAGTTCCAAATGTTCTCATATGAAAATGCCAAATTTTTCAAGGAGAGATTGAAAAGATGGCATGAAAAACACATCCGAGTTCGTGAATTTGAGGCAGATTAGCAAGTTTTGTTGTTTAATTCTAGATTAAGGTTCTTTCCAGGTAAGTTAAAATCACGTTGGTCCGGTCCATTCACTATTCATCAAGTTCTCCCGTATGGGGTTGTTGAACTTCACAGTAAGAATGGTAATTTCAAAGTTAACACTCAAGGCTTGAAACATTACTGGGGGGATAAAATTGAGCAGGATAAAACCTCGCTCATTTTATCGGATTCCTAAATTTTTTCGTTCTTCTTTTCAAGTAAATGACTTAGGCTATATTTTCTGGATTAATATGTTAAAATAAATTTTTTTTAGGATATTGGAACTTAAGCAGGACCACTTGTGACCCCTCCAATCTTTGCTGGCAATTTATTTTAACATAATCTTCCAAGAAAATATTTCCTAAGTGACAAAATGAATTTTTACTTTGTTGAATAAAAGGGTCGATTTTGATCCAAGTTTTAGATTTCTATTTAATTTTCAAATTATCTTTAAGTTCAGGTCCTTAATTGAATTATTTTCAATAATTAGCTACCTTTTTCTATAAATATTTTAAAACAGCTAAAATAAAGGTTTTTAATTTTAATTTTTAATAAATAGGATAATAAAAACTAATATATTATTATATTTTATATAATATATATTAATGTTATTAACCTTGTATAGGATTAGAATTGTTCATTATTTTATCATTATTTTACTTTAGAGTTTTTATTTTTAATAAATATGTAACATCCTGACAAGGGCCTATGCATTTTCGGTTTTATTGTACGAAATGACAAGTCTTAAGTACTATGAATAAAATTTTGAACATTTTTGGAAACCTGAACATTTTTGGAAACCTGAACATTTTTGGAAATGATTCAAAAATGGAAAGTAAACATTTCTGGAAACTTAGAAATGTAAGAAAATAGCAAGTTTACAGAGCCGATCGAAAATTTTAGGAAACTTAGAAATGATGCAGAAATGTCAAATTTTAAAGTTTAAAATAGGAAACAAGGGCAAGATGGCCTTAAAAGAAAAAGTTGAAGAAATTTGACACACAAACAGGCTTGGAAAAGTGGCCTGAAGATGCCACTTAGGGCCTATGGAAATGGCGCCACATGCAGGAGGAATGGGCCTGAGTTCGAATCACTTGGGAAGCAAATGAAGGAGGTTTATTTTTGCTTCCATGAGCAAGGGGGTGGACGGCACATGCTTCTAGAAATAAAGGTGTTTTATTCTCATAAATATGTGAATAATAAGTGATAAATAAAGGATTTTATTTTTATATAATTATTGAGGAGATAAATGATGGATTAAACACTTTTATTTTTAAATAAAAGAGATAATATTATCACAAGGAAGAGTGGTGGCCAAGTCAAGGACTCTTGGCCGAGTAATTTCGGCTAAAGAAGGAGAGTTAAAGGCTATTCTCTCATCTTTTCTAAGCCTTGCCGAAAATTCCATAGCAAAACTCCCTCTGCCGAATTTTCTTTTCATCTTTTCTTCTTCTCTTTTCTTCATCTGTCAAGCCAAAACCCTTTTCTTTTGATCCCTGATTAAAACTCCATAGCCGAATCTCTGTGACTCTAGGCAAGGAAGCAATCGATTAAAGGCATTAAGGTAAGGTTAAGCTATTCAAATTTCTTTCTTTTCTATTTTGCCGAAAGAGAAGGGTCTAATCCCTATTCTTGTCTTATGGCCGAATCTATAAGGATCTCTCAGGTTCTTTTTACAACAGTTGAATACAAGGAGAAATCTTTCGGGAAATTCGAGGATCTAAGGTAAGATAAATTTATTTGATTAAAGGTTATGATGTATATGTTAGATTAAATTTAACATATGATTATAGGGATTTCGACAGATATATATATATAATGCAAGGAATTCTTTTCAGTCTTGGAAATTGTAAGTGTTAGCCGATTTCAAGGAAAAGGATACTAGCAATTTTTGGGACTTGATTTTCAATCATCCAATTCGGCAACAAGGTAAGTAATACAAATCCTACTAGGATTTGGTTTTTCTAAGCCAAATAGGTTTGTTAATATGTTTTAATAATTGGTAGTATATAGGAGTTAAAAATCTAGATCGGTAGATCGTTCTTCTGGATTTCAAGGAATCTATTAAGCAAATCAGTGTGTACTCACACTAACTTTCGATATATCATATGGCAATTATTTTTAATATATGAATATGCATAAGAATGTGAATATGGCTAAGTACCACAAATGTGGTAAGAAATACCAGTGCACGTTTCCTACTTACGATAGGACTATGAATATGATATATTTTGAACATGTGAATAGTAACATGAATGAGAAAATAAGTATGTTATATATGTTATAAAATATTTGGGGCATTCGGGATATTTGTGAAAGGGGAAGTGAAGGTGATGACTTGGTCTCACTATCTCGAATATGGTGACTACGGTCACATTATCCGAATATGGTAACCGGTTACATTATCCGAATTTGGTAACTTCGTTACATTATTTGAATATGGTGTCTAATGACACAAATGATATGGGCGATGAGCACGTCATCGCAATGATCGCCTTCGATGGTGTGTAGCGGATGGAGGGTTGACTTAGTAGTCCCACGGTAATATGGCGGCGGTATGGGTGGTGTGTAGCGGATGGTCAAATAGGCTTGGGTTTGGGTTGCATCATTTATTTTTATATGAATATGAACTTGATATGAACTTGTATGCCGGATTTGTTGAATGTTAGTGTTGCGTACACATTGAGTCTGTTGACTCACCCCGTTGGGGAATATTTTGCAGGAGATGAGCAGTAATGGACCAGTGTCGGAGAGCTAAAGGTGGCCATGCATAGCAAGGAAAAACTTTTATTATTTGGGACTGTTATTTTTATTAAGTACTTCAATTTTATTTTTGGTTTTTGATTGATGTAATAAGGCCATAAGGCCCAAGTTGAATTTCTTTATTTCTGTTTATTTTTACTTTATAATGTTACGCAATAGTTTTAATTAAGTTCAATTATATTTATTTAAATAATAATAAACCTTAAATTGTTTTTTTTTTCATAGCTAAATGATTTCTAAGTAAAATAAATGGATTTTTAATCTAAGCCCAACCCAAGACGAGATTTTCCTGAAAATACACAAATTTTCTCTAAGAGACAAAGAATTTTGCAACCGGTTTACTTAAGGAACATACCAGATCCGGTAAAGGCTCGTGGGCCGGGTTTGGGGTGTTTCAGTTAATATATCGAGCCAGATTTTCAACTCTCGGCCTGTGGGCTAAGGCCCAAAATGTTTTTAATTCGAGCCCAAATGTTTTCTTTGAAAATAAAGCGGTGATCCGGCATGGCACCTAAGTCTCCGGCAATTCGTAGTCCACCGGTAAGTACCCTAACTTTATGTGTGATTACGTGATTTATGAACTGTATAAGGGTAGAAAAGGCATGGAACGTAGAATAGAATGATAGGAACATGAACCCTGGGCTAGATTACTCAAACACAAAACCATATAAGATTTAATGCACTAAACAAGCCTATGGCTAAGTCATTTGAGATAGGGTGTGGTAACCCACATGCGCATGTCCGGGATTGGATCCGAAAGAGCACAGTACTTAGCAGTCCCTAGTGACTCACCTCCTCTTCGCAGAATCCTACTTGGTGCGTAGCTTCGTTCACCCTAACTCAGAGGGCTCAGCGGTGTGGCAACCTCTGTGCGCATGTCTAGGAATGGTTTCGATGGGAGCTTGGTATTTAAGCAGTCCGCGTGACTCACCTCCTCTCCATTCGAATCCTGCCTGGTGCGTAGCCTTGGTTCACCCTGACCAAGAGGGCTCGGTCATAGGCTAAACATAATAACTAAAACCCGAAAGGGAACTAGCCATGTTTAAAAAAAAAAAAGAGAACAAACAACAAACCCTAGTTTTAAAATTCTTAAAACTTTCTTTTAAATTTGTAAAAACTATCTTTACAAAATTTCTCGAAAAATTTTTGATTTGTGAAAATTTCAAAAATGCCATTAGTGGTAAAATTACCAAAATGCCCTCGATTTACAAAATGTGAACCTACCCAACAGTTTTGCTAAAACTTTATTATTTTATAAATGTTCACGAACCCTAATCTGCAAGCTATCAAAAATACCTTGATTTTGGAAAAAAAATTACAAAATTGCCCATAACTTACAAAATGACCAAAATGACCTCGGTTTCTGAAATCTCTGCAAACATCACCATTTGAAAAGGGAAACTCTCAAAAGAACCCTCAAAGTTTTGCAATATCCCTAACTTAATAAATTTTACAAATTTACCCTGGTTTTTGGAAAATTACCGAAATACCCCCGAGGTCAAAAATTACCGAAATACCCCTGAATTTCAAAATTTTTCCAAAATTACCCCGGGACTTTAAAATTTCCAAAATAGTTTTGACAAAATCACTGAGGAACTTTTTGTTTTGAAAAATTATGAAAATGCCCTATAGGACGAAATTACGAAAATACCCCTGGGTAGTGGAAAAACAACAACGATGAAAATTACAACGTTTCTCTAAATGAATGAAAGTTCATAATTGTTTGATGGATGGATGAATGAATGAAAGACTGTGTGCTTGTGTGAATACGAAAGAACCACTCCTAAAACTCTTTACATAAAACTCCTTCGCGGGTAAACAAGTGAAACAAAAGTACTAATTCATAAAACTTCTTAATCAGATTCCGACGATTGAAATAAGCTCTAGAGGACGTGGTCGTCGTGGACGAGGTAGAGGAAGGATGATCGTGTCGTAACCCGTTAGATCGGGTCGTGGTCCGACAATGAAATACCACCGCCACCACCACCCCTACCGTTAATGTTGAGCGACAAGCTCGGACGGGGAAGATCTTTGTGTCGCAGTCGTGTCTTTGCGGGTCTTGGAATTGGTGGTGGTGCGGGAGGAAATTCGTGAAATCGTAAGTCCGTGCTCGAACGGCTCACGAGCTAATGGAGCTGAAATGTTTAGTGGAGTGTGCGGAGTAGCACCCGGTATAGTGATCGCGGTTGGAAGCGACGGAGCGCATCATGGATGAGCTCGATCTGACTCCAGAGGAAAAGTTGAAAGGGATGGTGGCTTTATTACGATGAAGCGTATCAGTGGTGGTTAACTGTGCGGGATGGTGCCATGGCGGAGGATCTGACCTGGGAATATGTTAAGGAGGCATTCCGTAAGAAATATGTGGGAACCAGTATACTGAGAGCGAGAGCAAAGAAAAGCTTTTAGGGCTAGTTTAAGGGAACAAGTCCGTAGCAGAATATGAGGCAGAATTTCTGAGGTTGAGCCGTTATGCTAGAGGTGTAGTGACGACTGAACATGAACGCTATGTCCGTTTTGAGGACGGACTGAGAGACGACCTAAGACTGTTGATAGCACCGCATCAGGAGCGGGAGTTCTCTTCTTTGGTGGAAAAGGCCAAGGTTAAGGATGCTACCAAGCAGGCTGTGGACAAGAATAAGCCTAAGAGAGGTTTTGGACCATCTGGAAAGGGTCATAAGAGGCCTAGGGTTGACGGGCCATGAAATCAACAAGCTGGTACGGGCTGGCAGTATCGCCCTTGTGAGCATTGTGGAAAGAAGCACTTGGGAGAGTGCTGGAGAAAGACGGGAGGATGTTTCAAGTGTGGGTCCAAGGACCATATGCTTAAGGATTGCCCCAAACAACCAGATGAGAGCCGACCGCGATTCGGAATGCTAGCCAGTGGTAGAGGCGACAAAGACCTCAACGGGTCGTGGTTCACTAACGAGGTAATGGTCTTTGCAGAGGCCGTGGAGCACAGGGGCCAAGGTGCTTTGCTAATACGAAAGCAAGGCAACCGGGTTTGGTTTATGCGGTTCGCCGAAGGAGGATGGTGGCGCACTGATGTAATAACCGAATGACGTTCTTTATTTCCGACAAACCCTACTTTGCTCGATTGATGTGGGCTCGACCCATTCCTATGTTACATGTAGTGTAGTGGAAACACTAGGCCTAGACTCGAAACTCTCTCGATGAGCAGATGATCGTAGTAAGCCTATTAGGCCAAACCGTAGTGGTAGACAAGATCTTTCTGAATGTACCCACAGAGATTCGGGAGTGAACTTTCGGGCTGATTTAATGGAGTTACCTTTCAGAGAGTTTGAACTTATACTCGGAATGGATTGGCTAGTAGAACACTGAGCCGTGTTGGATTGTGCGGCTAAACGGATGAAACTAAGAACCCTGGAGGATAAAGTGGTAGCAATGATCGGAGAAAGGAGGAACTACTTGTCTAACGTGGTTTCGGCGCTGAAGGCTGAGAAGATGGTTAAGAAGAGGTGTAAGGCATTCTTAGCCTTCATTAGTACGATAGGTGGGAAGGAGGAAGGTATTAATGGAGTTAGGACGGTAAGGGACTTCGTGGATGTATTTCCAGAGGAATTACCAAGAATACCCCCAGATAGGGAGGTGGAATTTGGGATAGATTTGCTACCAGGAACAACTCCTGTGTCAATCGCTCCATACCGAATGGCGCCAAAGGAGTTAGTGGAGCTCAAGGCTCAAATCCAAGAACTGTTGGATCGTGGGTTCATCCGACCCAGTGTGTCTCCGTGGGGAGCACCGATCCTATTTGTGAAGAAGAAGGACGAAACTATGCGTATGTGTATAGACTACCGTCAGTTGAATAAGCTGACCATTAAGAATAAGTATCCTTTGCCAAGGATCGATGGCTATCCTTTGCCAAGGATCGATGACTTGTTCGATCAGCTGAAGGGGGTCGCAGTATTTTCAAAGATCGACTTAAGGTCGGGATATCATCAGTTGAAGGTGAAGGAGGCTGATATCCATAAGACCGCTTTTAGGACAAGGTATGGCCACTTTGAGTTTGTAGTGATGCCGTTTGGGTTGACGAACGCTTCAGCCGCGTTCATGGACATGATGAATCGGGTTTTCCAACCCTACCTGGATAGGTTCGTCATTGTGTTCATCGATGATATTTGGTGTACTCGAAGTCGGAGGAGGAGCACGATGAGCATCTCCGAGATGTGTTGGAAGTGTTAAGGGAGAAGAAGCTCTATGCCAAATTTAGCAAGTGTGAATTTTGGCTTAAGGAGGTGGCATTCTTATGTCATGTGGTATCCGCAGAAGGAATAAGAGTGGATCCTAGGAAGATTGAAGTAGTGTTGGATTGGAAACCACCTAGGTCCGTGGCTGAAATCCGAAGTTTCTTAGGCTTGGCAGGCTATTACAGAAGGTTCGTGGAAGGGTTCTCGTCAATAGCCGCCTTTTGAAAAAGTTGCTAAGAAAGGAAGTACCCTTTGAATGGACTAATAAGCGCGGGAGAGCTTTGAAAAGCTTAAGAGGTGTTGACTGAAGCTCCAGTGTTAATTCAGCCAGAGGCAGGCAAGGATTTCGTAGTATACTGTGACGCTTCGCACACGGGGTTAGGCTGTGTGCTATTGCAAGAAGGAAAAGTAGTCGCTTATACGTCACGGCAGTTAAGGCCTCATGAGGTTAACTACCGAACTCATGACTTGGAACTAGCAGCAGTGGTTTTTGCCCTTAAGGTTTGGAGGCACTACCTTTATGGAGAAAGGTCAGTTACCTACACAGACCACAAGAGCCTTAAGTATTTGTTGACTCAGAAGGAGTTGAACTTGAGGCAACGAAGGTGGGTGGAATTACTGAAAGACTACGATTGTTCGATAGAATATCATTCGGGCAAGGCGAATGTGGTAGCCGATGCCTTGAGTAGGAAGGTTGTGTCGGATTTAAGGGCTTTGTTCGCTCATTTAAGTCTGTATGATGATGGAAGCCTGTTGGCAGAGTTACAAGTCAAGCCCACATGGCTAAAGGAGGTGAAAGAGGGACAGTTGGCTGATAAGGACTTAAGTACTAAGTTACAGCAAGTACAGCAAGGAGGATTAAAGGACTATAGTGTCAATGATGAAGAAGCATTGTGCTACAAGGGAAAGGTCTGTATGCCGAAGGATAAGGAGTTGAGACAAAGGATTCTTCGGGAAGCGCATGGTAGCCCTTATGCATCCCAGAGGCATCAAGTTGTATAGAGATCTAAGGGAACAATTTTGGTGGTCCGATCCAAAACGAGAGGTGATCCGAATTTGTGGGGAAATGTTTGACTTGTCGCCAAGTTAAATTTGAACACCAAGTCCCATCGAGATTGCTTCAACCAATCGAAGTTCCCCAATGGAAGTGGGAAAGGATTACCATGGACTTCGTTAGTGGGCTTCCCTTACGCCTACTACTAAGAAGGACTCGGTATGGGTGATAGTGGACCGTTTGACCAAGTCCGCGCACTTTATCCCGATAGAAGAATGGATTATTCTCTTGAAAGTTGGCTAAGTTATACGTGGCGGAGATTGTGAGGTCACATGGAGTACCAAGGTCGATCATCTCGATAGAGACCCAAGGTTTACGCCTCGGTTTTGGAAGGCACTTCATCAAGCTTTAGGCACTAAGTTAGACTTCACTACGACTTTTCATCCACAATCAGACAGGCAGTCTGAACGAACTGGTTATACAAGTGTTGGAGGATATGTTGAGAGGCGGTGTGGTGGATTTCCGAGGAAGTTGGGAAGATTACTTGCCTTTAGCTGAGTTTGCCTACAACAACGACTATCGTGGCTAGCATTCGGATGGCACCATATGAAGCCTTCAGTATGGAAGGAAGTGTAGAACACCTACTTGTTGGACCGAGTTAGGAGAACGCCGAGTTTTTGGGTCCAGAATTAGTGGCAGAAACTGAAGAGAAGGTTGAGTTAATTTGGGCACGGTTGAAGGAAGCCTCTGACAGGCAGAAGTCGTACGCAGACCTTAAGCGGAAGGAGATCGAGTTTGAAGTGGGAGATCAAGTATTCTTGAAAGTCTCGCCTTGGAAGAAGGTAATGAGGTTCGGTCGAAAAGGGAAGTTAAGCCCAAGGTTTATAGAGCCTTATCGAGTACAGAAGCGAGTTGGGCCAGTGGCATACCAATTGGAGTTGCCACCAGAGTTGTAGCAGATGCACGACGTATTCCATGTATCCATGCTATGTCGCTACCGATCGGACCCATCTCATGTGGTACCTGTTGAAGAGGTGGAGCTAAGGCCAGACTTATCCTACGAGGAAGAACCGATTCGGATTTTAGAACGAGATGTGAAAGTACTACGAAGGAAGTCAGTGCCTCTAGTCAAAGTGTAATAGCGCAATCATGGATCGGAAGAAGCTTCGTGGGAGTCTGAAGAGACAATGCGACAGCAATACCCTCAACTATTTTAGTTAGGAAATTTTAGGGACGAAATTTTGTTTAAGGGGGGTAGAACTGTAACATCCTGACAAGGGCCTATACATTTTCGGTTTTATTGTACGAAATGACAAGTCTTAAGTACTATGAATAAATTTTTGAACATTTTTGGAAACCTGAACATTTTTGGAAACCTGAACATTTTTGGAAATGATTCAAAAATGGAAAGTAAACATTTCTGGAAACTTGGAAATGTAAGAAAATGGCAAGTTTACAGAGCCGATCGAAAATTTTAGGAAACTTAGAAATGATGCAGAAATGTCAAATTTTAAAGTTTAAAATAGGAAACAAGGGCAAGATGGCCTTAAAAGAAAAAGTTGAAGAAATTTGACACACAAACAGGCTTGGAAAAGTGGCCTGAAGATGCCACTTAGGGCCTATGGAAATGGCGCCACATGCAGGAGGAATGGGCCTGAGTTCGAGTCACTTGGGAAGCAAATGAAGGAGGTTTATTTTTGCTTCCATGAGCAAGGGGGTGGACGGCACATGCTTCTAGAAATAAAGGTGTTTTATTCTCATAAATATGTGAATAATAAGTGATAAATAAAGGATTTTATTTTTATATAATTATTGAGGAGATAAATGATGGATTAAACACTTTTATTTTTAAATAAAAGAGATAATATTATCACAAGGAAGAGTGGTGGCCAAGTCAAGGACTCTTGGCCGAGTAATTTCGGCTAAAGAAGGAGAGTTAAAGGCTATTCTCTCATCTTTTCTAAGCCTTGCAGAAAATTCCATAGCAAAACTCCTCTCTGCGAATTTTCTTTTCATCTTTTCTTCTTCTCTTTTCTTCATCTGTCAAGCCAAAACCCTTTTCTTTTGATCCCTGATTAAAACTCCATAGCCGAATCTCTGTGACTCTAGGCAAGGAAGCAATCGATTAAAGGCATTAAGGTAAGGTTAAGCTATTCAAATTTCTTTCTTTTCTATTTTGCCTTAAAGAGAAGGGTCTAATCCCTATTCTTGTCTTATGGCCGAATCTATAAGGATCTCTCAGGTTCTTTTTACAACAGTTGAATACAAGGAGAAATCTTTCGGGAAATTCGAGGATCTAAGGTAAGATAAATTTATTTGATTAAAGGTTATGATGTATATGTTAGATTAAATTTAACATATGATTATAGGGATTTCGACAGATATATATATATATATAATGCAAGGAATTCTTTTCAGTCTTGGAAATTGTAAGTGTTAGCCGATTCCAAGGAAAAGGATACTAGCAATTTTTGGGACTTGATTTTCAATCATCCAATTCGGCAACAAGGTAAGTAATACAAATCCTACTAGGATTTGGTTTTTCTAAGCCAAATAGGTTTGTTAATATGTTTTAATAATTGGCCGTATATAGGAGTTAAAAATCTAGATCGGTAGATCGTTCTTCGGGATTTCAAGGAATCTATTAAGCAAATCAGGTGTGTACTCACACTAACTTTCGATATATCATATGGCAATTATTTTTAATATATGAATATGCATAAGAATGTGAATATGGCTAAGTACCACAAATGTGGTAAGAAATACCCAGGTACGTTTCCTACTTCTGATAGGACTATGAATATGATATATTTTGAACATGTGAATAGTAACATGAATGAGAAAATAAGTATGTTATATATGTTATAAAATATTTGGGGCATTCGGGATATTTGTGAAAGGGGAAGTGAAGGTGATGACTTCGGTCTCACTATCTGAATATGGTGACTACGGTCACATTATCTGAATATGGTAACTTCGGTTACATTATCTGAATTTGGTAACTTCGGTTACATTATTTGAATATGGTGTCTAATGACACAAATGATATGGGCGATGAGCACGTCGACTGCAGCGACTGCCTTCGATGGTGTGTAGCGGATGGAGGGTTGACTTAGTAGTCCCACTGTAACCGGGCGGTATGGGTGGTGTGTAGCGGATGGTCAAATAGGCTTGGGTTTGGGTTGCATCATTTATTTTTATATGAATATGACCTTGATATGAACTTGTATGCCGGATTTGTTGAATGTTAGTGTTGCGTACACATTGAGTCTGTTGACTCACCCGTTGGGGAATATTTTGCGGAGATGAGCGATAATGGACCAGTCGGCGGGAGCTAAAGGTGGCCATGCATAGCAAGGAAAAACTTTTATTATTTGGGATCATTATTTTTATTAAGTACTTCAATTTTATTTTTGGTTTTGATTGATGTAATAAGGCCATAAGGCCCAAGTTGAATTTCTTTATTTCATTTTATTTTTACTTTATAATGTTACGCAATAGTTTTAATTAAGTTCAATTATATTTATTTAAATAATAATAAACCTTAAATTGTTTTTTTTTTCATAGCTAAATGATTTCTAAGTAAAATAAATGGATTTTTAATCTAAGCCCAACCCAAGACGAGATTTTCCTGAAAATACACAAATTTTCTCTAAGAGACAAAGAATTTTGCAACCGGTTTAATTAAGGAACATACCAGATCCGGTAAAGGCTCGTGGGCCGGGTTTGGGGTGTTTCAGTTTGGTATCAGAGCCCAGTTTTCAACTCTTGGCCTGTGGGCTAAGGCCCAAAACGTTTTTAATTCGAGCCCAAATGATTTTCTTTGAAATAAAGCAGGTGATCTGGCATGGCACCTAAGTCTCCGACCCGCAGTCCACCAGGTAAGTACCCTAACTTTATGTGTGATTCTGTGATTTATGAACTGTATAAGGGTAGAAAAGGCATGGAACGTAGAATAGAATGATAGGAACATGAACCCTAGGGCTAGATTACTCAAACACAAAACCATATAAGATTTAATGCACTAAACAAGCCTATGGCTAAGTCACTGAGATAGGGTGTGGTAACCCCTGTACGCATGTCTGGGATTGGATCCGAAAGAGCCTGGTACTTAAGCAGTCCTAGTGACTCACCTCCTCTTCGCAGGAATCCTACTTGGTGCGTAGCTTCGGTTCACCCTAACTCAGAGGGCTCAGCGGTGTGGCAACCTCTGTGCGCATGTCTAGGAATGGTTTTGATGGGAGCTTGGTATTTAAGCAGTCCGCGTGACTCACCTCCTCTCCATTCGAATCCTGCCTGGTGCGTAGCCTTGGTTCACCCTGACCAAGAGGGCTCGGTCATAGGCTAAACATAATAACTAAAACCCGAAAGGGAACTAGCCATGTTTAAAAAAAAAAAAAGAGAACAAACAACAAACCCTAGTTTTAAAATTCTTAAAACTTTCTTTTAAATTTGTAAAAACTATCTTTACAAAATTTCTCGAAAAATTTTTGATTTGTGAAAATTTCAAAAATGCCATTAGTGGTAAAATTACCAAAATGCCCTCGATTTACAAAATGTGAACCTACCCAACAGTTTTGCTAAAACTTTATTATTTTATAAATGTTCACGAACCCTAATCATAAGCTATCAAAAATACCTTGATTTTGGAAAAAAAATTACAAAATTGCCCATAACTTACAAAATGACCAAAATGACCCCGGTTTCTGAAATCTCTGCAAACATCACCATTTGAAAAGGGAAACTCTCAAAAGAACCCTCAAAGTTTTGCAATATCCCTAACTTGATAAATTTTACAAATTTACCCCAGTTTTTGGAAAATTACCAAATACCCCGAGGTCAAAAATTACCAAATACCCACGAATTTCAAAATTTTTCCAAAATTACCCTGACTTTAAAATTTCCAAATAGTTTTGACAAAATCATCGAGGAACTTTTGTTTTGAAAAATTATGAAAATGCCCTATAGGACGAAATTACGAAAATACCCCTGGGTAGTGGAAAAACAACAACGATGAAAATTACAACGTTTCTCTAAATGAATGAAAGTTCATAATTGTTTGATGGATGGATGAATGAATGAAAGACTGTGTGCTTGTGTGAATACGAAAGAACCACTCCTAAAACTCTTTACATAAAACTCCTTCGCGGGTAAACAAGTGAAACAAAAGTACTAATTCATAAAACTTCTTAATCAGATTCCGACGATTGAAATAAGCTCCAGAGGACGTGGTCGTCATGGACGAGGTAGAGGAAGGATGACTGTGTCAGAACCCGTTAGATCGGGTCGGGGTCCGACAATGAAATACCACCGCCACCACCACCCCACCGTTAATGTTGAGCGGCAAGCTCGACGGGGAAGATCTTTGTGTCGCAGTCGTGTCCGCGGTCTTGGAATTGGTGGGTGGTGCGGGAGGAAATTCAGAAATCGTAAGTCCGCGCACTGAAACGGCTCGAGCTAATGGAGCCGAAATGTTTAGTGGAGTGTTCGGAGTAGCACCCAAAGATACTGGTGAGATCGGTTGAGGCGACGGAGCGCATCATGGATGAGCTCGATCCGACTCGGAGGAAAAGTTGAAAGGGATGGTGGCTTTATTACGCGATGAAGCGTATCAGTGGTGGTTAACTGTGCGGGATGGTGCCATGGCGGAGGATCTGACCTGGGAATATGTTAAGGAGGCATTCCAGAAGAAATATGTGGGAACCAGGTATACAGACGAGCAAAGAAAAGCTTTTCTGGGGCTAGTTTAAGGGAACAAGTCCGTAGCAGAATATGAGGCAGAATTTCTGAGGTTGAGCCGTTATGCTAGAGGTGTAGTGACGACTGAACATGAATGCTATGTCCGTTTTGAGGACGGACTGAGAGACGACCTAAGACTGTTGATAGCACCGCATCAGGAGCGGGAGTTCTCTTCTTTGGTGGAAAAGGCCAAGGTTAAGGATGCTACCAAGCAGGCTGTGGACAAGAATAAGCCTAAGAGAGGTTTTGGACCATCTGGAAAGGGTCATAAGAGGCCTAGGGTTGACGGGCCATGAAATCAACAAGCTGGTACGGGCTGGCAGTATCGCCCTTGTGAGCATTGTGGAAAGAAGCACTTGGGAGAGTGCTGGAGAAAGACGGGAGGATGTTTCAAGTGTGGGTCCAAGGACCATATGCTTAAGGATTGCCCCAAACAACCAGATGAGAGCCGACCGATTCGAGAATGCTAGCCAGTGGTAGAGGCGGACAATGACACCTCAACGGTCGTGGTTCAGCTAACAGAGGTAATGGTGTTGGCAGAGGCCGTGGAGCACAGGGCCAAGGTGCTGCTAATACAGAAGCAAGGCAACCGGGTTTGGTTTATGCGGTTCGCCGAAGGGAGGATGGTGACGCACCAGATGTAATAACCGGTACGTTCTTTATTTCTGACAAACCCTACTTTGCTCTGATTGATGTGGGCTCGACCCATTCCTATGTTACATGTAGTGTAGTGGAAACACTAGGCCTAGACTCAGAACTCTCTGATAGACAGATGACTGTAGTAAGCCTATTAGGCCAAACCGTAGTGGTAGACAAGATCTTTCGAATGTACCCCAGAGATTCGGGAGTGAACTTTCTGGTGATTTAATGGAGTTACCTTTCGAGAGTTTGAACTTATACTCGGAATGGATTGGCTAGTAGAACACTGAGCCGTGTTGGATTGTGCGGCTAAACGGATGAAACTAAGAACCCTGGAGGATAAAGTGGTAGCAATGATCGGAGAAAGGAGGAACTACTTGTCTAACGTGGTTTCGGCGCTGAAGGCTGAGAAGATGGTTAAGAAGAGGTGTAAGGCATTCTTAGCCTTCATTAGTACGATAGGTGAGAAGGAGGAAGGTATTAATGGAGTTAGGACGGTAAGGGACTTCGTGGATGTATTTCCAGAGGAATTACCAAGAATACCCCCAGATAGGGAGGTGGAATTTGGGATAGATTTACTACCAGGAACAACTCCTGTGTCAATCGCTCCATACCGAATGGCGCCAAAGGAGTTAGTGGAGCTCAAGGCTCAAATCCAAGAACTGTTGGATCGTGGGTTCATCCGACCCAGTGTGTCTCCGTGGGGAGCACCCTGTCCCTATTTGTGAAGAAGAAGGACGAAACTATGCGTATGTGTATAGACTACCGTCAGTTGAATAAGCTGACCATTAAGAATAAGTATCCTTTGCCAAGGATCGATGGCTATCCTTTGCCAAGGATCGATGACTTGTTCGATCACCAAGAAGGGTCGCAGATATTTTCAAAGATCGACTTAAGGTCGGGATATCATCGATTGAAGGTGAAGGAGGTCGATATCCATAAGACCGTTTTAGGACAAGGTATGGCCACTTTGAGTTTGTAGTGATGCCGTTTGGGACGTGACGCGCTTGGCCGCGTTCATGGACATGATGAATCGGGTTTTCCAACCCTACCGGATAGGTTCGTCATTGTGTTCATCGATGATATTTGGTGTACTCGAAGTCGGAGGAGGAGCACGATGAGCATCTCCGAGATGTGTTGGAAGTGTTAAGGAGAAGAAGCTCTATGCCAAATTTAGCAAGTGTGAATTTTGGCTTAAGGAGGTGGCATTCTTATGTCATGTGGTATCCGCAGAAAGGAATAAGAGTGGATCCTAGGAAGATTGAAGCGATGTTGGATTGGAAACCACCTAGGTCCGTGGTTGAAATCCAAGTTTCTTAGGCTTGGCGGTGCTATTACGAAGGTTCGTGGAAGGGTTCTCGTCAATAGCCGCGCTTTGACAAAGTTGCTAAGAAAGGAAGTACCCTTTGAATGGACTAATAAGCGGCAGGAGAGCTTTGAAAAGCTTAAGAGGTGTTGACGGAAGCTCCAGTGTTAATTCAAACCAGAGCGAGCAAGGATTTCGTAGTATCTTGTGATGCTTCGCACACCCGGTTAGGGCGTGTGCTATTGCAAGAAGGAAAAGTAGTCGCTTATACGTCCACGGCGGCTTAAGGCCTCATGAGGTTAACTACCGAACTCATGACTTGGAACTAGCAGCGATGGTTTTGCCCTTAAGGTTTGGAGGCACTACCTTTATGGAGAAAGGTCAGTTACCTACACAGACCACAAGAGCCTTAAGTATTTGTTGACTCAGAAGGAGTTGAACTTGAGGCAACGAAGGTGGGTGGAATTACTGAAAGACTACGATTGTTCGATAGAATATCATTCGGGCAAGGCGAATGTGGT
Organism: Gossypium bickii; assembly: GCA_025503065.1. NCBI lineage: Eukaryota > Viridiplantae > Streptophyta > Magnoliopsida > Malvales > Malvaceae > Gossypium > Gossypium bickii. The sequence continues at coordinate 105,608,855 of CP106715.1, forward strand.
AGCCGATGCCCTGAGTAGGAAGGTTGTGTCGGATTTAAGGGCTTTGTTCGCTCATTTAAGTCTGTATGATGATGGAAGCCTGTTGGCAGAGTTACAAGTCAAGCCCACATGGCTAAAGGAGGTGAAAGAGGGACAGTTGGCTGATAAGGACTTAAGTACTAAGTTACAGCAAGTACAGCAAGGAGGATTAAAGGACTATAGTGTCAATGATGAAGAAGTATTGTGCTACAAGGGAAAGGTCTGTATGCCGAAGGATAAGGAGTTGAGACAAAGGATTCTTCGGGAAGCGCATGGTAGCCCTTATGCATCCCAGAGGCATCAAGTTGTATAGAGATCTAAGGGAACAATTTTGGTGGTCTGATCTGAAACGAGAGGTGACTGAATTTGTGGGGAAATGTTTGACTTGTCAGCAAGTTAAGGCTGAACACCAAGTCCCATCAGGATTGCTTCAACCAATCGAAGTTCCCCAATGGAAGTGGGAAAGGATTACCATGGACTTCGTTAGTGGGCTTCCCCTTACGCCTACTAAGAAGGACTCGGTATGGGTGATAGTGGACCGTTTGACCAAGTCCGCGCACTTTATCCCAGTAAGAATGGATTATTCTCTTCAGAAGTTGGCTAAGTTATACGTGGCAGAGATTGTGAGGTCACATGGAGTACCAAGGTCGATCATCTCTGATAGAGACCCAAGGTTTACGCCTCGGTTTTGGAAGGCACTTCATCAAGCTTTAGGCACTAAGTTAGACTTCACTACGACTTTTCATCCACAATCAGACAGGCAGTCTGAACGGGTTATACAAGTGTTGGAGGATATGTTGAGAGGCGGTGTGGTGGATTTCCGAGGAAGTTGGGAAGATTACTTGCCTTTAGCTGAGTTTGCCTACAACAACAGCTATCAGGCTAGCATTCGGATGGCACCATATGAAGCACTGTATGGAAGGAAGTGTAGAACACCTACTTGTTGGACCGAGTTAGGAGAACGCCGAGTTTTTGGGTCCAGAATTAGTGGCAGAAACTGAAGAGAAGGTTGAGTTAATTTGGGCACGGTTGAAGGAAGCCTCTGACAGGCAGAAGTCGTACGCAGACCTTAAGCGGAAGGAGATCGAGTTTGAAGTGGGAGATCAAGTATTCTTGAAAGTCTCGCCTTGGAAGAAGGTAATGAGGTTCGGTCGAAAAGGGAAGTTAAGCCCAAGGTTTATAGAGCCTTATCGAGTACGTGAGTCGAGTTGGGCGATGGCATACCAATTGGAGTTGCCACCAGAGTTGCAGCAGATGCACGACGTATTCCATGTATCCATGCTACGTCGCTACCGATCGGACCCATCTCATGTGGTACCTGTTGAAGAGGTGGAGCTAAGGCCAGACTTATCCTACGAGGAAGAACCGATTCGGATTTTAGAACGAGATGTGAAAGTACTACGAAGGAAGTCGGTGCCTCTAGTCAAAGTGTAATAAGCGCAATCATGGATCGGAAGAAGCTTCGTGGGAATCTGAAGAGACAATGCGACAGCAATACCCTCAACTATTTTAGTTAGGAAATTTTAGGGACGAAATTTTGTTTAAGGGGGGTAGAACTGTAACATCCTGACAAGGGCCTATACATTTTCGGTTTTATTGTACGAAATGACAAGTCTTAAGTACTATGAATAAATTTTTGAACATTTTGGAAACTCAACATTTTGGAAACTCAAACATTTTTGGAAATGATTCAAAATGGAAAGTAAACATTCTGGAAACTTGGAAATGTAAGAAAATGGCAAGTTTACAGAGCCGATCGAAAATTTTAGGAAACTTAGAAATGATGCAGAAATGTCAAATTTTAAAGTTTAAAATAGGAAATAAGGGCAAGATGGCCTTAAAAGAAAAAGTTGGAGAAATTTGACACACAAACAGGCTTGGAAAAGTGGCCTGAAGATGCCACTTAGGGCCTATGGAAATGGCGCCATATGCAGGAGGAATGGGCCTGAGTTCGAGTCATTTGGGAAGCAAATGAAGGAGGTTTATTTTTGCTTCCATGAGCAAAGGGGTGGACGGCACATGCTTCTAGAAATAAAGGTGTTTTATTCTCATAAATATGTGAATAATAAGTGATAAATAAAGGATTTTCTTTTTATATAATTATTGAGGAGATAAATGATGGATTAAACACTTTTATTTTTAAATAAAAGAGATAATATTATCACAAGGAAGAGTGGTGGCCAAGTTAAGGACTCTTGGCCTAGTAATTTCGGCCAAAGAAGGAGAGTTAAAGGCTATTCTCTCATCTTTTCTAAGCCTTGCCGAAAATTCCATAGCAAAACTCCTCTGCTAGAATTTTCTTTTCATCTTTTCTTCTTCTCTTTTCTTCATCTGTCAAGCCAAAACCCTTTTCTTTTGATCCCTGATTAAAACTCCATAGTCGAATCTCTGTGACTCTAGGCAAGGAAGCAATCGATTAAAGGCATTAAGGTAAGGTTAAGCTATTCAAATTTCTTTCTTTTCTATTTTGCCGAAAGAGAAGGGTCTAATCCCTATTCTTGTCTTATGGCCGAATCTATAAGGATCTCTCAGGTTCTTTTTACAACAGTTGAATACAAGGAGAAATCTTTCGGAAATTCGAGGATCTAAGGTAAGATAAATTTATTTGATTAAAGGTTATGATGTATATGTTAGATTAAATTTAACATATGATTATAGGGATTTAGACAGATATATATATATATATAATGCAAGGAATTCTTTTCAGTCTTGGAAATTGTAAGTGTTAGCCGATTCCAAGGAAAAGGATACTAGCAATTTTTGGGACTTGATTTTCAATCATCCAATTCGGCAACAAGGTAAGTAATACAAATCCTACTAGGATTTGGTTTTTCTAAGCCAAATAGGTTTGTTAATATGTTTTAATAATTGGTAGTATATAGGAGTTAAAAATCTAGATCGGTAGATCGTTCTTCTGATTTCAAGGAATCTATTAAGCAAATCGGTGTGTACTCACACTAACTTTCGATATATCATATGGCAATTATTTTTAATATATGAATATGCATAAGAATGTGAATATGGCTAAGTACCACAAATGTGGTAAGAAATACCCAGGTACGCTTCCTACTTCTGATAGGACTATGAATATGATATATTTTGAACATGTGAATAGTAACATGAATGAGAAAATAAGTATGTTATATATGTTATAAATATTTGGGGCATTCGGGATATTTGTGAAAGGGGAAGTGAAGGTGATGACTTGGTCTCACTATCTCAAATATGGTGACTACGGTCACATTATCCGAATATGGTAACTTCGGTTACATTATCCGAATTTGGTAACTTCGGTACATTATTTGAATATGGTGTCTAATGACACAAATGATATGGGAGATGAGCACGTCGACTGCAGTGACTGCCTTCGATGGTGTGTAGCGGATGGAGGGTTGACTTAGTAGTCCCCACGGTGTGACTGGCAGGTATGGGTTGTGTGTAGCGGATGGTCAAATAGGCTTGGGTTTGGGTTGCATCATTTATTTTTATATGAATATGAACTTGATATGAACTTGTATGCCGGATTTGTTGAATGTTAGTGTTGCGTATACATTGAGTCTGTTGACTCACCCGTTGGGAATATTTTGCGAGAGATGAGCAAGAATAATGGACCAGTCGGCAGAGAGCTAAAGGTGGCCATGCATAGCAAGGAAAAACTTTTATTATTTGGGATCATTATTTTTATTAAGTACTTCAATTTTATTTTTGGTTTTGATTGATGTAATAAGGCCATAAGGCCCAAGTTGAATTTCTTTATTTCTGTTTATTTTTACTTTATAATGTTACGCAATAGTTTTAATTAAGTTCAATTATATTTATTTTAATAATAATAAACCTTATATTGTTTTTTTTTTCATAGCTAAATGATTTCTAAGTAAAATAAATGAGTTTTTAATCTAAGCCCAACCCAAAACGAGATTTTCCTGAAAACACACAAATTTTCTCTAAGAGACAAAGAATTTTGCAACCGGTTTACTTAAGGAATATACCAGATCCGGTTCAGGCTCTTGGGCTGGGTTTGGGGTGTTTCAAAATAAGGTAATAACAAATAATATATTAATATAATTTATATTATATTTATTAATTGCTATTGTATTTATATAATATTAGGAGTTATAATATTTTAATATTGTTTTATCTAAGAGTTTGAGTCGAACACCCCCTTGCTTATACTTTAAATACTACCTTCCCATACATTATTTCCATCCATCACCATCCACCCTTCTTAGTTCCGTAACCCCCATTAGCAGCCGTTCGCACCAAGCACAACCAGTGCCTAGCGCACAGCACCAGTCTTCCACCCTACTCCCTCACGCGCTACTACTCCTTGCTTACTAGCTCGTGCACTATTGCTCTTTGCACACCAGCCCTCGCTCGCCCTTGCTCACACATACCAGCCCACACACACCTATTCCCTTTGTAACACACAACCGCCACAACCTTCAAGCACCCAATCGAACACATTCCACCAACACTTAAGGTAGCATCAAATCTCCCAATTCAACACCCTTTAACCCAACATAAATTGCTTCACCCCATTATTATTTTCTTAGTTTTTATCTAGTGAATTACAATGGTGGTACGAAATGTTGCCAAAATTTGAATTTATTTTAATTAATTAATTCTTCAATTTATTGAATTGTTAATCTTTTATTTCTAATTAAATTTGGGGAAAGTGTTATTTGTTTCCGTGTTGTGTTATATTCAGGTTAAATCATGCCTCCCAAAAGAACTCGTGCCTCTGTCTAAGTTGAAGAATCACAAAGCAAATTTCATTGTGAAGAAGCCAAAGCAAGATATGAAAACATCTTCAAAATGAACAAATGCTTCCGAAGAAAGGTTTTACATTGAAAGAAAGTAACCGTACTGATTTCATGGCGAGCATTCAACAAGTTGCTAAAGCTTTAAATTATGGAGTGCTTTGTGAGAAAAGACCTAGTGCAGATGAAGAGTTAGTCCAGGAATTTTATGCAAATTTGACCTTAAGCAAATTAACAGAAGTCTCTATCCGAGGAATCAAGGTACTAATAAACTTATGTACTATTAATGAATTTTATGATGTACCTAATTTTGAAGAACTTACAGTTCCGGGTTCTAAATGGATTGTGTCAAAGAATGAGACTCACACTTGTCGTAGAGAATATTTGACACCATTAGCGAAGGTATGTTTCTATTTTATTTGGTTCAATCTTATGCTTATCAAACATGGAACTATGATTTTAGTAGAACGAATGGTCCTGATATACTCAATTATGATAGCAAAGACCATTGATGTGGGAAAGATCATTCTAAGATAAATTTGAAATTGTGCCGCTAAACGTTTCGGTCCAGCCTACTTTCCCTTTACGATCATAGTTTTGTGCTTGAAAGCTAAAATTCTTGCAAACATAAAGAAGGCAGGATATAGCCAAGGCACAATCACAGATTAGTACATTTTCCAAGTAGCAGGAAATTCTATTCTTCAACAACAAGCTGAATCGAACAATGAACCCGAAGAAGAAGTTGCTATGGAGACAGAACTAATGTAGCTAGTTAAAATCCCTGATTTGGAAGAGCCAACTAAACCAATTTTCGAACCTGACATGGCTACCCCAACATTCAGAACTCATTCACCTCGGCCAGATCTTCGAGATGAATTGTCAAAGTTGATGGACATAATGAAACATATGCAGTGGCAGCAACAAGCTTATTGGAGATACTAAAAAATACAGGATGACTCAATTAGAGGCGCTTTTACTAAAATATTTCATGACTCGTTTATTTTTTGCCTTGTAACACCCTTACCCGTCACAGTCGCCGGACCCAAGTAATAAGATGCTACAACATTATTAAACAATTCAATAAATGCCTTACATAATGAAAATTCAATTATTTCTTAATAAATTATGGATATAAAGAAATATATTAAATAATTAGAATTATACAATGACCAAATTACAAAATACAAGCATATAGTAAGATTGGATTGTAAAATTTTGAAGTTAAAAGTCAATAATAAAACTTCATAGATGGTATCAATACCAAATCAATACCTTCTAAAAATCGATACCAAAATTAAATTATGTTTACTTAAAAATCACTGGCATTGATATTTATTTTATGATATCAATATTTTATGAAAAAGTATTGATACTTAAATAAAAATCGATACCATTTTGGCATTTTATTTGTTTTAAAACTATTCATAAGGTCAGGTATCAATACCAGATGCAAAAGTATCGATACTTGAGATCAGAAATGGTAAAAACTTATATTTAAAAGTTCCACTTATGCTCAAAATTTACCTAGGCATAATAAAGGCATGTAACTCAACATCCAAGCATTCCATTCATTTACAACTCAATTTCAACACATCAATATCTAAGACAAATACATATGCTTAAGTTCAACCACCTAAACAATCAACCATTAAGGTACGTCAACATGAATAACTAAGCTTCCAATTTCATTTGTAAACATACACCAAGGCATTATCATCCATTGCACATCTATCATCCATCATTCTCATAACTATGCATTAACCAAAAGCTCACCTGGCATACTAACTTTTCAACCATTGTTCAATATGCACATAATTAAACTACTTAACAAGACATATTCAATATGACCAATCCTACCAACCACACACATACATATATGCAATATTTATAACATAGAAACCTAAATACCAATAAGATACAAAATGACCATTAAAATACAAAATTAACTTTATAACTTAAAAGACTTCCAAGGTACATGCCAAAAAAAAAAAAAAAAGAACATTACCAACACTTGAGTTCGAGATGGTCATTGGATGCTAAGTAGACTATCAAACTGATAAGTACCTAACCTGCACACGCAAAAAAAAAAAAAATCGTACACTGAGTATAACTCAGCGTATTTCTATAATTCAAAAATAAAAGTAAAATACAATACAATTATCTGCTCAAGTTAAAATAAATGATGTTATGCAATATTATCTCAATCATAGTTCAATTCATTTCATACTTAATTAAATATCATTCCACTACTTTCACTTTCCAATTCACATTTCATTCTATATTTCACTTCATTCTGTCACATTTGCTATTCAATAGCATTGCCATTTTCAAATCATTACCATCTCAAGTCATTATCTTGAGTTTATCGTTTACTTCCCCTATTAATGTGACTCGGAACTCGGACATGTGTATTCCAACCATCTCATTTTCATATCAAATCCAATATCCCATACAATATAAAATATTTTATTTTACAACTCTGCAATTTAATACCTTGTCACTAATAATCAATCAATCATCTCATTCAGTTCAAATTCACATTTGATGAAATTGTTTCAAAGGAATAACTCACCTTATATTTATACTTACCAAATAATGCAATGTATAAAAGCAGTGTTTTTAAATACTTTAGATTATAGAAACACAAACTGTAAATTCCAAGCTATTCGTCGTTGACCTTGTCTTTTCCTTTCTTTCTCGAGGATTCTGAAACAATGTTAGTTACGGATTGAAATAATTAAAATAAATCAACAATACATAACCCAATTCACATTCAATTACAAAATTTATACTACTTTTGCATAAAGTTTGATTTAGCCCCTAAAATTGAGACTAACTTAACTTCCACATTTAACCTAAAATTTTTATACCAATTTCACTCTAATCCAAATTTAGCTCCCTATTTCTCAATTCTACCCCATATTTCAATTTTTCATAAATTGGTCTCTATTGTACAAAATCATTAATTGACTTTGCAATATAGTCATTTATTAGTTCCTAATATATAACATCAAAAGTCCAACAATGGTAACATCCTAAATCTTTGACAGTATTTAAAATTACATGGGTCGGGTAGTTCTAGATATCGGGATTCCAAAAACATAAAAATTACAAAAAATAGACTAAATTGACTAACCAATTTAAGCCTAAAACCTTAAAGCTCCATTGGCAGTTCACGAGTTCTTCTCCCCCTTTAGCTTTCGAAAGTTTGCATGAAAAGAGGATGAAAATTTCTCTTTCATTCCACTCCCATCATCTTTTCTTTCATTTTGTTTTTTATTATTTTAATAAAATTTTATTATAACACATAATAATGTTAATATAATATATAACTTATATAACATATATATGATGACCGTCCACTACAATTTTAAAGCAAAGGTATATTTGCCTTTCAAGTCCCATAGCTATTTTTAGCTTATAATTTAATAATAATCACATTTTTACCACTTAATCAATTCAGTCCCTATATCTAATTAAAAGTTAATTAAACAAGAATGTCTAACCGAAATTCAATTCACTTCTAAGATAACTTCATATATATATATTTAATAAAAATATTTACGATTCTGATTTACAAAACGGGGTTCCAAAACTACATCTTTCGACACCACTGATTTTCGGGTCGTTACATGCCTGAATTTCCAGATTTTATATTCGAACCATGGACTCCAATGTTGAAGAAGGAACGAGGCGATTCAAGCAACAAAAAAAAGGACGATAAAGGAAAAGATTGGTCAAATTCTGAGTAGTCTGCACATAAATAAAAAAAGGGGGGATTTTGTCTTTACCTTATTTATTTTTCTTAGGATATTTTAAGTTTTTAGTTCTTAGCTTTCCTTTAGGACATTTTTATTTTGCGCATAATAAAATAAGAGGTTGAAGTCATAAATAAAATTGAACAATTTGCAAATAAGGAGTGTGGCAATAGATATGTACATGTCTAGGATTGGATTTAGGAAGAGCTTGGTATTGAAGCAGTCAAATGTAACTCACTTCCTTTTTTTGGGATCCTACCTGGTTTTCAGTATCTATTCACTTCTATATTTTCATTATCTCTATTGTTTTTAACAATGAGGACATTGTTCATCTTAAGTAGCGTGACCAAAAAATTGAATTATTTCTTTCAAGAATTATTTCTTCTTATTGAAATATGATTAAGTGATATTCTGCTCAAAAATTTGATTTTTTTTTTGTTGATTATGCTAAACTTTAGTATAAATAAAACTTTATTATCTCAATAATTATTATGTTAGCTGAATTTTGACATAATTGGTAGTCTTAATAAAGTATGTAAATAGATCCATGAAATTTTAACTCCTTAGAAAAGCTATGCATGCATGAATGTTTAAGTCTTTAGAATTGACTTAGTAATTTCTTGAGGCGAAATCGTAGGGGGCATGAAATTCTGAAAATTATTTAGGCAGACTTTGTTTGGACCATTTGAGCCTTTCAAGCCAACCTTAATGAATATTTACCCCTTGAAAGCCTAACTTCGAGACTATATGGCCTGATTTTCTTTGAACCTTACAATGATAAGCCATCTTTTCTCACATACTTATCTTTAAATTGTCTCAAACACTAGACTTAGTCTATCCAGAATATTCTTCGAAAATAAGTTTGGGGGACTTGAGAAGAAGTATCAAATGCTCAAAAAAATGTGTAGTACATATAGTAATATGCCCTCGTGTTAAAAAGAGAGAGAGAGAGAGAAGAAAAAGAATAGACAATATGTACTCAAGTTTGAAAAGAGTTGGGAATTTGGAGGTAATTATTCCGAAGGTTCGATGCAAGCTAAGTCTAGGCTTTTAGCTTAAAATTATCTATCTTTTACCTCCCCCTTGACAAGCCATGTTACAACCTATTTTAAAGACCTATTGATTCATATTTCTATGTCGACTACATTAGTGGAGAGGAATTGCTAAGTTCAACATATGAAGGCATAATTAGACTTAGGGATTGCAACTTAGTCTTAGATGAGGAAATAAAAGTTAACTGATACAAATTTAGCATTTAATTATTAGGAAAGCATTTAGGTTATATTTTTGCTATCATACTAGAGTTGAGAATAATTAGAACAATGTGTATACTTAAGCTGCATAATCTCAAAATTTTTGTTCTCGGGCATAATTACACTAAACTCATAATTGTGGGGAGAAATTATTTTTAAAGAAAATTTTCAAGGGTGATTTCAAGCAACTTCTTTTGAAATTTGCACATTGCTCTGGATGAGGAATGAATTAATTTTGGGGGTGTGGGAACACAAAAATATATAGACTTTTTTAGCACCTTTTGAGCTCTAATTCATGCAATTTCGTAGTAATTTTTGTTGAAATTCATATTTTAATTATAAAATAATTAAATTACACTCAAATTGTGAACATATTGAATTTTAATTATTTTTTTAATGAATTTACAAAAAATTGATTTATTCTCGATAGTTTTACACAAAGGGTGAAAATCGGCTCAGCAGTCACCTTGAGAAACTTGAACCGTTGAGAAAATTTGTGTATCAAGTGACCCAAGAGTATGGCCGATCATTATTTTCAGCCATGGAGGGTCTAATAATAAATATTGAAAACATTTTATAATTAATTTTGATCCAACAAAAATTGGGTTAAAATTAATTACAAGCTTGATGAAGAGAAATGGGTCCAATTGTGCTAAGTGAAGAGGATTGATCCACCAAGAAATTTGGCATCCCAAACCATCCCATGAAGCTGACCCAATCAGATTATTTTATCTGATTTTTATAGTTGCAAATCATCCCTTGATGTTGTCTTTAATTTCGTGCAAACCCCTCCCCTTTTCAAGCTTGTTATTTTTAGCCACAAGCTAAAAATAACAAATTCAAGTCAAACCATCCCTCCTACCATGCATGGCCGGCCAAGGGAAGGGGGATTAGATACTATTTTTGGCTATTTTAGCAACCATCTCCACCTATAAAAAGCCCCCTTCACTCCTTCATTTTTCATCCCTCACTTCACATATCTCACACACACACACACACATTTTCTCTCTTTTTCCCTTTGTGTTGCCTTTCAATTCCTTTCTTCCCTTCCCGATTTCCCCTATTGAAAAAAAGCTTACATGCCTCTTGGAGTAGCAAAAATCAAGGGTTTGTGAAGGCCTTGGAACAACAAAACGAGTAAAGAAGAGAGGAGCACACTAGTCTAGCTTTGGATGACCACCAAGATTTGTTTTTCTAGTTCCCTTCTCTTAATCTTGTTTTTAATTTTGTTTTGATCATGAACATGAATATTTGCGTTGTTGTTCTTCAATTAATTAAAATGACTTAAATTTCCTCCATGTTAGATTAATTGCATTCTATCCACTTAGATTATTAAAAATGTGTTTGTGTTGTTATTAGGTCTCAATAACTTGTTCAATTAAATAAAACCTTATGTTATGCTTGCATTTTAATTGTAAGGTAACAATTAAATTAGTTATTTAAACGAATTGAAATTGTAATTAATGGATACAATATTTAATTGGTGTATGTTTAATATTCTAAGGTAGTCGAAGGTTAAATTAGTGACGGTATTAAACAGTACATTAGCCTTACACAACTTGCAAGATTATTGTGATTAAATTGTTTCAATATAGAGATATATTGTTACCTCATGTAATATTTTATTTGCTTATTAAAATTTGATTAATAGGTTGAATTGATATAGAGATATGGTTAATAGAGTAATAGGTTCTAATAGGTAAGTATGTGCATTAATTAGCAATTTTTCTAAGTTAAATAATTAAATTGATATAACACATTTATGTCATATTGATTAGATTCATCTTTTAGAATTCGTGCATTGGAATATTTTTACTTTTTTATTTTATTTTTCTTAGTTAAATTAGTTAATTAATCTTTAGTTTTTACAACACTTCTTCAATTTTTTCATAACTAAACTGTTAAATTTGCATTTCATAGATATTTTCTTGCACAGTCCCTGTGGGTACGATAATTCGACATTACTTATCATTTTATTATTTGATACGATTGTGTACACTTGCACATTTCCACCGTTCCAATGATCCGCAACCACGATGTGTTGTGTCGGTAAATCAAGCTATGAGGATTGGGATCAATGTATTGTCGATAATCCTACTAGTAAAGGATGTTTCATATGGGAGGAACATCGACTTGGTAGAACGGAATGCCACAAAGTCCTTCTCGAAAATGCTAGAGGCATGGCAAACATATATAAAGCCTGTTGAGACTTCAGTGGGGCTACCACCTATGAGAGATGTGAGTTGTGCATCAGAATTTGGGGGTAAAATAGTGATGCAAACTGGGCAATTAGAGCAAGTAAATGCAACGAGTGAGGTACATCTCAAACAATTTGGTTGTATTTTTAATTTTGACTTACCTTTGTCTTGACAATGACATAGGAGCCCTTTCAAAGTTCTAAAACAGGTAAGCCGAGGGGCTTGCAGACCAGATTTGGTAGGAATACTCAAGGTTAACCTAGTGTTAAAGGTGGGCATGCAAAGCCTAGTTGTGCGGATCAGGCGGATCCCAATCGAGGCAAGTTACAATTGAGGCAAGTAAGAGTAATAGGCTCTTGCAACCGAGATGTACCAATGAGTGGAATGGTTTAAGCTAAGAGATGACAGAAGCTGAGGCAAAGGTTCTGAGGGGCGGGACTACTCGATAGTGAGATTAGTCGGGAAAGGGCCAAGGCGTCGAGAAAGTTTAAAGGCGAGTCAAACTAGGGTCATTTTGAGGATGTAACGAGGATATTGTGAGAATGGGTGGGGGAGAATGTCACGGGCCGCGGTTCCAAACCCGTGACCATTGTACAAAGAACGTCTCATGGAGGTCAACCAATTAAATGATGCTCATTTGACCCACTTGAACTGGCCTGATTTGAAGAACAAATGATGAAGTGTATCTACTTGAAGACTTGAATGCCTGGTGTCCCAATAAAGCACTTATGGTAAATTAGGGCTACCTTGGTAAATAGGGAAAGTAATCTTAGAAGGTTTGTAATCTGATAATATTTGATTTTGTAATCTTAGGGAGTATGTAAATCCCTTAATTGTAGATATGCTTCAATCTTGTTCGTCAATGTAAAGCTAGCTGTACTGTTAGATTTGGGGGGAGCTCAGCTATAAATAGAGAGTCTCCCCTTCATTTGTAATCATCAAATGTATTCTATTCTTTAGTAATGAATACTAATTGTGAGCATTTACTCAAATACTTGGTGTGCTTTGTCTTTCTGTAGCTATTCAGTTTTTTCACACTTTTTTTTTTGTATTTGAGTTGCTTTTGTTATTTTCGATGCCTTAAAGAGAATTTCTATTGAGAATTCTCACTTTGCGAAAGTTAGGTTGACTTAAGCGCATTTGAAGTGAAGAAATCGCCTAAGGCCGCACAGATTGCGAAACGAAAGGTTTATCCCTATTATAGTGCATGAGGTACTTGCTAGTTGAGAGGAGAGAGGAGGGGTGTAGTTTAAGTTAGTTCTACCCTTCCTTTCCCAGTTTACACATTTTAGTATCATCTTGTTTTGATCTTGACTGTGTTTTCACTCTCAATTTGGACTGCAAATCCGTCATCCTACTAGGAGGAATTCTGGAAAGGATGAACCATTAGCCATGTTTCTTCGGAGTGGTGATGTTGTAATCATAGCAGGAGAAGCTAGGGAATGCTTTCATGGTGAGATTTCACTTTTCAATGGCTTGCTATGTTACGGGCTATTTGCCTATGATTTTGCAATTTTTTCTAGACCTGAACTTGATGATAAAATTTGTCTTTCTATCAAATAGCAACTCATGCTGCAATGGTAATTGCAATATTGAGTTGGCAGAGTTATGGGGTTTGTTTCAAGGTCTGCAGCTAGCTTGGAGTAAGGGTGTTGGTGAGTTACAAGTTGAGTTGGATTCGCCGTGTTCAGTTAACTTTGTTCTAAAGGGTGTGGGGATAAGCATCCGGCATATGCACTAGTTAAGGTAATTCAAGAGTTAATAGGGAGGGATTAGAATTGCATGCTTCGGTGTACTCCACAACAGAAAAATAATGATGCAGACTGGCTTGCTAAGTTTTCATAATGCGGATGGTTTGGTTGTGTTTACAGATCCACCTAGTGGTCTTTCCCATTTATTACTAGCAGACACTTTAGAAATAGCTAGGGGTGTTCAGTCGGTTAACCGACCCGAAATAACATTAACCGAATTAACCGACCTTTCAAAATTTTTAACCATTAACCGAATCGAAATTTTTTTGGTTAATTCGGTCGGTTAACTGAATTAACCGAAAATTATATGTTTTTTATTTTTGGTTAAAAATTAACCGAATTACCCGAAATGAATCACTACATAATTAAAAAGATTACATAATTTTAGTTTTAGAATTTTATTTTTATTTATTAAATTATTTTTAATTTTTATGATTGGGTTGGATATTTGGGTTTGGATTGGGTTTAGGTGAATAGTGGGCCTATTTATATATTATAATTTTATTTATTAATTTTTTGGGTTAAACCGAAAAATTCGGTTAACCGACCGGTTTCGAACTGAATTAACCGTTAACCGAAAAATCACAAAATAATTAACCGACCCCGACCGAAAAAATTCGGTTAACCAACCGATTAACCGAATTCGATCGGATAACCGAATATTTTCGATTTTACCTGAATTTTGCACACCCCTAGAAATAGCTTTTCCTAAATAAGTTTCTTAGTTTGTGTAGAGTCTCTCCTTTCTCACTCATTTTTAAATATGCACTTGCATTCTAGAAGGGGATTTTGTTGCGTTGTTTTACAGGTTTATTACTCTATTAGATAGCAACACTCATGGAATAGCATTTCCCAGACAAGTTTCTTAGTTTGTCTAAAGAATATTTCTCTCCATTCTCGATTGGGAAAAGAAGAACAATTGTGTTGTGGTAAGTGGGATTTGAATCTACGGTCTTTCAAACTAGAACTATGATCCAGCGCTTTAAAGCAACTCGGCCATCTCCACTGTTATATCCCATCTCTTATATTTTGTTTATAATCTGCTATTGAACTGCGGGTAAAATACCCAAATATACCAAAAAATAAAAAATTTACGGAATTGGGCCAATTTCTAGAAAATTTACGGAAAAGGGCCATTTTCCCTCAAAACGCGTCCACGTCAGCGCGTTTTGTGGGGAAATGGCAAGAAAGCGCGCCCCTGGGGACGCGCTTTAGCCCGGAAATTTAATTTAATTTAAAATCTACATATTCATGGGTTAAAATAAAAAATAAAGAAAAATTCTTATTTATTAAATATATTAAAACTAAATTACAATAAAAAAATTAAACAATTTCTATTTCATTAAAGATATTAAAATTAAATTACAAAAAACATATAAGCAACTATTATTTTATTAAATATATTACAACTAAATTACAAAAAAAATAAAAAATAAAGAAAACTTCTTATTTATTTAATATATTAAAACTAAATTACAATAAAATAAAAAATAAAAAAACAACTTCTTATTTTATTACATATATTAAAATTAAATTACAATAAAAAAATTAAACAATTTCTATTTTATTAAATATATTAAAATTAAATTACAATAAAAAAATTAAACAACTATTATTTTATTAAATATATTAAAACTAAATTACAAAAAATAAAAAATAAAAAATAACTTTTTATTTTATTTAAAAAATTCAAATTAAATTACATACAAAACAAATAAACTTCTATTTTAGTGAAGATATTAACATTAAATTACAAACACAAATAAAAAACAACTTTTTTATTAAAAAAATAAAAAATTTATTACAATTTAAAAAATAAAAAAGCCGATCCGAATCAATGTTAATGCCGGTCGAAATCGCGATTGCCACACGGGGCGCTGGTGGTTACTGTGTGGGATTCCTCCTTCTTCTAGCTTCCGCTGGGTCGTGGAACCTCAAAGGGAATTCGTTTCTCCCGGCAGGTGGGTTTGATTGTGGGTGTTGCGAGGATGACCCAGCTTGATAAAATAACGACCCCGGAGGTGTTGCGGGGGTGTCTGAATCCCATATGGCGAAGGAGACTGGTAGAAAGAAGTGCTCCCCGACGGCGCCTCTTGTGATCCCTCACGTGACGACGGCCTCAAGATCAGCTGGCCAGCCGGAGTAGTCGAGAACGGACTCGAACCCGGCCATGCATTCCAACCTGGGCTGGGACTGGGAAAAGGAAACATATATGGTTTAGGATACATATAAGGGGTAGGGTATGCACCTGGCATTAAGGGTAAAGGCTATGATGTCAGTGTCGTCGGCTGAACTGATGGGCCCAGTGATTGTGTGGGCGCTGTTGATGGGTCCGGTGACTGTGTCGGCACTGTTGATGGCCCCGTCTCATCACCCCCTTCTCCTTGGATTTAAAGGGCCCCGACATTCCCTTTGTTGACGAAGTTACCGTTGCCTCTCTTCTTCCGACAACAAATACGGCTTACCATGGATCCTAAACTATGGTATGTATTCCGGCACGCACGCTAACTCAGGAACGATGATCGATTCCCGGTTAGGTAAATAGTCATACCGGTTCTCTCACGTCTCGATATATGCTGACTAAAATCTTGACCAATTCATGTGCAACTGCCGTAAGTCCACTTTGTGCTCATCATCGAGCACCTCAGGTGGCACGGGAATCGGTTGCCGGAATCCAAATTGTCGCAGAACCCAAACTGACTGGTGCATCTCCATGGTCGCATAGTTGATCAATGGGACCTTCACGTGCCAACTGTTCGAATTTTGCAAGAACTCCTCCGGAATTACTGCTCAAATTTCCGAATCCTCGTACGGTGTCCATTGAAACTATATTAACATTACCAAAATATTAGTTATATACATAATACTAGACACTAAATACGAAATACTAAATTATAAATACGAAATTCGAAACTTACTTGTGATTCCGACCGTTGGTCCAATAGAAGCCGTATATCTTCAAGCAAGGTAGGTATTCCAGCATGACTCGTCGAATGGTTCCACCTAATTAAATAAATTTTTAGCATACAATTATACTATAAATCTACGTAATAATTGTAAAATATAACATTAAATTTACCTCGTTATCAGTGGGAATGAATATGGGTGGTCGAGACGAGGACGTAAAAATGGAAATCGAAACAATGCCCATGACTGCAGTAGTGATAGGCAACCTCCGATTTTCACTTTACTCGGCCGCGTCACCCCGCACATCTCCCGATACAACCTCTATAGCACGACAGACCCCCAACTCAATTCACTGGCTGCTCTAAAATCAACAAGTTTCAGCAGCCATCTCAAGTGTACGAGGTCTCTAGAAAGGTTCGGCATCATATAGCCTCTAATTATCTAAAAAATGTATGCCCGAGCATGCCGTATTCGCTCTATTTCGGTTGAACCCTCATTCAGCTCCGGGAATGTGTCTCGTAACCAGGCCATCTCGATCCGACCTCCTTGAATGTTATCCGGAATGGCACCCAGAAGCTCGTAGCATACGACCATCCAATCGGCAGAAGTTGCAGACCCGGTGACTACCGACCTGTCCACCGGCAATCCCAACTGCAACTGCACATCTTCCAGAGTGATGGTACACTCTCCGCATGGAAGATGGAAAGTGTGCGTCTTGGGTCTCCACCTCTCTATCAACGCACTGATCAAAGGCGGCTCCAACTTAAACCCCCGGCCTATCATGGTCACGTGCCAAAAACCCGCTTCCCACAAGTAATTCTCGATCAACGGTGATGGCGGACCATGCATATTGCGAATATAACATTGCAACACCTGATCTATAGACTGTTTAAAAATTTATAAAATAAAAATTAATTAAAATTGCATAAACCTAAAAAATATTAAAAATTAAAATTAAAACTTACCATTTGCATTGACCGACATAAATGTGCTTGTTGTCTATACGAAGTAATTCCCCGGCCATTGTAATACGATCGAAAAGTTTAAAATCTTCCAAAAAAATATATTAAAAAATTAAAAAGGGCTTTTTTGTAAATAGTAAAGGACTATTTTGAAATTTGAGAGTAAATTTCAAGGACTTTAAGAGAAATTTGAGAGAAAATTGAGAGAAAATTTAGAGAAGGATTAAAGTGTGAAAAAAATAAAAGGGTTGGGGGTTTTTATAGGGTTAGTTTTTTGACCGTTGGGGGCCCAACGGTCAAAACAATTTTGACCGTTGGAAAGGGAAAGCGCGCCCCTGGGGTCGCGCTTTCCTGCCATTTCCCTACAAAAGGCGCTGACGTGGACGCGTTTTGAGGGGAAATGACCCTTTTCCGTAAATTTTCTAGAAATCGGCCCAATTCCGTAAATTTTTTATTTTTTTGGTATATTTGGGTATTTTACCCATTGAACTGCAGTATATTTAAAAAAAAAAAACTTAAATTAAGTCTTTTTTTGGTTAATAATTTTATTACTCCTAAGTCTATTTTTTTAAAAAAAAAAACTTAAATTAAGTCTTCTTTTTTTTCATTGTGATATCTAAACATTTTTTTTATCACAAGTGATATTTAAACTTTTTTTTTTCATATTGATACTAGTGGTTCACTATTTAGTTAAATCATTATTTTAACTTTGAGAATAACTTATATTAGGATGATGCTAAAATCTATAGCATTTAAGTACTAATAAAATAGAACCACGCCCTCAATTTTTAAATATGTACAAATATTATTATACACTCATTCATATCTAATAACTTCTCTATTTTAATTTAATTTAATTTAATTCAAATTACTTAAAATAATTAAAATTTTGAGAAAAAAACATGTTTGAAAGAAAAAAAAATTGAAAAGCTGAAATGAATAATTAAAAATTGAAAAACGATAAAACATCATAAGCAAAAAAGTGAATGAAAAGAAAAAACTAGAGCTACTAATTAAAAATTAAGAAAAACAAAACTGAAACAAAAGACTATAAGCAAAAATTGAGAATTGAAAAAAAAAAAAAAAAACTCATAACTGCCATTATTATACTTTGGTATGATTAAAAAATTCACTTAAAAAAGATTAGAAATTCAAAAAATTGGTTGCTTCATAAAAGAAAAAACCCTTATGAAATAAATAAAAACTATTGAAATTTAAAAAGAAAAACTAAAAATATTTAAATTATAAAAGAAAAACGAAGAAAAAAAAAGTTGTTTGTTTAATTTTTTTTAAATTTAACTATATTTAAGTAATTTAATTAAATTAGAGAAGATAATATGAATAAGTGTGTGATACATTCATCTCTTTAAAAATTGATCATAAGATCAGATCATATTTTATTAGTGAGTATCATGTTAATATAAATTATTCTTGTTATCTTTATACGTTTTTTTTTTCTTTTTTCTTTTTTCTTTTATATTTTTTCCCTCTCATCTTGGGCTTTTTTACAATTGTGGGCATTTTGGGGTTTATGATTTTTATTAAGGTATTTAAAACCAGATTGATAAGTGAATCAGTCAAGCCATAAGTTTCTAGAATTAATTCATCCAATTCGATTAAATAAATTATTAAAAACTATAAAAATATATATTTTGAAATAGAGAAAAAAATTTAAATGGTTCAACTAGTTTTTTTTCTATCGATTCAATCAATACATATTAATTTGTAGGTCAATTGCTTCAATCCCTATCTTTAGTTTGGTACATCAGTTGGTTCCTGGTCCAACTAGTTTGACCGATCGATCTATTTCTAAAAACACTAGTTTTGATCTATGAAAGTACCTTTTTAATCCTATTAGATCGAGCAAGTAAGCAATGAGGTTTAAGAACATAATTAATTGCTAGCATGTCAATTTCAGGAAATTTGGCATCTCTAAACATTATAAAAGAAGAAAAAAAAAGGGAAAAAAGTACAAAAGAAATAAAGAGAGAGATAATGTAAAAGAAAAAAAATAAAATTAAAGAAATATTTTTAAGTTTATATTACATGGAAGTCTATTATTAGGTGAATTTTTTTCTGAATATAACATTTTGGTGTAAAATGGGTAACAGAAGAATAGTTGACGTACCACTTATGAAAAAAATTATATGTATAGTTTAGATACTAATTTGTGGGTTAAGCTTTTATTAAAATAGACTT
The DNA here is from genome assembly GCA_025503065.1 of Gossypium bickii. NCBI lineage: Eukaryota > Viridiplantae > Streptophyta > Magnoliopsida > Malvales > Malvaceae > Gossypium > Gossypium bickii. The sequence continues at coordinate 105,628,661 of CP106715.1, forward strand.
AATTGTTTGATTAACTAAGGTGCCAACTTGGGAAAAAAGTAGTTTCCTGTGGAAAAAAAAATTAGATACTAATATGGGAAAAATGATATAGTTTAGGTATGGATTAAACCTTTTTAAAAATAAATTAATTGTTTTAATATAAATAGATAGAGAGTAAAGAACAAAGAAAATGAGAGAGCAAAAGCAATATAAATGAAGTAGAGATCTACTTCTAATCACTATTAGAATTTAAAGTACATCAAAAGTTATACTGATCTTGATAGACATCCACTTAATAAGATATTCATAACACTCCCCCTTGGATGTCCATTGGTAGATAAAGTGTTTCGTTAAAACTTTACTAAGATAAAAACCATATGGGAAAAAAATCATTGTGAAGGAAAAAGAGTACACATATTTATAATACGCATAATATGGTGCCTTATTAAAAACCTTACCAGGAAAACCCTATTGGACAAAACCTCTGTTAAGGGAAAAAGAGTACAGCGTGTATTTACTCCCCCTTATGAAAACATCACATACTTTCTCATATCCTACGTATTCATTCTTGAATACTAGCTTTTCAAATGACTATTTGAATATATTACTAAGCATTTATATCACTATATTTTGAAAGTCATGAGTGAGTGAAAATTTAGGGAAAATATATTTTGATCTCTTCAGGAGTTTTAACAAAAATCATAACAAACTTTAATCATGATCCCTCTATAACAATACAAATAGGTATTTTGGATCATTGTATAATCCTCTTTTAACTACTATTGACTAAGTCAAATTTACCACATATGTTCAATTATTTCAATTCATATAAATGAACAATTTCCCGATAATTTCAATATGCTTCTGGCATTGTAAATCCTTTAGGATTTTAACATAAACTTTACTATATAGTAATTTATAAAAGGTTGTAACAACCATTAGACGCAAGTTAAATATTTTAGGAATTGCCAAAATAATATATCTAAAGGTTATTGCATCCATCACAAAAGAATGTTATATATTTTTATAATCAATGTCAGAACTTAGCGAAAAACTTCATATTTTTATTCCGCTTTTGCAAAACTACATTTGCACCCTCGCTGGCTTTATACATTTAGATATTTGGACTATTGGTCCAAAAACTCCATGAATTTAATTATACTTGAGTTATGTCTTTCTATTTTGATCAATTTATTCCATATTATATTTCTCAATATATTTATTCAAGATCCTCCTTTTATTTCATTATTTCAATAATAATATTGCATGCAAAATCATTGTTGACCACTTTTATTATTCAGTTCCACATTTTCTCGAATTGACATAACTTATCGAGATCTCTTATTTTTATTATTTTAATCTTCAGTTTCAGGTACCTTAATCTCTTCTGGAATTTCACTTATTAGTTATGTCTTGGGTCTTTTCTAGAGCACCTGCCTCCACTATATGACCGTCTAGAAGAATTTTTATCTTTGGAACCGATCAATCTATTATTTATTCTAACTGATTGTCCTACTAGGACTTTGATTCAAATTAAAATATTAGATGGTATATAATACTTGGTTATTCTCATTAAGTTTGTAAATACATCTGACAATTAACTTGTAATGAGTTATCCTTGTTGAACTTCTGGTTCAAATTACTCTCCCCTAACTCATACAAGTTATTATTTCTCTCCCCTTAATGTCGGGAAAACTATCAAATCAAAATTGTAATCACAAATCATGACATTATTGAATCTCCAATACATTCAAAACATCTAATAGTATAAGGAGACTCATAATTAATATATATTCCCAACTTTGTTTGAGGAGTCAACCATCTTTGTGCGTTTTGGTGGATCAATTGGAATATATGCGCACATACAAAAATTTAAAGATGGGAAATATTTAGCTCTTGATCAAGAACCAATTCTAATGGGGAGTATTTATAACTTATTGGCTTGATGTGTACAACACATAAATCAACATAAACTCATGTTGAAATAGGAAGTTTAGTTATCATAAGTAATTGTTTAGACATTAATTAGAGACGTTCAATCAATAATTTCTCTAAACCATTATGCATATAAATAAAAAACTTTTACAAAAGTTTTTCAAACTCAATCAATAAAAGAATGAGATATAAACTCATCAGTATTAGCAAGATGAATTGTCTTAATTGCATGATCTGAAATTAATTATCTAAACAAGCAATCTTGCAAACGACATGTTGCAAGTTGATAACACATATGTGATTATTTTGTAGATGCATCTACAAAAATCATCTAATATCAAAACCATCCACATGGCGGATGAATGGGCCCATATTCATTTCTTAAATGCCAAATATTAAATCTCAACTTTAGCTAGTGAGTTTCTAATAAGCAATTTTCATTGAGAACAAGCAACAAATGAGAATTCTTTAAATTAAAGAATCTTCTAGTTCTTTAATGAATGTTCCTATGAGTCCTAAATTAATTTTCACATCATATATATTCTAGGATGGTCTAACTAGTCACGCTAAGTAGTAAATGCATTTGTATCAGTAAACTTTTGGTTTACTTTAACATGCATTTCAATTGTACTAAATTGTAACAAATTGATAATTTTACTATCATTCCTTTTACTTTGTATCCACATATAAGTACTATTGTGACATTTACTACTGGAAATGTCTAAATTAGTGTGAAGTCTATAATACCACTAAGTCTATAATTATATGCAATATTTGCTTCAGGGAATATGCCAAAATCTTCAAATGCGAGACATTTGGTCTAGTGGTATGATTCTCACTTTAGATGCAAGAAGTCTCGAGTTTGATTCAAAATACTTTTAAAACCCTTTTAACAAGAGTCTTTCATAATCAGTTTGCTATCAAGAATAATTGCCTAGGTCATGTATAGAAACAAGTCTATATTAAATATATCAATAAAAGTCACATCTCAAATATAAAAATATGACATAATGAAAAACTAGAAAAAAAATCATAAACATCATCATAAACATGCATGAAATTTAATTCAAAATACAACCATCCACGTTCATAGAACTTTCACTTACAATTGCTCATGTCATTTCTCTAAATAATTAACATATGAACTACTACTTTTAACAATTCTTTTAACTAAATCAAATCCGAATAACCATAAAATTCATTGATTTATTAACACAAAATTGCATACTAGATATGTTTTAATCAAATATATTATTTAATTATAAAACCTACTTTAGCGACATAAATAAATCAGTTAATATTCATTTTCATAAACAAATGATATGCTTAAAACAATATGTAAACCATATAATCAAAACTTAAAAAGAAGACCATCTCAAATATTTAAACCATATATCAAGTTGATTTAATATTTAAAGATGTACCTTTTTTTTTCCGCGTTGAGTCTTGACGGTTTTATCAAGAAGTAAGAAAATTAAACTCCAGTAATAGACTTTAAATCCAATCAAAATCTATTAATAACAAACTTTGAGAGTGGATCTTATTTTCCAGGTGTATAATAGGTACATAATCAATGGCTCTTCATAAATAAATTGTCTCTCTTCTTAAGAAGTTCTTGGAAATTCTTGTTCTTTTCTTGCTTTCTTCATTTTTCCACTTTTGGTGGTGAAAAATTTTATTATGACAATCCCCAATAACTATTATTATAGTTCAATTTACTACATCCTCGTTAAAGATTATATCTTTCAATTTTTTACATATTGTTACATTCTCTTCAAGGAATGGTTAGGTTTTGTGGTTAAAAACTTTTGTTCAATCATAAGTAATTTTTTTTCATGATATTGCTACCATGTGAAAAGTTGAATAAGTTCTCTCTTGAAAGGTTCTCATCAGTAATATTTTTCCACGTAATTTTAATTAAGAACTTATTCTGAATACTATAGAATTATACTCACAATGTAAAAAAAAAAAAAAAAATTGCAACTTCAGGTGCATCTAACCATTACGAGCTTTAGATATAATTACCATGAAACACCCCAAACCCGGCCCACAAGCTTTGACCAGATTTGGTATGTTCCTCAAGTAAACCGGTTCAAAGTCCTTTTGTTCTTTGGGAAAATAGTGTGTTTTGAAAGAAATATTGTTTTGGGTTGGGCTCGAGTAGAAAACAAAATCGTTTTATAATGAAAACCCTTTTATTTCAGGTGACAAAATATTTAGAGTTTATTTTAAATGAAATTTACTTAATCTTTAATAAATAAAATTTAATAACATAATAAATAAAACAGAAATAAAATAGTGCACTATGGCCTTATGGCCTTATTACATCAAATAAATCCAAATAATTCGGAGTACTTAAAAATTAATAGTCCATAAAAATAAAAACTTCATGTTGAGCATGGCCACCACAAGTTCTGCCGTCCCGGTCCATTACTGTTCATCACCTAAAACATGGTCCCACAACGGGGTGATTCAAACAGACTCAATGTATACACGACACTAAATCAGAATAGAATTAGGCATACAAGAGTTACACATTCAGAACAATGAATACAGGTTATGATGCATTCCCAAACCCAAACCTAATTGTCCATCCGCTATACACCCCCGTACCTGCCAGTCACATCGTGGGGACTACTAAGTCGACCCTCCTTCCGCTATACACCAAATTGCGGTCTTAGGTCACCGCATTCGTGGTCTTAAGTCACCACGTTCAGATTCTCGTGGTCTTAGGTCACCACTTTTCGTATATCACGGTCTTAGGTCACCGTGTTCGTGGTCTTAGGTCACCACATTCACTTCCTTTCAAACAAACCCATATGCCCCATATAATAATAATATGCATAAATATGTCAGAGTTCACATTCTTATCATATTCTCATGTTACTAATAACATTTTTCATATTCCTAATAGGAGTAGGAAACGTACCTGGGTACTTTGTACCATAACATGGCACTTTAGCCACTTTCATATTCTTAATATCACATATTTTAATTAACATAGCCATAAAACGTATTATAAAATAGTGTGGGGTACACACCTGATTCGCTTAAAATTTCCTTGAGATCCCGAAAAGCTTGATCTAATGCTTAGATCCTTAATCCCTACATTGATTTATCACTTATTACCTTAATAAAAAGCCATTCGGCCAAGATTCCAAATCCTAGTAGGATTAGTATTCTTACCTTGTTGCCGATTGGAACACCAACAAATCCCAAAACTGTTCCTTGTTTCCCTAGAAATGTCGAAATCCCTAAAACCTTACGTTAGACTTAATCTTAATCATCGAAACATAAATCAAGGCCTTTGGCCGAATATTCACATGTCTTACCTTAATCTTAGAAATCCCGAATACTCCTCCTTTTAGCCGACTACTCTGATAATCCCGAAAGATCCTTCCATATTCGGCAACCATAATATGTATTGGGTTAGATTATCTCTCGGCTAATCTAAAAGAAAAGAATGGAAATCAAACTTGTTCTTACCTTTGAAGAAATCAACAGCACCTATGCTTAAAGCCCTTCCAAGATTCGGCTTTTGAATGGATTGGTAAGAAGAAATAGGAAGAAAAGAAAACTTGAGAATTTTGACAATGGTGGACTATAGATTCGGCTTGACAAAAGAAAAGAGAAGAGAAGAGAAGAGAGAGCACTCTGAAATTCGGCAGAGAGAAGAGGAGGAAGAAAAATTGATGAGTAGCCCTATTTTCTTCCTTTTATAGCCAAAACTACTACTCAGAATCCCTTACTTGGCCACCACTCTTCTTTATTGATAAGTTTATCTCCTTAATTTAAAATAATTAGAGAATAATCCTTTATTATCTCTTCAAAAATAATCCAAATTAAATCCCTTATTTATCACCTTATTAATCGAATATTTATGAAAATAAAACTCCTCCTTTCTAGAAGGCTTGTGCCGTCCACCTCAGGCTTCTGGAAGCAAAAAATAAAACTTCCTTTATTTGCTTCCTAAGTGACTCGAACTCAGGTCCAACACCTTGCATGTGGCGCCATTTCCATAGGCCCTAAGTGACATCTTCAGGCCACTTTTCCAAGCCTGTTTGTGTGTCAAATTTCACCAACTTTTTCTTTTAAGGCAACCTTGCCTTAATTTTCTCTTTTAAACTTTAAAACTCGACATTTTTAAGTCATTTCTAAGTTTCCAAAAATTTTCGTTCGCTCTGTAAAACTTGACATTTCCTTACATTTCCAAGTTTCCAGAAATGTTTACTTTCCTCTTTTGAATCATTTCCTTACATTTCCAAGTTTCCAGAAATGTTCATTTCCAGATCATTTCCATACATTTTCAGGTTTCCAAAAATGTTCATTTCCAAATCATTTTCATTCATTTCCGGGTTTCCAAAAATATTCAAAATTTATTCTTAGTACATAAAACATGTCACTTCGTACAATTAAACCGAAAATGCATTGGCCCTTTCCAGGATGTTACATACCATATTCTATTACTCATAAGTAGATCTTTCACAGTCAAATATTTTGTTTTCAATCCCTTAATGGGGATAATGACAAAAGAAGATCACAAAGATAGGCACAATTAATTCAATTTAATAACAAGAGTAATCAATAATTCAATCCTCTTTTGATTCATATGAAATATAATATTTTCCTCATTCACAATCTCAATATGAGATCTATTATGAATATCTTTTAAAACCAATGGATTAACCATAACAAGATATTAATATATTAGTTTATATTTTCTTTTGCGTTCACTTTTGGGAATACAATAGATTTACTAGGACAAACTTATAAATGTCCTAAAAAATTCTTTATTTCATATTCACCATCGCAAACATGCATAAATTTTAAATCAAAATCTATCTATTCATATTGTCATGATTAGTCTCCAATTATACTGAACATGATATAATAAATAAATCATAGTAAAATATACCTAAAGATTTGAGTGGTTAAAAGCTCTAATGATTACCCATAGTGCGTAGGCCTCAATGAATACCAAAATTGCAATAGCTCTAGAAGGTAATTGACAACAACTTGAACAGCATATTTAGAGTGACTGTATTATAAAATAAAAGAGAATCGTGCTGATAACATATTATAAAATAAATAAATAAAGAGTAAAGAGCAAAGAAAATGGGAGAGCAAAAGAGAGAGCGTATTTTATTGATCAATCGGAATATTTACAAAGTTTCTCCAAAGTCTCTATTTATAGGCATAATAAGTATAAATGAAGTAGAGATCTACTTCTAGTCACTATTAGAATTTAAAGTACATCAAAATTTATCTTGATCTTGATGGACATCTACTTAATAATATATTCATAACATTAATATTTTAATTGAGTTTTTTACAAAAATAATATAAAATATTTTTTTCCAAAATGATATGTGCTTGATTTTTTTACTCAAATATTATGGTTTGAATAATGAACGTGTTGGCCACGGTTCCCAAAAGTCCAAATTGGCTTGGTTTGTGGTGATTTGGGCAAAGCATTGAATTTGAGGCTCAAATCGTCACAAACCAAATTGATTTGGGCTTTTGGGAAACATGACTTGTAGTTCACTTTTGAGGTGTGGATAACGGCAAAGAATCCTACTAAATCAGGCTGAATAGTGCCAATTTGAGCAGGAATCTCTGCCCAAATTGATCCATTTTTTGGCGATTTGGGCAGAGATTCCCTACCCGACAAGACTTCACAATCCTAAAAAAATCCAAATCGTTTTGTCCCCACTATATATACCCGAAAATCTAAAAAAAAAAACACAACCACAAAATTACAAGAAAAACCCCTAAACTCCTAAAATACTTTTTAACTTTAAACCACTCAAAAAACCATAAACCACTTTTAAATTCAAAATTAATCTAATTTCATCAACATTATATAATTATATTCAGAATCGTTCAATTTTTTTTAGAAATATGATTTTGACATTAATTTCATTAATATTATGTGAAAAGAAATTATGGTGTAAGTTAGAAATATAATGATAATAATAATGTAATAATATTGGTGAGAATAAAATATTGTTTAATTTAAAATATTATGAATTTGATAATTTAAGTTTATATTAATATAACTAATAGTATTTTAAAATTTTAATTATTATTTAAAATTATGTTATATTGTGAGAAATGCTTTGAATACGTTAAGAATTGATTTATATATTAATGTAGAAATACTTTTTTGTTGCTAAGAATATCATATTAAAATAGATTAGATTATTGTAATTAATTATGCATGTGTTGTTGGTTTATAAGGTTGGAATATTAAATAAGAAATCTAGGAAAAACGTTGTAGGCCATTTTATCATGTGATATTTTAATATATATATATGTATGAGTTTGTAATTATGTTTCACAAATATATATTTTTTAGACAAGTATGTGAATGTGTATTGTTGATAATTATGGTGAAACACTTAATGTAAGTGTAGTTAATAATTATCAAGTAAATGTCATACATAAGTAATAATGGTAACAATATCATTTGATATACTTGGTGCAGTGAAAATGGCTAGGCCTTGTCATACTTCGAGACGTGTTAAGAATCAAGAGCAAAGTGAAATGATGGCTAGTTTTGAGGCTCAAATTAAGAAACTATAGAATTAACCCTAACAACCAAATTAAGAAATTATAGGATGAACCCTAACAACCAAATTAAGAAATTATAGAATGAACCCTAACAACATGTATTGTTGCACACATAATTGTTGTCAATAGCATAATGCAGAAATTGATTTTGATGTGTTATTCTGGTCTTAGGCTAGAAATATAGAAATATAATTCTTTAAGGGAAACATTATAGAAATATAATTCTTTAAGGGAAACATTTATTTATATAGTGTAACGACCCAAAAGTCAATGATGTCACAAAATGCAGTTTTGAGCCCTCATTTTCATAAATTAGGCTCACAAATATTAAATTAAAATATTCATGGTGTGGGTATAAAACAATATTAAAGTTTGGTCCTTCAATTTTTTCTATTAATTGCTTAATTCAGGTACAAGGACTAAATTATAAAATTCTTATCACTATAGATTTTTAATCGGACAAAGGTTTAGGGATTTAAATTGCAATTAGCCAAATGTCCAAAATTACAATCAAACCTGAAACACCCCAAACCCGGCCCACGAGCTTTGACCAGATTTGGTATGATCCTTAAGAAAATCGGTTTCAAAGTTCTTTGTTACTTAGAGAAAACTTGTGCGATTTTAAAGAAAATATGGTTTGGGTTGGGCTTGTGTTAAAAACCAATTTATCTTATATTGAAATCCATTAAATAAGGTGACAAAATATTTAGGGTTTAGTTTTAAAAAAAATAAATTAATACTTAAACTTTAATAGATAAATCACATAAACATAATAAATAAAAATAAATGGAAAACAGTTCAACTATGGCCTTATGGCCTTATTACATCAAATAAGGTCCAAATAAGTCAATTACTTAAATAAAAATAATAGTCCATAAAATAAAAACTTCATGTTGAGCATGGCCACCACAAGTTCCGCGCGTCCCCCCCATCACCGCTCATCACTCAAACATGGTCCCACAACAGGGTGAGTCAAACAGACTCAATGTGTACACGACACTAAATCATAATAGAATTAGGCATACAAGAGTTACACATTCAGAACAATGAATACAAGTTATGATGCATTCCCAAACCCAAACCTAATTGTCCATCCGCTACACACCCCCGCACTGCCAAATCACCGTGGGACTACTAAGTCAACCTCCTTCCGCTACACACCATCAAAGGCGCATCATTGCGATCCAACGTGCTCATCGCCCATATAAATTGTGTGGCATAGCCACTAGATAATTGTGTCATGAGACACCACATTCGAATAATGTAACCGGTTACCACATTCGAGATAATGTGACCAAGTCACCACATTCGAGATAATGTGACCAAAGTCACCACATTCGGATAGTGAGACCGAAGTCACCACATTCACTTCCCTTTCTCATATAACCCGAATGCCCCATATTATTCATATTATGCATATCATACTTAAATTCACATTCATGTCACTTTTCACATGTTAAATATAACATATTTACGTAATCCAAGTAGAAGTAGGAAACGTGCACGAGTACTTAGTACCATATCATGGTACTTTAGCCACTTTCATATACTTAATAACACATATATTAATAAACATAGCCATAATACATATTATAAAGTAGTGTGTGGGTACACACCGATTCGCTTAGCAAATTCCTTGAGATCCCGAAAAGCTTGATCTAATGCTTAGATCCTTAATCCCTACATTTGATTAATCACTTACTACTTTAATAAAAAGCCATTCGACCACAAATCCAAATCCTAGTAGGATTAGTATTCTTAAACTTACCTTGTTTGCCGATTTGATTAATAATCAAATCCCGTAATTTGTAGTATTCTTTTCTTAAAAATCATTAGCCACTAAATCATTTAACTAGGTCGGTTTCCTACTTTTGAATAAATAGGAAATAATTCTAAATACCAAAAGTAAGCCTTGGCCGAATACTTCATATGCTTACCTTGTGGATTTTAAATCCCGAAACTCACCGAATAACTAGGGAACATGTGGCCTATGGTGTACCTTGGGGAAAAGAACTTCTCTTTCCTTGTAGTCGACACTTAGTAAATCCCGAAAGGTCTCTTCAAAGTTTCGGCAACAAGATATTAATGGGGTTAGTCCTAGATTTCGGCAAATCTTGAAAGAAAAAGGATGAAACCGAATGAGATCTTACCCTTACTTGAAGAAATCGATTGCACCTTCACTTCAATCTTCAGAGATTCGGCTATGGCTAGATGATGATCTCACAACTTTCGGCTTTTGGAGGGATTAGAGAAGGAAGAATAAAGATGGAGGATTCAGCTAGAACACAAGGTATTTCGGCTTGGCAAAAATAAAAGAAGAAGAAGATTTGGTGAAGAGAATTCGGCAGAGGCTTTTAAAGAACAGAAAATAATGCAGAATGGCCTCTCTTTTCCTTTTATAGCCAAAATTACTAAGCTAGAGTCCCTTACTTGGCCACCACTCTTCTATTTTGATAGCTTTATCCCTTTAATTATCATAAATAAAAGAGTTTAATCCAACATTTATCTCTTCAAAATAATCCAATTTAAAAAACCTTTATTTATCACCTTTTTAATCGAATATTTATGAAAATAAAACACCTCCTTTCTAGAAGCATGTGCAGTCCACCTCAGTCTTTTGGAAGCAAAAATAAAACCTCATTTATTTGCTTCTCAAGTGACTCGAACTCAGGCCCATTCCTCTTGCATATGACGCCATTTCCATAGGCCCTAAGTGACATCTTCAGGCCACTTTTCCAAGCCTGTTTATGTGTCAAATTTCACAAACTTTTTCTTTTAAGGCCACCTTGCCTTAATTTCCCCTTTTAAACCTTAAAACTCGTCATTTCTAGAACATTTTTAAGTTTCCAAAAATTTTCGTTCGGCTCTGTAAACTTGACATTTCCTTACATTTCCAAGTTTCCAGAAATGTTCACTTTCCTTTTTTGAATCATTTCTAAATCATTTTCCTAGTTTCCATAAATGTTCACTTTCCTCTTTATTCCTTTACATTTCCAAGACGTTTCCCTACATTTCCAAGACAAGACATTTCCTTACATTTCATTGCATTTCCTTACATTTCCATACATTTCCTCACATTTCCTTACATTTCCTTACATTTCCATACATTTCCATACATTTCCATACATTTCCTTACATTTCCTTACATTTCCTTATTTCTAGAATTCATATAACACATTCATAATTCATAAAACATGCCATTTTACCACATGGTTCCTTGTGTCATGGTTCCTTGTGTCATGCTTCACACGGAGTTTCTTTTAAAGCCTTATTTACCTAGCTCCCCTTTTTACTTAAAAACCAATAATTTTCCAAAGCTTTCTTCTTCCATCCTAGAATTCTAAAAACCCTTAATACACTTCCAACACTGCCAAAACCTACTAACTCATGAATTAGGCACGAACGCATAACCCCTAATCTAGGATGTTACAGTTCTACCCTCCTTAAAAATAATTTCGTCCTCGAAATTACTTACTAACAGTCGTACAATCCTTCTCACCGCACTATGCTTACGCTGCGCACTCTGATCTTAATAGAGCCATCATACCTTCTAGGCACAATCTCTAAGTTCACGTCCCCTAGAACTTATTTCTAACGTCGCGATCTAATCTGATTAAAAAGTTTGATGCATCAGAATTTTGTTCCACTTATTAACCGCGAACAATTTTATGAAATGAGTTTTAGGAGTAGTTCTTTCGTATTCATACATGCACACAGTCTTTCCATCCATTCATACATCCATCAAACAATTATGAACCTTCGTTCATTCAGAGAAATGTTGTAGTTTTCTTTGTCGTTGTTTTTCCACTACCCAGGGGTATTTTCGTAATTTTGTCCTACAGGGGTATTTTTGTAATTTTTCAAAAGAAAAAAAGTTCCTTGGTGATTTTGTCACAAAGTATTTTGGTATTTTTAAATTCCCGGGGTATTTTGGAAAAATTTTGAAATCCGGGGGTATTTTGGTAATTTTAGACCTCGGGGTATTTTGGTAATTTTTCACAAATCGGGGTAAATTTGTAAAATCTAGTAAATCAGGGATATTTCAAAAGTTGCAAAACTTTGAGGATTCTTTTGAGAATTGTACTTTCCAAAATGTTGATGTTTTCAAAAATTTGAAAATCGTAGTCATTTTGGTAATTTTTGTAAATTAGGGGCAATTTTGTAATTTTTCCCAAAATCAAGATATTTTTGATAGTTTGCAATTTAGGGTTTTTTGAATGTTTATACTGAAATTTTAGAAAAACTGTTGAGTAGTTGGACATTTTATAAACCAAGGGTATTTTTGTCATTTTACCACTAAGGGCATTTTTTTTGTAATTTCATAAATCGGAAATTTTTCAAAAAATTTTGTAAAGATAGTTTTCACAAATTAAAAAGGTAATTTTAAGAGTTTTAAAACTAGGGTTTTTATAAAAACACGGCTAGTTCCTTTCGGGTTTTAGTTATTGTGTTTAGCTTTATGACCGAGTCCTCTTGGTTAGGGTGAACCGGTTACGCACTGTGTAGGATTCTGCGAAGAGGAGGTGAGTCACTAGGGATCGCTTAAGTACCGTGCTCTTCCGGATCCAATCCTAGACATGCGCATTGTGGGTTGCCACACCCTAACTCTGGCGACTTAGCCGTGACGCTTGTTTAATTAGGCATTAAGTCTTATGTAATAGTTGGGGTAAACTAATCCTAGGGTTCAAGTACCTATCATACTATTCTACGTTCCATTTCTACCCTTCTACAGATCATTCAATAAATCACACAAGTGGATAGAAATACTTACCTGGAGGACTGCGGGTTGGAGACTTGGGTGCCATGCCAGAAAAACCTGAAAATTTCCACAAATTTCTTTTGGGCTAGATTTTGAAAATTTTTTGGGCCTTAAACCACAGACCGAGAGTTTGAAACGGGCTCTGATACCAAACTGAAACACCCCAAACCCAGCCCACGAGCTTTGACCAGATTTGGTATGTTCCTCAAGCAAACCGGTTTCAAAGTTCTTTGTTACTTAGAGAAAACTTGTGCGATTTTAAAGAAAATATGGTTTGGGTTGGGCTTGTGTTAAAAACCAATTCATCTTATATTGAAATCCATTAAATAAGGTGACAAAATATTTAGGGTTTAGTTTTAAAAAAAATAAATTAATACTTAAACTTTAATAGATAAATCACATAAACATAATAAATAAATATAAATGGAAAACAGTTCAACTATGGCCTTATGGCCTTATTACATCAAATAAGTTCCAAATAAGTCAATTACTTAAATAAAAATAATAGTCCATAAAATAAAAACTTCATGTTGAGCATGGCCACCACAAGTTCTGCCGTCCCGGTCCATCACTGCTCATCACCTGAAACATGGTCCCACAACGGGGTGAGTCAAACAGACTCAATGTGTACACGACACTAAATCATAATAGAATTAGGCATACAAGAGTTACACATTCAGAACAATGAATACAAGTTATGATGCATTCCCAAACCCAAACCTAATTGTCCATCCGCTACACACCCCGCACTCGCTGCACACCACACCGTGGGACTACTAAGTCAACCCTCCTTCCGCTTACACACCATCAAGGCGCCATCATTGCAATGATCGACGTGCTCATCGCCCATATAAATTCGTGGCATAGCCACGATAATTGTGTCATGAGACACCACATTCGAATAATGTAACCGGTTACCACATTCGAGATAATGTGACCAAGTCACCACATTCGGATAATGTGACCGAAGTCACCACATTCGAGATAGTGAGACCGAAGTCACCACATTCACTTCCCCTTTCTCATATAACCCGAATGCCCCATATTATTCATATTATGCATATCATACTTAAATTCACATTCATGTCACTTTTCACATGTTAAATATAACATATTTCGTAATCCTAGTAGAAGTAGGAAACGTACCTGAGTACTTAGTACCATATCATGGTACTTTAGCCACTTTCATATACTTAATAACACATATATTAATAGACATAGCCATAATACATATTATAAAGTAGTGTGGGGTACACACCTGATTCGCTTAGCAAATTCCTTGAGATCCCGAAAAGCTTGATCTAATGCTTAGATCCTTAATCCCTACATTTGATTAATCACTTACTACTTTAATAAAAAGCCATTCGGCCACAAATCCAAATCCTAGTAGGATTAGTATTCTTAAACTTACCTTGTTTGCCGATTTGATTAATAATCAAATCCCGTAATTTGTAGTATTCCTTTCTTAAAAATCGGCTAGCCACCAAATCATTTAACTAGGCCAATTTCTGGCTTTTGAATAAATAGGAAATAATTCTAAATACCAAAAATAAGCCTTGGTCGAATACTTCATATGCTTACCTTGTGGATTTTAAATCCCGAAACTCACCGAATAACTAGGGAACATGTGGCCTATGGTGTACCTTGGGGAAAAGAACTTCTCCTTCCTTGTAGTCGACACTTAGTAAATCCCGAAAGATCTCTTGAAAGTTTCTGCAACAAGATATTAATGGGGTTAGTCCTAGATTTCGGCAAATCTTGAAAGAAAAAGGATGAAACCGAATGAGATCTTACCCTTACTTGAAGAAATCGATTGCACCTTCACTTCAATCTTTAGAGATTCGGCTATGGCTAGATGATGATCTCACAACTTTCGGCTTTTGAAGGGATTAGAGAAGGAAGAATAAAGATGGAGGATTCAGCTAGAACACAAGGTATTTCGGCTTGGCAAAAATAAAAGAAGAAGAAGATTTGGTGAAGAGAATTCGGCAGAGGCTTTTAAAGAACAGAAAATAATACAGAATGGCCTCTCTTTTCCTTTTATAGCCGAAATTACTAAGCTAGAGTCCCTTACTTGGCCACCACTCTTCTATTTTGATAGCTTTATCCCTTTAATTATCATAAATAAAAGAGTTTAATCCAACATTTATCTCTTCAAAATAATCCAATTTAAAAATCCTTTATTTATCACCTTTTTAATCGAATATTTATGAAAATAAAACACCTCCTTTCTAGAAGCATTTGCCGTCCACCTCAGTCTTCTGGAAGTAAAAATAAAACCTCCTTTATTTGCTTCCCAAGTGACTTGAACTGAGGCCCATTCCTCTTGCATATGGCGCCATTTCCATAGGCCCTAAGTGACATCTTCAGGCCACTCTTCCAAGCCTGTTTGTATGTCAAATTTCACAAACTTTTTCTTTTAAGGCCACCTTGCCTTAATTTCCCCTTTTAAACCTTAAAACTCGTCATTTCTAGGTCATTTCTAAGTTTCCAAAAATTTTCGTTCGGCTCAGAAACTTGACATTTCCTTACATTTCCAAGTTTCTTAAATGTTCACTTTCCTTTTTTGAATCATTTCTAAATCATTTTCCTAGTTTCCATAAATGTTCACTTTCCTCTTTATTCCTTTACATTTCAGTGACGTTTCCCTACATTTCCAAGACAAGACATTTCCTTACATTTCCTTGCATTTCCTTACATTTCCATACATTTCCTCACATTTCCTTACATTTCTTTACATTTCCATACATTTCCATACATTTCCTTACATTTCCTTACATTTCCTTACATTTCCATACATTTCCATACATTTCCTTACATTTCCTTATTTCTAGAATTCATATAACACATTCATAATTCATAAAACATGCCATTTTACCACATGGTTCCTTGTGTCATGCTTCACACGGAGTTTCTTTTAAAACCTTCATTAACCTAGCTCCTCTTTTTACTTAAAACCAATAATTTTCCAAAGCTTTCTTCTTCCATCCTAGAATTCTAAAAACCCTTAATACACTTCCAACACTGCCAAAACCTACTAACTCATGAATTAGGCACGAATGCATAACCCCTAATCTAGGATGTTACAAAATCATTTTACATAATGAGTTAGTGGATGATTATGATTTGAGCATTAAAAGATGATTAGTGATAAAGTTAAGCTAATTAATCAAGCTTAATTAAGTTTAATTATATTATAAATATAAGTGAGTGGAATGAATGAGAAGATGTTCATCTTCGTAATTCCTCCATCACTGAAAATACAAAGAAAATAAAAAGAGAAAACCAAGTTAGGTCTTCAAACATTATGTCTTTGATTAATAGGTAATTTCAAGTAATTTTCTTGTAATTTTTATATTTTTGAGGTCATGGGAGCATGATTTAGCTAAGCCCTTGTACCAATTTGTAAAATCGTTAAATTTTTTGAAAGTTTTCATTGATGATTTCGTAAAGAAATTGGTGTTAAATTGATAGGTTTTAAGCTTAGATGTGAAAAAGGACTAGATTGTAAAGTTTAATTGTTAGTTTTGTTCCCAAAGACCAAATTGAATAAATTTTAAAATTGATAGTAGAAATAAGAAATAGGAGGTCCCTAATGAGAAATTGTGAAATTGAATTTTAATTTAAGGGTTTAAATTGAAAATTATATTTGTTCTGGGTTTAAGGACAAAATTGAATAAATTACAAAATATGTATGACTTTTTAATCGAATGTGATTTTGATGGAATTTCGTATTATACCATTTCTGAATTGTTATTCGTAGTAAAAAAAAAGACACAGGATCATCAAAATGGAAAAGAAAGGCAAGAGTTGACAACGAGTAGCACGAGCTTTCAGTTTGTATTTCTATGATCCTATTCAATTTAATTATTTCTTGTTCATGTTAAATTGCCTGGTTTAGTCATGATTGATATGATATACCGAGAAAGACAACTAAATTTAATAAAATAGAAAGTTGCATTGCTATGAAATTGAGTTGAGATTCGTTATAAACGGTATTAGAATGGTAAATTGATGATGAAATTGAGATTGATAGAATGTGATTTGAACTTATAATGGAACTGGAAATTGGTTACCTATTAAATATACATGTTATGCTTCAGTTTATCTGATGATACACTGTTTGTGCAGTATAATTCCTTCAATTTATTTGATGATGCATTGTGTGTGCCAATATAATTGCTTTAGGTTATATGATGATGCACTACGAGTGCCAATATAATTACTTTGGTTTATCCAATGATACATTGTTTGTACTAATATAATTGTTTCAATTTATCTGATGATATAGTACGTGTGCTAGTAAATTACTTCGACTTGTCCAATGATAATTACTTCGACTTGTCCAATGATGCACTGTGTGTGTCATGTCACACCCTAAAAATAGAGTTAGTAGAATCAGGTAATAAAATCAAGGGCTCGAGTGAGATATCGAGGTTAGTTCATAGAAATTAATATAAAATAAATAAATAAATAATTAGGCAATAATAATTGGGTTAATGAAAATATACTAATGATGCTTAAATTAGAATAGTTCTAAAATTAGAGGTCTAATGTGTAAATTAAGAGTTTTAATTGAAATAGGAGCCACTAGAATAAGGGAGAAAATAGGAGGAGGTTAGTGCTCAACAGCCCAAATTCTAAATTTTGGTTGCCTATATAAGACCACCTATCATCCATTTCCTCTACATTTTCAACCATTTCAAAAAAAAAAAAAAAATGTTAGATTTGAAATCAAGAGATTTCTCTCCAAATTCCCTTCATCCTTTTGATTTCTTAGCATCCAAACATTATTTCCTCTTCAATTTCAAAAGAAATCCACTCTTCCTCTTTCATTTTTCTATTAACACTTAGCTCGATTTTTCTCAAATTGATCCAATTTCGTGGAGATCTTCTAATTAAAGGTAAAAATTCTTATTTCTTATGGTTTAACACATTTGATAGGTGATTTCAATTCTAATTTTTACGAATTGAGTCAAGAAAACCTAAGATCTATGATTTTAAAGCTTAATTTTGCATAAAAATGGTGGATCTCGTAATAGTGAGCTAAGTGATGGTTTTAAAACAATTTTTAACTCATATTAAAATAATTAAGAGGTTTATAAACTTAATTTAATAAATCCTTAAAGAAATTGCACGAATCAAATGATTTTACCTCTTAAGATTGACAACGAAAGTGATTTTTCATAAAATATTCATTACTGAAATCGTGTAAAATTAATGGCTAGATTTGTAATTAAACCTTAGCTAAGGGTTTAGGAGGTGGAAATTAGAGATCTAATCGAGTTAAAACGAAGTAATTTTATGACTAAAGTTAAGCGAGGTGAGCTCGCCAGTTTTGTGAGAGTGGCTAGTTGTCAAGTGTTAAGGATGCTACTTATTGTGAATGGTTAGTAAACTATATGTTTTTATGTGATATGTAAAGCCTCTGTTGGCGATGGAACGTCTATAAGCAAGGGCAAGAAAAAAGTGGTGTAGATTAAACAATATTAGCGAGTCAACAAGTGAGTGTTCTTGCACACTGCATCATAAACACGAGTTTGTGTGCTAAGGAAAGCCAAGTAGGCATGCGAACCTGGCAGGTAACATGTGAGCCCTGTTGTGCAAACATATGTATTTTTTTCGAGCCTATATGTTGTTTGCAAACCCTGTAAATTTTATGCGAACCTTATACATTTATGGAGCGAACCCTGTTATACAAAATATGCGAACCGTATTCACATGCATGCGAGCTTGTACATCTACACGAGCCTATTGATATGCATGCAAGCCTATATGTGTGAGTCTATATAAGTATGTGAGCCTTGAACATGTGTGAGCCCAGATATTGTATGCAAGCCATGGATATGTTGTATGGGAACCATGAATATATGTCTGAACCCATATGTTGAAAACGAGCACTAATTATATGCGCGCCCTAAATGTATGTGAGAATTATATTGTGTTATGCTAACCTGATGCTATGTGAACCCATGCCATTGCGACCCTATGTGCATTGTAAGCCCTGCAGTATTGCGAGCTCTATTAAATGCGAACTGTGTAATTGCAAATTGTTGTGTGCAAGCTCTACCATATTACAAGCTCTTTAAAAATTTCATATTGTGAATGTGATAAGAACGATATGTTGGCATCGTGAACACTTTAGTCCATTATATATCATTGGCATGCCATAGGATTGTGAGTACTCACCATTTTTGCTATGTGTTAGGGCATATGACCTAGAGATAGTGTTAGAGAGATAAAGGAATGTCAAGAATAGCTCCATTCACTGTAGATAGCATGAAGTGTTTGGAGAGTGTGAGCACTCATGCTACACTTATCAGAGATAGCGTAGGACTCTTTGAGACATTTGGAGTGCTTTTAGAGATTCATTTATCCAATGCGTATATAATATGAATATGTTTCACACTCACAAATTGCCAATATTGTAACAACCCTAACCCGTAATCATCACCGGTTTAGGGTTAAGAGGCGTTACTAAACCTTTCTGAACATTTCAAAATATCTCACATCCATATCTCAACACATAGTTAATCATCAATCAAACATATTCAATTATAAACATATAGTCCCTTATTGACGTCTACAATACCTTAATTTCATGCTAGAAAGGGGTTGGGACTAAACCAAACACTTACGAAAATTCTCAGAAATTTAAAACTTTTTCAAAGTTACAGAGGTCACACGCCCATGCGGTCAGGCCGTGTACCTCACACAGCTACCAGACAAGCCCACGTGTCCAGGCCATGCCAAAACAGGGCATACATACTGACTTGTCCACACGGCCACCAGACACCCCCGTGTGCCTTGGCCGTGTGAAATTAAGCTAGCTACTGACTTGGTCACACGGCCACCATGCATGCCAGTGTGCCACGGTCGTGTAACCTACCCAGGCACACTTCGAAGTGACCCTTGAGCCACACGATAGAGACACACGCCTATGTCCCTTAGCCGTGTATGCAAAATAGGCCATTTGCAAGGCCAAAATACCACCCATACTTGGGTCATACCTACAAGCACATACAAGCCTATTTTCACACACAATTTGACAACCAAATACATGTCAAATGATCAACATATCATCCCATCCAATCTCAATTCTAATCATGTCAACTTATATACCAAATTGCACAACTAAAACACATAACCAAGCATGATTCATCTACAATATCACTATATCACTATGGCATCAATCCATCACTAAGCTTACCATTCTTAAGACCATTTCATTGCCCTCAAGCCATACCAAAACATACTTCATATACCATAATCATAGCTCATTCATAAGTTTAACATCATTCAACTTCCAAGCCAAATCACATGGAAAGGATTGAACATTATAAAGCATGCCATAACTTCTAGCCTATACATGCCATATTTCAACTATATACATCTTTCTAAAAGTACCAAAATGGTTAGCCGATAGTGTGATTTAGTCGTTGACGATCCCCTAATCCGAGCAAGCTTTACTGACACTGTAAAACAGAGAAACATATCACACAGTAAACTTTAAAAGCTTAGTAAGTTCGTAACATAATACATTCAAATTAACAAACTAAATCATTATACAAGTACACCCATCACATAGATAAACTCTCAACTATTTTTACCATATCATCCATAGATAAAATACTCATTCAACCATTCATAAAATCATATGCAATCTCATCAACCACAAAGGTTCAAAACATACCTTAGCCAACACATATTTATTCACCATCCATGCTAAATTATACTCGATATTGCATTTCAATCGACCTTTGTTATTCGTTTAATTTAATCGCGCACTCAGTGCCAAATTCATAGTCGAAGCATAAATTTCATCGCACACTTAGTGCCCATACATTAAACCGAGTTCATACCGGTATCACACACACAGTGTCAATCATTATAGCCGAGGCTTCCATAGCTTCGTACACACAGTGCTATTCATATCTGTTTCGATTTCAATTTCACACACTTAGTGCCATTCAATTCAATTCCACACATAATATTTCTAATCTCATAATCACATGTATATTCATTTCATGATACTAAAACATTATTTAACAACATGTATTATATCCGAACTTACCTCGAACGTCGAAATATCAAAACGGTCGATTAATCGAGCACTTTGTCTTTGCCTCAATCTCGATCCGAACCTTTCCTTTCTTCATCTATATACATTCAAATTTAGCCCATTTAATCACCAATTCATTCAATTTAGTCCACACACATATATTTAGGGCATTTTACAAAATAGCCCTCACATTTTCACATTTCGACACTTTAGTCCCTATTTCATAAATTCATCAAATACACACAATTTCATATCACCCATGCTTAGCCAAGTATTCACTATGATCAAACAAGTCCACACATTTCATTTATTTGACATTTTACTCCCTCAATTTACACTTTTCTCAATTTAGCCCAAATTACTTAAATTCACCAAAATTTCAAAGACAAGATATGTTAATCCAACACCAAGCTTTCATATTTCATCATCAAATATCAAAAATCTCAACCATTCATCAATGACATATCTCAAAATGACAATCAATTTCTAAAATTAAAACATGGGTTTGATAGTACACTAAGCAACGATCGCAAAAACATAGAAATTATAAAAAACCGAGCTCAAAACATACCTCAATCAAGAACTTAATGTGCCGAAACCTTCTAAGCTCTTAACCCTTTCTTCTTTTCTAATTTCAGTGGATAGATGAGAGAATGGCCATTTCATTTGTTTTTTTTAATTATATTAACTTAATAACCTATTTACCATTTTAACCTTAATGAACTTTAATAATTACAACTTATGCCATGATATCATCATCCATTAACAATTAAATGGGCTAATTGCAACATAAATCCTCCAAATTATAAAGACAACAATTTAGCACTTAACAATCAGCAAACAACATTTTACACTTTATACGATTAAGTCCTTTTTGCTAATTAAGCATACAATCGATAAAATCTTCACAACAAAAATTTCACACAGGCTAATTCACATACTGTAAACATAGAAAATAATATTAAAATATTTTTATGACCTCGGATTTGTGGTCTCGAAACCACTGTTTCGACTAGGGTCTAAATCGGGTTATTACAAATATATCACTATAATGAGTATGATTATTATATTTTTGTGAACTATTACAACATGTCTAAATCTTAGCATGATTGATGTGTTTATTTGTGTTGTATGCTTGAGCATTCACTGAGCTTCAATAAGCTCATATTCCTTGCATATACCTTGTAGATAAGTAACTCGCAGGACTAATGGTGAAGAGTGGCAATCCAGTAATCCATTACAAGGAAATCCCTTGAGTATCTGACATTTTTTCAAACTCCAATGTGGAAGGCAATGTGGGACTCTTCCCAGGGTTTAGAATTAGACTAGACTTTTTAAATAATTTTTGACGGGTTGTAAACAGACATTACAGACTGTTTAATTTTGGATTTTAGACTTTATAATTTCTTGTTTGAGTGCATGATTGATTGGATTATTACATGGTGATTGTTATTAAATTGATAAGCTAACGAACTTATGTAGGTGAGGAGCTCGCTGGGTACTAAGGTATGCCCTTAGATCTTATGTATGTGGAAATAAATTAAAGACTTAGTATCCATGAAATAAAGGTAATAACATGTTGAATAAAACTTAGGAACCATCTAGGAGTGGTTCAAGCTGGGGGTCGCAAGAATGGGGTCTTATAAGAGTTAAAAGGGTCTCAATAAGGTTAGGACTTTGCCAAAACCATAAGAGTTCACCATTCAGAAGCTCACCATTAAGGATTTCCAATCTGGGAGGGGTTCACCAAACGTTTGGAAGTTCCTACCACTAAGTTTGCCAGAGTCAGTATTTGCCAAACAATAGTGAGTTCACCAGAAAAGATTGGTTCACCAAATAGAGAAGTTTGTGAGTGATCCATTTGCTAAACAATCAGCAAAATAGAGAGAGTGGTATGTACAAGTTCATGGGATTTGGAGGTTCGACCGTCTTCAGGGATCGCAAAGTGAGATGTGAGCTAGGTTCGCTAATTAGAATGAAAACTAAGGGGTTGTGGGACAAGTTGCGAGTTGGGTTCGCGAGTAGGTTGTGAGTTGGTGCTCGCTAAGTGGCATACGAGGTGGGCTCTCAGGTAGTTAGAACTTGAAATTTTTGTGCTTTGTTTTGATGGTGTGTTTAGAAAAGCATACAATTAGAATTATTCTTTATATGATTTATGTTACAATTATGTGGTGTACGTGGTTGGTTGGTGTGCTTCGTTTTATTTTAACGAAGAGTCACTTCGGTGGCTAATGTGACGTTCAGAATTCTAGTTGAACTATCTTGTTCAAATTTGAGGCTCCACATGCCAATATATCTCCTTCATTTTATCTGATGATGCACTACAGTGCCAGATTGGGATACAGGTTGGTAATTCGTATATCCATCTTGAAGTTCGAGTAAAGTCAATAGGATTATATAAACATGATTTCTCTAGGTTATATGGTAGATTGAGATGAAATATGATTTGTGATATCCGATAGCATGTGAAAGACCATATGAATTTGCTAGAAACAAACCTTAGGGGCCAACTAAGTATTTACGAGCGAATAGCCTCAAAATGATTGAATTGATAAAATGGAATTGCATATATGAATTGATGAACATGTACATATATGAGTATATATTATAAATCATGATATGAAATGATCATGTATGAAGTGTAATATATGGAAAATAAATGGTTATATAGGTGCTACAAAGTGAGATATGAAATAACCAATTGAGTTGATCACTAAGTCTATGTTACAATTTGGTATGCGAATTAGTTAAACAATAGATTTGAATTGAGTATTTGCATTTGGGTAACATATATGTTATATTGATTTGAATTATAGAAATACCACTGAATTTTATCGCTTAACGTATGATTTGTTTTTCTGTACATAGGTTAGGTCCTAAATAGGACCCCGAGCATTGACTTCAGCATCCAGTCAAGATACCGGACTCGGCAATGTTTGTATAAATCTCTATTATTTTTTTTGGTTATAAGACATGTACGTAGGTTGAGTCAAGTTTGGTATATAAATTATATGAATATACACTTATGGTTTTAAATGGTTAATGTTAGAATTTGATTAAATGTGTATAGCTTGTAATAGATTTAAAGGTAGTTTGAAATGGTACGAAATGTTGCAAACATATATATATGAACTTGGTGAAATAGGTAAATGTGCAAATGACTTAAATGGTTTGCATTAGGTAAATGGATTGTAGGTGATAAGGTATTGGCCTAATATTATAAAAGGTTGCAATTATTGGCTGGTTAATGTTTGAATGTGTTTAAAAACTTGGTTGGAAAATTTTAGGTTGAAGTTCAATTAGGAATTGAGGAAACAATATGTGATGTCACGATGAGAAATGACCTATAGTTCACAGCGTGACAAGAGACTCCATCGTCTTGACAAGGCTGAACAGTATGTCATGTTGTGACGTCAACCTTGTAATTTGATTTCTTTAAAATTCAAAAATAATTTGATCTCAATTTAGCATTAGAGCTTTCATAAGCTCATATAAGTCC
The DNA here is from genome assembly GCA_025503065.1 of Gossypium bickii. Taxonomy (NCBI): domain Eukaryota; kingdom Viridiplantae; phylum Streptophyta; class Magnoliopsida; order Malvales; family Malvaceae; genus Gossypium; species Gossypium bickii. Next base: position 105,653,468 of record CP106715.1, read on the forward strand.
CAAGAATGGTTATTCATTGTATCACTTGCTTATATTACTCGTATTTCTATGTCTAATTATATAAATTTTATTTAAATTTGATTGTAGTTCCTTCGGCAATGAATATGGCACCTTGTAGCTTGGACCTGACTATCGGGTCGGGTATAAGGTGTTACATATAGAGCACCAAGTTAGGTTAGATAAATTATGACTATTTGTAATAAGACATCATAAAAAGAAGGTATGGTATGAAATGTTGGGTGCAAAGTGAATTATCTAGCATTTTACGGGCAACAACATCCAATAAAACCATTCAGGAAACTACAGAAATTCCTTGGATAAGAAATTTGGTCCTTAATAAATTATTGGAAGATTTTATAGAATCTATACGAGTGCAAGTGAAGGGGATCAAGCCCCAAGATCCTGTACAAGTTTAAGCTTTACCGTTAACACACTATAATTGTAATATTAAGTTATGTAGAACCTAAAATTCAAAAATGTTAATTAAATAATTTGATTCAACTTATTGTTTATTTTACCTTTATAAGGTTTAGTAAATATTCATATAATATTCACGCCAAATAGCGATTCATATTGAGGTTATTTAAAATTAAACATGAAATTTTATTGATGCCATATTACACTTCAACTATTCATTTAGTAAAGTAAAATGATCAAAGTTTTTAGTGTAAAAATGTAATCAATTTGAAATTGATTTAATTCACTGTACATCTATAGGGTTTTAAAGATGAGTGACCAATTCATGCTTTACGTATATTACGATGGAGAAATTCGTTCGACGGACCATGGTTCTATTTTTGAATCGAGCTAAAACCTTGCACTAACTTTTAGTGTTAATGCTACCCTTGCAAAATAGTATGGAATATTGGTTTGAAAATCGTGTGCAGATGTTATTGGAGTTTATCGAGACTTATCTATAGGTTTCTGATGTCCAACACCTCCTACGTATAATATGTTGCCACTCTTGGGCTACAAGGACGTACAGACAATGATATAGACACATTTTCGCACTGGACTTTTGCATGTGACCGAGCTTTTTATCGAATTGGTCGAGGAGGATAAGGGACTAGCTGTGGGTAATATGTTATCATCTTCAGGGCAAGATGTTCATTCCAACCCCATTAAACCAATATTACGAAGGTCAAGCCTCATATATAGACCCACCGAGACAATTAGTTGGTAGGAGGTTTTCTGCAAGTAAGTTTGGCTTTAATCTTAATGCTGTAATGGTTGATCCATTCCTGGCTAGTTTCTAAATGGGTTTAGTGTTTGGAGAGGGTTTCATGGAAGAGTTCGATGAGGAAGAGGTCCCCCTATGTTCAACATGAAGACTTCAGTGATCTAGAGGTGGATGAGGTGCCTCGTGAGGGGTATGACAATGAACATGAAAATACTTTGAATGAATTTCCACATACTTGGCATCTTTCTAGTGGGATTGTTTTATGTAATAAACAAACGACCTTTATGCTTAAAAATAGACCTAAATGTGGCCCATGTAACATCCTAAATGTGGGCCTGCGCATTAATGTGATTCTAATGATCGGGCTGACTTTTTGATTAAATATGTGGATTAGGGTTTAAATTAGTGCTCTGGGTATTTTAAAGTGATATATTGGGCTTTAAAAATTTGGGTTAGGTGGCTAATACATGGTGTTAGCTTATAATTTAAGAAGATAGTTAATTAAGTGACAAGCTGGGCTTGTGGCCCAAAGATTTAAGGAGCTTTAAGTGGGCATAAGGTGGCGTCATAAGGGGGGGAGCTTGGGCCTAGTACGGCCACTTAGAGCCCAAATTTTAAGATAAAAAATTCGGCACTTACAAGTCCTAGGAGTGGACGGCACACTAGCTACAAAATAGGGATTTTAATTCTTTTATTTTCTTGATAAATAGGAAGATAATGAAGAGAAAGATGAGGGCTATTTGTTTGAGGAGATAAGGATTGGGTTATCAGGTGAGATAAAGGCAATCAGGAGAAGGGAAGAGTTGGCCGAAATTCCAACTCTGTGTATGGATGATATGCCGAAATTTCTCTATAAATAGGGAGTAGTATTCTTCAATTTAGGTATTTTGAAACCCTATTCTTCTTTCATTCTTTGCCGAAATTTCCAAGCCTTCCCTACAGTTTCTCTTTTTATTTTTCTAAAAGTTGAATTCCTTTTGTTCATATTCTCTTCTCCATAGCCGAATCTATAAGGGAGGTTTCTGTTTCCCGAAGGTGCACCATAAGCCGCATACTCCTTAGTAATCTGGTGAGTTTTGGGATTTTATTCTATGCGATTTCACTCTTTCTTTTCATTCAGATCTAACCCGAAACACTTATTTAAGGCCTGTCGATTTTCCCTCTCTGCTTTTAGTAGCCGAATCTATCTCATTAAAAATCTCCTAGGCCGATTTGGTGGAAAAGCCGAAGGAAGAAAGGTGACGTTTTCTTAGGGATTTTCGGGATTCGACAAATAAGGCTCTACGTTAAGGATAATAGATTTTCGCGATAACCAGGTGTGTAATACCTCCCCACCATCTAGATCTGCCTATTATTGTATGTTCATATGTTTTATATGTTATGATAAATGCCGCAATCTCGGTTTATTGATGAAAGCCCAAGGAGGGTAAAAGCGGATCCCCAGGTTAGTAAATAATCTGTTTAAATGTTATAAGTAAAATGCTTGTATGTGATTGCATGGGTTGGGTTGATGAAAGGAGGAAGTTATACGTTATATGTGTAGCGGCTAATGCCGTGAATCATTATACTGAGCTTCGCCATTAAATGTTATACGGCTTCGCCATTATATGTTATAAGGGCTTCGCCATCATATGTGGATGAGCAGCATGACTGCCATCATGGTGTGTAGCGGTGTGGGTCGATTGTAGAAATCCCCAATGGTGTGTACGATTGGTACGGGGGTGTGTAGCGGATGGAAACCTAGGCAAACGGGTTGGGCCTTGCATATTATTTGCTATTAATTTTTATTATGATTATTACACTGTTTATTTTGTTTAATGGGCTTAAGGCCCAAACTCTAGTGGTGCATGAGGGTTGCACACTGAGTCTCGCGACTCACCCTATTAATTAATCTTTCAGGTGATACCTAGTGCTTCGGACCGGGCTGGAGAGGAACGCAAGGTGGCCATGCAAAAGAACATCTAGATCCAGCAAAAAGACTCAAGTTAATACTTTATATTTTTAATTAATGGATTTTAAATCTCGTTGTAATAAGGCCATGGGCCACTAGTTTATGTTTTGTTTTATTTTAGGCTTTAAATACTTTTAGTTATTTAAATTTTTATTGAACTAATGCATGTATTTAAATTTGGGTTTTTAATTTATAAAATCATATTTTATTTAAACTATCAACTATTAAATTTCTTTCGAATAAGAAGATAAACTTTAGAAAAATATTTTATGAAAATACGATATGTTTTTCCAAAATTTTCTTAGTGACATACCAGATCCGGTCGTGGTGTTTGGGCCAGGTTTGGGGTGTTACAGCCCATGCTCATGAGTTCCCTGAATACACATACATCATTCTTAGCATGTTTAGGTTGTTGTCATGTATTTTTTTAAAATGACATATGCAAATATCTTAAACATGGTTGTGGGTTTTTTTATTCTATAGATAGTGTAACAAAATAATTACCCATATTTTAAACACATTTAGAAAAGGTGAACTACAAAAGTAGTCATTCAACTATTAGTGTGCTTTTGTTTTGGTAACTTAGGTGCAAAAAATTCTATTTTAGTCACTAATATTACCAACATATGATATTTTTGTCACTCTTCCATTAAATCATTAATAGAATGTTGATGAGGCCTTTTTTATTGGCATAATAATAAATTTAGCCCTCTAATATTTATAGATTTTATAAATTTGGTCCTAATTCTAAAAAATAAACAAATTTAGCCCTCAAATTTACACATTCTATTGATTCAGTATTGATTCTTAAAAATTCATGTTGGAACCATAGTTGATAATAGCAAAGTAAACAACTACTAACAACAAAAGCGCAAACTCCAAAGGCCATTGAAGGTGACACTATGACAAGAAAACTAAAATAAGAACATAACATGTTTGCGTGGTTTAGTTTTCCTACGTTTGTAAAGTTTAGCTTAGTTAGTAAGTCTACTATCTTTGATCCCAATACAATGGGTGATTTAAGCCTTATCACACTATGGTATAGAAAACTCACTTTTGTACTTAAAGATCTAAATCACTCACTTTAAGTTCTCCTATTGAGAACTTATGCTATAAAACAAGCAACAAACTTGTTTACACTCTCACCATTTTTTATTTTTCTAACATAGAATTTATTTATTAAATTAAAATAGTAATAAATAAAATAATTTAAGGAGAGAAAAACACATATGAAGAAGTCTTAAACTAGATTTAGACCTCCCCTTTCTTTTTTCAACATTAGCAATCACCAACACAACCATCCTTCACCATCATTAGCCTCTTTTGATCAATGCAAGCTTGGCATAAAAATTTCTCTCTCCACCATTTTCCATCTTCAACCTGTATGCACCTCCAACCTCCAGCCTTTCAATTTTTCACCATTATCAATCTTTACAAACATCCTCAACACCAATCCACCATTTCACCATATTCACTAACCTAAACCCAGTAAGCCAACCAAACCCAAACATGATTGTGTCACAACAAACCCCCAACAATTCCATACCATTCCATAAACATGAGACCTCTCACTAAAACTCATCTCCAATAACCAAGTACAATCACCCATTTCTCTACTACCAAAAGCTTCCCGATTTTGGAGGCTAAAAGAAAATTTGCAAAACAAAAAGAAATCCAAAGTTAGTCATTGAAAAATAATGGGAATCCAAATTTGACCATTGAGAAAATCCGCAAAACAAAAAAAATTCCAAAGTTGGCCATTGAAACCAAAGGAAAATCTACAAAATAGAAAAACCAGAAGAGAACCATACACAACTTTTTTTTTTTATTTTCATAGGTTTGAAAGAGTTTAGATTTTCTTTTTCGAAGATCCTAATGATGGAAGTGTTGGCCTTAGTAGAGAAAAGTCCTAATTTGATTTTCAAGCCAATTTAACGATTAAAGATTATTAAGTATTTATGATCACCAATCTGAAACCAAGATAAAATCTGGATCACCTAATTGTGACCCGGTTGGGCTCTACCAATTGGATGCATGCAGGCCTTGTAGTGGGGGCTCATTAGAAGGGCTCGCAAGGGAAGTTCACTATCCTAGTTCGCAACCCAGTTGGGCCCTACCAGTTGGATGCGTGTAGGCCTTGTAGTAAGGGTTTGCCAAATGGGCTCACAAGGGAAATTCGCGGTCCCAATTCGCATATACCAAGAAATTCACATGTGAGAGTTACAAAGTCCAGTAGACAGGCCCAAATAGTACATGTGTCCAGCATGCATAGAGCCTATCAAGAACATTAATTCCATGAACAGTAACCATGTGTATAAATATTTGATTGTCCCCTTCAATGAGACACAATGAAAAAAATTCAACAATTCGTGTGGTGAGCATGGATAGTTTGAAAAACTGGTTAATGTTTGTTGATGGCTCTGCAGCCAAGGCAGGTTCAGGAGCAGAGGTACTTCTGATTGATCTCAGTGGGAATGAATGGTAATACGAATATCTTTTGGATTTCAAACATCCGAAAACATAATAGAATATGAAGCTTTGATATTAGGGTGACAACTAGCACACCACCTAGAAGTGAAGGATTTGATCGTCCATTTAGATTCACAGTTGGTGGCGAAGAAAATGAATGACGGTATAAGGTGAAAAAGGTAGTGTTAAAGAGATATCATTCAGTCGCAGTTCAACTGCTTAGGATTTGACAAAGTTCAAAGAAAGCAGCTCGCTAGGAGTGACAACACACGTGCAGATGCCTTATCTAAACTGGCATCCTCTATTGTCATTGAGGAAAGAGGGAAAACTCTATTGGAGTATAGGGATACCCCAAGCTATGACATGCCACAAGTTTTGAGTATAGATCAAGAGGAGACATGGATGACTCCCATAGTTCGCACACTACAAGGAGTGTATGATAATTTGAACAAGAAAGATATTACAAAGTTACAATGCAAAGTTGCAAGGTATGACGTTGTTACAAATTACATATGCCTGAAAATTTTAAATCGATAAGTTAGACACTTGAATTCTGTATAGATAATTGTTAAATTACTTATTACATAGTGAGTTAAAATAATTCGTTTTGTCCTGCAATTGTCAGGTATACCCTTTTAGAGGGTGTACTATATAGAAAAGGGGTTTTCGCATCTAATATTGCGATGCCTATCACCATCTGAGGCTGAGTACGTAATGCGAGAAATACATGAAGGCATCTATGGTGACCATTTGGGTGGAAGACTGCTTGCCCAGAAAATTTTCAAAAAAGTGTATTATTGGCCTACGGTTCAAAAGGATGCACATCATTTGGTTCACACATACGACTCCTACCAGAGATTTCCTCAGGTGCAACGAAAACCAGTAGAACCTCTTAAAGTCTTGTCGAGCCCTCGGCTATTTGTGGCCTTGGGGAATTATTGTCCTCTGTCCTTTCTTGATAGCTACAGCACAGAAAAGATTCATAGTGGTGGATGTCGACTATTTCACCAAGTGGATTGAAGTTGAAGCTTTGGCGACTATCATAGAGAAACAAATGAAATCTTTTCTCTGGAAATCAATTGTGTATAGGTTTGGTGTACCTCACTTGATTATCACAGATAATGGCACACAGTTTCAAGGAAAGTTCAAAAATTTATGCGTGAATCTTCAGATTGCTTTATCTCGGAGTTTTGTTAAAATGCCACAAATGAATGGACATGTAGAAGTAATGAATAAGAAGATTCTAACTGCCTTAAAAAAGAAGGTTGGTGAGGCTAAGGGTGCATGGTTGGAGGAGTTGCTAGGAATCTTATGGGCCCTGCAAACTTTACCTTATATTGCAATAAGATAAACCGTATTTTCCCTTGTCTATGGCACGGATACAGTAATTCCCACTGAGATCAGTATGTGGTCACATATGACAACACATTTTAACAAAGATGCCAACCAGGAGGCTATCATGCTCAACCTTGATCTTATCAATGAATTTAGAGAGGCAGCGGAGATCAAGAATGTAGCATACACTCAACAAGTATCTCGGTATTAAAACTCTAAGGTTAAGAACAAGCAATTCCAAGTAACTGATCTTTTCCTTAGAAACACAAATGCTAGTTTCCCAACTTCGCAGCAAGGGAAAATGTCTCCAAGCTGGGAAGGGTCATACAAAGTCATTGAGAAAATAGGTTATGGAGTGTATCAGCTAGAAAAAATGGAAGGCTTGGTTCTACTGCGAACATGGAATGCTCGTCACCTCAAGAAATATTATGTGTAATTTCTTACTCCTTGAATATAAATATTCTTTTTTATAAAATCTTATACTTAGTATAATGTAAAGGTTTTTTGGTTTAAGATTGCAACCTCCAAAGCAGCTAGTGGACTTACGTTCCCAACTGGCAAAACAAGAGCTCACAGCTTTGACACATCTAGTGGACCTACGCTCCTAGTTGATGTCATAAAGGTTTGTCGGTTTAAGATTGCAACCTCCAAAGCAATTACAGACCTACGCTCCCAATTGGCATTACAAAAGCTTGCAGAGTTAAGCTTGCAGCTCCGACACAGCTAGTGGGCTTACGCTCCCAGTTGATGTCATAAAGGTTTATTAGTTTAAGATCGCAACCTCCAAAGCTAGCAGACCTATGCTCCCAGCTGACATTACAAGAGCTCATGGAGTTAAGCTCCCAACTCCGACATAGCTAGCAAACCTAGGCTCTCAATTGATGTCATAAAAGTTTGCTGGTTTAAGATAGTAACCTCCAAAGCAACTAGTAGACCTACGCTCCCAACTGACATTATAAGAGCTCGCGGAGTTAAGCTCGTAGTTCCAGCACAGCTAGCGCTACACTCCCAACTAATGTCATAAAGGTTTTTCAATTTAAGATCGCAATCTCCAAAGCAGCTAGTGGACCTACTGTCCCAACTAATATTATAAGAGATCATAAAGTTAAGCTCGCAACTCCAACATAGCTAGTGGACCTATGCTCCCAATTAATGTCATAAAGGTTTTTTGGTTTAAGATCACAACCTCAAAGAAACTATAGGACCTACGCTCCCAATTGACATTATAAGAGCTCGCGGAGTTAAGCTCACAGTTCCAACACAACTAATAAGGCTACCTTTCTAGGTGGTACTTAAGGCTTAATTGATTTGATATCGTAACTTAATTTCCTTCGAGTTTGCTTTAAATTCACAACACAAAATGTTTAAGGACATTCAGGTCAAAATTGATAATAAGTCACTTAAAATAAAACCATTGAATTGCACTAAGTCAATTAAAGGTTTCTGAGAATATCTTTAAATTTTTGTTTAAGTTCAAATTTTTGGTACAAGCAGTAGTGTTATGCGATAAGATAAAATGATTTCGCAAAAGGATATGATGGCATAACAGTAGTAAGCAAATTTGAAATTTTTCAAAGTTTAAATTTTCATTTCAAGATGAGAAAACTAATACAAAGTTATAATCAAAGCACATTATAAGCCCCTTCATGGTCACTGGAGATCTCATTTTCTCCTCTTCCAATAACTTCGTTGTTGTCATTCCCATCAATAGAAGCAATGTTGGCTTTAGCGGGGTCCTCACTGGCTTTATTATTATTAGTAGAAGCGGTGTTGGTTTCAGCTAGGTCTTCGTCCAGGTAAAATTCTTTTGAGTTCCTCTATTTGGATGTGAACTCATCCTAGGCAGCTCTTGAAGGGATGCAGATATTGAAACCTAGTTGGCTCATATTTACATCGCAGAGCACATCGAGGTCAACTTTGCAAGCGTTAAAAGGGCCACCCACAACTTGGGTATGTAAAAGTATATTTGACTTGAGCTCCTAAGCAAGGTTACTCAAGTTCTCAAAAGTTTCCCTTTTAAATTCCTCTAAGGCTTTTGTTTATTTCTACTCTGACCTCACCATGGCAGCTTTGTGTTCCTCAACGATTCGATTTACAGTAGCCTTGTGCTCTTTTGCCATTTTCTTCATATTAGCATCCAAGGCTTATTTCCTTTCTTTTTCAGCTGTAACTTCATAAGATAACTTATCAATTTTGACCTTAGCGGCCCCTAGGTGACCAACGAGCTCGGCATTTTACCTATAAAGCTCTTCATTCTCCTCTATCATCTTAAGGTATAGCTCGCGAGTTCTCTCCAATTCCAACTTAGTTTCCTCGAGCTCCCTTTGACTAGCATCAACGCTACCAACGTTTTTGCTAAGGCCAACGCTAACCATGGTAGCCTCAGCCAACAAAACCTGCAAGAATGAGGTAAGATTTGACAACGGATTCTTCTTTGTACCACTGAAGGACTCAGCAATACACATATGCCTCTTTATAGTATCTGGTAAAGAATCCTTCCACTTTTCAACCACTTCGCTGGGATTATAAGGGTACTCCCGCGTGTTTAGATGTTTGCACCACAGGAATAGGTCACCATCCTTTCTAGCTAAGGATTCCTCAATAGGGGGTAGAAAAGAATGAATACAATAAGCAAAATGAGGAGAATTACCGTGAGCAGCAATTGGAGAACTTGTATAAGCCATAAATGGTGAGCTCACTGAGGGAGAAGTAGGAGTAGCGGCTATCATAGAAAAAGACCTAGCATGATCTGCCTTCCTTTTACGATGATGCTCTAGTCTTCCACTATCTACCTCATCTTCGCTGTTGATAATCACATTTATAGGCCCCATATCGGTTCTGCGCTTCTTATGAATGTCCTTTAGAAAAGCTCGCAAGTCTATAACTTCGTTAATTTCTCGGGACAGACTTGTAGTTTCCTCCAAGTCGCTTCTAGAATCTCAAGCTATGCTTACACCACCAATAGTTCCAGGGTCAACAAGAACAGTTATCAAATTAATATTTGCATCACTTTCTTCATGCGATGAGACTATTGAGATCCATGGGCGAAGTCTCTTTCTACAGAAGTTGTAAAAGAAGTTCACTGGTTCTTCTTTATATCCTGTTAATATCGGACCTAGGTCATCCTTGGCCACATGAGGCCATGTTTGTCTTTCAGGTCATACACCCACTGCCTTAGCCACTTCCCTACGGTCACCTCACCTCCAAACAATATCAAAACACATGAGGCCATGTGAAGTGATGGCTCTAATGAGCGCCATTTTATAACCCTCCTTAGACCCAATAGGGGGACTAGATTGTTAAGTATTTATGATCACCAATCCAAAACCCATTCAAAGTCTGGATCACCTACCCACGACTCGGTTGAGCCCTACCAGTTGGATGCGTTAAAGCCTTGTAGTAGGGCTCGTCAAAAGGGCTCGCAAGGGAAGTTTGCGACCCGATCAGGCCCTACTAGTTGATTGTGTGCAGACCTTGTAGTGGGGGTTCACTAGAAGGGCCTGCAAGGTAAGTTCACGATCCTAGTTCGCATATACCAAGGAGTTCGCATGTGGGGGCTACAAAGTCTAGCAGGCAGACCAAAATAGTACATGTGTCCACCATGCATAGAGCCTACCAAGAACGTTAATTCCATGAACAATAACCATGTGTATAAATTTTTGATTGTCCCATTTAATGAGCACGATGGAAAAATACTCAACAGAGATAGAGATTGATAAGGGTAAGATTGAACTTTCTAGTCTAGATTCATTGAGTTTAGGGTGTTTTTTTCGATGAAATGAAAGATGGATTCGAGCTCAAAAGGTAAAATACTACTAGCTGTGAAAGTTTGGGTTCACTGACCATTGGAGATGGTGACCGGCACGACGACCAGCACGACGATTTTCAAATTTTAACTATTTTCAATTATTATTTTAAAGATAAGTTAGAAAGAGAAAAGAATATGTATTCATTTATTTGTAATATTTATTTATATTTATATTCATATTTTTAATTTTTAAATATTTTATTTTAAATATTAGATTTTTAAGACTCAAGACTAAATTGACAAAATAGGTAAAATTGAGGGCAAATTTTATTTTTTTAATTAAGATCAAATTGATAGAATGTGTAAACATTAGAGTGCTTCATTTGTTATTCTGTCAATAAATAAGGTTTCGTCAATCCATTAATGAATTAATATAATAGTGACCAAAATATTAAATGTCAATAACATTAGTGATTAAAATAGAATTTTTTGAACCTAAGTGATCAGAATAGAAATACACTAATAATTGAGTGACTATTTGTAAAATTTATCCCATTTAAAAGTTTCATTTTTAACTTTACAAGTAGAGTTTTCTATCTCTACAAGCCACATTAAAGAACATTATTAATATTTAGTACTCTAAAAAATTTAAAATTATTTATTTATCTTATTTTTATAAAATATATATTTAAGACTTAATAACCTTGCTTTTTAAATTAAAAAGGTTTACTTTTGTATATATAAGGTTTTATCTATATTATTACTAAAATAATTAATTGCCTTATTCTCACTCATCAATCAAATTTAATTTCAATTTTAAAATTACCAAAAACTCATCTTTTCTATAATGTAATATACATTACTATGAGAATAATTTTATCTTTTTTATATTTTATGTAAAATAAAAAATAGACATAATGAGAGTCATTAATATCTTAAGTTTTTTTACATTATTATTTATAAGTATTTTTGCTACATAAAATATTTTCACCATAATTTTGTTTATATTTACGTTATTAATAGAAAACACGAACTAAATGCACTGAAATTAATAAATCTAAAAATATTAGAACTTTTCAAACCACTTATATGGTTTTACTTGGAAATTGTTCAACAGTCGATGAATTATAAAATACATAGAAGAACCGAAGTAACTCAGACTTCAAGCAGTTAAATTGAGTAGGTGGCATCACTAAGATTATTTCAAGAGCAGAACATTGGTGATTGCAAATAAACTAGTTTCATCTTTTTCTTTGGGCAATTAGCCTGATCTATATATGGATTTTGCAACAATTTTGGGGCTTCTACAGATTACATCTCTACTTTACAAAACTTTTTTCATAATATATAAAATTTGGCATGTTTGTATATTCATGTCAATTTCATTTCTATATCATATTCGGACTAAAAGCTAATAAATGTTGGTTAACCTTAATAAATATTCATTGCGTCTAATTTCATAAAGGTATTTGTACAACACTCAACAGAGGCATTACAATGATCTACTGATACAAGCATCCCCATACACATCTTTCCATCTCCTTGCTGATTTGGTAAAAAGGTGTATGTATGATGACCATCGATGTTTCTCCAACATTTTCATGGCTGTTAGGGTTCCCCCCTCCTAGTGTCTCACTTGGGGGTGAAAGCCTGAAATGGAGAATAACAAACAACAGTTAGTATAAACTCTACAAAACAAGCAAGTATATGATCAAAACCAGGAGCTGAACTTACAGCAAAAATGGTGGCATGACCAGGATCGGCAAGGTGGGCAAAGAGGTTGTCAATGGGCCCAGTGCCGGTGTAGATATGTTGGAACCATGCACCCATCACTGCCAACATAGCCAATCGGCCATTCTTGATCTCTTTGGTCCTCAGCTCCTTGATCTTCTCAGGCGAACCACTTCCCCACCCAAGAGGGTCAAACCACAGGCCACCTGGATATCCAACATCAGTCCCGGTGAGCTTGTTGTTAGGGAAGATGGGGTCGGTGTTTACACACCCTGGCTTGAGAATGTCAGCCCATCTTCTCCCTTCAGCCCAGCCGATAAAAATAAGCTCAACGATGAAGAGAGTTGTGGTGTCAGTGAAGTATTCCTCTGTTCCAGCAGAGTACCACGATGGAGTGTTTAAAATCCCAATCTTGGTTAAGAACTCTGGGATGAAAATACCAGCAGCTCCCAACATTGCCCATCTGCAGTGCACCAGCTCTGCTTGTACGTTCCATCTCAATGTCTCAGGGTCAGAACCTGTTACAACACCCCCATTATAGATACTTACATTTGCCTTTGGTTCAAATGACTGTTGAGGTACTGATAGGGATTAAACTTACCAAGACCGAGAGGGTCGAAACCAAAGTCACCAGGGAGACTGCACCAAAAGGGTTTCAATAAAATGTTAGAATAAGGTTAGAGTAGGAAAGAAGAGGCCAAAAACTGGTGGTTTTAAGTGACTGAACCTGCCATCCAGCCATGGAGGAGGAGTGCTGCCTGGGAACCAAAGGGGTCTGTCGGGGTCGGCGGCGGCGCACACTGGAAATGTTGGTCCGGCAGCTGGTTTTGTGTACTTTCTCACAGATCTAAGTTTCTTCCCCGTAAGGAAAGAAGCCTTTGTTGTCCCCACTACTGATCCAGTCTTCTGGAAACTGTAACAGGTTTACAACATCAATCCAAATATAAAAATTTCACAACAAATAACATGGAATCCTAAACTATGATCATTAATTTATAACTGGTTAACTATAAATTCATCATTTCTAGTACATTTGAAGCAGAAAAGAACTTGCCTTGGGGATGAGATGGCAACAGCTGCAATAGCCGAAGAAGCACAAACAGAGGCCATTTTGGGTCAAATTTTGTGCCTTGAATGAGATTGGGGTTGATCAGTTAATGTATTAAGGGGCTTATCTTAAAAGATAGGAAAATAGATATGGAATCGGCTAATGAGTTGCCATGTGTCAAGCAGAATCTGATATGAAGCCCATTCGTATCCACTTCTTCTGCTTATTCGGATTAAATTCTCAAGTTGGTGGTTCACCTTGCATGTGTTGTGTGGCTCACATATCCAAAACCAAAAATATCAATGGCATTGCCTGGCAGCAGGTCAAAGGGCCCTGTACACTCTGTTAATCTTTGTTTATATTTTTAATATCGAATTTGTAAAGCATTCTTAAATTTTACTATGGATATATTCTAAAATTTTGATTTGACATAAATGTATATATAATTTTTCATTCAATCATATGTATTTAAAATTGTTTTTATATCGATTAAATTTAATGAATTTTATATGTAATAAATGTAAAATGATGATACTAATCGGGAATAAGGATACTTTAAATGAAATCTCACATTATTCTACATCTCTAAGAAAATAAGGAATAAGAGGTTTTTTTTTTTTTTTTTTTTTTTTTTTGGGGAAGGCATAAGAGGTTTTTAAGTCTAGATGAAGTCCTTGAGAGATTTCATGAGTGTTGTTAAAAAAAAATTTCCAAGTGAGTTTTCACTTTTTCTTTTTTCTCTCGTTGGTGAGTATTTTTTTTTTGGGTGGCGTTGTTCTTCTTATTGTACTTATAATATAGGTGTTTGTTGAATTTTAGAGATACATTATGAAATAGAGTTACCTTAAAATAAGTGCATATTTAGGAACGGTTCCATCTAGGAAAAACTTGGTACTTAAAAGTTATACACAATTGATTTTGTCTAGGAAAGACTTGGTGCACAATTTCTTTTCTACAATCTTAAGGATATTTTGGATACTACTCATATTGTTTTTGTCACTAATAATGGTATTCCCACAACTGCATTCGGCGCTTCACATGCTACCAAAGTTGCTACAATACCAAATTTTTTCAATGTTTCATATGTCAACTTGATGGAAAACATCACAAAAACAAGTATGAAAAAACATGATTACATGCCCAAATTAATAATCTTAACTTTGAGAATAAAGAAAACTGTTTTGTCTATGTCGAATTAGGCCATCATGGACATCAGTGCAAAACCCGAAAGGGCGAACCAAACTATCATACTCATTAATGCAGAAACCATAAGGGGAGAAATGACAATCCTACCAAATCAAATGTCAATTTGGTTAAAGCAAATGATGTAACACCCCAAGTTTTTGGTACAATAAGCCACATTGTTCTAGGACCCGAAACATTGGAATTCTGAGGAAATTCGAAAACAAGTTTAATAAATGAAGTCATAATAAATTTATTTGATTTTTAGAAATGGAAATCACGAGAATGATTCTGAATATGAGATGATGGTACAAAAAGGCCAAATCATAAACTTTGAAAAGGTAGAGGATAGAAATGTAAATTAACTAAATTGAGGAAGTAGGATTTAATAATGATTTTTGGACATGAGGATGATTTAGGATATGCAATAATATGATGGAAGTCACTTTGGGGGAATTGAATGAAAATAAAAGTTTAGGGACTAACTTGTAAAAATTTTATTTTATTGAGATAAGTTCTAAATGCAAATTTATGCAAAAATTATAAATGACTATGGATGATAAGCATATATTAAGAGAGTTTGGAGGTATTAAGTGTCTTACATGGAATAAAGAAAAGTAATGAGACAAAAAGGGATTGAAGTGCAATTTTACCACATAAGGGGTATTTTAGTCATTTTACATGAAATCCATATTGGAAATATTTTATTTTGAAATATTAAATCATTGGGAATAATTTGGATCCATTGGATTGGATTTTTAACATGGGGTGAAATCATTGGGAGTATTTTTCGCTAGTTGACTTCGAATAATTTTATGTGGCTATTAAAAGGAGAGAAAATGAGACTTCTTTTTTCTCATCTTCTTCTCTCCATTTTCAGAAACAACAAGAGAAGGGAGAAGAAGCTCTCCTCGCATGGGTTTTTTCCTCCCTTTCTCTTCTAAGAAACATCCACCCAAAAACCCAAGTTTTCATCCATTAAAACATGCTACAAAACAACCTCTTGGTTAATTTCCTCCATAATCTTCTTCATTTAACTCTAGGGTTTCAAGTAGATTAGTGAGAGAAAGTTATGACTAGAGAGAGAAAGCTCCAATCAAGGTAAAAAACTGTGTCTTTTTCATTTCCACCTTAACTAATTAAAGTAATTTGTATGGGAAGGTTGTTGGAGCATGTATACTAATATTGTTGTCCATGTTCTTATAATGAGACATGTTGGGTGGGTGGATATAATGAATTCGGGTGAATGATAGAGTAGATTCAAGTGTTGAGAATGTATGAGGAAGCTTTCTTTGGAACTTTTTCTATTAATAAAGTTAGGTACCATGAATTCTTTTACTTTTCCTTAAAAATTTTCTCAAATTTCTACTATCGACCATTGTTGAGCTTAAGAGAAAAGCTTTAAAAACCCTAATTTAATCGACCATCATTTACAAGTAAGTCCCTATCCATTTTTCTTTTATTTTTATAATTTTTTTATCATGAGAGCTTGATTAAGCTAACCCGTGTATCAATTTTTTCAATTGGTGAGATTTTGATAAGTTTTCATTGTTGAGAATTGGATGAATTAGGTGTAAAATTGATAGAAATTAAGCATAGATTATGAAAATGACTAAATTGTAAAGCTTAACAAGCTTGATTGTTAGCTTTGTTATATTAGGGACCAAATTGAATAAAATGAAAACTTATTATGAAATTTTGGTAGGAATAGAAAGTATAAGGTCTCTAGTGAAAAAATTGAAATTAGATTTTAATTTGAAGCTTTATACCAAAAGTTATGCTTGTCTCGAGTTTAGGGATTAAATTAAATAAATTGAAAAATATGATTGATATTGTATTTGATTGTGAATTGAATGGAATTTGATAGTGTTATATGTTTTGTGACTGCACGTAGCTAACGTCGACGCTAAGCCTTTGAGAAAGAAAGGAAAATTGAAAGTTATTGACGAGTGACTCGGAAATCCCAATTTGTACATTTATCATTCATGATAGAAATATTTGTTTCTATATGAATGTTTATTGAATGATTGATCAATGAGGTAAGTATTGGTGGTAACCTGAATTGTTTTGATTGACTTTGATATGGAACATCGATATAAAGGGCTAAAATGAATAACATAAAAAATGACATCGACTATATGAATTATGTTACGTGAAATGGAAATTGGATAGAAATATGTTTTATACTAATAAATAAATGTGTATAGATAACGTTTTGGATTGTGATTATGATTATGATTATGATTATGATTGAAAAATGGTATATGTATTGAATTGTAAAATGAATATTGACACCTTATTAACTAGTCAGACTAAGTGTGTTAGGATGCATTTCGTGTGGCAAGATGCGCTTCGTGCACTAGGATGTGCTTTGTGTGCCAGCATGCACTTTACGTGCTAGATTTCCTTACTTCAATTTATCCGATGATGTACTTCAATGCCAGTTAGGTGTGTTTGTTGGATGATCCGTGTATCCATCTGATTTTGAGTCATGTTAATAGGGGTTATAAATGGAAAAGTTGGCAAATGGTATCGAGATGAAATGGTATGATGATATGGTAACAAAAAATGTGCATATATGAACTATGATAAAGAAACATATATACTATCGTGCAAATAAACTGAAAATGAGCCCTAGGGGCTAAAACGAGTATTAAGAAGTCAATAGACTCCAAGAAAGGATTGAATGGTAAGTAGAAAAGGAAATTGATATGGTTCGATCAAGGAATTTTGATGATTTAATATTAGTGATAAGTATGTATAAATGTTGAATTCATGTTTGATAATGAATGCCAAATAGCTTATTTATAGACAAATGAGTAAATGAATTGAATTGGTTAAAGGGGTTGGTTCATATATATCGACAGCGGAAAAAACGTAGAATTAAAGTTCTTCTATGGTGTTGATACGGATTGTCCCGATTTTTAAAGAACTTCTTTTTCCTATTTTAAATTTGTTTTTGTTTTTTTATTCATTTATTTTATTTCTACTTTTTAGTATTAATTTTATTTGAGTTTAGTTTTTTTTCCACAACAGGTGTATATACCATGGAGTCAGAGAACCAAAAAATTTGAAGAAGCCAAAAATTGGGCTCAATACTACAACATCACACCCTAATGTCGCGACATCCAAGACAGCACGCCACATCACAACATTGAAAGGCCAAGTTCATCTGAATTATTTTATTTTGATGCTTTGTTATCCATTATCAATACTTCTTCGTCTTCTTCTTTTTATTTGTATTTGTATTTTCTTTACTTTATATTTCATATTTGTTTTCGTAGAATTCTTTTAGGTACTCTTCCGTTCGCTTGTAACACACGGATCCCAAGACTATCACGGAAATAAGGAATCAACCCTTTAGAGAAGTTTCTTTTTTAAGCTTATGTTTTTTTACATTGAGGATAATGTATGTTCTAAAGTGTGAGGGAAGTACATAGGATCAGTCTGTATGCTTTCATTTGTGTGTTTACTTTGTTATTTATTGATAAAAAAATTGTGTTATTATTTTTGTTGCATGGTGCTTGGATTATATTAATACTATGAATAGTGGTTGAAAATAATAAAGAATCTAATGATTTTTGTCAAGAATGAATTTTTTTACTGGTATGAGTGATAAACCGTAATGTAAACATATTTTAATCCCACATTTAGCATACTTTTGGATGATTTATTCCCTAAATTGTGCAATTTGGTGCTCTTAATCCTTTGTTTTCATGTTTTACAAAAGTATTGGAGGATGAAAAGAACGAGAAACAGGCCTAAAACAGAGTTAATGGGCCAAATCATGAAATTGACATGGCTTGGGCCTAAGCCGCACGGCCGTGCCTCACCAACAGACCCGAACACGGCTTGGCCACGATTCACATGGGCGTGTGCCATGGGCATGTCCCTGCCATGACAAAGAAGAGTTTCATTCAGATTAGGGTACTTAGAGGCAAATGAAGCCATTCCAAAAGCCTATATAAACACCCTAGAGGCCAACCTTTAGGAGGGGTCCAGTTAGGCGTCCAGTTAGGCCGAAGAGCCAAGCCAGAGAGGCCAGAATTGTGGAATTTACTCGAAGAAAGCCAATTGAGTCATCTCAAGAAGCCGAAGTTATACTCAAGACAGAAAATCTTCTCTTCAATTCCTTCAGGGGGTTTTAGGGTTTTCTTATGTTTTGTTTTATATTTTCTTCTGAGATGTATTCTTTTATGATTATGAACTAAACCCCTCAAATACCTGAGGGGGATGAAACTTAAGACGGATCTTGTTATTGTTTTCTGACTTATATGATAAATACTTAATTTGTTCTTAATTATGTGTTTTTAATTCTTGCTTTGATATTTCAGGATATTAATTCAAGTATTGATATGCTTAGGCAGTAGAGCAAAAGTCCCTGTTTAAGAGTAGATCTAGCATAATTAAGCGGAGTTTATCGCAACCCTAGACATAGGATGACGAAAATCTACCGGATTAGGGTCAAACCTAATATGGGAGTCCATAGATCGAGTTAATGCAATTCTAGGGGTTTTAATTAGAAAGAGATTTCAATTAATCAACCTAGGGTTAGACATTAGTAGCCTCGAGAGAGGTATTAATATACATTAGGGAATCCTAAGGATCAAGTCAAGTGAATAAATTGTCTGGTTCAGAGTTAAATAACAAGTGAAGTCTAGGTGGATTCTTCCTCGGGTATTGTCTTAATCAATTGGTTTTTCCCACAAGTATTTTCCCAAATTCATTCTCTTTGTCTTTGCATCTTTAGCTTAATAGTTAGTTAATTTTAGATTAAATAAATGATTCACTTTTATCTTAGGCTAAATAATAAAAAGAAAGTTAGTATTAGTACTTTTGGTTCCATTGGGTTCGACAATCTGGTCTTGCCACTAAGCTATACTACTGTTCGATAGGTGCACTTGCCTCAATCGTTGTCATAGTTGGTTTCTAGGCTCGATCATTCTTTATATAAAATTTCAAGACTCTGACATAAACGTTCAATGAGATAATTTGATCATTTTAAGGGAAATAGATTAGGTTACTTAAACGTTCAATGAGATAATTTGATTATTTTAAGGGAAATAGATTAGGTTACTTAGTTAAATTGCATAATAGATTAGAAGTACTGATATGTCGTAATTCGGTGTAGCAAATTAAACTAGTTTTCACACTTAAAGAGCCCAAATGCAAGCATTTTCATTACGTTTTAGTTAAGTTTCTTTAGTTTTACTTACATTTAATAAAATGTGCAAATTGAGTCTTTTATTGACCTTAAGGGCCAAATGAGGCCTAAGGGAGAGCTAACGTACTTTGTAAGTGTGTAGGAGACCATTAGAAGGCATTTTAGGTCAATACTGGATACTATGTCACAAAATTGTATGTCTAATGTTGCAACATAGGGAATAGAATGAAGAAAAATCAAGTCTGGCTAAGATATCGCGCACAGACTAAGGGTGTCGCGACATACCCTTGTAGATGGCTATAGGCGAGCATATTGGTTGCTATGTCGCAACACAGGTACTGGTGTGTCGCGACATCAACTCTAGGACGAAAATTAAACATGAAGTAGGGGTGTTTTGGTCCGTATAATAGAACTTAAATCTCGGGAATGTCAACTGAATAGGGTTAAGGACTACGGCCACTTGAAGGCTATAAATAGGCTCATTTGGCATATGTTAAAAACACCTTTTCATTAACCTAGTTTCTTTCTTTAAGATCTAGTTTTGTTTTCTTTCTTAGGTTTCTAGAGTTTAGTTTATTTGTTTGTTGTTTTTTTCTTAGGAGATCGGGATTGTGGAATCATTCAACTCTATAGATTTACGCTTAATATCAATACAATCAGGTCCTTTAATTTACTTTATCTTGTCGATTTAATTAGCATGCTTTCTCTTTACATCAATTATATATTCTTTATAAATGCCATGAGGAACTAATCCTTCTATGGGGGATTAGTGAGTGGAGGTATGATCTATTAACTATTTTGTAGGGTTACTCAACGAATCAACTGTTTGAAAAAGGGAGAGTGTGAAACAAACCTCAGGCTTAACAACCCCGGAAAGTCGTCAGGGTGGTGAGAATTAACCCAAAATTGGTATTGCCCATCTGTGAATACCTTAACCCCAAACCAGTCTAGACTGTTAGATCGGAAGATAAGTAGTTCTTGCTGGCTCATTATATTAGTAGAAGGTCAGAGATCCTGCTAGGGTAGGAACTAGTTGATTGATGAAGAACTCGAGAAGATAGTTGATGAAGATTACCCAAGCGAGCTAATCACTCATAATCAGATTTGATTTATTCTTCCTTTTTAATCTCTTGAATCTTATTTTTTTTTGTTGTTTTATTTTTATTATTATAAAACCCCCTGAAATCCTTTATTTTATATTCTTCGTACTATAACTTAGTGGATAGTACTAATTAGATCTTTTAGTGTTTAGGTTATATTTAATCTAGCACTCGCCTCCCTTGGGTACAATCCTTAGAGTACTTACTCCGTTGTAAAACTATATTACAACTAGACATGTATACTTGCAGATACCACCTCGTAACTCTATATTTTAGTGCAATATTCACACTCTGGACGTTAGTACGTTTGGAGGCGGTTAAGTTGTCATTGTTGTCGGGGAGGTAACATCACTAGGTTTATTTTATTTTTTGCATGTAAACAAATAATTAGGAAATTTCTCGTTTATAGATACGATTTTCTTTTCTTTTATTTATTGTTACTAATATTTTTTTTTGGGTTTAGTGTACGACTAGTAGTAGAGGCACACCTATTGTAGTAGCCATAGATACAAAAAGAATAATCCGAAGGAATCACCGATAGCAACAGCAACAATAGATGCAAGATCCACCACCTACCACAGGTAACGTACCACATGAAAATCCACTGTTTGATGACACTGACAATAACGCCCTAGGAAACCCACAAACGCCACAACTTCTTGCAAATATTTAGATGGCTCGAGAGAAATAACTTTAAGGGATTATGCCTTGCCAAGTTTTGACATGGTTCAAGAAAGTATAGCAAGGTCGACCATTATAGCTAATAATTTCGAGATAAAACCAGCTATGATTCAGATAATCCATAATAATTTGCAGTTTAGGTGCACTATGATAGAGGACCCTAATCAACAATTAAAACAGTTTCTTCAACTTTGTGATACTTTTAAGTATAACGGGGGTCAGTAATGACTCTTTTCATCTTCGATTGTTCCCCTTCTCCTTGATTGATAATGCTTTCTTTATTAGACTCACAAGTATCAGGGTCTATCACGACATGGGATGAACTTGCTGGAAAGTTCTTATAGAATTTTTTCCCAATTAGCAAAGCAGTGCAACTAAGAAGAGAGATTGTTGTTTTTAGATAGATGGAGGGAGAAAGTTTCTATGAGACATGGGAACAGTTCAAAATGTTGATTAAAAAATGTCCGCACCATGGATTTCCTGAGTGGATGCTACTGTAGGTATTTTATAATGGGTTGGATGCAAATGCACGATCTGGATTAGATAAAGTAGTATGAGAATCCCTTCTTAACAGAACGTACGAGGATGCATACGAGACCATCAATAATATGACACTAAACTCCTACTAGTGGCCAATTGAACGATTCACATATGGTCAAAAACCCACCATGGTAAAGGGAGAGCATGAAACAAACCCCAAGCCTAACAACCCAGGAAGTTATCAAGGTGGGAATTAATCCAAAAATGGTATTGCCAATCCGTGAACACTTTAACCCCAAATTAGTCTAGACTGTGAGGTCAGAAGATAAGTAGTTCTTGCTGACTTGTTATGTTAGTGGAAGATCAAAAGATCCTACTAGGGTGGCAACTAGTTGATTGACGAGGAACTCAAGATAATAGTTGATGGAGATTATCGAAGTGAGCTAATCACCCATAATTAAATTTGATCCGTTCTTCCTTTTAATCTCTTTTTTTTTTATGTTGTTTTATTTTTATTATTATAAAAACCCTAAAAATCCTTATTTTATATTATTCGTACTATAACTGAACAGAAAGTACTAATTAGATCTTTTAATGTTTAGGTTAGAATTGATCTACCGCTTGGGTACAATCCTCAGAGTACTTACCCACTCCGTTGTAAAACCATATTACAACTAGGTCCGTATACTTATGGATACCACCTCGTAATTTTATATTTTAGTGCAGTATTCACACTCTGGATGTTAGTACATCTGGAGTGGTCAAATACCTAAATAAGAATGTTTGATGATTTCATATGAGATATAAGTCTTATAAATAGTCGTTGAGACATGAATGCTTGAATTGACTATTATTTATTTAGTTTAATCCAAAGAATGAAAGAAATTATGTATATTGGGATGCTTAGGGATGACCTAAGGCATTGTTTCAATAGCAAGTTCTCAAATGACTATACCTTAATATTAGGAATCCTTTATTCCCTCAGGGAAGTTGCATCCTCTAGAAATTCTTAGGTGGAAGTGGGACAAGATCACCATGGATTTTGTTTCAGGTCTTCCTCTCAGTCCTACTAAAAAGAACACAGTTTGGGTTATTATGGATCAGCTGACTAAGTTACCCCATTTCCTACCAATATGTAACACCCCAAACTCGGCCCATGCGATAAGGCTAGATCTGACATGTCACATGAGAGAAGTACATTTAAGCCCTTTTCATTTGTACGTAAATAGATTTGTTAAAAAAAATCAAGGAAAACATGTTTTAAAAAAATAATTGACAATATATTACTATCTTCGAAGATTGTTTGATAAATCGATAAATTAGAAGTAATGATTTACAACCCATGACTTTTGAAAAATATTGATGAAAATTTGAGAGAAAGTTTCTGAGTTAAAAATATTTTTGTAAATTTATATGAAATCCATTTGCATATCCATTTTAGAAAATCTTTATTTAAGTTTTTAGAAAAATCCCATTTAAATTAATTTGAGCAAAAATATAGGTACGCCAAACATAAAGCAAAACAAAATAATCCAAAGGCCTTATTACATCATTTAACCCAAAATAGTAAAGTAATAAAGTGAACGAAATAGAAATCTAAGTCCAAATAAAACCGTTTCTGAAGTATGGCCTCCACCGAGTCATCCATGGCCCACATCCACGTCAATGAGCATTACCTGAAAGGGTTAAGAAAAACGGGGTGAGTTACTAGAACTTAGTGTATAACCCCCTTACCGTTGTCCACTAGGCTTGAAACCCATTTAGCAATATTTTGGGCCTAAGCCCCTTTTTACAATATAATGTATTAAATATATCATATGAATGTAATGCAATTCCCAAACCAACCTAATAATCCATCTGCTACACACCACCCGTACCATCCATCACACCTGTGCGGATCAAGTCAACCCACCCCGCCAAACACACCAATCGCAGGCAATATGCCATTTATAACAAATTTGAATTGTGGACAAGCCACCAGAATCATAACGAATCAGATTAACAAACATTTTTGTGGCAATGCCACTAGAATCACTTCTCTTCAACATTTTCCCATCCTATGCAAAATCATGTAAATGCATCAAACATAGCAAATCATGATATTTACAAATATAACAACAATAATTAGTTCAGACAAAAGTTCGGTCCATTAACATTTTGCAAATCGGCCCATTAAGCAATATATCAATTTGGCCCACTAAGCAATATATCAAATCGGCCCACTAAGCAATATTTCAATTCAGCCCATTAAGCAATATATCAAATCTGTCCATTAAGCAATATATCAATTCGGCCCATTAAGCAAAATATCAATTTGGCCCAGTAGGCAATATAGCAAATCGGCCTATTAAGGCAATTTCGTAATTCGGCCCTTTAAGGGCATTTTCGTAATTCATACAATGATATTATTGATTTTGTCAATTTTATCAAAATAGTGTATCTGAGGCCAATTTTTTCGGTTTACGCCCTATTACGATTTTAGTCATAGCGATTTATTTCCAATATGATATCAATATTAAAACCCACGAAAAATGGTGTGAGATTACACACCTGATTACGGTAAGTACTAGGCTTTCTTGATCTTCGATACCTAAGATATCATAACGCTCGATTAGTCGACATACGTGATTTTATTAATCAAACTCTAAAATAAGCGATCTAAAGTATTTACCCTTGGAATCGTGAACGACCACGATTTGTCGATTTTCCTCGGATGACGGTCCATAACCCGGTGGAAAATCCTAAACTACCGATACTGCCCTTCGTTTGAATTTAGGAGTAGGGATCACAAATCCGATCCTTTTTCGATCCCCAAACGCTATTCCTTTCAATTCGATATTGCTTGCATCCATTGAATAAGATTTTAGTCAAAACGATATTACGATAGAAAGATGGATTGTCCAATGGCAAAGGGTTCGACTTACCACTAATATCGTATGATCACAAGTCGATGGCTCGAGCGATTTAGTCCCTAAAACATGTAGTCGATTAGCCAACCTTCAATCCAATTAACACAATAACCAAATGGAGTTATTGAATGGACTATGAAGGAACTCCTTACCTAAAACAATAATAATCTCGTTTCTCACGATCGTTCTATGACTAGAGATGATTAGGCGATGTTGTGGTATTGGACCTCCCTCTATATCATTATGAAGAAGAAAATGATCTCGTTTGAGTGAGTAGAATAAAATAATGGTCTCGGTTAACAGAACCATCCCATGCCAATGGCATATATTCGACTAGGAGAAAGAAAAAATAAAATGTTTGAATAAAACCACTTACCGATTGATCAAAGGAGTGGGTGATAACTTGAATGAGAAAGAAAGAATAATGAAGAGATGAAAGGTTTCGGCTATGGAGGAAAAAAATAGGCAAAATATTCGGCTATGGTGGTAAGGATTAAAGAAGAAGAAAGAATGCTTGAAGAATTTTGTGAAAAAGAAAAGAAAGGGGAAGAAGGGTGTTTGACTAGTTTCGGTTTTCAAGAGAAGATGAGTGAACAAATTTTGGTCTCAATGGTTTTGTACTTTCGGCATACAAGAAGGAAAAGAAGAAACAAAATGCACACTCAAGGCTTGAAGATTCGGCAAAGAGGAGAAGAAATTTGGAGAGAAAGAAAAAATGACACAAAAGGTTGCAAGTAGGAATTTTGGCCAAAAAAAAACACCAAAGCTTTTACCAAAAGACAAAGAAAATTTGGCTAAGCCCTCCCTATGCCAAAACCGTCCATGCCTTGGCAAATAGGTCAAAATTTCCCAACCAAAACTTTCCAAAACATCTCCTTTGAAAAAGGCCAACATGTTCCCTATACTTGCCTTTTCTTTTGATTTCTTTCCTTACCCTCAACCTTCCCTTATTTCCTTAGCCACCATGCCAAAAATAAAAAGTCCACCTTGCCTTATTTACAAGCTTGGCCGACACTTAGGGAAAAAATTACAAAAAATAAAAAGTCAAAATTTGCACATTATGGGATTTCAACCTCTTCCCTCAAAGTCCATCATGTGGCGCCATATCCTTTTTACCAATTGCTCATTTATGCAAGTACATTACACATTTATTTCTATAAGCCTTGAAGCTGCTTACCATCTCTCCTTAATAGACTTAAACACAAAAGTTTTACTAGGGCCCAAATAAAACCCGAGCCTTCTTAAGACATTAAAACATACACGATTAGTAATTTAACTAACTTAACACAAGAAATAATGTAACACATAAAATTCCAAATTTTAGGATGTTACAATTCAACCCCTTTAAAAAAAAATTCATCCTCAAAATTTACCTGATTAAAAGAGGTGAGGATATTGTTGCCGAATTGCGTCCTCAGGCTCCCATGTAGCTTCCTCCGATCTGTGATTATGCCATAATACTTTGACCAACGGCACTAACTTCCTTCTCAGTACCTTAACATTCCGATCTAAAATTTGCACTGCCTCCTCTTCAAAAGACAATTCAGGTCTTATTTCAACTTCCTCTATCGGTACTATATGAGACGAATTCGATCGATAACGCCTTAACATTGAGACATGAAATACATTATGTATCTGACTCAGCTCCGGAGGTAACTCAAGCTAATAAGCCACAGGCCCAATACGCTTCAAAACACGGTATGGTCCGATGAACCTAGGGCT
Source organism: Gossypium bickii (assembly GCA_025503065.1). NCBI lineage: Eukaryota > Viridiplantae > Streptophyta > Magnoliopsida > Malvales > Malvaceae > Gossypium > Gossypium bickii. The sequence continues at coordinate 105,680,168 of CP106715.1, forward strand.
CAACTTGCCCTTCCTTCCAAATCTAAAGATCTTCTTCCAAGGTGAGACCTTTAGAAAGACCTGATCTCCCACCGCAAACTCAATATCCTTACGCTTGAAATTCGCGTACGATTTTTGTCTATCCGAAGCTTCCTTTAACCGTGCCCGAATTACCTTTACTTTTTCCTCCGTCTCTGATATCAGCTCAAGACCCAATAACTGTCGCTCACCCAGCTCAGTCCAACAAGTAGGAGTACGGCACCTACGACCATACAATGCCTCGTAGGGTGCCATCTGGATGCTGGATTGATAGCTATTGTTGTAAGCAAACTCTGACAATGGTAGGAAATCCTCCCAACTACCCCTGAAGTCAATCACACAGCCCCTTAACATGTCTTCCAGAATTTGGATTACTCTCTCCGACTGACCATCTGTCTAAGGATGAAATGTCGCGCTGAAATTTAACATTGTTCCCAAAGCTTCATGTAAAGCTTTCCAAAACCGTGATGTAAACCTAAGGTCCCTGTCTGATATAATAGACACTGGTACCCCATGTAACCTCACGATCTCTACTACATACAACTTGGCCAACTTCTGCAATGAGTAATCCATACGAACAGGTAGGAAATGAGCAGTCTTCGTCAACCGATCCACTATTAGCCAAATGGAATCTTTCTTAGTAGGCGATAAGGGTAACCCACTAACAAAGTCCATCGTTATCCTTTCCCATTTCCATAATGGAATTTTCACCGGTTGTAGCAATCCCGATGACAATTGATGTTTCGCTTCCACCTGTTGACATGTTAAGCACCTACTCACGAAATCAGTAACCTCCCGTTTTAACCCTGGCCACCAATACTGCTCACGGAGGTCTCGGTACATTTTACTTCCCCCGGGATGCATAGCATATGGGCTACTATGCGCCTCACGCAGAATCATTTGCCTCAGTTCCAAATCTTTGGGCATACAAATTCTTCTGCGGAAACACAGTACTCCATCACTATTCAATCCAAAATCCCCTATTTCACCACCTTCCACATGCTGAAGTCGAGAACCCAACGCTTCATTTGTCAATTACTTTTCCTTAATCTGGCTTACCCACGCAGGCTTCACCTGAAGTTCAGCTAGCAGACTACCATCTTCATATAAGCTGAGATGAGGGAACATCGCTCTCAAATCCGATATCACCTTACGACTCAACTCATCTGCCACCACGTTAGCCTTTCCCTGATGATACTCGATTGAGAAGTAATAATCCTTCAACAGTTCTATCCACCTCCACTGTCTTAAGTTCAACTCCTTTTGGGTGAGGAGGTACTTCAAACTTTTATGATCTGTATAGATAATCGACTTCTCACCATACAGATAGTGTCTCCAAATCTTCAGAGCAAACACCGCTGCAGCTAACTTCAAATCATGAGTGGGATAGTTCACCTCGTGCGACCTAAGGTGACGAGATGCATAAGCTACCACTTTTCCTCATTGCATCAACACACATCCTAAGCCCATGTGTGATGCATCACAATAAACAATAAACTCTTTTCCCACCTCAGGTTGAATCAATACTGGCGCTTCTGTCAGAATCTTCTTCAATTTCTCAAAGCTCTCTTGCTGCTGGTCTGACCACACAAATGGTACTCCCTTACGTAACAACTTAGTTAGAGGTGTAGCAAACGAAAACCCCTCAACGAAACGCCTGTAATACCCAGCCAACCTAGGAAACTCTGAATTTTGGCCACTGACCTCAGTGGTTTCCAATCCAAGACAGCTTCAACCTTCCGGGGATCAACTCTAACGGCAGACACAACATACCCCAAAAAGGTCACTTCCTTCAGCCAAAATTCACATTTACTGAATTTGGCATAAAGTTGCTTCTCCCTTAAAATCTGCAATACTACCCGCAGATGGGAATCATGCTCTTCTTCATTCTTTGAGTACACCAAGATGTCATCTATGAACACCACCACAAACAGATCTAAATAGGGTTGGAAAACCCGATTCATCATGTCCATAAATGCAGCTAGTGCATTAGTCAACCCAAACGGCATCACCAAGAACTCATAATGCCTATAATGAGTTCGAAACGCAGTCTTATGAATATCCGCCTCCTTGACCTTAAGTTGGTGATAACCCGATCTCAAATCTATCTTCGAGAAAATTGAAGCTCCTTGCAGTTGATCAAACAAATCATCGATTCTCGACAATGGATACCTGTTCTTGATCATCAACTTATTCAATTGTCTATAACCCATACACATACGCATCGACCCATTCTTCTTCTTGACGAACAAGACCGGCGCTCCCCACGGTGACACATTCGGTGGAATGAATCCCCAATCCAACAACTCCTAAATTTGAGCTTTAAGCTCCGCTAACTCTTTCGGTGCCATTCTATAAGGAGCAATGGACCCCGAGCCATTCCTGGCAATAACTCAATGCCAAACTCTACTTCCCGATCCGGAGGCAATCTTGAAAGTTCCTCGAGAAAGACGTCCGAAAACTCTTTCACCATTCTAACACTTTCCACCGACAATTCCTTGGCATCCAAAGCACTAATGGAGGCTAGGAATACTCCACACCCCTTTCGCACCAACTTTTCTATCTTTAAAGCAGATACCAGATTAGACAGATAGTTTCTCCTTTCACCTATCACAATCATTTCCTTATCCTCCGAAGTTCTTAATAACATCTACTTTGCAGCACAATCCAAGTTCGCACGGTGTTTCACCAACCAGTCCATGCCCAAAATAAGGTCGAACTCGCCGAATGGCAGTTCCATCAAATCTGCCAAAAATATTTCCCCCTAAATTTCTAAGGGCACATCTCTAAACAATTTATTCACTAACACTGGCTGTCCTAAAGGACTAGGACTAATTACAGTTGTTTTTCTAGCAGTAATCTCAGATCTAATGTTCAGATTTCCAAATACAGCACAAGCAACATACGAATGGGCGGATCCGATATCTATCAAAGAAGTAACAGGTACATCGGATATGAAAAACATACCGGTTATTACATCAGGTGCATCGCCATCCTCTCAGCGTCTGACCGCATAGACCAACCCTGGCTGTCTTACCTCCGCATTACTCCTATTACCAGTACCTCTACCAGATACACCCTGACCTCGTCCTACGCCATTACCACCTCAACCTGGCCCACGGCCTCTCGGTGGCTGCTGAGCGCCTCTAGCTGGCTGTGCATCATAGTTACGAACATCCTGAGTCTGAGCAGTCTGTCGAGGGCAATTTTTAAGCTGATGGTCCTTGGAACCACATTTGAAACAACCACTGGTTCTCTTCCAGTATTCATCCGGGTGTTGTTTTTTTGCAATCCGCACATGGCTGTAACTGATTGGTAGTAGCTGGTACTCTAGCTCGAGCTTGCTCCTCATTCTTGGGCCTCTTCTAAAACCCTCTCGCAGGACCTGAGTACCTAAAGTCTCTCTTGCTCCTGCCCCTATCCTTGTCTCAGTTTTGCCACTCCGAGTGCTTAGCCTCTTCAGCTATCTTGGCTTTCTCCACCAGTGTGGAAAAATTTCTCTCCTTTTGTGGGGCTATCAGTACTCGCAACTCATCACGCAACCCGTCCTCAAAACACACACAGTGTTCGTAATCAGTCGATACTATTCCACGGGCATATCGACTTAGATGCAGAAATTCTGCCTCATAAGCTGCCACAGTCTTACCTCTATGGACCAGATTTAGGAATTCCTTCCTTAGGGCATCCACATAGCTAGCCCAGACATACTTTCCCTGGTATGCCGTCTTAAAGAAATCCCAGGTAATACGATCGGCCTGAGTACCTTCCCGAACCGTGAGCCACCATTTATACGCCTCGTCTCTCAACAAGGACACAGCTCCTTTCAGTTTATGCTCGGCGGTGCAATCCAGATCGTCCATGATCCACTCCACAGCCTCAAGCCAGTACTCCACTACATTTGGGGCTACACCCGAGATACCCCTAAAAACATCAGCACCATTCGATGTGAGTCGTTCCGAAATTGACCCACGAGCTGCCGGCCTAGTTCTTGCCCCAGCAACCCTTTCGAAGTCTCGCAACATTGCTTGGGACAGAGCATCGTCCTCCCTCATACGATCATGTGACCCAGCTTCAATCACAGGTGATGCAGGTGCGTCCATTTTCAGAATATGTCCCGATGCCTCAGACACAACTCTAGTGCCTCGGCCTCTACCACGACAACGTCTACCGCGTCCACATCCTCTAGTGTTCATATTGACTAATTCGATTTAATCAGATTAAGAGTCTTATGAATCAGTATACTATTTCAGTATTTATTAAAAAATATTTTATGAAGTATAATAAGTAAAGTTGTTTTCGTAAACGCATCCTATAGTGTAACACCCCAAACCCGGCCCACGAGCCTTGACCGGATCTGGTATGTCACTGCGGAAAAACGTTTGAAGACTGATTTCACTTTTGGGAAAAACATTAAAAAAATTTTGTCTTTAATAAAACATTGTGTGTTTAAACACCCAATAAAACTAAGTTGTTACAATTTCCCGGATCAAAACTTTAATATACTTTTAAAATATGAATTTCCAAAAAAATAACAGCAATTACAAATAATAATTTAATCGTCATCTAGCTTAAACATGATAAAAATGCTCAAATACTTTAACTGGGCCTTATTATAATAATTAATTAATCAAGGTACTTCATAATAAAATTTCATAACATAATTAAAACATCTTCTGCATGGCCACCTTTAGATCCCCTCCAACCTGGTCCGATCACCACAAATCATCTACGATGTTTAATAAAAATTGGGTGAGTCATACAGACTCAGTGTGTAATTAATCCACTGAATTCCACCCACATATCAAACCACATATCAACCCATATGGCAAATAACAAGATAACGTATTTACATAATATCACATTCTGGACTTGGCCCATATTCATATCACTTATCAGGTAACAGGGTAATTAACCGCACAATTTCCACATATCGGGCTTAGCCCATTTCCACACTGATCCACATTCATATACTGGGCTTGGCCCATTTCCACATTAATTCACGTATCCATTGAAATTATGCAAAGTGCACCCAACCCAACCTAGGGTCCATCCTCTACACACCCCCGTATCCAGCCACCACACACTAGGGGATTATCAAATCACCGTCTCCTTTTCACTCCAGAAGGCAATCAATGCCGTCCACATGCAATTAAGCACAATAATCCACAACGCGACCTCAGTCAGCGCCAATCCATGATGTAGCCGTAGCTAACACCAAAACCACGATGGGACACATAGTCACTCATCAACCACGATATGGCACATAGCCGATATCAACCACGATGAGGCACATAGCCACTCATCAAGCCATGCGAACTAAATCGCAATTAATCCACAACGTGACCTCAGTCAATGTTAATCCACGATGTAGCTCAAGGCTAACATCAAACCACGTACTCGAAGTACACCCGTACCTTCTTTCATATCATATCCCACCTATGCACATGCAACATTCCATAATGACATAATATAATGATGCATGAGCATGTTCATCAAGCATATTATCAAATATCCATATTAATAATCACATTTTATCAGATTTGGTACTTACCAGATTATCGACATACCCCTTGAGGGTATCCATATCACAATTTCCACTGCACTAGTTAGCATATTCATAACACATACACATATCACATACATATCATATACCAGGAAAACGATGGGTTAATCACACACCTGCCTATTAGCGAAATCACGAACTACTCGAATCTAACACGATCTCAAAACGTGGTTCTTCCTTCTCCCTAAATGCCGATTTGGTCTCCTACCAAATCCCGAATCACACTCCGAGTTCCCTTTGTAATCGGCCACCCAGTGGTACCTACAAATAATTAGCCTTCGGCTATTGAACGAATACGGAGTAGATCTAAACTTACTAAGTATCCTTACCGAAACGAACTAGAATCTCGAAGCCTTTGTTACCTCTGTTGATTAGCTCCTAAAAATCATAATACACAATCGGTCACCACTTAAACCCAAAAAAACGGCCTATGGCCGAAAGTCACACGTCTTTACCTTACTAACCAAATCCCGAAAACCACTACTATCTCTAAAGTTGTCGATATCCCTGCTAATCACTTGTTAGAATCGGCTTTAGGCACTTAATCCATAAAAATGGCCCTTGGCCAAATAGTATAACTGCTTACCTTGATGTTCAAAACCCGAGATATCTCCTCTAATGCTCCTTAGCGTCAGCTACAACAAAAAGCACACATACATGGCTTTAAAGGACATTCGGCCACCCTAGCCAGGGCCAAAACATAAGATTTCAGCATACTAAAAGAAATAGAACCCAAACCAATTATTAAGGGTGAATACACTTACCCCTACACGTTTGAAGAGAGTAGGTTTCGGCTAGATATTTCGGCTTTATGACTTGTGGCAAAACAAAGAATAAGAGCACCCTAAGATTCGGCTATGGCACTTAATAAAATGATGGGATATTCATCTAACAAATGAACAAGTGTGGAGAAGTAGTTTCGGCAATAGGAGAACATGTAAAAGAGATTTTGGCTAAAGGTGTTTCTCAAAAATTTGGAGAAGAAAAGATGAACACTTCACCTAGATAATTTCGGCACTTATCAAAGGGAAAAATAAGGTACAATTTCGGCAGTAACCAAGATGAAAAAGAACGGTTTTGAAAGAAGAAATTTAGCATACACTAGCACCATATTTAAACCAAAAATACAAGCTCCTAGAGTCCTATATTCGGCCACCATATCTCCACTTATCAAATCCCAATTTAATCTCCTATTTTATCTCTTATCCTATCATTTAAAAAAAATAAAAATAAACAACAATTATCCTACCCTTCTTAGCCGAAATTTAAAATAAAAACAAGCTTAATCCTTATCTTTTGGAAGCCCATGTGCTGTCCAACTCCTTCCCCTTCTCTTGACGTCACATGAAAAAATAAAATCCCACCTACTGCTGTCAACAAGGCTCGAACCTGAGCCCTCTTTGCTGCAAGCTACAGATAACGCCCCAAGCCACTTTCTTTGCTTGGCTCCTTTGTGACATAAACTCCCCACAATTTCTTTTAAGACCTCCTTCACCTAGCTCCCCCCTTAACGCCAAAAGCAAAAATATACCACGCCTCCCTGCTGCCAACAAGACTCGAACCAAGGCCCTTGCCCACTACACATGGCGTCATTTCCAAGCCTTTAAGTAGCACCTTGCAGCCACTTTACCAAGCCCTGTTTTATGCCAAAAACGCCTACAATTTTTCCCTTAAGGCCTCCCTGGCCTTGCTCCCTTTCTTGACGCAAAAATACAAGCCCATTGCTTCCCACGTTGCTCGAACCTTCTCCCCCTAAAGCTCCCTTTTGACGCAACCTTCCAAGCCCCCAAGGTAGCGTCCCTTGCCACTTTGCCACATGATTGCTTGTGTCCTAAACTCCCCAAAACTTTTATTAAGGCCTCTTCAGCCTAGCTCCCCTTTTTAACTTAAAATCCAATTATTTTCCCAAAGCTTTCACCTTCATCCTAGAGTTCTAAAAACCCTTAATACACTTCCAAACACTGCCAAAACCTACTAACTCATGAATTATGCACGAACGCATAACCCCTAATCTAGGATGTTACATATAGTCTCAATCTCTATAGTTGTAATACCTAAACTAAAGTTCTAGAGTATTCCTATAGTCATTTCACAATAATCATAATCATACAATGATAACGTATACTTACTTAACTTGGTGCCGGGTACCCGTGGTGCCATACTTTCTTTAGAACATGTATTTATAATTTAAAATTCAAACAGTTTTTTGAAAATGTTTTTGAACCCATACCACAGCCGAGTTTTAAAATCGGGCTCTGATACTATAAATGTAACACCCCAAACCCGGCCCATGCGATAAGGCCAGATCTGACATGTCACATGAGAGAAGTACATTTAAGCCCTTTTCATTTGTACGTAAATAGATTTGTTAAAAAAATCAAGGAAAACAAGTTTTAAAAAAAATAATTGACAATATATTACTATCTTCAAAGATTGTTTGATAAATCGATAAATTAGACGTAATGATTTACAACCCATGACTTTTGAAAAATATTGATGAAAATTTGAGAGAAAGTTTCTGAGTTAAAAATATTTATGTAAATTTATATGAAATTCATTTGCCTATCCATTTTAGAAAAATCTTTATTTAAGTTTTTAGAAAAATCCCATTTAAATTAAGTTGAGCAAAAATATAGGTACGTCAAACATAAAGCAAAACAAAATAATCCAAAGGCCTTATTACATCATTTAACCCAAAATAGTAAAGTAATAAAGTGAACGAAATAGAAATCTAAGTCCAAATAAAACCGTTTCTGAAGTATGGCCTCCACTGAGTCATCCATGGCCCAAGTCCGCGTCACTGAGCATTACCTGAAAGGGTTAAGGAAAACGGGGTGAGTTACTAGAACTTAGTGTATAACCCCCTTACCGTTGTCCACTGGGCCTGAAACCCATTTAGCAATATTTTGGGCCTAAGCCCCTTTTTATAATATAATGTATCAAATATATCATATAAATGTAATGCAATTCCCAAACCAACCAAATAATCCATCTGCTACACACCACCCGTACCATCCATCACACCTGTGGGGATCACGTCAACCCACCCCGCCAAACACACCAATCGCAGGCAATATGCCATTTATAATAAATTTGAATTGTGGACAAGCCACCAGAATCATAACGAATTAGATTAACAAATATTTTTGTGGCAGTGCCACCAGAATCACTTCTCTTTAACTTTTTCCCATCCTATGCAAAATCATATAAATGCATCATACATAGCAAATCATGATATTTACAAATATAACAAAAATAATTAATTTAAATAAAAGTTCAGTCCATTAACATTTATCAAATCGACCCATTAAGGCAATTTATCAAATCGGCCCATTAAGCAATATATCAAATCGGCCCACTAAGCAATATATCAAATCGGCCCATTAAGCAATATATCAAATCGGCCTATTAAGCAATATATCAAATCGGCCCATTAAGCAATATATTAATTTGCCCTATTAAGCAATATATCAAATTGGCCTATTAAGCAATATATCAATTCGGCCCAATAAGCAATATATCAATTCGACCCATTAGGCAATATATCAAATCGACCCATTAAGGCAGTTTCGTAATTCGGCCCTATAGGGGCATTTTCGTAATTCTTACAATGATATTATCGATTTTGTCAATTTTATCAAAATATTGTATCTGAGGCCAATTTTTTCGGTTTACGCCCTATTACGATTTTAGTCATAGCGATTCATTTCCAATATGATATCAATATTAAAACCCACGGAAATCGGTGTGAGATTACACACCTGATTACGATAAGTACTAGGCTTTCTTGATCTTCGACACCTAAGATATCATAACGCTCGATTAGTCGACATATGTTATTTTATTAATCAAGCTCTAAAATAAGCGATCTAAGGTTTTTACCATTGGAATCGTGAACGTCCACGATTTGTCGATTTTCCTCAGATGACGGTCCACAACCCGGTGGAAAATCCCAAACTGCCGATACTGCCCTTCGTTTAAATTTAGGAGTAGGGATCGCAAATTTGATCCTTTTTCGATCCCCAAATGCTATCCCTTTTGATTTGATATTGCTTGCCTCTATTGAATAAGATTTTAGTCAAAACGACATTACGATAGAAAGATAGATTGTCTAATGACAAAGGGTTCGGCTTACCACTAATATCGTATGATCACAAGTCGATAGCTCGAGCGATTTAGTCCCTAAAACATGTAGTCGATTAGCCAACCTTTAATCTGATTAACACAATAACCAAATGGAGTTATCGAATGGACTATGAAGGAACTCTTTACCTTAAACAATGATAATCCCGTTTCTCACGATCGTCCTATAACTAGAGATGATTAGGCGATGTTGTGGTATTCGGTCTCCCTTTATATCACTACGAAGAAGAAAATGATCTCGTTTGAGAGAGTAGAATAAAATGATGGTCTCGGTTAATAGAACCATCCCATGCCAAGGGCATATATTCAGCTATGAGAAAGAAAAAAAAATGTTTGAATAGAACCACTTATCGATTGATCAAAGGAGTGAGTGGTAACTCAAGTGAGAAAGAAAGAATAATAAAGAGATGAAAGGTTTCGGCTATGGAGGGAAAAAATGGGCAAAATATTCGGCTATGGTGGTAAGGATTGGAGAAGAAGAAAGAATGCTTGAAGAATTTTGTGAAAAAGAAAAGAAAGGGGAATAAGGGTGTTTGACTGGTTTCAGTTTTCAAGAGAAGATGAGTGAACAAATTTTGGTCTCAATGGTTTGGTACTTTCGACATACAAGAAGGAAAAGAAGAAACAAAATGCATACTCAAGGCTTGAAGATTCGGCAAGGAGGAGAAGAAATTTGGAGAGAAAGAAAAAATGACACAAAAGGTTGCAAGTAGGAATTTTGGCCAAAACAAACACCAAAGCTTGTACCAAAAGACAAAGAAAATTCGGCTAAGCCCTCCCTATGCCAAAACCGTCCATGCCTTGGCAAATAGGTCAAAATTTGCCAACCAAAACTTTCCAAAACATCTCCTTTGAAAAAGGCCAACATGTTCCCTATACTTGCCTTTTCTTTTGATTTCTTTCCCTACCCTCAACCTTTCCTTATTTCCTTAGCCACCTTGCCAAAAATAAAAAGTCCACCTTTCCTTATTTACAAGCTTAGCCGACACTTAGGGAAAAAAATACAAAAAAGAAAAAGTCAAAATTTGCACATTATGGGATTTGAACCTCCTCCCTTAAAGTCCATCATGTGGCGCCATATCCTTTTTATCAATTTCTTATTTATGCAAGCACATTATACATTTTTTTCTATAAGTTTTGAAGCTACTTACCATATCTCCTTAATAGACTTAAACACAAAATTTTTACTAGGGCCTAAATAAAACCCGAGCCTTCTTAAGACCTTAAAACATACACGATTAGTAATTTAACTAACTTAACACAAGAAATAATGTAACACCTAAAATTCCAAATTTTAGGATGTTACACAATATGCATAAACTATTTGTTGGAGAAATTGGCGGAGCTTTACAATTTTGAAATTGTATGCATCCACAGTATACCGACATCCAACGTTTTAGATCGAGATTCAAGGTTCACGTCGAGGTTTTGGAAACAACTACAAAAGTCCTTAGGAGCCAGGCTACGGTTCAGTATTTCCTTCCACCCTCAAACAGATGGGCAATCAGAAAGAGTAATTTAAGTTCTTGAAGACATGCTCAAAAGTTATGTATTAGATTTCGGATTGAATTGGGAAAAATATCTTCTTTTGGCAAAGTGTGCATACATGTAACAACACGATTTTCAGTCTAGTTGGAATAGTGGTTTTAGGACCACAAATTCAACGTAGTAAAATTCATTTTTATTACATTTCTATGGTCTACAGTTTTACGAAATGATTTCGTAAAAATTTCATTTGAAAATTTTGATGTTTGAGCACTTAATTTAGTAAAAAAGGACTAAATTGTAAAAAGTGCATGTAATAGTCCTATTTTGACCCTAGTCGGAATAGTGGTTTCGAGACCACAAATCTGAGTCAGAAAAATATTTAAATATTATTTTTCGTGCTTATAGTATATGAATTAGCATGTGTGAAATTTTAGAGAATTAATTTATCCATTTGTATGCTTAATTTGATAAAATGATTTAATTGTGGAAGGTGTAAAATTTGCATGCTTTATGAAAAGATACTTATTTGTCATGGCTTTATAAATATGGAGTCCTTATGTAACACCCCAAACCAGGTCTATGCGTTTAGACGAGATTTGGTTTGTCACACCAACCGAGTATTCATTTAGTTCTCTAGCGATTAAAGTAAAACATTACTACAAAAACCCTTTTTTTGGAAATAGAGTTTAATAAAAATTTAGTAAGATAATTTAAAATTTATGATTTAAGGAAATACTGGTTTGAAAATCTTATTTATATTTGTCAAAACCTTAAAGTAATTTCTAAAGAATTTGAAAGATTAATATGGATGTTCAAAATGTTATGAAACATAATATTTTAAGAAAAACTATTTAAAATTTATCATAAACCCATATTGAAAGTCTTAAACGAAATTAAATTCATCCACGCAATAAAATCCATAAAACATAATTAGAGGCCTTATTACATCAACCCAAAATAGCAATTAAAATAAGTAACCAAATTAAAGTTTATAGTTTATAAAAAAAAAAAAACCCATGCTTGTAGTATGGCCTTTATTGGGCCAAGTCCACATCAGTTTCCATTACCTGAAATGGATAATAAACGGGGTGAGTTACAAAGAACTCAGTGTGCAACCCACTTACCAACTTTATTGGGCCAGACCATCGAGGCATTAATTTGGGCTTGAGCCCAATTGCAGATGTTTAGCAATATAGCATAAGATAACATAAATATAATGTATGTAAAAAAAATGAATTTCCCAACCAAGCCTAATTTCCATCCGCTAACACCCCGTACCAAACAACACACACCACTGGGATCAAGTCAACCCACCTCGCCAAACACACCAATCGTAGGCATTAAGCCTTTTTAATAAAATTGTAGTGCACTACCGAACTAGATTGTGACATTGTCACCGAACTAGAGGCATATAGCCAAATTTGTGGCAGAGCCACCGAACTAGATTTTCGGCAACAGGCCATTCTTCTCTTCATCAAATACCCCGCCCCATGCAATCATGCGTGCATAGAAAAATATAGTCATATAACAATTTATCAAATAATCCATAACATAAATGGGTTTATCATAAAACATTTCATTTGGGCCCATAAAACAATTTAGTAATTTGCCCATTTAGAACTTTAGCAGACTTTGGCCCACATATCGAACTAGAATATTTTTGGCCCAATTTATCGAACTAGAATATTTTTGGCCCAATTTGTCAATCTAGCGATCTTATGGCCTAATTTATCAATCTAACAGTTTACGGCCCTTTTAGCAATTTAACGATTTTTCGCATATTTCTGGTTTTAACTGTTTCATGTATTTACAAGAAAATATTGATTACTACCAAATTTCGAGTTTTACCGTTTTCACGATTTTAACACAAGACTCACGGTTTGATATCTAACCCGAAAGATGAGTGTGAAGTTACACACCGTTATTGTGAGAACTAGACTTTCCCGCCACAACACCTATACGTATCACGATAATTAGAACACTATAATCTAATAATAAAACCGATCTAAACATAACGATCTAAAGTTTTACCCTTGGATTTTCGAAATACTTCTACTTGCGGTTTCTCCCCGATTGATTGTTCGTTAACCGAATCAAATCCACGAACAAATAATGGTTTGGGGGTACGAACGACTTCGAACAGTTAATTCTCCTCAGATGAACGTCCGCAACCCGGTGGAAAATCCCGGATTCCCGAAATAGTCCTTTGTTTGTACTTAGGGGGATTAACGGAACCTCCCCTCTTTCGAAGACTAAACACCGCCCTTTTCTTCCCTATTTTGAATGTCTTAAAAGACAAAAGATTATTAACCATTCTACTAATATATCGAAAATAATACTAAAGGTTTTAAGGATGTGATTTCCTTACCACAATAAATCGATTCCAAAGTTTCTACGATACTTTCGAACACTTGAGTCCCGATCTTCCACTATCGCACTAAAATTTAATAAATAAAACGTTAATAGGATGAACCATAATTTCGATCTAATGAGATCCTCTTACCACCATCAATATTCGGCCATGACTAAAATTAACTAAACGAATCTAAAAAGAATCCTTACCCTTTTATCCACGGTTGAAAAGAAAGGATTGAAAATGATGTTTGTGAATGATGAATATTCGGCTATGTATAACCAAGGAAAAGAGAAAACAAAATGGTTTGGCTATGGGTACATTAACATTCGGCCATGGAGAAAAACAATGGGGAAAAATGATTAAAAATAAAAGATGGAAGAAAGATAGAATGGTGATGGTATTTCGGTTTTCAAAGAGAAGAAAAGAGAAAGAAAAAAGATGGGTTTAGTAACATAGTGCATTCGGCAACGGGGAAAAGAAAAGAAAAAGAATGGCTTGTGGTATAAGTGATTTCGGCACTAAAAGAAAAGGTACACAAAGAATACTAGAGTAATAGGCAAAATGACCAAATGGAACAAAAGAATTAGGCTTACCAATACATCACATTCGGCCAAAGGGAAAAGAGGTTGAGAGAAAATTTGTAAAATTTTGCACACAAGTGCTAAGAATGACCAAAACAACTCCTAAACCTTGCCAAACCATTAGCATATTCGGCCAACCTCTCCCCTAGCCATATTGCCGTCCAAATTCATTGGTCAAATGACCATGAATTTGTTTCCAAAACCTTTTCCTTGATACTTGCCCCATGTCCCCATATTTTTCCATATTTTCTTGATTCCCTTCCATAAGTTAACAATTTCTTTAATCCTTTGATATACTAACCAAAAATAACAAGGTCAACACTTGCCATATATGCACTTGGCCGACACTTGCTATACATGTGCAGAAAAATTAAAAATAAAATTCATCTAGATGCTAAACAAGGGATTCGAACCTTCCCCCTCATGCTACAACTCATGCGCCAACACTACCCTACCATATACTCATCTTATGCTACACTTTGACACTTTAATTAACTTATGTATCAATGCCACTTGCTCCACTTCATTAAATTCTCAAACTAAAAATTATTCCTTACCCAATTTATGCTATACTCTTCTTCAAGACTATACTAAATACGAAAATAAAAGTAAGAAAATTTTCCTTCATAATCTAAACACCAAATCATGCTATATAACAACACTCAGATTTTTAGGGTGTTACAACTCTACCCTCCTTAAAGAAAATTTCGTCCTCGAAATTCACCTGATTGAAAGAGGTGAGGGTATTGTTGCCGAATTGCATCCTCAGGCTCCTACGTAGCTTCCTCCACTCCGTGGTTACGCCATAGAACTTTGACCAACGATACGGTTTTCTTTCTTAGCACCTTAACATCTCGATCTAAGATTTCCACTGGTTCTTCCTCAAAGGACAAGTCTGAGTTCAACTCCACTTCTTCTACCGGTATAATGTCCGACGGATCTGATCTATAACTCCTCAGCATGGAGACATGAAAGACATTATGAATTTGGCTCAACTCCGGAGGTAATTCGATCTGATAGGCCACTGGACCAACTCGCTTCATCACACGATATGGTCCAATGTATCTCGGACTCAATTTGCCCTTCTTCCCAAACCTGAAAATCTTCTTCCAAGGTGAGACCTTCAAGAAAACTTGATCCCCCACGGTATACTCAATATCCTTACGCTTCAGATCTGCATACGACTTCTGTCTATCCGAATCTTCTTTTAACCGCGCTCGAATAGCCTTTACTTTCTCTTCCGTTTCAGAAATCATCTCAGGACCCAACATCAGCCGTTCGCCCAACTCAGTCCAACAACTAGGAGAATGACACCTATGACCATACAATGCTTCGTAGGGTGCCATCTGAATGCTAGACTGATAGCTGTTGTTCTAAGCAAATTCGCGCCAATGTGAAAAATCCTCCCAACTACCTTTGAAGTCGATTACACATCCCTTTAACATGTCTTCCAGAATCTGAATTACTCTTTCCGACTGACCATCTGACTGAGGATGAAAAGCCGTACTAAAGTTAAGCTTTGTACCCAAAGCGTCATGCAAAACTTTCCAAAACCGTGATGTAAACCTAGGATCCCTATCTGATATAATCGACACGGGTACCCCATGCAACCTCACGATTTCAGATACATACAGCTTCGCCAACTTCTACAACGAGTAATCCGTACGAACGGGTAGAAAATGAGCAGTCTTCGTCAAACGATCAACAATTACCCAAACAGAATTTTTCTTAATAGGTGTTACAGGTAACCCACTAACAAAATCCATTGTTATCCGCTCCCATTTCCAAAGAGGAATCTTTACTAGTTGTAATAAACCTGACGGCAATTGATGCTCCGCCTTCACTTGCTGACAGGTTAAACATTTTCCCACAAATTCAGAAATCTCACACTTCAACCACAGCCACCCATATCATTTCACGAAGATCCCGATACATCTTATTTCCTCCGGATGCATAGCATAAGGGCTACTATGCGCCTCCCGTAAAATCATCTCGCCTCATTCGAGTCCTTAGGCATACAAACTCTTCCTCAAAACACAACACACACCTTCCAAATTTATACCAAAATCCTCTATTCCCCCATTTTCAACTTGTTGAAATAAAAGTCCCAACTTCTTATCTGATATCTGTTTTTCCTTGATTTGTTCCAACCACAAAGGCTTCACCTGAAGTTCCGCTATCAGGCTACCATCCTCATACAAACTCAAATGGGCAAACATTGCTCTCAATTCGGATACCACCTTACGACTTAACACGTCTGCTACCACATTAGCTTTTCCAGGATGATACTCGATTGAGCAATCATAGTCCTTTAACAGCTCCACCCATCTTCGTTGTCTCAAGTTTAATTCCTTCTGAGTAAGAAGATACTTAAGACTCTTGTGATCCGTATAGATGATAGACTTTTCACCGTAGAGGTAATGCCTCCAAATCTTTAGAGCAAACACTACCGCAGCTAACTCTAAATCATGAGTAGGGTAGTTTACCTCGTGCGGTCTTAGTTGACGAGAAGCATAAGCCACCACTTTCCCACTTTGCATCAATACACAACCTAGTCTCGTATGAGACGCATCACAGTAAACTATAAACTCCTTTCCAGCCTCCGGCTGAATCAGTACTGGCGCTTCCGTTAAAACCTTCTTTAATTTCTCGAAGTTTTCTTGCTGTTTGTCGATCCATATAAACGGTACTCCCTTTCGCAAAAGCTTAGTTAAGGGTGCAGCAATCAATGAAAATCCTTCAACAAAGCGTCTATAGTAGCCAGCCAAACCCAAGAAACTCCGAATCTCAGCTACCGACTTTGGTGGTTTCCAATCCAATACAGCCTCAATCTTCCGAGGATCCACCCTTATTCCATCGGCTGATACCACATGACCCAAGAAAGTCACTTCTCTTAACCAAAATTCACATTTACTGAATTTGGCATACAGTCGATTATCTCGAAGCAACTGCAATACAATTCGCAAATGCGAGTCATGCTCCTCTTCATTCCTTGAATACACCAAAATGTCATCTATGAATACCACCACAAACCGGTCTAAATATGGTTGAAAGACCCGGTTCATCATATCCATAAATGCAGCTGGTGCATTGGTCAACCCAAACGGCATCACCAAAAACTCATAATGTCCGTAACGTGTTCGGAACGCCGTTTTGTGAATATCCGCTTCTTTTACCTTAAGCTGGTGATAACCCGACCTCAAATCAATTTTGGAGAAAACTGAAGCTCCCTTCAATTGATCAAACAGGTCATCAATTCTCGGTAGAGGGTACTTATTCTTGATCGTCAGCTTATTCAACTGCCTGTAATCGATACACATACGCATCGACCCATCCTTCTTCTTAACAAACAAAACCGGTGCTCCCCACGGAGACACACTCGGTCGAATAAAACCCCAGTCTAGCAACTCTTGAATTTGAGCTTTAAGCTCCGACAACTCCTTCGATGCCATTCTATAAGGAGCAATGAACACTGGGGCCGTTCCGGGCAAAAGCTCAATACTGAATTCCACTTCCCGATCTGGAGGTACACCGAGAAGTTCTTCAGGAAATACATCCGAAAATTCCTTCACTGTTCTCACATCTTCCACTGATAACTCCTTGGCATCTAAAGCACTAACAAATGCTAAAAATGCTCCATACCCTTTTTGCACCAACTTTTCCGCCTTCAGCGCAGATATCACATTTGCCAAGTAATTCCTTCGTTCGCCTATCATAATTATCTCCTTATCCTCCACGGTTCTTATTAACATTCGCTTTTCAGCACAATCCAATTGCGCCCGATGTTTAACCAACCAATCCATGCCCAAAATGATAACGAATTCGCCAAAAGGCAATTCCATTAGATTTGCCAGAAATATTTCTCCTTGAGTTACTAAGGGCACGTCTCTAAACAGTTTATTAACCAACACCGACTGTCCTAAAGGACTAATTACCCTCATCTCACTATCAGAAATTTCAGATTCTAAATTCAAGTTTCCAGTTATGGAGCTAGCAACATACGAATGGGTAGAACCAATATCTATCAAAGCAACAACAGTACATCGAGAGATGAAGAACGCGTGCGCTTATCACATCAGGTGCATTACCATCCTCACGGCGTCTGACTGCATACACCAATCCTGGCTGTCTTGCATCTGTATTGCCTCTAAAACCATTGCCTAGACCCGCTACACCTTGACCACGTCCAGCCCCATTACCACCACGACCCGGTCCACGACCTCTCGGTGGTTGCTGAGCTCCTCTTGCCGGTGGTGCATCAGTAGTGCGAACTTCTTGAGTTGTATCCATACGTCGAGGGCAATTCTTATATTGATGATCCATCGACCCGCATTTATAGCAAGCACCCGTTTTCCTCCAGCACTCTCCAAAATGTCGTTTTCCACAATCAACACAGTCTCGACTCTGATTAACAACTACCGGTGTTCTACCTTGAGCTGGCTCATCATTTCGAGGCCTCTTCGAAAACCTTTTTGAAGAACCCGAATACTTCAGATCTCTCTTGCTTCGAACTTGTTCTCGATTCTGACGTTTCGAGTTCTTAGCCTCTTCGGCTATCTTGGCCTTCTCCACAAGCGTGGCAAAAGTTCTAACTTGTTGTGGGGCTATCAGAACCCGCAACTTATCTTTCAAACCATCCTCAAAGCGTACACAACGCTCATGATCCGTTGCCACTATTGTTCGAGCATAGCGACTCAAATGTAAGAACTCAGCCTGATAAGCTGCCACCGTCTTATTCCCTTGAACCAAGTTCAAGAATTCCTTCCTTCGGGCATCCACATAGCTTGTTCCCACATATTTCCCTTGAAAGGAAGCCTTGAAGAATTCCTAATTTACTAACGCAGCTTCAGTGCCTTCTCGAACAGTAAGCCACCATTGGTATGCTTCGTCTCTTAACAAAGACACCGCTCCTCTTAGTATTTGTTCCACAGTGCACTCAAGATCGTCCATAATTCGCTCCACTGCCTCAAGCCAATATTCAAATGACATTTGGAGCTACACCGTAAACACCTCAAAAACCTCAAAGACCACTTGATTTCAATTTCCGATATTGACCCACGAGTTCTTGCCCGGTTCCTAGCTCCAAATGACCGCTTTCAAGGACTCGCAGCATTGCTCGTGTCACAGCATTATCTTCATCCATATGGTCATGTGATCCCGTCTCACTTTCGAGTGACGCAGGTGCATCCATTTCCGGCATATGATTAGGCACTACAGTTGCGCCCCTACCACCTCGTCCTCTACCACGGCCACGTCTACCGCGACCACGACCACGTCCTCTAGTGCTCATGACGACTAATTTGATTTAATCTGATTAAGAGTTTTATGAATCAGAATACTATTTCAGTGTTTATTAACGATGTTTTATGATATGAAAGAGATAAAGTTGTTTTCGCAACCATATCCTATTGTCTCAATCTCTACGGTTTTCAACACCTAAAACTAGAAATTCTAGAGTGTCTCTATGATCATATCACAATAATAATAAACAATCAAGATACAGATACTTACTTGACTTGGCGCGGGATGCTCATGGTGCCATACTACCTTTAAATCAAAAAGTCTAAAAATTTAAATTTTTTCAAACAGATTTTATTGTTGAACCCAAACCACAGCCGAGTTTTGAAACTGGGCTCTGATACCATTAAATATAACACCCCAAACCAGGTCTATGCGTTTAGACGAGATTTGGTTTGTCACACCAACCGAGTATTCATTTAGTTCTCTAGCGATTAAAGTAAAACATTACTACAAAAACCCTTTTTTTGGAAATAGAGTTTAATAAAAATTTAGTAAGATAATTTAAAATTTATGATTTAAGGAAATACTGGTTTAAAAATCTTATTTATATTTGTCAAAACCTTAAAGTAATTTCTAAAGAATTTGAAAGATTAATATGGATGTTCAAAATGTTATGAAACACAATATTTTAAGAAAAACTATTTAAAATTTATCATAAACCCATATTGAAAGTCTTAAACGAAATTAAATCCATCCACGCAATAAAATCCATAAAACATAATTAGAGGCCTTATTACATCAACCCAAAATAGCAATTAAAATAAGTAACCAAATTAAAGTTTATAGTTTATAAAAAAAAACCCATGCTTGTAGTATGGCCTCCACCAAGTCATTTCCGGCCCAAGTCCACATCAGTTTCCATTACCTGAAATGGATAATAAACGGGGTGAGTTACAAAGAACTCAGTGTGCAACCCACTTACCAACTTTATTGGGCCAGACCATCGAGGCATTAATTTGGGTTTGAGCTCAATTGCAGATGTTTAGCAATATAGCATAAGATAACATAAATATAATGTATGTAAAAAAAAATGAATTTCCCAACCAAGCCTAATTTCCATCTGCTAACACCCCCGTACCAACCAACACACCTGTGGGGATCAAGTCAACCCACCCCGCCAAACACACCAATCGTAGGCATTAAGCCTTTTTAATAAAATTGTAGTGCACTACCGAACTAGATTGTGACATGTCACCCGAACTAGAGGCATATAGCCAAATTTGTGGCAGAGCCACCGAACTAGAGACATTTAGCCAAATTTGTGGCAGAGCCACCGAACTAGATTTTTGGCAACAGGCCATTCTTCTCTTCATCAAATACCCCGCCCCATGCAATCATGCGTGCATAGCAAAATATAGTCATATAACAAATTATCAAATAATCCATAACATAAATGTGTTTATCATAAAACATTTCATTTGGGCCCATAAAACAATTTAGTAATTTGCCCATTTAGAACTTTAGCAGACTTTGGCCCACATATCGAACTAGAATACTTTTGGCCCAATTTATCGAACTAGAATATTTTGGCCCAATTTATCGAACTAGAATATTTTTGGCCCAATTTGTCAATCTAGCGATCTTATGGCCTAATTTATCAATCTAACAGGTTTATGGCCCTTTTTAGCAATTTAACAGTTTTTCGCATATTTCTCGGTTTTAACCGTTTTCATGTATTTACAAGAAAATATTGATTACTACCAAATTTCCGTTTTTACCTTTTTCACGATTTTAACACAGTACTCACAGTTTGATATCTAACCCGAAAGATGAGTGTTAAGTTACACACCTGGTTATTGTGAGAATTAGACTTTCTCGCTTGTCAACACCTATACGTATCACGATAATTAGAACACTATAATCTAATAATAAAACTGATCTAAACATAACGATCTAAAGTTTTACCCTCAGATTTTCGAAATACTTCTACTTGCGGTTTCTCCCCGATTGATAGTTCGTTAACCGAATCAAATCCACGAACAAATAATGGTTCAGGGGTACGAACGACTTCGAACAGTTGATTCTCCTCAGATGAACGTCTGCAACCCGATGGAAAATCCCGTATTCCCGAAATAGTCCTTTGTTTGTACTTAGGGGGATTAACGGAACCTCCCCTCTTTTGAAGACTAAACACCGCCCTTTTCTTCCCTATTTTGAATGCCTTAAAAGACAAAAGATTATTAACCATTCTACTAATATATCGAAAATAATACTAAAGGTTTTAAGAATGTGATTTCCTTACCACAATAAATCGATTCCAACGTTTCTACGATACTTTAGAACACTTGAGTCCCGATCTTCCACTATCGCACTAAAATTTAATAAATAAAACGTTAATAGGATGAACCATAATTTCGATCTAATGAGATCCTCTTACCACCATCAATATTCGGCCATGACTAAAATTATCTAAATGAATCTAAAAAGAATCCTTACCCTTTTATCCACGGTTGAAAAGAAAGGATTGAAAATGATGTTTGTGAATGATGAATATTCGGCTATGTATAACCAAGGAAAAGAGAAAACAAAATGGTTTGGCTATGGGTACATCAACATTCGACCATGGAGAAAAACAATGGGAAAAATGATTAAAAATAAAAGATGGAAGAAAGATAGAATGGTGATGGTATTTCAGTTTTCAAAGAGAAGAAAAGAAAAGAAAAGAGATGGGTTTAGTAACATAGTACATTCGGCAATGGGGAAAAGAAAAGAAAAAGAATGGCTTGTGGTATAAGTGATTTCGGCACTAAAAGAAAAGGTACACAAAGAATACTAGAGTAATAGGCAAAATGACCAAATGGAACAAAAGAATTAGGCTTACCAATACATCACATTCGGCCAAAGGAAAAAGAGGTTGAGAGAAAATTTGTAAAATTTTGCACACAAATGCTAAGAATGACCAAAACAACTCCTAAACCTTGCCAAACCATTAGCATATTCGCCAACCTCTCCCCTAGCCATATTGCCGTCCAAATTCATTGGTCAAATGACCATGAATTTGTTTCCAAACTCTTTCCTTGATCCTTGCCCCATGTCCCCATATCTTTCCATATTTTCTTGATTCCCTTCCATAAGTTAACAATTTCCTTAATCCTTTAATATACTAACCAAAAATAACAAGGTCAACACTTGCCATATATGCACTTGGCCGACACTTGCTATACATGTGCAGAAAAATTAAAAATAAAATTCATCTAGATGCTAAACAAGGGATTCGAACCTTCCCCCTCATGCTACAACTCATGCGCCAACACCACCCTACCATATACTCATCTTATGCTACACTTTGACACTTTAATTAACTTATGTATCAATGCCACATGCTCCACTTCATTAAATTCTCAAACTAAAAATTATTCCTTACCCAATTTATGCTATACTCTTCTTCAAGACTATACTAAATACGAAAATAAAAGTAAGAAAATTTTCCTTCATAATCTAAACACCAAATCATGCTATATAACAACATTCAGATTTTTAGGGTGTTACACCTTATGTTGTTATTAAACCAAAGGATTTTGAATGGACAAAAATGTCATATGATAGTGGATTTTAAATGTTAATAAAAAGGCTAACATGGTAATTAGCTAAATTAGTAATGTTATAATAAAACAAACATTAAAATGTTGAGAAAATGCTCATCCTTGTGCTGAAATTAAAGAGAAAGAAAAAGAAGAAAACCTAAGCTAGGTTCGGCCATTGTTGTGTATGATTAAGGTATGTTTTGTTTTCGATTTTTGATAATTTCTACGTTTTTGTAACCATTGCTTCGTGTTCTTCAAAACCCATGTCTTAATTTAGTGAATTGATGATGATTTTGAAATGTGCCATTGATGAACACATGAGTTTTGTGATGTTTAAAGATGAATTATGAAATATATGTGTTAGATTAATATGTTTTGTCTTTGGAGTTTTGATGATTTTGAGTATTTTAGACTTAATTGAGAAAATAATATTTTGAGGGACTAAATTGTGAAATAAATGAAATGTATGGACTTGTATAGACTACATGGGAATTTAACTAAGCATGGGTGTATTGAGATTTTGTGTATTTTGTGATTTTGTAAAATAAGGACTAAAATGTCAAAATGTAAAAATGTAAGGGCTAATTTGTAAATTTCCCTAAATGTGTATTTGGATTGAATTGAATGGTTTGGTGAATAAATGGATTAAATTTGAATATGTATAGATCAAGAACCGAAGAAAATGGACTTAGATCGTAGGAAAACGAAAGTAATTGAGTAGCCGGGTTCGTTTCTGTTTATCCTAATCTGAGGTAAGTCTATATACAAATAAATATATTTACATTGATATTTGAATGTTCATATGAAATTTTATTATGATGAATGTATATGAGATGATGAGTTTATGAAATCCGAAGAAGAATCGATGATATAACAAAGTCTGAGAAGTCCCGTACGAACCTAGGAATATATAGGATTACATATGTCATGATATAGGTTTCCGTTATGTGAGATCATGTAAGACCACGTCTGGGACGTTGGCGTTGATTCGACATTTCGTGTAAAACCACGTTTGGGACGTTGGCATCAATATGAGATTTACGTGTAAGACCATGTCTGGGACATTGGCATCGTATTTCATTCATGTAAGACCCTGTCTAGGACAGTGGCATCGATATCTGAGTACATGTAAGACCATGTCTGGGACATTGGCATTGTACGATTTGTAACAACTCGGTTTAGACCCTAGTCGAAATAGTGGTTTCGAGACCACAAATCCAAGGTCAGAATAATATTTTAATGTTATTTTTGGTGTTGATTATATGTGATATAGCCTGTGTGAAAATTCTGTGTGGTAATTTTATCGATTGTGTGCTGAATTATGAGAAAGGACTTAATCGCATAAAGTGTAAAATGCTAGGTGCTGATTGTTAAATATCAAATTGTTGATGTCTTTATAATGTGAAGCCTTTAAAAGGCAATTAACCTATTTTATTAATAGTGGGTGGTGGATGGACATTTTAACCAACTAAAATGTAATATAATATGTTATTATTGAATGCTGATATGGTAATTGGATTAATAAATAATATATGTTATGATAAAACAAACATGATAGATGAATATTATCATCCTTTGAGTGCCGAAATTGAAGAAAGGAAAAGAAGAGAAAATACGAGTTAGGGTTTGGCTATTGAATTGCTTAATTAAGATATGTTTTGACTTTAGTTTTTGATGATTTTTATGTTTTTGAGATTGTTGCTTAGTCTACTATCAAGCCTATGTTGTAATTTGAAGAATTGATGATGTTTAGATGTGCCATAGATGAAATGGTGAGCTTTGGGATGAATATTGGTGTTAAATGGAAGATATGTGTTTAATGAACATGTTTTGTTCTTGGATTTTTGGTGAATTTAGCTAATTAGGGCTAAATTGTGAAAATGATAAATTAAAGAACTAAAATGAAAAATAAATGAAATGTGTGGGCTTGTATGAATATAAGGAAAATTCTGCTAGGCTTGTGTGAAAAGAAATTATGTGAATTTGATGATTTTGTGAAATAGGGACTAAAGTGTCAAAATGTGAAAATGTGAGGGCTATTTTGTAAAACGCCCTAAATAAGTGTGTGTGGACTAAATTGAATGAATTAGTGATTGAATGGATTAAATTTGAATGTGTATAGACCAAGAAAGGAGAGGTTCGGATCGAGATCGAGGAAAAGACAAAGTGCTCGATTAATTGACCATTTCGGTATTTCGACGTCCGAGGTAAGTTCGGACATAATATGTAATAGCCCAATTACGACCCAAATCAGAACGGTGGTTTTGAGACCACGAATCTGAGATTGAAAAATGTTTTAATTATTAATATGATATCTATGTTGTGTGATTAAGCATTTTTTATAATATCGTAGATTAATTTGTGTGTTTGAGTGACTAATTTAAGTGAAGGTTTTGAATTGAGTAAGTATGAAATAATTGCTATTGTGGAATTTAGAGCTAAATTGAATAGGTTTTCTTTTGTTTGGAATTTAAGTTTCAATTTGGCCATTAAAAAGAGATAGTGGACGGCAATCATGATAGTAAATTATTAATGTATATTTATATTATAATCATAATATGTTAGTGGAATGTTAAAATATGTATGGATATTATTAAATAAAGAAAACATGTTTTATCTCATCTCTTTCTTCTCCATCTTCTTCATCAAAATCACAAAGAAAGGAGGGAGCTAAAACCTTCATTTCATTCGGTCATTGCATGTCTTATTGAGGTGAGTAATTGACCTTGGTTTTTGTAAATTTTTGCATTTTTGAGTTAGTTATCTTGAGTACTATCAAACCCATGTGGAAATTATGGAATTTGAAGCATGTTCTAGGTTCGGCCATGGATGAATGCTTTTGTTTTGTTATGTTACATGGAAAAATGTTATGCTTATGTTAGACATCAACATGTTTTGAGTAGGAAATTTAGATGAAATTGGATGTATGATGGCTTAAATTATGAAAATAAATAGTTGAAGGTCTAAATGCAAAATAAATGGTTTGTATAGACTTGTGTAAGGATGAAGAAAATTCGCCCCTCAAGAAGTCAATCCAAATTTCATGTAATTTTTGTGTTCTATGTTTTGGGGACTAAATTACAAAAAGTTGTAATTATAGGGGTAAAAGGGTAAATTGTAAATTATATGCTATGATTAAATTTAATGATATATGGGGACTTGAATGAGCTTAAGGAGCATTCGGCCTTAGCTCAAAAGTGTGTAAATTTGACATATTTCGAATGAGTGATAAATTGGAAAATTTTCCAATTATGTGTTTTGAGCTAAAATGAATGAAATTTTCTTTGAATGACCTCTTTTCGAAATTATTTTAGATCAAGGACGGAAAGAACCGGAATCGGATCAAGGGAAGGCGAAATTAAACGAGTAGCGGAAAATCTTAACTCATCAACCACTAAAGTAAGTTTATAAGCAATAGGTTTCAAATGAATAATTGTTAAATTGAAATGTGCATTTTCATATGAGTTTTATTAAGTTTATACCTCAATTGCCGAATGTGATAATAACATGTGTTTGTATTTATTTATATGAATTCCTTGGTTGGTTGAAATATGTATAATTTCTCCGAATGTGTCATGGTGTGAGAGTTAATATTTGTACTAATTGAGTGGGTGTTGGATTATGCTGTATTTGGGGTTGAGTGAATGCTTATATATTGAGTAGAGGTTTAACGTGTGCTGTAAGATAGGGAATGGTGGTATTCAATTTATTTTCTACGTGAATGTATGGATGTGGCCGAATATGTGAGTATGACACTAAAAGGAAGATTGTTTTTGAAGACATATATATATGAAATATGTTATATGCATGAATTATGAATGTAAATATATACTATGTGCAAGAGAATGTAATTAGATAAAAGAAAAGGGGCACTATGTGCGCGGATTTTATTCACCGAGCACTAAGTGTGCGATATCGGTCGAATGGCACTATGTGTGCGGATTTTATTCACCGAGCACTAAGTGCACGGTATCGTTCAAATGGCACTATGTGTATGGATTTCAGTCACCGAGCACTAAGTGTGCGATATCGGTCGAATGTCACTATGTGTGCAAATTCTATTTACCGAGCACTATGTGTGCGATATTGGTTAAATGGCAATGTGTGTGCGGAAATTATGTAACGGCACTAAGTGTGCGATATGTTACGGGAGTTGCACGATGTGTGCGGGTTATCAGATTTCTAAAGGACAAAAACACTTAATGGAGGTAAACGAGAGTGTCAGGCATGTATGTATTGAATGATATTTTATTATTTTGGTGTAAATTAGGTAAGTCATTTTGATATGGAAATTTAGCATGTGGATATTCGATTTTATTATGGTGACCTAATGAATATGATATGGGTGATTGGTAACCTATTATGTTTATTGATGCCACAAGCTAATTAATGATTAAGTTAAGTTAATTAGAAACTTTTATAATGCTTGGTTATACTTACTTTCCTTTGCTTATAACTTACTAAGCTATTATAGCTTACTGGTTGTGTATTTGTTTGTTCTTAGTATAGATCTTTAAGGTTGCAGCTTGCACTCGGGGATCCTTGTCGAAGTCTATCACATTATCAACTACTTTTGGTATTTTATTTTTATTTAGCATAGAACCTTGGAAATTATGGCATGTATAAGCTTGAATACTTTTTGCTTTCTTTTTTTGGTTGGGAATGTATATAAAAGCCATGCGAAAATGGCTAAATTGTGATAATTTTGTCTTATGTGAATTCGGCCATGATGTTAATTTTTTATGAAAGTACAATTTTTAATGTGTTTGTGCTTGATGTATGAAAATGTGGATCGAATGATCATTGAGTTAAACTTTTAGTTGTGATGTTGAACATGGTGTTTGTATAATTTGGTAAATAATATTTCATAATGGTATGGATGACATTATAGGTTATGTCTTTGGGTTGTGTTTATTCGAACATGATATGTATATGTGCTTATAAGAAGCTTGATTTTTATATGTTTAGATCATGTATAAGATATGTTTGGTTTTGGATAATTTGGCTATGTTAATTATAAGAGATTGATCGATAATAGAGTTGGATGCTTTCGGCATTTGGTACTGTTTTTGGTATGTCCTAGAATCGGTAAAGTAAGGTTTTGGTATATGTGTATACTTGTCTTAAATGTTCAAAACTTTGTTAGTAAAGTGATTATAGGCAATGTGCATATTCGGTCATTATAACCTACTTACCAAATGAATAGTAAATTTTGCTATTTGATCAAAACTACTTTTATGTGTAATTGGCAACATAGATTTGTTATACGTTCGTAAATGTTTAAGTATACAATGAAAGTAGATCTTTATTCATAGTACATTCGATTATGACCTTTTGAATGACAGATTGCAATGTTAATTTGGTTTTGTTTTCTAATATCTAATAAATGTTGAGTATATGTTTGAATTCGAAAGCATAGATTGTTTATACATTACTAGAAATAAAATGATTTATATGAGTGTGCTGATTTGGGGTTAGTCTAGAAATGTCTCGTAACCCTAATCCAGCGACGGATATGGGTTAGGGGTGTCACATAATACATGTATTTAGCTATGTTTAATGTTATGAAATGAATGGTATGATAATATTGAAATGTGAATGCTATGTGAGGGCTCGAGTTATGTGGCACTTAATGTGGGTATTCAGAATGTGACCGAGATGATTAGCACTGTGTGTACAAAATAATATAAGTTTCATCTCTGTGGTTGGCACTGTGTGTGCGATACTGATTTAAGATCGGTTTGATATAGATACACTAAGTGTGCGATGTTACTTAAGCTTCAGCTAACGATTTGGGGCACTAAGTGTGCGATTGAACTGAAGAATGGACGAAAGTTGATCGGAATGAAATAGTGAGTATTGAGTAGCATATGTAATCGACAACTAAGTGTTGGCTAAGGTATGTTCGGAACCTATGTGGTTGATGAAACTATCAATGAGTTATGGAAAGTTAATTGAGCGTATTAGTTTTCGATAGTATGATATATGTGATTTTGAAATAATCTATGTGATGGTTGGTTTTAGTATAATGTATTATGTTACGAACTTACTAAGCTTTTGAAAGCTTACTGTGTGATTGTTTCTCTATTTTACAGTGTCAGTAAAGCTAGCTCGGATCTGTGAATCGTCAGCATCTCTATCACATTATCGGCAATCTATTTTGGTACTTTTGGAAAGATGTATATAGTTGAAATATGGCATGTGGAAACACGTAAATTTATACACTTTTTCATGCCCTTTTTAACTCAAATTTATGCAGTTTCGGTTAAATTCTTGTTGAAGAATAATTAAATATTATAAAATAATTAAATTGTGCTAAAAATATGAACATGATGAATTTTAATTAATTTTATAGTTAATTTTGATTAATTTTTACTATTTTCGACAGATTCGCACAAAGGGCAAAAATTGGCTCGGCAGACATTGCTCGAAGAACAAAACCGAGAAGCAATTTGAAGTATCAAGGCAAATTTATTTCTAGCCCAAGACGGTCCAATTATGAATATTTAATCATAATATAATTAATTTTAATTTATTCCCAATTTAATTTGGGATAGATAAATTAATCTTAATTAATTATGAAAAAGACCCAGTTGAACTGCATCAGTTGAACCAAACCGATTGAACCGAACCAAGCAAAGAATTGGGCAGCCCAAGCCGTCCATATGCTGGCCCAAATTAGCTTAATTAGCTGATTATTTAAGCTTGCAAAGAAGCCCTTGAAGACTTTTCAAAGTTGCACTCAACCCCCTCCAAATTTAGTGGCTTTGTAGATTGCCCCATGCCATATTTAGCAAAGTTGAATCCATCAATTTTGCCACATAGATGGCCGGCCAAGGAAGGTCGCTTTGGCTGATGGGATTTTCTATTTTTAGCAGCCACAATCAGCTATAAATACCACCCCTTGCTGATCATTCAAACCATCCCTCATTTCTCATTCACTCTCTCATTCTCTCATCACTTCTCTTCTCTCCTTTCTCTCCTTTTCTCCAAACACCCAAGCCTTCTTGTGCCGATTTCTCCTCTTGGAAAAGAGGTGTTTTCTTAGCCATTTCGAGCAGCAATTGGAGTGTTCATAAGTCACCTTGGTAGCTGAGGACAACGGAGAACGAAGAACGGAGCAATCAGTCAAGCCACGGAGAAACACCGGATTTGCTTCTTGTTCCCTATCTCTTTAAATTTCGTTGTTGTTTTGACAAACATGTTTATGAATATTTATGCTTTTGGAATGGTTAATTTAATCAGCTTAGCTTGAATTTAATTCGTGTTGGGTTGATTGCATTTCGCCCTCTTAAATTATTAAAATTGTGTTTATGCTGTTATAGGCCTCGGTAAAATGCTTGATTAAGTAAAATCATGCTTAAGTTATTCTGGCATTATAATTGTTTAGATAACTAAAGAATTAATTATTTGAACGCATTGAAATTGTAATTAATGGACACAATACTTAATCTGTGCATGTTTAATTCTTCTAAGGTAGCTGAAGATTAAATTAGCATTGTATTTGGCGATACATATGCCTTGCATAACTTACAAGATTTTTGTGATTAAACTGTTTCAAGGTAGGGATACTTTGTTACTTCGCATGATCTTTTATATGCTTATTAGGTTGAATTAATTGTTTGAATCGACATATGAATATACGAGAGATTGTTTAATCTAATAAGTATGTATGTGCAATAACATGTTTACTTTTATAAATCTGTTTTATCAGTTTAATTGACATAGGGATATGTACAAGAGATGAATGGATTTTTGAAATGTAAATATGTTCATAAGTTAGCAAATTACCGAGTGGCCGTGATTTATTCGTAACAAGTATAAGCATGAGTTTAATAATTCTATGGTAAGAAATGTAATTAATCCAACACAATTATATCATCTTGATTAAAATCAGCTTTTGAAATCGTGCATTAGAACTTTGTTTTATTTTATTTTACCTTGTTTATTTTAGTTTTTAAATTTTTATTAAATCCAAATATTTCCCCTTCACCAAAGTGTTTGAAATCATTTTCATAAATAATTCTTTCACAGTCCCTGTGGGTACGATAACTCGACATTTACTTGTCACTTTATTACTTGTTGCGATTGTGTACACTTGCACATTTCCACCGTTCCAAGTTTTTGGCGCCGTTTCTGGGGACTGTTTTTCAAAGTCATTATTTGTGAATCTGTTTTACATTTTGGTTTATTTATTTTCGTATTGAAATTTTTACTTACTCGATTTTTCTGTGATTATTTCAGGTGTTTATGAGTATTGACCAGATTATTGACTTACTCCCTGTAGACCCTGAAATAGAACGAACCTTTTGACAACGAAGAAGACAAGCGAACCAGAGAAGGACCGAAGAAATGAACTTCGAGAATATGAACCAAGGAAATGGAGCAAACCTTACTCAGAATCCTATCCTTATTGATGATGACAGGGATAGAGCCTTAAGACAATATGCCGTGCCAGTATTTAACGATCTTAATTCGGGAATTAGGAAACCCAAAATCGAGGCATAATAATTTGAGTGGCTTGACCATGTTCCGATATGCTTGATACAATGGGCAATTCGGTGGAATGCCTACTGAAGATCCTCATCTTCACTTAAGACTATTTATGGAAGTGAGCGATTCTTTCAAGTTAGCCGGAGTTTTTGAAGATGCCTTACGATTGAAGTTGTTCCCATATTCGCTAAGGGACAGAGCTCGTGCCTGGTTGAATTCGTTGCCACTGAACTCCATTTCTACATGGCAAGAGTTAGCCGAGAGATTCCTCATGAAGTATTTTCCACCAAGCAAGAATGCTAAGCTGAGGAACGAGATCACTGCCTTCCACCAAATGGATGACGAGTCCTTGTATGAGGCATGGGAAAGATTTAAAGAGTTATTACAAAAATGCCCTCATCATGGAATCCAACATTGCATTCAACTTGAGACATTCTATAATGGTCTCAGCGCTCACACAAGGATGGTAGTGGACGCCTCTTCTAATGGTTCTCTCCTTTCTAAGTCTTATAACGAGGCTTATGAAATTATTGAGAGGATTGCCAGTAACAATTGTCAATGGCCAACCAGTTGTGCAGCGTCAGGAAGATGAGTCGCTAGAATTCATGAAGCAGACGCTCTTACTTCACTCGCATCTCAGGTATTATCAATATCTTCAATGCTTAAAAATCTTACTACTAATGGTCTAAGAGTTTTGCAGCACAACCACCTAATCAATTTGAAAATATAGCCTGTGTCTATTGTGGGGAAGGGCATTTGTTCAAAGAATGTCCATTGAACCCAAAATTTGTATACTACATGGGTCATCAGAACCAAAACTGAGGAAGGCAAAGGCTGCAATCAAATTTTTATAACCCATCGTGGAGAAACCACTCGAATTTCTCCTAGAGTAACCAAGGGGCTGGAACCAATACCACTTGCACCCAACCCAGACCAACCCAGCCACCTAATTTTCTGCAAGAAGTTCAAAAACCAGTTCAAGCTGAAGCATCCAATAGCTTGGAGAATTTACTGAAGGCATACATGGCAAAGAATGATGCCTTAATCTAGAGCCAAGCAGCTACATTGAAGAATTTGGAGAATCAAGTGGTTCAGCTTGCTACTGAACTCAGGAACCGACCACAAGGTGCTCTACCTAGTGACATGGAAAATCCGAGAAATCCGGGAAAGGAACATTGCAAAGCGTTGACATTGATGAGAAGAAAGATAGTAGAGCCCAACACTATCAAACTTGAAAAGGAGCAAGATGATGCTCAAGACTCAGAGGAAGTTCAACCAAGTGCTGAAATCC
This sequence comes from Gossypium bickii, assembly GCA_025503065.1. Classification (NCBI taxonomy): domain Eukaryota; kingdom Viridiplantae; phylum Streptophyta; class Magnoliopsida; order Malvales; family Malvaceae; genus Gossypium; species Gossypium bickii. The sequence continues at coordinate 105,712,926 of CP106715.1, forward strand.
CAGTTTTTCCAGAACCGAAATCTGCAAAACCCGGCAAAGTAACCTCAGAACCAGTCTATTCTGATCAACCAACAACTTCATTAGAGGCAGAATTACCCCCAAAGACGAATCAACCAGAATCAGTTCCAGTAATGAATCCACCACCACCCTACCCTCAAAGACTTCAGAAGCTGAAGTAGGAGATTCAATTTAGTTTATGAATAACGGAGCAATCAGTCAAGCCACGGAGAAACACCGGATTTGCTTCTTGTTCCCTATCTCTTTAAATTTCGTTGTTGTTTTGACAAACATGTTTATGAATATTTATGCTATTGGAATGGTTAATTTAATCAGCTTAGCTTGAATTTAATTCGTGTTGGGTTGATTGCATTTCGCCCTCTTAAATTATTAAAATTGTGTTTATGCTGTTATAGGCCTCGGTAAAATGCTTGATTAAGTAAAATCATGCTTAAGTTATTCTGGCATTATAATTGTTTAGATAACTAAAGAATTAATTATTTAAACGCATTGAAATTGTAATTAATGGACACAATACTTAATCTGTACATGTTTAATTCTTCTAAGGTAGTTAAAGATTAAATTAGCATTGTATTTGGCGATACATATGCCTTGCATAACTTGCAAGATTTTTGTGATTAAACTGTTTCAAGGTAGGGATACTTTGTTACTTTGCATGATCTTTTATATGCTTATTAGGTTTAATTAATCGTTTGAATCGACATAGGAATATGCGAGAGATTGTTTAATCTAATAAGTATGTATGTGCAATAACATGTTTACTTTTATAAATCTGTTTTATCGGTTGAATTGACATAGGGATATGTATAAGAGATGAATGGATTTTTGAAATGTAAATATGTTCATAAGTTAGCAAATTACCAAGTTGCCCTGATTTATTCGTAATAAGTATAAGCATGAGTTTAATAATTCTATGGTAAGAAATGTAATTAATCCAATACAACAATATCATCTTGATTAAAATCAGCTTTTGAAATCATGCATTAGAACTTTGTTTTATTTTATTTTACCTTGTTTATTTTAGTTTTTAAATTTTTATTAAATCCAAATATTTCCCTTTCACCAAGTGTTTGAAATCATTTTCATAAATAATTCTTTCACAGTCCCTGTGGGTACGATAACTCGACATTTGCTTGTCACTTTATTACTTGTTGCGATTGTGTACACTTGCACATTTCCACCGTTCTAGCATGTATAGGCTAGAAGTTAAGATATGTCTTGAAATGTTTAATCCTTGTGATAAACCGTAAAAGTAAAATATTTTAAGCCCACATTTAGTATGCTTTTGGATGGATTAAGCCTCGATTTATGTAAAAAGGTGCTCTTAATCCTTTCTTTTCATGTCTTACACATAGGAAGGCACCCGAGGAGAAAATGAACGAGAAACGGGCCTAAAATGAAGCAATTTGGGCCAAAGAGGAAATCGACATGGCCTAGACTTTAGCCTACATGGTCGTGCCTCATCAAGCAACTAGAACACGGCCTAACCCTGAGTTACATGGCCGTGCCTCACTAAAGAAATTCGAGCATAGCCTGACCACAATTCACACGGGCATGTGCCATGGTCGTGTCCCTATCACTGGAAAGAGCAATTTCAGTTGGATTTGGATACTTAAGGGCAAAGAAACCTATTTCGAAAGCCTATATAAACCCCCTAGGTGTATCCTGAAAAGGGGGCGGTTAGCTAGGCCAAGGAGCTAAGCCGAAAAGGTCAGAGTTGTGGGAATTATTCGAAGATAGCCAGTCGATCCATCTCAAGGAGCCGGAATTCTACTCAAGACGGCGGATTTCTCCTTCAATTCCTTCAGGGGGTTTTAGGGATTTCTTATGTTTTGTTTTATCTTTTCTTCTGAGATGTTTTCTTTATTTATTTTGAACTAAACCCTTCAGATACCTAAAGGGGATGAAACCTAGATGAATCTTGTTATTGTTTTCTGAACTATAAGATAAATACTTGATTTGTTCTTAATTATGTGTGCTTAACTCTTATGTTAATATTTCCGGGATATTGATTCAAGTATGTTGTGATTAGGTGGTGGAGCAAAAGTCCCTGCCTATTCATAGATCTAGCATAATTACAGCAGAGTTGTTCGCGCGCCTAGAGATAGGGTGACGAAACTTTGCTGGATTAGGGTGAAACCTAATATGGGAATTCATAGATCGAGTTAATGTGATTCTAGAGGTTTTAATTAGAAAGAGATTTCAATTAATCAACCTAGGGTTAGTTATTATTCGCTTCGAGAGAGGGTTTAATATAACTTACGGAATCTTACGGATCAAGTCAAGTGAATAAATCGTATGGTTCAGTGTTAGATAACAAGTGAAGTCTAGGTGGATTCTTCCTAAAGGTATCGTCTGAATCAACTGAGTTTTCCCAAAAGTATTTCTCCAATTCATTCTTTTTTTCTTTATGTCTTTAGCTTAGTGGTTAGATAGATTTAGATTAAACAACAACTTCACCTATTTTAGGCTAGATAATAAAAAGAAAGTTAGTATTAGTACTTTTAGTTCCTTTGGGTTCGACAATCCGGTCTTGCCTAAGCTATACTACTGTTCAATAGGTACACTTGCCTTTAATCGTTGTCAGAGTTAGTTTCCAAGTTCGATCATTCTCTTTATAAATTTTAATGCTCTGATTTCGGCAATCACCTTGCCATGTGATTTGGCAGTTAGTTTCCAAGTTTGATCATTCTCTTTATAAATTTTAAAGCTCTGATTCGGCAATCACCTGCCATGTGATTTGGCTTGGAAGTTGAATAATGTAGAATTCATGAATGAGCTATGAATATGGTATATTTCATGACTTTGTGGTTGATGAAAGATGTTTGAAGATGAATTATGGCATGAATTACATAATGTTTGATATATATATATTGAGATATACAATTGTTACTTTGAATGGATTTATGGTGATGATAGTAGGCAAGGAAGTAGATGGCAATGTTGACGATTATTTGGTGCATGAAATGGTATGTTTGAATGCATTTAAAAGCATGAATTGGTATTGTATTGAAGCTTGCTGGTTGACCTTTGTGTGGGTGGCAAATTGGCCTTGCAAATGGCCTATTTTGCATACATGGCTAAGAGACAAGGGCGTGTGTCTCTGTCGTGTGGTTTAAAGATCACTTTTAGTTGTGTCTGGGCAGGGTACATGGCTGAGGCCCATAGGCGTGCATGGTGGCCGTGTGATCAAGTCAGTAGCTAGCCTAGTAACACACGGCCATGGCAGACGGGCGTGTCTAGTGGCCGTGGGGATAAGTCAGTATGCATGCTCTGTTTTGACACGTCCTGGACACTTGGGTGTGTCTGGTAGCTGTGTGAGGCACACGACCTAATTGCACGGATGTGTGACCTCAACAGTATTGAAGAATGTTTGAAATTCTAAAAACTTTCATAAGTGTTCGGTTTACTCTCGACCTCTCTCTAACACGAGTATAAGGTCTCGTAGACCAAGATAAGGGACTATATGCTCGTATTTGAGTATGTTTAGTTGATAATTGACTTTGTGTCGTGAAATGGATGTGAAAGGTTCTGATTGTCCGGTAATGCCTCTTAACCCTATTCCGATGACGATTTCGGGTTAGGGGTGTTACACGATTAGTCCGAGTACTCTGAGTATCCTATTAAATTCTGAACGGTTCAACGGGCAAGTCCGAGAAATGAATGTCTATGTGAAATGTATAAATGATTCAGGTACGTTGGAAAGGTAAGTGTTCAAATGAGCATACTAAAGTGAATATGTGTATAGATTTGATGAGATAATATGTGATATAAGCTTGAATGAGCTATGAGTAAAGTGATACTTTGAGCTATGGAATGTGGGTAAGTAATGGCTAAACAAATGAGCCAAAGGATATGTGATAAATTTGCAAATGAGAAACATTAATGTTATTGTGTCAATGTGGCTATGTGCATTTTATGTTAAATTTATTTGTATATGGCTTACTAAGCTTTTGGAAAGCTTACTTTGTGTGTGTTTACTCTGTTTTATAGATTGTCAAAGCTACGAAAGGCTTAGGAATCATTGAGGATTATCACCACACTATCAAACTCTATTTTGGTACTTTTGAATGTGAATATAGTTAATATGGCATGTATAGGCTAGTTGTTTTGGGTTATGTTTAATATAAGTACATGGCCATGAGATATGGTTAGATATATGATTGCGTTATAAATGACTAGTTATGTTTTATGAAGCAAGCTTTGGTATAGCTTGATAGCAAATGAAATGGTCATATGAATGGTAAGCTTACTGATGCAGTTTGAGTATATGTATTTGATGAATGAAGATATATTAAAATGGTAAATTTGTGAACGAATCATGTTTGGAAAAGCTTGTGAATAAGTTGAGTTAAATGTTGCCTAAATTGGTATGGTTGACATGCTTTTAAATGCTTGGAAAAGTTGATTTGTTTGGCATGAATTGAATTGGTATGTTGCTTGTAAGGATAACCCAATGTGTGGGTGGTGTTTTGGCCTTGAAAATGGCCTATAATTGCCCACACGGGCATGTTGCTCGACCATGTCCCTCGTGGTTGAAATTCAAAACAAGTCAGACTCGACCACGGGTAAGACACACGGGCGTGTGACTGGCCTTATGGTGCAAGTCAGTAGCGACCACGGGTGAGGCACACGGGCGTGTCCACGGGTGAGGCACACGGGCGTGTCCACGGCCGTGTGGACAAGTCAATATGTATGCCCTGTTTTGTCATGGCTTAGACACATGGGTGTGTCTGAGGCCTTGTGAGGCACACAGCCTGCCCACACGGGCGTGTGACCTCTGTAACTTTGAAATATTTTTAAATTTCTAAAAATTTTCGTATGAGTTCGGTTTAGTCCTGGCCCTATTCTAAAGAATGTTTGATGTCTCGTTTGACCTATTTAAGGAACACTTTGATCCTATTGGTTCATTTATATTATGAAATGTCCGTATAAGTTTTTGATTGTCCGGTAATACCTCTTAACCCTAGGCCAGCAACGGTTACGGGTAAGGGGTGTTCAGTGCAAAAGTTGAGTTCTACATGCTAACGGTGTCTAATTGTTATGAAATTTTAAATTAGAGGTCCTTAGTTAGTAATTAGACCATTGGATAAATTAGTGGACTAAAATGGACATGGTGAGATAAAATTTCAAAGTTTTAAGCGAAAGACATTTTGATTATTTAGTAAATAAATGAATAAAAAGGGAAAATCAAGCCAAAATCTTGTCCATCTTCTTCCCCTTGTGCCGAAAATTAGAAGGAAGACATAGCTAGGGTTTGGCAAACTTTCAAGCTCGATTGAAATTTCGTTCTTGCCCCGTTTTTAATACTCTTTATATTTTTGAAGTCGTTATCACTTGATCTATCTATTTCTACAATTAATTTAAGGAATAATCAAGGTCTAGGGTTTGACCCATGTCAGACATTTGTGTATTTTGATGTCTAATGGTAGAAAATGAATGTTTGGTGTTAGATAAACAACTTTTACTAAGTTATTTTTTATGAAAATGCTTAAAAGGACCTATTTGTAAAAGTTATAAAATATTTAGTAAAAGTGTGTTTTGATGGAAATTGGGGGCTATAATAGTTATAAAAATGGTTCCGCTAGGCTCATACATTAAAGAAATTGAACACATTTCATTTTACGAGCCTAAGGACCAAAATGTAAAAAAGTCAAAGTTTAGGGGCAAAAATGTAATTTTTCCATAATAAGATTTTTGGACTCAGTTGAATAATGTGAATAATAAATGAGTTAAATTTGCTATTATAGATTAAGAGAAACGAGGTTTGGACCTAGATCGGGGGAAAAACAAAGTATTTGACGATTAGGTCCCATTTCTACTATTTTTCTACCGAGGTAAGTTCGTATGTAAATAATCATTTTTATTTATTCTTTAATTGCTTTAATATTTTATGAATTGTGATTAAAATTTTTAATGTAACTGAAAAAGTTCAAAAAGCAAGAAATCCCGATTGAACATTAGGAATAGTTAGGATACAAATGTCATGACATTAGGGTTATTTGAGATTTCGTGTAAGACCATATCTAGGATATGACAACGATATGAGATTTTGTCTAAGACCATAGCTGGGCTATTGGCATCGATAAGAGATCCCATGTAAGACAATATCTGGGATATGGCATTGGTATGGTATTGTGTGTGTGAGATTCCCGAGTATCCTTTAATATTCCAAGCGGTTCAACGGGAAATTCAACGAGTATGTTAAAGTTGTGAAAGGTTATAATTATGTTGCGAGTTGGCACAGGTACATACGTAAAACTCATTGAATAATTACCTCAATATGTGATGAACCCTCGGTAAGGTTATGGATGAGTAAGTTATGATTAGTAACCTAAATACTATTTATGCCAAGTTTATCATGTTTTTTGTATGTTGCATGTGTGGTTATAATGCTTATTATTTGCATAGGAACTTACTAAGCTATATGGATTACTCCCCTTTCTTTTCCCCTTTTCTTATAGTGTCACCAAGCTAGCTCGGGGATCGGAGACTATCGGAGATCCATTCACACTATCAACTCTATTTTGGGTACCATTGATTTTGATATTTTGAGTTATGGCATGTATAGGGACTTGGTCATTTTGTTATGTGTCATAATTGATTTAGCCAAATGTGTTGGCTTATGTTGGTTGATAATTCATTTTGTAAATGACCATTGAAATTGGCTAATATTGATTTAAGTGTATATATATGGACATGAAGATGCTTTTCATGGATGTGGGAGATTACATGATTTAAGTTGAGATATATGTGATGTTTGTGTATGATAAATGATAGCATCTGAATGATGTATTAATATCTTCTTCGTGGCTGATTTGGTTGTATGTATATGCTTGGATTGGTGTTGCTTGTTGTTGTGTAGGTTGGTGCAAGTAAGGGTGTCAAAATGGGTTGGTAAATAGCCTTATTTTTGTCCACACGGGTGTGTGTAGGCCGTGTGCAACACACGGCTTGCCCCACGGGCATGTGTTTCAGCCGTGTGTCCCCTGCACCTTAATTGATGCAAAACAGAATGTCCAGAATTAAGCACACGGACAGAGACATGGGCGTGTGTCTTAGTCGTGTGAAATCTGCACCTATTTTATGAAAAATCATGAAAATTAAATCGACCACACGGCCTAGCACATGGCCGTGTGGCACGGCCATGTGGCACAAGTCAGAGAGCTCCCTATTTTGAACACGGCTTGTAGCACGGTCGTGTCTAAGGGTCACACGGGCATGTCTCTTAGACCACACAGGCGCGTGAGCCTTGTAACATGAAAAAATTTCTAAGTTTTGTAAAATTTTCTAAAGTTCTCGGTTTAGTCCCAAACCACTTCCAATACATGTTTTGGGCTTCATAGGCTCGTTTTAGGGATGACATGAATGTATGTGAAAAGTTTTAAATTTGGATGGAAATTACGTCTCAATTTTGTATGTTTGCTTGTGTTTAAGTCCGGTAATGCCTCATACCCTGTTCCGGTGTCGAATACGGGTAAGGGGTGTTACACAACAATAGTCATCATGTTAGACTGAGAATGTCAACTTTCGAAGCATTGTATGGAAGAAGGTTCAAACCACCCATCTATTGGATGGAGCTCAATGAAAGGAAGATAGTTGGTCCTAATTTGGTATGGGAAACTGAAGAGAAAGTTTCAATCATGCGAACCCATTTAAAGGATGTTCAAGATCGACAGAAGGTTTACGCTGATTGAAAAAGGAAGGATATTTCATTTGAAATTGGAAACAAGGTATTTTTGAAAGTTTTTCATTGTAAAAAGGTTAAAAGATTTGGAATAAAAGGGAAGTTGAACCCACGATTCATATGATCGTATGAAATGCTAAAATAGGTTGGTCCAATGGGGTATAGATTGACACTACCTTCGAAACTAACAAAGATTCATAACGTGTTTCACGTGTCCATGTTGAGGAGATATTGATTGAATCCAGATCATGTGGTACAAGTAGAGACACTAGAGGTGGAGCCCAACTTATCTTATGTAGAGAAGCATGTTCATATTTTGGCAAGAGAAGTGAAAGAGTTGAGATATAAAAGAATCTCACTGGTAAAAGTATTATGAAGGAACCACAATAGAAAGGAAGCCACCTGAGAGAGGGAGAGTTTGATGAAAAAGGAATATCCTCAGTCATTGGCAGGTAAGAATTTTGAGGACGAAATTTTCTAAGTGAGGGAGAGTTGTATTAGCCTGCTTGGTGTAAAATGTATCAATATGCTATTTGGCGTATAGTTGCATATACCAGGGTAGAAAAAGGGTGAACTATCCTTTATAAGTTTGGGTTGCGTATTGCATGGATTCGACAATACGCCCATTTGTGGAACACTTGCTAGAATTTTCCATTTCGCGAACTCTAAGGTTTGGCGGACTCTTTTGTGTGGCAATTCGCCAACCCAAATTCTTGGGCAGAGCTCGTTAATACATGGATTGATAGACTTGTTTTTCGTGTTTTAACGTAAAAACGATAGCAATGAGTATCACTAGAATTTAGTTGAGACCTAGTTGGAAATGAACTAGAGTACTACAGATGACAGCTTGATGTGTTTAGGTACCTGAATGACTTGTTTAGTTGGCTTGAATTAGTATACAAGCAACATTTTACTACTCACTAAACTGATTAGTGGTAGTAGTTAAGTTTGGTAGATGTGTAGGCAAGTCTATTCTTGGGTTTCAGGGGCTATAGTAGGATTTTCTAACCCTCCCATTAAGCTTTGTCCCCGTTGCCTTTGCTATATAAGAATGTTGATAGCCTACATGTTTCACCTTTGTTTTTCTCTATGTTCCTTTTTAATTCTCTAGAAAGTTTTAAGGTATCTTCATTAGAGAAGACGAGGAAGGTTTCCAGTAGCTAGCCAAAACACCCTTGTTAAGTATCAACTTACTAGTAATTTCTAGAAAACCCTTAGGTTGTTATTAAAAGGATTTACGTTTTTACATTACCCATGCATGATTAAATTAGATAAAAGGGGTATGATAGTTGTAACTATTTCTTATTTAGCTCAAGAATCTAGTGAAGATCCAAACAATCGAGGCAAAGGACCAGTAGAGTATATTCTATTTTGAAGTTATTGGTAAGTTCCTTCTTACTTCCTTCGAGTTATGAAACTTCCATGATATGTGAGTTGTGTGTGATAAGTTCTCTTACTATATGTGAGTCAATGTGTTATGTCTAGATGTGTGCGTAAGTATGGCCATTTTCAATGTAAAAACACCTTCCTTGCTGCACGAGCCCAATACAAGATAATTTATAATATGTGAACAATGTAGAAGGGAGATCTATATGTGAAGCCTCTAGTGGGGCAACTATATTGCAAATCGAACTTGCAGATCATGGCCCGACCTTACGCGAGAACATGTCTGATAGTAAACCACCCATGGTTTGTCAGGGAGAAGGGGGTAGGGAAGCCTTTCTCCACCTGATGAATGAGTGGTATACAGAATTTGTTCGAACAAATCTGAATGCCCAACCTCCTCCACCCCACCTATTCCTCGACCGGTTCCCTTAGCTCCACAAGGTATGGAATTCGTAAGAATGAACAAGCCCCCAGTTGATAAGATCTGAAAGCACGGGGCTGAAGATTTCAGAGCTAATGTGGATGATGATCCCGAGAGAGCCGAGTTTTGGCTCGAAAACTCCATCAGGGTATTTGATGAGTTGTCCTGCACACTGGATGAGTGTTTAAAGTGTGCCATCTCACTTCTGAGAGATTCTGCATATCACTGGTGGAATGCACTAGTATCGATGGTACCAAGAGAGAGGGTCACATGGGAATTCTTTCAAGAGGAGTTCCGAAAGAAATATATTAGTTAGCGGTTCATCGACCAAAAAGGTAAGGAATTTCTTGAGCTGAATTAGGGTCGTATGACAGTGACGGAGTACGGGCGAGAATTTCTCAGAGTTAGTAAATATGCTCAAGAGTGTGTTTCCACCAAGGCTATTATGTGCAACGGATTTGAGGATGGATTGAATGAGGATATTCGTGTGTTAGTTGGGATCTTAGAGCTAAAAGAATTTGTGGTGCTGGTTGAACGGGCTTGTAAGGCCGATGAGTTGAATAAAGAGAAGAGGAAAGCTGATCTTGAAGCTAGAGATTCGAGGAAAAGACCGATGAGTAAGTCATTTCCATCCTAGTCAAAGAAATCAAAAGAAATGTATTCACGTTCAAATGTTTCAGCGGGGTATTCCTACAGAGATCATGGGAAGCAACATTCGAGTTATAAATCTCAAGCTACTTCAGTAGCAAGTGTGGGTAATGTAAAATCTAATAGACTCGAATGTCTCGGTGAGTGTAGAATTATTTCAGAGTGTGAGTGTAACACCTCATACCCGTGTTTGAAGCCGGAACCAGATACGAGGCATTACCTAACTCAACTTGCTTAAACATGACATTTCGGGCTATAAAATTTTGTTTTGTTTTAAAAACTTTCCATTCAAACCCATAACATACTCGTCCTAGGCCTACAAGGCCTTAAACATACTTCCGGAAGGTTTCGGGAATTAATCAGAAACTTCAATGCACTTAGAAAAATTTTGCCTAAATAGTGGCCACACGCCCGTGTTGTTCAAAGGACACGCCCATGTGCCCCTAAGACATGTTCGTGCTCCTCAACTGTGGTTGACACTGACTTAATACACACGGTTGGACACACGCCCGTGTCTCTCACATGGCCTTGACATGGCCGTGTCTTAGCCCGTGTGCCAAAACCTTGGCATTCTGTTTATGACGTCATCATTTCACTATGGTCATACGGCCAAGGCACACGCCCGTGTCCTTAGACCGTGTGTCGAATTAATTTTCTAACTTCAGGTGCAAACTTCACACGGCCTGGGCACACGCCCATGTTCTTGGCCGTGCCTCCCACACGGTTGAGACACGCGATCGTGTCTCTGCCCGTGTGTTTACTACTGAGCATACTGACTTGCAACTCTAGCATGCAAGGGGACACACGAGCGAGCACCACGCCCATGGTGCTGACCGTGTGTCACACACGGCCTAGACACATGCCCGTGTGTCTGCCCGTGTGGGCAATTATATGGCTATCTACCAAGCCATTTGCCACCCTAGCGAGAAATCACACTCATACCAAAACAATTCAATATTTAAGATGACCGTATGGTACCTCTAAGAACTCAAAAAAGAATCAATACATCCATAAAAACATACACTTCATGAAATTCATCTTCATTGAATATATGGACATATCAAGTATAGGCCAACCTCTCATAACCTTTTACAGAATAAATCGAACAACTAGAATAGCCAACACATTTGGCTTACAAATATGACATGACAAACATACCAAGTCCTATACATTCCATACTCAAAATGAATCTAGTGGGCTATACCAAATAGTAGTCGATAGTGTGATCTCTAAACTCTGACGTCTGGGATTTCTCGAGCTATCTTGGCAATACTATAAGGAAGAGAGAGATGAGAGGGGTAAGCAATAAGCTTAGTAAGTTTGCATGGAATTAAATAGAAACAATAAACTCATAAAAATACCCATCCATGACATTACATAACCATGCACAATGTCATAGGCTCTTTACCATAGCTTGCTCGTATTTGCCCTTATCTAGCACTTACCACGCCACGTAATGTAAATTTTCCTCGTGAATTACTCACGCATACCTGTTTTCACTCAATCACATAACTTTAAATACCAATCTCAATTCTATATTTACTGCTAGAATATTTAATCCTAATAATTTACTAGGGACACTTAAAGATGCATATTCATTTCCACTATCATGAACCCGAAGCCAATGCCACATCCCAGACGTGGTCTTACATGGGATTACCTTTGATTACCGATGCCATATCCCGGATATGGTCTTATACGGAACCTCACCTTAGGTATCAATGCCATATCTCGGATACGGTCTTATACGATTCTCATATTCAATACTGAATCCATATCCTGAATATGGTCTTATACGAAATCTCAATTTGGTGCCGAGGCCATGTCCCCGACATGGTCTTATACGGGACCTTATCTATCTTATGTCTCGATAATATTATACTCACATTCATTATAGTCCAATCGGGACTTCAACATTTCAATTTCTTAGAATATCGTACATCAATATAATGTCAAACATTCTCAAACAATACGAGCATAAATGTTGAATTTATCACATACAAACTTACCTCGATTTCAAAATAAGCTAGATCGTCGATCTAGTCCGAGACTTTATTCTTTCCCCGATCAAGGTTGGCTCTTGGTTCTTCTTGTTCTATAATAGCAAATTAGCTCATTTCAATCATCACATTAATAAAAGCATTTTAATAATCATGCTTTGGCAAAATTACTATTTTGCCCTTACACTTTGGCAAAATGACCATTTTACCCCTAGGCTCGGAAATCAATTCTAATCCAATTTCTACCTTTAATGAGCCTAGGTGAAAATTTATTTCTCTTATGGCTATCATCAAAACCTAACGTTTCACACATTTACTACCAATTTACAACTTTTACAAAAAGGTTTATTTAGGCGTTTTCATGGCAACACCTTCCACAAACGTTATTCATCAAACAACTAAGACTCACTTTCTTCCATAAAAATGCAGCAAATCACATGCAAGCTCTCATGGAAAAACCCTAAACTTTTCACCATATTGCAAATTAGTCCCCTCTTTAGAAAGCTTGAGCTCTAGGGGTTTGAAAAGTACAACTATCATAAAGAAAAACCATTAAAATCACTTACTTGAATGGAGAAGAGTTTGCTGAAATTTTGAGCTTTCAAAACCCCTATTTTGCTTACTATTTTCGGTGGTGAAGAAGAGAGAAAAAGATTATATCTTCTTTTTCTTTATTTTATTCTATTTATCAATTTAATCCACCAACTACACCCACTTTGACCAAATTTGACTTCCTTGTCCCCCTATGGCCGATCAACCTCCATTTAAGGGGATAATTACCTTTTAAAGACCTCCAATTAACATTCTATAGCTATTTGGCACCCTTAGCTTATAAAATGGAACTTCCGCACTTTATGCGATTTAGTCCTTTTTCGCGATTAAGCAAGAAACCGCTAAAATTAAAATACCAAAATTTTCATGTACTTATATAATCATACTCTGACTCATAAACTATCATGAAAAATAATTTTCTCTAACCTTGAATTAGTGGTTCCGAACCACTGTTCTGGCTAGCCCTTAGATCGGGTTGTTACAGAGAGGCCGAGTAATACTACTAATAGGGGTAGACCACCTAGAAATACTGGAAATGGAGCTAGTAATAAAGGTGTGACGAAGGATACAGCTGTGAGATCCGAAGCTTGAGCACCTGCTAGAGCCTATGTCATCCGTGCTTGCGAAGAAGCGACATCTCCCAACGTTATCACTGGTACTTTTTCTTTCTATGATACTAATGTTATTGCATTGATCGATCCTGGATCAACTCATTCTTATGTTTGTGTGAATTTAGTAGCTAGTAAGAACTTGCTAGTTGAGTTTACCGAGTTTGTGGTTAGAGTGTCAAACCCCTTAGGCAAACATGTATTAGTTGATAGAGTTTGCAAGAATTATCCCTTGATGATTCAAGGTCACTGTTTTCCGATTGATTTAATGTTGTTGCCATTTGATGAATTCGATGTTATTTTGGGTATGGATTGGTTGACACTGCATGATGCTGTAGTAAACTGTAAAAAAAAAAAGATTATTGAACTGAAATGTGAAAATGGTGAAATTCTTCGAATTGATTCAGATTAGTCAGGTGAGTTACCTGTTGTGATTTCTTCGATGTCTGCCCAAAGATATGTGAGAAAGGGTTGTGAAGCTTATCTAGCTTATGTGTTGAATACAAAAGTGTCTGAGTTGAAAATTGAATCAATGCCGATAGTTTGTGAATATCCAGATGTGTTCCCAGAAGAGTTGCCAGGGTTGCCACCGGTCAAAGAAGTTGAGTTTGGTATTGACTTAATACCAGGGACCTCGCCAATATCTATTGCTCCGTATAGAATGGCTCCAACTGAATTGAAAGAATTAAAAGCTCAGTTGCAAAAATTGACAAATAAGGGTTTTTCAAGACCGAGTTATTCTCCCTGGGGTGCTCCAATATTATCCGTAAAGAAGAAAGACGAATCTATAAGACTTTGTATCAATTATCAACAGCTCAACAAAGTGACTATAAAGAACAAGTATCCTCTGCCGAGGATAGATCACTTGTTTGATCAGTTGAAAGGGGCAACGGTATTCTCGGAGTTTGATTTGAGATCTGGCTACTATCAATTGAGAGGTAAAGAGTCGGATGTACCAAAAATCACATTCAGAACAAGGTATGAACACTATGAATTCCTTGTTATGCTTTTTAGATTAACAAACGAACCTATTATTTTTATGGACTTGATTAATCGAATTTCTGACTGTACTTAGATAAGTTTGTGGTTATGTTCATCGATGACATCCTGATTTATTCTCGACATGAGTCCAAACATGCCGAGTACTTGAGAACTGTATTGCAAATTTTGAGGGATAAGAAATTGTTTGCTAAGTTTAGCAAAAGTGAGTTTTGTCTTAGAGAAGTCGAATTTTTGGGACATATTGTCTCTGGAGACGGTATTCGGGTTGATCCGAGTAAGATATAGGCGATTGTTGATTGGAAACTGGCGAAGAATGTATCTGAGGTCAGAAGCTTTTTGGGCTTAGCTGGTTATTACCGACGTTTTGTCAAAGGATTTTCGATGATTGCTACTCCTATGACTAAGCTGTTGCAAAAGGATGTTAAGTTCAAATGGTCAGCAAAATGTCAACAAAGCTTTGAGAAGTTGAAAACATTATTGACTGAGGCACTGGTTTTAGTACAACCTAAACTGAGAAAAGAATTTGTGACTTATAGTGACGCATCACTTAATGGACTAGGATGTGTGTTGATGCAAAAGGGAAAAGTGATAGCCTATGCCTCGAGACAGTTGAAACCACATGAGAAGAATTATTCGATGCATGATTTGGAATTAACCAACATTGTGGTTACTTTGAAAATTTGGAGACACCATTTATACGGTAAGAAGTGTCACATCTTTTCTGATCATAAGAGTTTAAAATACTTGATGACTCGGAAAGATTTAAACTTACGGCAACGGAGATGGCTCGAGTTACTGAAGGATTACGAGCTAGTGATTGACTATCACCAGGGTAAGGCAAATGTAGTCGTGGATGCACTGAGTAGAAAGACTTTGTTTTCTTTAAGAGCAATGAATACACGGTTAACCTTGTCCGGTAATGGTTTGATCCTAGCCGAATTGAAAACTAGACCATTTTTCCTTCAACAAGTTTGCGAAACTCAGAAATGTGACAGTGGATTACAAGCTAAAAGAGCCCAGTGTGAATCTGGTAATGATTCAAATTTTAATACCAGAACATATGATTGTTTGATGTTCCGAGGTAGAATTTGTTTACCAAAAAATGATGAACTTATTGAGAAAATTATTCATGAGGCACATAATGGTTGTTTATCGATGCATTTGGGTTGTACAAAAATGTATAATGATTTGAAGAAATTGTATTGGCGGTCAGGTATGAAATGGGATATTTTAGAGTTTGTTTCGAGACGTTTAGTTTGTCAACAAGTAAAGGTTGAACACCAAGTACATTCGGGTATACTTCAGCCAATGATGGTACCAGAATGGAAATGGGATAAAATTACGATGGACTTTGTAACACCTCTAACCGGTATCCGTCACCGAATTAGGGTTAAAAGCATTACCGGACAGATCGGAAACTTATTCAGACATTTCAATAATACAATTCATCAATCGCAATCAAGTGTCCCTTTTATAGGTCAACAAAACCTTAAACATGCTTTAGAATAGGGTCAGGACTAAACCGAACACATACTAAAATTCTCAAAAATTTAACACTTTTCTATATTTCAGAGGTCACACGCCCGTGTAGCGGGCCGTGTGCCTCCCACGGCTACTTGACACACCCATGTGTCCTGGCCGTGCCAAATCAGAGCATGTATACTGACTTATCCCCATGGCCATCAGGCACACCCGTGTTATGGCCGTGTAGAATTAGGCTAGTTACTGCCTTATTCACACGGCTACTAGGCACGCCCGTGTGCCATGGCTGTGTAGGCAAAACAGGCCTCTTGCAACGCCAAAATGCCACCCACACAAGGGTTAACCCTACAAGCAAAATATCAATTCGTTTCATGCACATTTGGTAACCAAAAACATATAAAATTAATCATCAAATCTCCATATTCAATTACAATTTCAATCATGCCAATTTGCACAACTAAAACACATATGCATTCAAGCATGATTCATCCACATTTACCTTTCATATATCCCTTTCTTTGATCAAACATGCGTACTCACATTTCATCCATGTACTTACCATTAACTTTACTATTTCATAGTTA
The DNA here is from genome assembly GCA_025503065.1 of Gossypium bickii. Classification (NCBI taxonomy): domain Eukaryota; kingdom Viridiplantae; phylum Streptophyta; class Magnoliopsida; order Malvales; family Malvaceae; genus Gossypium; species Gossypium bickii. The sequence goes on from CP106715.1 coordinate 105,729,314, forward strand.
CCAAGCCATACCAAATCATACATCATATTACATATTTACTCATGCATATTATCAACACATATCTAGTGAAATCTCATGGCTATTTATACACATATCAAACATAATCCAAAATGACTAGCCTATACATGCCATATCTAGCTATATACATATTCCAAAGGTACCAAAACAAGTTGAGTAATGTGATGATGATCCTCGACAGTCCCCGATCCTTCAGTAGCTTTGACGATCTATTAAACAGAGCGAACACACACAGAGTAAGCTTTCAAAAGCTTAGTAAGCCGTATGCAAATAAACAGCTTAAATTACACATATTCATAATGATACAATGTCATTTATAGTTCTCATAGCAAATTCATCTCATATTCTTTAGCTCATATGCTTAGCCATATCTTACCACATTCTTCAACTCAATATCACATATATACATTTTTCTTTCAAGCATATTTTCACATATCATCACATCATTCTATTGCACATTTTCATCTTAGTAAGTTCATATGGATACTTACCTTTCATACACACTTAGTGTACATATCAAACGTACCTGAAATGGATATAAAATGACATAATCGTTTGTATCTCGGATTTGGCCGTTGAACCGTTTGGAATCTAATAGGATACACGGAGTACTCAGAATAGTCGTACAATGTCAACATCCCAGACGTGGTCTTACATGTAGTTAGATGTCGATGCCACTGTCCCAGACAGGGTCTTACATGAATCAATACGATTCTAGTGTCCCAGACATGGTCTTATATATAAGTCTCATGTAGATGCCAACGTCTCAGACGTGGACTTACATGATTTCATATAGTAGACATCAATGTCATGACATAGTTAATCCTATCTATTCCAAGATTCGAACGGGACTTCTCGGACTTTAACAACTTGTCGACTTATTCGAAATCTCGAATAGCACATACATTCCATCTCAATGGATAATCATAATAATTCAACTGTCATATATACCCAAATAATTCCATAGAAATACATTTATTTGTATATCGACTTACCTCGGATTCAGATATTCGGTCGAACTCAGTTATTCAACTACTTTCGCTTTCCCGCGATCTAAGTCTGTTTTCTTTGATTCTTGATCTATACATATACAAATTTAACCCTTTTATTCATCAACTTATTCAATTCAATCCAAAAACATACATTTAGGGCTATTTGTAACTTAGCCCTCACATTTGCACATTTTATCAATTTAGTCCATTTTTTCACAAAACATCAAATATACAAGATCACCATATATCCATGCTTAGCCGAATGCTCATGTATCTCATACAAGTCTAAACATTTCATCAAATTCACAATTTAATCCCTCAAAATACCATTTTCTCAATTTAGCCCTAATTAGCTAAATTCATCAAAAATTCAAGAACAAAACATGTTCATTTAAAACATATCTTTCATTTAACACCTAAACTCATCACAAAACTCACCTTTTCATCAATGGCACATCTAATAAACATCATCAATTCTTCAAATTACAACATGGTCTTGATAGTAGACTAAGCAACAATCTCAAAAACATAAAAATCATCAAAAACCAAAGTCAAAACGTACCTTAATTTAACCAAACCATAGCTGAATGCCCTAGCTTTCTTATTTCTTTCTTTTCATTAAACTTTTGGCACTCAAATAAGATGATAACATTTATCTTTTCATTTGTTTGTTTTATTACAAACATATTAATATACATTTTACCATATTAACCCTTTTAATAAACATTAATAACATATATACATAAGGTCACTAGTGTCTTTTAAACATCCACTATCTAAATATTGGCATAATATCCTCTCAAGGCCTCCTCATTTAAAAGCCACATATAATAGGTGTCTTTTCATAAAGCATGCAAATTTTGGCTTCAATGCAATTTAATCCTTTTATCAAATTAAACATACAAATAGACAAATTATATTACGAAACTTTAACACATGCTTAATCACATATCAAAGGCACAAAAAATATTATTAAAATATTTCACAGACTCGATTCGTGGCCCCGAAACCACTGCTTCGACTAGGGTCTAAACCGGACTGTTACAATTCTCCCCCTTAGGGATTTTCGTCCCTGAAAATCTTATCGTTAAACAGATTCGGGTACTGCTATCTCATTAAATCTTCAGGCTCCCACCTAGCCTCTTCTACTCTGTGTCGACGCCACAACACTTTCACTAACGAAATTTTCTTATTTCTCAACTCTTTCACTTCACGAACTAAGATACGAATCGGTTCTTCTTCATAAGTCATATCGGATTTGATTCAAACTCAGACGGAGTTATTACATGTGACGGATCAGATCTGTATCGATGGAGCATGACACATGAAATACATTATGTATCTTTTCTAACTCGAAGGGCAACAGTAATCTGTATGCAACAGGCCCAACACGCTCAATGATCTCATACGGTCTGATGAATCTCGGGCTCAACTTACCTTTATGTCCGAATCAGAGTACTTTCTTCCACAGAGACACCTTCAAGAACACTTTATCACCGATTCAAATTCAATATATTTTTATTTCAAGTTCGCATAGGACTTCTAACGATCAGACGCTGCTTTCAAACTATCTGGGATCACTTTCACTTTCTGTTTTGTATCTTTTATCAAATCGACCCCGTGTAATTTATTTTCACTGAGCTCGGTCCAATACAGAGGTGTTCGACATTTATGTCCATACAGAGCTTCATATGGTGCCATTTTAATACTCGACTACAAACTATTTTTATATGCAAATTCAATCAATGGCAAGTACGATTCCCACGTACTATTAAACTCAAGAATGTAGCATCTCAACATATCCTAGAGAATCTGAATAATTCGTTCAGACTGACCATCCATTTTCGGATGAAAAGCGGTACTGAAATGCAATTTCATGCCTAAAGCTTCTTGCAATTTCTTCCAAAATCATGATGTAAACTTCGGATCTCTGTCTAACACAATGGTTAGTGGCACCCCGTGCAATCTCACAATCTCAGAAATATAAAGCTCAGCTAATCTTTCAAGTAAGTAATCAGATCGTATCGGAATAAAATGGGTAGATTTCGTTAATCGGTAAACTACTACCCAAATCCCATCTTTCTTTCTCGGAGTCAGGGGCAATCCAGAAATGAAATCCATCGTTACTCTATCCTATTTCCACCCGAGAATTAGAATCAATTGTAGCAACCCAGACGGAACCTGATGTTCAGCTTTAACTTATTGACAGACTAAACATTTCGACACAAAATCAGATATATCTCGTTTCATGCCAGACCATCAATAGTGTTACTTCAGATCATGGTACATCTTTGTACTTTCCGGATGAACGGATAGACGACTATTATGAGCTTCATTTAATATCAACTGAATGAACTCTATGTTTCTCAGAACACAAACTCGATTTCGAAATCTCAAACAATCATTAGCATCCACTTGAAATTCAGAATTAGAGTTTGAATCACATTGAGCTCGTTTCGCTAACATTTTGTTATCAGCTTTCTTAGCATCAACTATTTGTTGTAAAAACAACGGTTTCGCTATCAATTCATCTAACACTGAACCTTCATCAGGCAGATTTAAATGAACATTCATAGCACACAATGTGAACAGTGATTTCTGACTCAATGCATCAGCAACGACATTTACTTTACCTGGATGATAATCTATCACTAACTCATAGTCTTTGAACAATTCTAGCCATCTTCTTTGTCGCAGATTCAAATCTTTCTGAGTCATCAGATATTTCAGACTTTTATGATTTGAAAAAACATGAAATTTTTCACCAAACAGATAATGTCGCCAAATCTTTAAGGCAAACACAATAGCAGCTAGCTCAAGATCGTGTGCCAGATAGTTCTTTTCATGAGGCTTTAGTTGTCTTGAGGCATAAGTTATAACTTTTCCTTCTTGCGTTAGTACGCATCCCAGAACATTCAACGAAGCATCATGTAAATTACAAACTCTTTGCCTGACTCTGGCTATACCAAAACTGAACTTCAGTCAAAATGGCTTTCAATTGATCAAAACTTTTCTGACATATATCGGACCATTTAAATCTAACATCTTTCTGAAGCAATTTAGTTAACAAAGTAGCTATCATCGAGAATCCTTTTACAAATCGATGATAATAACCAGCAAATCCCAAAAAGCTACAGACTTCGGACACATTTTTCGGAGGTTTCCAATCCAAAATAGCAGAATTTTACTCGGGTCGACTCTTATTTCAGAGGCAAATACAATATGTCCCAAAAAAATGACTTCACGCAACCAGGATTCACATTTACTGAATTTCGCATATAATTACTTTTCTCTCAGAGTTTGCAACACAATCCTCAAATTTTCAGCATGTTCAGTTTCATCCCGTGAATAAATCAAAATGTCGTCAATGAAAACAACAACAAATTGATCTAGGTACGGTCTGAAAATTCTGTTCATCAGATCCATAAAAACAGCAGGAGCATTCGTTCATCCAAAAGGCATAACTAAAAACTCATAATGCCCGTACCTCGTTCTGAAAACAGTTTTCGGAATGTCTGAATCTTTTACTTGCAACTGATAATATCCTGATCTCAGATCTATCTTTAAAAACACAGTAGCTCCTATCAAACAAATCATCAATCCTGGGCAACAAATATTTTTTCTTTATGGTCAGTTTATTCAACTGACGATAATCAATGCACATTCTCATCGTGCCATCTTTCTTTTTCACAAATAGAACAGGAGCACCCCAAGGTGAAAAACTCAGTCTCGCAAACCCTCTATCAGTTAACTCTTGCAACTGTGACTTTAATTCTTTCAATTCCGTTGGTGCCATTCTATACAGAGCTATTGAAATAGGAGTCGTCCAGACAATAGATCAATACCAAATTCAACTTCACGTATCAAAGGTAATCCCAGTAATTCTTCAGGGAATACATAAGAAAACTCACAAACAACTAGCACTGAATCAACTTTCTTTTCAGATACTTTTGAATCAATTACATAAGCAAAATATGCTTTATATCCCTTTTTCACGTATCTCTGAGCTTTTAATATAGATATCACAGCAGGCAATCCATTCAAATCATTAGCCTCAACCCGAATTATTTCTTCATTCAGACATCTCAAATCAATAGTCTTTCTTTTACAATTCATGACAGCATCATGCAATGTCAACCAGTCCATACCTAGAATAATATCAAACTCATTAAAAGGTAATAGCATCAGATCAACAGGAAATTAGATATCTCGAAACATTAACGGATAGTTCTTGCATACTTTGTCAACCAGAACACTTTTACCTAAGGGGTTCGATACTTTTATAACAAACTCAGTAGACTCTACAGGCAAAGTCTTACTAGATACTAAATTCATGCATATATACGAATGTGTAGAAACATGGTCTATCAATACAATCACAAAAGTATCATAAAGTGTAAATGTACCCGTTATAACATCTGAAGATGAAGCTCCCTCCCGAGCTCAGATAGCATATGCTCTGGCAGGAGCTCTAGCTTCGGATCTTGTAACATTATCTCTCATAGTTCTCTGACCACCACTGACATTTCTCACATTTCAGGAAAAACTACTTCCTAGAGCATTATCAGATCTCGGATTCTGGGCAGTCTCTGGCTCAACAGACTCTAGGCAATCACGGATGAAATGATCTAATGATCCACATCTAAAACAAGCTCGGTCATTCAATCTACAACTTCCTAGATGCCCTTTTCCATAATGCTTACATTTAGGTTTCTCGGATTGAACTTTTCCAACACTTGTCATTGAAGTTGCTGGAGCTTTGGAGCTCAACTGCAATCTAGCTCGATCTCTACTAGAATGTCCCACATTAGCCCTAGAACGACTTTGTTCATCTCTGAATTTCTTCGAAACAGACTAAAATGATTTACTCGGAAATCTCTTTCTCACATCTCTAACTTCAAACTCAGCTTTTCTTTTGTCTTTCCCCAGTGTCTCGGCTTTACATGCTCGATCAACAAGTACCACAAACTCTTTTATCTCCAAAATCTCGACTAGCAACCGAATATCTTCATTAAGGCCATCTGACACGATAGACTTTGACATGCTACGTTAGTCCGAGAATCGATTAAACCATAGCTCTGATACCAATCAAATGTAACACCCCTAACCTGTATCCATCGCCGGATTAGGGTTAAAGGCATTACCAGACAGATCAGAAACTTATTCAGACATTTCAATAATACAATTCATCAATCGCAATTAAGTGTCCCTTTTATAGGTCAACGAGACTTTAAACATGCTTTAGAATAGGGTCGAGACTAAATTGAACACATGCTAAAATTCTCAGAAATTTAAACCTTTTCTATATTTCAGAGGTCACACAGGTGTGTGCCTCCCACGACTACTTGACACACCCATGTGTCCTGGCCATGCCAAATCAGAGCATGTATACTGACTTATCCACACGGCCATCAGGCACGCCCGTGTGCCATGGCCCTGTAGGTTAGGCTAGCTACTGACTTATACACATGGCTACTCAACACGCCCGTGTTATGGCCATGTAGAATTAGGCTAGTTACTGACTTATTCACACGACTACTAGGCATGCCCGTGTGCTATGGTCGTGTAGGCAAAACAGGCCACTTGCAAGGCCAAAATGCCACCCACACAAGGGTCAACCCTACAAGCAAAATATCAATTCATTTCATGCACATTTGGTAACCAAAAACATATCAAATTAATCATCAAATCTCCACATTCAATTAAAATTCCAATCATGCCAATTTGCACAACTAAAACACATATGCATTCAAGCATGATTCATCCACATTTACCTTTCATATATCCCTTTCTTTGATCAAACATGCATACTCACATTTCATTCATGTACGTACCATTAACTTGACCATTTCAGAGTTACCAAGCTATACCAAATCATACATCATATTACATATTTACTCATGCATATTATCAACACTTATCTAGCCAAATCTCATGGCTATTTATACACATATCAAACATAATCCAAAATGACTAGCCTATACATGCCATATCTAGCTATATACATATTCCAAAGGTACCAAAACAAGTTGAGTAATGTGATGATGATCCTCGACAGTCCCCGAGCCTTCAGTAGCTTTGACGATCTATTAAACAGAGCGAACACACACAGAGTAAGCTTTCAAAAGCTTAGTAAGCCATATACAAATAAACTTAGCATAAATTACACATATTCATAATGATACAATGTCATTTATAGTCCTCATAGCAAATTCATCTCATATTCTTTGGCTCATATGCTTAGCCATATCTTACCATATTCTTCAACTCAATATCACATATATACATAACTCTTTCAAGCATATTTTCACATATCATCACATCATTCCATTGCACATTTTTATCTTAGTAAGTTCATATGGATACTTACCTTTCATACACACTTAGTGTGCATATCAAATGTACCTGAAACGGATATAAAATCACATAATTGTTCGTATCTCAGATTTTCCCTTTGAACCGTTCGGAATCTAATAGGATACATAGAGTACTCAGAATAGTCGTACAATGCCAACGTTTCAGACGTGGTCTTACATGTAGTTAGATGTCAATGCCACTGTCCCAGACAGGGTCTTACACGAATCAATACTGTCGTAACCCAGGTTTTGAAAAACGGAAAATCGGACTTGGGTTTTGAAAATAAAGAAAACGGGAGTCGCCACCGATCTTTTATTAGGTGTGATCGGATCACCTTTGTTTTAGTAAAGCATTTTGATTTACTAAAACAAAGCTTTTAGTCTACGAAAATTAGAAAAGTGGGTTCGGGAGTTGATTACGTGCGAGGAAGGGTTAGCACCCTCGTCACGCCTAAAATTGGTACCAAATTGATTAACTAATGTCCCGATGTCGAAAGTTTGAAAATTTTGAAGGAATTTAAAAATTTAGATTTCTTTGGAAATGTTTGTGTTTTCTTAAATTAAATCGAGATTTTCTCATTTCGAAGAAATAAAGTGTCGCATCCAATACTTTAGGACACGATAATTTAAATCTTCGATCCTAAGATCATCTCATTGTTTTCCGGAATTGCAAATCGAGATTTTCTCATTTTAAAAGACTAAAATATCACATCCAATACTTTAGGACACGATAATTTAAATCTTCTGGATCGGAGATTATCCCGTAGTTTTTTGAATAATAAAAAAAAATCAAGATCTTCTTGTTCCAAAAGAATAAAATATCACATCCAATACTTTAGGACACGATATTTTAAATTCTTGAATCCAAGACTATCTCAAAACGGTCGATTTTCATAAATGACACGAATAAAAATAACCATAAAAATATCGGAACAGAAACAAAGACATAAAATACAAAGGTTAAAAAAAATAAAGTGAGAGATAAAAAAAACAGAGCGATGTCAAAATGATAGAGTTAGTAACGATGAGGACAATAAATATCATAATATGAATACCATCAATAATAATAATAGTAAATATAGTGATAATGAAAAAATGGAAACGATACAAAATATATACAATATAGTAATATAATAATAGTAATGGCAAAATACTAAAATAATAACATAGTAATAATAATAATAATAATAATAAGTATATATATATAAATGATAGTATAATAATAATAATAGAAGTAGTAACATACAAAGATAAAGTAAACAAATAATAAAAATAATAATAAAGGTAGTAATAATAATAATAGTAAATATATATATACAGCTAATAATATTACTAATAGTAACTAATAATAATAATAGTGGCTAATAATAATAATAATAATAGTAGTATAGTAGTAACAGTAATAATATACAATATATAATATACTAATATAAATATGGTAATAATAATAATAAAAATAATAAAAGATTGCGAAAATAAATAAAAGAGGGCCTAATTGCATCTAAAATGAAAGTATGGGGCCGATTTTGAAATAAAACAAAGAGGGGAGGGCCAATTCGAAAGGCACGCGGAAGGAAGGGGACCAAGCAGGAAATTCTCCCTTAACTCCCATGCGCAGCATTCGGTTAAGGACTAAATTAGAACAGAAACAAACGTTCTGGGGTCGATTTGAAAGTAAAGGAAACACGATTAAAAAAGGGGAAAAAAGGCGGAGGGACCAATAGGGTAATTAGCCCCTTTGACAAAAAACACGCGGACCCTCTGGCCGGGTCGGGTCGCGCGTGCGGGTCGCCGTGAAACGGCGCCGTTTTGGGATTAATCCCCCTAGCCTAAAACGACGTCGTTTGGTGATTGTATATAAGGCCCAAAATCTCTTTTAAAATTCATTTTTTCTTTGTTTTTCAAAAAAAAAATTTCACCTTCTCTCCTTCTCTGCAGGTGCGCGAATGGGGGAGGGGTTCTCCGGCGGGGCGACGCCGTCGACACCGTCGTCGGCCACCGCACGCGGTGGCCGAAAATCGCCCCAAGATGAGTTTTTCTCTCCTTTTTTTTTATTTTTTTATTCCTCTTGATATTATATATGTATAAATATATATATTTGCGAATAAACAAAAAAAAATCAAGTTAAAATAAAACAAGAATACCCTTGAAGGCTTTGTATCGATTTGCTGTGTTCTTTAGATTTTTTGTATTCTCCTCAAAAACAGTAAGTAAAAACACGAAAGAGTAAAGAACGGTATTAAAAAGGAGCAAAAATAGGGAGAGATTGAAAGAAGACCTTATGCTTTTTTTCTTTTATTTCTGATAATGATTTTTTTTCGAACCCCTTTTACATCCATTTTCTAATGGCTTTATAGCCAAAAAACGCACTATCCTCCTAATATACTTTACTATTTCTTTCCATCCTTCTCTGCCTTCTTGTGGTTTCTGTGTTTTATGCTGTTTGCAGGTGATGGGCGCTGGTGGAGACGGGGGCCGAGGCGTATGGGCGTGCGAGGACGTGTTGGTGGGGAGACGAGAAGACCAAGGCGCGTGATGGCAGAAGCACGTGATTCCAAAAGGCGCGCGTGGGAGTGGAGGCGACGCGCGTGTAGGGGACGCGCGGGGCAGATGAAGGGTTAGCGGCGGCGCTTGGAAACAGAAACCCTAAGGTTCCTGATGAGTTTGTGGTCTTGGGCCTTGGGTTTGTTAGGCTGTATTGGGTTGGGTAGGCTGTTAATTGGGACTGGTATTGGGTTCCAATTGGGCTAATGTTTTGTTTGGTTTTGGGCTTGTAATTAGACTGTTACTTTGGACTGATTTCATTGGTTTTTTTATTTATTTCTATTTTTATCTGATACTTGATGGGCCCGGACAGAAATTGGGTATTACAAATACGATGCCACTATCCCAGACATGGTCTTACACATAAGTCTCATATAGATGCCAATGTCTCAGACGTGGTCTTACACAAAATCTCGGATTAATGCCAACGTCCTAGACATGATCTTCCATGATTTCATATAACAGACATCTATGTCATGACATAGTTAATCCCATCTATTCCTAGATTCGAACGGGACTTCTCGGACTTTAACAACTTGTCAACTTATTTGAAATCTTGAATAGCACATACATTCCATCTCAATGGATAATCATAATAATTCAACTATCATATATACTCAAATAATTCAATAGAAATACATTTATTTGTATATCGACTTACCTCGGATTCGGATATTCGATCAGACTCGGTATTTCAACTACTTTCGCTTTCTCGCGATCTAAGTCTGTTTTCTTCGGTTCTTGATCTATACATATTCAAATTTAACCCTTTTATTCATCAACTTATTTAATTCAATCCAAAAACATACATTTAGGGCTATTTGCAACTTAGCCATACATTTGCACATTTTATCAATTTAGTCCATTTTTTCATAAAACATCAAATTTACAAGATCACCATATATTCATGCTTTGTCGAATGCCCATGTATCTCATACAAGTCCAAACATTTCATCAAATTCACTATTTAATCCCTCAAAATGCTATTTTCTCAATTTAGCCCTAATTAGCTAAATTCATAAAACAATTCAAGAACAAAACACGTTCATTTAACACATATCTTTCATTTAACACCTAAACTCATCACAAACTCACCATTTCATCAATGGAACATCTCATAAACATCATCAATTCTTCAAATTACAACATAGGGTTGATAGTAGACTAAGCAACAATCTCAAAAACATAAAAATCATAAAAAGCTAAAGTCAAAACATATCTTAATTTAGCCAAACCATATCCGAATGCCCTAGATTTCTTATTTCTTTCTTTTCTTCAAACTTTCGGCACTCAAATAAGATGATAACATTTATCTTTTCATTTGTTTGTTTAATTACAAACATATTAATATACATTTTACCATATTAATCATTTTAATAAACATTAATAACATATATAAATAATGTCACTAGTGTCTTTTAAACATCCAGTATCTAAATATTGGCATAATTGCCTCTCAAGGCTTCTTAATTTAAAAGCCACATCAAATAGGTGTCTTTTCATAAAGCATGCAAATTTTGCCTTCAATGCAATTTAATCCTTTTATCAAATTAAGCATACAGATAGACAAATTATCTTACGAAACTTTAACACATGCTTAATCACATATCAAAGGCACAGAAAATAATGTTAAAATATTTCACTGACTCGGATTCGTGGTCCCGAAACCACTGTTCCGACTAGGGTCTAAATCGAACTGTTACAGACTTCATGAAGGGTTTACCTTTGACTCTGAAAAAGAAAGATGTTATTTGGGTCGTGGTTGGTAGATTGATGAAATAAGCTCATTTTATACCAGTACGTACTGATTATTCACTTGATAAACTAGTTGAATTGTACATTGCTGAGGTTGTGAGATTACTCGGAGTGCCCATTTCTATTATTTTGGATAGAGATCCGAGGTTTACTTCGATATTTTGGAAGAAGTTACAAGAGGCTTTGGGCACAAAATTGAACTTTAGTACCGCTTTTCTTCCGCAAACTGATGGTCTATTTGAGAGAGTAATTCAGACTCTTGAAGATATGCTTTGTTGTTGTGTTTTTTAATTTGAGGGTAGTTGGGAAAAATATCTACCATTGGTCAAATTTGCCTATAACAACAGTTTTCAATCGAGTATAAAAATGGTACCCTATAAGGCATTGTATGGCCGCAAGTGCCGAACTCCTTTGTATTGGACCGAGGTTAGTGAGAAACTGATTCACGGGGTTGACTTGGTTGGAGAAACCAAAGAAAAGGTAAAGGTAATCCGCGATTGCTTGAAAGCAGCTTCAGATCAACAAAAGCCGTACGCATATTTGAAAAGAAAAGAGATCGAATTTCAGATTGGTGATAAAGTATTTCTGAAATTATCTCCATGGAAAAAGATTCTGAGATTTGGCCGTAAAGGCAAGTTGAATCCACGTTTCATCAGACCATATGAAGTTATTGAAAGAATAGCGCCAGTGGCATATTGATTAGCTTTACCGAAAGAGTTGGAAAGAATTCTTAATGTATTTTATGTGTCGATGTTACGAAGATATCATTCTGATCCTTCACATATGATTTCTCCATCAGAGATTGAGATTTGACTGGATATGACGTATGGTGAAGAGCCAATCAAGATCTTAGCTCGAGAAGTTAAACAATTGAGAAATAAGAGTATAGCCCTAGTGAAAGTTTTACGGCAAAGACACGGTGTTGAGGAGGCTACGTGGGAACCTGAGGAAGCTATGCGAAAATAGTACCCAAACCTATTTTCTGGTAAGATTTTTGGGAACGAAAATCCCTAAGGGGGAGAGAGTTGTAACAATCGGATTTTGGGTCTAGTCGGAATAGTAGTTTCGGGACCACAAATTTGACGTAGTAACATTCATTTTTATTACATTTCAATGGTCTACAATTTTATGAAACGATTTCATAAAAATTTCGTTCGAAAATTTTGACGTTTGAGCACTTAATTTAGTAAAAAGGACTAAATTGTAAAAATTGAAAAAGTTGAGTTCTACATGCTAGAGGTGTCTAATTGCTATGAAATTTTAAATTAGAGGTCCTTATTTAGTATTTAGACCATTGGATAAATTAGTGGACAAAAATGGACATGGTGAGATAAAATTTCAAAGTTTTAAGTGAAGGGCATTTTGGTCATTTGGTAAATAAATGAATAAAAAGGGAAAATCAAGCCAAAATCTTGTCCATCTTCTCCCCCTTGTGCCGAAAATTAGAGGGAAGACATAGCTAGGGTTTGGCCAACTTTCAAGCTTGATTGTAAGTCCGTTCTTGCCCCGTTTTTAATGCTCTAAACATTTTTGAAGTCGTTATCACTCGATATATCCATTTCTACCAGTAATTTAAGGAATAATCAAGGTCTAGGGTTTGACCCATGTTAGAAATTTGTGTATTTTGATGTATAATGGTAGAAAATGAATTTTTGGTGTTAGATAAACAACTTTTACTAAGTGATTTTTCATGAAAATGCTTACAAGGACCTATTTGAAAAGTTATAAAATATGTAGTAAAAGTGTGTTTTCATGGAAATTGGGGGCTATAATAGTTATAAAAATGGTTTCTCTAGGCTTGTACATTAAAGAAATTGAACACATTTCATTTTACGAGCATAAGGATTAAAATGTAAAAATGTCCAAGTTTAGGGGCAAAAATGTAATTTTTCCATATAAGATTTTTGAACTGAATTGAATAATGTGAATAATAAATGATTTGAATTTGCTATTAGAGATCAAGAGAAACGAGGTTTGGACCTAGATCGGGGGAAAAATAAAGTATTTGACGATTAGGTCCCATTTCTACTGTTTTTGCACCGAGGTAAGTTCGTATGTAAGTAATACATCGTTATTTATGCTTTAATTGCTTTAATATTTTATGAATTTTGATAACTTTTCGAACGTAATTGACAAAGTTCAACAAGCAAGAAATCTCGGTTGAACCTTAGGAATAGTTAGGATACAAATGTCATGACATTAGGGTTATTTGAGATTTCGTGCAAGACCATATCTAGGATATGTCATCAATATGAGATTTCATGTAAAACCATAGCTGGGCTATTGGCATCGATAAGAGATCCCATGTAAGACCATATTTGGGATATGGCATTGGTATGATATTATGTGTGTGAGATTCCTAAGTATCCTTTAATATTCCAAGTGGTTCAACAGGAAATTAACGAGTATGTCAAAGTTGTGAAAGGTTATGATTATGTTGCGAGTTGGTACAGGTACATACGTAAAACTCATTGAATAATGAGCTCAATATGTGATGAACCCTCGGTAAGGTTATGAATAAGTTATGATTAGAAAACCTAAATACTATTTATGCCAAGTTTATCGTGTTATTTGTATGTTGCATGTGTGGATATAATGCTTATTATTTGCATAGGAACTTACTAAGCTATATAGCTTACTCCCCTTTCTTTTTTCCTTGTCTTATAGTGTCACCAAGCTAGCTCGGGGATCGAAGACTGTCGAAGATCCATTCACACTATCAACTCAATATTTTGGGTACCATTGATTTTGATATTTTAAGTTATGGCATGTATAGGGACTTGGTCATTTTGTTATGTGTCATAATTGATTTAGCCAAATGTGTTATGTATGTTATGTATAGGGAAATTACATGATTTAAGTTGAGATATATGTGATGTTTGTGTATGATAAATGATAGCATGTGAATGATGTATTAATATCTTGTTTGTGGCTGATTTGGTTGTATGTATATGCTTGGATTGGTGTCGCTTGTTGTTGTGTAGGTTGGTGCAAGTAAGGGTGGCAAAATGGCTTGGTAAATAGCTTTATTTTTGTCCATACGGGTGTGTGTCTAGGCCGTACGGCTTGCCCCACGGGTATGTGTTTCAGCCGTGTGTCTCTTGCACCTTAATTGATGCAAAACAAAATGTCTAGAATTGAGCACACGGGCAGAGACACGGGCGTGTGTCTCGGCCGTGTGAAGTCTAGACCTATTTTATGAAAATTCATGAAAATTAAATCAATCACACGGCCTAGGACACGGGCGTGTGGCACGACTGTGTGGCACAAGTCATAGAGCTCCTTATTTTGAACACAGCCTGTAGCATGGGTGTGTCTAAGAGTCACACGGGCGTGTCCCTTAGACCACATGGGCGTGTGAGCCCTGTAACATGAAAAATTTTCTAAAGTTCTTGGTTTAGTCCCGATCCACTTCCAATGCATGTTTTGGGCTTCGTAGGCTTGTTTTAGGGACGATATGAATGTATGTTAAAAGTTTTAAATTTGGATGGAAATTACATCTCAGTTTTGTATGTTTACTTGCGTTTAAGTCCAGTAATGCCTCGTACCCTGCTCCGGCATCGAATACGAGTAAGGGGTGTTACACAACAATAGTCATCATGTTAGCCTGAGAATGTTAACTTTCAAAGCGTTGTATGGAAGAAGGTGCAAACCACCCATCTATTGGTTTGGTCCTAATTTTGTATGGGAAATGAAAGAGAAAGTTTCAATCATGTGAACCCATTTAGAGGATGTTCAAGATCGGCAGAAGGCTTAAGTTGATCGAAAAAGGAAGGATATTTTATTTGAAATAGGAAACAAGGTATTTTTGAAAGTTTCTTATTGGAAGAAGGTTATAAGATTTGGAATAAAAGGGAAGTTGAGCCTACGATTCATATGACCGTACGAAGTTCTAAAATAGATTGGTCCAATGGGGTATAGGTTGACACTACCTCCAAAACTATCAAAGATTCATAACATGTTTCACCTGTCCATGTTCAGGAGATATCGATCAAATCCAGACCATGTGGTACAAGTAGAGACACTAGAGGTAGAAGAGCATGTTCGTATTTTCGCAAGAGAAGTGAAAGAGTTGAGAAATAAAAGAATATCACTGGTAAAAGTATTACGGAGGAACCACAATAAGAAGGAAGCCACTGAGAGAGGGAGAGTTTGATGAAAGAGGAATATCCTCAGTTATTCATAGGTAAGAATTTTGAGGACGAAATTTTCTAAGTGAGGGAGAGTTATAACAACCTGCCTGGTGTAAACTGTATCAATATGCTATTTGGCGTATAGTTGCATAAACCAGGGTAGAAAAAGGGTGAGATTGGTGAACTATCCTTTATAAGTTTGGGTGGCGCATTGCGTGGATTCGACAATACGCCCATTTGTGGAACACCTTACTAGAATTTTCCATTTCGCGAACTCTAAGGTTTGGCGGACTCTTTTGTGTGGCAATTCGCCAACCCTAAATACTTGGGCCGAGCTCATTAGTACGCAGATTGATAGACTTTTTTGTGTGTTTTAGCATAAAAACGATAGCAATGAATATCGTTAGAATTTAGTTGAGACCTAGTTGGAAGTGAACTAGAGTACTACATATGATAGCTTCATGTGTTTAGGTACCTGGATGACTTGTTTAGTTGGCTTGAATTAGTATACAAGCAACATTTTACTACTCAATAAACTGATTAGTGGTAGTAGTTAAGTTTGGTAGATGTGTAGGCAAGTCTATTCTCGGGTTTCAGGGGCTATAGTGGGATTTTCTAACCCTCCCACTGAGCTTTGTCCCCGTTGCCTTTGCTATATAAGAATGTTGATAGCCTACATGTTTCACCTTTGTTTTTCTCTATGTTCTTTTTTAATTCTCTAGAAAGTTTTAAGGTATCTTCATTAGAGAAGACGAGG
Source organism: Gossypium bickii (assembly GCA_025503065.1). NCBI lineage: Eukaryota > Viridiplantae > Streptophyta > Magnoliopsida > Malvales > Malvaceae > Gossypium > Gossypium bickii. Next base: position 105,745,869 of record CP106715.1, read on the forward strand.
AAGGTTTCCAGTAGCTAGCCAAAACACCCTTGTTAAGTATCAACTTAATAGTAATACTTAGAAAACCCTTAGGTTGTTGTTAAAAGGATTTACGTTTTTACATTACGAATGCATGATTAAATTAGATAAAATTGGTTTGATAGTTATAACTATTTCTTATTTAGCTCAAGAATCTAGTGAAGGTCCAAGAAATCGAGGCAAAGGACCAGTAGAGTATATTATATTTTGAAGTTGCTGGTGAGTTTCTTCTTACTTCCTTTGAGTTATGAAACTTCCATGATATGTTAGTTGTGTGTGATAAGTTCTCTTACTATAAATGAGTCTATGTGTTATGTCTAGACGTGTGCGTAAGTATGGCCATTTTCAATGTAAAAACACCTTCCTTGCTCCACGAGCCCAATACAAGATACTTTATAATGTGTGAACATTGTAGAAGGGAGATCTATATGTGAAGCCACTAGTAGGGCAACTATATTGCAAATCGGGCTTGCAGATCGTAGCCTGACCTTACGAGAGAACACGTATTCAACTTGACAATGATACAGAATTAAATATAAATATGGTCGATATGTGATTCCAATATTTGATATATAGGTTCAAGGTTGGCATAAGGATAGGTTGTTGATAATCATACAAGGTTGGGGGAGATGTGAAACACCCTTTAGTCCATCAGGAAGACTTAGCGTACATCATTCAGCTAGACATATCACTCAACGAACAGGGGCATTGCTGATGGATTCAAAATTCATCGGTTTCACTTAAATATTTGAGGAAATAGTTATAAGGATTCTCCTTTTTGTTACAAACCATTAATGTATTCTTTAAATTGGTAACATATCTTTAAAGGAGAAAATAGTAGGGGTTATAAAAAACAATCTATTAATCATTCGTTGTCATCAATGGCGAATACATATAAAGGAGTTCACAAACTGTGAATCAAGTAAGATTGGTGTACACTTTTATAAGGAATAAATTATGTTTTCAAGGCCAAACAATAGATCTACGAGGTAAAAGCAAAAGTTAAAAGTTAATTACAAAACATTTGTATACGCCATCCACTAAATAGCCATGCATGATACAAAAATAGACAAGTAACTCACTCGTAGATGCAACTTTCGCGTAGTCCCCTTCTACCGATCTGCTACTAATCAAACGTCTAAGAAAGAAAAGTAATAAAGTAAGTTCAATTGAATTTAGTGAGTTTCAAATAGACACAAAATGATTATCAGGTTACCTAATCAATGAAAAAATAGACATTTTCGAGACTCAGTCTTAAAGACACATTACACCAAGTTGTCAGTACAATTCTCTAGTGACAACACTTCACCAATATAACACGGTATCCCCAGTGGACACATACCACCATCTAGTGCATACTCCCTTAATCATGTAAGTTTACCTATGACCCAACCCTGTACCAGCCTCGGGCCCATATTTAAGAAATTAGAATCATATATCAACCATAATCATATTCATATTCATATTCATATTCCTTATTAAATTGAACATGTCCTCTCCCACAAGGACGGGTCGTGCTCTCCCACAAGGTCGGGTAGTGCTCTCCCAATTCGATTTGCAATAAAGCTGCTCCATCGGAGGCATCATAAATAAAGTTCTTTTTTTCTACATTTTACATGTCACAAAAGTCCGGTACTGGGCTAGCACACAAGGTGGGTATTTTCACCTCGACCATGGCCATACTCACACATACTACACTGATTTATTACACTCACGTCAATTCACAACACACCGACCCATCTTTAGTAAAGATAACTTACCTTACACAACCCACATATAATAAAATTTTAATAATTCAAAGGAAGTAAGAAAGAACTCACCAGAAAACCTCAAAACAAAATCTACTCTACTGGTCATTTGCCTCGATTGCTTGAACCTTCATAGTTTATTAAGCTAAATAAGAAACAATTATAATCATAAAACCATTTCCAATAAAATTTAATCATGCATGCAAAAATGCAAGAACGTAAATCCCTTCGACAATGACCTAAGGGCTTTCTAGAAATTACCGTAAGTTGGTACATATCAATGGCGTTTACTAGCTACGGATACCTTCATTGTCTTCTCTAACGAAGATAACTTAGAAATTTCTAGAGATTTAGGGAAGAACTTAGAGAGAAACAAAGGTGAAACTTGCAGGTAATAGGCATCCTTATATAGCACAAATAGCGGGGACAAAGCATAGTGAAACGGTCAGAAAACCCCATTATAGCCCTGTTGTAACAACCCGATTTTTCAGTGGTGTTGGAAACAGTGGTTTTTAAGCCACCAAATCCGGCGAATAAGTTCGTAAATATTATTACTTAATATTTACGAGTCAAATATGGTTTTAAAAAGGTTTTTGATTTGGTAATTTATGTTTTATAACGATTGTTAGGTTCAAGTGGTAAGACCCTAAGGTCAAGTGGTTTTAAAAAGTGAGGTATCGAGACCTCATTTCTATAAATCGAGCTGTAAATATTCTTATAAATATTTACAAAGTATCATTAAGGTGGTATTAAATTTTCGATGAAAAATTTTAACGTTTCGATAGTTAATTAATTAAAAAGGACTAAATTGAAAAAGGTGCAAAATGTGCTAATTATAGCAATTAGGTGATGAAATGGTGTAATTATTAATTGAGGAAGGACTTAAGTGATAATTAAGCCCTAAATAATATAGTGGGGTGACAAATTGATGGATAAGGACAAAACAATTAAATTGTAATGGCAAACTTGTAATTTAGTTGAAATTAAAACAAAATTAAGTAAGACGAAATAGGTTTTCTTCTTCATTTTCTTCTTTTGTCACTGCCGAAACACCATAGAAATAGCTTGGAGAATCGGTTGAGCATAGGAGCTTCCATGTGAGTTTAATTCTTACCCGTTTCTTGTAATTTTTATATTTTTGAGATCGTTACAACTAGGTCCAACTAACCCGTACCTTCGTTTCTGATTACATTAAAAAATTTTAGAAGTTTCCATTGATAAATATTAGATTTTTTTGATTAATAACATGGATGGAGCTTTGATTGTGTTGTGTGATGATGTTGTAAAGTGATTTTTGTTAAATATTGATTTTAGGTTTAAATTGTGAAAATGTCTAAATATTAGGGTTTGATAGTGAATTTTAGGTTTATTAGGGGCTGTAAGAGGGCCTAGAATATTTGGATAGATTATTGATTTGATAAAATTAGTTAATTTGATAGATTAACTAATTATGGGATTAAATTACAAAAATTGTATAAGTTTAGGGTAATTGCATAAATTTGAAAAATAAAAGGGTATTAATTGTAAAATGGATTGGAAATGAAATATATCCTAATAAATGAGTAATTTTATATTTTAGATCAAGATCCTGTCGATACTCGTGGAAAAGGAAAAAAAGCAGAATATTCCCTAAACTTCTACAATTACTACAATTCAGTCCAGGTAAGTTCGTATGGTTAAAATTTAACATTTGTGTAAATTGATGATTTGTAACATCCCCAAACCCGGCCCATTCACTACGACCGAATCTGGTTATGTTAGTGCGAAAAAGACGGTGGAAAATCTATTTAACTTAGAAAAATTTATTCGAGCTTGTTAACTTTTGAAAATCCATGTTTATTTAATATTGTATGAGAAAAACTTTGATATCATATAAATATTATAAAATGCCCAAAAGTAAACTTTAATGAATATATAAGACTAATTTTGAATAAATAAGTTGTCAAAATAAATTCGTTTCCACTTAGTAATTTAATATAATCCAAACATAATTTAAAATAATAATTAAATAATTTCCAGAGTAAATAAAAATCAAAAGGGCCTTATTACATATTCTATTTTAAAACAAATACTTAAAGTAAGCCTAAAACGTTTAATCTCTTCTTCTCGCATGGGCCACCATGTGTCCTCTCCAACCCGATCCAACTACGCGTCACACCGAAATGGTTAATGAAAGAGTGAGTCCACCGACTCGATGCATAACCACAACACATATTTCCATCCGTATGGGCTTGGCCCATACCCACACAAACACCAAAACAAATCATGCAAGAATGCATCTCACCAACCCATTGTCCAACCGTGACACCAACCTTAGCGGACTCTTCGCCTAAGGCCGTGGGAAACTCCCCACCGATCACATCGTGATCCATAACATCTTACCTTGGCAAGCTCGCTGCTTCGAGGTGTGGTGAGCCACCGATCAACCCAAGTGATCCAATATCGTGGCAACCGCCTACGGTGATGCACATAGCCATCAACCGCCGAGATGGGCACCGAGCCACACCTCCTTTGAGGTAGCACAAAGCTAACCATCAAGCGCTAATGTAGCCGGAGCTATCATTAGACCACGTACAACTTGTGTACTCTTCCTCCTTCATCGAATCAAGCCCAAATCCCATGTATGCATGCATAAGTTCAACATGTCACATTAACAAAAGAGTAAGCATCACATGTGGATTATCATATCATGTATATATCATAAATAACTCACCATTCAAACCACTATAATCGGCCATCACATATCACGCATATGTAAACACATTTAACAAACCAAAGATCAGAAAGAAATAGTGCGTTGATTACGCACCTTAACACTTGTAGTTCTAAGCTTTGATCCTAAGCTATCGCTCAAAGAAACAACGACTATCCGCCTATAGCTATCTCCCATTCTTTGGCCCACACCCCGGTGGCCAATCCCGAATCGCCAAAACAGACCTCTTCTTGAACTTCGGGATAGGGACCTTCCCTTGCCCTCCTTGACTGGTTGTTGCCTCCATCAACACACGCTATAAATCCCGGATGACTCCTCCAACACTTGGGGGCTCCCCACCAATTCGGCTACCACAAGAGAGTAAGGTTCACTTTCGGGGACTTGTAACCAAAGTGAAGAGAATGTGAGGATGGATGATTCGGCAAGGCTCTTAGATGGTGTGGGGATATTCAGCAATGGTAGTTTTCTATGGATGATTCGGTTTAAGCAAGGTTTAAAAGAAAAGGTGAGAAGGGAGAGGGATATAGGTTCATAAAAGGTTAAGCCTTACTGCTACTTTCTGGCTACAAGGAATTAGGACGGAAAAGGGGTTTGCTTGAACTAACTTTCGGCAATGGACAAGGGAAAATAAATAAAAACAAAAGGGAAGAACTTTTTGGTAAGGGAGAAAGCAAATGGTGAATGAAAATGAACACCACCCCCCCTCCCTTTATATAGCATTCGGCCAAGCTCCAACCTCCCACAAAAATCCCTCAAATCTCTCCTAAAATACCTCTCTTCCATCCATTCAAAAAGATTTGAAAAAGTCAAACCTATCTAGCCAAATTAAAAAAAAGAAGACCATGTCTTTCTCCACTTTTCAAGCCTCCAAAAGCCATCCAACTCTTCTCCTCTTTGACGCAAAAACAAGGCCCCCAATTGCTGCTCTTGCGAATCGAACCTGAGCCCCTTCTCCTTGCAAATGGCGTCACTTCTCCATGCTCTAAGTGGTGCCTCCTTGCCACTCTGCCAAGCTACTCTTAGTGCTAAAATTCCACCAAAAATTCTCTTAAGGCCCCCTCTGTCCAAGCTCCCCTTTTAACCCCTAAATCTAAAAATTTTCCAAAACGTTCCCCTACTACCTAGGGTTCTCCGGACCCCTAAAACTTACCCAACCACACCCTAGAGTGTGCCAACACCCGAGCTAAGCACCAAACGCCTAACCCCTAAAACCAGGGTGTTACATGATTGGTATAATGTATATATTCTATTGTTGGAAATGAATTATTGTTTGAATTATAATATTGAATTGGATATTCGATTTGAATTGAACGTGAGAGTTGATTACATTCGTGATTTGGTGTATGACGGAGGTTTGGAGTGGAGATGGTATTGGAGGGAGATATCGGCATTTTACCCAAGTAAACCGGGGTTCAACATTTTTTGCGAACTCTCGTGTTTTACTTTTTGTTTGGCGTGATTGGGAGGATCAATTCTTACGAGCTTTTGTTAAGATCTTATGAGCTTCTGTTCAGCTTTCGAGCTTCTATTGGCGTATTCGGGAGGACCAGCTCTTATGAGCTTCTGTTGACGATGTACTCTTATCAGTAAGTTGTTATTCGAATGAAAAAATCTCGTTACGGTGATTTATTTAATGAATTTGAAAGACGTGTTATTTATTTTTATATTGATCTGAATACAGATGTATTTATCGATTGAAGTTGTGAATGACAGGGATTTGTCATGGATGATTTTTTTATTTGATTTATTATAGTTAATTCGGTAAGATTTTTATTTATCTCTTCGAACTTACTAAGTTTTATTAAGCTTACTTGTGTTGCTTAATGTTATTATAGATTTTCAGAAGGTTAGACAATCAGATCGGCACTCAAGTCACACTATCTAGTTTATCTCGGTAGTTTTTGTAATGTTAAATTATATGGTATGTATAGGATCTTGTGCTATTTTGGTTAATGTTTGGCTTATGTAAATGTTATGAAAGATATTTTTTGCAAATAACCAATTTGCAAAGGGTATGAGAATGAGGTATAGTTGTTATGCTAGTATGTGTGGCTTACATATATTTGATTTGTTGTGGTTGTGGTAACTTTGTTAGGTATTTTGATTTGGTATTGCTTGAATGAGTTGATGAATTGAATTAATGTGTGTTTTGAGATTAAATTGTATATAATTGTGGTACCAATGAGGGTACATTGGTTAGGCACATATTAGGTTGGTTTTGATATGTTTTTGACCCGATTAATGTCATTTTGATTTTGTATTTTGATTAGTATTTGAGTTTCTTAAGGTCCAAGCAATTTGATTATGTTTGTATTAAGGTATGATTTGAATGATTTACTATTCTGTTGTCCTATAATACTCTGTAACCCTATTTCAGCGATGGATACGGGTTAGGGGTGTTACACCTGTACCCAAGAATAGGATTGCCTACCCATCTACCAAACATAACCGCTACCACTAATAAGCTTAGTGAGTAGTAAATGTTGCTTGTACACTAAAACAAGCCAAGTAAATCATTCATTCAGCTTCCTAAACACATCAAACTGTCATCTACAGTACTCTAGTTCAATTCCAACTAGGTCTCAACTAGATTCTACTGATGCTCATTGAGCCATCGTTTTCTAGCTTAAGCATAGAAAAAAAATTTTATCACTCCGTGAACTAACGAGTTCGCCCAAAGTATCTGGGGTTTACGAATTCTCTCACAAAAGAGTCCGACGAACCCTTAGAGTTGATAGCCTACATGTTTTACCTTTGTTTTTCTCTATGTTCTTTTTGAACTCTCTAGAAAGTTTTAAGGTATCTTCATTAGAGAAGACGAGGAAGGTTTCCAGTAGCTAGCCAAAACACTCTTGTTAAGTATCAACTTACTAGTAATACTTAGAAAACCCTTAGGTTGTTGTTAAAAAGATTTACGTTTTTACATTACGAATGCATGATTAAATTAGATAAAATTGGTGTGATAGTTATAACTATTTCTTATTTAGCTCAAGAATCTAGTGAAGGTCCAAGAAATCGAGGCAAAGGACCAGTAGAGTATATTATATTTTGAAGTTGCTGGTGAGTTTCTTCTTACTTCCTTTGAGTTATGAAACTTCCATGATATGTTAGTTGTGTGTGATAAGTTCTCTTACTATAAATGAGTCTATGTGTTATGTCTAGACGTGTGCGTAAGTATGGCCATTTTCAATGTAAAAACACCTTCCTTGCTCCACGAGCCCAATACAAGATAATTTATAATGTGTGAACATTGTGGAAGGGAGATCTATATGTGAAGCCTCTAGTAGGGCAACTATATTGCAAATCGGGCTTGCAGATCGTAGCCTGACCTTACGAGAGAACACGTATTCAACTTGACAATGATACAGAATTAAATATAAATATGATCGATATGTGATTCCAATATTTGATATATGGGTTCAAGGTTGGCATAAGGATAGGCTGTTGATAATCATACAAGGTTGGGGGAGATGTGAAACACCCTTTAGTCCATCAGGAAGACTTAGCGTACATCATTCAGCTAGACATATCACTCAACGAACTGGGGCATTGCTGATGGATTCAAAATTCATCGGTTTAACTTAAATATTTGAGGAAATAGTTATAAGGATTCTCCTTTTTGTTACAAACCATTAATGTATTCTTTAAATTGGTAACATATCTTTAAAGGAGAAAATAGTAGGGGTTATAAAAAACAATCTATTAATCATTCGTTGTCATCAATGGCGAATACATATAAAGGAGTTCACAAACTGTGAATCAAGTAAGATTGGTGTACACTTTTATAAGGAATAAATTATGTTTTCAAGGCCAAACAATAGATCTACGAGGTAAAAGCAAAAGTTAAAAGTTAATTACAAAACATTTGTATACGCCATCCACTAAATAGCCATGCATGATACAAAAATAGACAAGTAACTCACTCGTAGATGCAACTTTCGCGTAGTCCCCTTCTACCGATCTGCTACTAATCAAACGTCTAAGAAAGAAAAGTAATGAAGTAAGTTCAATTGAATTTAGTGAGTTTCAAATAGACACAAAATGATTATCAGGTTACCTAATCAATGAAAAAATAGAGACATTTTCGAGACTCAGTCTTATAGACACATTACACCAAGTTGTCAGTACAATTCTCTAGTGACAACACTTCACCAATATAACACAGTATCCCCAGTGGACACATACCACCATCTAGTGCATACTCCCATGTAAGTTTACCTATGACCCAACCCCGTACCAGCCTCGGGCCCATATTTAAGAAATTAGAATCATATATCAACCATAATCATATTCATATTCATATTCATATTCCTTATTAAATTGAACATGTCCTCTCCCACAAGGACGGGTCGTGCTCTCCCACAAGGTCGGGTAGTGCTCTCCCAATTCGATTTGCAATAAAGCTGCTCCATCGGAGGCATCATAAATAAAGTTTTTTTTTCTACATTTTACATGTCACAAAAGTCCGGTACCGGGCTAGCACACAAGGTGGGTATTTTCACCTCGACCATGGCCATACTCACACATACTACACTGATTTATTACACTCACGTCAATTCACAACACACCGACCCATCTTTAGTAAAGACAACTTACCTTACACAACCCACATATAATAAAATTTTAATAATTCAAAGGAAGTAAGAAAGAACTCACCAGAAAACCTCAAAACAAAATCTACTCTACTGGTCATTTGCCTCGATTGCTTGAACCTTCACTAGTTTATTAAGCTAAATAAGAAACAATTATAATCATAAAACCATTTCCAATAAAATTTAATCATGCATGCAAAAATGCAGGAACGTAAATCCCTTCGACAATGACCTAAGGGCTTTCTAGAAATTACCGTAAGTTGGTACATATCAATGGCGTTTACTAGCTACGGATACCTTCATTGTCTTCTCTAACGAAGATAACTTAGAAATTTCTAGAGATTTAGGGAAGAACTTAGAGAGAAACAAAGGTGAAACTTGCTGGTAATAGGCATCCTTATATAGCACAAATAGCGGGGACAAAGCATAGTGAAACGGTCAGAAAACCCCATTATAGCCCTGTTGTAACAACCCAATTTTTCAGTGGTGTTGGAAACAGTGGTTTTTAAGCCACCAGATCCGGCGAATAAGTTCGTAAATATTATTACTTAATATTTACGAGTCAAATATGGTTTTAAAAAGGTTTTTGATTTGGTAATTTATGTTTTATAACGATTGTTAGGTTCAAGTGGTAAGACCCTAAGGTCAAGTGGTTTTAAAAAGTGAGGTACCGGGACCTCATTTCTATAAATCGAGCTGTAAATATTCTTATAAATATTTACAAAGTATCATTAAGGTGGTATTAAATTTTCGATGAAAAATTTTAACATTTCGATAGTTAATTAATTAAAAAGGACTAAATTGAAAAAGGTGCAAAATGTGCTAATTATAGCAATTAGGTGATGAAATGGTGTAATTATTAATTGAGGAAGGACTTAAGTGATAATTAAGCCCTAAATAATATAGTGGGGTGACAAATTGATGGATAAGGACAAAACAATTAAATTATAATGGCAAACTTGTAATTTAGTTGAAATTAAAACAAAATTAAGTAAGACGAAATAGGTTTTCTTCTTCATTTTCTTCTTTTGTCACTACCGAAACACCATAGAAATAGCTTGGAGAATCGGTTGAGCATAGGAGCTTCCATGTGAGTTTAATTCTTACCCGTTTCTTGTAATTTTTATATTTTTGAGATCGTTACAACTAGGTCCAACTAACCCGTACCTTCGTTTCTGATTCTGTTAAAAATTTTGGAAGTTTCCATTGATAAATATTAGATTTTGTTGATTAATAACATGGATGGAGCTTTGATTGTGTTGTGTGATGATGTTGTAAAGTGATTTTTGTTAAATATTGATTTTAGGTTTAAATTGTGAAAATGTCTAAATATTAGGGTTTGATAGTGAATTTTAGGTTTATTAGGGGCTGTATGAGGGCCTAGAATATTTGGATAGATTATTGATTTGATAAAATTAGTTAATTTGATAGATTAACTAATTATGGGATTAAATTACAAAAATTGTATAAGTTTAGGGTAATTGCATAAATTTGAAAAATAAAAGGGTATTAATTGTAAAATGGATTGGAAATGAAATATATCCTAATAAATGAGTAACTTTATATTTTAGATCAAGATCCTGTCGATACTCGTGGAAAAGGAAAAATAGCAGAATATTCCCTAAACTTCTACAATTACTACAATTCAGTCCAGGTAAGTTCGTATGGTTAAAATTTAACATTTGTGTAAATTGATGATTGGTATAATGTATATATTCTATTGTTGGAAATGAATTATTGTTTGAATTATAATATTGAATTGGATATTCGATTTGAATTGAACGTGAGAGTTGATTACATTCGTGATTTGGTGTATGACGGAGGTTTGGAGTGGAGATGGTATTGGAGGGGGATATCGGCATTTTACCCAAGTAAACCGGGGTTCAACATTTTTTGCGAACTCTCGTGTTTTACTTTTTGTTTGGCGTGATTGGGAGGATCAATTCTTACGAGCTTTTGTTAAGATCTTATGAGCTTCTGTTCAGCTTTCGAGCTTCTATTGGCGTATTCGGGAGGACCAGCTCTTATGAGCTTCTGTTGACGATGTACTCTTATCCGTAAGTTGTTATTCGAATGAAAAAATCTCGTTACGGTGATTTATTTAATGAATTTGAAAGACGTGTTATTTATTTTTATATTGATTTGAATACAGATGTATTTATCGATTGAAGTTGTGAATGACAGGGATTTGTCATGGATGATTTTTTTATTTGATTTATTATAGTTAATTCGGTAAGATTTTTATTTATCTCTTCGAACTTACTAAGTTTTATTAAGCTTACTTGTGTTGTTTAATGTCATTATAGTTTTATTAAGCTTACTTGGGTTGTTTAATGTCATTATAGATTTTCAGAAGGTTAGACAATCAGATCGGCACTCAAGTCACACTATCTAGTTTATCTCGGTAGTTTTTGTAATGTTAAATTATATGGTATGTATAGGATCTTGTGCTATTTTGGTTAATGTTTGGCTTATGTAAATGTTATGAAAGATATTTTTTGCAAATAATCAATTTGCAAAGGGTATGAGATTGAGGTATAGTTGTTATGCTAGCATGTGTGGCTTACATATATTTGATTTGTTGTGGTTGTGGTAACTTTGTTAGGTATTTTGATTTGGTATTGCTTGAATGAGTTGATGAATTGAATTAATGTGTGTTTTGAGATTAAATTGTATATAATTGTGGTACCAATGAGGGTACATTGGTTAGGCACATATTAGGTTGGTTTTGATATGTTTTTGACCCGATTAATGTCATTTTGATTTTGTATTTTGATTAGTATTTGAGTTTCTTAAGGTCCAAGCAATTTGATTATGTTTGTATTAAGGTATGATTTGAATGATTTACTATTCCGTTGTCCTATAATACTCTGTAACCCTATTTCAGCGACGGATACGGGTTAGGGGTGTTACACCTGTACCCCGAGAATAGGATTGCCTACCCATCTACCAAACATAACCACTACCACTAATAAGCTTAGTGAGTAGTAAACTTGCTTGTACACTAAAACAAGCCAAGTAAATCATTTATTCAGCTTCCTAAACACATCAAACTGTCATCTACAGTACTCTAGTTCAATTCCAACTAGGTCTCAACTAGATTCTACTGATGCTCATTGAGCCATCGTTTTCTAGCTTAAGCATAGAAAAAAAATTTTATCACTCCGTGAACTAACGAGTTCGCCCAAAGTATTTGGGGTTTGCGAATTCTCTCACAAAAGAGTCCGAAGAACCCTTAGAGTTCACCAAATGGAAAATTCCAGCAAGACGTTCCTCACAAAAAGAATCCTTACAACACGCCACCCAGACATTTAATGGACCAATCACTATTCTAATCCTTTTACTACCCTTGGCTCAGACTATGTGCCAATCAGTATCTATAAGGTGAACGTTGGGCGGGCTATTACAAAATGTGTATAAGTCGAAGGAATGTGTCGACTTGAGTGTTGTTTGTGTTATGTTAAATTGGTGTAGTATTGCCATCAAGGAATTGTGGATAACAATCAGCGTATGATGTCTATATAATAGAGTCTCACGAAAAAGTCTGTTGTTCTTTTTCTTACGAGTACTGATGCTTGTTGATTATTGGAGTTCGTGTAAAACTAATTGTGTCTATTTTTGGAACTCACTAAATTCAAATGAACTCACTCTGTTACTTTTTCATCCTCAAGCATTTGATAGTAGAAAACGGAATAGTTGAAGAGGACTACGCCAGAATTACAATTGCAAGTGAGCCACTTTTTTTTTTTTTGGTATCATGCATGGCTATGTGGCAGATGGCATATACATATGTTTTGTAATTAACTTTTGCAATTAACGACGTCATTTTTATTGTTTTATCTTAAAAAATAATTGCCCCTTCTTTTGAAAGTGTATGCTGAACCCTCTTGATTTGCTGATCATAAATTTTTACGATTTTGACATATACGCCATAACTAGGCAGTATTTGAATAATAGATTTTTCTTTTATAACTTCTATTATTTTCTCATACACTAAGGAAAATTTTCATAATTGTTTTTCTAAAATTTTTAAGTTAAGCCGAAGGATTTGAATCTGCTAGTAATGCCCCAGTCCGTCAGGTGGTCTGGCTAGCTGAATGATACATGTCATGTCTTCCTGATGGGCTAAGGGTTGTTTTAGATCTTGATAGGATATAAAGTTAAATTCTAAGTTTAATTGTTGTTTGTAATAGTGCCTTATGGCATATTGGTTAGAACTAGACAAATGACATGTTTTGGTATGCTTTTGATGTGTTTTAATTTGATTTAATGAATGGTTATTGGCATGTTTGGGACTTAAGTAACCATTGATGGTATGTCTTGCATTTCAAGGTACAATTTAGCACACACAGACAGACACACAAGCTATCACATGGTCGTGTGTCACACATGGCTAGTGACATGGTCGTGTGCTCTGTTTGATTTTGGTGGTTTTAGGTACACATGGCCATAGTCTGTTACACGACCTGATGACACGGTCATGTAACCCTTTTCTACATGGTATCAGTCTATTGCACAATTTAGGGATATGACTGTGTGAGATTGCACTACACGGCCTCAACCTGTCACATGGCTTAGCCACACGGCCGTGTGACTCGTATTTTTTATTTTTACCCTACTTCTATATTATGTTTCAAATTGGTCCCTGCTTATTCCTGAATTGATCCTAGAGCTTCGTAGGCTCGATTTAAGTCCCATTTTTGTAAGAATGATATTATTATTGAATGAATATCTATTAATTTTTTTTTTTTTTGAAGTAAATCTTGAATTGAAATTGCATATCATTGTCTTGTTAAATGGTGTAGCAACCAGGAAACCTAATCTAGTGACAGAGATGGGTGAGGGGCATTACACATGTGTTCGAGTTCGTTTTTATTAGATTGCATTAGGTGAAAACTTAATATGAACATGTAACAGATTCAATGAGATAAAGAATTATAAGTTCAATATGAAATATAAAAGAGAATAGGAAATTTTGATAACATTGTGATTCTTGTATAAGAGTTCTATACATATGTATAGGTATATGTAATTATTCACAAAAGAAATGTTATGAAATGGAATGAGGAATATCATATGAAATTTTCATGTCTACATGATCTTTTGAAACATGGGATTTAACATGATGTAATTAGTTATAAATGACGTGTTGAGTAAGTGATGTTAACTTGTTAATTTAGCGAAGTGATTTATTAGCATGTTTGATTGTTTAAATGTTTTATTATTTTCAATTCAAATTGTGCTAGCACCATTAAGCATTTAATGCCTAGCGTGGAAATGTGTTTCTTCGTACGCAGGTCTCAGCGAAGATAGGTCATGATCTTTTAGTTTGAAGGCATCCAAAGGTATTGCAACTCAGCTCATGCTAAATGATATATTTTATTGTAAAATATTTAAATATATATATAAATAGGTTTATTCATGGATGGAATGGCCACATAGTGTAGTAGACTTAATATCCTTGTTTCTAAGATTGCTCAGTTCGAGTAGAGTTCGGTCTAAATAATAAAAATAATTTAAAGTTTAAGTTTAATTATAAAGACATAAAATTATTTTTTATTAGTATTTGAACAGTGAAAGGTGCAAACATGTTGGGTTAGGTTGACCTAAAAATGAGCCTAGATTTGAATTCTTTTTTTTAAAAAAAAAATTGAGTCGTAGTTTAACCCGACTTCTATATTTAAGTGATAAAATAATCTTTATTAAAGTTATAAAATTATATTTTATTATTTATGTAATTATATTTAATATATTATAATTTAAATTTTTATTTAATATGATATGATATATTATTTATTTAATTATACAAATATTTTTAAAGGTGAATCTATATATATTTGCTATTCAATGTTGTAGGAAATAGTTATTTTTTTATATCAATTATAAAAAGAAAAGTAGACAATTCCATTGAATGAGCCATTTCCCCTTTTATTTAGTGATGAACGATGAATGATTCATTAGTTTGGTTGAAAGAATGCTCATTCAATGGATAAGTTTTATTGTTACAGTTATTGGATGCATATTTACAATTAACTTTAATCTAATTAGATGAAAATTCATTTATTATTTGCATACCATCAGGACTTGTAGGCCTGCATATGAGCTATGCGCTACTATGGTCCAGTTTCTTGAACCTAATGAGGCCATACTCTTCCTAAAATGGCTAAACAAAAATATAGTATTACTGGGCTAGACTTTCAAGCATAAACCAACCCAATTGGTCTTCTAAATTATGGGCCTAATTAACAAAATTGGGGTTCTAATTTGCGTTAATCTACTCACTTACTAATTGTTTTTTAAAATTTTTAATTATTAAAATCCGTCACACTTTTACTATAACGATATTGAAATGTGATGAAGTGGATCTAGATAAATAAATGTACATGTTCAAATTAACCTGGACATTTTTTTAATAGGTTCACTAAAAGCGTGCTCTTTTTAGTAATACATAAATACCGAAGCATGGAAAATCAAGTACAAACATGTCAGTTCTTCACAAAACCTCAAGGAATTAAAAAAAAAAGAAGACATAATAACGAACAATAGCAATTAAAATGGTTTTTACTTACACAATTCCCTAAAATAAGTCATGGAATTGAAAACCCGGAGAAATCTCTTTCCTTTGAAGCTCATGATAACCGATTAAAACCAAGAGTTTATTTATTTATTTATTTATTTAAATTACCTTTTGAATCTCTCTCAATTTCAAAATTAAGCAAATTAGTCCTTAAAAAAATTTAAAGCAACTAAGGAAAATTAATCACAAAATTAATGTCTTCCATCAATTGTATATGATTTTAATTGGTGTAATAACAAATTTAGCATCAATGTTTATATATTTTGTCACTTTGGCCTTAATTCTAAAAAATTCAAAAACTTAGCCTCAATATTTACACATTTACACAAATGTGGGAGGATAAATTTGTTAATTAGGACCAATCAAAATCGTGCACAATTGTTAGAAAATATTAACGTCATGATTAATTGTCTTTAGTTGCTCACTTTCAAAATTGATTGGGATTAAATTGCTTTGATTTTTTCTATAGGCCAATTTATTCAATTTTAAAATTGGGAGACTGAATAGATTTTTTTACCAATTATTTTCAAATAATAAACATTATTAAGCCAAAAACAAAAAATCCAAGCAAACCACGTAATTATTGAAGTAAACATTAAAAAAACATTTAAACTAGGTGAATGCAAATGAATCATCTATGTAGTGTATAACAATGAGTGAGTGATAATAATAAAGAAGAAGAAGCCCTTTTAAAGAAAAAAATATTTTGAAAAGTACAAAAAATTCTAAATTTTTTTAAAATGCCTGATTTTTTTTTTCAAATTTTTTTTAAAACATTAAGAAAATACAAAAAAAAGGAGAAAAAACTAAAAAGAATATCAAGATACCTAAAAATTTTATAAAACTATCTGGTTTTTTATATTATTATTTTGAAGTATATTTAAATACTAAAAATATTACGTCCAAAATAAATCAAAGCGTGTGACAAATTTTAAGTAAAAATAAAATAAAATTAAGTAGAAGGCGTAATTTGGATTACTAATGATACAATATCCCTTCCCATTGCCAACGCAATTCCCAGGAAAATGTAATTGCGTTACAAGAGTTGAGAAATCCGGAATTTGTCAAATTTTACACAAATGAAACTAATATTTATGTTTCCAAGCAAATGAAAGGGTCCCAATTCTCAAATTCTGTACTAGAAATTGCACCCCACAACGATAAAAGCACCGACCAGGAGATGGAAGTTTGGTAGACTTACCACCTTATATATTATCTGCCATACCTTTCCCCTCATCTCCTCTTATGATCAACACCCAAAGTTGGGTTTTCTTTCACATGGCATGGCTGACCCCAACATTATTGTGAAAGTTTCGATCCTTTTTTAAGGAAGCAAATGGGGTGGTTGTTGAAGCATTTAAATAAAACCTAAATGTAATTAATTGGTGATTATTTAAGGTCCACCAACAACATCAAAGCATGTTTGATTGGAATGGGAAAATCCTTTACATAGGAAACATGGTTTCCATGCCTTCTTTTTACTTAAAGCTTTGGATTCCTTCTTTCTCTTCTTTATTTCATGCAGGCATGTGCTGCCTAATTAATTACCACTCTTTAATTATATCTTAATGAGATTTGTACACGATCCGACGATCTGTGCATGCATATCGTGTACATGTTATTTTATGTCGCCTTTAAATTGAAAGGATTCATCCTTACTTGCGGAGTCAACAAGCAAAACACTTCAATTCTTACTCCTTTAGGCATCATTAACATGTGTGGGAGAAAGAACAAAACACTCACTCGTTGAGTTCTTGTTCTGAAAGTACTAAATTATGGGGACATTTGGTTGGTATAATGACCATACCAACTTTGCCTTGAAAAAGTGGGATTATTGTGTCGGATTCCCCTTCCTTTGCTTGACCCCAAAATTTATCATGGTGTTTTTCATCCGCTTATGTTTTGTAGCATTATTACAGATAAAAATTTTAGAAATTTCGAAATCTAATTGCCATTACTTGACCAATTATTGCAGCGGATGAGTGTTTTGCAAGAACTGCTAAAAACTGGGATTGTTGGAGCCTTTGATGTTTAGGATGTAGACCAGCATGTTTTGAAGACGATTTCCGACAAACCCAGGCAATCATACGTGTTTGTGTTATTTTCCGGAGACAATTTATTAATATACATAAATTTTAATATAATTATATAATTTTGTCTCGACTTTAATTTTGTTTAAGGAGGTAGTTTTTGAAATTTACAGAACTTTGATATTTACATGATTATTCATCGACATAGATTATATATGCGCTAAAGTATCAAGGCATATTCATTTACTTAGTCCTTAATTTTACAAAAAAAAAAAAAAATTATTTTAGCATTTCATTTAATTTTTTTTTTTTTACCTATTTTAGTTCTTGAACTTGTATTGTTGGTCAAATTACCCAAAAATAGATAGAAAAGTTAATGTCGGATGACTTTATTGACATGACATCCACGTGTATGTGTCATGGGACTAGAATTTTAGTCTCACAAGCCACATAGCCTTAGACGATTTCTTTATTTTAAATCCGTTCAAGTCAACCTAACTCTCAAAACTGAGAATTCACAAGGGAAATTCTCTAAGACGCCGAAATAAAGTAGAAGCAAACTCTCAAACGAAGAACCAAAAAGCAAACAGAAAATCCACAAGAAAACTAAGCACACCAAGTGTTTGAATAAATGCTCTTAAAGTATATTTAATAACTTTGAATGGGACGAATGGGATGATTACAAATCAGGCGGAAGACCTCTATTTATGGTTGAGCCTATCTACAATATGAGAGTTTTAAGCGATTTAAACTCTATACAATCTTATCCCTTATGATTTACAATATTCGCTATGGTAACTCTACTTTTACTAGAGTGTCCCACTAGGCCACCAAGGCTTCAAGTAGATGGGTTTCTACATATGTTCCATGGAACGGTGGAAATGTGCAAGTGTACACAATCGCAACAAGTAATAAAGTGACAAGTAAATGTCGAGTTATCGTACCCACAAGGACTGTAAAAGAATTATTTATGAAAATGATTTCAAACACTTTGGTGAAGGGAAAATATTTGGATTTAATAAAAATTTAAAAACTAAAATAAACAAAGTAAAATAAAATAAAACAAAGTTCTAATGCACGATTTCAAAAGCTGATTTTAATCAAGATGATATAATTGTGTTGGATTAATTACATTTCTTACCTTAGAATTATTAAACTTATGCTTATACTTGTTACGAATAAATCACGGCAACTCGGTAATTTGCTAGCTTATGAACATATTTACAAATAAAAAATCCATTCATCTCTTGTACATATCCATATGTCAGTTCGACCAATAAAATAGATTTATAAAAGTAAACATGTTACTGCACATACATACTTATTAGATTAAACAATCTCTCGCATATTCCTATGTCGATTCAAACGATTAATTCAACCTAATAAGCATATAAAAGATCATGCGAAGTAACAAACTATCCCTACCTTGAAACAGTTTAATCACAAAAATCGTGCAAGTTATGCAAGGCATATGTATCGCCAAAAACAATGCTAATTTAATCTTCAGCTACCTTAGAAGAATTAAACATGCACAGATTAAATATTGTGTCCATTAATTACAATTTCAATGTGTTTAAATAATTAATTCTTTATTTATCTAAACAATTATAATGCCAGAATAACTTAAGCATGATTTTACTTAATCAAGCATTTTACCGAGGCCTATAACAACATAAACACAATTTTAATAATTTAATAGGACGAAATGCAATCAGCCCAACACGAATTAAATTCAAGCTAAGCTGATTAAATTAACCATTCCAATAGCATAAATATTTATAAACATGTTTATCAAAACAACAAAGAAATTTAAAGAGATAGGGAACAAGAAGCAAATCTGGTGTTTCTCCGTGGCTTGACTGATTGCTCCATTCTTCGTTCTCTGTTGTCCTCGACTACCAAGGTGACCATAAGTCACTCCAATTTCTGCTCCAAATGGCTGAGAAAACAACTCTTTTCCAAGAGGAGAAATCGGCACAAGAAGGCTTGGGTGTTTGTAGAAAAGAAGAGAAAGGAGAGAAGAGAAGTGATGAGAGAATGAGAGAGTGAATGAGAAATGAGGGATAGTTTGAATGATCAGCAAGGGGTGGTATTTATAGCTGATTGTGGCTGCTAAAAATAGCAAATCCCATCAGCCAAAGAGACCTCCCTTGGCCGGCCATCTATGTGGCAAAGTTAATGGATTCAACTTTGCTAAATATGGCATGGGGCAATCTACAAAGCCACTAAATTTGGAGGGGTTGAATGCAACTTTGAAAAGTCTTCAAGGGCTTCTTTGCAAGCTTAATTAATCAGCTAATTAAGCTAATTTGGGCCAGCATATGGACGGTTTGGGCTGCCCAATTCTTTGCTCAGTTCGGTTCAATCGGTTTGGTTCAACTGATGCAGTTCAACTGGGCCTTTTTCATAATTAATTAAGATTAATTTATCTAGCCCAAATCTAATTGGGAATAAATTAAAATTAATTATATTATGATTAAATATTCATAATTGGACTGTCTTGGACTGGAAATAAATTCACCTTTGGTACTTCAAATTGCTTCTCGATTTTGTTCTTCGAGCAGTGTCTGCCGAGCCAATTTTTGCCCTTTGTGCGAATCTGTCGAAAATAGTAAAAATTAATCAAACTTAAATATAAAATTAATTAAAATTCATCATGTTCATATTTTTAGCACAATTTAATTATTTTATAATATTTAATTATTTTCTGACAAGAATTTAACCGAAACTGCATAAATTTGAGTTAAAAAGGGCATGAAAAAGTGTATAAATTTACGTGTTTCCATTCTACGAATTGGGTCAGTTCAAGAGGGTTAAATGAGCCTCATTTAATCAATTGACCCCATATAACATTTTAAATGAGCCTCATTTAATCAATTGACCTCATGAGACATTCTATGTGCATTTTTCATGGGTTTTGATCCACGACCCGTGACATTCTCCCTTACCCATTCTTATGACACTCTCGTCGTGTCCTTGGAATGACATTAGTCTAACTCATCTCGAAATTGCCACGACACCTCGGTTGATTCCAAACCATTCTATTTGTTAGGTAGTTTTGCCCCTCGAAACATTTGCCTTCGCTTGTGTCTTTGTCGTTGTCTAACTCGGACTGCTTCTCTCATTTGTACATCTTGTTCGTAAGAGTCCACTGCTTTTACTTGCCCCTATTGTGAATTGCCTCGATCAAAATCTCCTTAATCTTTTCAATAGGCTTTGGCACACCCATATTGAACATTGGGTTAACCTTAAGTATTGCCTCTATCCTAGTTTGTAAGCTCTTCGGCTTACCTGTTTTAGAATTCTGAAAGGGCCCCTATGTATTTGCCAAGCCAATGGTAAGTTATAATGTAAAATATTAGGAAAATGTTTGAGATGTGTCTCACTCGTAGCATTTACTTGATTTGACTGCCCAATTTCCATCACCATTTTTCCTACAAAGTTCAATACACAACCCACATATCTCATAGGTGGTAGCCCCACTAATAACTCAACAGGCTTTACATCGATTTATTACACCTTTAGCATTTCCAAGGAGGTCTCCTTAGCACTCTGATCTGCCAAGTCAATGTTCTTACGACAATGAACATCCTCGACTAGCTGGATTGCCAACAATACCTTGGTTTCACCTTTCTCATCACGTGTAACACCCTATACCTGGCCCAATCTCCAAGCCCGAATGCTAGAACGTTACATCACCGTCTCAATTCTTATTTATCAAGACTACATTTTGCTAAGTGAACATGCATTTTTTTAGATTGCTTTTAAAAGATAGTACTTAGAAGCCAATTACAAGTCATGCCGACTCAATTTGAAACTTAGTCGAGCAACCATACAACATTCGAGCTTAATTTGAGCATTTATGAAGCATTGGGACCTCATAGCAAAATTTCCCAAAAAGGTTATGTAGGTATCGATACTAAATCTAAGGTATTGATATTTATTCTTAGTGGTATCAATACCACATGGAAAATAGATACCAAAATAGCCCAATGTTTTCCACCTGAAACTAAACTTATTAAAAAATATTGGTACCTCTCTCAGGGTATCGATAATTACACCTTGAGTATCGATACTTGGGCCATGGTATCAATACCAATTTTGTATTCTGACCCCTTGCACTTTCGTGAATACAGATGTATCATTTTTTAAACCTATATATCGATACCCCTGCTTCTAATTACAAAATTTCAGCATATATGAGCATTTAAATCATTCAAACTTAGTTCTTAAATGTCATATTTCATTCATTTAATTAAATAAGCATCAAAACAACTAAAACAATAATCCAAAATACCATGACTAAATCCAAAGTCTTCTAAACATATTTAACATGCAAACAATTAATCTAAAATGTACTCAACAAAACCATCATAAACATCTATCCCATTGCCTTAACTTATATACTCATGAATAATTAATAACACCTACTATAACGACTAAAGAATAGCTTGGATCAACCCCTTGACAGCCACACTGCTCATACCAGCACTAAGTATCTGCAATGGTAAAAATGGAGTGGGTGAGCTTTACAAGTTCAGTAAATGCTTAGAGTAACCACTTGTGCAAACAAGTCATCTAGCAACATCAATGCAACATATAGCATATTGTTTAACATATGCGACTTGCATAAAATTTCATAAATACACCCATAACCATGCATTTAATCACAAGAAACACATACAAGTACAAAGTAAGATAGATTGGCTCTTGAGAGGATGAAACATAAAGTGGACTTTATTACCACACATCGAATACACAAACCTCCACCACACCACACATAGACTCATTGAGTCAATCATATCCCATAAGTGAAGCGTATAGCTAACACTCTCCAACACACCACACATACATGTCTTGATGAATGGAGCTTGACTCACATTCCCTTATCTCTCTGAGTTCTATCCCTGAGCCTCAGTGCCCCAATATCACAACACATGTAAATGAGTACTCATAATCCTATGGCATACCAACTATATCCAATGGCCTCATTAAATCACAAGGCCAAAACATCTATAATAAAAACACATAATTACGTATTGATTTTTTGCACGGTTTCATTGCACAGACACATTCATATCACTTTATAATCTCTGTCACATGACATGTTTAACATACCTTCACAATCACATACACAACAATCATCTCATGTTCATGGCATATGTTCTAGCATTACATTTGTATTCATAAGTCCACAATCTTGATTCCTACAACATACATACAACCTATTTTGTCATAAATGTGAGAACACTTACACTCGAAATTTAGAGTAGGGGTTTAGGCTACTTCTGAATTCCCAAATACACAGTGATTTGCTTGCGAGCGATTATTCCAAAACACTCACCAAATTGCACGCTTTTTCTGAAAGCCGAAAGCTTAGGTAAGCTTTTCCTTGCTTTTATCTCTACTCGTTGAAAGTCCTACTAACTTCAATGCTTCAACAAGGCAACCCATAAAAATACACCATCAACTCATTAAAACAGTCAAAAACATAAGCCTAAACTACCTTAGCTTTTAACCGAAACTTTTAACATAGAAACTTTAAATTCGAATATCTCGACCTACACTTAATCTTTTCACACGAAACAAATTCCATTCACATATTTGTTCATCTACGACTAATTCTAAACATTCAAACTACTCAAAACCACACGTTTTAAGGTATCAAAATATTTCGACAAGTTTTAGCCTTTTAAACGATAATTCATTAAAACTCAAGAATTTCTTAACAAAACTTCAAAGTATCTTTAGAAAGCTTATAATTATGTTAAAAAAGTTGAAAAATACTTTAAAATCAAGTTTTTATCTACAAACCCGTAATTCACCATTAATGACCATAATTTCTGCTTTTACCTAAACCATGTGTTTTACAAGCTAATAATTTAATTTAAAGAACTAAAGAACATTTAAAACTAATAGGGAGATGATTAATTACCTTGAATAGAGAAAAACAATGATTTTGACACAACAAAAAAAAATCCACGTTTTGAAGAAGATGAAGATGATGATGTAGTTTTTGGATGATTTACTTGGTGTTAATAGAGGTTTAAGGTTCAAGGGTAATGGAAATCAATGAGATTTAAGAATCAAAGTTCATAATCACTTATAAGGGAAAGAAAAGAGCAAAAACGGCACAAGCAAAAAGAAGAGAAAATTTTAACATGAAATGAAACTAGAATTAGGGTTTACTAGGTTGATTTTAAAATTCTGGTCAATCTAATTCATAAAGACTCTCAGTTTTGACACCTTTATAAATCAGTCCTATTTATTAAATTGAAGACATCTAAAACTTTTTCAGGAATTGACTTAATTTTATGCAAATCATTGTCGAGAACATTATCAATTACCGAACTTAAGAAATTCCAAACTCATCTAAACCAAAATTCTTAGAATAACCTTAAAACTCTTAAGCCTAATCTTGGGTGTGACATCACCACTCATCGGCACAACACATTATTGTTGATGAGTATCCAAGATACATATGCAATTGGAAAGAGGAACCAACAGAGCACTAATCTTGTTAAGGAAATTCAAGCAAAGAATAAAGTCATAATCATCTAAATGAATTACCTCAAAATTTTCCTTACCTTTCCATTGACCAATCTATAGCTCAACTCCTTATGCTACTCTTACAATAGTTGGGACCTCTTTGGAATTTACATTCTTAATCTTTTTAGTCAATTTGCTAATTGAGATATGAAATTTACTTGCGACTTTTTCCGACATGAACAAATCAAATGCCCCCATATCAATAAAAGAACTCTTCCTCTGACCTGCGATGTTGATGTCCACAAACACCAACCTTTTCTTCTTGTAGTCCTTCTTCGCTTTAGCAAAATTGAGTATCATTAACCTATGCCTCAACACCCTTTCTTCATTGGGCTTCGCTTTCTGTTCTTTACTAATCGCGATGAACTTGGATTGCTATAGGCAATCTTGCACCCTATACAAACCACAACGTAAGAAGCACTCCATTGGCTCTTTCAGTTTGTTCTTAGGCTTTCACTTCCCATTATGCGATTTCACACTACCATCATTTCCCCATTGTCATTTTTAACTTTTCATTTTTCATATCCCCCACCATTGCCTTTCTTCTTGGGCTTGCAAGACTCAAACTTGAAACACCCAAACCCGGCCTAGACATTATGGCCAAATCTGGCGCATAGAAGGGTTTTCGACAACGGAGCCTACTCGATAAAAACCTTAAAATTATATTACTTTTATTTACTTTCATACATATATTCAATTTAGCGGAAGCTTAGGAAAACCATCGTGTTTAAGAAAACCATTCGCGTTTTTAGAAAAACATGTTTTTAGGTAAAACCATCAACAACTAAACAGGTTAAATCCAAAAGCCCAAATAGTTTTAAAGAGTCCAGAGTCCCAGAAAATACAAACTCTCAAAATATACCCAAAATAGTAAATAAAACCATAAACCGGAAACTTAAACAGTGCTCTGGAAAAGGTGGTCACCGTCGAGTCCCTGCTGCATCGATTTGCATAAATTTGTGGGTTACTTGTACAGAATAAACAGAGAAGGGGTGAGTTTACATAAAATCAGTGTGTAACCCAGCAGAATTAGGTATGTACACACACAGAATATCACATATCAAATAGACTCATATTCTGGCCTGGGCCTATGTCAGATATAGATACAGATTCTAGCATGAACCCATTTTAGATGCAGACACAGTTACAGATAGACAAACTAGATATCAGAAACCAGAGTCCTACCCCCATCCTCTACACACCATCTCCGTCCATCCCTACATACCATGTGGAGTTTAAAAGATCCACCCAACCCTACACACCATACTGTACTGATGCGGCACATAACAGATATAATGCAACCATGCTGCAAGATTATAGACACGAATGCCTTTCAGAACACTTCCTCCAATAAACATCATCCCATCCCCAATATCAGATAACATATCAAACATACATAATTAACAGATATATCATACTTAACATGCTCTTAACATGCGTTCATAAACAGATAGCAAATAACAAGCATAGGCATGCTCATAACAGTACATCAGTCTAACAGAACATATAATTTTAGGGTTTAGTAAGCCTTTATTGACCTTACGATAGGCCTACAGTCGATTAGGACGACCCGTGCGAGCCTACAAAAAATTTTAGTATAATGGGCCCACACACCAGTGTGGCCCGCATGTGTGGGCCCACACGCCCATGTGGATCACACGGCCTGGCCCAAAGTTCACACACCCTTGTTACTCACCCGTGTGGGCCCACACATCTAGTATGGTTTGCCCGTGTAGCCTATACGGCCACACTCCGACCATCACACGGCCGTGTCTTGTGCACGACCTAACCTTCATCGATCACACGACCATGTCATTGCACACGGCCTACCACATGGCCGTGTGGCATCGACAGTAGGGTTTTTGGCTTTTACCGAAAACTTGTTTCCTTGTGTTTCAGGTACACACTTGGTACGATTTCGATGTAAAACCACTCCCGAGCCACCCAACACCTAAAAATGACAAAGGAACTCATCGAATCAATTCTAAACCTCACATTTACCAAATTAAAGAAATCAACACAGATTTAAAGCAAGTGCTCAACACTTACCCTACCACTTCGAATGATTTCGATTACGTTTTCGCGATAGAAGAGTATCACTACCAAAACAAAAAATCAATGCCAAGAAAAGCATTCGACAAGGCTATATCGATTTAAAAGAGAACTCCCCACTTTGAGATAAACAATAGTCCTTACTTACCAAACCGATTAAAGAACCCAAAATCCGTAGTAGCAACAAGTCAACGAGGAAAACGACAGTAATTAATTAAAAAAACAGAATTGAAAATGGAAGGGGGAGAGGAAATGTCAGAGAAAAGAAGGATTTTTTTTTTTGAAAATAAACAAAACTTCAATTAGAAATCTGTTTCCCCTAATTTTGCTTCCACAAATCCCACTACACCCTAACCACCCACTACTTAGAATTCTGATGCAACTGAAATTCCATCCCAAAGCCAACTAAAATTAATCGCTAATGTAGGGACTCGAACACGGAACCTCGAACACTCTATCTCCCTTACCACTCGAACCAGCGACTCATTCTGATATGGAATTACAGACAATTAAATATAAGCCCATTGAACAGAGATAGGGCTTAAATCTAAAAATAGCCAAAATTTGCCTAAGGCAAGGCTTGAACTTGGGGCCTCACACACACACTTAGAACACTTAACCATTGAAGCAGATACACAGTTGTGTCAAACAATTACAGAAACATAAATAGAAATATTGGGGCGTTACAAAACTTGTCTCTCATCAAAACAAACTCAATTAAGGACTCTGCTATGGTTATGGCTTTGGTAAGTTTTTTAACCCCTCGATGTTGCAACTCTTGCTTCAATTGAAGTTTTAGCCCATCTATAAATGAGAAAGATGTCGCATTCTCACACAAACTAGAAATCTGAAGCATCAATTTATTAAACTGCTACACATACTTTCTAATTATGCATTGTTACGTAAGCCAATGCAACTTAGCTAGAGCCTCACCCTCAGCATACTCTAGGTAAATTTCCTCTTGAATTCATTTTGGAACTCCTCCCAAGTATCAATTATAGCTCCACATTGTTTCTTATTTGTAAACCTATGACGTCACCATAAAAGAGCGAATTAGTAAAATACATAACATCAATATTTACCTTAGTAGCATCATCCATGATGCCTCTGGCACAGAAGTATTGCTCCATTTCCTACTAGAAGTTTCCCACATCCCTTGTAGATTTTGTCCCTATAAACTCTTTCGGCTTGGGGACATCCACTTTAGGCTTGGGTGCGGTAGACAACACCCCATTACCCAAAGCAACTTTGTAGATAATGAGCTCCCCTTTCATATCCTCAATCTGTTCCTTTAAAGTCATCACCATGGCCTCAAGAGCATCATCCTTTACTATCTACTTACCTGTAGTAGAATTGAGCACCTTTGTATCGCTTCCACATTGGAACTAAGAGACTCCACCACAAATTCCTTGAGCTGTTCTTCCATCGAGTCCAACTTTATGGTTCATCCCTCAACTACCTCTAGTGTTTCCTTTACATCACCCATGGATTCATCGAGATTAGTCACTCGACCTTCCAAAGTTGACAACATATCCTTCGATCTGCTAGCTTTCCTTCCCCCACCACGAGTCTCCCTAGGCTCAATCTGATCATCTAATCCTTTTTTCATCTTAATCGGTGCATTCAGACATTAGCTTGGATACCAAATGTCACAGGGCTAGAACTTTAGTCTAGTAAACTGTGTAGCCTTAAGCGATTTCTTTGCTTCAAATCTGCCTAAGTCAGCTTAACTCTCGCAAATGAGACTTCACAAGGGAAATTCTCTAAGGTACCAAAATAAAGCAGAAGCAAACTCTCAAATGAAGAAGCAAAAAGTGAACAAAAAAGTAATAAGAAAACTAAGCACACCAAGTGTTTGAATAAATGATCTCAAAGTATATTTAATAACTTTGAATGGGATGATTAGAAATGAAGGGGAAGACCTCTGTTTATAGTTGAGCTCCCCCATATCCAACGGTAGAGTTTAAATTACATTGACGGTCAAGATTAAAACTTATATTATAATAGCCCGATTTTGGGTCTAGTCGAAACAGTAGTTTCGGGACTACAAATCCGACGCAAAAAAATTATTTTTATTATATTTTTATGGTCTACAGTTTTATGGAATGATTTTATGAAAATTTCGTTCGAAAATTTTGACGTTTAGGCACTCAATCTAGTTAAACGGACTAAATTACAAAAAGTGCAAAACTTAAATTCTATATGTTAAATGTCTCCAATTGCTATGATATTTTAAATTGGAGGTCCTTAGATGGTAATTAGACCATTGGTTAATTTGATGGACAAAAATAGACATGGTTAGGTATGTTTCTAAAGTTTTTCATTAAGGGCATTTTAGTAATTTGGTAATTTATTAAATTAAAAAGCCAAATTAAAAGCCAATTTTTGTTCACCTTCTACCCCTTTGCCGGAATTTATAAGACGAAGACATAGCTAGGGTTTTTCAAGCTTCCAAGCTCGATTGTAAGTCCGTTCTAGCCCCATTTTTAATGATTTTTATGTTTTTAAGATCCTTGTAACTCGATCTACCTATTTCTAGTACTAATTTGAAGTATGATTAAGGTCTAGGGTTTGACCCATGTTAGATATTTGTGTATTTTTATGTTTAATGGTAGATTATGCAAATTTGATGTTGGATAAACAACTTTTACTAAGTGATTTTCGATAAAAATGTCAAAAAGGACATATTGGTAAAAGTTATAAAATATGTAGTAAAAGTGCAATTTAATGGAAATTGTGGGCTGTTATGGGTATGAAAATGGTTCGACTAGGCTTGTGTATTAAAGAAATTGAGTACATTTCATTTTACGAGCCTAGGGACTAAAATGTAAATGTCAAAATTTAAGGGCAAAAATGTAATTTTGTCATAATGTGACTTTTGGACTGAAATGAATAATGTGATGATTAAATGAGATGAATTTGGTATTATAGATCAAGAAAAATGAAGTTCGGGTCTAGATCGAGGGAAAACCAAAGTGTTTGACTATTAGGTCGATTTCCGCTATTTTTGTATCTAGGTAAGTTCGTATGTTTAATAAGCATTAACTTATATATATATATATATATAAATGCTTAATTGATATAGTTGTGGTAAATGCTATATTATTGAAATGAAATGTGAATGCTATTGAGTACGATACTACGGAAATGACCGACAAAGATTCGATATAGCGAAAGTCCCGGTTGAACCTTAGGAATAGATAGGATATAAATGTCATGACATTAGGGTTACTGAGATTGCATGTAAGACCATATCTGGGATATGACATCGATATGAGACTTTGTATAAGACCATATCTGGGCTATTGACATTGATATAAGATTACATGTAAGACCATATCTAGGATATGGCATTGGTACGGTACTGTATGTACGAGATTCCCAAGTATCCTTTAGTATTCCAAATGGTTCAACGGGAAATGTTGACGAAATGTGGTTACAAGTGATGGTACGACTCAATCAAGGTACTCGTAACAGAAATCAACGAGTAAGTGTTAAAAATGAATTTCATATGATGAGTAAGTGGAAAATTATGAGAATTCAATGGTTCAATTGAATATTCATAAATATGATGGCTATTGATTTGAATATAATTTATTTATATTTGCTTATACTTATGTAAATGTGAATGAATTGATAAGAAGTATTCAAACCATGTAAGCATTGAAATGAATAAACCTGTGAAATTCTTGGTTAACTATGTGAACGAAATATGGTAAATTCAGTTGACGATTATGTGAATGGTTTTCGGGCCAAATTGAGTTATGATATAGCATGTTTTATTCACACAAATTGTGATTTATTGGATATGAGAAAAAGGGAAGATTGACATAATTACCTATTAAAAATGGTTATGGAAGTATGAGAAGATAAGAGCTTAGGTAATTGAAAGATGTTAAATAATCATAATTAATGTGTATGTTTTCTATGAGGTTTGAAATGGTTTGTTGGTTGTGGTATTATTTTATAATGGAGAGATTGCGGTGGTTAGGCTAATGCTAAGACATGTTAAATTATACTTACAAATTGATAGAACAAACAAAGTGATTGAATAAATTGTAACTGTGATTTATAACAATTTCTATTACCTTTTGTTTATATTGTTGGACTTGGTAAATGATTGGTAAGAGTTGCTTATTATATTCATACGGACTTACTAAGCTATATAGCTTACCCCCTTCCTTTCCCATATTTTATAGTGTCATTGAGCTAGCTCGGATTAGAGGTCGCCAGAAATCCTATCACACTATCAAGCTATCACTTTGGGTATTGATGAATTCAAGTATTTTGAGTTTATGGCATGTATAGGGATTTGGTCTTTTGGTTATATGTGTCATTATTAATTTAGCCATATGTGTTGGCTTATAATGGTTTATGGTTCATTTTTGTATATAGCCATGGAAGCTTGCTAATAATGGTTATGAGTATATTTATATATTAATGTCATTTCTGAATGTGGAATCTTGCATGACTTGGTTTGGAAAGGTAATGTATCGCCACGCATGGTGCCTAGTATCAATGAACTGTGCTTTATAAATACGAGGATGGACCTCTCTGAAAAGGGATAGAGAAATTGACCCTCAACAAAAAATAAAACTAGTGGTATGATGAGTTGCAAACTTGTTACAAAATTAGTTTATCTGTTGATAACAAGTTGGAGTTTGATTTGGTAATAGGAATTCTATAGGTTAACTACTTCCTTTGAAGCCTGTGTCTTTGCGCTCAAAAGTTGAGACATTCATATCAACTAAGCATATTTAACTGGTATTTATGTGTATATGCGTAGATCTTCGAAAGTACCGTCCCTGTTGGTCATTTGTTATCTTGATTCTACAATTTTCTTAATAATGTTTGTATACGTGTGTTTAAGTTAACATAAAAATAAGGATTTTTTTTAATAAAATAAATGATTGGTATTTATTCTATAATCAATTTGTATAATTGATATTATTCAAAAACACATATCTTCTCTTAGATGATCAACATTCGATGGTAAGGATTAGATGCCGATCAAGCATCACGTATTTTGTTTCTTTAACACAATGAATGATGCAACATTGCAGGCGAAATTACCTAATCCGGTCCAGCCTTTCAATTTCAATACTGCTCTCATATATCAAAGTCAACTCTTTTTATAATAATTATTATTTTTCTCTAAAATTATGATTATATAATGTTAACACAAACAAACATGTCAAGTTAGATCAAATGGAGCTGGCAATGGTGACGTTAGATCAAATGGAGCTGGCAATGGTGACGTTTAATTGGCTATACATCAAGCTTCATACATATACATGTATTGGATAATTATTATATGCTTCTAGTGGCTAAAATCTAAACAAAAGCGGTTGCACTTTTCCTTAATTCATGACTTCAACTAGTGTTTTTTAAAAGCTATGTACCTGCATCGATATGTCATGTATTTTAGGTAATGCTTAGCATTTTATTTAAGGTTAGTATTTAATATATTGTCAGTATATTTTTTTATTTTATAAATAGTATTAAAAATTATCATGTGTCTTTTATTTAACTATTTATTTTTAATATTTTATTATATTTATCATATTTATCAACTTCTAATTTTGCTAGTGAAGTTTAAAAATTCCAATGACAATATGTAAAATAATTTTTTTGTTTATTTATTTGCTTTTCAAGTTTTGGTTTGTAAAAGAACCCTTTTCTTTTTTTTTCCCTCACGTTGGGGCTTACAAATCGACAACGTTGTCTTCACTAGCTAACCTTGTGAGATCTACTTTCAATTTCTATAAACCCGTAAACATCAAGCAGAAAGTCGAAAATTGTAAAGAAAAAACTAACAACTTGTGGCTGAGGTCTTGTGATGTTATTTGGAGTACTTTATCATATTATTGTTCATGTCAATATCACCTTCGTGTTATTAAGAATTTGAGTCAATTAATTAAAAACTAAATTCGATGCTTTATGATTGCATGTTGCTCTTTCTTTTGGGTTGTTTTTTAGTTCCTTATTTATCATATAATCTCAAATGAAAATCAAATCACATCATTCTTATAATCTTATCATAATCTTGTTTAAAGTATTATATATTATATTAGTGTCAGCCGCGTTGTAATATAGGGAACATCTATCATGCTATTGTAACTTGTCTTATTTGATTGACGTGTTTTGACTAAACTTGTTTTGAACTTTAATTGATGATTTTTGAGAAATTTTAGCAGCCCATTATTAAAGATAATTCGTGCAAGAGTTAAGCTAGGCAAGGATGTGAACAAGAGTTTTAATGTGATCAAAGTTTTCATAAATAATAAATTTGAATTTTAAGGAGTTTGATGACATGATCTCTGAAGTTATTCAAGACTTATTTGGATGTTATATTTGTGATATTAGATATTCACATTGATTGTAATTTAAACAAGTCACTTTATGTTTATATATAGGCCAACTTATTTAGGTTATTATGTAAGTGAGATATATCACATTTTCTACATTATGAATACATTATTTGGCCGAATGTATACATTCACATATGCATACACATAGTTCACATTAACATATAACATTTATATCATCAATTCAAACATCCAACTTACCATATTTTCATAACTTAGTATGAATACATACTTGAGCCTTTTTAACTCAATTTTACATTCGGTTTTAACTTATCATTGCCCGTTGAACCATTCAAAATTAAAAAGGATACTCGAATAGTCGAACATTTCGTACAATGCCAACGTCCCAGACATTGTCTTACATGTAATCACATATTGATGCCACTGTCCCAGACAAGGTTTTACACGTAAGTCACAAGTCGATGCCAACGTCCCAGACGTGATCTTACACGCGAACACATAACAAAATCCTATGTTATGACATATGTATCCTAGCTATTCCTAAGGTTTGTACAAGACTTTTGAACGTCGTAACTCAATCAAATCGATCTCGTAAACATTGCTCCCAAGCATATAACCATTCGACCATCACTTATAAATATTCATTAAATTCAATTCAGCATTTAAAGTTCACATATATTCAAAATTAACAGCATTTATTTGCTTATAAACTTACCTCGGATATCGACGGACGGAATATAATGATTATTCAATTATTTTTGTTTTCCCGCGATCCAAGTCTGATTTTTTTGGTTCTTGATCTAAACATATTCAAACACAATTTATTCAATTTAGTCCAAAAAAAACATAAATGGGAAAATTACCATTTTGCCCCTAACATTTTACACTTTTCACAATTTAGTCCCTAACACAAAATATGCAAAATTTCAATATTCCATGCTTAGGCCGAATCTTCCTCATGTTCATACAAGTCCATACATTTCATTTATTTTACATTTTAGTCCCTCAATTTATTATTTTTACAATTTAGCCCTAATTACTCAAATTCATCAAAATTTCCAATACAAAACATATCTTTCATAATTCATCATCTAACATCACAAAGCTCATAAATTCATCAATGGCATGACTCAAAATATTCATCAAAATCAAAAATTAAATCATGGGCTTTTTAAATTTCATAGCAACGATCTCAAAAACGTAAAAATTATCAAAAACCGAGCTAGTTACATACCTTAATCAAGCTTAAATATGGTCGAATGTAGCTTTCTTTTTTCTTTTTCTTTTCCTTTGGTATATTCGACTTTAAAAAAGATGAACTAAAGCACTAACTTTAACTTATGTTTTATTATAATACCTTAATTTACTTATTTACTTTATTAACCTTTGTTATATAATATAATACTCTTATAAAATATGTACATAACCGTCCATCACTTTGTTCCATGGTAAATTTGCAACATAAAAACCTCCTATTAAAAGAACAAAGCAATTTAATATTTTAACAAATAGTTAACAACTATTACAATTTATGCAATTAAGTCCTTTATTTAAATCGGACCTCAAACGATAAAATTTTCAAATGAGATTTTCACAAATATAAAATCACACATTATAAACAGAGAACATAATTTTTAAAAATTTTTCAGACTAGGGTTTGTGGTCCCGAAACCACTATTCCGATTAGGGTCTAAACCGAGCTGTTACAAACCTCCCCACTTAGGGATTTTCGTCCCTGAAAATCTTACCAGTGAATAAGTTTGGATATTGATCTTTCATTGCATCCTCTGGCTCCCACGTAGCCTCTTCCACTCCGTGTCGATGCCACGACACTTTTACTAACGGAATTTTCTTACTTCGCAATTCCTTAACTTCGCAAGCCAGAATACGAATCGGTTCTTCTTCATAAGTCATATCAAATCGAATCTTAATCTCAGATGGAGAAATCACATGCAATGGGTCAGATCGATATCGTCGAAGCATCGATACGTGAAACACGTTATGGATCTTTTCTAACTTAGGTGGCAACCATAGTCTGTAAGCAACCGGCCCGATACGTTCAATAATCTCATACGGCCCAATAAATCTCAGACTCAATTTCCCTTTACGATCGAATCGAAGTATTTTCTTCCACGGTGAGTCTTTCAAAAACACTTTGTCCCCAATCTGAAACTCAATATCTTTTCGTTTCAAGTCTGGATACGATTTCTGATGATCTGGTGATGCTTTC
The DNA here is from genome assembly GCA_025503065.1 of Gossypium bickii. Classification (NCBI taxonomy): domain Eukaryota; kingdom Viridiplantae; phylum Streptophyta; class Magnoliopsida; order Malvales; family Malvaceae; genus Gossypium; species Gossypium bickii. Next base: position 105,780,707 of record CP106715.1, read on the forward strand.
ACATTATCGCGAATCACTTTCACTTTCTGTTCAGTTTCTTTCATCAAATCAACCTCGTGTATCTTATTCTCACTAAGCTCAGTACAAAACAAAGGTGTTCAACATTTGTGACCGTATAAAGCTTCGTAAGGTGCCATTTTTAAAGTCGATTGAAAGTTATTACTATACACAAATTCAATCAATGGCAAGTATCATTCCCATGTACCTTCAAACTCGAGAATGCAACATCTCAACATATCCTCGAGTATCTGAATAATTTGTTTGGATTGACCATCTGTCTGCGGATGGAAAGCAGTGCTAAAGTGTAGTTTCGTACCTAGTGCATCTTGCAATTTCTTCCAAAACCGCGATGTGAACCTCAGATCTCTATCCGAAACAATAGAAATAGGTACTCCGTGCAATCTTACAATCTGAGAAATATACAACTCAGCAAGTTTATCAAGTGAGTAATCTGTGCGAACCGGAACAAAATGAGCCGATTTAGTCAATCTATCCAAAATAACCCATATTGCATCTTTCTTACTCAGTGACAAAGGCAAACCCGATACAAAATCCATCGTGACTCTGTCCCATTTCCACTCGGGTATCATTATCGGGTGAAGTAACCCAGAAGGTACCTGATGCTCGGCTTTAACTTGCTGACAGATTAAACATTTTGAAACAAAGTCAGAGATGTCTCGTTTCATACCATGCCACCAGTAAAATTATTTCAAATCACTAGACATTTTTATACTTCTAGGACGTACAGATAACCGACTATTATGAGCTTCCTTCAAAATCATCTGAAGCAACTCTGAGTTTCTCGGAACACATATTCGGCCTCTGAATCTTAAACATTCATCAACATCAACTTGAAACTCCGAATCAGGATTTGAATCACATTGAGCTCATTTTATTAACAAATCATTATCAACTTTTAGAGCTTTGCAAATCTACTGAATAAATAACGATCTCGCTTTCAACTCGGCTACAATCGAGTCGTCATCAGATAGAGCCAACTGAGTATTCATCGCACGAAGAGCAAACAGAGACTTTCAGCTTAAAGCATCAGCAACAACATTGGCCTTGCCCGGATGGTAGTCAATAATCAACTCGTAATCTTTTAACAACTCTAACCATCTTCGCTGTCGTATATTCAGATCTTTCTGAGTCATCAAATATTTTAAGTTTTTATGATCAGAATAGACGTGACATTTCTCACTGAACAGATAGTGGTGCCAAATCTTCAACTCAAACACAATAGCTTCCAATTCCATATCGTGCGTTGGATAATTCTTTTCGTGTGACTTTAATTGTCTTGAGGCATAAGCTATAACTTTGCCTTCTTGCATCAAAACACAGCCTAAACCATTCAATGATGCATCACTATATATAACAAATTCTTTACCCGATTCTGGTTGAACTAGCTTTGGAGCTTCAGTCAACAAAGCTTTCAACTGATCGAAACTTTTCTGGCACTTTTCTGACCACTCGAACTTAACATCTTTTTGAAGTAATCGCGTTATCTGGGTTGCAATCATAGAGAAACCTTTTACAAACTATCTATAGTAACCAGCTAGTCCTAGAAAACTTTGGACTTCGAATACATTTCTAGGAGGCTTCTAATATATTATAGCCAAAACCTTTTTCGGATCAACCCGAATACCCGATGCTGAAACAATATGTCCCAGAAAACTGACTTCTCGTAACTAGAACTCACATTTATTGAACTTTGCATACAACTGCTTGTCACGCAAAGTTTGTAACACTAATATCAGATGTTCAGCATGCTCGAATTCATCACAGGAATAAATCAATATGTCATCTATGAACACAACCACAAATCGATACAAATACAGTCTGAAGATCTAATTCATTAAATCCATAAAAACAGCAGGTGCATTAGTAAGTCTGAAAGGCATAACCAGAAACTCATAGTGTCCATACCTCGTTTGGAAAGCAGTTTTCATCACATTGGAATCTTTAACTCGCAGCTGATAGTAACCCGATCATAGATATATCTTAGAAAACACATTAGCTCCTTTCAACTGATCGAATAAATCGTCAATCCGTGGCAAAGGATATTTATTCTTTATAGTCACCTTATTAAGCTGTCGATAATCAATGCACATTCTCATAGTTCCATCTTTCTTTTTCACAAACAAAACCGGTGCACTCCAGGGAGAAAAACTCGATCATGTGAAGCCTCTATCAGTCAATTCTTGCAACTGAGTCTTCAACTCTTTTAATTCAGTCGATGCCATTCTGTACGGCGCCATCAATATCGGAGTCGTTCTTGGCACTAACTTAATACCAAACTCTACCTCTCGAATCAGTGGCAAACCTAGTAATTCTTCGGTAAACACATCCGAATACTCGCACACAATTGGTATTGATTCAGTCTTCTTTTCGGTCACTTTAGAGTCGAGCACATAAGCAAAGTAAGCTTCACAACCCTTTCTCACATATTTCTAAGCTAACATTGAAGATATCACTGCCGGTAAACCATTCAGATCATTAAACTCAATCCAAATATTCTCATCATTCTAACATCACAAATCAATAGTGTTTCGTTTGCATTTCACAATAGCATCGTGCAAGGTTAACCAATCCATACCCAGAATTATATCAAACTCGTTGAATGACAATAACATCAAATCAGCCAGAAAACATGAATCTCGAATCATCAACGGACAATTCTTGCACACTTTATCAACCAAAACACACCGGCATAAAGGGTTCGATACTCTAATCACAAACTCAGTAGACTCTATAGGCAAAGTCTTACTGGATACTAAAGTCTCACATACATAAGAATGACCGAACCAAGATCAATCAATGCAACAACACTAGTATCATAAAGAGTGAAAGTACCAGTAATAACATCTGGGGATGAAGCCTCTTCACGAGCGCGAATAGCATAAGCTCTGGCAGGTGCGCGAGCCTCAGATCTAATAGCTGTTTCTTTAGTTCCTTTCTAACCGCTACTCACATTACCCGTGTTTCTAGGTGGTCTACCTCGAGCAGACATTTTACTCGGTCTCACATTCTGTACTGTGTTTTGCTCAGCTAACTCAGGGCATTCACGAATGAAATGATCCATCGATCCAAAGTTAGAACAGGCTCAATCATTCAATCTACAGCTGCCAGGATGTCGTTTATCGCAGTGTTTACACTCAGGTTGATTTAGTCTAACGTTACCAACACTAGCTACTGAGGTAGCTTTCGAACTCACAGGTGGTCTATCCCGATCATGTCCAGTATGACCCACAATAGCCTTTGAACGGCTTGAATCATCCCAGAATCTCTTTGACCCCGACTGAAAGGACTTACTCGATGATCTCTTATGTGAATCTCTAGCTTCAAAGTCAGCTTTTCTTTTCTCTTTCCCGAGCTCTTCGGCTTTACATGCTCGCTCAACAAGTACAACAAACTCTTTTATTTCAAGAATGCCAACTAGCAGTTTAATGTCTTCATTTAACCCGTTTGCAAATCTTTTACACATTATAGCTTCAGTCGATACACATTCCTGGGCATATCTACTAAGTCTCACAAATTTTCGTTCATATTCTGTCACAGTCATGCGACCCTATTCTAAATCGAGAAATTCTTTGCATTTTTGATCAATGAATCTCTGACTGATATATTTCTTTTAGAATTTAGTCTGAAAGAACTCCCAAGTAACCCGTTCTTTCAAAACCACCGATACTAGTGTATTCCACCAGTGATATGCAGTGTCTCGTAGCAAGGATACAACACATTTTAGACACTCGTCAGGGGTACAAGATAGCTCATCAAACACACGGATAGTATTATCAAACCAGAATTCAGCTCACTCAGCATCATCATCATCAGTGGCTCTGAAGTCTTCAGCTCATGTTTTCTGATTTTATCAACAGGTGGCTTATTCAATCGCACTGAATCAGTAACTTGTGGCATTACGGGTATTTGAGGGGGAATTGGTGGGGTAGGAGGTTGTGGAATAGCTGGATTCGTACGTATATACTGAGTAAACCAATCATTCATCAGTTGATAAAAGGCTTGTTTAGCCTCTCCCTCTTGGTTACTCGAAGTCGGTCGAGAATCAACCGGCGCTACCCCTTGAGCAAGACCAGGCACTATACTCTTGACATCATCTACTACGGCTCGATTGGGATCCATTTACTATACGAAAACACATTTTCAAATGTCAGGAATCATCACATTATCACAATATAAAATATGGCATGTATAGCTAGACTCACACGCGCTATGTTAGTCCTAGAATCCACTAACCGTAGCTTTGATACCAATAAAAATGTAACACCCCTAACCCATATCCGTCGCCGGAATGGGGTTACAAGGTATTATCAGACAAGACACAACTTCCAAACAATCACAAATACACATAAGTTATGTAAGCATAACTAAAGCATAAGTCTGCTTAAACATTAACATACCATTTAAATCATATCACGAATACTATTCATGCCTTAAAATTTTAATCAAATCCATAACATACTTTTTATCCAAAATACACTGTATTTAGCATGCCTCATAGTCATATAGTATATGCCTTAAATTACATATACTAATTGAATGCTCATCATAAAAAAATGGTATTCGAATATATAATTAACATCAAACGTTAATAATACATAATTGAATACATGCACTTATTAAACCAATCAAATCATGACATAAAACTTTATAATAAACAACATATGTGGCATCATTAATTTCCTTGAGCATACAAATCATACCAAGTTTATCCAACCATTATTCACTGTATAATATGTATTACTATACACGGTCTTAATTAGTTATAACATGGACAAGCATACTTATAAAATCATCTAAGTATTTATGCGTATGACTATTGAGTCATATATCATTTTAAGCATACTTTAATAAGTGCCAATATGACTATTTCATATATCGAATATCAAACATCTCATTTCGTTAATAATACATGTATGCAAATTAAAAACCAAACAAGCATAACACGCCACTTAAAAACCAAACATATATGTTCTTTAATTTCATTTTCTTAAGATCAAAATATACTATAGTATTACTTGCTTGAATACACATGTAAACTTATCAATATGAACCTATTTTCAAAACAAACATACATATATTTTCGGCATCATATGAGCATATTAAATAGAACCAAATTTGAATGCAAATATTAATTAATTTATAAACTCAATTTGCATACCTAATACCAAACTTCAATTAAATAAAAACATACACAATGATATATATATATAAATAATTTACCTCAACATGTATTTCGACTATTAACCATTAAAATTACACCAAAACTTTTTATCAAAACAACCTAGTTACAAGTTGAATTCCTTGCTTCATTAGCTGAACCTATTAGCCAAATATCAATCATAATATGTATACATATAAATACATTACCAAACCGATTTAGTACATACCAAAAATCCAAAACATATAGTCATCCATCACACCATTCATAATATAAAAATGCACTTCTAAAAATTTATATCTTACTAAATATTTTCATTTTCAATTCAATAAACCAAAGTATTAACCAAGCCAACCATAATTATATTCAAGGATTAACAAGACATACCAAACTCACTTCACCTATATGCTATAACTGAACTTACCTTATACCAAAACACTTAACAAATCCTTAACAAAACATATCAAACATAATTCACACACACACACACACACACACACACACACACACACACACACACACACACACGAGCGTGTCCTTGGCCGTGTAGACCCTGGAGCTTAAAATCCCCAAATATTGAAAGAGACACGGCCTAAATATAGTCCACACGGCCTGGACACACGGGCGTGTCCTAGGCCGTGTGAAAACTGGAGCCTAACATTTCAAATTTTAAACAAGTCAGGGGGCTCCACGGGCAGGCTACACGGCTGTGTGTGCGATCACATGGGCAGGCCACACGACTGTGTGTGCGATCACACGGGCGTGTAGAAATCCATATGGGCATGCGAGAAGCGAAGGGCTTCGCACACGGGTGTGCGATGCCATGGACGTATCCAAGGCCGTGTGAAGACTAAGGGCTAGTTTGGATGGGCGGTGTGTTTACCTCCGGTGAGGTTAAAAACAGCGGTGGCGGTGAGATTGGACACTGTAGCGGTGAGATTGGACACTGTAGCAGTGAGATTAAAAACAGCGGTGGAGTGTGTGTTTGGATTCAAACGCAGCTGTATCGGTGAGGTGAAAATAAAAAATGACCATTAAGGACATCATATTAGAATTGATATATAATAGTTGTTTTTAAATTATTTTACTTATGTAAAATTATTAAAGTATGTGAATTTATGAAATCATTTAATAAAATATTAAAATGTATCTTCCAATATTTTATTATAAATATTTTAATAAATTATATAATCAATTTAAATTATTTATTAGATAAAATAAAAATTATTTTTAATTTTTTATAGTTAAATATATTTTTATAACAATGATAAATATTATTTTACTTAAATAGTAACATTATACTTGGATCAAATTTTGAAGTATCTAACCGAATGATTTTTAATAAAAAAAAATAGTAACATAAGACATAACAAGTTTCATTATTGATAGAAATTAAGTTATGATACAAAATTGTTTTTACAAATATTGATTCATTAAACTATTTGCAATGGTTTCCCTTAACATTGTAATTTCAAGGTCACTTTCATTGTTAGAAGAACTTGATTCACCTCTATCAAAATGGCCTGAAGAGCTTGGCACGTCGGGTATATTCTCAAATTGTTGAAAATCCTCATCATTTGACCAAGCATGTCTTCGAATGTAATTATGCAAAACCATTGTTGCAATAACTATTAAAACTTGCTTGTCGAATGAATAGCTTGGAATATCTCTTAATATTGGCCATTTTTTTTCCACACTCCAAATGTTCGTTCAATCACAGAGCGTAACGAAGAATGGGCATGATTAAAGATTTCTTTTTTTCCAGATGCTCGATGATTACCTCGATGAAAGTCAGGTAAATGATATCGTTCCCCCCTATATGGACCTAGAAAACCTGCCATTTGCGGATATCCTGAATCCACAAGATAATATTTTCCTACAAGAAAATTAAAACATAATATCAAGTTTAAAAATAAAATAAAAATTTTAATATTTTTATGTAAAGATTAATTAAAAAAATTAAAGTTCGACTGGTGGAGGTGTGGAAACTTTAACTCTTGCTTTCTAAGTGCTTGCAAAAAATTCTCTTTGTCATGTCTTTGTTCCTTCCCAACCAGGAAATGCAAAAATGAAGCACATGTTGAAGTCACAAACTGCCATAATATTTTGAGTTGGTTCACCTTTCCGTCCGATATAAGGTATTTGAGAAGAAGGCGAAATGCATGCTTTTATGTGTGTTCCATCTATGGCCCCAATACAATCCTTTAAAATAAAAACAAGTGATGAGATAAAAGTTAGAAATAATTTATATTTTAAAAATATAAAGATTGTGTAGTTTTACCTTAAAGTGAGGCCAATATCTTGTATCATGTCGAATATGGTTGGTACTTCCTCGAATTGACCTTGATGGGTTTAATCGTGTCTATTCCCATTTGAGCAAATGTATGCAACATATCAGTAAAAATTCGACTAATAGTTTCCCCAGATCGTTGAAATCGTTCTGCTGCATTTGAATTTGATTCTATATTTCCAAGAATATACAATGATAATGCCAACTTCTCCATCGCAGATACCTTCCCATGCTTTAAGCCATAATTTCTTTGCAAATCATGCAATAAGTCATGAAATATATTTTTTGGCATCCTAAAACTATTCATGCAACGATCATCATGCCCATTTAATACTTCGTCCACCCATATTTGACCTGTATAATTTGAATTCATACACGGTTGCATAGTGAAATAAGTTCCGTGGTGTACCAATACACTGCTTAACACTTGTTCTTCCTCTTCATGATAATTGTTGTGCTCAACTTGTGTAACAATTGTGGCTATTCTTCGTTGAGCTTCTTCACTTAATTCATGGGTATCATAATTCATATAAAAAGTATTATACATATTGTTAAATTCATCCATAACTCAAAAAAATCAATAAAATGAAAATAAATTAATAACTTGTGACATTATATACAACACAACAAAATTGAATAAAAGCATGGCATAAAAATACCAAATATAAAAACATCATACATTAATTTTACTATAAAAAAGTAGATCATACATTAGTTTTGCATATAAAAAGTAGATCATACATTAGTTTTACATATAAAAGAGTTGTCTAGTTATATTACAATAATAAAGCTAAGGAGCTCATGGTGGAGGTTGCGGATGGTATGGTTGGAAGGGAAATGAGGATGTTGCTACCAAGGACGAAAATGATGCAATTGGATTTTGTTCAGCGTACTCACGTCGAAGCCACCAAACCCTAACATCTGGATCTAAGTTCAAAAACACTTCTCGTTTCACCGGGGTATCTGGAACATTTTGATGGCAAAATAATACAGTTCATCTTTTTGGAATTTCATCTTCCAAATCACGCAAAGCATCCATTGCACTTGAAATAGTATATTGAGAGTGAGGAAAAATAATTTCAGAAACTGACTTCCTTGGACTAGCCATACTCTCACACAATTTCTCAATATGAGTAGCTAATGAATTTTTGGATGATTTTCTACTTGAACTTGATTTTTTCCTTTACCATGTACAACCCCAAGTGTTTCCTTTCTTGATTAGGAGTTTCATGAGAAGGGTTTGATGGTACCTCATTAGTAGGAACATCTTCATTCTCATTACTATTTTCATCTGAATCACCAAATCCCTCATTAGGTGTATCATCTCCCATAGGAACCCCACTTGGAAGAACACTGGCGAAAGGTGCCCATGCATTCTCTCCGAAGGGCTACAATGCCACCAAACATTTGCCACATTAAATCATTCAATCGTGGCTCAATTCCTTTCTTCTTAAATCCTTTAAAATCCGGATTTTCCTGCATAACATGTTAAATGTTAAATGTTATACTAAGATTTTGATATTTGTAAATTATTAATTTCAATAAAATTTATGCATTAAATTAATGATAAAGTTAACAATAACCTGTATTTTTTCAGCCCACCATTCTTTGGTAGCATCAACCGTCTTTTTAGCTGGACACCATCCAATACCTGTAGATTCCTTAAGCAACTTCCTCCATAACCTCCATTCCTTTTTTAATGTATCCCACTTATTTTTCAATTGAGGTTTCCCATAATTTTTTTGTGTCTTTGCTTGAAAAAGAGCAATGACATTTTCCCATCCTTTTGAGTTTATATGAGTTGTCGGTCTATTACCAGCATTGACTTCATTCACGCAAAGTTCACAAAATATCAACGTCAGCTCATCATCCCAAATAGCTTTTGTTGCTAAGGTACTTTCTCCTTCCACAAATTTTCGTGTCTTTACCATCTATTATATACGAAAGATTGAACAACTCAAACTTAAAAGCTGAAAAATTTTATCTTCAGAAATTACTTAACAAGATAAAAATATTTTGTGCTTGTCTTATTCTTTATGGTGTCATATTCTTTCTCAATTGTTCTTAGTCCTTATAACATAGTTCTTGTTTCTTTGCTTTATTCTCCTGTTTCTTTGCTTTATTCTCCACTATTTGCAGACATTTAATCTCCCTTTCTTTTTGTTTCTCCTCTATTTTCATCTTTTTCTTTATTGAAGCATTTGACTTTCTTAAATCCTAATATGCCTGTTTTTTCACTAATTGCTAACTCCATATATGGGGGAAAGGTATCGGGTCTGGTTACCAGGAGCAACTGACATTTAATTTAGGCATCTAACTTAAAAAGCTTTTATATGTAAGAGGGTCAAACACTTTGAAAAGGCTATACAAGCTCTCAAATCATTTCAACTGAACCTATTACATTGATTGTGGTATTGAGATTATTTGATCACTTCATTTAAAATCTTATTCTCTTGTAGGTTTTTGGTCTTGAGTATGACCTGAATCTTTTCAATGTTTTCGCTACTCCTGATTTCAACATGTAAGATGCATTCTTCTCAAAAAAGATTGAGCATTTGAATTACATTTTCTATTCTTTCCTTTTTTCTTAGTTATATGCATTAATGGCTACAAATGTGGCGGCGGGGATTAGATACATGTTTTACAAAAGCTCATAATATATTATTTGTTTAGGTTTGATGTGTTATTAGTTAATAATAATATATTTATAAAAATCATTATTAGGTTATTATTTAGAAAAATAAATAAAATATAATTTTCAGCAAATCATTCTTTCCTAATAAGCTAGCAAGTTCACTGCTTCTTTTTCCTCTTATATGTTTCAAGTTTCAAGCATCCAACTACAGACAGGAGAAAGAAAAAAAAAATCATAAGGGGGAAAGAAAAAAAAATCCGCAATAAATGAAATTTGAGAATTCTCATTTGCAGTTTACCATAAAAATAAACATGAAGTATTAGCAAAGAACAAAAAGAAAAAAAAATGAACAAGACCAGCAACAGTGAAAGAAATTAGTAACCAAATCAAAATAAGCAAACAAGAGATAATCAAAGCAAAAGAGCTGAGATATTTTTCAAAAGACTAGAAACCTAAGAACATCATACCTGAAAATGAGAAACCAGTACCAGGAAAAAAAAGAAAAATATATAAAGATTCAATTAAAAACCCCATTAGTAATAGGAACTTACTGCCAAATTTTGCAGATGAAAGTATGACCAAACAAAGGCCAAATAAAAGTACCCAAATAGAAGTGAAAGCTTCAAGCAAGAAAGCAAGAAGGACGGGAGAAAGCAAGAAAGAGGGGAGAGACTGCAGAATTTTTTCCTAATCTGAAAACAAATAAGGCTGGGAAAGAAAATAGTTAGCATTTAATCTGAAACACGTATGGTTGGATTAATAAATATTAGCATTTAATGCCAAAGCTAATGGCCATACTGACAAAAGCACCTAATTAGATTAGAACTACAGCTGTTGGGAAGAAATTTGCATAAGCTACAGCTGTTGGAGACAGGGCAGTGCTTCTTGAGTAGCAATTGATAGCTTCTTTAAATTTCTTTTGCTTAAAATATTCATTTCCCTGCAAAAATTTCAAAGCATTTTACTCTAGTCAACGCCAAATATATATATATCATAAACATTTCATAAACATTTCATATATATATATGTATCACCTGATTGCTCCAAGCAAGTTGGCACCATCAAGCTTAGCACCTTCCAAATGCTGATGAAAAGACACAAAATGCAAACAGAACTTACATAATGAATTCCAGTATGATATTTGGAAGTGTATAGCATATGTGAAAATACTTTCGTTCAGTACAAAAAGTTTGGTACAAAAGTTTGTGTACAAGATCAATTTCTAGCAATATTCAATGTGTTTTCATAGTTTCAACATACAAGTCTTGAATGATAAGCATGTGATTGTTTGAACACATTCAGATAAAAAGTTACAGGATTCCGAGTTCTGGTTCTAAGACCTTTCTAATATAATAATGGATAAATTTTATCTCAATATGTAGTATTACAAGTGCTAATAGTAAGATCAGTCATAAGAGTGACTCTAATAGATTCTATTATCCCATCTAGGATACATGCGGTTTCAGACTCATCTTAAGACGCAGCAATAAGTTCCAATTAACATTCACACCAGATAATAAGCAGTAGCTCCTATTAATTGTGAGATAAAATAAATAAACCCTCCATATCGATCAAATAATGCTCATAGAATTTACTCAATCATTGTTAATAGCTAAGTTGTAACAGACTAGCAACGTATTTTATCTCAGGGGCAATCTTGTCAAACTTGAAATATCATTGTTGAAACCAAAATGCACAAATCGGATATCCTTACCTCGCATGGTTTTTCGGGTTCTAAATAATGTCCATAAATTAACATACTGAAGGAAAAAAAAAAAAAGGTGAAAAGTGTCTAGGGATATAGAAATGCGATGAGCGAATTGAAAATATCTTTTCATATGTATATATTCCGACAGTAGGGCCAAATTTAAACTTAGTTCCAAAAGCAAATTAAGTAATAACATCTTAAATGTCAAATAGCAACTAGACATTCTCTCTTGAGAACTCCCACCCCCAAAACCCAAAAAAAAAAAAAAACGAAATTCATGGGAAGTAAGCAAGTAAACTAAACATTTATGCAGAGCAATCAATTTCGCCTTGCTACTAAAAAACGTAACCTTCTCGGGTTGAGGTATTTTCATAAATTAAACAACAAGATTCCGAATAAATATGCAAGGTCACTTTGCTCCTTGATCACTTAGGCGCAGAGAGCCGAAAACAACAATTACAAGTTTATGGGCTAGACAGAGAAGCATCAAGGAATGCAACCAAGACAATCACCGGGTTTTTGAATTACCGGAGGAACCATTTGTAAAGTCATCGCAACTCATGTCGATCTCTACTTGCATTGGCATGAGAAGTATAGATGACTCTCATATATGCCACCTCTGTACACTTGTAGGCCAAAGAAGCAAGCGACCATTTTGTTTAATCTCTCATATGCATGAGCACAAAACCTGAAATATCAATTAGTAACCACACAAAAGTAAAAGAAGGTGCCACAAAAAATAAATCATCCCAAAACCAAATGCAATAACAGAAGATTCCACGTTGCAAGAAACTTTTTTAGCTAAAACAAGATCAAGTTCCAACGAAGTCTTAAAAGAAAGAGAAAATGGACTATAACACCTAAATTTTAACTTACACGAAGAGTTTTGCAGTGCTACTATATATTTGCATAGACTGAACCATCTCTCCGTGCTTAGTACCCTCATTATTGCAAGATTCTTGTAGAGAAGCACTATAAAGAAACTTCAATTCTGCCTGGAAGTAAAGTCCGATGCTCTCCACATTTGATCCAGAGTTCTAAGAGAATTTTCAAAAATCAGAAAGGATAAAATCAAGCTTGATAGATGCTAGGCCAAAATAAAAATGTCCAACAATTTTGCTAGTAAACTTTGAAGAACTCCGAATGGCAAATAATCTGACACAAGTCCACACATTGACATGGTCCAGATACCTTTATATGTGTCTCCAAAACTCTCTTTGTAGCTCCATCTAGAAGATCCTTGAGTAAGAGCTTTGATCTTTCACCTAATCTGCTTACCATCAAAGGAAAAAATATGGACACATGATCAATTAAAGGGAATGCATATCTTCCAAATTGCTACACTTTTAAGCAATTGCCTCAAAATAATGTAAAGACAAGCATTACAAAGGAAATGGAGAATCCACAAACCTTTCAAGAGAAAATGTTGTAGTACAAATCTTCGAAATTCAACAACTAATTGAGAAATTAAGATTCTTGAAAGCATAATAAGTGGAAATAGTAGCCCTAACAATTTGAGAACTTACAATCACATTGCTTGTAACATCACCATAACGTATAAGTCCATATAATTCTCTTAAAGCTTCGAGATCAGATTGCAAATTCTTCAGTTCCATCTTGCTTATCGAAACTATGGGAAGAAAGAAAAAAAAACCCCAAATAAAAAACAAATTTAAAGACCCGTATCCTAATTTCTTAGAATGGGTAACAATACAACATCCAAGTCTATATAAAAGTAAAAAAAAAAAAAAGAAGCAATGAACAAGTAATGTATGCAACAAATTGAATAAAGAAATCAGTAGAAAGTATAGTTAATCAAAACAAGAAAATCGAAATTTACAACCTTTTACGATTCCAGTAAACCTTTCTTCTTCTTCTTCTTCTTCTTATTCTTTTTAATCTCTGGTTTTAAATGTTAATTACCATGCAATCAAACATTGAATTCTCTTAAAAAGAATTTTTTCCAAGAAAAAAACAAACAAAAATGAAAATCTCGAAAACGAGTGAGATTTAACGAGTGATATTTAATCAATTCTCTTAAAAAGAATTTTTTTCAAAGAAAATAAACAAAAAATGAAAATCTCGAAAAAGCAGTGAGATTTAACGAGTGATATTTAACTGACCTTTACACTGGAAGTATGGGTATTTTTGTCTGAGGGAAACACCAAAGTGAGACGGCCCTTTACACTCCCAGTTGATTTTCGGCTCTCCAGTGCGGTGGAGATAAATTTTCACCGAACCTCGCCAGGTGAACCAAGCGGCCTGACAAAGATCTGGTGGCGAGCAATTTTGACGCTAATCTCACCACACTGGAGGCAAACGGTGAACCAAAGGGGCCCTAAGCCTTTGCAAATCGCGACGAACACGGGCGTGTGGCTCAACACGGGCTGTTACATAACTGTGTCCCTTATTTAAACACTGTTTTCTTTTTTTTTTCTTCTTCCTTCTTCCTCCACAACTCCCCTTAAACCTTAGCTGCCGCTGTCTTACCTTCGGCCACCGTCCTTCTCCCCATCTTCCCTCATTTCTTCCAAAACTCCTTCTCCCTTTTCCCTTTCATTTTCCTTTCTTTCTCCTTCCCTTTCTTCCAAACCCCCACCACCCAAACCGCCCCTTTCCCCTTATTTCTTTTAAAACCAGCCACCCACCCCTTTTTCTTTTCCCCTAAACCGAACCCCCATTTTCCTTTACTTTTTTTCTCTTTTCTCCATCTCTTCCCATTTCCTCCTTCTTCTTTCTCCTCCCACTGGCCAACAACCTCCACCACCAAGTCACCGACCTCCCTCTTCTGTTACTACTTTGAACGACATATCCGAGAGACTCACTCGCTTTGTAACAGCCCAATTTAGGGACTAGTCAGAATAGTGATCTCGGGATCACTAATCTGAGCTTAAAGAAATTTATTTTCATGTTATATTGTGAGTCAGAGCATGATAGTATATGTGCATGAAAATTTTGGTGCTTTAATTTTAAAGATTTCATGTTTAATTGCGAAAAAGGACTAAATCGCATAAAGTGCGAAAGTTCCATTCTACAAGCTAAAGGTACCAAATAGCCATAGATTTGCAATTGGAGGTCTTTATAAGGAAATTCGACCCCTAATATTTGCTTGGTCGGCCATAGACTAGCATGGGAGACAAATTTGTCAATGTTGGTCAAAGTTGGTGGTAGTAAGTAGACTAATTTGTTTAGTATTAATAAAATAAGGAGAGAAAAGATATCACCTTTTTCTCTTACACTCTTCCACAGTAGCTAATAGAGGGTAGAATGCTTCAAAAATTTCAGCACACTCATCTCTTCACAAGTAAGTGCTTTAGTGATCTTTTCTTGAAAATAGTTGTACTTTTGAGACCCCTAAAGCTTAAGCTTTCAAATGATGGGACTAATGTGCAATATGGTGAAGAGTTTAGAGTTTTTCCATGAGAGCTATCATTGTTAATTGCTACATTTTTATGGAAGAATATAAGTCTTAGTTGTTAGATGAACAACTTTTGTGAAAGGTGTTGTCTTGAAAACACCTAATTGGACCTTGATGAAAAGGTTAAAAATTTGTAGTAATTATGTGAAATGTTGAGTTTTGGTGATAGCTATGAGAGTATTAAATGTTCACCTAGGCTTGTTGAAGGTAGAAATGTGATTAGAATTTACTTCCGAGCCCAGGGGCAAAATGGTCATTTTGTCAAAGTCTAAGGGTAAAATAGTAATTTTGCCTAAGAATGATTATTGAAATGATTTTATTAACGTGGTGATTAAAATGAGTTAAATTGCTATTATAGAGCAAGAAGAACCAAGATTCCTCCTCGATCGGGAAAAGAACAAGGTCTTAGACTAAACCGATGAGTTAGCTAATTTTGAAATCGAGGTAAGTTTGTATGTGATTCATGCAACATTTATGTTAGCATAAATGAGAATGCTTTGTATCATATTGATGCATGATGCTCTACTATATCAAATTGAGTAGTTAATGTTGAATAAGATGTTGAGGTCCTAGTGGACTATATTGAATATGAAAATGCTATCATCGAGATATAAAATAGATAAGGTCCCATATAAGACCATGTCCGGGACATGGCCTCAGCACTGAGTTGAGATCCTATATAAGACCATATCCGGGATATGGCTTCGGTAATGAATATGAGAATCGTGTAAGACCGTATCCGGGATATGACGTTGATACTTGATATAAAATTCTATATAAGACCACATCTGGGATATGGCATTGGCATTTAGAAGTGACTCCATATAAGACCACCTCGGGGATGTGGCATTGGCTTTGTACCCACATGAATGACGATAAATATGCATCTTTGACTATCCCTAGTGATTAATGGGATACGTAAATGAGTTTAGAAGTAGAAATGAGAATTGTACTAAAGTCATGTGAATGAGTGAATACGGTACTCGTGAATGAATCACGAAGAAACAATTACGGTGTGTAGCATTATATGTGCTAAATAAGGGAAATTGTAAGTAAGTATGGCAAGAAGCCTATGACTAGTGTATGGTTAATTAATGCCATGGATGGATTACGTTATGAGCTTATTGTTGCTATTTATTTCCATGCAAACTTACTAAGCTTTGTGCTTACCCCCTTTCATTGCCCTTTTTCCTTGTAGTATTGCCAAGATAACTCGAGGATCGTGGATGTAGGAGTTCAGAAAGCACACTATTGACATCACTTTTGTATAACAATTTAGACTTATTTTGAGTATGGCATGTATAGGACTTGGGTATTTGGTTAAGTTGTAATTGTTAATCAAAATGTTGGCTATATAAGTTATAAAAGTTATTTTTGTAAATGGCCTCATAATTAGGTGAATACTTGGCAAGTTCTATTGCTTAATGAAGATGAATTTCATGAGGTATATGTCCTTTTGTATAACTTGATTCTTGAGCTCCTAGAGATACCTTTTTATTACCCTTTTTGTTGGAATGAGTTCTTAGATGTGCCATTGGGATAGGAGTTGTATTGTTTTGAATTGGAATATGTATGTGTGTAACGTAGGGTGGCAAGGGCTTGGTATATAGCCTGATAATTGTCCACATGGGTAGACGCATAGGCGTGTGTCAAGACCATGTGGTAGACACGGCTAGCACATGGGCGTATGCCCAGGTCGTATGAAATCTGCACCTTGCACTTGGGATTTAAATAATTACACGGATGAAGCACATGGAAGTGTGTATAGGCCGTGTGGATAAGTCAGAATGACAAGGTTTGGCACACGGACCATGGATAAGGCATGTCAATACCGTGTGTTTTAGTTAGGATCGAACACGGGTAGAAGACACGAGCATGTCTTAGGGCACACGGGCTTGTCCCTAGACCAACACGGACGTGTGGCTCCCATTTTGAGGAAAAGTCTTCCACGCTCATGAAAGTTTACGGATTGATTCTGAAACCTCTCAGAGGTATGCATAGGGTCTTGTGGGCCAAGTTTTAGCAAAGGTTGGGTTTAACTGAAATTCTATAGCCTGTTCGGAGATATCAAGTGAGATTAGTTAGGTAATACCTCAAGCCCAGTCTCAGCTTCGGACATGGGTAAGGGGTGTTACATTTATTGGTATCAGAGCTACGGTTTAGTTGATTCTAGGACTAACGTAGCGTAAGTATGAGTCTAGCTATACATGCCATATGTAAGGGTGTCTGAGTAATGATAGTGTGATGGCTCCTGACATTTAAAATCGTGTTTTATATAGTGAATGGATTCTTATCAAGACCGAACTGCAGCCGATGATGTTGCGAGTAACGCTTCGGCTCCCGTTCAAGGGACCGCGCCAGCTAATAGTAGACCCGAGACCTTGGGTCAGGGGGAAGAGGCTTAAGAAGCCTTCCTCCACATGGTGAGCAACTGGTATACAGAGTATACTCGAGTGAATCCTAATGCTCAACCCTTTTCACCCCTACCTATTCCTCAACCCGCTCCAGTCGCTCCTCAAGTGGTTAAGGTAGTGAGAAGAGAAAGGCCTCCGGTCGATAAGATCCCGGAGCAAGGAGCCTAAGAATTCCGGGCTAATAAGGATGATGATCTGGAGAGAGCGAAATTCTTGCTCAAGAATACCATCAGGGTATTCGATGAATTATCATGCACACCCGAGGAGTGCCTAAAGTGTGCAGTATCTCTTTTGAGGGATTCAGCCTATCAGTGGTGGAACATCCCTATGTCGGTGGTACCAAGGGAGAGAGTTAACTGGGAATTCATCCAAGAGGAATACAGGAAGAAGTACATCAGCCAGAGGTTCATCGGCCATAAGAGGAAAGAGCTCTTAGAACTAAAGCAAGGTCGTATGCCAGTGACTGATTACGAATAGGAGTTCGGAAGGCTTAGCAAGTGTGCCTGGGAGTGCATGTCTACTAAGGCCGTCATGTGCAAGAGATTCAAGGACGGGTTGAATGAGGACATCCGTTTATATGTTGGAGACCTTAAACTAAAAGAATTTGTAGTTTTGGTTTATAGAGCCTGTAAAGCTGAAGAGTTGGCTAAAGAGAAGAGAAGAGCTGAGAATGAGTCTCGTGAACTGAGAAAAAGGAAGTTAAATAAGTCTCACCAACCCTCGTCTAAGAAATCGGGGGATTTCACAACCCGATTAGTCACTTCAGCGTGGTTTTCAACCCAAAGTAAGGGAAAGCAATTTTCGGGGTCGAAAGGGCAGACCGCATCAGTTGCTAGTGTGGGCAAAGTCTGAACAAGTAGACCAGAATGCCCTTAGTGTGGCAGGCGCCATTCTGGTGAGTGTCGAGCTAATGAGAAAGCTTGTTTTAGATGCGGGTCCTTAGACCACTTTATCAGAGACTACCCCGAGGTGGGTGAGAAAGAAAAGCCTCAGAATGCAAGTTCGAGAAGTACTGCTAGAGGAAGACCACAGAGAAACCCGTCGAATGAGATGGGTAGGAAGAATCCATCTAGAGAGTAATCTGCTAGATTCGAGGGTAGAGCACCAACGAGAACTTATGCCATCCGTGCTTGTGAAGAGGCATCTTCGCCCGACGTAATCTGATCGCTGAAAATAGAGCTTTATAGTTTATAAAAGAATGATCGAACCTGGAAACTAACTCTGACAACGATTAAAGGCAAGTGTCCCTATGTAACAGTAGTATAGCTTAAGCAAGACCAGATATCGAACCCAAAGGAACCAAAAATATTAATACGAACTTTCTTTTTATATTTTAGCCTTAAAAATAAAGTGAAGTTTGTTTTAATCTAAATTTAACGATGACTAAGCTAAGGAAAAAGACAAAAAGAACGAATTGGGAAATAGCTTGAAGAAAAACTGAATTGATCACGACGATACACTCAGGAAGAATCCACCTAGACTTCACTTGTTATCTAACCTTGAATCATATGATTTATTTACTTAGCTTGATCCGTAGGACTGCCTAACCTATGCTAAACCCTGTCTCGAGGCGAATAACGTCTAACCCTAGGTTAATTAGTGGAACTCTCGTTCTCTTATAATAACCCCCTAGAATAGCAGTAAATCGATCTATGGACTCCCATTTTAGGTTTCACCCTAATCCGGCAAAATCTCGTAACCCTATCTCTAGGCGTTTGATCAACTCCGCTTAATTACGCTAGATCTACTCTTAAGCAGGGTCTATTCCTCCTCCACCTAAGCACATCAGATTTGGATTAAGCATGCATAATTAAGAACAACTAAGTATTTATCATATAATTCAAAAATCAAAAACAAGATTCATCTAGGTTTCATCCCCTTCAGGTATCTGAGGGGTTTAGTTCATAACTAAATATGAAAACATCTCAAGAGAAAAGATAAAATAAAACATAAGAAATTCCTAAAACTCCTTGAAGGAATTGAAGGAGAATTCCGTCGTCTTGAGTATAACTCCAGCTTCTTGGGATGGTTCAACTGGCTAACTTCGAGTAATTACCACAATTCTGACCTTTCCAGCTTGGCTCCTTGGCCTAGCTCGACGCCCCCTCAAAGGTGGCACTTAGGGGCTATATATAGGCTCTTTGGAATACGATTCTTTCTCCCTAAGTATCTTTTTCTAACTGAAATTGCTCATTCTAGCTACAGAGGCATAGCCATGGCACACGCCCGTGTGGCTCGACTTTAAGTCGTGTTCGGATTTCTACTTTGAGGCACGACCGTGTAAATCGGGGGAGAGGATGTGTTCTAGATGCTCAACAAGGCACGGCCGTATGGTCTTTGGGCCAGGCCGTCTCAATTTCGTGATATGGCCCATTTATTCCGTTTTGGGCCTGTTTTACGTTCTTTTCATCCTCGGGTGCTTTCTTGGGTATAAGACATGAAAAGAAAGGATTAAAAGCACCTTTTTACATAAATCAAGGATAAAACATCCAAAAGCATACTAAATGTGGGCTTAAAATATGTTACTTTTACGGTTTATCAAATACCCCCACTTAAGCTTTTGCTTGTCCTCAAGCAAAATTCTCAACTTACAATTAAAACGAACTTTCCATGATTCATAATTCCTATCAACAATGCCTTATCCTAATTCATAGATAATTTATACATGGATAATTCAATTCAAAGAGTCCTAAAGATTCAAACAAGATAAGTCATACATTTGTAGCATGAAAACATAGGTGTCTCTCCTTATCTGAACAATTACCTTTTATTCAAAACTGACAAGGATTGATATCCTCACAAAAGATTCACTCAAATCACTCGAAAAGTGTTTAAGGGTCAAAATTAATCACTCATAAGTTAAACCTGAAAAGTTAGTCCCATAGGCTTGCCTGAAAATCAAATCTCCACCATTGTAAAATGAGATGATAAACAGATCAAAAGATCTTTGTTAGGGTTGTAATGGGGCTAGGGTTAAAGGTGTGGATAAAGGCAGAAATTAGAAGGTTAGAATCGACACTGAATTGATAAGTTACCTTCCTAAAAATTTCTGAGATAATAATTACATCAACTGAAAATAATAATAAACCTACTAATACGAGCTTTCTGTAATTTGACTTTAACTTGTATAAGCTCATTCTTCATAATACTAATACTAACTATACTTTGATTTTTTTTTAAGAACAACTAAATAAAGACAATTTCAACTTACAATAAAAACTTAGTCAAATCATATCTCGATTAAAGGGTAGTCAAAAGGAAGGGTGATAACAAATACAAAGGGTTTTAGTTTAATATTAGTGGGTGAGTAAAAAAAAGGGGGTTATTAGGCTCAACGGGGTTCATTAGGGGTTAATTTGTAAGGGTAGGCTTTTTAGTGGTGTAAGTGGGTTAAAACCTAGGTGCCTTTATCATCTCTGTGTATCAAATCATAACTGTGGTCTTGACATGTATAATCAAGGCAAGTTCTAGAATAACAGTTCATAGTTGAGACACTCATAATCAGAAAGTGAGCATGAAAAGGAATGTATGCTCTATAAGGCTCAAAATTTCACAAAAATTATGGGTGTTTTTGACATCAACCTTATAAATTTTAAACTTCAAGATAACATTCAAATTTAGGTTAACAACCTAAATTTTTAAATTTTTAAAAATTAGACTTATCATGCTTGATTCCCTTGTATTCTTCAAATTTAATCATCAATGCACAATTAACTATGACTTATTCAAACACATATTAATAAAAATCATAAACCATCAAAAATTTAATCTTAATTAGTAATATGAGAAAATTACTTTCAAACAAGATTAAATTCAGGGATTTGAGAACAATGTAGAAAGTTAGACATTTTTATCCTCAGGGTTTGAGAATAATGAAGAAAGTTAGGCATTTTCTCAGAATAGCTATTCACCCCCCACACTTAAGATGTACATTGCCCTCAATGTACAAAGATAGATAATAACATTTAAGGGATAAATCAAAAGAGAAGGGAAACGAATTACTCCCTGAATTGTGGATGTTTTCCCGGAGGAGTGTCTTTGGTGGCGGTGATGGTCGATCTGGATGACGAACCTGCACTAGATGAAGAAATTGGGTAGCGCTCTGAGAAGTAGCCAGGATTTATTAAGACCTAATTAAAATAAACTAAGTATAGAATTAAAGATAAGAAAAATAAGGAAAGAGGAAACAAAAATGTAAACGAAATGAAAATGAAAGATAAATGGACCGAAGAGTCCTTATTGTTGTATGGTTCGCGAGGTGGGTGTGACCTCTAAGGCTGGGGAGGTGCTGGCGGTGTCGAAAGTGGCGTGGTTATCGTGGTGGTCGGCATGATTCCCAAGCAGCCTGGAGAACCTGACGCTAAGAAACTAAATTAAATTAAACTAAATTAAGCATAAGATTATTAAAGAAAAGAAGAATAAAAGGAAAGAGAAACGAAAAATAGAAACTAATTGGTCTCAAAGACCCTTGGCCTGTTGTTTGGATGAAGCGGCCGGCATGAACTTATAAGTAGGGTCTCCGTTAAGGAGACTATGCCGGGTTGCTTCCGCTTCTTCTGCATGGTTTTGGCGTGGCTTAAGAGTCTGGACACCTTTTCTAAGGAGAGGAAAAATATTTTGAAAGGAAAAGAAGGAACACTGAAGATGGGTAGAGGGGGAAAGGCTTGTGGGGTTTAAATAGAGTTTCAAATCTGCCATTTCTCCATGGCTTTGTTCCAAGGCCATTTCGATTTACACGGCAGTATGTGGGAGTGTGTTATTACCCTATGCCCGTGTTTCATCCATCCACGCCCCTGCTTTGGAAGTCAGTATGTAGGCACGGTTGGGTGGCACAGGCGTGTTTTGGCCATGTTATGTAAGTCAGTAGCTTCACGGGCCAAGGAGCACGGCCATGCCATTCTATCGGTGGCCATGGGGAAGATTGGTTGGATCCGTGACGTCAGGAAGTGGTTGAACTGGGTTGCACGGCATCTGTTATGTCAGCATGGAGACTCTGGTGGTCCACACGGCCAATGGCACAGTCGTGTGTTGGACCGTGTGTCTTGGAAATCTGCAACTCTGGTTAGTTTAAAAGAAAATTAAAAAAATAAAGTAAAATGAAAATCAATGCAAAATAAGTAAGGTTAGTGCTCGGGTTGCCTCCCGAGAAGCGCTCGTTTATAGTCTTAAGCTAGACTTTCCTCGTGTTTGAAGATCTCAGGGTGGTTTAAAAGTTCGAATATCTTCTCTCATGTTGACAGTTCTATGTTCTTTGTGTGGTTCAGGTCGAGTAGCATTTATTTTAAGAGCATCATAATTAGGATTGCTTACCTCGATTGCCTTGTGTGGTAGAACATTGATTACCTTAAAAAGGATTTCCTTGTTTGTGTCAGGGTCCGGAGGATATAGTCGTACCTGATCTTCGCTTTTGGACTTGCTTATCTCGTAGAGTTATTTTGGCTCTGTTTCTTGTATCCCTAATTTTTCCTTGAAGTGTGTTTTCCACTCGTCTAATTCATCAGGTTGAACCTTTTGTTCCTCATGATCTATTCCTTTGTTAGCACTGTATTCAAGATCAGGTTCAATCGTGCCCTTTTCTGGTGCTTCCTGAAAAGAAGGGTTAATCGAATGGTTATCAATGGATTTTTCTTTCTTACCTTGGTCATTCGATGTCCTGGCCGAATCGAGAGCTTGAAGAGTGACTGCCTCATTACCTACACAAAGTATGAGTTCTCCTGTGGCAACATCAATTTTAGTCTTGGCAGTTGCTAGAAAAGGTCTTCCTAAAATTAAAGGGATCAAATTGTCCTCATCCATGTCTAAGACAACAAAGTTTACTGGGAAAACAAATTTATCGATTTTGACAAGAACATCTTCGATAATACCCCTAGGAATTCTAACAGTTTTATCAGCTAATTGAATACTCATCCTGGTTTGTGTGGGTTTCCCTAAACCTAGTCGTTTAAACAATGAATAAGGCATGACATTTATGCTTGCCCCTAAATCAGCTAACACATTATCAATCGTTAAACTACCAATTAAACATGGAATTGTAAAACTCCCTGGGTCTTTTAATTTCTGTGATAGTCTATTTTGTAGAATTGCTGAGCACTTTGCGTTGATTTCTACATGTGGCTCTTCGTCTAATTTGTGTTTGTTTGTCAAGAGCTGTCTTAAAAATTTCCTCGAGTCTGGCATCTGAAAGAGAGCTTCAAGAAGGGGTAAGTTAATATGTAATTTCTTTAGAAGTTTAAGAAACTTACAGAACTGTTCTTCTAAATCGTCTCTTTTTAATGCTTCGGGATAAGGAATACGAGGTTGGTACTCTTTGATTACCAGTTTTGGCTTTTCTTGTGTTACCTCTATCTTACCTTCGTCTACCTTGTCTTCTTGTTTTGAGATGGGTTCGTCTATCTCTGCATTTTCCTAAGCTGCTATGGCTTGAATTTGCTCCTTTTGATTAATCTTGGTGTTACTTGGTAGACGTCCTTGCAGTCGTTCTGACATGAGTTTTACGAGTCGTTCAACTGCACTGGTGACTTCTTTGACTGACTTGGTAATTTCCCCAATTCGACACTCGTTGCTTTTAATTGTTCTTTCAGTTTCTTGGATACGTTTTTCTGTGTCTGCCGAAAATTTTGCCAGTATCTCCTCAAGGGTTGGTTTCTTCTCTTATGGATAAGGTTGATTTTGGAAGTTTTTTGAGGAGTTTGTAGCCTTTGATTTCCTTGGCCTCCCCATGAAAAATTTGGGTGGTTCCTCCAACCTGGATTGTAAGTATTACTATATGGATTATTATTGGATCTGAAATTATTACCTATATAGTTCATCTGTTCACTCTCTGCTTCTGGTTGGTAGGGTGAGTACTCAGAATTCGCCACAGTTCCACTTACATCGCACTGCATTACTGGATGTACCTGCGAAGAACACAAACTGTCAATCTTTTTATTCATCATCTCCATCTGTGTTTATAGCATGGTTATTGTGTCTATATTGAAAGCTTCGACTGATTTCGTTGGTTTTGTCCTTGTAACTTGCCACTGATAATTATTCAGTGACAGCTCTTCAATGAACTCGTACACTGCTTCAGGAGTTTTGTTGTTCAAGGTTCCACTAGCGGCTGAGTCGATTAGTTGTCTCGTTGAGGGGTTTACACCGTTATAGAATGTTTGGACTTGTAGCCATAAGGGTAAACCATGGTGTGGACACCTTCTCAAGAGATCTTTGTATCTCTCCCATGCATCGTATAATGTCTCTACATCCATCTGCACAAAAGAAGAGATATCATTCCGCAATTTGGCCGTTTTGGCCGGTGGGAAATATTTCATTAAAAACTTTTCGGTCATTTGATCCCATTTAGTGATTGACCCTCGTTGTAACGAGTTTAACCACTGTTTGGCTTTATTTCTTAATGAAAAAGGGAATAACCGAAGACGTATGGCATCATCAGAAATGCCATTTATTTTGAAGGTATCACAGAACTCTAAGAAATTAGCTATATGAGTATTTGGCTCTTCGTCCTGCAGACCATCAAATTGAACAAACTGTTGAATCATTTGTATTGTGTTAGGCTTTAATTAAAAATTATTAGCGGGTATAACAGGCCTAACAATACTTGATTCTGCTCCTGTTAAATGCGTTTTAGCATAATCAAACATGGTACGTAGAGTGTTTTGTTCCCCCACATCGTGCGGTGGTGGATTAGTTTCGTCCATCCCTTCAGCAGGATTGGATCTGTCTTCTTCCTCTCTTTCTGTATAGTTTAGGGCTCGCCTAATTTTCGGCGATTCCTACGAGCGGTTGCTTCAATATCACTGTCGTATACTAAAGGTCCTCACGGGTTCCTTCTTGTCATAAACTAGAGGTACCTGGAAAGAAAAGAAAGAAAGAAAAGTTAGTAAAATTAAAAATTAAACTAAAAACAAAATAAATTGCTGAAAATAAAAACAATAGCTAAAGTAATAAAAATAGAGTTTTCTTAATATTTTAGTTCCCCGGCAACGGCGCCAAAAACTTGATTGCTGAAATCAGAGGTTTAAAATTTATAAAAGAATGATCAAACCTGGAAACTAACTCTGACAACGATTAAAGGCAAGTGTACCTATCGAACAGTAGTATAGCTTAGGCAAGACCGGATATCGAACCCAAAGGAACCAAAAATATTAATACGAACTTTCTTTTTATTATTTAGCCTTAAAAATAAAGTGAAGTTTGTTTTAATCTAAATTTAACGACGACTAAGCTAAGGAAAAAGACAAAAAGAATGAATTGAGAAATAACTTGAAGAAAAACTTAATTGATCATGACGATACCCTTAGGAAGAATCCACCTAGACTTCACTTGTTATCTAACCTTGAATCATATGATTTATTTACTTAGCTTGATCCGTAGGACTCCCTAACCTATGCTAAACCCTGTCTCGAGGCGAATAACATATAACCCTAGGTTAATTAGTGGAACTCTCGTTCTCTTATAATAACCCCCTAGAATAGCAGTAAATTGATCTATGGATTCCCATATTAGGTTTCACCCTAATCCGGCAAAATCTCGTAACCCTATCTTTAGGCGTTTGATCAACTCCGCTTAATTACACTAGATCTACTCTTAAGCAGGGTCTATTCCTCCTCCACCTAAGCACATCAGATTTGGATTAAGCATGTATAATTAAGAACAACTAAGTATTTATCATATAATTCAAAAATCAAATAACAAGATTTATCTAGGTTTCATCTCCTTCAGGTATCTGAGGGGTTTAGTTCATAACTAAATAAGAAAACATCTCAAGAGAAAAGATAAAACAAAACATAAGAAATTCCTAAAACTCCCTAAGGAATTGAAGGAGAATTCCGCCGTCTTGAGTATAACTCCGGCTTCTTGGGATGGATCAACTGGCTAACTTTGAGTGATTACCACAATTCTAACCTTTCCGGCTTGGCTCCTTGGCCTAGCTTGACGCCTGATCGCTGAAATCAGAGTTTTAAAATTTATGAAAGAATGATCAAAACCTGAAAACTAACTCTGACAATGATTAAAGGCAAGTGTACCTATCGAACAGTAGTATAGCTTAGGCAAGACCAGATTATCGAACCCAAAGGAAATTATTACTAACTTTCTTTTTATTATTTAGCCTTAAAAATAGAGTGAAGTTGTTTTAATCTAAATTAACGATAACTAGACTAAGAACAATAAGACAAAAAGAACGAATTGGGAAATAACTTGACGGAAAACTCAATTGATCACGATGATACCCTCAGGAAAAATCCACCTAGACTTCACCTTTTATTTAACCCTGAATCATGTGATTTATTTACTTAGCTTGATCCGTAGGACTCCCTAACCTATGCTAAACACTCTCTCGAGGCGAATGACGTCTAACCCTAGGTTAATTAGTGGAACTCTTGTTCTCTTATAATAACCCCTAGAATAGCAGTAAATCGATCTATGGATTCCCATATTAGGTTTCACCCTAATTCGACAAAATCTCGTAACCCTATCTCTAGGCGTTCGATCAACTCCGCTTAATTATGCTAGATCTACTCTTAAGCAGGGTCTATTCCTCCTCCACCTAAGCACATCAGATTTGGATTAAGCATGCATAATTAAGAATAAACTAAGGATTTATCATAAAATTTAGAAATCAAATAACAAGATTCATCTAGGTTTCGTCCCCTTCAGGTATCTGAGGGGTTTAGTTCATAACTAAGAAAGAAAACATCTCAAAAGAAAAGATAAAACAAAATATAAGAAATTCCTAAAACTCCCTGAAGGAATTGAATTCCGCCGTCTTGAGTATAATTCTGGCTTCTTGGGATGGATCAACTGGCTAACTTCACGCAATTCCCACAATTCTGACCTTTTCGGCTTGGCTCCTTAGCCTAGCTCACCTTCGGTTTTGGCGTCTGCCAAACTCCCTCTTCAAGTTGCCCCCGTGGGTGTTTATATAGGCTTTGTGATGCTTTATTTGGCCTCTAAGTTTCCTAATTTAAATAGAATTCCTGCTAGGGTGTTTGAATAGGCTTTGGAATGTGTTTCTTTGCCTCCAAGTATTCTTTCCCGAATGAAATTTCTCTTTCCAGCGACAGGGACACGGCCATGGCACACGCCCGTGTGAATCGTGGCCAGGCAGTGTTTAGACTTTTAATGAGGCACATCCATGTTTATCGGGGTCCAGGCCGTGTTCTAGTAATTTAACGAGGCACGCCGTGTGGCTTGAAGTCCAGGCCGTGTCGATTTCGTGAATTGGCCCATTTGGCCCGTTTTAAGCCCGTTTTACGTTCCTTTGATCCGTTGGTGCTTTCCTGAGTATAAGACATGAAAAGAAAGGATTAAGAGCACCTTTTTACATAAATCGAGGCTTAAATTATCCAAAAGTATGCTAAATGTGGGCCTAAAATATGTTACTTTTGTGGTTTATCAACGCCCCCTCAAAGGTGGCACTTAGGGGCTATATGTAGGCTCTTTGGAATGCGATTATTTCTCCCTAAGTATCCTTTTCAGACTAAAATTGCTCATTCCAGCGAAAGAGGCACGGCCATGGCACACTCCTGTGTGGCTCGACTTCAAGCCATGTTTGGATTATTACTTTGAGGCACGGCCGTATAAATCGGGGGAGAGGCCGTGTTCTAGATGCTCAACAAGGCATGGCCGTGTGGTCTTTGGGCCAGGCCGTGTCGATTTCGTGATATGGCCCATTTACTCTGTTTTGGGCCCGTTTTACGTTCTTTTCATCCTCGGGTGCTTTCTTGGGTATAAGACATGAAAAGAAAGGATTAAAAGCACCTTTTTACATAAATCAAGGGATAAATCATCCAAAAGCATACTAAATGTGGGCTTAAAATATGTTACTTTTACGGTTTATCATAATCACAGGTACATTTTCTCTTTATGATACTCGTATTATAGCTTTAATTGATCCGGGATCTACTTACTCATACATATGCATGAAATTAGTCTCTAGCATGAGCATGCCTATAGAGTTTACTGGATTTGTAATAAGAGTGTCTAATCCCCTAGGCAAGTATGTGTTAGTTGATAGAGTATGCAAGGGATGCCCTTTGATGATTAAGAGTCATCGTTTCCCGGTCGATCTTATGCTTTTGCCTTTTGATGAGTTTGATGTCATCCTTGGGATGGATAGGTTAGTTACTCATGGGGTAATCATGAATTTTGGGAAGAAGCATTTTGAGTTGAAAGAGGAAAATGGGATCAGTTAAGCAAGATAGATCACCGGTAGTGATCTCAGCTTTGTCGACTCAGAGGTATTTAAGGAAGGGGTATGAGGTTTACCTTGCCTTTGTGTTGAACACTAAAGAGACTGAATTGAAAATTGAGTCGGTACCTATTGTATGCGAGTACCTAGGCGTTTTCCCGGAAGAGTTGCTAGGGCTACCTCCGGTTAGAGAGATTGAATTTGGGGTTGAGTTAGCTCCGGGTACTGCCTCTATTCCTATTTCTCCATATAGAATGGCCCCAACTAAGCTGAAAGAGTTGAAAGCACAGTTGCAAGAACTAACAGATAAGGGTTTCGCTAGACCGAGTTTTTCTCGTGGGGTGCTCCCGTTTTATTTGTGAAGAAGAAAGATGGTTCCATGAGACTATGTATAGATTATCGGCGACTCAATAAGGTAACTGTGAAGAACAAGTACCCGTTGCGGAGGATCAATGATCTATTCGATCAATTGAAGGGAGCCACGATATTTTCCAAGATAAATTTGAGTTCAGGGTACTATCAACTGAGAGTCAAGGACTCGGATGTGCCAAAAACCGTATTTACGACTAGGTATGGCCACTATGAATTTTTGGTCATGACTTTTGGTCTAACGAATGCCCCTACGATCTTCATGGATCTGATGAATCGCATTTTTCAGCTATACTTGGATAGATTTGTTGTAGTTTTCATTGATGACATACTAATCTACTCTTGAGATGAAAACGAACATGCCAAGCATTTGCGTATGGTTCTGCAAGTTCTGAGAGAAAAGCAATTGTACGCCAAATTCAGTAAGAATGAATTTTGGCTCAAAGAAGTACGATTTTTGGGGCACATTGTCTCGGGAGATGGAATTAGAGTAGACCTGGGTAAGATTTCAGTAATTGTTGAATGGAAATCGCCGAGGAGCGTAACAGAAGTAAGGATTTTTCTAGGCCTAACCGGCTATTATAGGCGTTTTGTCAAGGTGTTTTCCATGATAGCTACCACGATGATGAGACTTTTGCAAAAAGATGAGAAGTTCGATTGGACGGAAAACTGTCAATAGAGTTTTGAGAAACTGAAGACACTGTTGATTGAGGCTCCTATATTGGCGCAGCCTGAGCCGAGAAGAGAATTTGTGGTTTACAGTGACACGTCCTTGAACGGATTGGGTTGTGTACTTATACAAGAGGGTAAAGTGATTGCATACGCCTCTAGCCAACTAAAGCCGCACGAGAAGAATTACCCGACTCTTGATTTAGAATTGGCGCAATCATGTTTGCGTTAAAAATTTAGAGGCATCATTTGTATGGTGAAAGGTGTCGGATTTTCACCGACAATAAAAGCCTAAAATATTTGATGCCTCAAAAGAAATTGGATTTGAGGCAATGAATGTGGTTAGAGCTGATTAAGGATTATGAGTTGGTAATTGACTACCATTTGGGAAAGGCGAACGTAGTCGCCGATGCTTTGAGCATTAAATCATTGTTTGCACTAAGAGCCATGAGTACTCAGATGACTTTGTTGGATGATGGGTCCATTTTAGCCGAATTGATGGCTAAACCATGTTTCTCCGAGAGATTTGTGAAGCTCAGAAAGTTGATAACAGTTTGCAAGCCAAGAGAGTTATGTGTGAGCCGAACATTGAGTCAGACATTCGACTAAATCCTGTTGGATGTCTAACATTTCGAGATCGAGTCTGTATACCCAGAAATGATGAGCTTATTCGTAAAATCTTGCATGAGGCACATAGCGGATGTTTGGATGTACACCCAGACAGCACTAAGATGTACAATGATTTGAGGAAATGGTATTGATGGCTTGGTATGAAGAAAGACATTTCCGAGTTTGTATCGAGATGCCTGATTTGTCAGCAAGTGAAGGCTGAACATCAAGTACCTTCAGGTTTACTTTAGCCCATTACGATTCCTGAGTGGAAATGGGACCGTATTACCATAAACTTCGTGGCGAGTTTACTGTTGACTCCAAAGAAGAAAGATGCAGTATGGGTAGTGGTTGATAGACTCACAAAGTCAGCCCATTTTATACCAGTGCGAGTTGACTATTCGCTGGATAAATTGGCAGACTTATATATGTCAGAGATAGTAAGACTCCATGGTGTACTATTGTCGATCATTTTGAACAGAGATTTGAGATTCACGTCACAGTTTTGGAAAAGGTTGCAACAGGCCTTGGGCACGAAATTGAGTTTCAGTACAGCCTTCCATCCACAAACTGACGGGCAGTCAAAGAGGGTGATTCAGATACTTGAAGACATGCTTCGATGTTGTGTTTTGGAATTCCACAGTAATTGGGAAAAATACTTACCATTGGTGGAATTTTCCTATAATAACAACTTTCAGTCAAGTTTGAAAATGGTGCCTTATGAGGCATTGTATGGGCGTAAGTGCCAAACGCCCTTGTATTGGTCAGAACTCAGAGAGAATCAGATACACGGGGTCGACTTGGTTAAAGAAACTAAAGAGAAGGTGAAAGTGATACGTGACTGTTTGAAAGTCACCTCAGATAGACAAAAGTCCTATTCGAATTTAAAAAGGAAAGAGATTGAATTCAAAGTCGGTGATAAAGTGTTCTTGAAAGTATCACCTTGGAGGAAAGTCCTCAGATTTGGCTGGAAGGGAAATTGAGTCCGCGTTTTATCTGACCTTATGAAGTTACTGAGGAGATAGGACCGGTAGCTTATCGGTTGGCCTTGCCACCTGAGCTAGAAAAGATTTATGACGTCTTTCACGTATCCATGTTACACCGATACCATTCAGACCCTTCACATGTCATAGTGCCGACAGAGGTAGAGATACAACTGAATTTGACTTATGGTGAAGAATCGGTTAGAATTTTGGCGCAAGAGGTCAAGCAGTTAAGGAACAAAAGGATAGCCTTAGTGAAAGTTCTATGGCAAAGGCATGGAATAGAAGAGGCTACATGGGAGCCGAGGAAACGATGAGAAACCAATATCCCAACCTTTACACTGGTAAGGTTTTCGGGAACGAAAATCCTTAAGGAGGAGAATTGTAACAGCCCGATTTAGGGGCTAGTCGGAATAGTGATCTCGAGATCACTAGTCCAAGATTAGAGAAATTTATTTTCATGTTATATTTTGAGTCAGAGCATGATAGTATATGTGCATGAAAATTTTGGTGCTTTAATTTTAACAATTTCATGTTTAATCGCGAAAAAGGACTAAATCGCATAAAGTGTGAAAGTTCCATTCTATAAGATAAAGGTACCAAATAGCCATAGATTGGCAATTGGAGGTTTTTATAAGGCAATTAGACCCCCAATATTTGCTTGGCCGGCCATAGACTAGCACGGGAGACAAATTTGTCAATGTTGGTCAAAGTTGGTGGTAGTAGGTGGACTAATTTGACTAGTATTAATGAAATAAGGAGAGAAAAGATATCATCTTTTTCTCTTTCACTCTTCCACAAAAAATTAGTAGCAAAAGGAAATGAAATAAAAACAAAAAGAATTTTTAAGATTTTGAAGTTAAACATCTCGAAAATCAATAGACTGTTTGTTTCATTCTACATGAGCACCCTAGTAGTGCTTAAAGCGCTGCCCATTAACTTTAAATGTGTCCCCCGTTTTCATGTCTTTGACATCAATAGCACCATGTGGGTATACATGAGCTACCAAACATTGTTCATCAAAATTGAAAGGTCTATTTTGCTACAGTAAAGTGCACAAGGGTATCCGCTCAAATGAATCTTCATCACTATCAGAATTGTTGTGGCAAAATTTTGTGAATTCTTCCTCCATTGCTATTTTTATCAAGTTAATAACTCAACATTCTTCATTCTCATCAGCACATTTCAGGGCATTAAATACATTTAATGTGATCTGCTGATCATTGATCCTCATGGTTAATTCATCTTTCTACACATCGATTAAAGTCTTGCTTGTAGTAAGAAAAGGTATTCCAAGTATAATTGGCACATTCTGGTCAACTTCACATTCTAAAATAAGGAAATACGTAGGAAAGATAAATTTATCTACCCTTACCAATACGTCTTCAATTTTACCTTCTGGATGTGCATGAGATCGATCGGCCGGTTGCAACGTGACTGTTGTGGGTCTTGCCTTCCCAATTCCCAACTTCTTGAAAATAAACAGAGGCATTATATTTATACTCGCTCCTAAATCACATAACGCCTTAATAACATATGATTTTCAATGAAATATTGGCTAGTGAAACTCCTTGGGTTCTTTAACTTTGGCAGCAACTTATTCATCAACATTGCTGTGCACTCTTCAGTGAGAGCAACAGACTTAATTTCTCCCAATCAGTGCTTTTTTGACAATGTCGTTCATAAATTTCACGTTTGGGCTGTAACACCCCTTACCCGAAACCTTTGCCGGAGTCGAGTATGTGGCATTACTAGACTTGACAATTAACTCGAGGCATAAAGTTTTAAAGCTGTCTAACTGCGTCACGCTAACTAAATTGACCATAACTCGTGTAGCATATGCTCTAGCCGGAGCTCTAGCCTCAGATCGAACTGTAGTGTTCTTCGTTCCTTTCTGACTACCACCTACATTGCCTGAATGTCTGGGTAGTCTACCTTGCATTGACATGTTGCTCGGCTTAGTGTTCTGAACTGTATTCTGCTCAGCTAACCTCGAACATTCTCTGATAAAATGATCTGACGATCCAGACTTATAGCAAGACCGATCATGAAATCTACAACTCCCTGAGTGCCATTTCCCACAATGCTTACATTCAACTCTATTCTGTGGAACGTTATAGACACTGGCCATCGAGGTAGCTCGGAAGCTCATAGGAGGTCGATCCCGTCTAGGTGGATCTGTAGTAGCTTTATGTCGGCTGTAGTCATCTCTGGACTTCTTGGTTGTGGAATGAAAGACCTTACCTGAAGATCTTTTACGGATGTCTCTAGCTTACATCTCTCACCTTTCTTTTCTCTTTCCCGAGCTCTTCAGCTTTGCAAGCTCTCTCAACTAAAGTCACAAACTCTTGAATTTCAAGAATGCCAACAAACATCTTTATATCTTCATTTAGACCATCTTCAAATCTTTTACACATAATAGCTTCAGTAGAAACACACTCTCTAGCATATCTGCTGAGCCCGACAAATTTCCTTTCATATTTCGTTACGGTCATTCGCCCCTGTTTCAGCTCGAGGAACTCCTTTCGTTTTTGATCAATGAATCTTTGGCTAATATACTTTTTGCGGAATTCATTTTGGAAGAACTCCCATGTCACTTTTTCTTTCGAAAGCACTGATACTAGTGTATTCCACCAGTGATATGCAGTGTCCCGCAGTAAGGATATGGCACACTTCAGGCATTCATCCGGAGTACAAGATAGCTCATCAAGTACCCGAATAGTGTTATCAAGCCACATTTCGGCTTTCTCTGCGTCATCATCATCATTGGCTTTAAATTCTTCGACCCCAAATTTTCGAATTTTATCAATCTGAGGCCTACTAGATCTCATCGAGATCTATCATCGAAGTCTTGAAGGAATCGGAGTTGGATTATTCGGGGGTGGAGGTTGGTGTACAGCCGGGTTATTTTGAATAAATTGGGCAAACCACTCATTCATCATCCGATAAAAGGCTTGTTTAGTCTCTCCTTCGTGGCTACTCAAACAGTCGAGAGTCTCTGGCGCTGATCCGTGTGCACGGTCGGCGCTACGCTCTCTACATCATCAGCTACGGCTCTTTCAGGATCAGTGTCCATTTACTATATAAAACAAAGTTCAGGCTGTCAGAAGTCACCACACTATCAACATAGAATAAAGGAATGTATAGCTAGACTCACATACGCTACGGTAGTCCTAGAATTGACTAAACCATAAGCTCTGATACCAATTAAATGTAACACCCCTTATCCGAAACCTTTGTCGGAGTCGAGTATGTGGCATTACTAGACTTGATAATTAATTCGAGGCATAAAGTTTTAAAGCTGTCCAACTGCGTCACGCTAACTAAATTGACCATAACTCGAGTTACCAAATTCAAAATTTGGATCTGTAAATTTTTCTTGAAACTAGACTCATATAACTTTTTACCATAATTTTTCCAGAATTTTTCATGTGGCCAATTGGTACAGTTTATTCATCAAAGTTACCCCTATTTTACTGCTTGACAATTCTGACCTATCTTTACAAAAGTACAGTTATCTCATCGTACAATTTTTCAATAATGTTCTTGTTTATTTCAATCAAAAATAGACTCATTAAGGATTCTAAACATATAAACCATGCTCCATAATTATTTTTGTATAATTTTTAACAATTTTTCCAAAATAGAACAGAGACTCACGAATTCATTCTGAGCAGGTTTCACTAAAACTTAAATATCTCATAATATATAAATCCTTTGCCTACTCTATTTTTTTTTTCATGTAAAAATAGACACAATAAGGTTTAATTTCATATCTAATTCGCTTTCTAATTTAATATACCCTATTTTTAGTGATTTTTCAAAATTACATCACTGCTGCTACTACATGCTGTTTCGTTGCAATTTATGGAAAAACTAGCTTCTAACCGAACATACCCACATCCCTAATTCAAGGACTCATTTTGTATACATGCATTTCCTTATCAAAATGATTAAACTTCAATTAAGAATGCATAAACATTGCCAACATAAACCGACATTCGTATCAAAAACACAAAAAACATACTTAACTAAAAATTTAGCCATATTCGCATGGCTATTATATACATGAACCTTAAGTCTTCATCAAAACAAAAACAAAGTCTTTCCTATACATGCCTTCGTTTAAAAACCAAAATGAAAGAGTACCAAAATGTAGAATGATAGTGTGGGCGACTTTCCGAACGATCCCGACGAGCTTGTAGCTTGAACCTAATCTATAAAACAGAGGAAACATTTCACCAATAAGCTTACTAGCTTAGTAAGTCCTAATTTCATAAAAAAAATAACATTCAATTATCAACGATTAAATTTCTATAATTCAACATGCGTTTGTACTGTATTTATTATCAAGCTTTCACTTTCATACTCATGTAAATAAGTATGAATTTGTAGGAAAATTTCTCTTTACCCACATATTTATGATCAAATACTTATTCATAATCCAATCTTCCAAACCCAAAATGTCATCTTGTAATTATAGGTACAAACATTCATATACTTACATTTCAATTATTATAACATGGCATCCACATATTAAGAAATCAAGGTCACAATATCCATATCATTCATTAATAAAACCGATAACACATATTATAACCATATATATATATGTATATATATGTATACACTTCACTTGTAACATATACCATTTGTGATAGATCACTGAATCATTTGTTTACCTTGTCTTAAATAGGTAAGAAATACATTCCTAACTTACATGCGTACTGAGCCATTAACTCGATAAATTTGCTTTAATTTACCTTGAACACAATTTCGGTTTCTAGTTTGTAAAATACATTACGGCATCAAGCTCACTGAGCATAAAAGCCCGATAAGTAACACCGGGACAAGGCCTGCTAGGCGTAAAAGCCCGATAAGTAACACCGGCATAAGGCCTGCTAGGCGTAAAAGCCTGAATTAAATCACCGGCACTAGGCCTGCTAGGCTTAAAGCCCGAAACACATTAATACAATCGATCATCGCTAACACTTTTCATAACTATATTACATATTTAATTTACTTTGGCTTATTTACATCAAACAATCAAAAACCATTCTAATAGGCTTATATATATATTCGGCTATGGCATGAATATCTACTAAAATTTATCAAACATTATCGTATAATAGATTCGTACGTAATTCTTCAATATACTATAGCTTAAGGACTTACTTGAAATTTAAGGAACCCAAATGCTTCGGCTATTCGTTCACTTTGCTCTTTCCTCGATCTAGCTCCTTTTCTTTTTGCTCACGGTCTAAGAATTATCAATGACATTTGTTCAATATGTATTTCCAATTGATTTAATGCTATTCAATTCAATTGCAAGATTTCACAATTCTTACTATTCAATCTCGCATTTATACAACTAACAAAAATCCAATCCAGCACATTGCAAATATATGCATACATATAATCCACAGCTCAATTTATTTACACCCAATGAAATATTACATTCGGTCAATTTACTAACATGAAACCAAATTATTATTAAACATATTCCTATCATATTCGGCAACCATCAATACATATACAACTATAATTATATATCAAAGTTAACTCTCGTTCATTATTGATTTCCATCACATTAAACACATATAATATAAAAAAGCCAAATCGTCAATTTTGATACAACCATAATCCTTTTCTCTATTTATTTGAAGGACATTTAACATTTTGTTGTGTGAAGTCAATAAACTGTAGCAACAT
The DNA here is from genome assembly GCA_025503065.1 of Gossypium bickii. NCBI lineage: Eukaryota > Viridiplantae > Streptophyta > Magnoliopsida > Malvales > Malvaceae > Gossypium > Gossypium bickii. The sequence goes on from CP106715.1 coordinate 105,817,881, forward strand.
TTAGCATTTAAAACAATAATTATTGCTCCATTCCAACAGCAGCAACATTTAGCATTTTAAGTCAATAATAACAACAACATTTAGCATTTAAATCAATAATTATTGCTCCATTTCCGACAGCAGCAACATTTAGCATTTTAAGTCAATAATAACAACAACATTTAGCATTTAAATCAATAATTATTGCTCCATTTCCGACAGCAGCAACATTTAGCATTTTAAGTCAATAATAACAATAACATTTAGCATTTAAATCAATAATTATTGCTCCATTTCTGGCAGCATTGATTTGCAGCATTCATACATCATTAATTTACAAATATTTGGACAACAGTAACAACGCTCGGACGACATTAATTTGTACAAAAATGGCCAGCCTTTAAGCACCAGTTTGGACAGCATTGATATGCTCAAAATGGACAACACCTAAGCACCAGTTTAGCCAACTGAATCATTAATGTTGACTTACTAAAGAATTTAACAAGAAATAATCAGAAACTATTTCAAAGAAAACACACAAAAATTTTCCCAAACTACTACAACCATGGCTTCACCTACATGCAATCGGCCAACATTTTTCTTTTCCACTTCAAAAGGACAAGAGAACTCACCCATGGCAGAATCTTAACGTGCTTAACCCCCAAAAATTCTAACATGATTTTGATAGTATGCAAACAATTAACATAATTATGTAAGGATTTTACCAAAACAAAGCTCAAGCACCTACCTTATCATTACATGCAAGGCCGAACAATGGAGGTTTCAAGTTTCTTCTCTTCTTTCAATTTGAATTCGTGAAGAAGGTGGGGAGAGAAGAGAAATTAAAAATAGAAAATACTTCTTTTTGTTTTAATTTCCTAACACATATTAGCATGCTTATTATTATAATAATATTTTAGTTATAATATTTTTAAGACAATAGATTAATTAATGCATGCTTACCATCCACTTTTTAAAATCTGGGGAATTTGACATGCAAATCCCCATGTTTAATAGACAATTCACTTAGCCCCCTTTTTATTTCATGTTCACTACTTTGGTCCTTTTTTGCAAATTAGCCCTTTTTGCTAATTAAACACTCAAACGGCTAAAATTTTCTACGAAACTTTCACATACACAAATTCACCTATAATAGACACAAGATATAATATTAAAAATATTTATCAGGCTCGGATTCGTGGTCCCGAAACCACCGTTCCGATTAGGGTCGAAATTGGTCTGTCACATGGGCATTTTCTCCAAAGCTTCTACTAGTAGTATGTTGATAAGAGTTGCTTCAAGACCTGTAAAAATCTTTTGAACTGAACATCATGTTTAGAATTATAGAATCGCTGAATAAAGGGCAGAGGTGGTATTTGTAACAGCCTGATTTAGGGGCTAGTCAGAACAGTGATCTCGGGATCACTAATCCGAGGTTAGAGAAAATTATTTCCATGATATTTTATGAGTTATAGTGTGATGGTATAAGTGTATGAAAATTTTGGTGCTTTAATTTTATCGATTTCTTGCTTAATCGCGAAAAAGGATTAAATAGCATAAAGTGTGAAAGTTCCATTTTATTAGCTAAAGGTGCCAAATAGCCATAGAATGTTAATAGGAGGTTTTTAAAAGGCAATTAGCCCCTTTGTAAATGGTTGGCCGGCCATAGTAGATCATAGGAGACAAGAATTGACAAATTGGTCAAGGTTGGTAATAGTTGTTGACTAATTGATAAATAGAATAAAATAAAGAAAAGATGATATCCATCTTTTCTCTTTATCTTTCTCCACCGAAAATAGCAAGCAAATAGGGTTTTTTTTTAAAGCTCAAAGTTTTAGAAAGCTTTTCTCTATTCAAGTAAGTGATTTTAATGATTTTTCTTGAAGATAGTTGTACTTTTAGAACCCCTAAAGCTTAAGCTTTCAAATGAGGGGACTAATTTGCAATATGGTGAAAAGTTTAGAGTTTTTCCATGATAGCTTTAATTATTATTTGCTGCATTTTTATGGAAGAAATTGAGTCTTAGTGTTAGATGAGCAACTTTTGTGAAATGTGTTGTCATGAAAACACCTAAAAGGACCTTGTTGGAAAGGTTATAAAAATGGTTGTAAATGTGTGAAATGTTGGGTTTTGATGATAGCCATAAGAGAAATAAATGTTCACCTAGGCTTGTTGAAGATAGAAATTTGATTAGAATAAATTTTCGAGCCTAGGGGTAAAATGGTCATTTTGCCAAAGTTTAAGGGCAAAATAGTAATTTTTCCAAAGCATGATTATTAAAATGCTTTTATTAATGTGATGATTGAAACGAGCTAATTTGCTATTATAGAGTAAGAAGAACCAATAATCTACCTCGATCGAGGAAAGAATAAAGTCTCGGACTAGATCGACGATCTAGCTTATTTTGAAATCGAGGTAAGTTTGTATGTGATAAATTCAACGTTATGTTAGCACTATTGAGAGTATTTGGTATCATATTGATATATGATGTTCTACTAAATTGAGTATTTGTTGTTGAATGAGTAAGTTGAGATGTTGAAGTCCTAGTGGACTATAATGAATGTAAAAATGCTATCATCGAGACATGAAATGGATAAGGTCTCGTACAAGACCATGTTGGGACATGGCCTCGGCACCTAATTGAGATCCCGTATAAGACCATATCCGGGATATGGCTTCGGTATTGAATATGAGAATCGTATAAGACCATATCCAGGATATGGCATTGATAGTTGATGTGAGATTCTGTATAAGACCCTATTCGGGATATGGCATCGGCACTCAGAAATGACCCCATGTAAGACCACATCTGAGGTGTGGCATTGGATTCGTACTTATATAAATGACGATGAATATGCATCCTTGAGTATCCTTAGTGATTAATGGGATAGATAGATAAGCTTGGAAATAGAAATGAGATTAGTACTAAAGTCATGTGAATGAGTGAATACAGGTACCCGTGAATGATTCGCGAAGAAATATTTACGACATGTGGCATGGTATGTGCTAAATAAGGGCATGTATGAGTAAGTACGGAAAGTAGCCTATAACCTTGTGTATGGTTAATTATTTTCATGAGTACGGAAAGTAGCCTATAACCTTGTGTATGGTTAATTATTTTCATGGATGGATTTTATCATGAGCTTATTGTTGCTATTTATTTCCATGCAAACTTACTAAGCTTTATGCTTACCCCTTTTTATTGCCCTTTTTCCTTGTAGTATTGCCAAGATAACTAGAGGAACGTGAAACGTCGAAGTTCAAAAATCACACTATCGACATCACTTTGGTATAACAATTTAGACTTATTTTGAGTATGGCATGTATAGGACTTGGGTATTTTGTTAGGTCGTAATTGTTAGCCAAAATGTTGACTATGTATGTTGTTAAAGTCATTTTGTAAATGGTCATTGGAATTTGGCCAATACTTGATAAGTATATATATATTCTATGAGGATGAAATTATGAAGTTTATGCTTGTGTGAATGTTTTGAATTGAGTTCTTGGATGTGCCTTTGGGTTATGAGTTGTGTTCAGAAGAGTTGGAATAAGTATGTTTGCTATGCAGGGTGGCATTTGGCTTGGAATATAGCCTTTTCAATGTCCACACGGGTGGACGCACAGGCGTGTGTCTAGGTCGTGTGAGACACACGGTCAGCTCCATGGTCGTGTTGATCGGCCATGTGTCCCCTTGCATGCTAGGCTTGCAAGTCAGTATGCTCAGTAGTAAACACACAGGCAGAGACACGGCCATGTGTCTCAGGCGTGTCGGAGGCATGGCCTTGGACATGGGCGTGTGCCCAGGCAGTGTGAAGTTTGCACTTTAAATATGGAATTTAATTCGACACATGGCCTAAGGACATGGGCGTGTGCCTTGGTCGTGTGACCATAGTGAGATGATGACGTCATAAATAGAATGCCAAGGTTTTGGCACATGGGCTAAGACACGGGAGTGTGTCCAGCCGTGTGAAATAAGTCAGTGTCGACCACGGGTGAAAGACAAGGGCATGTCTTAGGGGCACACTCCTGCTTTGATGAAGAATTTTCTAAGTTCGTAAAAATTCCTGATTTTATTCTGAAACCTATCGGAAGTATGTTTAAGGCCTCGTAGGCCGAGGATGAGAAGAATATGGGTTTATATGGAAACTCTTTATGGTAAAATGAAATTTTATAGCCTAATGTGATATGTTTAAGCAAGTTAAGTAATGCTTCAAATCCGGTTCCGGCTTCGAACACGGGTAAGGGGTGTTACAGTATTCCTTCAGGTTGCTGATATTGTTTTGCCATGGCATTCTTGTTGGTAGCCTGATCTGATTCTGCCACAACATTCTCTTGCTTACCCTTTTCAGGTGCAATATGTTTTTCAGATGGCTCTGGGATCTTTACATGGTTATTCGAGTTATCTTCTCCTATCGTGGCATCTTGAACAACATCATTCAATTGAGTTCTACTTCTAAGAGTGATCACTTTGCAATGCTCTTTCCCTTGTGTTCTCCAATTCTCGATATCACTTGGAAATGCTCCTTGTGGCCTCAAATTTTAAGCATTCGCAATTTGCCCCCTTGATTCTCAAGAGCTTGTAAAGATGCAGCTTGACTCTGGATTACAACATCATTCTTGACCATATATTCCTTTAACAAAGCTTCAATGGAAGTTGAAGATGATTCTTAACCATGTTGAACATTTTGCCTCAGCATAGGTTGAACATAACCAGGAGGTATATTGTTGGCATTCTGTCTTGTAACATTGTTAAAATTCCCCGCACCTTGATTACTCCAACTAAAATTCTGATGCTGCTTCCACCCAAGATTGTAAGTGTTGGAATATGGTTATTACTATAGTTAAAATTCCCCATGTTGTACACTAATGCTGGGTTTAATGGGCATTCATCAAACACTTGATTTTCACCACAACAAACACATGACAACTTGACTAATTTCATCTCAAGGACTGTAGTTGAATTTTTCATTGTTTTAATTATATTAGCTAGAGAAGATGCATGGGTTGTCAAAGAAGTGATTGCATCAAGCTCTATGGTACCAGTAACACTCTTGCCTGCCCCAACTTTGGGCTGTTGAATTTTTCATTGTTTTAATCATTTCTGGCAATCTTTTCCAAAATCTCATATGATTCAGTATATGTTTTATCCAGTAGAGTACAATTGGTAGACACATCAACTACCATCCTCGTATGTGTAATCAACCCATTATAAAACATCTCCATTTGAGTCTAGTGCTAGAATCCATGCATTGGACATTTCCAAATTAACTCCTTAAATCATACCCAAGCTTCATATAGCGTTTCGTCCTCTATTTTCCAAAAAACATGTGATGTCATTTCTAGGTTTGGCATTCATAGTTAGTGGATTTATCGTAGCAAAAACCTCTTGTAACACCCCTTACCCATATTCGACGCCGGAACAGGGTATGAGGCATTACCGGACTTAAACACTAGCATTCATACCAAACCAAGACATGAATTTCCATCCAAATTTAAAACTTTTCATAAACATTCATATCATCCCTTAAACGAGCCTACTAGGCCTAAAACAAACATTGGGAAAGGTTCAGGACTAAACCGAGAACTTTAGAAACTTTTGAGAAACTTAGAAAATTTTCATCATGAAACAGGTCCACACACCCGTGTGCGTGAAGGGACACACCCGTGTGGCATATCACATGCCCGTGATTCAGGCCGTGTCCATCTTAGGGTGCATTCTGTTTATGACATCATCATCAATTTGAAGTCACACGGCCAAGTCACACACCCGTATGCTTAGGCCATGTCATCCACACGGTTGAGACACATGCTCGTGTGCTGAACTTCTGGACATTCTATTTTTCCAAAATTAAGGTGCGGGGGACACACGGCCGGAACACATGGCCATGGGGCAGACCGTGTATCACACACGGCCTAGACACACGCCAGTGTGTCTACCTGTGTGGACAAATACAATGCTATTTTCTAAGCCATTTTGTCACCCTTATTTTCACACATTCACACAACATCACATGGCACAAATCATGGCATATAAATGCCTTTAAAAAAAAAGCTACAAATCAAGCAATAACGTATCATTTTTATACCATCATCTATCAAGCAAATATAAACCACATCACCAAACATTAAAATATGCACATACATACTTATATGGGCTTAAAACCATTTAGCCAATATAAGCCAAATTGAATGGCTACAAATTACCTCCAACCTTTAGCCATCACAAGCTAATACATTTAGCCAAATCATAATGACTCATACACCAAATGACTAAGTCCCTATACATGCCATAAACTCAAAAGGGTTTGCATTCACCTATACCCAAGATGATAGCTTGATAGTGTGATAGCATCTCCGGCGATCTCCAACCCGAGCTAGCTTAATAACCCTATAGGACATGAGAAAGGAAAGGGAGTAAGCTACAGAGCTTAGTAAGTTCGTATGCAAATAATAAGCATCAATAGACATACATTTGTCATACAACTAACATAACATAACACAACATAAACGTCATTAAATCTTCATAGGCATAACTTACACAATCACAATGCTTACCCCTTCAATTTATAAGCCTAATTTATTATATCTTAACATTTTTCAAACATTCGTAATATCTCTAATATAACATACCATAATAATCATTACTAAATCATTTCAAGCCTCATAGTAACATGTACATTAATTATGCGTTTTGATACTTTCAAGCCCAGAGCTTAACATCTTTCAATGATTTAACTCTTAACTTTTCATACTTTCATATTCCTTTTAATAGGCAATTATGCAAATCAGTCCTTTTTCACACATAATCGATAAGTCACAATTCAAACAAATAACATTTACAATCTCACCAATCGATTTGGCCCTAAAGCCTTACATATGCTCGTCAACCGAATCTACCATAAATTTACACATCATAAACTTAAACACTTAATCACAAGATTTCATAAATATTTTTAATAGAAATTAATACCAATCTTTCCTTTATTTCATATTCAATGAGTCACAATCAAGGAAATAAAACACTTCATATCACAATTCCATTTAGCCTAGAAGCCCTTTTTCGTAAGTTTCAATCAACTTTACCATGTATTTTTCACCACACATATAAACCAAATATCACATAATTAACTTAAAGTCACTTTCATAGTGATAATGAATTCATAATATCATGAAGCCAATGCTTATAAACTTTACGTACATACCTGTACCAACTCGTAAATAGCCATTTACTCTTTCCAGTCTTTGACATACCTATTGAACACTTGAAATACTAATCGGATACACGGAAAGTCTTTGCACATAAGTTCCACATATGTAGCCAATGTTACCTCATATCTCATAACACATAGGGAGCTAATCACGGGCCTGCTCACATAAGATGTCAGTCAAGACGTAACTACGCAGTGCTAATCACACAATCTATCAGGTATCTGCAAACACATGCTAGACTACCCAGCCACTGGTAGACATACAAGACCAGCACCCAGATCACATAAACACATATATCACATGGAATCCTAGTGACATGTCACTCCTATCCTATTCTATTCCTAAGGTTCAAACGAGATTTTCACTCTTGTCGGAACTTGTTGAATGTATTCATAGAATCAAATATACAGTTCATACAATATCAAAACATTAAATAATTAATCACAGCATTGCATTATTTATATAAGAACTTACCTCGAGTTCGACAACGACGAAAAGGACCTATTTGTCCAATATTTGTGTTCCCTCGATCTAGACTCAAACTTCATTTTTCTTGATCTATAATATCAAATTTAGCTCACTTATTAGTCACGTTATTCAATGTGACCCAAAAATCACATTTTGGCAACATTACGTTTTTTCCCCCTAAAGTTTGACATATTTACATTTTTCCCCTAGGCTCGTAAAATGAAATTTATTCAATTTCTTTAACATACAAGCCTAGCCGAACCATTTTCATAACAATAACAGCCCACAATTTCCATTAAAATACATTTTTAATACATATTTTATAACTTTTATAAATTAGTCCTTTTTGACATTTTCACCGAAAATCACTTAGTAAAAGTCGTTCCTCTAACCATAAACATGCATATTCTACCATTAAACATCCAAATACACACATATTCATCATGGTTCAAAACCCTAGACTTTAACCATATCTCAAATTAATGGTAGAAATAGATAGATATTGTTACGGGGATTTCAAAAACGTAAAAATCATTAAAAACGAGGCTAGAACTCACTTACAATCGAGCTTGGAAGGATGAAAAACCCTAGCCATGGTTTCTTCATGGTAATTTCGGCCATAGCTTGAAGATGGACAAAAAATGGATTTTTCTTTTGTTTTTAATTCATTTTAATAACTAAATGACCAAAATGCCCTTAAATTTAAAATATTCCATTTCACCTATTTCATGCCCATTTTTGTCCAATAAATTAAACAATGGTATAATTACCATTTAAGGACCTCTAATTTAAAATTTCATAGTAATTAGACACCTCTAGATTCTAGAACTCAAGTTTTGCACTTTTTACAATTTAGTCCTTTTGACTAAATTGAGTGCCGAAACGACGAAATTTTTCGAACGAAATTTTCATGAAATTATCCCGTGAAATTGTAGACCATAAAAACTTAATAAAAATAAATTTTCTTACGTCAAATTTGTGGTCCCAAAACCACTGTTCCAACTAGTCCCAAAATCGGGCTATTACAACTCTCCCTCCTTTAGGGATTTTTGTCCCCGAAAATCTTACTAGAAGAAGTTGCTTTTAATTCTCTTGAAACATTTTCATTAACATCTCAGAATCTCAAATCGATTTAACCTCGTATATCTCTTTCCAATAACCTTTGAACTTTAACACAACACCGGAGTACATCGTCATGATCTCAGTTACTCTCTCAGGAACACATATATTCAGTTGATCTATCAGATAAAAACCCTGTACATACTGAAATGATTATACGGATCTTTCTTTGTCAAATGATCAACCATAAACCAATTAATATCTTTCGTTTAGAGATAAAATAATCTTAATACAAAACTTGTAGCAATTTCATCTCATAACACACTAGTATTATCACTAACTGTATTAGTCTTGAATACATTTGATTTTCGGCTTTTACCTGTTGATGAACTAACATCGGAATACGAACTCAAAAATATCATGTAATATACACAATTACTAGAACATCAACTTCATATGATTGCACAGTTTATCACTCTTGGATGAGCAGACGAGTTACTACTGAGTCTTGTACAAAACTTCTGCATAATCTGGATTATAAATTACGCGAATTCTATCTCAGAACAATAATAATAATAGGAATCAGGTCCAACCTGAGATTTAGAATAGAAAGTTCTTTTACAGTGTACTCGTTTAGTTCACCACTCTCTAACACATTTCTGAGCTTTTCAACTCACAAAGAAAGCATCACTTAAGCTTTTAACTTTAGCTAGAATTAGACCATCATCAAATAAGATCAATCAAATAACCAGTATTCACAAAAATAAACAAAGATTTTCCATCTAGGCATTTGTAACTATAACTGTTTTCTCAGAGATTAATCAATAACTTACTCGAAATCTTTCATCATCTCAAACCATTGACACTGTCTAAAATTTCAAATCTTTCTAGGACATTCAATACTTTTAACTCTTTGGACCAAGAAGCACATGACATTTCCCGTCAAACACACGAAGTCATCAAATTTTTAACACAGGCATAAAAGTGACCGTCTCTAAATCACCAGTCGAACAACTCTTTTTAATGTGACTTTAACCATTTGAAAGTACAAAGTACCTTTTTACATTCTTGTATTAAAACTTGTTTCAATCTGTTCAATAGTACATCACTGAAAAATCACAAATTCTTTTCTTAATTCATACTGGACTCAGAACTAGAGCTTCGGTTAAATATATTTTCAACTATTTCAAACTTTGTTAACATGCACAGATCATTCAATGTTTCATAAATGTGATGACTTTATCAATCAGAACAACTTTAATTCATAATAACATCATTCGATTAGGATAATCCAATAGGCATATCTCTGTATTATTCTTTCTAGAATAAAATTTTTCATTCAGACTGTCCGTCTTCATACTCGTGAATGCACAAAATTTATTCTCTTAACTGAAGGACATGCTTAATTACATACAACTCAAATCACGTCTCAACAAATCAGCTTACTCTGATAAAAACCACTGAGTTGCTTTCAACTATCGAATAATAACATATCAGGATACTCTTTTCTTCATGTTGAGAAAATAGTTCAAACACACAATCCTTTTTAGAATTCTCTTAATATACCAATCAAGGACCTTGCAACCATATTAGCTCGAGGAACCACGAATATCCCGATTAAACTTACTGACTTTGGTCAAACTTATCCGAGAAAAGAAAACCACTATACAATTAAAGCTTGAGCTTCTATCACCTATACCTTTACCGATGACGATTCCTTACACGAAAATTAGAGAAATCCAAAAATACATTCATACTAAACATAGCCATCACAGACCAAAGAACATACTTTAAAGGAGAGCCATGTCCGATAATTCACACAATAAGGATAATAAGAAAACCCAATTATGATACCATACGGGAAGTTCGAGAACATAACTCATAAGAAAATAACATTGAAGATCTGGTTAATTTCACAGAGAAAACCAAAAGAAGAACAATACTTACCGACTCTGGACTTCCACCATAACAGAGATAATATATTTCCCACATATATAAAACAAAACCATAATCAGTAGAAACATGAGAATAATCTCAAATAAAGTTTTACCATCGACTTCATTCCAACATATTAGAATAGAATTCCAAAGAGATAAAGAAATGTCGATCATGAACCAACCAAATCAACAGAACTTTCGTCTAACTTTATAGTCAACTAACATTCTCACACGATAAGAATTTCATTAGAAAATGAAAAATCACATACATCCCTGAGGATGAATGAATATATATACAGAATACTCAAAAGAGATCATTGTAATCTATTCAACCAGAATTGTTATACACAGACATCTTTATAACTCAAATATTATTTCTTTGACTAATTCTGTCATCAATAGCCTCACATTACTCCACTCACTAGCGAAACCATTTTGGGAGAAATTTCAGCAAACATATCTCTAGACATCATACCTGATTGAGTCGATTAGCAAACTATTCTCATCTCTGTATGCATTACTGATTATTTCACCACTGAACTCTTCAGTTTTACACTTATGGACTTATTCAACATGATTCTAGTGAATTTTCATTATAAAGCAACACTGGTAAGTGTGTGAGGTCGTAAAGCCTCTAACTTAACTCTCATAAATACACACATGTGACTTTGCATTTATCATCAACATAATATCATCAAAATCACATAATTAACTCTAAGAAAATTAATATACTTATTTATTTCACAAATATTTCTTGTCATCCACAATTTCAAATGATGAATGTACTTAATTAAATTCAATATCAATATCTAATTAAATTCCAACACTTAACTTCAGTATCACTTACCAACACTTGTCAAATTAGAGAACGTCTTACAGGTTCGAGTACATCGTTTACTTGACGCCATAGTCCAACTATGGTCTTACACATATTTTGCCATGGCCCTACTAGGGTCTTACATGCATCACAATGCCATAGCCCAGCTATGGTCGTACATGTCATTACGATGCCATAGCCCAGCTATGGTCTTACACGTTATTACGATGCCATAGTCCAACTATGGTCTTACACGTGTACACAGGTATGGCCATGGTCCAACCATGGTCTTACGTCCACAATGCCATAACCCAGTTATGATCTTTTCATTAAAATGCCATAGCCCAACTATGGTCTTACATTCCATACTTTCCCATGGTCCAACCATTGTAACACCCCAAACCCGGCCTAGATGTTACAACCGGATCTAATAGGTCACATCAAAGTGTCGTTTGAAAACTGGGCTGGTCGTCAATAGCTCATTATTGAATTTTAAATCTTTTTGAAAACGTCGGGGTTGTAAAATAAAAAACTTGTTACTCATTCAATGGTCATATAATTTGGTATTCAGGATTTAATATCGTAGAAACTAGTTCTAGTTGTTAACTTAAGGTTTGAAAATTGTAGTCTTATTTAGAAACCGTTATTATTTTAGCAATCCCGTGTTTCCTAGTCTAGCAGGTAGAAATTAAAAGAAAACACCATATAAAAGTTAAACCCCAAATGGCCTTACTACAAAAATATCAAACGCGATATAAAATATTTAAAAGCTAGATATAAAATTAAAAATACTGTCAAACATGTGGCCAACTCAGTCCTCTCGCACTCCCTCTCCTCAAGGTGGCGATTGCATGCTTTAAAAGAAAAGGGTGAGTTACGAGAACTCAATGTGTAATTCCCTATTATGCAATAACACTCTAGGCCAAACCCTATTTAGGAACAGATCAGCTTGGGCCTTAGCCCTATATAGTATTAGAGTGGGTCTAGGCCCAAATCATAACAGTGCAGTATAGAGATGCAACCCAACCCAGTTCAGCCAACACACCACCCATACCAACCAACACACCATGTGGGGACGAAGTCGACCCACCCAGCCAAAACACCAATATCACAGCATAGCTGCAAATAGTAATGCAGCAAAGCTGCTAATGACAGTAAACGTGGTCAAGCCACTAAAATCAAAATACGTGGCGAAGCAACTAGATCAGTAAAACAAGGCAGAGCCACTAGTGCAGTACTTCCTCCAAATACAAATCCCAACCCCAATGTAAAATTTCGTGTCAGAAATAACTCATGTATGCAGTATGTCATAATCATAAATAGTTATACAAATATCACACATACATCACTTACACTACCACTAAGGGTATAACAGTCATTTTGGCGGTTAAGGGTAAAATGGTAATTTCACCCCTTAAAGACATTTCTATAATCTTACCCTTCGGGGGTATTTCGGTAATTTTAACCATCGAGGGTATTTCGGTAATTTTACCCATCGAGGGTATTTCGGTAATTTTACCCATCGAGGGTATTTCGATAATTTTATGACCTAAGCCCACGGAACGTTCGTGACGGCCTCTACGGTCTAGGGCTAGCAATTGTGGCTCAGTTTATCCCTACGAGCGTTCGCACGCTCGAGGGCCCACAGATGTCGAAAGTTCAGCTTCTCGGCTTTTGCCGATTCACAGTAGCACTAGAGTATGAGAACACTTTTATCCAGCATTCAAACAGTACGGTGTTGGGTGTGCGATTACACACCTTTTATGAGTTGTGGTTTGAAGCGCTTCCAAGACACCTATGACAACAACTGCCCCATTAATCAGTCACAAACCCTTGTTAATCCATAAAACTGAAATGCTTTAATCAAACTAACTGTACTTACCACGAACGAACGATCTCTTGTAGTGGAAGAGTATTCGGCCCACCCCATTGGCTAAGGAAAATGAGTCCCTAGAAACAATCAACGAGAAAGAAAATGTTAGCAAAACACATCTCCATGGCAACTAGGGACAAACCCTTTGGCCTAATAGACACAAAATCGATGAAGGAGAAAAAGCCATCTAGATATAGCCACCACTTACCAACCGATCGACGAGATTTGAAAACGGCTAGAACGAAAAGGAAAAGATCCCTAGGCCTTAATAGATTTGGCCAACACAAGAGGAACCAAGGTTTTAAGAGAGAAAGGGGTTCGACTAACTTGCAACGAAAAGAAAAGAATATTAAGAGGGAAAGAAGGGTTGTGTTCGGCCAAGGAAGAACCCGAAAAGATAGGAAGTGATTCGACAGCAAGTAGGCAGCATAGAGAAATAACAATGAAAAGGAGAAGGAAGAATAGGACCCGAAACATAAAAGATGACACGAGATGTCACAAAAGGAATGATTCCCGAAACGGAACAAAAGAAAACTTAGAAAACAAAAGAGAAAATTCGGCTTCCTTACTTACCCAAATTATCGAAAGTGAACAACTGACAACCCCCTAGCCGAAAATCCCCTACTCATCCTTCCCCATATTCGGCCAAGACTCCTACACACCTCCAACTCCCTCAAACTCTCCACCGAATCCTCCTTGAATTACTTCCAGCCTCCCATTCGAAATTCTTGACCAAGTCTTCAACCTCCTCTGCAGAGTTTGATCCAAACTCTACCTCTTGCACCATCCACTGGTAAAATAAAGACCCCCTAATTGCTTGTCATGAGATTCGAACCCCACTCCCCTTACCATCTCAGTGACGCCACAACCACTAAGTTACAAGCTCCTTTTGTGACACATAAACACACACATTTATACATAAGTCCTACTGCTAACTGCCAGTTTCACTTATGAGCAAAAATTAAAATTTTTCCAAGGTTCAAACTCGAACCCAGGCTTCCTAAAAACCCTCATACACACTCAAATAACTAGCCGTTCCAACACATCATGGAATTTAAGTAAATTCAGCAAAATTACAAACCCACATTTTTGGGGTGTTACAACTCTACCCCCTTAAAGAAATTTCTGCCTCGAAATTTACCTGGTCAGAAGAGGTGAGGGGTATTGCTTTCGCATCGCCTCTTCAGGCTCCCACGTGGCTTCCTCTGTACCGTGATTACGCTAAAGCACCTTGAATAACAGAACAGTTTTCCTTCTTAACACTTTAAAGTCACTATCCAGTATCTGCATCGGTTTTTCTTCAAAAGTCAGATCAGGCCTAACCTCGATCTCCTCTACCAGCACTATATGCGAGGGATCAGAACGGTATCGCCTCAGCATGGAGACATGGAACACATCATGTATCTGGTTCAAATTAGGAGGTAACTCAAGTCTATAGGCGACTGGTCCCACACGCTTTAATATTCGGTAAGGTTCGATGAATCTAGGGCTCAGTTTGCCTTTCCGTCCAAATCTCAAAATCTTCTTCCATGGTGAGACCTTCAAGAAGACATAATCCTCCACAGAGTACTCTATCTCCTTACGCTTTAAGTCAGCATACAACTTTTGCCTATCAGCTGCTTCTTTTAACCGATCTTGAATCAACTTTACCTTTTCTTCAGTTTTGGAAACTAACTCGGGCTCCAAAACTGGCCACTCACTAAGTTTTGTCCAACAGGTAGGGGTGCGGCACCTACGACCATATAATG
The DNA here is from genome assembly GCA_025503065.1 of Gossypium bickii. Classification (NCBI taxonomy): domain Eukaryota; kingdom Viridiplantae; phylum Streptophyta; class Magnoliopsida; order Malvales; family Malvaceae; genus Gossypium; species Gossypium bickii. The sequence continues at coordinate 105,832,971 of CP106715.1, forward strand.
CCTCATACGGTGCCATCTGAATACTAGATTGGTAGTTGTTGTTATATGCGAGCTCTACTATTGGCAAGTAGTCTTACTAATTGCCCTTGAAATCAATTACACAGCTTCTTAGCATGTCCTCTAATATCTGGATCACCTCTCCGACTGACCATCAGTCTGAGGATGAAATGCCGTGCTGAAATCCAACCTCATACCCAAAGCTTCGTGTAACACTTTCCAGAATCGTGATGTGAATCTAGGGTCTCTGTCCGAAATGATAGACACTGGTACCCCATGCAGTCTCACGATCTCCGCTACATATAACTTAGCCAACTTCTGTAGCGAATAGTTAGTGGGGACCGGTATGAAGTGGGCAGATTTAGTCAGTCGGTCAACAATAACCCATACTGAATCCTTCTTAGTAGACGTCAAAGGTAGCCCACTAACAAAGTCCATGGTTACCCTCTCCCACTTCCAAAGTGGAATCTTAACGGGTTGTAGTAATCCAGAGGGCAGTTGATGCTCAGCCTTAACTTGCTGGCATGTCAGACACTTACTCACGAAATCGATAACCTCGCGCTTGAGCCCTGGCCACTAGTACAGTTCACGCAGATCTTGGTATAACTTGTTTCTGCCAGGGTGCATAGCGTATGGACTACTATGCGCCTCTCGCAGTATAGAATCTCTTAACTCAGAATCCCTCAGTACACAAACTCTCCCACGGAAGCATAGTACTCCCTCACTATTCAGCCCAAAATTTGCAGTCTCCCCATCTCAACCAATCGAAAATAAGGAACCAACGATTCATCCAACAACTGCTTTTCTCTAATCTGATCAATCCAGGTCAGTCTCACTTGGAGTTCAGCTAACAGGCTACCATCCTCAAATAGCCTGAGACGAGCAAACATTGCTATCAGATCAGACGCAACCTTACGGCTCAGTGCATCTGTTACTACGTTAGCTTTACCCATATGGTACTCAATCGAGCAATCATAATCCTTAAGTAACTCTATCCATTTTTGTTGCCTAAGATATAACTCCTTCTAAGTAAGGAGATACTTGAGGCTTTTATGGTCTGTATAAATAGTAGACTTCTCACCGTATAAATAATGCCTCCAAATCTTCAATGCGAAAACCACTGCAGCTAACTCCAAGTCGTGAGTGGGGTAATTCGCCTCATCAGGCTTAAGCTAGCGAGACGCGTAAGCAACCACCTTACCCTCTTGCATTAACACACATCACAATCTAGTGTGTGACGCATCATAGTAGATAATGAATTCCTTCCCAGACTCTGGCTGAATTAACACCGAGGCTTCAGGCAGGACTTTCTTCAGTTTCTCAAAACTCTCCTGCTACTTATCAGTCCAATTAAACGGTACCCCTTTTCGCAGTAACTTAGTTAGAGGTGCAGCAATCAATGAAAACCCCTTCACAAAACGTCTGTAATACCCAGCCAGACCCAAAAAACTTCGAATCTCAGATACAATATTCGGTGGTTTCCAATCCAATATGGCCTCAATTTTTCGATGATCAACCCTAATCCCCTCGACGGACACCACGTGACCCAGAAATGTCACTTCCAACAACCAGAACTCACACTTGCTGAACTTTGCATAAAGCTTCTTTTCCCTCAGTATTTACAATACAATTCGAAGATGCGAATCATGATCCTCCTCGGTTCTTGAATACACTAGAATGTCATCTATAAACACCACTACGAACTGATCCAAATAGGGCTGGAATACCTGGCTCATCATATCCATGAAAGCAACTGGTGCATTCGTCAATCCAAACGGCATGACCAGAAACTCGTAATGCCAATACCGAGTCCTAAACGCAGTTTTATACACATCTGCCTCCTTAACCTTTACTGATGGTACCCAAATTGAAGATCTATCTCGGAGAAAATTGAAGCTCCTCGCAGCTGGTCAAACAGATCATCTATTCTCGATAAAGGGTATTTGCTTTTAATCTTCAGTTTGTTCAGTTGACGATAATCGATGCACATGCGCATGGACCCATCCTTCTTCACGAATAACACTGGTGCTCCTCAAGGAGACACACTCAGTCGAATGAATCCTCGGTCCAGTAGTTCTTGAATTTGATCCTTTAACTCTACTAGCTCCTTCAGTGCCATCCTATAAGGGGTGATGGACACCGGAGCTGTTCCAGGTAAGAGTTCGATATTGAATTCGACCTTACAATTTGGAGGCAACCTAGGAAGCTCTTCGAGAAATACATCTGGAAACTCCTTCACAGTTCTGACATTCCCAACAGATGGACCTTTAGAATCAGATATGTTTACATAAGCTAAGAATGCCTCGTAACCTTTCTGAATCAGTTTCTCAGCCCTTAATGCTGAGATTACATTAGATAGATAATCCCTTCGCTCCCCTATCACAACCACCTCCTCATCCTCAGAAGATTTCAATACCATATGCTTAGAAGCTCAATCCAAATTCGCACGGTGTTTCACTAGCCAATCCATGCCCAAAATAAGATCGAATTCGTCAAATGGCAGTTTTATCAAATCCGCCAGAAAGACAACCCCTTGGACCTCTAATCGACTGTCCTAGTGAACTGATCACCACCATTTCACTATCAATCATTTCTAACTACAAACCCAACGTCCCAGACACAGTACATGCAACATACGAGTGTGTAGACCCAATATTAATTAAAGCAGTATAGGGTACATTATAAATAAGGAACGTACCAGTTATGACATCAGGAACGTCAGCATCCTTTCGACGCCAAGCAGCATAGACTAAAGCTGGCTGTCTCGCCTCGATATTACCAGCACCTCTGGCCGGTGCTCCCCGACCTCGTCCGAAAGTATTTCCTCCTCTGATCTGACCACGGCCTTTCGGTGGCTGCTGACCACCTCTCTCCGACTGAACATAGCCCTGACCTGCGACTTGCATCTGAATAGGCCTCTGTGTATAGTTCTTGACCTGATAATCCATTGACCCGTATCTCAAGCATGCCCCAGTTCTTTTCCAGCACTCCCCCTGGTGAGATCTCCTACAATCAGCGCAAGGCTGCGGTCTAACAGCAACAACAGGACCCCAGCTCCGACTGGCCCATCAAATCTAGGCCTCTTTTTAGGCCCCTCAAAAGAACTTGAGGGCCCAAAATCCCTCTTATTTCTACCCCTATCTTTCTCAAGGTTCTAATGCTCTGAGCGTTTCACATCCTCGACAATCTTGGCTTTCTCAACAAGGGAAGAAAAATCTCTTTCCCTTTGTAGAGCTATCAGCACCCGTAACTCATCTCGGATGCCATCCTCGAACCGCACACAACGTTCATACTCAGTTGCGACTATGCCCTGAGCATACCAGCTCAACTGCAGGAACTCTGCCTCATACTCTGCTACTAACCTATTCCCCTGGACCAGACTTAGAAACTCCTTCCTCCAAGCATCCACATAACTCGCCCCATCATATTTTCCTTGGAAGGCCACCTTAAATAAGTCCCATGTCAAACGATCGGCCTGTGTACCTTCTCTCACAGTGAGCCACCATTGGTATGCCTCGTCTCGCATTAAAGACACTGCTCCCTTCAATTTCTATTCCACAGTACAGTTGAGGTCATCCATTATCCGCTCGGTAGCCTCCAACCAATATTTTTACACATTCAAGGTGTAACACCCCTTAACCCGAAACCATCGTCGGAATAGGGTTAAGAGGTATTACCTATTAATCAGAACATTTAACATCTAGAATTTACGACACAAAGTCAATAATCTTCAATCACATTCAATTACAATCATGGTGTCCCTTATCAAGGTCTACGAGACCTAATTCACATACAAAAGAGGGGTCAGGACTAAACCAAACACACACAAAAATTCTCAAACATTTAAAAATTTCTTCTAAAATTCAGGGGATACACACCCATGGGAGGAGACCGTGTGCCCTCCACGGCTACTGGACATCCCCGTGTGTCCTCCCCGTGTGTCCTCAGGCAGGAGCTCTCGCCTCTGATCTCACAGCTGTATCAGTTGTCCCTCTCTGGCTATCATTCACATTTCTGGTGTTTCTGGGTGGTCTACCTCTAGCCGTCATATTACTCGGTCTTTCATTCTAAACATTTTCCTCTTCGACCATTTTCGGGCAATCTCAAATAAAGTGATCTTGGGGTCCACATTTGTAACAAACTCTATTATTGTACTTGCCCCAACACTCTCCCACATGTCGCCTTCCACACTGTCTATACTCAGGCTTGTTACTCTTAACACTGCCAACACTTGATTCATTCGGGCTTGAATTCATGGACCAGTACTTTGTCTCAAACAATCTTTACTTGGATGTCCAAACGAAGCATTTGAACGGTTACTTGCATCTCTATATCTCTTAGTAGAAGGTTGAGAAAATTTATTCATCGATCTCTTTCTTTCATCACGAGCTTTTGAATCAGCTTTCTTCTTTTCTTTATTGAGTTCCTCGGCTTTACATACTCTCTGAACCAGTACAACAAATTTGTTTATATCGAGTATCCCAACCAATAACTTGATGTTTTCATTCAATCCCTCTATGAAATGTTTGCACATAGTAGCTTCGGTCGAGACTCATTCTCTTACATATTGACTCAATCTTACAAATTCTCGCTCGTACTCAGTAACAGACAACCAGCCCTGTTTCAATTTTAGAAACTCCTTACGTTTCTGATCAATGAAGCATTGACTGATATACTTCTTTTCTGAACTCAGCTTTAAAGAAATCCCAGGTGATTCTCTCTCTCGGAACCACAGATATCAACATTTTCCACCAGTTGTAAGCTGTGTCTCTCAACAAGGAAACTGCACACTTAATGCACTCGTCAGAGTTCAACGACATCTTATAATATACTCTGATTGTATTCTCAATCCAAAACTCGGCTCGCTCAGCATCATCATTAGATGTGGCCCTAAATTCTTCGGCCCCATACTTAGGAATCTTATCCATAGGAGGTTTATTCAATCTGATCGGATCTACAACTTGTGGCACAACAGGTACTTGTGGGGGTGGAGGTTGTGGAGCAGCCGGATTCTTTTGAACGAACTCCATAAACCACTCACTTATCATTCGGAAGAAGGCTTGCTTAGCCTCTCCTCCCTCACCACTATCATTCGGCCTTGAAGTGGTCGACGCTGTCCCTTGAGCGGGAGTAGGCACATTACTTTCTACATCATCAGCAACTGCTCGATCGGGATCTATTCCTATATAAAAACACATTTTTAGCTGTCAGTATTCATCACACTATTGTAATTTCAAATATGGCATGTATAGCTAGACTCACACGCGCTACGTTAGTCCGAGAATCGACTAAACTGTAGCTCTGATAGCAATAAAATGTAACACCCGTAACCCGAAACCATCGCCGAAATAGGGTTAAGAGGTATTACCTATCAATCAGAACATTTAACATATAGAATTTACGACACAAAGTCAATCATCTTCAATCACATTCAATTACAATCATGGTGTCCCTTATCAAGGTCTACGAGACCTAATTCACATACTAAAGAGGGGTCAGGACTAAACCGAACATACACAGAAATTCTCAAACATTTAAAAATTTCTTCTAAGATTCAGGGGATACACGCCCGAGGGAGGAGACCGTGTGCCCTCCACTGCTGCTGGACACCCTGTGTGTCCTCCCCGTGGTCATATACTGACTTCTCCACCACGGCCACCAAGCACAACTGTGTGCCATGGCCGTGTACTCTTAGCTAGCTACAGACTTGTACATCACGGCTAGCTGACACCCCCGTGTCAAGGTCGTGTGCTACTAAGCTACATTCTGCCAATTCACCCAAGGTCTTTAGGCATGCCCGTGCGCCTAGACCGTGTGACATTATAGGCCATTTTGCAAGGCCAAAATGCCAGCCACTTAGGGTCAAACCTACAAGCAACACATTCCAAAACATATCATGCACTTAAGGCAACCAAAAATTTACCAATATGACTATTCAATCTATGCATTCAATTCTCATTCCAACCATAACAAATTCATTACCAAAACCTATCACATCACAAGCATAATAAATTCAATACCAAACATCATTCCTTCTTAATTTCACTAATTCATACTAGCATTTTACCAACACAAAGTTACCATTCCGAAGTCAATTTCTCAACCCACAAACTATGCCAAAAGATGCATCACATATACCAAATTCATTCATGTTAAAACTAGCACATATCTAGCCACATCTCATGGCTACTTACAAACATCAAACATGATTAAAATGACCAGCCTATACATGCCATATTTTAACTATGTACATCTTTCCAAAATACCCCAAAATAGATTGCCGATACTGTGACTAAGATGCTGACGATCCCCTGGTCCAAACTAGCTTTACTGATACTGCAAAGTAGAGAAACAAATCACACAGTAAGCTTTACAAAGCTTAGTAAGTTCATAATATAATACATTATATCAAACATGTCATTACATAGATTAATTTACAATCATATATAAAATACCATCCACAACCAATATGTTCAATTAGTTCTTCCATGACCACATTCATAGTTTCACCAACCACATAGATTCCGAGCGTACCTTAGCCAACACTTAGTTGTCGAATACTTTTGCTAATGAATATTCGTCTCTTCCTCGATTCATTCACACACTTAGTGCATAAATAGTTAGCCGAAGCTTAATTAGCATCGTACACTTAGTACATCCATCTTAAACTGATCTTAAATCAGCATCGCACACACAGTGCCAACCACGAAGCTGAAATTTATATTACTCCACACACACAGTGCTATTTATCTCGGTCATATTTCCAAATACGCACACTCAGTGCCACTTAACTCAATCTATCACATAGCATTCACATTTCAATAATATTATACCATTCATTTCATAACATTAAATGTAGCTAAATACATGTATTATGTCCGAACTTACCTCGGACATTGAACTATTGACACGGTCGATTAATCGAGCACTTTATCTTTGCCTCGATCTCGATCTGAATTTCTTCTTTCTTGGTCTATACACATTCAAATTAAAACCATTCAATCACCAAATCATTAATTTAATCCATATACACAAATTTAGGGCATTTTGCATAATAACCCTCATATTTTCACATTTTGATACTTTAGTCCCTAATTCACAAAATCATCAAATTCACCAAATTCCACCTAGCAAAAGCTTAGCCAAATTTTACTAGTGTCTATACAAACCCATACATTTCATTTATTTCACATTTTAACCCTTCAATTTGCTATTTTCACAATTTAGCCCTAATTAGCTAAATTCACCAAAAATCTCAATACCAACTATGTTAACCCAACACTAAGCTCTCATATTTTACTATCAATTAGCACATAGCTTAAGCATTCATCAATGGCTCATCACAAGAACATCATCAATTCGCAAAATTTCAACATGGGTTAGCTAGAGCACGAAGCAACGATTACGAAAACGTAGAAATTAACAAAAACCAAACACAAAACACTTACTAATTGAAGCGTGAAGTTGCCGAAACTATGAAAGCTTCAAACCCTCTTTTCTTTCTCAATTTTCGGTGGAAGATATATGTTAAAGATGAGCATTTTAGTTTCATTTTTGTTTATTTTAACTTTTATAATTGATTTCCAATTATACCTTTAATGAAATAAATATTAAAGCTTATTATGGAAGGTTATAAATGTCCATCAACCTTCCACTATCACTAAATATGGTCTAATTGCACCATAAGACCTCCTTATTTGAAAGACAACAACACTTAGATACTTATAAATCAGCACATAGCTTTTACTCTTTACGTGATTAAGTCCTTTCTCCTAATTCGACACACAAACGATCAAATTATCACACAGAATTTTCACACAGACTATATCACATACTATTCACAGAGAAAATAATATCAATATATATATACATATATTTTACGACCTCAGATTTGTGGTCTCGAACCACTGTTTTGACTAGGGTCTAAACCGGGATGTTACACAAGGCTACACCAGAAACGCCCCTGAAGATTTCCGCTCTATTAGACTGGAGTCGCTCAGAACCCTAGTACTTGCTCCAGCAACCCTTTCAAGAACCCGTAACATTGCTTGGGATAGAGCATCATCCCCAACGGCTCGGTCATGAGACCCCGTCTTAGTTACTGGTGAGGCTGGTGCCTCCCTAGTAGGCATATGTCTCGATGCTGAAGACCCAGCCCTAGAACCTTCGCCTCTACTGCGGCCACGTGTACCCCTTTCGTGACCTCTTGTGCTCATGTCGATGTAGCGTATTTATCTGATTTAAGAGTTTTATGCATCAGCTTATACTTCTAATAATTAATAACAGATATTTTATGATGAACAATAATTAGAGTTGTTTTCACAGATCGAAACCTCACTATAGTTTTCAGTCTCTTACAGTCTCACTTTACTCTAGCTAAAGAGTTTCAGTGCACTATTACTATCCTTAGTAGTTTCTCAGTATAATCATTTCAGTATATCACAGAAAATAGTGTCAGAGAACTTACAGATTTGGTGCCGGAGACTCGGTGTGCCACACTTTTAATAACAACTTTTCTTTCCAAACCAAAATTTAGACAGATTTAGAAAATTTTCAAAACCCATTCCACAGCCGAGTTTTGCAACCTAGATCTGCTACCACTAAATACAACACGCCAAACCCAGCCTAGACGTTACAATCGGATCTGACATGCCACATCAAAGTGTCATTTGAAAATCGGGCTGGTCGTCAATAGCTCGTTATTGAATTTTAAATCTTTTTGAAAACGTCGGGGTTGTAAAATCAAAAACTTGTTACTCCCTCAATGGTCATATCATTTGTTATTTAGGATTAAATATCACAGAAGCTAGTTCTAGTTGTTAACTTAAGGTTTAAAAATTGTAGTTTTATTTAGAGACCGTTATTATTTTAGCAGTCCTGTGTTTCCTAGTCTAGCAGGTACAAATTAAAAGAAAACACCATATAAAAGTTAAACCCCAAATGGCCTTATTACAAAATAGTAAACCCGAGATAAAATATTTAAAGGTTAGATATAAAATTAAAAATACTGTCGAATATGTGGCCACTTCCGAGTCCCTCGCAGCTCCAAATTCATTAAGGCTGGGGATTACCTGTACAGTTAAAAGAAAAGGGTGAGTTATGAGAACTCAGTGTGTAATCCCCTACTATGCAATAACAGTCTAGGCCAAGCCCTATTTAGAAACAGATCAGCTTGGGCCTTAGCCCTATACAGTATCAGAGTGGGTCTAGGCCCAAATCAATAACAGTGTAGTACAGAGATGCAACCCAACCCAGTCCAACCAGCACATCACCCATACCAACCAACACACCATGTGGGGACCAAGTCGACCCACCCAGCCAACACACTAATATCGCAGCATAGCTGCTAATAGTAATGCAGCAAAGCTGCTAATGACAGAAAATGTGGCTAAGCCACTAAAATCAGAATACGTGGCGAAGCCACTAGATCAGTAAAACAAGGCAGAGCCATTAGTACAGTACTTCCTTCAAATACAAATCCCAACCCCTATACAAAATGTTGTGTCATAAATAACTCGTGTATGCTGTATGTCACAATCATAAACAGTCATACAAATATCACACATACATAACTTACACTACCACTACGGGTATAACAGTCATTTTGGCGGTTAGGGGTGAAATGGTAATTTCACCCCTCAGAGACATTTTTGTAATCTTACCCTTTGAGGGTATTTCGGTAATTGTACCCTTCGAGGGTATTTCGGTAATTTTACCCATCGAGGGTATTTTGATAATTTTACCCATTGAGGGTATTTCAGTAATTTTACGACCTAAGCCCACTGAACATCCTTGATGGCCTCTACGGTCTAGCGTCAGTAATTGTGGCTCGATTTATCCCTACGAGCGTTCGCACGCTCGAGGGCCCACAGATGCTGAAAGTTCAGCTTCTCAGCTTTTGCTGATTCATAATAGCACTAGTGTATGAGAACACTTTCATCCCGCATTCAAATAGTACGGTGTTGGGTGTGTGATTACACACCTATTACGAGTTGTGGTTTAGAGCACTTCCAAGACACCTATGACAACCACCGCCCCATTAATCAGTCACAAACCCTTGTTAATCCATAAAACTAAAATGCTTTAATCAAACTAACTTTACTTACCACGAACGAACGATCTCTTGTAGTGGAAGAGTATTCAGCCCACCCCCCTTAGCTAAGGAAAATGAGTCCCTAGCAAAAATCGACGAGAAAGAAAGTGTTAACAAAACACATCTCCACGGAAACTAAGGACAAACCCTTCGGCCTAAGAGACACAAAATCAATTAAGGAGAAAAAGCCAATCTAGATATAGCCACCACTTACCAACCGATCGACGAGATTCGAAAACGGCTAGAACGAAGAGGAAAAGATCCCTAGGCCTTAATAGATTCGGCCAACACAAGTGGAACCAAGGTTTTAGGAGAGAAAAGGGTTCGGCTAACTTGCAACAAAAAGAAAAGATTATCAAGAGGGAAAGAAGGGTTGTGTTTGGCCAAGGAAGAACCCAAAAAGAGAGGAAGCGATTTGACAACAAGTAGGCAGCACCGAGAAATAACAGTGAAAAGGAGAAGGAAGAATAAGACCCGAAAGGTAAAAGATGACACGAGATGTCACGAATGGAATAATACTCGAAACGAAACAAAAGAAAACTTAGAAAACCAAAGAGAAAATTCGGCTTCCTCACTTACCCAAATTGCCGAAACTGCATAACTGACAACCCCCTAGCCGAAAATCCCCTACTCATCCTTCTCCACATTCGGCCATGACTCCTGCACACCTCTAACTCCCTCAAACTCTCCATCGAATCCACCTTGAATTACTCCGAGCCTCCCATTCAAAATTCTTGACCAAGTCTTCAACATCCTCTGCAGAGTTTGATCCAAACTCTACCTCTTGCACCATCCACTCATAAAATAAAAACCCTCTAATTGCTTGTTATGGGATTCGAACCCCACTCCCCTTGCCATCTCAGTGACGCCACAACCACTAAGTCACAAGCTCTTTTTGTGACACATAAACACGTATATTTATACATAAGTCCTACTGCTAAGTGCCAGTTTCACTTATGAGCAAAAATTGAAATTTTTCCAGGGTTCAGAATCGAACCCAGGCTTCCTAAAAACCCCCAAACACACTCAAATAACTAGCCATTCCAGCACATCATAGAATTTAAGCAAATTCAGCAAAATTACAAGCCCCACATTTTTGGGGCATTACAACCATGGTCTTATCCATCAATTCATCATTGAGCGGTCGTACTTATTTCCTGCGTTCTACTCAATTTTTTCTTCCAATTCAATTTTCATACTATTATAATATTCATGGTTCAATAACAAATACATAAAACAAAATATTATATTATCTCTAATTTAAAAATTAAACATAAGATTCAACATATGAACATACTAATTACACTTATTCAAACAAGTGTACATAAACATACATACCGTCAATTTTTGTAAGTGTATTTATCATATTCACTTAAACAAATATGTTGGGCATATAACATTATATGAATGCCAAACAAACATTGATAGGCTTATCACCATATAAACTTTCATTTCATTCCATGTTTCCACATTTCTCAACTCGTGGTTATCTTATTTCATACATTATCACATACACATCATGAGCTTCTATTCATACCTTTTAAAGTTCCGTCTCATCATAAACACATATCAAATATCTCAATATCACTTTTCGCACTATCAAAAATAGCTTGGTTGGAAAGCATATCTGTCTCAGCAAAACAGTTCTCGTCAGAGTCGGGAAATATCACACTATCAAAGATGGTAACATGGCATGTATAGCTAGACTCACGTACGCAATGTTAGTCTGATAATCGACTAAACCATAGCTCTAATACCACTAAATGTAACCGTATTCGACGCTGAAATAGGGTATGAGGCACTATCGAACTTAAACACTAGCATTCATACCAAACCAGGACATGAATTTCCATCCAAATTTAAAACTTTTCATAAAAATTGATATCGATCCTTAAACGAGCCTATGATGCCCAAAACATACATTGGGAACGGGTGGGGACTAAACTGAGAACTTTAGAAACTTTGGGGAAACATAGAAAAGTTTCATCATGAAACAGGTTCACACGTCCGTACAGGTGAAGGGACACGCACGTGTGGCATATCACACACCCGTGCTTCAGGCCGTGTCTAGCTTAGGGTGCATTCTGTTTATGACATCATCATCAATTTGAAGTCACACGACCAAGTCACACGCCCGTATGCTTAGGCCGTGTCCTCCACACGGATGAGACACACGCCCGTGTCTCTGCCCGTGTGCTGAGCTTCTAGACATTCTATTTTTCCAAAATTAAGGTGCAGGGGACACATAGTCGGAAGACATGCCCATGGGGCAGACCGTGTGTCACACACGACTTAAACACACTTCCGTGTGACTACTTGATTAACTGTAAAAGTAACATATTTTAAGCCCACATTTAATATGATTTTGGATGATTTATCCCTTGATTTATGTAAAAAGGTGCTCTTAATCCTTTCTTTTCATGTCTTATACCCAGGAAAGCACCCGAGGATGAAAAGAACATAAAACGGGCCCAAAACGGAGTAAATGGGCCATATCATAAATTCGACACGGCCTGGCCCAGCGACCACACGGCCGTGCCACGCCAAACATCTAGAACACGGCCTCTCTCTTGATTCACACGGCCGTGTCTCAAGTTAGAAATTCGAACACGGCCTGGAGTCGATCCACACGGGCGTGCTATATGCCCGTGCCTCTGTCGTCAGAATGAGCAATTTCAGTCGGAAAAGGATACTTATGGAGAAAGAATCGCATTCCAAGAGCCTATATATATCCCCTAAGTACCACCTTTGAAAAGGCATCAAAGCTAGGCCAAGGAACCAAGCCGAGAAGGTCAGAGTTAGGGAATAACGCGAAGATAGCCAGATGGTCCATCCCAAGAAGTCGGAATTATACTCAAGACGACGGAATTCTCCTTCAATTCCTTCAAGGCGTTTTAGGATTTTCTTATGTTTTGTTTTATTTTTTCTCTTGAGTTGTTCTTTTTATTAATTATGAACTAAACCCTTCAGATACTTGAAGGGAATGAATCTTAGATGAATCTTTTTATTTGTTTTTTAAGTTATATGATAATTACTTAGTTTGTTCTTAATTATGTTGCTTAATCCAAATCTAATGTGCATAGGTGGAGGAGGAATAGACCCTGCCTAAGCCTAGATCTAACATAATTAAGCGGAGTTGATCGAATGCCTAGAGATAGGATTACGAGATTTTGCCAGATTTGGGTGAAACCTAATATGGGAGTCCATTGATCGATTTACTGCTATCCTAGGGGGTTATTATAAGCGAACGAGAGTTCCACTAATTAACCTAGGGTTAGACATTATTCGCCTCGAGAGAGGGTTTAATATAGGTTAGGGAGTCTTACGGATCAAGCTAAGTAAAAGAAATCATATAATTTAGGGTTAGATAACAAGTGAAGTCTAAGTGGATTCTTCTTAAGGGTATTGTCGTAATCAACTGAATTTTCCTTCAAAGTTATTTTCCTATTCGTCCTTTTTGTCCTTGTGTCCTTAGTTTAGTCTTCGTCAAAAGCAACTTCACTCTATTTTTAAGGCTAAATAATAAAAAGAAAGTTAGTATTAGTACTTTTAGTTCCTTTGGGTTCGATATCCGGTCTTGCCTAAGCTATACTACTGTTCGATAGGTACAATTGCCTTTAATCGTTGTCAGAGTTAGTTTTCAGGTTTAATCATTCTTTTATAAATTTTAAAGCTTTGATTTACAGCGATCAAGTTTTTGGTGCCATTGCCGGGGAACTAAAATATTAAGAAAACTCTATTTTTATTACTTTACTCATTATTTTATTAATTTATTTTTAGTTTAATTGTTAAATTTTACTAATTTTTTTCTTTCTTTCTTTTCTTTCCAAGTACCTCTAGTTTATGACTAGAAGGAACCCGAGAGGACCTTTAGAATACGAAAGTGATATTGAAGCTACCGCTCAAAGAATCACTTAGGAAACCAAAGTAGCCCTAAATTACACGAAAAGAGAGGAAGAAGACAAATCCAATCCTACTGAAAGGATGGACGAGAATAACCCACCACCACACGATGTGGGGGAACGCAACGCTCCACGTACAATGTTTGATTATGCGAAACCGCACTTAACAGGAGCAGAATCGAGTATTGCTAGGCCTACTATAGTAGCTAATAGTTTTGAATTAAAACCTAACACAGTACAAATGATTCAACAATTTGTTCAATTTGATAGTTTGCAGGACGAAGATCCAGACATGCATATAGCTAACTTTTTAGAGTTCTGTGATACCTTCAAAATAAACGGTGTTTCTGATGATGCCATACATCTTCGGTTATTCCCTTTTTCATTGAGAAATAAAGCTAAATAGTGGTTAAACTCGTTACAACGAGGGTCAATCACTACATGGGTTCAGATGACCGAAAAGTTTTTAATGAAATATTTTCCACCGGCCAAAACGGCCAAATTGAGGAATGATATCTCTTCTTTTGTGCAGATGGATTTAGAAACACTATACGATGCATGGGAGAGATTCAAAGATCTCTTAAGGAGGTGCCCACACCATGGCTTACCCTTATGGCTACAAGTCCAAACATTCTACAACGGTGTAAACCCCTCAATTAGGCAACTGATTAATTCAGCCGCCGGTGGAACTCTGAACAACAAAACTCCAGAAGCAGCCTACGAGTTCATTGAGGAGATGTCATTAAACAATTATCAGTGGCAAGCTTCAAGGACGAAACCGACGAAGTCGGCAAGAGTCTTCAATGTCGATGCCATGACCATGCTATCAACGCAGCTTGAGATGATGAATAAAAAGCTTGACAGTTTTTGTTCTTCGCAGGCACATCCAGTCATGAAGTGTGATGCAAGTGAAACAGTGGCGAATCCTGAGTACCCACCCTACCAACCGGAAGTAGAGAGCGAACAGATGAACTATATAGGTAATAAATTTTTGAGCCAATAATAATCCTTATTGTAACACTAACAATCCAGGTTGGAGGAACCACCCAAATATTTCATGGGGAGGTCAAGGCAATCAAGGGAATCAAAGGCAACAATTTCCTCAAAACTTCCAAAATCAACCCTATCCACAAGAAAAGAGACTAACCTACGAGGAGGAACTAAAAAAATTGGCAAACATAGAAGAACGCCTACAAGATATTGATAGAACAATTAAAAGCAACGAGAGCCGAATGAGTGAAATTGCTAAATCGGTCAAAGAAGTAAGTAATGCAGTCAAACAACTCACACGACTTATGTCAGAACGATCGCAAGGACGTCTACCAAGTAACACCGAGATTAATCCAAAGGAGCAAATCCAAGCCATCACAGCTCAGGAGAGCGAGGAGTTAGATGAACCAACACCAATTCCAGAAAGTAAGGTAGACGAAGCTATAACAGAGGTAGCACAAGAAAAGTCAAAACCGGTAATCAAGGAACACAAACCTCGCATACCTTATCCCAAAGCATTAAAAAGAGACGATTTAGAGGAACAGTTCGGTAAGTTTCTTAAACTCTTAAAGAAATTAGACATCAACTTATAATATTCATGGTTCAATAACAAATACATAAAACAAAATATTATATTATCTCTAATTTAAAAATTAAACATGATTCAACCATATGAACATACTAATTACACTTATTCAAACAAGTGTACATAAACATACATTCCGTCAATTTTTGTAAGTGTATTTATCATATTCACTTAAACAAATATGTTGGGCATATAACATCATATGAATGCCAAACAAACACTGATAGGCTTATCACCATATAAACTTTCATTTCATTCCATGTTTCCACATTTCTCAACTCGTAGTTATCTTATTTAATACATTATCACATACACATCATGAGCTTCTATTCATACCTTTTAAAGTTCCGTCTCATCATAAACACATATCAAATATCTCAATATCACTTTTCGCACTATCAAAAATAGCTCGGTTGGAAAGCATATCTGTCTCAGCAAAACAATTCTCGTCAGAGTCGGGAAATATCACACTATCAAAGATGGTAACATGGCATGTATAGCTAGACTCACGTACGCAATGTTAGTCTGATAATCGACTAAACCATAGCTCTAATACCACTAAATGTAACCGTATTCGACGCTGAAATAGGGTATGAGGCACTACCGAACTTAAACACTAGCATTCATACCAAACCAAGACATGAATTTCCATCCAAATTTAAAACTTTTCATAAACATTGATATCGACCCCTAAACGAGCCTACGATGCCCAAAACATACATTAGGAATGGGTGGGGACTAAACTCAGAACTTTAGAAACTTTGGGGAAACATAGAAAATTTTCATCATGAAACAGGTCCACACGCCTGTGCAGGTGAAGGGACACGCACGTGTGGCATATCACACACCCGTGCTTCAGGCCGTGTCTAGCTTAGGGTGCATTCTGTTTATGACATCATCATCAATTTGAAGTCACACGGCCAAGTCACACGCCCGTATGCTTAGGCCGTGCCCTCCACACGGCTGAGACACACGCCCGTGTCTCTGCTCGTGTGCTGAGCTTCTAGACATTCTGTTTTTCCAAAATTAAGTTGCAGGGGACACACAGCTGGAAGACATGCCCATGGGGCAGACCGTGTGTCACACACGACTTAGACACACTTCCGTGTGACTACTTGATGAACTGTAAAAGTAACATATTTTAAGCCCACATTTAATATGCTTTTGGATCATTTTTCCCTTGATTTATGTAAAAAGGTGCTCTTCATCCTTTCTTTTCATGTCTTATACCCCGGAAAGCACCCGAGGATGAAAAGAACATAAAACGGGCCCACCAAGGAGTAAATGGGCCATATCATAAATTCGACACGGCCTGCCCCAGTGACCACACGGCCATGCCACGCCAAACATCTAGAACACGGCCTCTCTCTTGATTCACATGGCCGTGCCTCAAGTTAGAAATCCGAACACGGCCTGGAGTCAATCCACACGGGCGTGCTATATGCCCATGCCTCTATCGTCAGAATGAGCAATTTCAGTCGGAAAAGGATACTTAGGGAGAAAGAATCGCATTTCAAGAGCCTATATATATCCCCTAAGTACCACCTTTGAAAAGGCGTCAAAGCTAGGCCAAGGAACCAAGCCGAGAAGGTCAGGGTTAGGGAATAACGCGTAGATAGCCAGTTGATCCATCCCAAGAAGTCGGAATTATACTCAAGACGGCGGAATTCTCCTTCAATTCCTTCAAGGGGTTTTAGGATTTTCTTATGTTTTGTTTTATTTTTTCTCTTGAGATGTTCTTTTTATTCATTATGAACTAAACCCTTCAGATACCTGAAGGGGATGAATCCTAGATGAATCTTTTTATTTGATTTTTAGGTTATATGATAATTACTTAGTTTGTTCTTAATTATATTGCTTAATCCAAATCTAATGTGCATAGGTGGAGGAGGAATAGACCCTGCCTAAGAGTAGATCTAACATAATTAAGCGGAGTTGATCGAATGCCTAGAGATAGGGTTACGAGATTTTGCCGGATTTGGGTGAAACCTAATATGGGAGTCCATTGATCGATTTACTGCTATCCTAGGGGGTTATTATAAGCGAACGAGAGTTCCACTAATTAACCTAGGGTTAGACATTATTCGCCTCGAGAGAGGGTTTAATATAGGTTAGGGAGTCTTACGGATCAAGCTAAGTAAAAGAAATCATATAATTTAGGGTTAGATAACAAGTGAAGTCTAGGTGGATTCTTCTTAAGTGTATCGTCGTAATCATCTGAGTTTTCCTTCAAAGTTATTTTCCTATTCGTCCTTTTTGTCCTTGTGTCCTTAGTTTAGTCTTCGTCAAAAGCAACTTCACTCTATTTTTAAGGCTAAATACTAAAAAGAAAGTTAGTATTAGTACTTTTAGTTCCTTTGGGTTCGATATCCGGTCTTGCCTAAGCTATACTACTGTTCGATAGGTACACTTGCCTTTAATCGTTGTCAGAGTTAGTTTTCAGGTTTAATCATTCTTTTATAAATTTTAAAGCTTTGATTTACAGGGATCAAGTTTTTGGTGCCGTTGCCGGGGAACTAAAATATTAAGAAAACTCTATTTTTATTACTTTAGTCATTATTTTATTAATTTATTTTTAGTTTAATTGTTAAATTTTACTAATTTTTTTCTTTCTTTCTTTTCTTTCCATGTACCTCTAGTTTATGACTAGAAGGAACCCAAGAGGACCTTTAGTATACGAAAGTGATATTGAAGCTACCGCTCGAAGGAATCATCGAGAAACCAGGCGAGCCCTAAATTACACAGAAAGAGAGGAAGAAGACAAATCCAATCCTACTGAAAGGATAGACGAGAATAACCCACCACCACACGATGTGGGGGAACGCAACGCTCCACGTACAATCTTTGATTATGCGAAACCGCACTTAACAGGAGCAGAATCGAGTATTGCTAGGCCTACTATAGCAACTAATAGTTTTGAATGAAAACCTAACACAATACAAATGATTCAACAATTTTTTCAATTTGATGGTTTGCAGGACGAAGATCCAAACATGCATATAGCGAACTTTTTAGAGTTCTGTGATACCTTCAAAATAAACGGCGTTTCTGATGATGCCATACATCTTCGGTTATACCATTTTTCGTTGAGAAATAAAGCTAAATAGTGGTTAAACTCGTTACAACGAGGGTCAATCACTACATGGGTTCAGATGACCGAAAAGTTTTTAATGAATATTTTCCACCGGCCAAAACGGCCAAATTGAGGAATGATATCTCTTCTTTTGTGCAGATGGATTTAGAAACACTATACGATGCATGGGAGAGATTCAAAGATCTCTTAAGGAGGTGCCCACACCATGGCTTACCCTTATGGCTACAAGTCCAAACATTCTACAACGATGTAAACCCCTCAATTAGGCAACTGATTGATTCAGCCGCCGGTGGAACTTTGAACAACAAAACTTCAGAAGCAGCCTACGAGTTCATTGAGGAGATGTCATTAAACAATTATCTGTGGCAAGCTTCAAGGACCAAACCGATGAAGTCGGCAAGAGTCTTCAACGTCGATGCCATGACCATGCTATCAACGCAGCTTGAGATGATGAATAAAAAGCTTGACAGTTTGTGTTCTTCGCAGGCACATCCAGTCATGAAGTGTGACACAAGTGAAACAGTGGCGAATCCTGAGTACCTACCCTACCAACCGGAACTAGAGAGCGAACAGATGAACTATATAGGTAATAATTTTTGAGCCAATAATAATCCTTATAGTAACACTTACAATCCAGGTTGGAGGAACCATCCAAATTTTTCATGGGGAGGTCAAGGCAATCAAGGGAATCAAAGCCAATAATTTCCTCAAAACTTCCGAAATCAACCCTATCCACAAGAAAAGAGACTAACCTACGAGGAGGGACTAAAAAAATTGGCAAACACAGAAGAACGCCTACAAGATATTGATAGAACAATTAAAAGCAATGAGAGCCGAATAAGTGAAATTGCTAAACTAGTCAAAGAAGTAACTAATCCAGTGGAACAACTCACACGACTCATGTCAGAACGATCGCAAGGACGTCTACCAAGTAACACCGAGATTAATCCAAAGGAGCAAATCCAAGCGATCACAGCTCAGGAGAGCTAGGAGTTAGATGAACCAAAACCAATTCCAGAAAGTAAGGTAGACGAAGCTATAACAGAGGTAGCACAAGAAAAGTCAAAACAGGTAATCAAGGAACACAAACCTCGCATACCTTACCCTGAAGCATTAAAAAGAGGCGATTCAGAGGAACAGATCGGTAAGTTTCTTAAACTTTTAAAGAAATTAGACATTAACTTACCTCTTTTTGAAGCCCTGTTTCAGATGCCAGACTCGAGGAAATTTTTAAGACAGCTCTTGACAAACAAACACAAATTAGACAAAGAGCCATACATTGAACTCAACGCAAAGTGGTCAGCAATCCTACAAAATAAACTACCACAGAAATTAAAAGATCCAGGGAGTTTTACAATTCCATGTTTAATTGGTAGTTTAACTATTGATAATGCATTAGCTGACTTAGGGGCAAGCATAAATGTCATGCCTTATGCACTGTTTAAACGACTAGGTCTAGGGAAGCCCAAACAAACTAGGATGACTATTCAATTAGCTGATAAAATTGTTAGAATTCCTAGGGGCATTATTGAAGATGTTCTCATAAAGATTGATAAATTTATTTTCCCAATAGATTTTGTTGTTTTAGACATGGATCAGGATAATTCAATTCCCTTAATTCTAGGAAGACCTTTTCTAGCAACTGCCAAGACTAAAATTGATGTGGCCACAGGAGAACTCATACTCCGTGTACGTGACGAATCAATCAGTCTTCGAGCTCTTGACTCGGCCAGGGCAACAATCGATGAAGGTAAGAAAGTCAATACAGAAAATAACTAATTTGTTCAACCTTCATCGCAGGAAAAATCAAAAGGACAAAAACCTGAGCCGAAACACGAACCCCAAGCTAAAGAAGCACACGAGGAACAAAGCCTTAGGGTTGATAAATTTGATGAGCAGGAGACACAACAAAGTGAAATAAGAGGAACCACCAAAGAGGGGCACGATTGAACTTTATCTTCAGTTCAGTACCGACAAAGAAACAACTCACGAGGAGCAAAGGATTCAAACCAATGACTTAGACGAGTGGAAAACACACTTTAAGGAGAAATTAGGGATATAGGAAACAGAATCAAAACCACTCTACAAGATAGACAAGTCCAAAGTCAGAGATCAGTTATTGTCAGCCAAAGCATACCCACGACTATTCCCTCTGGACCCTGACACAAACAAAGAAATCCTTTTTAAGGTAATCAATGTTCTTCCACACGGAACATTTAAGGTAAGCAATCCTATTTTTGGAAATTTTAAAATAAATGCTATTTGACCTAAAGAATATAATGAAAATAAAACTGTAAGCATGAGGGAAGATATTCAAACCTTTAAACCTCCCTAAAAATTTTCAAAATATGAGGAAAAGTACTAGCTTAAGACTATAAACAACCGCTTCTCAGGAGGCAATCCGAGTACTAACCCTATTTCTTTTTGCATTTTGTTTACATTTTATATTCTTTTTCTTTTTCTTCTCCTTTTTAACTAACCAAAAGTGCAAAATTCCAGTCTACACGGCCTTATACATAGCCGTGCCCGTGGCCGTGTGGACCACCTAAACCACCACCCTGACAGGGCAGAGGCCGTGCAATTCAGTCCAACCACCCCCAACATCACGGATCCAACCACCCTTCCCACGGGCACCGATAGAGAGGGCACGGCCGTGCCCGAAACTGTGTGAAGCTACTAGCTTATCGAGCACGGGTAAGACACGCCCGTGCAGAATGACCGAGCCAAAAGAAAAACTTCACAAGCACGGGCATGGAGGGATTAAACACGGGCAGAGGGTGACAACACCCTCTATAACATGGCCGTGTGAGGAAGCCGTCTAAATCGACACACCCTAAGACCACGGCCGTGGGGAAGCACCAAAATTGAACCGCTATTTAAACCCCTCAACTCTTCCCCTTCCCTCCATCTAATTTCATCCTTATTTTCTTTGCTTCTCACTCTCTTCCATCTCAGATTCTTCACTTACTAAGACTCTAGATCCTTGAGCAAGCCAACACTATGCCAAAGAAGCGGAGGAAGCTAAGCATAGACTCCTTAACAAAGAACGATCAACATGAGTTCATGCAGGCAGCTTCGTCTCAACACCAAGCCAAGGATCTTTGAGACCAATTAGTTTTTATTTTCCATTTCCCTTTCCTTTCATTCTCCTTTTCTTTAATAATCTTATGTTTAATTTAGTTTAACTTAATTTAGTTTTGTAGCATCAGGTTCGCCAGGCTGCTAAGGAATCACGCCGACCACCACGATAACCTCTTCATTTTCGCCACCGCCAGCACCTCCCCAGCCTTAGAAGTCACACCCACCTTGCAAACCATCCTTCAAAAAGGACTTCATAGTCCATTAATATTCTCTCTTCATTTTAGTTTTCTTCTTAGTCTCCTTCCCTTTAGTTTGTTTTTCTTTAATTTTATATTTAGTTTATTTTTAGTAGGTCTTAATAAAGCCTGGCTACTTCTCAAGGCGCTACCCAATTTCTTCATCTAGCGCAGGTTCATTATCCTGACTAACCATCACCACCACCAAAGACACTCATCCAGGAAAACATCCACAATTTAGGGAGTAACTTTTTCCCCTTCTCTTTTGATCTATCCATTACATGTTATTATCTATGTTTGTACATTGAAGGCAATGTACATCTTAAGTGTGGGGGGTGAATAGTTATTTTTGAGAAAATACCTAACTTTCTGCATTATTCTCAAACCCTGTGGATAAAAATGCCTAACTTTTTGCATGATTCTCAAATCGCTAAATTTAAGCTTGTTTTAAAGTAATTTTCTCATATTACTAATTAAGGTGAAATTTTTGAAGATTTGAGACTTTTATTGACATGTTTTTGAATAAGTCATAGTTAATTGTGCATTGATGATTAAATTTGAAGAAGACTAAAGAATCAAGCATGATAAGTCTAATTTTCTAAAAATTAAATATTTTAGGTTGTCAACCGGAATTTCAATGTTATCTTGAAATTTGAAATTTACAAGGTTGATGTCAAAACACCCATAATTTTTGTGAGATTTTGAGCCTTATAGAGCATATATTCTTTTTCATGCTCCATCACAAGAAGCAGAAATTATACTCAAGACGGCGGAATTCTCCTTCAATTCCTTCAGGGGGTTTTAGTATTTTCTTATGTTTTGTTTTATCTTTTCTTTTACGATGTTCTTTTTATTCATTATGAGCTAAATCCTTCAGATACCTGAAGGGGATGAAACCTAGATAAATCTTTTTATTTGATTTTTAAGTTATATGATAATTACTTAGTTTGTTCTTAATTATGTTGCTTAATCCAAATCTAATGTGCGTAGGTGGAGGAATAAACCCTGCCTAAGAGTAGATCTAACAAAATTAAGCGGAGTTGATCGAATGCCTAGAGATAGGATTACGAGATTTTGCCGGATTAGGGTGAAACCTAATATGGGAGTCCATTGATCGATTTACTGCTATCCTAGGGGGTTATTATAAGTGAACGAAAGTTCCACTAATTAACCTAGGGTTAGACGTTATTCACCTCGAGAGGGTTTAATATAGGTTAGGGAGTCTTACGGATCAAGCTAAGTAAAAGAAATCATATAATTTAGGGTTAGATAACAAGTGAAGTCTAGGTGGATTCTTCCTAAGGGTATCGTCATAATCAACTGAGTTTTCCTTCAAAGTTATTTTCCTATTCGTCCTTTTTGTCTTTGTGTCCTTAGTTTAGTCTTCGTCAAAAGCAACTTTACTCTATTTTTAAGGCTAAATAATAAAAAGAAAGTTAGTATTAGTACTTTTAGTTCCTTTGGGTTCGATATCCGGTCTTGCCTAAGCTATACTACCGTTCGATAGGTACATTTGCCTTTAATCGTTGTCAGAGTTAGTTTCCAGGTTTAATCATTCTTTTATAAATTTTAAAGCCCCAATTTACAGCGATCACTACTCGTGTAGACAAATACAAGGCTATTTTCCAACCGATTTTGTCACCCTTACTTGCACACATTCACACAGCATCACATGGCACAAATCATGGCATATAAATGCCTTCAGAAAGAACTACAAATCAAGCAATAATGTATCATTTTTATACCATCATTTATCAAGAAAATATAAACCACATCACCAAACATTGACATATGCATATACATACTTATATGGGCTTACAACCATTTAGCTAATATAAGCCAAATTGCATGGCTACAAATTACCTCCAACCTTTAGCCATCATAAGCTAATACATTTAGCCAAATCATAATGACTCATACACCAAATGACTAAGTCCCTATACATTCCATAAACTCAAAGGGGTTTGCATTCACCTATACCCAACATGATATCTTGATAGTGTGATAGCATCTCCGGCGATCTCTAACCCGAGCTAGCTTAATAACCCTATATGACATGAGAAAGGAAGGGGAGTAAGCTACAGAGCTTAGTAAGTTCGTATGTAAATAATAAGCATCAATAGACATATATTTGTCATATATTTGTCATACAACTAACATAACATAACACAACATAAACGTCATTAAATCTTCATAGGCATAACTTACACAATCACAATGCTTACACAACATAAACATCATTAAATCTTCACAGGCATAACTTACACAATCACAATGCTTACTCCCTTCAATTTATAAGCCTAATTTATTATATCTTAACATTTGTCGAACATTCATAATATCTCCAATATAACATACCATAATAATCATTAATAAGTCATTTCAAGCCTCATAGAAACATGCACATTAATTATGTGTATTCATACTTTCAAGCCCAGAGCTTAACATTTTCCAATGATTTAACTCTTAACTTCTCATACTTTCATATCCTTTTTAATAGGCAATTATGCAAATCTTTCAATTTTCACACCTAACCGATAAATCACAATTCAAATGAAAAACATTTACTATCTCACCAATCGATTTGGCCCCAAAGCCTTACATATGCTCGTCAACTTAATCTACCATGAATTTACATATCATAAACATAAACTTAACTACAAAATTTCATAAATATTTTTAATAGAAATTAATACCAATCTTTCATTCATTTCATATTCAATGAGTCACAATCAAGGAAATAAAACACTTCATATCACAATTCCATTTGGCCTAAAAGCCTTTTTTCATAAGTTTCAATCAACTTTACCATGTATTTATTCACCACACACATAAACCAATAATCACATAGTTAACTTAAAGTCACTTTCATAGTGACAATGAATTCATAATATTATGAAGCCAATGCTTATAAACTTTACGTACATAGTTGTACCAACTCGTAACATAATCATTTACTCTTTCCAGTCTTTGACATACCCGTTGAACACTTGGAATACTAATAGGTGATTCTAGCGAACCTCCCTAAATCATTCCATGACCATGGACTTGCTTTCATTCGTACGACTTAAAGCATTAGACTTCAAAGAATCTCATACTACCCTTAAAGGGCTTTCATAACTATGTTGACATATTCTTAGTACAAACCAACTGAACTTTTGCAAAGTCGAATACCATTAATACTGATTGTTTGTATAGTCTACCCAAAACCCCGTAAAGGCTCCTTGTTAATTTGAACACATACGTGTTCCCCTGCAAGGCTGGGGTCATTCATCAATCTCGATTTGCATTCGCATGTCTTATCAAAGGCAAAACATGTAACATATCATATTCTTCGCTACCTCTCCCATCTCTGTAACACCCCTATCCCATGTCCGTCACCGGATTAAGGTTAGGAGCGTTACCGGACAGATCAGAAACATTCACAGACAAAATCATACATTCAATCATCATTCTCAGACATAATGTCCCTTAAACAGGTCCTCGAGACCCTAACCATGCTTAGAAATCGAGTTGGAACTAAACTGAAACACATATGAAATTTCCTGAAAATTTTAAACTTTTCTAAAATACAGGGAAGACACGCCCGTGGGAGGAGACCGCGTGGCCTCCACGGCTTCTAGACACCCCCGTGTGTCCATTCGTGTCTACATACTGATTATATCAACACGGTTACTAGGCACGCCCGTGTGCCATGGCCGTGTGCTACTAGGCCATATACTGACTTCCCCACCACGGCCACCAAGCACGCCCGTGTACCATGGCCGTGTGCTCTTAGCTAGCTACTGACTTATACACCACGGCCAGATGACACGCCCGTGTCGAGGCCGTGAGATGCTAAATTGCATCCTACAATTCACCCACGATCGTTAGGCACGCCCCTGTGCCATAACCGTGTGACAATAAAGGCCATTTACAAGGCCAAAATGCCACCAATAAGGGTCAAACCTACAAGCCATGTTTAACAAGATATCTCATGCACATATAACCATCAAAACATACCAAAATAATCATTCCAACCATGCATTCAATACCAAACTTCATTCCTTCCCAATTTCACTAATTCTTGCTACCATTTTACCAACACATAGTTACTATTCGTAAGTCAATTTCTCAACTCACAATCCATACCAAAAGATGCATCACATATATATACCAAAACCATTCATGCCAAAACTAGCACATATCTAGCCACATCTCATGGCTACTTACAAACATCAAACATGATTCAAATGACCAGCCTATACATGCCACATTTTAACTATGTACATCTTTCCAAAATACCCCAGAATAGATTACCGATAGTGTGACTGAGATGCTGACGATTCCCTGATCCGAGCTAGCTTTACTGACACTTCAAAGCAAAGAAACAAATCAGTTAGTAAACTTTATAAAGCTTAGTAAGTTCAAAATAAAATACAACTATATCATCAAATCAAACCAATTCATATAATAATCATCACATAGATCATTCTTCTTATACATATACCATACTATCTATAGCTAATATACTCATTTGTCCGTCCATAACGTCATCTATAACTCATCAACCACAAAGGTTCGATACATACCTCGGCAAACACATAGTTATTCAATCTCCCAGCTATTCAATGCTCAATTATACTTGTTGATCATCCTTTAATATTCATTAAATTGGATCACACACTCAGTGCTATATACATACTCGTAACATATTTGTCCTCGCACACTTAGTGCCTATTCTTTTAACCGACTAGTCTTGGTATCGCACACACAGTGCCAAGTCAATAAGCCGTAGCTTTCATATTATCGCACACTCAGTGCCATTCATTTCTGTTTCGATTTTACATTTTGCACACTTAGTGCCATCAGCTTATTCTTGCACATAGCATCTCGATTTCATCCACGTATACACATTTATTTCATAATACTAAGCATATCTTAATAACATGTATTATATCCGAGCTTACCTCGGACGTCGACTATCGAAACGGTCAACTAATCGAGCACTTTACCTTTGCCTCGATCTCGATCCGAACCTCTTCCTTCTTGGTCTATACACATTTAAAATCAATCCATTTCATTCAATTCAATCCACATACACAAATTTAGGGCATTTTGTAAATTAACCCTCTCATTTTCACATTTCAACACTTTAGTCCCTAATTCACAAAATCATCAAATTCACAAAATTCCACCTAGCACAAGCTTAGCCAAATTTCACTAGTGTCCATACAAACCCATACATTTCATTTATTTCACATTTTAACCCTTCAATTTGCTATTTTCACAATTTAGCCCTAATTAGCTAATTTCACCAAAAATTCAAACACAACACATGTTAATCAAACACCAAGTTCTCATATTTTACTACTAACTAGCACATAGCTCAAATGTTCATCAATGGCTCATCGCAAAACATCATCAATTCATGAAATTTCAACATGGTTTAGCTAGTAAAACACCCCAAACCCGGCCCACGAGCCTTGACTGGATCTGGCATGCTCCTTGAGTAAAACATTTCAAAAGCTTGTTTGTTAATTTGGAAAATTTGAACATTTTGAAGAGAAATCGGTTTGAGTTGTGTTTGAATTGAAAACGGTGCCGTTATTGAAGTTTATATTTAATTAAAACTTTATTATCGTATTTGAAAACTACAAGTTAAAAGAAATGCCGAGTTGTTTTAGAGTTTACCATTAAATTAAGAAAAATCGTTGGTGTTTAAGTGTCAAAACATTTAAAAATTCATTTTTTTAAGAAAAAGTTATTAAATCTTGATTTAATAATAATCGTTTCATAATAAAACAAATAAAATGCATGCATAAAATAGTCTAATACTAATAGCCTTATTACATCAAACCAAAACCCAAAATAAATCCAAAACTTAAATATAAAGTCTCAAAATAAAATAAATGCTGAGCTGAGCATTGGCCACCACTAAGTTCCTGCCGACCCGGTCCATTACTAAGTGTCACCTGCAAAATGTTAGCCCACGAGGGGTGAGTCAAACAGACTCAGTGTGTAACAGCCAACACAAAGTCCCAAACGATTTAGGTATATCAGATCATATATATATAACAAATATAGGAAATGATGCAATCCCGAACCCAAACCTAAATATCCATCCTCTACACATCACTCGTACCTGCCATCACACCGTGGGGATTACTAAATCGACCCTCCATCCGCTACACACCATTGAAGGCAGTCGCTGCAGTCAACTACACATTGCCCTTATAATTGTGGCATAGCCACCAGATAATGTGACAGAGTCACCAGATAACAATATGTGACATAAGTCACCACATTCAGATTATGTGACATGAGTCACCAAATATTGTGGTAAAAACCACCAGATCACTTCCCCTTTTCAATATCACCCATATGCCCATGCATAATACAAAACATGCAGAAATTATGCCATATGCCTTATTCCATATTCATAACAAATTCACATGTGTGTCATATTCAGTGTTCATAACGACATTATTGACATAGTAGTAGTAGTAGATTAACGTACCTGAACACTCTGTACCATTGATTGGTACCTTTAGCCATATTTTCATATTTCCATTAACACATACATAATATTAATACCATAGATCTATTAGAAATTAGTGTAGGGCTACACAGCTGGTTACTAACGTGTTTACTGAACCCTGAAAGTCTGCCGAAACAGATCAACTCCTCCCTAAAACCATAGTTAGAATCGGCCAATCACTAATACTTAATATGGCCTTGGCCGAATATTCATACTCTCTTACCTTGCGGATCTAAATCCCGAAATCGTTACTTATTTGTGGTATCTGTCGAAATCCCTACAAGCACTATGTTAGATCCAATTCTAACATTTAATGAATCCAAAACAATTGACCTTTGGCCCAAAATCATATTCACTTACCTTAGATCTGAAATTCCTGAAAGATCCCCTCTTGAAGTCGGCTACAATAGGAATCCCGGAACCTCCTTCAAAGTTTCGGCCAAAGTGCATTACTGGGATTAGTTCCTAGACTTCGACTAAAAGAAAAAGGAATGAAAATCGAATAATACTTGATCTTACCCCTAATGATGAAATCGACTGCACCCTTGGCTGACACCACAGAGAGATTTGGCTATATAGGAATAAGGAGTGAAATCGACCGAGCCTTGGAAACGTGATTCAGGTTAGAAACTAATTAAAGAAGAGAGAAACCGCAAAGAAGGAAAATCCCAAAAACTTACCAAACTAGAGAGGTGTATGCGGCTATGGTGCACCTTCGGGAAAAAGAGATCTCTCTTTGAAGATTCGACTATGGAGAAAGATGATAGGCACAAGGAATATACGGCTTTCAGAGGGTTTTCGAGGAGAGGAGAAACACTAGGAAGTTTCGGCTAGAAAAGAAAACTTTGAGAAAAGAAAAGAAGGAAATTCGGCTAGAGAAAGAGATGAGAAAAAAAAAAGAAAAGCAAAGGAAAAAGATGGATACTCTACTAATAATTTTGGCTACATACTCTCACTCACACAGAGTTGGAGTTTCGACCAACTCTCTCCTTCCTGATAACTTTATCCATTAATTATCATATCCTTTATCCTTCCTCCATAATTATCCTCATTTATCACTTAAAAAAATAAAAGAATTAAGTTCCTAAATTGTAGTCTAAGTGCCGTCCATCCCCTTACCCTAGGAGTGCCGAATTTTAACCCATTAACTTGGACTCCTTGCGGCCATACAAGGCCCAAATCATCCTCCTAAGTGATGCCACGCTCATGCCCAATTTAGCATTAATAAATTTTTGGGCCACAAGCCCAACTCTCTTGCTGCCTGATGCAAAAACACGTCCAAAAGTGCTCCCCTTGCTGCTCGAACCTAGGCCCCCTTGCACTGCTTGTAGCGTCACTTACTAGGGCTTTAAGTGGCGCCTCCTTGCCAATTTAACAAGCCCATTTGTATGTCCAATTTCCCTTACAAATTTTCTTAAGGCCTAATCTGCCTAGCTCCACTTCAAGACTTAAAATCTAATATTTTCTAAGGCATTCTCCTACCTTCTAAAGTTCCCGAAATCTATAAAGCACATTCAAAACACACATAGGCATACTACTTCATACAATTAAGAAAAATGCACAAGCCCTAAATCCGGGATATTACAGTTCTACCCCCCTTAAAATAATTTTGACCTCGAAATTACTTGGCTAAAATAGGTGAGGGTATTGCTTTCGCATTGCTTCTTTCGGCTCCCAAGAAGCTTCTTCCGATCTATGATTACGCCATAATACTTTGACTAAAGGAACTGATTTCCTTCGCAACACTTTCACATCTCGCTCCAAAATCTAAATCGGCTCTTTCTCGTAGGACAAATTTGGTCTCAGCTCCACCTCCTCAACTGGCACTACATGAGATGGATCCGATTGGTAACGACGTAGCATGGTAACATGGAATACATCGTGCATTCGCTTCAACTCCGAAGGCAACTCTAACTAGTACGCCACTGGTCCCACTCGCTTCATTACCCGATAAGGTCCTATAAACCTGGGACTTAACTTCCCTTTGTGACCAAATCTCATCACCTTCTTCCAAGGCGAAACTTTAAGAAACACCTGATCTCCCACAGCAAACTCTATTTCCTTCCGCTTGAGATCTGCATACGACTTTTGCCTATCAGATGCCTCCTTTAACCTTGCCCGAATTACCCTAACCTTCTCCTCGGATTCTACCACAATTTCTGGACCCAAAACTCGACGTTCCCCCAATTCTGTCCAACACGTAGGAGTGTGACACTTCCATCCATACAGCGCTTCATACGGTGCCATCCGAATACTAGCTTGATAGCTTTTATTGTATGCAAATTCCGCTAAAGGCAAATATTCTTCCCAACTTCCCCTGAAGTCTATCACACAGCCCCTCAGCATATCCTCTAACACATGGATCACTCACTCAGATTGGCCGTCTGATTGCAGATGAAATGCTGTACTGAAGTCTAATCTAGTGCCTAAAGCGTGATGTAGTGCTTTCCAAAACTGAGACGTAAACCTTGGATCCTTATCTGAAATAATTGACACCGGTACTCCATGCAATCTCACAATTTCTGCCACATACAACCTTGCCAACTTCTACAAAGAATAATCAACCCGCACTGGAATGAAATGTGCAGACTTTGTCAATCGATCCACTATCACCTATACTGAGTCCTTCTTAGTAGTTGTAAGGGGAAACCCACTAACGAAGTCCATGGTGATTCTCTCCTACTTCCACTGCGGAATCTTTATCGGCTGAAGCAATCCTGACGGCACTTGGTGTTCAGCCTTGACTTGCTAACACGTTAAGCACTTCCCTACAAATTCTGTAACTTCCTTCTTAAGACCAGGCCACCAAAACTGTTCCCGTAGATCTCTGTATAACTTACTACCTCCAGGATGCATAGCATAAGGGCTACTATGCGATTCCTGAAGAATCTTCTGCCTCAGTTCCTCATTCTTTGGCATACAGACCTTACCCTTGAAACACAATACTCCATCGCTGTTAACACCATAATCCTCCAACTCCCCATTTTGCACTTGCCGTAACTTAGCACTTAAATCATCATCTGCCAGCTGTCCCTCTTTCACTTCATTCAACCATGTTGGCTTGACTTGTAACTCTGCTAACAAGCTTCCATCGGCATACAAGCTAAGATGTGCAAACATCACCCTCAGATTCGACACTACTATCCAACTTAGGGCATCCGCCACTACATTCACCTTGCCTGGGTGATATTCTATAGAACAATCGTAGTCCTTTAATAACTCCACCCACCTTCACTGTCTCAGGTTCAGCTCTTTTTGAGTCAGCAGATACTTAAGGCTCTTGTGGTCTGTGTAGATCACTGACTTTTCCCCATATAGATAGTGCCTCCAAACCTTAAGAGCAAAGACCACTGCCGCCAATTCCAAATCATGCATCGGATAGTTAACCTCATATGGCCTCAATTGTCGAGACGCATAAGCGACTACCTTCCCGTCCTATATCAATACGCATCCCAAACCTGTATGAGAAGCGTCACAATACACCAAAAAATCCTTTCCTGCCTCAGACTGAATTAAAACTTGAGCTTCAGTCAAAACCCTCTTAAGCTTCTCAAAGCTCTCCTGTTGCTTATCTGCCCATACAAAAGGAACCTCCTTTCTCAACAACTTCGTCAAAGGTGCGGCTATTGATGAGAACCCTTCCACGAATCTTCTGTAGTAGCCTGCCAATCCCAAGAAACTACGAACCTCAGCCACAGGCTTAGGTGGTTTCCAATCTAGCACAGCCTCGATCTTCCGAGGATCTACCCTTATCCCTTCTGCAGACACCACATGTCCTAAGAATGCAACTTCCTTAAGCCAAAATTCACACTTGCTGAATTTGGCATATAGCTTCTTCTCCATTAACACTTGTAACACTATCCGAAGATGCGCATCATGTTCTTCCTCAGACTTGGAATACACTAGGATGTCGTCTATGAACACAACGACAAACCAATCCAAGCAAGGTTGAAAAACCTGGTTCATCATATCCATGAACGCAGCTGGGGCGTTCATCAACTCAAACGGTATTACTAAGAACTCATAATGGCCGTATCTTGTCTGGAAAGCTGTCTTATGGATATCTGCTTCCTTCACCTTAAGCTGATGATATTCAGACCGTAAATCTATCTTTGAGAATACCGCGGCCCCTTTAAGCTGATCGAACAAGTCGTCTATCCTCGGCAAAGGGTACTTGTTCTTGATGGTCAGCTTATTCAACTGACGATAATCTATGCACATGCGCATAGTTCCGTCCTTCTTCTTCACAAACAAGACCGGTGCTCCCCATGGAGACACACTGGGTCGTACAAACCCACGATCAAGCAACTCTTGGATTTGAGCCTTGAGCTCAACCAACTCCTTTGGTGCTATTCTGTATGGAGTAATTGACACAGGAGCTGTACCCGGTAGCAAGTCAATTCCGAACTCCACCTCCCTGTCAAGGGGTATCCCAGGTAACTCCTCCGGAAAGATATCCACAAACTCCCTTACAGTTCTGACCCCTTCAATAGTTGTTTCCTTAGCTTCCAAGGCACAGACCAACATCAGAAAAGCCAGACATCCTTTCCTTACCATCT
The DNA here is from genome assembly GCA_025503065.1 of Gossypium bickii. Taxonomy (NCBI): domain Eukaryota; kingdom Viridiplantae; phylum Streptophyta; class Magnoliopsida; order Malvales; family Malvaceae; genus Gossypium; species Gossypium bickii. The sequence continues at coordinate 105,866,029 of CP106715.1, forward strand.
TCTCCGCCTTAAGAGCAGATACTACATTCGACAAATAGTTCCGTCTTTCGCCCATTACCACAACTTTCTTATCGTCAGAAGTTCTCAACGACATGTGTTTAGCAGCACAATCCACATTCACACGGTACTTCACTAACCAATCCATGCCTAAGATTAGATCAAATTCCCCGAATGGCAGTTCCATTAAGTCAGCTGGAAACTGCGTCCCCTAAACTTCTAAAGGCACTTCCTTAAAAAGCTTATCTACTACTACAGTCTGCCCTAAAGGACTAAGTACAGTCATCTTCCTAGGTACAGTCTCAGAGTTCACATGTAGAGTTTCAAATACTTCACTAGCAATATAGGAATGACTTGACCCTATATCTATCAAAGCAATAAAGGGTAACCCAGAAATAAGGAACGTACCCGTTATAACATCAGGTGCATCGCTATCTTCCCTTCGACGAATCATATATACGGACTCATTGTCTAGCTTCAGTATTACCAACACCTATGCCCGGTGTTCCTCGTCCTCTTCCAGCACCATTACTTCTACCAATCGGACCACGACCCCGCGGTGGCTGCTGCCCACCTTTTCCAGCTTGATTCAAACCCTGACCTGTTGGTCGATTCCCATCTGTTTTCATGGGACAGTTCCTAATCATATGATCCTTGGATCCATACTTAAAATATCCCCCTGTCTTCTTCCAACACTCTCCTAAGTACATCTTTCCACACTGAGCACAAGTACGATACTGCCCTCCTGTAGCAACCTGCTGCCCTTGTGGCCCATCAACTTTGTGTCTCTTTTGAACATTTCTAGACGACCCTGCTGATCCAAAACCTCTCTTTTGCCTATTCCGATCCATATTCTGTCTCACAGATTCCTTAATTCCTTCGGCTACCTTAGCCTTCTCTACTAACACGGCAAACTCCCACTCCTTCTGTGGAGCTATCAACAATCTCAGGTCATCCCTCAGTCCGTCCTCAAACCGAACACATCGTTCATGCTCCGTAGCCACGATTCCTCGAGCATACCGGCTCAACCTTAAGAATTCCGCCTCGTACTCTGCTACGAACTTATTCCCTTAAACCAGCCTTAGAAATGCCTTTCTCTGCGCATCAATATAACTAATCCCAACATACTTCTTCTGATACGCCGCCTTAAAATACTCCCAAGTGAGATCCTCAGCTATGGCACTATCCCGAACCGTGAGCCACCATTGATATGACTCATCACGGAGAAGCGACACTATTCCTTTCAGTTTCTCCTCAGCAGTCAGATCCAGCTTATCCATGATTCGCTCTGTCGCCTCCAACCAATACTCAGCCGTACTGGCCGCCACACCAGATACACCACGGAATACCTCAGCTCCATTGGCTCGGAGTCGCTCGGGTACAGATTTTTGAGCTCCCACACCTCTACCTGCTTCAGCCACAATCTCAAGAACCCACGGCATCACCTGCGATACTGCATCATCCCCCATCTGATCCTGATGCTCAACACCCGCAGCTGGTGGTGGTGGTGGTACCTTATTTTCGGACCCTTGACCAGACCTAACTGGTTCCGATACGGTTATTCTGCCTCTACCACACCCTCGCACATTACGACCACGTCCCCTAGAACCCATGTCTACGATCGCGATTTAATCTGGTTTAAAAAGTTTTATGCATTAGTCTTTGTTCCACTGATTACCCACGAAGAAGTTTTATGTAAAGAAGTTTAGTAGTAGTTCTTTCGATCATTTCAGAGTTTTCGTTTCGAGTCTTCTATCCTAGTTCAGAGAAATACATTCATTCTATAGTACCTACCACACACATTCACCACTCGTACATTTTCGTCCGTTCCAATCCCAGGGGTATTTTCGTAATTTGTCCTATAGGGGTATTTTGGTAATTTTTGTAAAGTAAAAAACATATTTTAGTAAAAGTTGAGGGTAGTGTGGTAATTTCATAAACCGAGGGTATTTTAGAAATTTTAAGGCCAGGGGCGTTTAGGTAATTTTGTAAACCAAATTTTCTTTTTAAAATATAAAGTAGTTTTTTTTTTACAAATCAAAGGGGTAATTTGGTAATTTTAAAACTAAGGTTTTTATAAAACAGAATAGCTAGTCCCTTTCGAGTTTTAATTATTAGATTTAGCCCATGAATGAGTCCTCTTGGTTAGGGTGAACTATCACTACGCACCAGGTAGGATTCGAGCGAAGAGGAAGTGAGTCACTAGGACTGCTTAAATACCAAGCTCTCCTTAAATCCAATCCTAAACATGCGCACAATGGTTGCCACACCCTAACTCGGCGACTCACTCACAGGTTTGCTTGATTAGGCCTTAAAGTTTTATGTAATTCCGTGTTGGGGTAAACTAATCCTAGGGTTCATTAACTCCTAATGTACTAACCTACGATCCCATAATACCCATATACGAATTATAACACAAATCATACAACAGTTAGGGGCACTTACCCGGTAGACTTCGGGTCGGAGACTTAGGTGCCATGCCAGAAAACCTGCTTAATTCCAAAAATTTTCACAAAAACTTATTTGGGCGTAATTTTGAAAATGTTGTGGGCTTTAAACCCAAGGCCGAGAGTTTAAAACTGGGCTCTGATACCAAATTGAAACACCCCAAACCCGGCCCACGAGCCTTGACCGGATCTGGCATGCTCCTTGAGTAAAACATTTCAAAAGCTTGTTTGTTAATTTGGAAAATTTGAACATTTTGAAGAGAAATCGGTTTGAGTTGTGTTTGAATTGAAAACGGGGTCGTTACTGAAGTTTATATTTAATTAAAACTTTATTATCTTATTTGAAAACTACAAGTTAAAAGAAATGCCGAGTTGTTTTAGAGTTTGCCATTAAATTAAGAAAAATCGTTGCTGTATAAGTGTCAAAACATTTAAAAATTCATTTTTTTAAGAAAAAGTTATTAAATCTTGATTTAATACTAATCGTTTCATAATAAAACAAATAAAATGCATGCATAAAATAGTCTAATAGTAATGGCCTTATTACATCAAAGCAAAACCAGAAATAAATCCAAAACTTAAATATAAAGTCTCAAAATAAAATAAATGTTTGAAATGAGCATTGGCCACCACTAAGTTCCCCGCCGACCTTGGTCCATTCTTGAGTGCCACCTGCAAAATGTTAGCCCACGAGGGGTGAGTCAAACAGACTCAATGTGTAACAACCAACACAAAGTCCCAAACGATTTAGGCATATCAGATCATATATATATATATAACAAATATAGGAAATGATGCAATCCCGAACCCAAACCTAAATATCCATCCTCTACGCATCACCCGTACCTACCATCACACCGTGGGGATTACTAAATCGACCCACCATCCGCTACACACCATCGAAGGCAGTCGCTGCAGTCAACTGTACATCGCCCTTATAATTGTGGCATAGCCACCAGATAAAGTGACAGAGTCACCAGATAACAATATGTGACATAAGTCACCACATTCAGATTATGTGACATGAGTCACCAGATATTGTGGCAAAAATCACCAGATCACTTCCCCTTTTCAATATCACCCATATGCCCATGCATAATACAAAACATGCAGAAATCATGCCATATGCCTTATTCCATATTCATAACAAATTCACATGTGTGTCATATTCAGTGTTCATAATGACATTATTGACATAGTAGTAGTAGTAGGTTAACGTACCTGAATACTCTGTACCATTGATTGGTACCTTTAGCCATATTTTCATATTTCCATTAACACATACATAATATTAATACCATAGATCTATTAGGAATTAGTGTAGGGCTACACTGCTGGTTACTAACGTGTTCACTGAACCCTGAAAGTCTACCGAAACAGATCAACTCCTCCCTAAAACCATAGTTAGAATCGGCCAATCACTAATACTTAATATGGCCTTGGCCGAATATTCATATTCTCTTACCTTGCGGATCTAAATCCCGAAATCGTTACTTGTCTGTGGTATCTGTCAAAATCCCTACAAGCACTATGTTAGATCCAATTCTAACATTCAATGAATCCAAAACAATTGACCTTTGGCCTAAAATCATATTCACTTACCTTAGATCTGAAATTCCCTAAAGATCCCCTCTTGAAGTCGGCTACAATAGGAATCCCGGAACCTCCTTCAAAGTTTCGGCCAAAGTGCATTAATGGGATTCGTTCCTAGACTTCGGCTAAAAGAAAAAGGAATGAAAATCGAATAATACTTGATCTTACCCCTAATGATGAAATCGACTGCACCCTTGGCTGACACCACAGAGAGATTTGGCTATATAGGAATAAGGAGTGAAATCACTGAGCCTTGGAAACGTGATTCAGGTTAGAAACTAATGAAAGAAGAGAGAAACCGCAAAGAAGGAAAATCCTGAAAACTTACCAAACTAGAGAGGTGTATGCGGCTATGGTGCACCTTCGGGAAAAAGAGATCTCTCTTTGAAGATTCGACTATGGAGAAAGATGATAGGCACAAGGAATATACGGCTTTCAGAGGGTTTTCAAGGAGAGGAGAAACACTAGGAAGTTTCGGCTAGAAAAGAAAACTTTGAGAAAAGAAAAGAAGGAAATTCGGCAAGAGAAAGAGATGAGAAAGAAAAAGAAAAGCAAAGGAAAAAGATGGATACTCTGCTAATAATTTCGGCTACAAACTCTCATTCACACAGAGTTGGAGTTTCGGCCAACTCTCTCCTTCCTGATAACTTTATCCATCAATTATCATATCCTTTATCCTTCCTCCATAATTATCCTCATTTATCACTTAAAAAATAAAAGAATTAAGCTCCTAAATTGTAGCCTAAGTGCCGTCCATCCCCTTACCCTAGGAGTGCCAAATTTTAACCCATTAACTTGGGCTCCTTGCGGCCATACAAGGCCCAAATCATCCTCCTAAGTGACGCCACCCTCATGCCCAATTTAGCATTAATAAATTTTTGGGCCACAAGCCCAACTCTCTTGCTGCCTGACGCAAAAACACTCCCAAAAGTGCTCCCCTTGCTGCTCGAACCTAGGCCCCCTTGCACTGCTTGTGGCGTCACTTACTAGGGCTTTAAGTGGCGCCTCCTTGCCACTTTAACAAGCCCATTTGTATGTCCAATTTCCCTTACAAATTTTCTTAAGGCCTCATCTGCCTAGCTCCACTTCAAGACTTAAAATCTAATATTTTCTAAGGCATTCTCCTACCTTCTAAAGTTCCCGAAATCTATAAAGCACATTCAAAACACACATAGGCATACTACTTCATACAATTAAGAAAAATGCACAAGCCCTAAATCCCGGATATTACAGCTAGAGCACAAAGCAGCGATTACAAAAATGTAGAAATTATCGAAAACCGACTCCAAACATACATTAATTTTGGCTTGATAGTAGCCGAATGTATGAGAACTTTTAACCTTTCTTTTTTTTTCTTTGAATTTCGGTCAAATGGAGAGAAACAAAAGATGAACACTCATCTTTTGTTTCTTTAATCTAATATTAATAATTAAATTACCAAAATGGCCTTCATTAATATAATTACAACAATTATACAATATGGACATTTAAGACTTTTATCCATCCATTATATATAAGTTGGTATAATAGCAACATAAGGCCTCCACCTTTAAAAACCATCAACATCTAAGCACTTATAAATTAGCACATAGCTTTTACTCTTTACGCGATTAAGTCCTTTTTCTAAATTCGACACATAAACAATTAAATTATCACACAAAATTTTCACACAGTCTATATCACATACTATTCATACAGAAAATAATATTAAAATATTTTTACGACCTCAGATTTGTGGTCTCGAACCACTGTTCTGACTAGGGACTAAACAGGGATGTTACAATCTCAATCACACTTTGACAAAGCTATATTACTCTGTTTATCATTCATATAAATGCATTTCATACAAAAACACTCAATCAATACTATTGCTCATGCACAATACACTTTACTCCAAATATTTCATCTATACCACATGAATAAACTTACAACTAATCATGCATTTGCATATCAACACAACATGCATCATGATATTGAAAATAAATGAAAACCCATTTAGGACTTGAGTTATCGAACTCACTTGGAGGTTGACGCCAAATCCATTTCATTAGCTTTTCCCTTGGTACTTAAGCCTCCTTAGTTAACAAACATAACAACCATTTCACAATTCCTACAAAGACAATTCATCATCATAAGAACCACAATAGTTTTGCATGCAGAGACTATTTAAATGATTAGTCACAACCTTATCCAATACAAAAAATAATGAATGGATTAACTGAAATCCTTAACTTTCTTCCCTTTTCTTAAATCTGTAAATACAGAAAGGTTAGGAAGCTTACCAACTTGATAAATTCTCAGATACTTATACACAAACTTTAGCTTATATTCTCCATGCAAACCGCTCTTTAATCTATCTCTCTTACAACCAAACTAGTGAAGAAGATGGAAAGAAGAAAATGAAAACAAATATGAGAGAATTCAACGAGAAGAATGACGTTCAATCTATATATATAGTCATCCGCGCACGATCATCAAGGCCCATTTAATCAGTCTAAAAAATTATTGTTTATAACCATACCGCCTTCCACTAATAACTACTGGGGTCTAACGTAACTAAAATAGATTAGGAAATTTGACTATTCATCAAGACCCAGTTAGTGCCAGGGACTGCTCCAATCTCGACTGTTGCATATTGAATGGCTCCAACAGAATTTAAAGAATTAAAAACTTAGTTTCAAGAATTGATTGAAAGAGGTTTTATTCGACCGAGTGTGTCACCTTGGGGCACCGCCATACTGTTTGTGAAAAAAAAAAGATGAGTCGATAAGATTGTGGATAGATTACTGATAGTTGGATACAATCACGATAAAGAACAAGTACTTTTTGCCTCGTATTGAAACCTTATTCGATGATTTGAAATATGCTACAATGTTTTCGAAGATTGATCTCAGATCTGGCTAATATCTGTTGTGAGCTAAAGACGTGGATGTGCCGAAAACAACATTCAAAACTTGTTACAGACATCATGAGTTATTGGTTATGGCTTTTGGATTGACTAATGCCCTTACAACATTTATGGATATGATAACTCAGGTTTTCTAACCACATCTCGATGGGTTCATTGTTGTTTTTGTCAAAATAAGTTTGCTATTTATACCAAACGTGCTGAAGGATAGTGTGATGATGCTTCGACCGATTCCAACATTTACAAGCTTCCAAGCACTATAAAATAGAGAAAAGAAAACCGAATAAGCATTTCAAATGCTAAGTTTGTATAACAAGAATTTAACTTACCAATCATGTAAATTCAAAATAAGTATACAAACACGCATCCAAACCATTATGGCCATTTTCCTAAACACATATGATCTCAAGAAACTTGTTAGTCATGTATATCATGCAAACATCAAAAATCAAAGATGAGCTCATCATGTAATAACTTTCATAAACATGTGCTTTTCATATCATATTTCCATATAACATGTGCATTTCTATAATCAATCATCTTAAGTTCAATTCAACCATGTCAAAACTATTCCCGTTAAATTTATTTAAAATATCAATAGATACACAAGTAGTACACTAAAAGTGTACAAAACTGTAAACCGTCAACTCATATTCAGGGGTACCTAACTAGGGCACATAATCAAGAAGCACTCGCTCGAGCCAAATAACAGGATGCTCATGTGAGCCATGTAACAGGAAGCTTATCCAGGCTAAAATCGGAAACTCATAAGAGTTTAGAACAGAAAGCTCATTGAGCTTAACAGGTAACTCCGAAGAGCTATTATCAAGGATCTCCGGATAGCCATATAATAGAATGTTCAATTGAGTCATGTTAGGAAACTCAAAAAGAGCCTATATCAAGATGCTCACAAAGAGCTGCGTTTGTGTCCTTAATATATGCAGGATCACAACCGATCATATAAAGGACATTCATAAAGAGCTGCGGTATTCAATAACACATACAGGATCACTACCAATCAAGATGCTTGAAGGAACCATATAACAGGAAGCTCAAGTTTCCTTGTCTCATTTTTAGTAATTTTGATATTTTTGAAATCGAGATAGTCTAATCTATCTACTTAGGGGATTAAATTGAAAAGTTATCAAGGTATGAAATTTGGGTCATGGATGAATATGCTGAAAATTAGAAATTTATGGTAGAAAATGAAAGGTTGATGGAAGATAAACAACTTTTACAAAGTGATTTTTGATGAAAACATGATTTAGGGACTAAAATGTAAAGTTATGAAATTTGATGAAAAAATTCTGATTTTGTTTTAATACATGTGCTGTAAATTTTGTAATGAGATTTTGGTTAGGCTTGGAATAGGGAGTAAATTGCACAAGTTTTATTTTCCGAGCCTAAGGACGAAATTGGAATTTATGGAAAGGTTAGAGACAAAATGATAATTTTGCCTAGGACGTAAGCTGAGTCCAAATGAATATAAAATAAGAGAAATTGATGATTAAAGCAATTTATATAGATTCAGACAACACAAATTCGAGGTTAGATCGAGGGAAAGAAAAGGTTTCAAATTAGTAGATTATTTACGGGAACAAGTGTCGAGGTAAGTTCGTGTAACTTAATCGAGCATGTGATTATGTTAATTGAATGTTGTGTTTGTATGTAATGTGACTTATTGATATGCATTGCTTGAATTCTCTAATGGACCATTTAATACATGCTTTGAATGATGAAAAAGGGGGTTAAGTCCCAATTAAATATTGAATTCCAATGAATATATGTGCTTTCTCGAAACGAATAAGGTCCTGCATTTGTTGTGGACGGGATTTAGCTTGGACGAGTAATCCTATTGACCTTGTTATAGAAAGGATTTAGCTCGGACGGGTAATCTTGATATAATACCTCTCGAGTATATGTTACAATTAGGGTTTAGTCTGGACTGCAACTCCTAATTGAGCTCTTCTGAGCATACATTATATAAAGGATTTAGCCTGGACTGATAATCCTGTTATACGATATGTGGCTCGAGAGTGTGTTTCTTGATTAAGTGCCCTAATGGGTACCCACGAATAAGAATTGACGAATTACTGAATCGTACACCCAGAGTGTACTACTTTAGTATCTATCGGAATTTCAATGATTCAATGGACATAAAACTCTTAACATGGCATGAGAATTATGAGATGAAATGATAATTTCTTGAAAGAGTATTGCATGATGAGCTCATCTACCCTTACTTGATGTATATGTAAACCTTGTGACTAACATGTTTGATTGGATACATGTGTTTAGGCAATTTTGCCAAATGGATGGAAAACATGTTGTTGTATACTTATATTTAATAAACGGGATTGGTAAGTTTAATTTCCATTATACGGACTTACAAAGTATGTAATGTTTACTTAGTTTTATTTTCCCAGTTTTATAGTGCTAGGAAGCTCACGAAGGTTGGAGATCATTGGAGCATCGTCACACTATCAACTAGCTTATTTTGGGTATACTTAGTAAAATCATTTTTATAACAGCCTGATTTAGGGGCTAGTCAAAATAGTGGTTACGAGACCACAAATCCTAAGTAGAAATATATGTTTTATGGTTTTTATGAGGTCTATGACATGTTTGCATGGTTGTGTGAAAACTTCATGAAGAAATTTTATAATTTAGTGAGCAATTTATTGCAAAAATATGAGATTCTAGAAGTTAAGTATGAGATGGCATTAGAAAATTTATTAGAGGTCCTTATTTAGTAATTAGACCATTATATTTCATGATGGACAAAAATGGACACGGAAGGGAAAAATCTCAAAGAAGGGCCTTAAAGGCATTTTGGTCATTTAGTTAATAAATTAATAAAAAGGGAAAAAGAAGTCAAAATTGGTGTCCACCTTTTTCCCTAATTTCCAAAAATTGAAGAGAAGCCATAGCTAGGGTTTTGTTGATTATCAAGCTCAAAGTAAGTGCATCCTAGCCCATTTTTAATGTTCTTTACATTTTTGATATTCTCGTAGCTCAATTTAGCTGCTGGAGTTCATGTTCAAAAACTTACCCATGTATGACATTTTTATGTTTAATGGAGGAATATAGAAGTTTGATGTGTGATGAACATCTTTCTCTAAGTGATTTTTTCATGGAAACACCTAAAAAGGACCTATTTGTAAAAGTGATAAAATGTGTAGTAAAAAATTCAGTTTTGAAGGAAAATGCGAGCTATTATAAACTTAAGATAGGTTTGGGTAGGCTTGGGTAACCAAGAAAATGAGTATGTTTCATCATACGAGCCTAGGGACCAATTTGCAAATATGTGAAAGTTTAGGCGAAAATTTATAATTTTTGCCAAAGTATGATTCATGGGTTGTTTTAGTCAATGTGATAATTAAATAAGTAAAATTTGTCATTATAGATCAAGAAACACGAAGTCCAGACCTAAACTGAGGAAAGAACAAGGTGGTGGATTAAATTGAACAACTATCTATATTTTGGTATCGAGGAAAGTTTGTGTGTAATAAATCAACATTATGTTATTATGTATTTAAATAATTGATATTACATAAAATGTATATTCTTTTTATGAAATTGGTTAATGAGGTCTCGATGAAACAAATGATGAAGTTTTACTATATCGAAGTCCCGGTTGAACCGTAGGAATAGAAAGGATACCCTTATCACGACATTAGATTAATAAGGTCCCGTATAAGACCATATCTGGGAAATGGACTCGGCACTGAATTGACATCCTGTGTAAGACCATATCTGGGATATGGCATTGGCATAGAATAGTGATTCCGTGTAAGACCACGTCTGGGACCTGGCTTTGGTATTAAATCGTGTAAGACCATGTCTAGGACATGGCATCGACATACGATATCGTGTAAGACCATATCTATGATATGGCGTCGATATCGATATGAGATCCCATATAAGACCATATCTAGGATATGAAATCAGCATCGACATGTGATCCATGTAAGACCATATCTGGGATATGGCATTGCCATCTTACGTGTTTGACAATTTTCGGGTATCTTTCGATATTCCAAGTGGTTCAACAGGGTAAAGAATTAAAGTTTCCATTAAAGATGGAAAAAGGGATAAAGTTATGTAATGGAGTGATACAGGTTCATATGCGAAACTCACGAGAAATGAGTCCGGTATGTGATATGTGGTCGGTACAAGTGAGCATGAGTAAGCCATGTCAATGTTGCTTGAGAATTTTATATTAATTCATAATGTAATATGTGGATGTTATTACAAGATTTTGTGTTGTTATTTATTACATACAAACTTACTAAGCTTTATGCTTACTCCCTCTCTTTTCCCTTTTCTTGTAGTATCGCCAAGCTAGCTCGGAGATCGAAGGACGTTGGAGCTCGATTCACACTATCAAGCTATTCTTTTGGGTATAGTAAAGTTTGACTATTTTGGGTATGGCATGTATAGGAACTGGGTCATTTTGTTATGTCATATTGGTTAGCTAATGTGTAGGCTATTAATTTTACTTATATCCTATTGTAAATGGCCAATGGAATTAGCCAATACTAGATAAGTTATATATATTCAATGATAATGAAATTCATGAAGTGCAAGCTTGCACAATTGAGTGAGTAATGTGTGAAGTATATGGATGATGAACGCAGTATGAAATTAAGGTGTGGATGTCTTGATTATGGATATTAAAGGTGCATTATTGTTATGCTATGTGTTGCTGGAAATAGTATAAGTGTGACTGCTTTTCAGGGTGGCAAATAGCTTGATAAATGGCCTTATATTTGTCCACACGGGTAGACACACAGGCATGTGTCTAGGCTGTGTGTGACACACAGTCAGCCTCCTGGGCGTGTTGATAGGCCGTGTGTCCCCTGCATCCAAGTTTAGCAAAACATAATGCCTAGTAGTAAACACATGGGCAAAGACATAGCCATGTTTCTCAGCCGTTTGAAGCACACGGCCTCAGGACATGGGCGTGTGCCCATGCCGCGTGAAGTCTGCACATTAATTGCGAGAATTAAATTCGCCACTCGACCTAGCACACGGGTGTTTGACTCGGCCGTGTGACCCTAAATGTCTGCTGACGTCATAAATAGAATGTAAAGGTTTTCACACACGGGCTAAGACACGGGCGTGTCATGGCCGTGTGAGAGACATGGGCCATAGACACAGGCGTGTGTCAGGCCGTGTGAAAACCCCTATAGATTCGAAATGAAAATAAAATTTGAACAGATTAAGGACATGGGCGTGTGTGACGACACGACCTACCCACACGGGCGTGTTCCTTTCCACATGGGCGTGTGGCCCTGTTTTGAGCAAAAATTTTAAGTGTTCGTAAACTTCTGGTTCAGTCCCAAACTACTCTATATGTATGTTTCGGGTCTCGTAGGCCCATAATAGGGACGTTATGAACACAAATGAAAAGTTTTAAGTTGAAATAAAAATTTATGGCTCGATTTTGTATGAATAAGTATGTTATGTCTGGTAATGCCTCGTACCTGGTTTCAGCGTCGAATACGGGTAAGGAGTGTTACATTTAATGGTATCAAAGCTACAGTTTAGTCAATTCTCAGACTAATGTAGAGTATGCACGAGTCTAGCTATACATGTCATACGTATGTGTATATACATAATGATAGTGTGACGACTCCTAACAATTTAAAATATGTTTTTATATAACAAATGGATCCCGACAGAGCAGTGGCGGATGATGTAGAAACTAATGCGCCTGCTCCTACTCAAGGGGCAACGCCAGTTGAAAGTAGACCCATTACTATGAGTCAGGGAGGAAGAGAAGAGGGTAGGAAAGCCTTTCTCCATATGATGAACGCCTGGTATACGGAGTTCGTTCGAACGAACCCGACCACTGAACAACAAGCTACACCCCCTCCAAACCCTCAGCCTATCCCTGTAGCTCCCCAAGTTGTAGAAATAGTAAGAAGGGAAAAGCCCCTGGTTGATAGAATCTGGAAACAATGAGCTGAGGAGTTCCGAGCTAATAAAGATGACGATTCGGAAATAGCAGAATTTTGGCTTGAAAATACCATCAAGGTATTTAATGAATTGTCTTGCACACCCGAACAGTTTATGAAATGTGTTGTGTCTCTCTTGAGAGATTCAGCTTATCAGTGGTGGAACACCCTTATGTCGGTTGTATCAAAGGGAGAGAGTTAATTGGGAATTTTTCCAAGAAGAGTTCCGAAAGAATTATATTAGCCAGAGGTTTATCAATCAGAAAAGAAAGGAATTCCTTGAGCTAAAACAAGGTCGAATGATGCTAACCGAATATGAGCGTGAGTTTGTAAGGCTTAGTAAATATGCTCGGGAGTGCGTATCCACCAAAGCCATCATGTGTAAGAGGTTTGAGGACAGATTAAATGAGGACATCTGATTGTTTGTTGGTATTTTAGAACTAAAGGAATTTGTTGTGCTAGTAGAGAGATCTTGCAAGGCCGAGGAATTGGCCAAAGAGAAAAGAAAGACTGAAATTGAGTCCCGTGACTCGAGGAAGAGACAATTAGGTAAGTAATTTCAATTCTCATCAAGAAATCGAGAGAGTTCACTGCTCTATCAGCCGCTTCAATTGGGTTCTCAAACAGAAGTAAAGGTAAACAGTACTCGGTTTCTAAAGCTCAGACCACTTCGATTGCTAGTGTTGGTAATGCTCAACCAAGTAGACCAGAATGTTCACAGTGTGGTAGACGTCACCCCGATGAGTGCCGAGCAAATGAGAGAGCTTGTTTCAAGTGTGGTTCGCAAGATCACTTCATTAGAGATTGCCCCGAGATGGTTGAAAAAGAGAAATTTCAGAGTGCAAGATCGGGTAATATTACTAGAGGGAGGCCATAGAAAAATCCAGGAAATGGAATGAGTAATAAGAATGCACCTGGAAAGCAGACTGCAAGATCTGAGAGTAGAGCGCTTGCGAGGACTTATACCATTCGCGCTCACGAACAGGTGTCATCCCCTAATGTGATTACGGGTATATTTTCTCTCTATGATACTCATATTTTTTCTTTAATTGATCCGAGATCTACCCACTCGTATGTTTGTATGAAATTAGTATCTAGTATGAACATGCCTGTAGAGTCTACAGAATTTGTGATAAAAGTTTCAAATCCCCTAGGCAAATGTGTTTTAGTTGACAAGGTATGCAGAGGTTTCCCTTTGATGATTAGAGGTCATTATTTTCTTGTTAACCTCATACTATTGTCGTTTGATGAATTCGATGTAATTCTTGGTATAGATTGGTTAACTGCTCATGATGTGATAGTAAATTGTGGTAGGAAATTTATTGAATTGAAATGTCAAAATAGGGATATTCTTCAGGTTGAATCAGGTGAACAGGATAGATTGCCTGTATTGATTTCTTTTATGTCTGCTTAGAAATACATAAGAAAGGGATATGAAGCTTATATTTCCTTTGTGATGAATGCCAAAGAGTCTAAGTTAAGAATTGAATCTGTGCCGATAGTATGTGAGTATCTAGATGTATTTTCGGAAGAATTGCCCGAGTTGCCTCCGGTTAGAGAGATTGAATTTGGTATTGAGTTAGCCCCTGGTACTACGCCTATTTCGATTGCTCCGTACAGGATGGCTCCGACCGAGTTGAAAGAATTGAAGGCTCAATTACAAGAGTTGACGGATAAAGGTTTCGCAAGACAGAGTTATTCTCCGTGGGGTGCTCCCGTATTATTTGTGAAAAAGAAGGATAGTTCTATGAGGTTATGTATAGATTATCGGCAACTTAATAAGGTAACCATAAAGAACAAGTATCCCTTGCCAAGGATCGATGATTTGTTTGACCAATTGAATGGAGCCACTACATTTTCCAAGATAGACTTGAGGTCTAGTTATTACCAGTTAAGAGTCAAAGACTCAGATGTGCCGAAAACATCATTTTTGGACAAGGTATGGTCACTATGAATTTCTAGTTATGCCTTTTGGTTTAACAAACGCCCCTGTCGTGTTTATGGATTTAATGAACCTCATCTTTCGGCCATATTTGGATAAATTTTTTGTAGTCTTTATTGATGATATATTAATTTACTCTCATGATAAGAATGAGCATGCTGAGTACTTGAGGACCATTTTACAAATTTTACGGGATAAACAGTTATATGCCATGCTTAGAAATAGTGAATTTTGGCTTAAAGAAGTCAGATTTCTAGGGCACATTGTTTCGGGTGATGGTATTCAAGTTGACCCGAGTAAGATTTTAGTAATTGTTGATTGGAAACCGCCGAGGAATGTATCAGAGGTTAGAAGTTTTCTAGGCCTAGCTGGTTAGTACAGACGGTTTGTCAAAGGATTTTCCATGATAGCTACTCCAATGACGAGGTTGTTACAAAAAGATGTTAAGTTTGAGTGGACAGAAAAATGCCAATAGAGTTTCGAGAAATTAAAAACATTGTTGACTGAGGCTCTAGTTTTAGTACAACTTGAATCAGGAAAAGAATTTGCGGTTTATAGTGATACATCTTTAAATGGATTGGGTTGTGTACTTATGCAAGAGGGCAAGGTGATAGCTTATGCCTCGAGACAGTTGAAACCACATGAGAAAAATTATTCGACACATGATTTGGAGTTAGCCACCATTGTGTTTGCATTGAAGATTTGGAGACACCATTTGTATGCGAGAAATGTCGGGTATTCACTGATCATAAAAGTCTAAAGTACTTGCTGACTCAAAGGGATTTGAATTTACAGCAAAGGAGATGGTTGGAATTGCTAAAAGATTACAAATTAATGATTGACTACCACCCGGGAAAGGCGAACGTAGTCGCCGATGCCTTGAGTAGGAAATCCTTGTTTGCATTGAGGGCTATGAATACATGGTTGGCTTTATCAGATGATGGTTCTATTCTAGCCGAATTGAGAGCTAGACCGATGTTTCTCCAAGAGATTTGTGAAGCTCAGAAAGGCGATAGTGAATTATAAGCCAAAAGAGTTCAATGTGAATCAGGTATGGAGTTAAGACTTTTGGACTAGTTCTGATGGATGTTTAATGTTCTGAGATACGATCTGTGTATCGAGAGATAATGAGCTTATCCAAAAAAATTTTCACGAAGCACATAGTGGATGTTTATCTGTACATCCAGGCAGTACAAAGTTGTATAATGACTTGAAGAAGATGTACTGGTGGTCGGGAATGAAAAGAGACATTTTAGAGTTTATATCGTGATGCTTGGTTTGTCAGCAAGTGAAAGCCGAACATCAAGTACCTTTGGAATTACCTCAGTCGATGATGGCTCCTGGATGGAAATGGGATAGAATTACTATGGATTTTGTGATGGGTTTGCCTTTGACGCTGAAAAAGAAGGATGTCGTTTGGGTTGTGTTTGATAGGCTTACAAAATAGGCTCATTTTATTCCGGTATGTATTGACTACTCACTTGATAAATTGGTCAAATTGAATATTTCTGAAATTGTGAGATTGCACTGAGTGCCTTTATCGATTGTATCGAATAGAGATCCGAGGTTCACTTCGCGATTTTGGAAAAAGTTACAAGAAGTGTTGGGTAAAAAATTTTAATTTTAGTACCGCTTTTCATCCGCAAACTGATGGTCAGTCTAAACGAGTAATACAAATTCTTGAAGATATGTTGCGGTGTTGTATCCTCAAGTTCCAAGGTAGTTGGGAAAAGTATTTACCGTTGGTGGAATTTGCCTACAACAATAGTTTTCATTCGAGTTTGAAAATGGTGCCTTATGAGGCATTGTATGGGCATAAGTGCCGAACACCCTTGTATTGGACCAAACTCAGAGAGAATCAGATTCACGGAGTTGATTTAGTCAGGGAAACCGAAGAAAAATTAAAAGTAGTTCCTGATTGTTTGAAAGCTGCTTCGGATAGACAGAAATCCTATGCAGATTTGACATGAAAAGAGATTGAATTTCAGGTCGGTGATAAGGTATTCCTGACAGTATCTCCATGGAAGAAAGTTTTGAGGTTTGGCTAGAAAGGCAAATTAAGTCCATACTTTATTGGACCATATGAGATTACTGAAAGAATAGGGCTGGTAGCCTATCGGTTGGCTTTGCCATCTGAGTTGGAAAAGATCCATGATGTGTTCCACGTGTCTATGTTGCGACATTACCGATCAGACCCTTCACATGTGATTGTACCGACAGAGGTTGAAATTCAACTAGACATGACTTATGGTGTAGAACCGGTTAAGATTTTGGCTCAAGAAGTCAAACAGTTAAGAAATAAAAGTATAGCTCTTGTGAAAGTATTGTGGAAAAGACACTGGGTAGAAAAGGCTACATGGGAGCCTGAGGAGGCTATTAGACACCAATATCTGAACCTTTTTATCGGTAATATTTTCGTGGACAAAAATCCCTAAGAGGGAGAATTATAAAAGCCCGATTTCGGGCCTAGTTGGAATATTGGTTGCAAGACCACAAATTCGAAGTAGAAATATATGTTTTATGGTTTTCATGAGGTCTATGACATGTTTGCATGGTTGTGTGAAAACTTCATGAAGAAATTTTATAATTTAGTGATTAATTTATCTTTTAGGACTAAATTGCAAAAATTGAAAAATATGATATTCTAGAAGTTTTAAGTATGAGATAGCATTAAAAATTTATTAGAGGTCCTTATTTAGTAATTAGACCATTATATTTCATGATGGACAAAAATAGACATGGAAGGGAAAAATCTCAAAGAAGGGCCTTAAGGGCATTTTGGTCGTTTAGTTAATAAATTAATAAAAAGGGAAAAAGAAGTCAAAATTGGTGTCCATCTTCTTCCATAAGTGCCGAAAATTGAAGAGAAGTCATATCTAGGGTTTTGTTCATTATCAAGCTCAAAGTAAGTGCATCCTAGCCCCGTTTTTAATGTTCTTTACAATGTAGTGGATTAAATTGAACAACTATCTATATTTTAGTATCGAGGTAAGCTTGTGTGTAATAAATCAACATTATGTTATTATGTATTTAAATGATTGATATTACATAAAATGTATATTCTTTTTATGAAATTGTTTAATGAGGTCTCGATGAAACAAATGATGAAGTTTTACTATATCGAAGTCCCGGTTGAACCTTAGGAATAGAATGGATACCCTTGTCACGACATTAGATTGATAAGGTCTCGTATAAGACCATATCTGGGATATAGCCTCGGCACTGAATTGACATCCCGTGTAAAACCATATCTGGGATATGGCATTGGCATCGAATAGTGATTCCGTGTAAGACTACGTCTGGGACCTAGCTTTGGTATGAAATCGTGTAAGACCATGTCTGGGACATGGCATCAACGTACGATCTCGTGTAATACCATATCTAGGATATGGCGTCGACATCGATATGAGATCTCGTATAAGACCATATCTGGGATATGGCATCGGCATCGACATGTGATCCCATGTAAGACTATATCTAGGATATGACATTGGCATCTTACGTGTTTGACAATTTTCAGGTATCCTTCGATATTCCAAGTGGTTCAACAGGGTAAAGAATTAAAGTTTCCGTTAAATATGGAAAAAGTGCTAAAGTTATGTAATGGATTGATACAGGTACATATGCAAAACTCACGAGAAATGAGTCTGGTTGTGATATGTGGTCGGTACGAGTGAGCATGAGTAAGCCATGTCAATGTTGCTTGAGAATTTTGTATTAATTCATAATGTAATATGTGGATGTTATTACAAGATTTTGTGTTGTTATCTATTACATACAAACTTACTAAGCTTTATGCTTACTCCCTCTCTTTTCCCTTTTCTTGTAGTATCGCCAAGCTAGCTCGGGGATCGAAGGACGTTGGAGCTCGATTCACACTATCAAGCTACTCTTTTGGGTATAGTAAAGTTTGATTATTTTGGGTATGGCATGTATAGAAACTTGGTCATTTTGTTATGTCATATTGGTTAGTAAATGTGTAGGCTATTAATTTTACTTATTTCATATTGTAAATGGCCAATGGAATTAGCCAATACTAGATAAGTTGTATCTATTCAATGATAATGAAATTCATGAAGTACAAGCTTGCGTAATTGAGTGAGTAATTTGTGAAGTATATGCATGATGAACACAATATGAAATTAAGGTGTGGATGTCTTGAT
Source organism: Gossypium bickii (assembly GCA_025503065.1). NCBI lineage: Eukaryota > Viridiplantae > Streptophyta > Magnoliopsida > Malvales > Malvaceae > Gossypium > Gossypium bickii. The sequence goes on from CP106715.1 coordinate 105,885,042, forward strand.
TGTGGATATTAGAGGTGCATTATTGTTATGCTATGTGTTGCTGGAAATAGTATAAGTGTGGTTGCTTTTCAGGGTGGCAAATGGCTAGATAAATGGCCTTATATTTGTGTACATGGGTAGAAACACGGGCGTGTTTCTAGGCTGTGTGTGAGATACGGTCTGCCCCGTAGGCGTATTGAAAGGCCATGTGTACCCTGTATCCAAATTTAGCAAAACAGAATGCCCAGTAGTAAACACACGGGCAGAGACACGACCGTGTGTCTCAGCCGTGTGAAAGGCACGGCCTCAGGACATGAGTGTGTGCCCAGGCTGTGTAAAGTCTTCACATTAATTGTGCGAATTAAATTCACCACACAGCTTAGTAAACGGGCCTGTGACTCGACCGTGTGACCCTAAATGTCTGCTAACGTCGTAAACAGAATGTCAAGGTTTTCACACACGGGCGTGTCATGGCTGTGTGAGAGACACGGGCCATAGACACAGGCGTGTGCCAGGCCGTGTGAAAACCCCTATAGATTCGAAATAAAAATAAAATCCACACGGATTAGGGACATAGGCGTGTGTGACCACATGACCTGCCCACACGGGCATGTTCCTTTCCACACGGGCGTATGGCCATATTTTGAGCAAAAATTTTCTAAGTGTTCGTAAGCTTCGAGTTATGCCCTGAACCTCTCTATATGTATGTTCTGGGTCTCGTGGGCCCATATAGGGACATTATGAACAAGAATGAAAAGTTTTAAGTTGGAATGAAAATTTAAGGCCCGATTTTGTATGAATAAGTATGTTAAGTCTGGTAATGCCTTGTACCTGGTTCCAAAGTCGAATACGGGTAAGGGGTGTTACAATTTTGTTATAATGGCATGTATAGGACAACTTGACCATTAGTGGCTTGATAATGATGCTTGTAATCTAGTCATTGGAATGGCTAGTAATGGTTGTTTTGATATACTTGTAATGTCATGCTATGGTAGCTAAATATATGTTCAGTAGTTGATCAGTTTATGTCTAATATATGGAATGAACCAAGGTAAGAATGTATGCATGTAATGGTATGCCATGATAAATGATGGGATTTGTTTAATTTGAATGCTTAGAATGGTTGGTATTGGTTTTGTGTTTCAACTGCAGGTCGTGGGTGTGATTTTGGGTGAGAAATGAAGCTAGAAATGGCTTTATTTTGTCCACACGGGCGTATGTCTAGACCGTGTGTGACACACAACCGGGTACATGGATGTGTAGTTAGGTCGTGTGTCCCTGCACCTTAATTTTGAGAAACAGAATGCTCAGAATTAAGCACATGGGCAGAGACACGGGCGTGTGTCTCAACCGTGTGTGCTACATGGGTGTGTGTCTTGGCCGTGTGAAACCTGCACCTAATTTCGAAAAAAATTAAATTAACCACACAGCCTAGCACACAGGCGTGTGGCATAGCCGTGTGCACAAGTCAGAGAGTTACACGGGTCGAACACGGCTTGTATTACTGGCGTGTCCCAGGGTCACACAGGCGTGTCCCTTGGACCACATGGGCGTGTGAGCCCTACACCTTGGAAAATTTTTGATAATTCACGAAAAATTCCTAGAGTTTTCGATTAAGTCCCGACTTGATTCTAATGCTTGTATTGGGCCTCGAGTGTCCATTTAAGGGACGTTACGAATGATCTCGGTTAATGAATAGTGATTGACATGATTTATCTGTAAATGTTTCTAAAAGTTTCGGTAATGCTCTGTGACCCTATTTCGGTGACGGATACGGGTCAGGGTGTTACAGATTTGAATGTGAATGTGAAAGCACTCAGGTTCTTATATGTGGAATTAAGTAAAGGATTGCCTAATTATTCTCTAAACTCTGTGAATTCTGCAAAAATTTTGAAAAAAAAAAAAGACATTGTATGGTCAATTAATGTGATAATGGCGTTAATTGTAATAAATTACTTTTAAACTTAATAAGTGCTAATAGACTTAGTGGAATTGTTAGGTTACGAATAACACACCAATAGGGATTAGATATGGAGTTCTATGGTGATACAGAGTTTTATTTTCATCTAAGGTTGTGTGAAGATATGGAGTTCTGCTCCCTTGAAGCCTTGCACATATTAGTGCACTCTTTGTTGTCCTTTGAGCTATGCACTCATGTGCATTCTCTGATGCCTTCAGACTTAACACTACGGTGCTCTTTGGTGTGTCTTAGAGACTTAGCATTTTAGTCTTTTTTAGTGTGTTCTAGGTGGTTCCCATGTATCTAAATTATTTTAATAGATTTTACTAAGGGCGAAATGAATTAAAATCTTAATGATGAGACTTGCTTATGAATATAAATTTTTATGTGTGAATAAAAGTGTTATGTGCTAAAGGCGAAAAGTTAGAAAAGTTAAAAAGAAATTAAATTGATAAATATGCTAATAACGAATGTGCCATGAATAAAGTTTTATAAAAGAGCCTTAAAATGATGATAAGAGATTGAAATTCCTACTTTCAGTATGCTCCTAAAAAGAGACATGAAAAATAATTTTTTTTGGTTATGTGTGTAAAGAATTAAGGGGCCATAAGTGAAACTTATGTGAAATTGTGTAAAACCCCACACCTGACCGATCATCGAGTTTGAGCAATGGAATGCCACATCCGTTGTCAGAGCAACTATGTTATACCTAGCTTTATTTGATAATATGTTTTGATATAACAAATTAAATTTTTTTTGAATAAAAGTTAAATTTGAACAAAATTAGCAAAATGATAAAATCAAGTTAAAATGGTTTCAATTGAGTTCAACAATTTCAATCAAGTTAAAACTATTTTAAAACAAGTCAATATTACTCAAGGCAAAAAAGTATCAGTACTTTTTGGCCAAGTATCAATAGTTTTCAAAATATTTATACCCATTCTAAAATCTATACAAAATTAACATTTTGTTTTCAATCAATTACAAAAATGTATCGATACCTTTTACCAGTTATCGATAAATTGTCTTTGGTATTGTTGTAAACAAACTTTAACGATCATTGAATCATGCATTAAATGCTAATAGTATCAATGCTTGTAGAAAAAGTATTGATACCTTTTGTTGCAGGTGAATTTAATGATATGGTATTTTCATCCCCAATGACTCTATTCATGTTTCTAACAACCACAATGGTTGGAAATGAATTAGAAGGTGTAAATACCATCTTCCAAAGGTCCTACAACAACTAGAGAGATCATTAAGCTAAAAGGTCAATCAATACAACCTTATTGCTTAATTCTTTCATATTTTTCTTGTACACACTTGTGAGGCTTTATTGTTATTCTTTAGCTCAAGTGTATTCTTATTTATTTGTGCTTAATTGGAAAAGATTCTGATCTTGTAAGGATTACTTCTTAGTTTTCTATTTGTATTTACTCTTTTAGAGGGTTAAGTCTTAAGGTCTTGGTAGAAACCTTAAGGAAGTTGCAATCCTAAAATTTTGGGTAGAAATCTTAAGGGAGATTGTAAGGTTCAACCTTGTCCTCAAAGGTTATCAAATTAGTGAACTTGGGAAAATCCTTAGTTGTGAAAAGCTAAAGTAGTGAGTAGGCAATTAGCGTTGAACCACTATAAATCGAAGAGTTTATTGTATCTATCCTTTTCTTAGCAACCATAAAATTTTAAGAGGTCAATTCAATCCCTCTTGGTGATTTCGAGTTGAATTATTGAGCTAACAGATTACGATTTAATTTACCTTTTTATATGTTCTATTAACAAGATTATTTAATATTTCCATCATTTTCAGGTCTTATACAAGCTTAGAAAAGCTCTATTACTAACCCGAGATCCAATTAGGTCCAAATTGTAATGTTTGTAAAATATCGGTTTGACGTCGTAACGAGTGACTTCAAGGGTTCCTCATTGCGATGAGAAACATAACTCACTGGAGATTTCTTATCGTGATGACAAGAGCTTAACATTGTGACGCACTGCCTATTTCATATGGTCCTAAAGGTACCAATTTGAAATAACTAAACAAACTAATTCACTTTTCCATTCACTTTTCTAACTAAAGATACATTTCCAATAGGTTTTATTCTAAACCATTATGTAACTGCCCGATTTTGGGGCTAGCCAAAACAGTGGTTTTAGAACCACTAATTTGAGGACGGAAAAAAATTTTCTAATATTATTTTATAAGATATAGCATGATTATATGAGTGCATGAAAATTTTGGAGCATTAATTTTAGTGATTTCATGCTTAATTGCGAAAAAGGACTAAATCGCATAAAGTGCAAAAGTTCTATTCTACAAGCTAAAGGTGTCTAATAGCTATAGAACCTTAAACTAAAGGTCTTTAAGGTGAAATTAGACCCTTAGGAAAGGGTTGGTCGGCCATAGGGGACAAGAAAATAAGAAATTGGTCAAAGTAGTTGGAATTAGGTGGCTTAAATTGAGGAAATAAAATAAAATAAAGAGAAAGATGATATCACATTTCATCTCCATCTTCTTCCACTAAAAATATCAGCCAAAGAGGGGTTTTGGAAGCCAAAAATTTTCAGCAACTTCTCACCCTAGCAAGTAAGTGATTTGGGTGGTCTTCCTTAATAATTTTTGTACTTTTGAGACCCTAATAGCTTAAGCTAACTAATGAGGGGACTATTATGCAAAATGGTTGAAAGTCTAGGGTTTTTCCATGAGAGCATTAGTGTTTTTTGCTAAAATTTTATGGGAGAAAATAAGTCTTGGTTGTTAAATAAACAACTTTTGTGAAAGGAGTTTCCATGAAAACACCTAAAAAGGACCTTTTTGTAAAGGTTGTAAAATAGATGGTATATGTATGTAATAATTGAAATCTTGAGTTGCTATACGAGGGATTATGAATCGGCTAGGCTCTGTTGTGTGAAAAATGAACACATTTTATTTTACAAGCCTAGGGGTAAAATCGTAATTTCTATGAGAGTCTAAGGGCAAAATAGTAATTTTTCCAAAGTAGAAATTTTTAGAATGTCTTGGTTTATGTGGTGATTAAACGAATGAAATTGTCATTTTAGATCAAGAAACACAAAGTCTGAACCGAAACCGAGGAAAGAACAAGGTGTTGGACTAAATCGAACAAATATACATATTTTGGTACCGAGGTAAGTTTGTGTGTAATAAATTCAAAATCATGCTAGTATGTTTTAAAATGCTTGACATTCGTGAAAATGTATATTATTTCTATGAAATTAATCAATGATGTTTCAATGAGAAAATGATGAAAATTTATGATGTTGAAGTCCCGATTGGACCTTAGGAAGTGAGAGGATACCAACATCAAGACATGAGATTTGTAAGGTCCCATATAAGACCATGTCTGGGACATGGTCTCGGCATCGAATTAAGATCCCGTATAAGACCATATCTGGGATATGGCCTCGACATCGAATATGAAAATCGTGTAATACCATGTCTGGGACATGGCATCGGTATACGATCTCATATAAGACCATATCTAGGATATGGCATCGACATCGATATGAGATCCCGTATAAGACCATATCTGGGATATGGCATCAGCATCGAGATGTGATCCCATGTAAGACCATATCTGGGATATGGCATTGGCATCGTATTATGTGTATGATGATTATTATGTATCCTCAAGTATTCCAAGTGGTTCAACAGGATAAAGAGTTAAGTTTATGTTGAAAAAGAGACTAGTGTTAAAGCCATGTGATGAAGTGATACAAGTACATATGAGTAATTTACGAGAAGTGTGTCCGATATGTGATATGTGATTGGTAAGAGTAAGCATGAGTAAGTTATGGCAATGTGCTTGAGAAATTGTGTTATTACTCAATTCAATGTATGAATGATATCATGAGCCTTTATGTTGCTATTTATTTCATGCAAGCTTACTAAGATTTATGCTTACTCCCTCTCTTTTCCCTTTCCTTGTAGTGTCTCCAAGCTAGCTCAGGGATCGTAGAACGTCAGAGCTCGGTCCACACTATCAAGCTATCCTTTTGGTATAGTAAAGTTGATTATTTTGGGTATGGCATGTACAGGAACTTAGTTATTTGTTATATATCATATTGGTTAGCCAAGATGTTGGCTATTCATGTAATTCAATTCATTTTGTATAAGGCCACGGTTGATGGCTATTACTCATTATTGTTATATAAAAAGGATGATGTTTTTCATGGTTGTGCAAATTGCATGGTTAAGTACTTGGTATAACATTGCATGAATGAGTAGGTTGTTTGACATGGCTTATGTTGGTGCAAGTAAGGTGGCAAAAAGGGCTTGGTAAATAGCCTTGTATTTGTCCACACGGATAGACACACGGTCTGCCCCATGGGCATGTGGTTTGGCCGTGTGTCCCCTGCATTCTAGGTTGGCAAAACAGAATGCCCAGTAGTAACCACACGGGCTGAGACACGACAGTGTGTCTCATCCGTGTGGGTGACATGGCCCTAGGACATGGCCATGTGCTTAGGCCGTGTGACGTCTGCACCTGAAATTAGAAATTTGAATTGCCACACAGTCTAAGGACACAGGCGTGTGCCTTGGCCGTGTGACCTTTTTGGAGATGATGACGTCAGAAATAGAATGTCAAGGTTTTCACATACGAGCTAAGACACGGGCGTGTCATGTCCGTGTGAAGGACACCAGCGTGTCATGTTCGTGTGAAGGACACGGGCACGTGTCAGACCATGTGAAAACCCCTGTAGGTTCAAATTGAGAAATATATCCGTACGGACAAGGGACATGGGCGTGTGTGATGACACGGCCTGCCCACATGGGCGTGTTCCCTTTCACACGGACGTGTGGCCCTGTTTCGATAACATTTTCTAAAGTTTTCCAAGGAACTCGATTTGATCTCGAAATGTTTCTAAGATGTGTTTTGGGCCTCGTAAGCCTATACTAAGGTTATTAAGAGGGAGATTGAAAAGTTTTAAATGTGAACGGACTTTTGTAACACCCCAAACCCGGCCTAAATGTTATGTCCGGATCTGGTATGTCACATGGAAAGGTTGTTTTAAAGAAACTTCGCAACTGCTTAAAAATCTCGAGTTTTAATGTTTATAAGTTGAAAATCGTTTGCTAGTGTTTCCATTTTATGGATAATTCAAAATTCGGTTAGGTTATATCTTACCAACTTCTTATTAAGTTAACTAGGAGCTGAAAACGGGTTTATTTCATTAAACCAAACTTAGAAAATTTCTGTAAGGTGACAATTGAAATCAATGTTGAGGACGTGACCTTTGAAAATGATATTTGTGGTATTAAAAAAACCCCAAGTTTAGTTAATTATTGATTGCGATCCTTATATTAATATTTTGGAAAAAAACCGTTAGTTACGTTTTTAAGAAAACCTCATAATTGACATTTTATAACATATAAAATATCAGCATTAAAATTAAACCCAAATTTAAGTTAGAGCGGCCTTATTACAAATTAAAATCTCAAATTTAAATAAGTTCAAAATAAAGTACGAAGTTTAAGAAAGAAATCACAACGTATGGCCACCTCGAGTCTGCCCCGGCTCCAAAACCCGCGACCTACTAATTACCTGCAAAATTTAGCAGAGGGGTGAGTCACCGAGACTCAGTGTGTAAATCCCCGAATAACGTAAACAAGGCCTTAAGCCCACAGATGCACATTGGGCCTTAACCCACTCAATATGGCATATATCACATGTATGTAATGCAGCCCAGCCCAATCTAGCTTTCCACCCAAACAACCGTGGCATTATGCCACTGTGGTTCTTGACCACCGTGGTCCCAGACCACTCGTGACAAAGTCACTAAAATATATAATCGTGAGGCCAACCCACTATGGTCTTAGACCACCGTGACGATCTCTGATAAGTTTAAGCATTCATGGGGCCAACCTACTGTGGTCTTAGACCACCGAGACAAGTCACTGATATACATATACGTGCTTTCAACCACTGTGGTTCATAAACCACCGTGACCATAGTCACTTAATTCACACTTCCCCTTTCATTCAAACCCGATCCCATGCTCATGTCATCATGCTAAATATGAATGCAAAATACTCTCAATGTGTAACAGTAATTATTTCATACATGCATATAATCAGAAATATCATCATAACAGAACTTACCCGGTTCTTACCTTACCCACAAAGGTATCCTGAATGTCGATACAGTCATTTCGACTTTCAGCCAATGCAGTTAATAACACAAGCAGTAAAGAAACGTGTGAGTAGTACACACCTGATAACGCATAACACTAAGCTTTCTACGTCGACGCTATCACTAGCAGGGACGACGGCTATTTGCCTATCCCAGGTAGACGTCGTCTCTCTACCACAACCTGACAGATAATCACGAACCGTTGACACAGCCGCCTTTTAAACTTAGGAGCCGAAACTATGGGTTCGCTCCCTTCTCTTGATTGACCGACACTTGCATCCATGGAGAAACTTGATCAATACAATACGATAACGAAAACAACGGTTATCTAACAACGATATCAGACTAAGGCGGCGAATCAACAGTGAATGACCAAACGAATAGAACCAGAGGGTAACTCCTTACCTTTGTTACTAACGCAAATAAGCTTGTTACTAACGCGAATAAGCAAGATTGCTTGGAAAAGAACTTTCGGCAACCGAAGAAGTCTTAGCACTTCTCTTCCTGATATTCGGCTACTTGATCAACAAAAACCGAATACTAGAAGGTTGGCTTGCAAACCCGAATGAGTCCCTAGATAAAATCAAGTTAGAATCGATTCTCAAATACTGAACAAAAGAGACGACCTTTCAGCCAAACCAAAAACGAGAAGGGACCCCTTACCAACCAATCGGCCAACATCCAACTTACCAGAGATCACCCGAATGCAGGCTAAATGAAGAAGAAGAATTCGAGAATGAGCCCCCCCAAAAATAACAAGGAGATGCCGATTGAGAAGGCTAGAAGGATATGTGGTGGTTATCTAACGGAGAAAAGAGAAGAGTTAGGGAGTAGAAGAGACTTTCGGCTTTGCAAAAGAAAATGATTAGAGAAAAGAAAAGAAGAAGAAGAAATGGAAAACAAGGTTCAGCTATGAAGCAGATGAGTTTGAGAGAAGATTCGGCTAGGGAAAGAAAATAGTAGAGAAGAAAAAGGGTTTCGGCTTGGCAAGAGAGGAGATGAGAGGAACTAGGTTTGGTTATGGTGTTTAAGAGAAGAGCAAAGAAGAAGAAAAGATTCGGCAAGGGAGCTTCAAAGAGTTTCGGCTAACACATGAAATGGGGAAAAGATGTAGAGAAAACAAAATGATGAGAGAAAGAGAATAGGGAGCTACGATTTTCTTTGGTAAACAAAAAGAAAATGAGACCAACTGATTGAAGAGCAGAAGAAAAGGGAGGACCCTCAGGATGGTTTTGGCTTAACCTTCACCCAATAGACACTATGAAGATCGGCACAAACACACATATGACCGAAATGTTCACCCAAAATTCCTAAATTGCTTAGTGAAATTTCGGCACACACCTCCTACAAGTCAAAACCGAATTCTCATCCCCCTTCAAGCTCCCCACAACCGGCCATCACTTCCACCAACTTGAAATCCCTTGATTCTCTCCACACTTCACTCCCCTTCACCTATTTTGAATTAGTGGACCAAGTCTTCCTCCACAATCTCCTCCACACCTCCCATTCAAACACTTTGACTCATTCAACCAACCCCCATGAAGAGTCCAGCCGAAAGCCAACACTTTAGCTCCCTAGGCACAAAAAAAATAAAGCTCCTGAATGCTGCTGGTGAGACTCGAACTCCTTCCCCCTACTGCTCCCATGTGACACCACACCCCTGCACCTTAAGTGGCGTCTTCTTGCCACTCTACCATTCCTTCTTCTTGTGTCAACAAACACAAGAAATTACCCTTAAGACCTGCTTCAGTTAGCTCTCCCCTCCTAAAGCCTAAAAACAAAATTTTCACCAAGGCTCAAGCTTAACCCCGAGCCTTTCCGGGACCCCCAAACATATCAAATTAACAAACAGAACATGCCAAAACACACAGCAAACATAAAATGCAGATGCCCTAATTCTAGGATGTTACAACTTTTATGATTCGAAATTGTATGTATGCATGAGTTTAAGTTAAGTAATGCCTTGTACCCTGTTCCGGTGTCGGGTACGAGTAAGGGGTGTTACACATAATACTTTATATACTTTTGCATTACATCAATTTTACCATTTCCATTCAATATATAAGTCAATTTAATTATACCAACCATTTAACCATTTGGCATATATACATATACGTCACAAGTATTGCTACATCTCATGCACTTCAACTATGTGCCAAACTCAATTAAGCAAACAAACCATTTGACCTTTTCCAATTTGTCATTTATAACTTCAAGTATTAACATGATCACATTATGCAAAAACAAACTCACCTTAGGTACATTCCATATATTAAACAAAAAGGTAATATACAAATATTGTCGAGTCCAAGACCACATATAGGATGCTGGAATCACCTTTCGAAACTTTGAGTTTCACCTATACCTGCACATAAAGTAAACAAACTGTACATTGAGTGATAAAGCTTAGTTGTACTTTTATGATTCAAGATAATATAACATTTGCATTAGTAAATGATCACAAGAAATTCATGCTTAATGTCTAACCAATTTACATCCTATCATGCCAAGTAATCCCATTATCATATATACATACCTATGGCAGGTTGTATATCACTTCATCTAACATTTACAATTGAATTCACCAAATCATAAAATTCATCAAATGTCAATATATGTGTCATTTCAAAATATACCATGCTATTTAAATTTCAAACATATGTACCTTTAACAATAGGTTATCCAATTTTCATATTCAATTAATGTCATTTAACCATTCTACTCATCATTTGATTATCTTTCCAGATTCTATTGACTCATTCGTATTCAATTTGATCATTGGGGCTCGATTCTAACCAATTGACATAATGTTTCATATACTTTCTCTTTCGTGAATTACAATATAATAGCTAACAAAAATTCAAACCATTTCATATACTATTATCAATTCAAAAATTCATACCATTTCAATTCAAATCATACATTATAATAGCTAAAAAAAATTCATTTTATTTCATTTTCAGATTTTAAGATTTGATTTCACTATTCTGCTCAATGGAACCCTAGTAAAATTGATTTCATTACATGGGTGAACTATACCACACCAAGATAGCTCGAATAAGCATAAACTACACCACACCAAAGCACCAAAGTGCAAAATTCTGTAGGCATCAAATGTATATATAATAGCCCATACCCTACCCAGTCGCCAAGTCCAAGCTACAAGGTACCACATTCTTTGCTGGAGCAACTACAATTAGATCACAATTTAATTTATAACGTAACATCCTAATATAAGTTAAACAAATATATAAAACAATATGTATTCATTTTTGGGTCTTATACAAGCTTACTAAAACTTTAATGCTAACCCGAGATCAAATTAGGACTAAACTGTAAAGTTTTCAAAATTCTAGCCTTGTCCCAATGACTCATGCTTGACATCATGTTATGGCATGGTGGCCTAATCTCGTCGCGATGACATACACTCGATGTCGCGTATGACATCCTGTTTCTGCAATTTCGAAAAGGAACTCTTGCCTGCACTTTCCAAACAACCACAAATCACATTCATTCACAAATTCAGGTCCCCTATGAAGTCTTCAAGCCTCAATTTAGGAATTACAACATCATTTACAATAATGCAAAAATACCATTTCATCTATTTTTAAATCAAACTATCATATTTCATTTAAAACTTCAACATAGTTACCTATTCATCAAACTATTGACAATTGTAGCATTTCATACCATTTCAAACCCAATTGAATTTATTTTTAAAATTCAACTAACCAAGTTCTCACATCAATCTTTTTAAATCAAAAGTGTATATAGAATAGTTTTGTACTAAATTTGACTTGGCCGAGGTACATACCATACTTGACACCAAAACAAAATTTATACAAACTTTGTTAAGTCGGAGAATGCTTTTAGGATGTTGGATCAATTGTTTGAACTATCAAGAATCTGCTATACCTGCGTATAGAGAAAACAACCCGCATGCTAAGCAAATACGCTTAGTGGTATTTCCATGATTCAACTCAATATAAACAAAATAAACATGTGCGTACATCTATATCAAATTCAATTCATAACCTAATCTCATGCCTCAACACAATCATTTTCACAATGATAAATATATATATAAAACCAAACTTACACCAATTCATTTGAGCATATACACAAACTTACCAATCATTTACAATTTCAAATACCATTTGGTTCATTTCGTTCATCATCTCTAGATCATACATACTCATTCATTTATCATTCTTAGCCTATATACAACATGTCACATTTTATACCACATTTCAATCATTTTCGAGCCTATTTGCTCATTATTACTCGATTGGCACCTAAGACTCATTTTTAGTTCAGTTTGAATATTGTCACGTATTACAATTCAATGCCATTTATCAATTTACAAAAATGTTCATAACCCTATTAACCAGACAAGAACTTGAAAAGGATATGTGGATCCGTCACCCCGGGTTGCTCGTCAATGATGACGCTATACAAGTACATATTATCACTCCGAAGTGCTCGACAACAATGGTTTTCTCAATCTGATTATTTTGTCACCTCGGGTTTCCCGACAATGATAACTCATTATGTACAATCTACCACCACCGATGTGTGTTCCATGCATGGTACTGGTGCTACCTCATTGATTCCCTTATTTGGTTTACCTTCTATTATGTAAAGTTGGTTTTTTGTTAAATACATACGTATATTTTTGTTTAAATTGGTTGAAGTTTTGTTAAGTTGTTTCTATGTGTATAGTTTCAACTTCACCAGAATTATGCTCCAGTCGTATTAGCATGTCGTATCCTTCTGATTGCTTTATTGTGTCACCTTCAATAGGAACAAACAAGGGGAAAAGGATGTTGGGATCCATTTCTAGCAAGAAAGATCCTAACTGTAACACCTTGGAAATTTCCAATTAGACACATGACACTATTTCAGTAGCAGATATAGTGAATTTTCGACAAAATTGAAATTTTGTCAAATATAAGAATTCTTATGAAAATAAAGTGATATTGGATATGAGAATTAATGAAAAGAATTTTAGAAGTGAAAATGAGATGAAAGAGCCAAATAAAAATTTGAGAAGTTTGGAGGACTAGAATGCAATTTGACCAAATTAAAAATATTTAATAGGGATTAAATTGCAAATTTAGCAATCCTACCGAGAAAATGGTAAAAGTATAATTTTTAGTACCCAAGGATGTGTATTACGTATTAAATGAGAATTATGGAATCTAGGTTAATTAATAACTAATTGTTAAGAAGGAAATTGGGTAAATAGGCAAAAATAGGTAAAATGATAATTTTGCCACTTAAGAGCATTTTGATAATTTTACATGATATTGTAAAGGTTATAATATTAATGTGTTATTAAATTATTGAAATTGATTTTATGAAAAAGAATTTAATGAGAATGGTTGAAAATATGAAGTTTTAAAAATTCATCAAATTAAAAGTTAAAAAAGTACGAACACCTAAATTGAAAATATTTTTATAGGGGAGTGTTTTAAACTTTTGTAAGGGTATATTTTTTTATGGAGAATAAATTGTTGAAAACTCAAAAATCAAAATATGTTGAAATTATTATTATTATTATTACTATTACTATTATTATTATTATTATTATTATTATTATTATGGTTTAATGTGTATATATATATATGATATGGGTGGGGCGTGGCCCCTACCGTTGCTATTCCTGGCTTATTCAAAGCCACATTTGAAATTTTGATTATAGGAGGAATCAAACCACGGAAGGGAAGTGAAATAGAAAAAAAAAAAGAAAGAAAAGAAAGAGAGACGTTAGAATCGTGGGACGTGGCCCCCACCATGGCTTTGATTATTTAAAAGCCAAATTTATGGTTTTGATTTCTTTTAAACGGGCCAATTGGCCATTAACAGAATTGGTGGAAGAGAGTTCCCGAAACCAGACGGCAATGGGGAAATTCTGCTCTCTTATCATTTTTTTTTTATTTTAAATCGAAGTTCAAAACTCAACCCAAACCTTAACTTTTTTTATAAAAATCAAATGGAAAATCTGTTCCTAAACTCATTTATTTCATTATACCATTTAAGTTAGGATTTTAGGAGTTTTTAGTGATAGAAGTTATGACTAGTGAGAAAAAGTTCGATTAAGATAAGAGTTGGTGTTTTATATCTTATAGATTATTAAGAGAAGAATTAGAATCGGTGTTTTATATCTTATAGATTATTAAGAGAAGAATTAGAATGTCTTTATATTAATTTTTGTTATATTTTTGTGTATGAAAAAAAAAGGAAGAATGTTGAATAATGTAGTTTTCTTGGATACTCTAGCTTATCTTATTATAAATTTTATGATTTTGGTAATATTTATGTGATAAATATTTCAATAATTATATAATGAATAATATATATCTAAATTTCATAGCTTAATGGTGAAGAAATTAGTTATTAAGAGATTTTGGTTGCCATGAAAGTATTAGTAAGCATGTTTCAATATGTATGAATTATGTTAATAATGTAAAAATGTGAATAATTGTCATTATGACGGAATAGAACTTATTAGTTAATTCATGCTTTTTGTTGATAGAGTCGATACCATGTTAAAACATGAGATTTGTTATGTAAAAAAAATAAAGAGCAATGGAAATGTGACTTTCCACTCTTGGGAATTATTATACGAAATGGACTTGTGTATAAGGCCTAATGAAATGTCAAAATGTATATGTAAATGTAAAGCACCTATGATGAACATGCTCATAAGACCTTTATTAATATGTATTTGATCATCAGTATGTGAAAGAACATAAAGTGCCTTATATGATATGCGTATATGTATTTATTAATTTCCTTGATGATTATATGTCAATTATAATTAGAATGTGCCCTAGTAGACTTAGTGAAATGTTAGGGTATAGTCGGCACTCTAGTAAGGGTACAATGGTAAGAAAAGTCATATTCAAATAAGACATGAATTTGTGAAACAATTAATAAAGAATGGAGTACTCACTTTAGAGTTCTTGAGGTCTGAAAGGAACCTAGCTGATCCACTAACCAAAGATTTAATTAGTAAAATGGTTCTTGATTCATCGAGGGGGATGGGTCTTAAGCCTAGTGCTTGAGGAATTTATGGCAGATACCCAACTTGGTTTTCTAAGTTTAATGTGGCCAAACGAAACCATGGAAAGACTCATAGTGTACATTTTACCTATCTCTATGGCAAATGATGTACATGCTAAGGTTAAGTTCTTACTCTTAATGAATTCATATCCCAGATTTTGGGCGATCATATTGAGATGGACTTGATGAATTCATCGACATGGGAGGTTAAGTTTCTTACTCTTAATGAGTTCAAATCCTAGAGTTTGGGTGGTCCTAATGAGATGGACTTGATGAATTCACCGAATTTAATTTTGAGAGAATGAACTTAATAAAATGCTCTTAATGATTTCATAATCCTGATTCGGGTAGTCTATATGGAGATAAACTTGATGGAATCACCTACGTTAGTGTGAAGAACTAGCCACCTTCTATGAAAGACATCAGGTAGTCTTTCTAGAGTATTTACCAGCATCCTGAGGTGTATTGGTCAAAACTTGTGGATCTATCACCGAACACCATTTGGTTTTGAGATTAGTCGTGTGTTATGAGTTAACCCCTATAATAACAAGTTTAAGATTCATTCACTTATTAAAGAGAAAAATCACCCATTTCACTATGTACTAGTGCAAATCCACAAGATACTAGTGTTTAAGCGGCTAATTTTGTTATTACTCTTCTCATGTTTTACCTTTTATCATGTTTACAAAAAAAATTCTAATTCTTTTGCATTAGTGAGGGAATGTTGGTAATGCAAAAGAGAAAAGGCAATCCTACATTGGTTAGGAAAAAGGCTTCTAAAAGGGTTTATATATAACCTTGCTTTTACCCTCTTTGAGTAAATTGGAGCTATAGGTCTAACACGCGCATGCCACTTTCGCCACCCGGCCCAGTCTGCGTTAACACGTGTCTACGACACATACCGTAAGTGTTTTCTTTTGGATAAAATTTCTGTATTACTTTTTAGAAAATAAATTTGTTTAGATTCCGAAAATTTGGTCAATAGAATATATTTTTTTAACTATTGCACTATTTTAGGAAACTGTCTTTGCCAATTTTACCTTTTTTTCCCATGCATTTTTACTACTTTGCCTTTCAGAAAACTATATAAATACGGGGTCAGTTCTCTCATTTTTCACAACACAAAAAAAAGCAAACATTGTTCTCTCATTTCTCTCGTTCTTACTTTCTAAAAATTCTGATGTTTTACTAACTTACATTAGTGCAATATTCTATCTAGGAGATTGGGTTTTAAGCGGGACCGTTTATAACCCCTCAAATATTTCCAAGGAATTGAACCTAGTGTGGTTTATCCAAGTTTCTTCCAGCTTATTTCCTGATTCTTTTTTAGAAGCGTAATTCCAATCGTTGTTCTACCTTCTTTATTCGAGTGTACGAATATAGAAGTAATGTTTTAACCTTGGTGGGCGACATCCATTACTCGATTAAACCGATCAGGGTGAATTTGCTTCTAAGGCAATGGTTATTCCACGGCATAGTAGTTACTTCATTATTTATTTACGTTCAATTTATTCTATCCAATTAGTGCTAACGAGTTAACGAGGAAGATTATAGATTGAGTGGGGGAGGGTGCTATGATCTAGCCTTGTAAGGTCATGATAAGGTAGAATGCCAGAAGCCCACCCATGTAAAGGACCATGGTAAAGGGAAAAAGAACCTTGGGAGGGTAGTTTTTTGTACTAAAAAAAGTATCCCCATTTCAAAACATTTTTACGTCTCGTGGTAAAATTTCTATAAAATCACATTGCATATTCATACGGGTGGACAATTGGTAGTTGTTGGGCTAAGTCACCAATCAAGGCTATTGAGATTGTTAGCTGAAGTGAGTGGAACCATCCATCCAAGTGTTGCACTAATTTGCAACCGAGTGAACAAAGTTGAGTTTATGATATCATGGCATTTGATATTTTCAATTTCGTCAATTGAATGAAAAAAATAAAATAAAATAGAAGATATTGTTGAAAATCATTTTGGATATAAAAAATCTTTAAAATGTTTTTATATTTATATTTTAAATTTTTTTATAATTTATATTTTCTTTTTAAATATTTTTATAATTTTTATAGTTAGGAACAAAATGAAAAATTTTATAAACATTAAGGGCTAAATTTGTTAAATTTTTTTTAAATTTAAGATCAAATTGATAGAATGTATAAATATTGGAAGGCAAAATTTTTTATTATGCTAATAAAAAGACGCCCACGTTAGATTTCTATTAGACAACTAGCAAATGAGTGACTAAAATATTTAATTTAAAAATTTTAAATAACTAAAATAATTAATAATTAAATAATCAAAATGGAACAAACTTTTTTTATACTTTACTAATTTAAATTAATTGGATAAAACAAGCCCATCATATTTGCATATGATAAAATTCAAACCCTAATACTTAAATTTTTACGAATAGTGCCAGATTGCTAATATTTTTTTAATGTCTTATCATGGATGCCGATTTATAAAAAGTTAATCACCACACACTGAATTGTTTTATTATTTATATTTCTTTTCAATATTTTATTGCAACAAATTAATATTATAAACTTTCATTATATCTAACTTTTTTACTTATTAGTAAGATGGCAACTTATTGAAGTAAAGCTGTTTTTATAATTTTGGTAATCCAATTTGTTAGTATTTTAAAATTTAAAAGAATAAAGTTAAAAAAAAACCTGTTTTTATAATGTATGAATTAATCCAACACAAATTTAATTAAAAAACTTAAAATTTATATTTTTTAAAAGAATAATAAATATTACTTTAAAATTATTTTTATGTTTTTATATAAAATTTATAAAAATAATTTAAACTCAAAATAAATCTAAAAAATTCACATATAATAAGAATTAAAGTTAGGATATCGAAATTTTCTAAATCTCAACTTTATCATTTCAATTAAACTCACATTATTTTATATATCTTTTTGCAAAATTTTTCAATTAGACTATATGATATTCTAATATTAACTACATGATTTGCTTATTTTAATTCTTTATAAGGTTTTAGAATTTGTTAAATTAAATTTCATAGTGCAAATAAGAAATGCATAATTCGGAACGTTCAAAAGTAGGAATATGCAACACGTGTTGTCTATCACGTAATCGACTTAGTCAACTTTTAAAACAATAATATTACCACTAATGAAGGGTAAACTAAATTATTAAGGGTCAAATCAAGTTTTTATTTGTCTGTGCCGGCCCTAATATATTAATAATCTGATATCGATGCTTCTTTGTTTTTTGTTCACCAGAATTATAATAGCAAAATCCGAACCCCCCCCCCCCCCCAATTCTAAATCAATTCGATTTTTTTGAAAAGTAGAATACGGTGAAGTGGAGTGAATTTTTTCTTTTAGATAATAGGTATGAAACGATTAAAGTAACTATTTATCTTGCTCCAACCCCCTCAACTATATATACTTACCATTTTATCTTTATATATATTATTACAAGAGTAAAAATGTAATAACATAATATATAAAAAATAATCTATTTTATGTTTAGATATTTACTTGATTTTTAAAGAATTGAAAAAAAATTAAAGATAAATATAGCAACAATTAAATTAAAGCAAAGCGAGGTAGGGCGAAGACAGATGCATCTAACATCCATGGAAGTGGTAATGAATTTCAAGATTATACATCCATAGTGGAGCAGGGTGGATGGTGAAGTAGAATGTACCAATTATAGATTGGTATAGGATTTAGCAATATCCACCCCCATCCCATTTCCATTCCTAATCGCACATCATGATGTTGATGTAAAAAAATATTACATAATAAATATATTTATCAAAAAATTATTAGGAATTGAATTAAGCGTTGAATGAAATGATAAAATTAAGGATTTAAAATTCATAGCATTCTTAATTCGAACTCCATAATGGGTAAGTTTTTATTGATTTAATATAAAAAGACAAAAACATTATTATAATAATATAGATTTTGTAAAATGATTAGTATTTTTTTCATTTCTCAACTAATATAGTGTGTTGTTAACTCGTGACACCTAGTCTTTCTTAAAATATAACATATAAAAAAGGATAAAGTACATTGGAGGTCACCCAACTATGTTTAAGTTTCTTTTTTGGTCATTCAACTTTTAAAACTTTCAAAATGGTCACTCAACTGACCGATTTTTCTTTTTGTCCATTTCCATTAAGTGACTTTAAGTGTTCAACGAAAGGGTGAAATGGTAGTTAAAAAATTTGTATAATAAGAAAATCAACCCTCAACATTTATAAATTGTCTCAATTTGGTCCTAATTCTAAAAAATTCAAAGAAATATGTAAAAATACATAAACGTTTTCAAAAAAATATATTAAGTTTAAAATATATATAAATTTTACATTTTATATGTAGAATTATTAAATATATATAATTTATTCAAAATAATATTTTCAAAGCTCAACAAAACTTTCATTCTCTAAGCTAACCTAGGGAAACGAACATGTCCTAAACCTCACCTTATCCTTAAACAAAGCCCCAACTGTCACCATTTTCTATTCCCTAAGATCTCCCCCACTTTTAGCCTTTTATCATTGACCAAAAAGCCTCGAACTACCATTGCTGGCCAATACTCAACTAAACTCATCCATCCCTTTACCCCTCACTCCAACCCAATAAAATGACTTATCCCTTCACTAAAACCAACCTAGAAATCCATCCCAAACAACATAAAACTCAATATTGCCTCCTAACATGAACCCTTAAAACCTTCATCATTCTAGCAATGTAACACCCATCACATGTCTTCGTCATCGGATTAGAGTTACAGGATGCTACTGCACATAACAGAATAGAATCATGCTATATCAATTCAAATTTCTCTAAACGAACATTAATTATCAATCTTAAAGTCAAAAACATGTTATTCATACATTATCGGGGTTAAATTGAGCTTACGGAAGCTCTAAAATAATTTAGAACAAAACAGGGACTAATTTGAAACATTTTAAAAAATGTAGAAAAAATACAAAACAGGGGTCACACGACCATGTGGCCAAGCCGTATGGCAGGCTAAGACCATATGGAGTTGAACCACACAGTCGTGTCCCAAACTGTGTACAAGATTGTATGTCGTGTAATGCAAGGTCATACAACCGTGTCGTCAAGCCGTGTAACAAATTGTGGTCGTGTTACAATTTAACCTACCATTTCATTAAGAGCACACGGTTATGTCACATACCCATGTAAGGCACACGGTCATGCGCTAGACTATGTTCACCTGTAGGTATCCTACAATGCAAGTTTCAAACCACAAACTCTCATATACCATATATGCATTTCATATCATTCCTTAAACCTAATCAAAAAGTACCAAAAACACCATTTAAAACATCATTCCTAAGTGCCTAACCAATATTTCATTTTGGTACCATCACAAGCAAGTTCTAAACTTAGCCAAACATTCAACCGTTTCCAAGTATAAAGTTCAACCACACATTCAAACACATTTAGTATACTTGTACATTTTATCATGAATGTAAACCAAACTTTACCTTGTAAACTAACTTAAAACATGCCATACTTATATTAAAATTGACCATTTAGGTCTCAAGTAAACAACTAGTTCTTTAGCATGTAAAATCCATCCAAATCTCAATTCTCATACATCTATTCATGATTGAAAACATCTCAAATACCTAATAAGCAACCATTCATCAAAACATTACCATTCCATAATTCTTCATGATTCAAAAATAGGTATACATCAACAAGACACAACTAAACCATTCATTGCATCAACCATGCCAAATAGTCTTATAAACACATCACATAATAACTATTTTAACCACATTTTCACATCCAACACATAATCCTAAAATGACCTATATACATGCCACAAAATCGGAATAAATGAGTCAAAATCTACCGATAGTGAAGCTTGATAGTGTGAGCCTTGAAGTTGATTTGACTGCCTAGTTCCGCAAAACATCAACTACAGAAAGCAGTAAATGAAACAGAGTAAGCTTATATAGCTTAATAAGTTCATAAGTACTTAAACAAAACTCTTATCTCAGTTTACAATTAAGTAAATAAATATAACTAATTTAATACGATATCCTGTCAAGGCATTTACAACAACAAGGTGAGCATTTCACGTATCGATCGTATAATCTCTCAATCATTTAGTACGGCATATTTTTGTATTATTCAATAAGAAAGATCCAAAATATAAATTATATTAATCAATTGATTATGTCAATTCATATTCACAATCATATACCATTTCTTTTAAACATATAACCATGTCACCACATATCACATTTATAAAGTGAGCATTTCATACATATAACTATAAACTTTCCAATCATTTTGATATTGTTTCAAACAAATTTTAAATGCAT
Organism: Gossypium bickii; assembly: GCA_025503065.1. Classification (NCBI taxonomy): domain Eukaryota; kingdom Viridiplantae; phylum Streptophyta; class Magnoliopsida; order Malvales; family Malvaceae; genus Gossypium; species Gossypium bickii. Next base: position 105,906,546 of record CP106715.1, read on the forward strand.
ATTCATCATTTATTCAATTTCATTTGTTCACATTTCAATAGTCATATATGTAAGAGTATGCCCAAAGATCAATCATGAGATGGTTGTAATAACATACTTAATTTACCATGTTTATTAATATAAAGCGTTGTCATTATTATTTCAGTTTTTCTTTCTGTGTGTATAGATAAACTGTTTTATAATAATGTCCTAAGAATAATATGATTATTCTTAAAAGATACTTAGTTGAGCATTATTGTTGACTAGGACAACAATAATGCATTAAGACTAACATGTAGTTGATTGATGATAAAGAGTTGTCATTGATATGGAGTGTCAAAATCAATGCATGAATATGTGTGTTAGAGAACAACATATTGGATTGACCTGCTATGAGTATGTTTCTTGGATTATTATGTAATTGTCACAACATTACTCATAGTGATTAATATGTATATGATCCTCAGACTTGAGATCATTATTATCCCAAGATAGTGAGTTGTATATTTTGATACATCAAACGTATAATCGTAATAAAAGTTTGTTCTATAAAGGCGATGTTGGATATACCACAATCTATGTAGAGGGATATGGTTGATCAATAAAGGATAAGTCCCTCCTACATAATAGGAGTAATATCTTAGGCCACTTGATTGAGTGAGACTAGAAATGCATGGCCATGCTCAAATAAGTTGATATGAGATGTCATACTAATTTGTATATCATAGTCTACTCAAGATATCAAGAAACATGGGATGGACTATACAAGTGTGACTATCCCATGACTTGTATCCGTTCGAGATATAAAGGACTTAAGGATTAATGCATGAAAGGTTAATCACAAAAGGTTATGTCGAATCATGATTTCTTGTAACTTAGGTAGCAATGATGCATTGCTAGATGCCACTCATTGTCTGTGACAATAGAATCGTTCTAGTATTACTGCTAATGTTACAAGAACCTACAGGGTCACACCCTATGGTTGAAATGAACGGAATAAAATATAGTTGGTATTGTGTTTGGTTGTCACATAAATTAAATTAATTAAAGAATTAATTTAATTGGGCAATCAAATATTGAATATATTATATGTACAAGGATGTTGTACACATATTGATAACATAATTTTATTAATATATGAATTTGATTCAGATATAAATTTAAATAAATATAGTTTACCGAAATCCTTATTATAATTAATATAATTATAAATTTCGGATATAATTAATGTAATTATAATTTTCAATTAAAAACTTTATTGTATTTATTTAATCTTATAATACATTCAAGAGATACCAATTATAAAAGGCCCAATTAAAGGATACCAATTATAAAAGGCCCAATGAAAAAGACACCCATTATAAAAGGTATTAAAAGGAGACAAAGAACAATAAGAAAACCCTAAGTGATTGCTTGTTAGGTCTAGCAGCCGTCAAGCAAATAAACCTCCAAAATAGTTTTGGAGATTTCTTCTGTTCATAGTCAAATTGGGTGGATCACGTAGAGGCCGACATCGGAAAAGGTTGTGGCTTGATTCGACAGTAGATCAAAACTCTTGTTGCCAAGGCGTCGCTGTCTACTCAGATTGAAGTTTTGGTAATTTCGAAACCTTTATTTCACCCCGATTCGTTCCACACACATAGATTCCTGATTTGGATCGCCGGATCTAATTTTATTCTGCTGCGCCAGGGGGTTCCGACGTTCCAACAGTGGTATCAGAGCCACTTGTGTGGTACGAACTCGGGTTTAAATACTTAGGTGATGCAATTGTATGAGATTGATATTTTGATCTTATTGTATTTTCGATTGTTTAAATCGTTTAAGCATAACCTGATAACTGTTCCTTTCGGTAATTGATTAAATGTTAATCATGGTGTTGTGGCCTACTTGATTTTATGTTATTACTGTTAACTATTAACAAATCTGTAATAATGCGACGGTGGTATTTATAGTTTCCGTAAGTGTTAATCGGCTAGTGGAACAAGGGTTGTTCCGATATGAAACCTCAAGGATTAAAATCCTAAAAACGATTCTCGCTGATAAAAGTTATCAAATCGTGAGGTTTCATTTGATCGTGGTATGCGATTAGATCGCGCGGGCCTTGCCCGCTTCCTCCGACCTCCTCAGACCCTCGCAAAAAGTTTTGTTAATAAAAGAAATTTATAAACTTGATGGGCTACAAAAGGTTGAAAGGATATTTTATAATTCACCTTAAAAAAAATATTGAATTATGTATGCTATTTTTGACATGCACGATGTTTGAAATGCATAGTTATAGCCCAATGACCCATTCGATAAAAGGTTGTATTTTTTTTTTAAATACGGCCTGCGTGTCGTGCCTTACTACTATTCTCTTGTATTTCTCTTCTCATCTTATTCCCTCGTATGTAAAACGAGTTTCTGCATATTGTAATTTGCAAGAGTTGCTGTGGGCCAAACGAGAAGGAATGTGGGACAATGATTGAGAATGATAGCTTGTGAAATGGCTTACACCTTTAGGTTTCTTTTTGGTTTTCCCATTGGCTTGGGTTGAACCACCTTAGTTTATGGGCTATAACTATTGCATTTATTTATTGCTTTATTTATTCATGTATGAGATGCTATGGATGTCTAAAGCATGCCAATTATATATATTAAAACTTGAAGATAATAAACCCTATTAATTGATGAGATCGATTAGAAGACTAAATGGGCTAAAGTAGACCATAATTGGTGAGATGCAACAACCTTAATAAAATCCTCTATTAAAATATTAAGTCAACATGGCCTTCCAATTTTGCCCTCGTTAAGGCCTCGATCAATACTATGTAGGTTCTGCCAAAGCGAAGTACTAGTATTTATCTTGGTTAAACGCGAAGAATAAACAAGTGATATTCGCTGGTTAAAAAAATTGGTTAATGACTTAACTAGGTTACTCTAATAAGATTAGAAACCTAGAGGCAAGTAAATTGGATAAATCATAAGATGATTAGAACAAGAGTTGTTCACCAAATATTAGGAGTTACATATGATGTAATTAGCAAATGTTGCTTACCTAAATAACCATAATCTTAAGAGTAAAGCCAAAGCTGACTTAAGAGGTGGTGAAATATGGATCCTTAACCTACTAGAAATACTTTTGAGAAAGTTTTTCCGAAATTAATAAACGAGGGTTATTAATTTTGAAATAAAATAGTGGGAATATCATTTAATAAAGTCTTTTTAATGATTGATATAAAATTGGTAAATTTACTCACATGTATATTTAATTGTTGTAGATATATTATGGCTGCAAACACTAGCACACTCTCATTGCGATCAGTCCTTGAGAAGGACAAATTGAATGGTTTGAATTTTCTTGATTGGTTCCGTAACTTGAGGATTGTCCTTAAATAAGAGCGGAAATTATATGTCATTGAACAACCACTTCCTAATGAACCACCCACTAATGCCTCGAGGATTGATAGAGATGCTTACAAGAAGTATCTCGATGACATGATAGATGTTGGATGTCTTATGCTTGCCACTATGAATCCTGAACTTCAGAAGCAACATGAGGACATGGTTGCTTATGATATGATCGAGCACCTGAAAGAACTTTATCAAGGGCAAGCACAGCAAGAGAGGTTTGATATCTCTAAGGCCCTATTCCAATGTAAGTTGGCTGAAGGAAGCCCAGTAGGACCTCATGTCCTTAAGATGATTGGCTATATTGAAAGCCTATCTAAGCTTGGGTTTCCATTGAGCCAAGAGTTGGCCACTGATGTTATTTTACAATCGTTGCCGGATAGCTACAGCCAGTTTGTCCTCAATTTCAATATGAATGAAATTGACAAGACTCTACCACAATTGCTCGGTATGTTACTGAATCTGAAGGCAACTTGAAAAAGGTTGGACCCAAGCCCATACTTGATGGTCCGTAATAGCAAGGGCAAGGAAAGGCCAAAGTTCAAACAAAGCCTAAGGGCAAAGGTAAGCCCAAATTTGGAAAAGGAAAGGCTACACTGAAACCTAAAGGTGAGGTGTCTAAGGAAGGAAACTGTTTTCATTGTGGTGTGACTGGATATTGGAAACGGAATTGCCCTGTCTATCTTGAAGAAGTCAAGAAGGCTAAAGCAAGCGGAATGTCTGCTTCAGGTATTTATGTTATTGATATTAATTTATCAACTACTACTTCTTGGGTATTAGATCTTTGGTTGTGGTTCTCATATTTGTACTTCATGCAGGGGACTACAAAGGAGTAGGACTTTGGCTAGAGGAGATGTGGACCTACGAGTTGGAAATGGAGCAAAAGTTGCTTTGCATTAGTTTGTGGGAACATATACTTTATCTTTGCCTAGTAGACTTGATTTATGTTTAGAGGATTGTTATTTTGTGCCCAGTTTGACTAAAAACATTATTTCAATTTCTTGTTTAGACAAAATTGGTTTTGAGATAATTATTAAGAATAATTGTTGTTCATTTTATCTCAATAATGTTTTCTATGGTCGGCACAATTAATTAATGGCCTCTATATTTTAGATCAAACGAATCCCATTTACAACATAAATACTAAAAGATCTAAAATAAATGACTCAAATCAAACTTATCTTTGGCATTGTCGTTTGGGCCACATAAGTAAGAAACGCATATCCAAACTCCATAAAGATGGTCTCTTGAATTCATTTGTTTTTGAACAATTTGAAGTATGTGAATCTTGCTTATTGGGAAAAATGACTAAATCTCCTTTTACTGGTAAAAGTGAACGAGCTAGTGATTTATTGGACCTAATACATTCGATGTATGTGGACCAATAAATACACAAAGCAGAGCAGGTGGATTTCACTACTTCATTACTTTCACTGATGATTTCAGTAGATATGGGTATGTTTATCTCATGCGTCATAAGTTTGAGTCCCTTGAAAAGTTCAAGGAATTCAAAAATGAAGTACAAAATCAACTAGGCAAAACTATCAAGTCACTTCGATCTGATCGAGGTGGAGAGTACTTGAGCCTAGAGTTTGATGATCTTTTGAAAGAATGTGGGATTGTCTCACAACTTACTCCTCCTGGTACTCCTCAATGGAATGGAGTATCTGAGAGAAGAAATCGAACTTTATTAGACATGGTTTGATCCGTGATGAGTCATGCTGATCTACCAACTTCCTTTCGGGGACATGCACTTGAGACAGCTGCTTTCACACTAAATCGTGTTCCATCTAAATCGGTTCAAAAGACGCCATATGAGATGTGGACTGGGAAACGTTCTAGTATGTCTTTTATGAAAATTTGGGGCTGTGAAGCTTATGTTAAACATCAGATGTCTACTAAGCTTGAACCCAGATCTGAAAGGTGTATTTTTGTGGGGTATCCAAAAGAAACCAAAGGATATTATTTCTTTAATCCCACTGAGAACAAAACGTTTGTTGCTCTTCGACCGGTGTCTTCTTAGAGAGAGAATTTACTTCTAGAAAGGGAAGTGGAAGAAAGATTGAACTTGAAGAAATTCGAGAATCACAAGATACCACTGAACAGAGAGATGAACAACAAAAATTCCACAAGAAATTGAGGAACAAACAAGCTGCTTTGTAGAAACACAACCACCATGATCTCTTTAAGAGAACGCGTCGTGCACTGAGAGATATGGATTTCTCATTACAACGCATGGTGACGTTCTTCTTATAGATCAAGATGAGCCTAGGACTTATCAAGAAGCGGTGACGAGCCCGGACTCGAGAAATGGCTTGAGGCCATGAGATCCGAGATGGATTCCATGTATGAAAACCAAGTATGGACTTTGATTGATCCACCCGAAGGGTTAAACCTATAGGGTGCAAATGGGTTTTCAAAAAGAAAACTGACATGGATGGTAATGTACAAACATACAAAGGCGATTAGTCGTAAAAGGTTTTCGCCAAATTCATGGTGTTGACTATGATGAAACCTTTTCTCCTGTAGCTATGTTTAAATCCATCAGGATCTTTGCTCGCCATATGCATTTCATGATTATGAAATCGCGGCGGATGGACGTCAAAGCAACTTTCCTTAATGGGAAACTTGAAGAGGATGTGTATATGACACAACCTGAAGGTTTTGTAAATCCAAAGGATGCTAGAAAGATATGTAAGCTACAAAGATCCATTTATGGATTAAAGCACGCTTCTCAAAGTTGGAATCTTCGTTTTAACGATGCAATCAAAGAGTTTGGTTTTGTCAAAAATGAAGATGAACCATGTGTTTACAAGAAAGTTAGTGGGAGCACTATTACATTCTTGGTACTATATGTGGATGACATACTTATCATGGGAAATGACATACCTACCTTGCGGTCTATTAAGACTTGGTTAAGAAATTGTTTTTCTATGAAGGACTTGGGCGAAGCCACTTATATCTTAGGAGTCAAGATCTATAGAGATAGATCAAGACGACTACTAGGTCTAAGCCAAAGTACATACATAGATAAAGTACTAAAAAGGGTTCAGTATGGAAGAATCTAAAGAGGATTTCTACCTATGAGACATGGTATTTCACTCTCGAAGGAAATGTGTCCTTCAACTCATGAAGAGAGAGAACGTATGAGTAAAATTCCATATGCTTCCGCTATTAGATCTATCATGTATGCTATGTTATGTACCCGTCCGGATGTCTCGTATGCCTTAAGTATGACGAAGCGTGTATCAAGTAGATCCCGGTGAAGGTCAACTGGACCACGATCAAGAGTATCCTTAAGTACTTAATAAGAACTAAGGATACGCTCCTATTATATGGAGGTGAGAAAGAGTTAAGTGTGAAAGGTTACACGATGCCGCTTCCAAACCGACAAGGATGATTCTCGATCGCAATCGGGTTTTGTGTTTTGCCTTAATGGTGGTGCTTGTGAGTGGAAGAGTTCAAAATAAAGTCGATGGCTGATTCTACAACAGAGGTGAGTATATTGCGACCGAGTGAGGCGACAAAGGAAGCGATTTGGATCAAGAAGTTCATTCTTCGGACTAGGGGTTGTGCCTAGCATATCAAATGCTATAGAGCTCCGATGTGATAACAATGGAGCTATTGCACAAGCTAAGGAACCCGAGATCTCACCAAATGATCCAAACATATACTTAGACGCTACCATCTTATTCGAGAGATTATCGATCGAGGGGATGTAGAGATATGCAGAGTACCTTGGATGATAACATTGTTGATCCTCTCGACCAAGCCTCGACACGTGCAGAAGCATGATGATCGTCACACTAAGTCACTTGGTATTAGATATATGAGTGATTGGTCTTAGTGCTAGTGGGAGATTGTAAGAGTATGCCCAAAGATCAATCTTGAGATGGTTGTAATAACATACTTAATTTACCATGTTTATTAATATAAAGCGTTGTCATTATTATTTCGCTTTTTCTTTACGTGTGTATAGATAAACTGTTTTATAATAATGTCCTGAGAATAATATGATTATTCTTAAAAGATCCTTAGTTGAGTATTATTGTTGACTAGGACAACAATAATGCATTAAGGCTAACATGTAGTTGATTGATGATAAAGAGTTGTCATTGATATGGAGTGTCAAAATCAATGCATGAATATGTGTGTTAGAGAACAACATATTGGATTGACCTGCTATGAGTATGTTTCTTGGATTATTATGTAATTGTCACAACATTACCCATAGTGATTAATATGGATATGATCCTCAGACTTGAGATCATTATTATCCCAGCATAGTGTGTTGTATATTTTGATACTGATCAAACGTATTACCGTAATAAAGTTGTTCTATAAAGGCGATGTTGGATATACCACAATCTATGTAGAGGGATATGGTTGATCAATAAAGGATAAGTCCCTCCTACATAATAGGAGTAATATCTTAGGCCACTTGATTGAGTGAGACTAAAAATGCATGGCCATGCTCAAATAAGTTGATATGAGATGTCATACTAATTTGTATATCATAGTCTACTCAAGATATCAAGAAACATGGGATGGACTATACAAGTGTGACTATCCCATGACTTGTATCCGTTCCAGATATAAAGGACTTAAGGATTAATGCATGAAAGGTTAATCACAAAAGGTTATGTCGAATCATGATTTCTTGTAACTTAGGTAGCAATGATGCATTGCTAGATGCCACTCATTGTCTGTGACAATAGAATCATTCTAGTATTACTGCTAATGTTACAAGAACCTACAGGGTCACACCCTATGGTTGAAATGAACAGAATAAAATATAGTTGATATTGTGTTTGGTTGTCACATAAATTAAATTAATTAAAGAATTAATTTAATTGGGCAATCAAATATTGAACATATTATATGTACAAGAATGTTGTACACATATTGATAACATAATTTTATTAATATATGAATTTGATTCATATATAAATTTAAATAAATATAGTTTATCGAAATCCTTATTATAATTAATGTAATTATAAATTTCAGATATAATTAATGTAATTATAATTTTCAGTTAAAAACTTTATTGTATTTATTTAATCTTATAATACATTCAAGAGATACCAATTATAAAAGGCCCAATTAAAGGATACCAATTATAAAAGGCCCAATGAAAAAGACACCCATTATAAAAGGTATTAAAAGGAGACAAAGAACAATAAGAAAAACCTAAGTGATTGCTTGTTAGGTCTAGCAGCCGTCAAGCAAATAAACCTCCAAAATAGTTTTGGAGATTTCTTCTGTTCATAGTCAAACTGGGTGGATCACGTAGAGGCCGACATCGAAAAAGGTTGTGGCTTGATTCGACAGTAGATCAAAACTCTTGTTGCCAAGGTGTCGCTGTCTACTCAGATTGAAGTTTTGGTAATTTCGAAACCTTTATTTCACCCCGATTCGTTCCTCACACATGGATTCCTGATTTGGATCACCGGATCTAATTTTATTCTGCTGCGCCATGGGGTTCCGGCGTTCCAACAATATAAACATATCATTTCCAAGTAATTTATGAAGTCAATATATATACATTCTTTTAACAGATAACCCGATGAACTATAGTAACATAATTTGGATACTCAGGTAACTACACCACACCAAAAAGTATTGTAATGCTATACAGAGGCACGATAGTGCAATTAAAGGCACCAGAGTGCAAACAGAGACACCAGAGTGCAAATAGAGACACCGCAGTGCAATCCTATGCAAGCGTGCACTCTAACCCTATTAGCATGTCAATCGTATCCTAATCATTTATTATGTACAAACGGGCATTTAACAGAATTCATAACATCTATAAACCAGAGTCACTTCCATAATATTTGTACACATGCTGCAATTCAAATATTATCATTCTGAAATCATATAACTGATTTTTCACAAACATTTATTAATTTCCAAATAAGTACTCTCTCACCTTGTACTTATTTGTAAACAATTTATAATTTCAATTCAATATCAAATATTCAACCACAGTTCAATTAAAACTAAATTCAAAACTGCATAAGTTATAAATATATACATTCATCTATACTATGAACTTACATAATGCAACCAGCAAGAAAAATTGTTAAAAAGGACTATCCTGTAATTTATTTCCTCAATTTTCCTCCATACAATTCAATCCTTGATCTATATAATAATTCATTTCAAATTATTAGCATCTAAATTCATGAATATAATATCTTTTATTCATTTATCACAATTTCCTAAAGTTTTTCATTTTATTCAATTTAGTCCTTAAAACCAAAACAAGCATAACTTTCACAATTGAACTTCATTTTTTATTCCAATTCCAATTATGTCCTTCTACAGCCCTCTAAAATCCAAATTTACAAAAATTTGATGTCACATTCGACAAGTTTTCATTTTAGTCCCTAAATACAAAACTAACAAAATTCACTTAACAAAATAGTCATAAAACATTTCCAAGCTTCAAAATCTTCCATTTAATATCAAGAACATCCAAAAATCATCAATAGTAATTTTAACAAACTTTAACAGTTTTGAAAATAGAGATATGGGTTAACTGGTCCTAGTTGCAATGATTTCAAAAATATAAATTTACAAGAAACGGGTTAAAACTTCACTTACATGCAAGCTCACTAGGTCACCTGATCTTTAAGCTCCTTCAATGGAGTTTTTGTTTCTAATTTTTGGTAGCAAGACTAATTGTAGATGACGACTTTTTTATTATTATTTTAACATTTGCTTTATTATTAATAATATTATAACACATAATTTTTAAGTCAATTCCCCCCGCTAATCATCTGTAAACATTAAAAAGGGTCTAATTATCATTTATATCCTTAAACAAACATTAAACATGCATTTTAGCTAATAGTAATCAATATTGATTAACTTTTATGATTTAGGCCTTCTTCCTTAATTAACTATCTAATCATCAAAATTTCCAAACCAAACTTCAATCCACTTATAAAATAGCTCTATAAATATTCAAAAATAATATTTATGATCTTGGTTTATGAAAACGAGGTCTCGATACCTTATTTTCCAAAATCGCTGACTTTCGGTACGCATCACTTATACCTTGACTAATTGACCAATTAATAAAATCTATTAAACCACGATTCACTATTATATTATATTTAAATCATAAATATTAATTAAATATATCTACAGACTCTCTCATCGAAATTGTGGTCTCGAAATCACGATTTTGGACACCATTGAAAAACGGACTGTTACAAGCAATCCCCATTACCTCCATTCAAGCCTTCTTAGACTAAACCAATACACATTGCCATAGAGCGTTCTTTGGTGGAGAGAGGTAGCCTTTCAAACAAATGAATGAGATGTACTAAAAAAAGGCGGAGAGGAAGATTAAAGCAGATTCGGTAACACTAAGTGCAACAATATGTGGTAGTTGATAAGGCGGAGAAAGAAAAATGTGGCTGGCAATCAGGCTCAACAAAGAAACAAGATAAAAGAATTTCAGAAAAAATGCTTTGAAAGTTCAAAATGCAAAAAGTCATTTCACCAGCTATGAAGGGCTCCTCTTTATAGTGTTTGAAGAATAAGAGTTACAAAGATAAAAATTAATAAGAATAATAACTGATATTTTGCTGTTCTATGGTGATGCTTTTCTTGATTGAACTTGTTCTGAATAATAACTCTTCTTGAGAAACACAATTTTTCTAAAAACAAGTTGTTCCAAGCAATAGTTATTCTAAACATAGTTATACCTGAAACTTCATTATTCTAAACAAGAATTGTTTCAAAATTTAGTTGTTCTCAACAGGAGTTATTCTCAAATAACACCTACATTGGTTGGCAGTTGTTGTAACTAAATCCTTTAATTGAACATAGTTATTCAGGACACAACTATTCTTGAACAATAGTTGTTCTGAACAACAACTATTTTAAACAAAAGTTGTTGCTTCAAAAGAGATATTAAGTGAAACGACAATGCTAGTTGTTCCATGCTTAAGAGCACAATTTCTTGAAATATAATATTATTTATCTCAAGGAAGAGATAAAATATTAGTAGCCAAAACTATGTATTTGCATTTTGCCCATTGCATAAGAATTCTTAGTGGAAGAAGTTCTCATACAAGAAGAGTGTAGTGAAAATAAATAAAACAATTATATACAAATTCATGTTGTGTAGGAAAAGAAGAAAAAAATTGTTTTTCCCACTTTGTTTCCCCTGCATGAATTTTTGTTTTGATGAGGTAAGAAAAAAATTAATGTATAAAAGCAACTGTATTATGGAAAAGCATGACAATGTTTTCTCTTAAAAAACTAATAATAACGTGCTAGAACGTTTATCTAAAAAAATTGGAATAACAAGCTATATAAACATAATAATAATAAAATTGGGAATAACATGCAAGAGTTGTTCTAAAAAACTTGAGAAGAGCAAGTTATAGTATTTTGGAAGAGTATATCTTGCTTTTCCCTAAAAATTTGAGAATAACAAGCTAGTGATCTTACTTAAAAATTTGGAAATAACATTCCATAGTGCTTCGTTTAAAAAAATGGAAACAACTTGTTATAGTGTTTCTTTAAAAAAGTGGGAATAAGTAAGCAAAATGTTTTCAGAATAACTAGTTATATTGTTTCACTAAATAAATAAGGAGCAACTTATTATAGTGTTTTCATAAAAAAAGTGGAAACAACCAAGTATAGTGTTTCCGAAATAACCTATCATAGTGTTTCCCTAAAAAATTGAGAACACCAAAGTATAATGTTTTCATAATAGAGAAAAAATTTGGTACACTACTAGTGAAATTTAAAAATTCCACAAGCAAGGTTGGGTTAATGACAAGTGTAACTAGAGTATTGTAAAAAAAAATTAAAATATATATTATAAGAAATGGGCCACATGACAAATTTATAACACTGCTTGTCAAGTTAAAAAATTGCATTTTCAATGTATTAATTATTCACTCTTTTGAATAAATAGTTATGATGTTTCGCTAAAAAATATCAGAATAGCTTGCTATAGTGTTTTCCTAAAATAAAATAAAAAAAAATTATAACATGGGTGTTTCTTAAAAAGAAAAAGAAAATCGTATTTATCAATATATATTAATGATAACATGAAACTTTAAAATTTTTATTTTCTTAAATAAATAAATATGAGATGTATAAAAGGTTGCATTCAATGCAAATTTAAAAAATAATAATAAACAAATAATATTGAAATATAAAAAAATTGATATACTTATATCAATAAGGTAACTAAATATTAGTCATCAATACTTTTTGATTCTTTAGGGCTTATAAATACAAAGTTGTTCTTGCAAAAATTCACAATCAAAGTAAATATATATATATTTCTCTCAAAATTGAGGCTTGAATTCTCTCCAAATTTGAAGTTTCTCAAGTTTATAGTGTAACATTATTTAAAGGTCTTTGAAAATTGAAGCGCATTGAATCTAGTAAGTATTCCAAAATATATAAATTAAAATTATATATAAAATGATTTGTAAAGAAAATGAACAAGAAAAAATTTTCAAAGTTACTTTCAAAGCAACTTTTACCCTATTTTCCCCTTGTTTAAAGTATAATATAAATTATATATAATCAAGAGAATGTAAATCATTAATAATAATACTTCTTACAGAAACATAAATAATGGGTGCACAATAATTTGGAAGAAAAAAACAATTCTAAAATTATAACATAGTAATTGTTGATTTGTAGGTACTCTTTTTCGATAATAGGCAAGATCAGTTATGGACATCTTTCACGCGTTGCTTGCGTTCCTGGTAGGAAGAGTAAAATATTTTTAATGATTCACTAGCTTCTCATGGAAAGAAAATCCACATTTGTATGGGAAAAGATGGTGTGTTGCCTTTTGTTCCTGAAAATCAGTCTAATCCGATAATTAAGTAATGGGGAAGATAAATTTTGGGAGCGCATGTGTAAAAATGAAATTTCCTTGTATCCAACTCCTCTTGTTGGTTATTCTTGGTTATGTATTAACCCTAAAGATTGTTGAAGTAATATATTTGAAATACCAACCAACTCTATTCCGAAGTTCAGATTTGAGTGTGAAGAATTCCCATTTTCGTCAACCAAGGTTGGCTTAAATTCTCAACCTGTTAAGGTTGGGAAAGTTAGATGAATAAGATTCTGGGAAAACTTTCATATGAAAAGTCTTTTCTTGCGGCTACAATATATGATGTGCAAGTTATTTTCAAACTTCATATTCATAGAGAGAAAAGAGTTGGGGTGTGGCACACCATTCTTATTAAATTAAGTACAACTTCTCACACTGTCATTACTACTTAGGGGAGTTCACTTTTACTCTTGCGGATATGTGTGCTCTTGAACTTTCATATTTTGGAAAATATAACATTTATTTTCTAAATTTATCTCAATAAGAGAAACAATTCAAGATTTCTTCTCTAACTTATTTAAAAGTAAGCGTGAAAGATCAAAGGTTGCTCAATTCTGTAATTGGATTGGAATGTTTCACTAGAATTTTAATTTTAGAAAAGGTAAAAATAGCTCTCTAAATTTCCTGAGTACAAGTATGAGTTTGAGGATTTTTTTATCTTGGGGCTAACTCAACACAATCTTTTTAGGATGTCATGATGATGAAATTAGTTTGATTGTTGTTCCTATATCCATTAAGATTGCTTAAGGTCTATGCTTCCCTTTTGCTTTGCTCTATTTGAGAAATCTCTACAGGTGGTTGGATTATACCACTCAAAAACGGAAATCTTGGTTGGTTGGTGTAAGATTTTAACTTATGTCAACATTTCCTTCATTCAAATGTGTTTGTAGGAAAGGTTTAGTTCTTGAGCCCCTCCACCTAATCCATGTCCTTCTCCTATTTCCTTTTCTAGCAAATTTGTGAGAAATAACTACAAAACTTGGATATGGCATAATTAGAAGTCCAAAAGAAATATGATTAAGGTACTTAATATTATTAAGAAATTACTTAGCATCCATACATACAAGAAATGAATGGTTATGGTAATCAGAGTGTTATTTAGTCATTCCTAGGCAACCTCATCCTACAAAACTGAACAAGCAAGAAATCAAGTTCTTTCTTTTGGTGAATTCACTATGCTACCCTCTATGATTGAAAACTCTAGTGTTGGGACCAATAGAGAATCACATTCAATGGAGGTATATTCGATGTGTAGAGTAGCTCACCAATTTGGATATGATCAAATGGCTCCTCGTAAACCTCTTTCGCCTTTAGATGTTAATTTCTCATATTGTATTTCTGAGTTTTTTTTTTTTTTTACAAAATAAATAAGAGTAAATAAATCAAAAGTTATGTTCTATCAGCATATGTTCTATCAGCATTTGATCGGGTTACTTATTGTAGTTTTGATTGGATTGCTTATTGAGGTTAGTGCATGTCTGATTGGTCAAGATTTTGCACTCTTTTAGTCGATTCAAGGAAACACTTTAAGTTTTCAATCATTACTCAAAGTGACATATTTATGCTTGGAAGTTTTATATGCTCACAATGTCACTGAAAGTGCTTTACACCATAACTTTAGCAATTCATGGACCATCCTACTAACGATTTTAATTAGGGTTTTGTTAGTAGCTTCAACTTGGTCGTTTCCTTTGGGATAGTAGGGGGGATGGCTTCACGTGATCAACATCATACAAAGCAAGTAGTTCTGTCACCTTAGAATTGATAAAATGAGTTCTATTATCTGAAAGGATTCTATTAGGCATTCCAAATCGACATATAATGTTCTCTTTGATGAAATTTACCACAACCAGGCTTGTTGCATTCTTCAAAGGAATTGTTTCAACCCATTTAGTGAAACACTCTATTTCTCCTAGTAGCCATGTGTAACCCTTGGATGGAGGATTGATATGAGCAATCAAATCAAATGCCTAAGTACGGAATGCTCATAAAATAGAGATAATGTGGAGCTCTACTGTTGGAGCATGTATGGCATTTCCATGAACTTGGAATTAGTGGTACTTCCTTTCTTAACTCAATGCATTTGCTTCCACAATAGGCTAATAGTACCTAGTGTCTAATAGTTTCTAGTAAAACTTTCAACCTCCTTCATGTTCTCCACTACTTCCACCATGTACTTCTTCCAATAATGGATGTATTTCAGCTAGAGAAACACACTTCAATAGTCTTCCTAAAAGTAAGATTCAGAACAAATATTTTTCATTCATGAAAAATCTTTGAGCTTTTCTTTAAAGTTGTCTTGCATCATGAAGATTTGTCGAATGAAAACCATTTTTTAAACAGTCAATATAGGGTTTATGCCAATCTCCTGCACTCCCTATAAAGATGCATTCCCTAACATATGGAGGTTTAGCACATCTGGAACAAGACTGATGGAGTTGTAACACATTATTGGACATTGTTGGCAAAAAATACCTGACTCTTTGTAGTAGGCGATGTAATGGTTAACCTTTTTCTCCACACCGTTGCTCAAGATCTTTTTTCAGTTTTTCTCCTACTTCATTATTGAAAACACACAATGATAATACTCCTCCAGTATCTTTGTGATAAAGAACACCATGGATTAACACAATATGCATCAACTCCTGAATATTAGTAGAAGTAGGATGAACCAAGTTTTCAAAAATATAAACTTTCCAATCTTCATCATCTTCATATTTTTTAGGACATAATAATTAACTTGCTGGGTAGGGCAAACTTTTTTTTTTTATCACCGACATTGATGTTCCAGTTTTTTTTCAGGAATATGATTTTTTGAAGTTAGAATAGAAAGAGTATCAACATACCAGTCTGTAAATCTTGGGCTACGTTCACACCTTACATTTTGAAATTTCTTCTGTAAGGCTTGAACAAGAGCTCTAGTAGAAGTTAACATGGGCTCCTTCAAAGAAAATTCTCCATTAGTTTGCCTTACAATAAGATTGGAATCTCCACAAAGAGGTTCATGTTTTACGATAAAAGTTGTGTGGAAATAGAAGACCTGAACTTGGCAATTTATACATACTTGGTACTTAAACTTTTTTTTTTGAAAATATTACGCCAACTTGGTACCTTTTTTAGATATCTGATTAACACTGTTAAAATACTTTGATGTTGCTTTAATGACCAATAGCATGACATGTGGCAGCCTCACATTTTGACATGAAAAATAAAAATAAAAATATTTAAAATTTATAAAAAAATATTTTTTACCAAGTTTTGAAAATATTAGGTTGCCATGTGTCACTATGCTATTGGTAGTCAGTGCCATGTCAACGTATTTTAACAATGTTGTTAGGTAGCTAAAAAATACCAAGTTGGCTTACGTTTTCCAAGTTTAGGTACTAAGTAGGTATAATTTTCTAAGTTCAGGTACTTCCATATATATTAACCCTAAATTATTTTTACTAATTTTAACTAAGTTATATGGTATTTATTATTAATATACTTGGTCAAGGACCAATCAATGATAATAAAGAGTATATGTTTAACATTTGAAAGAAATTAACCCAACAAATATGGAATGCTAAAGTAATCAGATAAAATTGCATAGGACGTTTATCTTTTTATTTTATTAGTAATTCTGTAGTAGAATACTTTCTTGGACTAGCATATAATATACAATAAGTTGATTTTAGGTTTTTTTTTTTTTACTTGTTTAGAGAATTTGTTCTCAAATTTTTTATAATAATTAATATTTTTTTAGAATGTAAAAGTATGTATTTGTTCAATTACAATTTATACTACCAAACATGATATTAGGAATTCCAATGTAATCATACTATATCAATTAAACACATTTAAGGAATTAGAATTCCTTGTAATTACAAGAGAGAGTAATTATTACTCTAGTAATTACACTTTCATCTATTTACTTTATGGTATCCAAGCACACTTATAAAGTTTCTAGGCCTAAACGTTAACAAAAGAAATTAAGATCAATGATGCAGACGCAGTAAACGAGTTCCAGAACCTGATGGATGACGATTTCATGTTGGATTTTTGCTGCAATGGATCCTAGATTAGTGCGTCTTCATCAACCCATCATTCATTTTACACACCAATTAGAAGAAATCAAATTGTACACTTAACTAGCCTATCAAAGAAAATGATGCAATGAAATGAAAGGATTGAGGTGTGTTCAGGCTCATCTGACTAAAGGGCTTCATAAGCTTCAAACTTGCGATTATCATTTCCATCGCTAGAGTTACAAATGGTGATGAAGGGTGTTGGCATGACTAAATCCCTTACCAACATGATACGAAGGCCACGAGGATAATACATAAAAAATGTGAGTGGGGTGAACTATTACGTATGTGGCTTCGAGTTTGGCTAGAGAGGTTGGGTTGCTCGAAAACAACCTTTCTAATGTATTAGTAATGACTATATGGTACATGTCATTCTTTTACTTATGAATACTCCATTTTTAGATAGAACTACCCTTGGTCCATTGTTTGAACCATTGCATATATGACTCAAAGGGTAAGAAATTATCATCCTAGATAGTTTCCTCATATATAAAGTTGAGTTCATTAGACCTAGAGCTCAAATCACGATGCATGCCTTTTAGGACAATGTTTTTCATACCCCTTAGATTTATCTTATGAAGCTAATCGATATTTTGTGGATCTTTCGAAATACCTTGCACAAACCCAAACTTTGATTTCACCTAGTGAAAGTGTTGCCACTCCATGATGTGGAAACCAATTATGGACAATGTGCCTTGAAAATATACGGCTTAAAAGCAGTCTAAAGTATGGTGGCAAACATCCTGTTGTTTAGGTATGGCATCCATAAAACTGGATATTTATACATATACAATTATTTTCATTAATAAGAATAATGAATTGCATCGGATGCGAATACAACGTCAACATACCTCTTCACTAGCTCATTGATTAGTTTCTTATCGCATCTTAGTAAAGTACCTTCTATAACACGTATGATCAAACAACCCTTACATTTGTTCAAAATTGTCAATGCCAAAAGGGATTATAAATGTTTTTAATTGAATACATCTTAAGATATTATATACGATTATACTTTTAACTTCTATGGAGAGGGAACTCCTATTGATGGGAAGGATAAATGTTAATCGTAACATTCGTATCTATTCCCATTTTTGAAGAAGTAGACATCAATCATTTATTTCACTGATCGATTCTCAAGTTGCCCTATAAAGTGCCCTATATAAATATGCTAGAGTTGTTGAATTTCAATTGAATGTACCAAATGTCTCAAAATACTCTAATAAAAGAAGATACATGGTATGGACCTTCTTGACAGACTTGTCCGACAACAACATTCCTCTTACCATATAAAGTATTTGAGCTCTAACATATCAATCAATCTCATAGACTTGTCCGACAACAACATTCATCTTACCATCTAAAGCATTCGAGCTCTAACATATCAACCAATCTCCTTCACAGTTGCATGTGGTGGAAGGCTCGGTTTCGCAAGCCTTTTAAACCATGTGCATTTTACCCGATACCCTTTTAATTTGTTCTCATCTTTAAACAGAAGGACACCTAACAACCAATATCTCATTCGTATGCAACGTCGATGTTACTTGCTCCAATTACACTTGTCTATCGATTGGAATGTTGGTTATTAAAGCGACATCTTTTAGTATTATAATTTCTTCTTTACATGAAAAATGTAATGTAGGCATTTTCGACCCTCCATCTTTGTAATAAAGTGGAAAGCAACTCTAGTATCATAATAGACTTTGTCTTTATTGATGCCACATATAAACCAACACTCTTGAACAACCTAAAATACATCTATTGACCTTAGAGAATTTTAGATTATATCGAGTATAAATAACTTGATCTTTTTACTTTCTAAAATATGATAAAAATTAATATTTAATTTTGCAACATCTAAAAAATATTTCCAAAAATTTATAAAATTAAAAAAAATTGAGTTGAAAATTTTACCATATTGATGGTATAATTTTCCTAAAATCTTAATACAATCATTGATAAAAATTATTTTTGTGGAGTTTGAGAATATGTTTTGTTAGAAGAACAAAAAGAAATAGGTGAGGTTTTTATTGGAGAGAGTTTGTTGTAATGGTTGTAAACTTCTTTGTATTAAATGGGTTAGTCAATACAAAGGACAAATAAAGGTTTTAGTCACACTCCACAATTTAGAACTGGACAATCATGAGAGTTGAATTTTTGTTTTTGGTACTGAATCAAGAGCTAAATTATAAGGGAAATTGAAAACAAGTCCTTACATCAGCACCAACTATTGCCCATTTTATTGGTTCCATATATGCTATTAACATCGAGCCCATTTCTTCATCAAGGATATAAGCATTATCTAGTCTTTTAATACCTTCAACTAGTGGCCTAATCTTATAGTTGTAAGTAGAAACCTTGCCCTCTAGGATATGTTGAAGCACTTTGCAGTTATTATTGAGAATCTCACTTCTACTTGCCTCCTGTTTGCCTGAATCAATGCCTCACGAACCGCGAACAATGTTCCCTGTTGGAGGTCTTCTATTTACAATGTTTTATTAAACAGGAACATCAATTGTTGATTTCTATGCCTGCCCTTCCTCGTTCTCCTAGTAATCAGACTAAAGCAGTATTAAAACAATCTTATTTCAATCTTTGAAACCTTTCTCTCTTTTTCCTTTTGATTATGAATATTAAAGGCTTCTCTCCAACTATCGCTCAACTCCTTGGCTTTGTGAATTGTAGTTTCTACCTTAGCCTTTGTTCCCTGAAAATATCATTCATTTTTCTGCAACCATATGTTCCACAATATGCTTATCTACTATGAATTTCAAAACCATGTCCTTGACACCATGGAAGTATTGGTCCTTTGAAATCTCTAAAAATCATATTGTTGATTGTAGTTTAAAATCCTCTCTTATAGTGATTTGATATCAATACATGTTAAGATACCTCTAAAAATATATATTTAAAATACATCATAATAAATAATAAAAAAAATCACAATAATCAAGTTCAAACAACCAACGAAATCCGTTGGTGCAATGAAGAAAAAAGAAGGGTGAGCAATACTGCAGTACAACGATGTTAACTTACCGCATCTAGAAGGTACGTTATACTCGAACTTTGACATCCAAAATATTTAGATGAACCAAAATCGGCTACGGCAAATGCCGGGCACATTATAATTCCATAATATATATATTTTTTAGAAAGAAAAAAAAAAGGGAAATGGGGTTGGCGCTCCAAAAATGTGTGTTTTCTTCCTTATTCACTTCGAGAAAACTGGAAGTGGAGACAAGTGGGCTCCTCGTGGCATGATAGAAGTGGTCGACATCACTTCTTGAGATCCACGTCATTCCTTTTCACTTTTATCATCTTTTTCTTTTTTCTTTTTGGTTTAAATCTTTCTTTTCACTAAACTTTAATAATATGATTTTTATTTTAATAACCAAAGTGTAACTCTATTTGAGGGTTTCGACTAATTTAAGAATTTTATTATTTGATCATTCAATAATATTCTATACTAAATCAAAACATTTTATTCAATCAGATTAGTATTATAAAATAATGAAAATAGGAATAATGATATCAATTGACAAATACTAGATTAAATTATAATGTTTTATGTAGAGGATATTTATCTCCTTTTTTTCAATGCGTAGTAATGTTGACAACAAACTATATGTGTTACAAGTCGAGAATTAAAATTTATGACGAATACTTACATAATGTTTTATGTTGAATTAATGTGGTTGATTTTACTTACTTAAATTAATTCGATTCGTGAAACATAAGAAAAAAAATCTATTTATTTAAAATTTTGGTGACTCAATGAAATATTACAATAAAATTAGAGTTACAAAAGTAAATATTGTATAGAGATTAAATCATTTAGGATTCTCATTTTGTATATAGACACTAACCTTAGTTATTAATATAACTCTATTTGTACCGTTGGATTTGGGGGAGCTTGATCATAAGTAGAGATATCTACTTCATTTGTAATCATTTCATTCATAGTTATTGAATATATTTAAGAGCATTTACTTAAACACTTTGTGTACATTAATTTTTTGTGACTTTTTAGTTCTTTTGTTGCTCATTCGCTTTAAGTTTGCTTCCGCTTTATTTCGATACCTTGGAGAATTTACTCTGTGAATTTTTAGTTTCGAAAATAAGTTTGATTTAAACAAGTTTGAAAATAAAAAATTGCCTAAGACCATGCGAATTATGAGACTAAAATTCTAATCTCGTAAAACACGTGATTGAAGGTGAAATTTAATAGAATGTTTTAAGTTTAAGAATAAATTAATCTATTTAGTATAAAAGTGATGATTTAAATTTGAAGCAAGTAAAGTGATTTTTTTAAGATAAAGTAAAGAGAAATCTTAAACGATGATAACCTTGGACGATAATAACTACTTATTTATCATGTTTTAAAGTGCATTATTATGGTTATAGTTTAAAAAAATCAAAAAAATAATTTATATAGATCATAAAACCAACTTTATCCAAAAATTATCACAGTTGATAAGTAAATATGTAAAATTAAAATTGCTTGATTTTATAATAAAAATTTACTTTATTGCTAAGTCTATAGTACAGGGATCCGTTCAAACTTTACCATTATTATTTGGTCTCTTATAAAACTTCAGGGGTAACTGGTAAAAGTAAAACAAGTAGTGGTAGGATTGAAGTAAGATTGAGATTTTTCTTCTGTTTTAGTTAATTAAAAGGGCAAAGACGGAAAAAAGAAACTTGGAAATAAATGGGCAAGTAATAAAACAAACAAAGGAAGAGTAACTGAACATTTGTTCGTGCTGATTCTTACGTTTGACCTCCTTATAGTCGTAGGACCCTGAGTTTTTAAACAAGATGGAAGTTTCCCCCATCCGCAGCCAAAGAGCGTGGCAATCACTTTCGAACCAAGATCCCAAAACGGTCGGCGGTTTTCACGCGTCGGAATTACGTTGATTAATTTTCTTTTTAAACAATAGCAAAACTGAATTACAGAAAAATAACCGAAGTTAGTTGTTTTACTTGCAACAAATTTAACCGCTTTCAAAACAAACCCATAAGCATTTTTCTTTCACCTGCACCAATTAATAAATATATAATAGATGATAAGGTAAATCCATTTCTTTTTACCTCTCTTAGCTACCTCTTTCATATGTCTTCTTCAAGTTCAGGTAAAAAAAAAAAAGAAGGGATAAAAACAGTGCTCAGTTTTTTTTCCCTTGATTTCATCAGTATTAAAACCGATGACGAAACAGAGGATCTGGGTCAACGGAGTTTGACCGTAGAAACTATTACTGTCCAGGGTTAAGAATGTAATTAAGCGTACCAAACAGGTATTTCACTGTCTATTTAATATTTTTATTTGATTCGGTTCTGTCGTCTTTGTTGTTTTTATTTGATCTCTTCCTTTTAAGGCTTTGTTTGTGTTTCCCCATTCTTTTATATAAGGTTCCAGTTTTTATGTATCTCGAGCCGCTAAGGGAAAGAACAGAAGATCGAGAAAGTAAAAGGCTGATGATGAATGCACAGATTTTAAGATCATCTGGGTAGATTGATTTCAGATGTAGTGATAGAGAACGAAAGAGAAATGAGAACAAGGATAGGGATTTCTTACCCCAGAGCCCATGTTTGTTTAGATGACATAGTTTTTGAAAGGAGGGATTTCGCCGGTGATAATATGGCTTGCCGGAAACTGCGAAGACTCTCGCCGGGTATTGCTGGAAAGAGAGATTTCTTTGATGTTTTGCCCGATGATCTTGTCATTTCTATTCTCTCCAAACTAAGCTCTACTGCGGCTTGCCCTTCCGATTTCGCCAACGTTTTGATTGTGTACGTCGACTTGCTTGTTTCTGAGGGGAAAGTTTGGGTTTTATTCATTTATTTTTCTAACTAACTTTTATTTATTTGTTTGTTAAACAGATGCAAGAGATTGAATAGCTTAGCAGTTCGTCCTCTGGTCTTATCCAAAGCCTCTCCAAAAATGTTTGCCATTAAAGCCAAAAGCTGGTCGGAGTCAGCTCACAGGTTCTTGAAGAACTGCGCTGATGCCGGAAATGTTGAAGCTTGTTACACGCTCGGCATGGCGAGTTTCTGAAAAAGAATATATTTTTATTTTACTGCCCGATATTTTTTTTCTGGTTACTAAAATTTATTAATTTTATATTCATGAACAATAATATAAACATTCTCTAACGAGTTAACTGTTATGATTTGCAACAGATTCTTTTCTACTGCTTAGAAAATCGAGGGAGTGGAGCCTCTCTTATGGCTAAGGCGGCGATTAGCTCCCACGCACCAGCGCTTTACTCCTTAGCTGTGATTCAATTCAATGGCAGCGGCGGTTCCAAAAACGACAAGGATCTTAGAGCCGGTGTGGCCTTGTGCGCTCGTGCTGCTTTTCTTGGCCACATCGACGCCCTCCGCGAGCTCGGTCACTGCCTACAGGACGGGTACGGCGTTAGACAAAACGTCGCCAAGGGCCGTCGGTTTCTTGTCCAAGCCAACGCCCGAGAGCTAGCGACGGTTTTATCATCAGCGGCTGCTTCTAACAACTTTACGCGGTATTGGCTCACGTGGAGCCCACACCCTATCCCGCATCCTAACCCTCGCCATAACCACCGTCATCAGGCCGTGCCGGGATGCCCGTTGCTGAGCGATTTTGGATGCAATGTGCCGGCTCCCGAGGCGCATCCGTCTAGCAAGTTCTTAGCAGAGTGGTTCGGGGCTCGGGGCGGGGTACCAGGCCCGGGCTTGAGGTTATGCTCCCACGTCGGTTGTGGGAGGCCGGAGACAAGAAAGCACGAGTTTCGGAGGTGTTCCGTTTGTGGGGCTGTGAATTACTGCTCACGCGCTTGCCAAGCGCTTGATTGGAAGCTGCGCCACAAAGCTGAGTGCGCGCCGGTAGAGCGATGGCTTGATGAAGAAGGCGATGGTGCCGAGGGTAACGGTGCGGTACATGGGAACGATGACGTCATCGCCGAAAGTTAAAAACGATTAACTACTTATGGTAATTAATTTATTACTATTAGGTTTAAGGCCACGAGAAGGGAAAAAAAAAAAGTGGAAATGGAGAACAGGAGGCCAGTTTTGGTTGGGTATTTTTGGAGGTTAAAAATCAACTTTTACGATGACGATAGTTGCTGAAACGACACAGTTTTAGTTCTATGTGGATTGTATAGAGGAGGGGGTTAATCGGAAAAATGGTCCCCCCGGGGGGGTGGGCTTTGTTTCTTTTCTTTTTTGTTTTAATCCCGTTTGTACACTATAGAGCCATGTTCAGCTTAATTTCGGTAATTTCTAGTCTTATTTTCCTTTCTCTTTTTTCTTTCTTTTTTCAATATTAACATAATTTTGGAAATTGGACTGCTTGCTTAGATATAAACTTTAATTTGATTCACAAACAAAATTCGAAACCGTATCTAATATCCAAAATCATTTAATATTTTAAATTTAAAAAATGTCGAAACTATTACAATTTTTATTCCAATGAAGACAATGCAAGTACTTGTAGATTTCTTGTTAAGGACTGAAGTTGACTTTTATTTATTTTAGAAATTCCAATTATGCTTAGACTATGCTTAACTTAATCAATTTACTTTTTATTCTTTGATTTTTTTTTCTCAATCTTGTATTTTCCATTTTTAAAATTCAATCCCAACGCAAATGGCAAGTTAAATTAAATAATATTTCTAAAATCTTAGCGCGGCAAGCACATTATCAAGTGTGTAATTCTATGTTAGCTTATTATTTTCATGTAATAATCACAAAAGAATCACGTTTCATAATGGACTTAATGGATATTTGAGTGAAATTTTAAAATACGGAAAAGTATAGTGTCTAAAACGATAAAATTGGAGAATATAGATTATATCTACAACTTATGCATAGTATAAGATTAACAATAGAATTTGATTTAACAAAAGATTGAAATTTCAAACCTCAAAAAGTATAATAATTAAAATCGTCCAAATTAGATAAATTACATCTCTAATTTAAGGGTGGAGCTAGAAAATAATTTAAGTGGAGGCTAGAATTAAATTATAAAAATTTGAAGGATAAAAAAATGCTTTTATCATTATACTTGTCAAAATCATTTTTTTGTTTGGAAAACGGGCTGACTTTAAAAAAAGAAAATGGAGTCGCCATCAATCTTTTTTGAAGTGTGATTGAGTCACCCTATAAAACATTTGGTCTAAGAATTTTAAGAAAACGGGTCCGGGAGTGGTTACGCACGAATAAGGATTAGCACCCGCCCAAAATTGATACCTTATTGATTGATTAATGTCCTAATATCGAAAATTGGAAGAGATTTTAAAATATGAATCCTTTAGAAAATGTTTGGATAGTTCGAATTGGATATCGAAATTCTCCTGTTCCGAAAGAATGAAATATCACATGCAGCACGTTAGGATATGATATTTCAAACCCTAGACACCAAGATCATTTCATGATTTCCAAAATTCATGTATTGCAATTTAAAAAAAAAAAAAGGGTATTCTGTTATTTGGCCAAACGAAAAAAACTGAAACCCAGCACGTTAGGGCACGATTCCTCGAATTTCCAAACTTGAAATATTGCCTTATTTTTGAAGTTTAGAAAACACGGTCAACATCTTAAAAGGATACTTAGTCCTTTGGACGAACGGAAAATCGAAACCCAGCACGTTATGGCACGATTTCCTGAACTTCCAAGTACAAAATATTACCTTTGTAAAACCCTTTTTATGAGTCCGGATAAAAAAAATAAAAGAAAAAATAAAAATACGTTAAAATAAAGTTCAAAATCATCGATCTACATGAAATAATAGGAACAAAAATAAATATAATAACAAGAAAGGTAATGGTGAATCAATGCAAACAAATACTATAGGATAATTTAGAAGGTAATAAAATGATAGTAAAAAACAATAATAGTAATAATAATAAAACATCAATAAATAAATAATAATAATACAAAAATATAGAATTAATAAAAATAGCAGATGTTGATAATATAAATAATAATGAGAATGATAAATATAAATATAATAATAATATATGTATATATAGAAAATAGTGACAAATAAAAAATGATAATAATTCTAATGAACATAATAATAATTATAAAAGATATAGTAGTAGTAATATTAAAATAACAATAAGCATATTAAATAATAACAATAATAGTAATAATAAAAATATAATAATAATAAATATAATTATAGATAATAATATATATAAAATAGGGGTACTAATAATAATAAATGTAATACTAACAATAAATATAATTATAATAATGATAAAAAATAATGGTAATAATAAAAATAAAAATAATGAATATAATAATAAAAAAATAATAGAAATAATATTAACATTAATAGTAATAATGATAAGAAATAATAGTAGTAAAAACAATAGTAATAATATTAAAATCAATCATAATAGTAATAAATAATAGAAATAATAATAAATAAATAATAACAAAATGAAAAAAAAAGTAGAAATAATAATAATAATAATAAATACAATACTAGTAGTAATAGTAAAAGGAATTTCAAATTAATGGATTTTAATAAATAAATATCAATAATGATTAAAAGGATTAAATTCAAAACAAAAATAAGTTTTAGGGCCAAAACAGAAATAAAATAAGATAAATGGACCAAGTTGTAACGCGCCCCAAAAGGACAGGGACTAATTATAAAATTATTCCCCTATCCAAAACGCGCCGCATCAATGAGGACCAAAATGAAACAGCAAAGCAAAAATTGGGGCAAATTTACAAAAAAAAAAAACTAAATTTAAAAGAAATAAAAATGCGGAAGGGCTAAAGCAGCAAATAACCCATCCGCAAGAAAACGCGCGAATCCCTGGAGTGGGTCGGGTCAAACGTGGGTCGTAAGTAAAACGACGCCGTTTTGGGCCATTAAATTCAGCCCTAAACGACGCCGCTTAGGGGGGTATATAAGTTGAAAAATTCTTCAAAAAAATCCTTCTCTTTCATTTCAGCAACAAAACAGAGAGGTGCTCTCCCCTCTCCCCCTCAAGGCGATTTCCAGCAGGCCCTCAGGCGAGGCTCTAGCGCCGTTGCCGTCATCGCGCTGTTGCTGGAGTTCCAAAAGGTTAGTTTTTTTTTTTTTTTTTTTTTTAATATATATACGTATGTAGTTTAAAAAAATAAAAACATCAAAAAAGAAATCAAAAATGAAAATAAAAAAGAAAAATATAAAACCTTTGTTGTGCTCCTTGTAACACCCCTTACCCGTATTCAACGCCGGAATAGGGTACGAGGCATTACCGGAATTACAAATTTATTTATCAGACATTTTATTTCATCTAGCATTTATATTTGAAATCAATCAAAATCAAACATATTGTCCCTTAAGTATATTTATTTTTATCGACATGTCTTACTTGAATTTATTACTCGTTTCATCATACTTAATTACCTTGTATTAACATATTAAAGATAATCACATATTTACATGTCATGATAAATATCATTCACTTGTCGTTTCTTCTTAAACATAAAACAGTTAATTCATCATATCAATATTTCACGTACCATCAACTTATATTTCCTTATCACATAATTAAGTTACACGAACTTACTCCGTTAAATTTGCGCGAAATATCAAAATTCAGGGGCACTTTGAAAATTTTCTATTTTCATTGATTTTTCAGTCGATCTTAATCTTAATTAATAATTTCATTCAATTTTACAATTTTAAATAATAAAATAATCCATTTCATGCAAATTGATCATTTCCACATTTTTACAAAATTAATCAGAAAGTTTTACTTTTATTCAATTTAGTCCCTGAGCCTAAAACATTTCAAATTAGCCATACTACCTAAATATTCATACATATTTTCCTCCTCCTCCTCTCCATTCCACATCCTTAATGTATATAACATGCTATAAGTAACATTATCAATAATTTCATTAATTACTCATAAGTATATTCAAAACTGTCCATTTGAGTTATAGTCACTAAATTATTTATTTCCAGAGCTACAGAACTCCAAATGAAGAACCGTTAATTTTTCCTGAAACTAGACTCACATATCTTCTTGCCATAAAATTTTCAGAATTTTTGATTTATACAATTAGTACAGTTTATTCTTTAAAGTCACCCCTGTTCTGCTGTCTGGCAGTTCCAACCCTTCTTCACTAAAAATTAATTATCTTTTTATATAGAATTCATATGATGTTAGGGTTTATTTCTTATAAAACTAGACTCATTAAGGAATCTAACCATATAAATTATGTTCCCAAATTATTTTTATACAATTTTTAGTGAATTTCTAAAGTAAGAACAGGGGATCACGAAGTTATTCTAAACCAGTCTTACAAAAATTTAAATATCTCAAAATGTAGACTTCCTTTGCTTTCTCTGTTTCTTTTATATGAAAATAGACTCAATAATATTTAATTCCATATCTCACTCAACTTCTAATTCGGTTTATACAATTTTTGGTGATTTTTCAAAATTAGACAACTGCTACTGTCTAAAACTGCTTTAGTGTAACATGTTGATTTCTATTTTGTCCCTAATTCCACAATTCAAACAATTCAATCCTTGCTCAATTAACCCCTCAATTAAGCTAATTTTCTCATTTAATACTTTTCTCTATCATTTTAAACTACTTCATAACTCTTGAAAATCAGAATTTTAACACTATGCCTTAATTTCAGCTATTTCACAATTAGGTCCTAAAACCAATTTCCATCAATTTCACTTGATAAAATCATCATATAACAAAATTAAAGCTTCAAATCAATATTTATTCATCATATTCTTTCAGAACTAATCCACGTCAAATTTAAAAATTAACCATAGAATCATAAACTAATGAATTAATAAGTTGGACTCAAGTGTAGAAAGTCCAAAAACATAGAAATTTCAAGGAGAAAGCAAGTATTAAACTTACATGAAGCTTGAGTATGAAAACCAACTTGAACTCTCTTCCATGACTGTTTTTCAGCTGAAGAAAATGAAGAGAATTGAAGAGAATTCTCCAGATATATTTCAATTTAATCCCCTTTTATTTAGCTAATTTTAGAAATTTTCCAATTTTTCCCTTTTTCTTCTTTCTCTTCTCTTCTTTCTTTCTTTCCTTCCCTGCTCTCTGCTTCTTCGTTTTGATTCTGTTTCTATTCCCTTTTTTTTTTTGAATTATTATATAATATAATAATATAATAATATAATAATATAATAATATAATATAATAATAAACTTTTAAAAAATCTCAGATTTTCTCACGTTACACCGCCTCAACTATGCAAAATGGTATAATTACCATTTTGATCCTTCATAATTTCTTTTAATCTATAATTTAACTTTTACTTTCATTTCAATTTAGTCCTTTTCATTTAATTTCCTACCCAAATGTTAAAATTTTCTAACGAAAGTTTAATAATAGCTTAATGACACTCCATAAATATTTTTAGAAATATTTATGGCTCACTTTATGAATTCGAGGTCTCAATACCTCGTTTTTGGCCCAATTTTTCTCATTAATTCTTTCAGTTCACAAAATTCACTAATTTTAAAATATTTCTAAAATCACACTTAACTTATAATTATCGATTAACAAAATTTTTTAACTTTTCGTCAGATTTAATGATCTCGAATCACTGTTCCGACGCTATTTAAAATTGGGCTGTTACACTCCTATTTTGATTTTCCGTAGGATTCAGTGTATTGCTCTCGTATTTTTATCAAAAACTAAAAAATCCTCCTTTTACACTCGTTTTCGAAGGCTTTTATAGCCATTTTTTTACAACTGTTCCTTGCTTGTTTGCAGGTGTGTGATTGAGCACGTCGCTGACGTGGCACGGTGGAGCGGCGCACGTCACCGGGTGGTGGCGTCCGGCGCGCGAGGTAGGCGTGGGCAGCAAATGGCTGCTAGGGTTTCTTGCTTTGTTAAAGAATTTGGGCCGTTTAGGCCCTGCTATGTATTGGGTTTTAATCTGGGGCCTTTTTGTAAATGGACATTTAAGATTGTGTTATTTATTTATTTTTTTCTCTAGTATGGTATTGAGCTAAATATTGGGGTAAAAAATTGGTTCGTACAATACTAATTCATAATTTTAAAATTTTCTATGATACAAAGTAATTTTACGGTTGGGAGAGGGGCAAGGGCAATGCCCCTTATATTTGCCCTGCCTAATTTATGCTTAATCCAAAGCCTAATAGCAAAATTTGGATTTTATATATAATAAATTGATACTGACTTGATAAATGAAATTATGAAAATATATTGGGATGTTGGGAAACCCAATTATTTGTGGTATACAAAAACAAAATAAGCAGCACCCTTGGCTTTGTAGCATTTTCTCAAACAAGACATTTGGAAAATCGAGTATTACTAAAATGGACCAAGGCTAGGAGGAAAGTCTGACCATATCTTTTGCTTGTGCAGCTGCGCCATAAAACAAAGCTAGTGAATCTGAAAATGGAACAAAATAACATTCTTTTAACCACCACATCCTGCTCTTCTCCTTCATTTGATTTGTAACAAATATAACTAGTGCAATTATATAAATCAAATTGGGCAGTATAGTACATTTGGTTTGGGTCTTGTTTATCAACCAAATTGGATCCAGTGCTTTCTTAGGAACAGGATTCTACTTCTACATTCAATTCAATCTTTTTTATTGTTGGTTCATGTCATCTTTGCCTATCATATAATATTGATTCACTTTTTTGCTTTTAATTCATACTATTTTCAGTGTCGAGGAGGAAGAGTTAACCAAAGTCTCTCTCGAGGAAGGTATATGATGTTAAGATGGTGACTAGTGCTATAGTTGTTGGATAAGCGAACAATCTTATTCAAAAATGAAGAATTGAGCATCAAACTAGCCATAAATCCAGAGATTAAACACCAAATAAAAGCATGCACCTAAATGAGCAATTCATATTTGATTTATACATTGCAAAGAGTTAAAATAAGCATCCAACTTTACAATGGCGGAACCGTCAAATATGAAATATTTGATTTATGAGCATTTTTTTAAAGAGAAAAAAGTTATGATTTAGAGCATCAGATTCTTGAGTTCATGAGACGAGACAAACCAAAGAAAAAGCTCCCTAACCTGAATCCGAATCGGAACCTGAACCCGAACCTGAACCCGAACCCGAACCAGAATCGGAATCCGATTTACGAGTGTCGGCACTGACACGTGCTTTGTCCTTGGCTGCAGCTTGCTTGACAGCCTTTCTCAGCTCACCAACCGGAATCAATGGCAGATACGCAAACACAGGATATCCTTTCCCGCTCATGTCTTTAACCAAACAGTTATACTTGTCGGACAAATTCGAAGCTGTGGGAACGATCTTCTCTGCAACCGAGTGGAAAGCAGAACTGCGATTCAGTTTTACCCACACCTTGGTTGAGCTAACCAGAACCAACTGCTTGTACTCGGTCGCGGCGTAGTGCAAAGCGCCGCGCGCACCTTTGGTTCGAGCCTCGTCGATTAATTTGTGAGCCTTTTGTGCTGCCATGTGAACCAAATATTTGGCTTGGTTCAACATTTGCTTACCTGCTGGTGGGACATGCTCGTCATATTTCTGTGAAGCCTCATCTACCTGCGCGGTTGTTATAATACTTTAATTGAAATTAAACAAAAGAAAGAAAGAAAGAAAAAGCCGTTACCTTGGAATCAAGAAAAACAAGAAGATGATCGGGAACGTCCCTATATTTCTCGTAGACGGGGCCAACGATGGCGGCGACAGCAACCTCGACGGTCCCAACGGTGGATCGTAACGGACCAGAATTCTGTTTAGCATACCCGTAAAGATTCGAGACGTAAACCAGCGTGCGGATCGCAGCCACCCTCACGAAGGCTATGTGCCTCAGGCCGTGCTTCTTTTTCTCAAACTCTACCTCCTAAAAGAAACAATTAAAAAATATATAAAAGAACACTTTGAAGACGTTAAAAGAAGAAAGAAGCCGGAAATACCTTTTCCATGGTGGCCAGCTTTTCTTTTCTGATCTAAGATTGTTAGGGCTTTGTTTGCGTTTTTGTTTTTCAGTTTTCAGAAATGCGGTTAGTGCGTGTAAAGGGAGTTTGTTGCGTTATTATTTTATGGATCAACGTAATCTGGATCGTTAATCAGATCCAACGCTGAATATTTGATCAAATGGATGGGGCATATTATGGGCTTCGTGATGGAGAGCTGGAAAGCGCTTTCCTCGTGGAGATCGTGAAATTCCTTTGCGATAAGAAATATATAGAAATAGTATATGATTTTTTTCTAATAAAATGTGATGTTTAATTTTACACCATTAATCATTAAATTATATATAATATTTTTTATTTTAATCACTTAATTTAAAAAAAAAAGTTATAATTAGTTTACTACATTATTTAAAAAAATTCATTTAAATAATTAAATCATTAAAAAGTTTATTTTAAGTCACTGTAAGGGCAAAATTGTCCATTTAAGCCTTTTAAAAATTTTAAAAATTTAAATTAGTAAAAATTAAATTACACTTTGCCCCCTAAAAATTATAAAAATTTGATTTAATCCTCTAAAAATTATAAAAATATAGGTTATTAAAAATTACAATTTAATTTCGGTCCTCTCTAAAGAAAATTCCTGACTTCGCCCCTGAGTTAGATTGTTAAGCTTTTTTTTTTTTTAAAAAGAAATATAGTTTAGCTAGCGAGTTCCAAGTGACGATTCGACGATCGGTGCATTGAATCAATACCCATCAACAAGTAGAACATACCTTAAATCCAAGTCAATCTGATAGTCATTGCTGAAGATCAGAGAAGAAAGTTTTATAAATTTTGGTTCACAGATTGTAAAGTTCAAAGATATATCATGAAGAAAAACTGAAAAGTAGAAGAGAAAAAAAAAATAAAGCTTTTGATTTATACAGATAATATAAACAGTAAAAGTCGTGTATCATTTATTCAAACGATGTAATGACTTAAATAAAATTTTTTAAATAATTTATTGATAAATTGTAACGTTTTTAAGTTAATTGATTAAAAAAAAATCTTACCCATAATAACTAATGAGTAGTTTACTATTATTTCTTATTTTCTAGTTTTTATCTATAAAGTGGATATAGCATAATTTCGTATCTCTGAACTTTCTGTTTTCTAAATTATAGTCTGACAGGGACCCTAAGGTAGGAAGGGTTTGCGGTATATTTGATATGTAATTAATGTAAATTTGCTGCCTGCTTCGATACGTATTGCGAAGCATCTTGAAATTGCGGATTCGAATGTGATATAAATTATTGATTCTTAGCGGATTCATATTACCCACTCGAATATTTATTGTCTAAATCCGTATTATTTATTAATAAATTTAGATTATAAATTCAAATATTTAAATCCATGATTTATTATATATAAAATTATATTTTAACCATCAATACTTATTTTAAATTCTACTAATAATTTACACATATTAATAATATATAAAAATATAATAAAAGTATTTTTCATAATTAAATATAATAATTAATAATAAAATTAAAAGCAATTATTATAATATGGTGAAATGTTTTATTATAAAATATTTTCTTTAATATCTTATTCTCTTTTTTTTTATGATAATATATTATTCTTTTAAATCTTATTGTAGACAAAAAAAAAATTCAGGCCAATTACAAAACGTCACGTGTCAAATCAAAATTATTGTGGGTCAAGCTGAAGTTATCATGGGATGAAAAATGATGACATCATGTATGTGTCACAATTATTTTCTTTAATTAAGAGATAAATATTAAAAATTTCTATTATAACTAATTAAATTTAAATATTAAATGATAATATATAAATAATTATTTTATCTCTAAATTATTTAAATTAATAAGAGATAAATATTAATTAAAAGAGTTTAGTTCTTGTAGAACACTCGAAGGAGAAGTGAAATTCTATAAAACTCTCTTTTACTCAAGTGACTAACTAGCCTAACATCAAATGTAGTAGTTATTCTAGGTCATTCCACACTTAACGAGTTTCTTTTCTAAGCATTTTATAATTAATTATTACATTTTCAATATTAGTAGGTTAGGAACTAAAAGTTAATAAAATAAGCATATTTACACATATTTTACTTTTTCGATAACTCGTAAGGTCGATTCGGGCCTCGTGAGTGACTAATGAGCTAATTGTGTAGGATGCCAATTTAGGTCCAATAATACAAGGAATGAAGATCAGGCCGTGAGACAAAGAGCCCAATAAGCCAACAAAGCTGCTAAGGCTGAAATACATTCGACATTGTGACGAGGAGCTTTCTCTCGTCACGATGATGCAACGATTAGGGGGGCAATTCATGCTGGCGACATCATGACGACGCTTCGATGGCAGGCCAAAATGAAGCTGATTTAGACGAAACTTTTGAGATATTTCCATATTTAGACCCTAGCTTTTAGCAGAATATTTTATTTATTGGTATCTAATTGTATTTAGGGTTGACTAGTCACCAAGTAGGCTGTTGCATATATAAGCAACCGTAGGGTCATCGGAATTGTAAGTAGAATTAGACAGACAATTTTTAGTATTTAGTTTTCTTTGTATTTTATTTTTATGTTCGTTTAGTCAGAGCTTTTCTATTCCGATGTGAAGACAATTGCAAATGGAAATTGCTCTAGGATCGCACTTCAATATATGTATTTATGAGCATTCTCTTATCTCTTCTCTTCTCTTCTTTTATTTATGTTTTGTTAATTCGGCCGATTAACTGTTGTATAAGCATTAGAATAGATTATTATGCTTATTGTATATTCGATTAATAAGCTAATTTATTTGTTAAGTAATTCTTTTTCTGAAGTTGATAATTTATTTAAGGGTACTTAGCATATTAGGGAGTGATGCCCCTAATAGAATATCGAGATAGGTGAGACCGGAAGGGTATCCTGTCGTGTATAACTTGTGCCAAACGGTGAGACCGGAAGGGTATCTGTATGCTTAGGAAGAGACTGAAAGGGTGACTTAGGTGGTAATCCTTAGTGAAGATGAATCGAGAGGGTAGTCTTAGCTAAGGGTGATAAATAACTCAATCTAGGATAATTAATTATTTAATTAGATAATTAGGGATTTAATCGATCATAGGCTAGAGGTTCGCATTGTCGACACTAGGAATAAGAAAGTCCATTAGGTTAGCTTAGGTTTAGTAATTTAATTATTTTAATAAATATTTTAATTTGGATTAATAGTATTAATTCGTGACTCGATTAGATTAATAATTATTTTTTGTAATTAATTTAATAACAATTTTGTTAGCTCTGAAGGATCAACTCAAGATCGACGGTAGGGAGGTTGAATCGGCCTTTGAGAATTTGTGGTGGAAGCAACAAAAATTGTGCAACAAAGGACACAATGATTTATAGTGGTTCAGCCCCAATTGTTTACTCCACTACCTTAGCTTTCCACAAATAATGATTTTCTTAAATTCACTAATTTAGTAACCTTTGAGGACAAGGTTTAACCTTACAATCTCTCTTAAGACTTATACCCTAAAATCTTAAGATACAACTCCTTTAAAGTTTCTACCCAAACTTTAAGAATAAACCCTCTCTCAAAAAAGATACAAATAAGCAAACAAAGAAAACAATCCTCACAAGATCAGGATATTTGCCAATTAAGCACAAATACAAAGAAGAACACTTGAGCTAAATGAATACAATGAAAGCTCACAAGTGCGTACAAGAAAAGGTATGAAAGAATTAAGCTCTAGGTTATTTTGATTTATCTTTAAACTTTTCACATTGCTCTTCATGTTGCTAGACCTTTGGAAGATGGTATTTATACACTCTAATTGATTTCCAACCATTGTAGTTGTTGTGGAAGTAAATATAGCCATTGGGGATGGAATACCAGGTCATTAACTGCACCTGTAGCAATGAGTATCGATACCTACTAAAAGGGTATCGATATTTTTTGTAATTAATGCATGTTTCAGTGACCGTTGGAGTAGGAATATCGATACCTTAGGAAATATATTGATATCTTAAGAAAAGTATCGATGCCTACAAGGGTTTGAAAGAAACAAAATGTCAATTTGGTATCGATTATCAGAGGGGTATCAATATCTTGTAAAATATCGATACTTAGACAAAAAAAGTATTGATACTTTTTTTCCTAGAGTAACTCTAACTTGTTTGGAAATGGTTAAAACATATTTGAAGATGTTTAACTCAATTGAAACCATTCCAACTTGATTTTATTAAATTGCTCAACTTTACTTTTATTCAAAAACACTTTAATTTTTTTATATCAAAACATATTGTCCAATAAGGCTTAGTTTAACAATCTCCCCCTTTTTGATATAACAAAACATTTTTTAAATTTGTTTTTGAATAGATAACTCCCCCTTAATAAAATCCATTTTCAATTTAAGCTCCCCCTATATAAAAATCATTTTCAATTTAAGGCATAAATATTTGAAATAAGCACAAATTTGACATTCCTTTTGATTTGAAAAATTGGTCACTAATCTTGGCATATAAGCAATCAATCAACTATTAAAATTTACCTTTCTCTTCTCCTCCTTTTTGTTATATATATATATATAACAATAAAGCTCTCAAGAGGAAAAGAAAGTAGTTAGTTGAAAGATAGATTTTAAACATAAAGAACCAATGAACTACCATACAAATCAACATTAAGGTGCAATTACATAGAATTTGTCTTTGATCTCCTTGAAGCAATGCAACTTACCTACAAACATAGAACTAAGTTTTTGGTACCCAATATCTTTTGGGTCTATAATCATTAGTCTTCAAAATCCTAGTCACTTTAGGTATCCATTTTTAAAGAGCTTCCTTGTCTTGAGTAACACTAAGTCCTTTAGGGACCCATACACTCTTAACAAGTTTTCCCTTGTAAAATCTTGAGGGACCTCTATATTTGTAGTAATTAAATCTATTTTTAACATAGCTTTGTTTTAAATTTTCTCCTTTTTCAAAAACTTTGTTGGAGTGAGCTTTTTCACTCTTAAGCAACTCAAGTTGCTTTTGATGATCCTCATGAACTTTTGAAAGTAGATTATGCAAGTCTAAATTTTTCTTTTCAAGTTCATTAATAATTTCTTGCATTTTGCTTACTTTCTCTTCAAGTTCATGATTGGTTTTGGAAAGTAAGTCATTTTCATTTATCAATTTTGAAACATTTTTCTTGTGTTTTGACATCATAACTTCAAATTCCAAACCCAATTCATCATAGGCATATTGCAACTCATCAAAACAATAATCAATTAAAGTAGATGAGTTAGAAGTTACCTTAGGATCATTGATGGCCATAAGGCATAAGTTGGCTACTTCATCATCAGATGAATCTTCATCACTCCAGGTGGCAATATAGGCCTTTTGTTTGCTAGACTATTCCTTTTTAAGTTGAGGAGAATCATACTTGATGTATCCTAATTTCTTACATTCATAGAAAATAATGGGATCTTGCTCCTTGGTAGATTTAACCTTGAGTTCTTCATTCCTTTGAAATTCTCTTCCTTTGTTGGACCTTATGAATCTATTGAATTTTCTAGCAAACATCTCCACCTTTTCACTTGATTCACTATCGTTATTAGTGGTGGATTTTAGAGCTTTACCAACATTCTTTTTCATAATTGTTTCTTATTCACTCCATTTGTTAAGCCTCATCTCATGTGTAAGCAAAGAATTAATGATGTAACAGCTCGTTTTCAGTGAAATCAGAACAGTGGTTTCAGGACCACAAATTTGATGAGTAAATTATTATTTTATTATCATTTTAATGTCTGTGGGATGTTAGTAAGGTCATATTAAAATTTCGTTAAGAAATTTTGATGTTTGCATAATTAATTACGTGAAAAAGGCTAAATCGTAAAAAGTATAAAAGTAGAGTTCTGTTAGCTAAAAGGGTCAAATGGCTATGAAACTTTAAAGTGAATGGACTTAGATGGTAATTAAACCATTTAAAAAGTTAGTGGATATTCATGGTGTGGTTTTATTGAAATTTTAATAAGTTTTAAAGGTTAACTTTGTAATTAGATAAAAAAAGTTAATGTTTGTAACAGCCCGTTTTTGAGTCAAATTGGAACAGTGGTTTCGGGACCACAAATTTGAGGTTAAAATATTTATTTTATTAAATTTTACAACATGATAGAATTATTATGTGAAAGTTTTGTAAAGAAATTTTAATATTAGAATGCTTAATTCGGTAAAAAGGACTTAATCGCGTAAAATGTAAAAGTTGCATTCTATTGTTAAAAGTGTCTAATTGCTATGATTTATTAAATGAAAGGTCCTTATTTACGAAACTTTTAATATTAGAATGCTTAATTCGGTAAAAAGGACTTAATCGCGTAAAATGTAAAAGTTGCATTCTATTGTTAAAAGTGTCTAATTGCTATGATTTATTAAATGAAAGGTCCTTATAATGTTATTAGACCATTGATAGTGGAATTTGACATAGATGACCTTATATTAGATATCTTGAATGATTTTTCATTAAGGCTAATTTGGTAATTTGGTTAATAAGATTAATAATAATAAAACAAAATGAAACCATTAGTGAATATTATCATCTTAAACCGTCCATAGAAAAGAAGAAAGATATTTCTTTAGGGTTCATTTGGCCATAGCTTCTCTAGTTGATTAAGGTACGGTTCTAGCTCGATTTTTAATGATTTTTACGTTTTTGAGATCGTTGCTTCGTATTCTAGCTAGCCCATACCTTAGATTTTAAAATTATTAAAGATTTTTCATGTTGCCATTGTTGAATTTTTGAGTAATTGGATGGTTGCTGATGAATTTTGATTAATTGTTGATAGTTAAACTAGTTTTGTAAAGTGATTTTTGACAAAAATGTCAAAAAGAGCTAAATTGAGAAATTTTAAAATGTGGGGATTAAAAGTGTGAATAAATTGAAAATATGGGCTACTAGTGATATGTGGTAAATTTGGCTAGGCATGGGTTGGTACTAAATTGCTTGAATTTGTAATTTTATGTGGTAATGACTAAATTGTAATAATATGAAAGTATAGGGGCAAATGTGTAAATTTTCCAAAATATGATTATGGACTAAATTGAATATATTGAATGCTAAATGTACTAAATTTGATAATATATAGATCAAGATAAGTCGAGATCGAGTTTAGATCGGGGAAAAGGGAAGATTGATGAATAGTTGATAGTTTTTATCTGAGCGATACAAGGTAAGTTCGTATAATTAAAATCGAGCTTTTAAATATTTGTATTTATTTGAAATGTATGTATATGATTGAGGAATTGATATACCTGGAATATGAATTCCTAATTGATATATATTGATGGTTACCGAGCCCCGTTTGAACCGTAAGAATTCGTAGGATACAAGTGACATGTCACTAGGGTTACCGTTTTGGTCGAGCTCCTCATTTGTTGCGGACGCACCACGACTCATATGAGCTTACCTATATATCAGCTCGTATGAGCTTACTGTTTCAGCTAGTCAGAGCTTACTGTCCATCAGCTCAGGAAGAGCTTACCGATCATGGCTCGAAAGAGTGGAAATGATAATGAATTGATGGATTATTGATGTATATCACCCGAGTATCCTTTGAAGTTCTAATAGGTTCAACGGGCATAAATACTGTTTATATTGATGAGTACGGTTATTGAATGAATTATTGTTTATATGATTGAAAGTAAAATGTTATATATGATGTATATGATGTATGTGAGTTTAATATGATACAATGTATTGAGTAATTACATTGAGTTAATGGATGGTTTCATGTATTTTAAATGACTAACATGTGATGAATGATTGTTTTTAGGCATTTGGTAATTGAATTGGTTACACCTTGATTATTGCTTTGATTAGGTATAAATGGTAAGTTTATTTCTAAATTATATGGGCTTACTAAGCTATAAAGCTTACTTTGTTTCATTTCCTTATTTTATAGAGGTTCGATAGCTCACTTGTTTTGGACAGGTCAGAGTTACACATTACACTATCCAATTACTGATTGGTACTTTTGAACTTGTGGATATATGTAAATATGGCATTTATAGGCTAGTTATAAAGATGATAATTATGGTTACTTGACATTGTGAATTTGGTATAATTTGTGTTATAAATTTAAGCCATGTGATTTGGCTAAATTT
The DNA here is from genome assembly GCA_025503065.1 of Gossypium bickii. Lineage (NCBI taxonomy): Eukaryota > Viridiplantae > Streptophyta > Magnoliopsida > Malvales > Malvaceae > Gossypium > Gossypium bickii. The sequence goes on from CP106715.1 coordinate 105,946,904, forward strand.
GATATTATGTTTTGGTATGTTTTGGTAAGTGTTAGATGGATTGACAGTATACAAATGTCTCTTGTTTTATCATAGACATATGAGTGGAAATATGTATGATATTAGTTAAGTATTTGAATACTATATGGAATTGGTATCATATGTGTATGAAATGCTATGAAATGACTGCCTATTAGATTATGAAATGTTGTCATTTATGCTTGTGTATGCTTGTGAAAATAGGGTGGCAAAATTGACTTTGCAAATAGCCTATTTTTGTCCATACGGGCAGGGACACGGGCGTGTGTCTTAGCCGTGTTTGACACATGGTCATGTTACACGGCCGTGTGTCCCCTGGTGTTAAAATAGAAATGAAGTCAGTATACTCCATACGGCCTCACACACGGGCATGTGACCTGTAACAGTCCGATTTATACCCTAGTCGGAATAGTGGATTTGGGGACCATGAATCCGAGTCTGAATAATATTTTAATATTATTTCCTGTGCCGTTGATATGTGATTAAGCATGTGATAAATTTCCGTGAATTAATTTGTATGTCTGTGTGTTTAATTTGACAAAAGGGATTAAATTGCATTAAATGAAATATTTGCATGCTTTATGAGTAAATACCTATTTGATGTGGCTTTTAAGTGTGGAGGCCTTATGAGGCAATTTAACCATTTTTAAGATAGTGGTTGGTTGATGGACAATTTTGGACTTAAAACATATGGTTTTATAATTATATTAACTAAGGTTATTTTGGTGAAATGTATATTATATGATATTATAATAAAATAATATTGAAATGGTGGATATCCCTAAGTGTTCATCCACCGAAAACATAAAAGAAAGATAAAGAGCTTATTACATTCAGCTAACTTGAAGCATAAATTCAAGGTATGTTTTTGATCAGTTTTTGATAATTTTTACGTTTTTGTAATCGTTGCTTTGTCTACTATCAAACCCATGTTTCAATTTCGTGTATTGGTGATGTTTGTAAGTTATGCCATTGATGATATGTCGAGCTTTGTGATGCTTTAAGGTGTTAAATGATAAGTTGGTGGTAGATGAACATATTTTGTTCTTGAAGTTTTGATGAATTTAGCTAAATAGGGCTAAATTGAGAAAATGGTAAATTGAGGGACTAAATTATGAGTTTGATGAATTATATGGATTTGTATGAAATGTATATGTATTTGGCTAAGCTTGTGTATAAGTGAATTTTGTGAATTTGATGTTTTGAGAAAAATGGACTAAATTGTTAAGTTGTGCAAATGTGAGGGCTAATTTGCAAATTGCCCTAAATGTATGTCTTTGGATTGAATTGAATGAACTAGTGAATAAAAGGGTTAATTCTGAATATGTTTAGATCAAGAACCGAGCAAAATGGATTTAGATCGCGGGAAAGCGAAAGTTATCGAGTAGCCGTTTTCTATTCTGATAAACCGAATCTGATGTAAGTCACTATGCAAATAATGTGCTTTTATGAAATTATACCTGTTCATTTGATTAATGTTGATAAGGAATGCTTATGAGAAATTTTGTAATTGAATTCCGAGATAAGTTCGATATATTGACTGAGTTTGAGAAGCCTCGTATGAATCTAGGAATAGGTATCTGCTTACATTTTAGCAGTAAGACCACGCCGAAACGTAGGCATCATTATCTGTTTATATATAAGACCTCGTCTGGGACGTAGGCATCATTATCTGTTTATATATAAGACCTCGTCTTTGACGTAGGCATCATTATCTGTTTATATATAAGACCTCGTCTGGGACGTAGGCATCATTATCTGTTTATATATAAGACATCGCCCGGGGCGTTAGCATCATTATCTCGCTTATATTAAGACCTCGCCCGACGTTGGCTTCATTATCTGCTTATATATAAGACCTCTTCTCGGGCGTAGGCATCATTATCTGCTTATATATAAGACATCGCCAGGGCGTTGGCATCATTATCCGCTTATATATAAGACCTCGTCTAGGACGTAGGCATCATTATCTGTTTATATATAAGACCTCGTCTGAGACGTAGGCATCATTATCTATTTATATATAAGACCTCGTCTGGGACGTAGGCATCACTATCTGTTTATATATAAGACCTCGTCTGGGACGTACGCATCATTATCTGTTTATATATAAGACCTCGTCTGAGACGTTGGCATCATTATCTCTTTATATATAAGACCTCGTCTGGGACGTAGGCATCATTATCTGTTATATATAAGACCTCGTCTGGGACGTAGGCATCATTATCTGTTTATATATAAGACCTCGTCTGGGACGTAGGCATCATTATCTGTTTATATGTAAGACTTCGTCTGGGACGTTAGTATTGTACGACTATTCCAAGCTTTCTGAGTGTCCTACTAGATTCTTATTGGTTCATTGGATAAGTATATGATATGAATTTCAAATCTGAGCTATGAACAATTATGTGATATTAAATCCGATTCAGGTACGTTGTTTGTACACTATTGAGTATATAAGGTAAGCATCTAAGTGATCTTCTTATGATGATAGGTATATGAAATTGATGATACAATAAGTAAAGTTTGACTAGAGTTGTGTGGCTAGATGAATTATGTGTTCATATGATTTTTGAATGGTGGAAATGACTAAGTGATTGATATGTGCCAATATATTTATTTGCAAATATGCTTTTCCTACCAAGTTTATTTGTATATGATTAACTAAGCTCTTGGAAAGCTTACTCCGTGTGTGTTTAATCTGTTTTATAGGTCGTCAAAGCTACCAAAGGCTCGGGACCGTCACGGATCGTCATCACACTACAAAAACTTATTTTGGTACACTTTGAGAATGTATATAGCTCAATATGGCATGTATAGGCTAGTTTTGGTATGAGTTGTATAACGAACTTAGCCATGTGATTTGGCTAATTATGTTTTGATAATATGTCTTAATGAATGTGATATGTGAAGTGGTTTTGGCATGCTTAGTTGTTACATGAAATGGTTATGAGATGCTAAGTATATATGGATGAAAGGAGCTTGGTATAATTTAGATTTAGCTATGCAAATTGGTATGTTTGGAATTGGTTAGAATAGTTAGATTGAATGAATATAGAATGGATTGTAGTGTGATTACTTTAGTTAACAAATATGCATGAATTTGGTTGATTATTTTGGTATGTTTTGATGGTTATATGTGCATGAGATATCTTGTTGTATATGGCTTGTAGGTATGAACCTTTTTGGTTGGCATTTTGGACTTGTAAATGGCCTATAATGTCACACGGTTGTGGCACACGGGCGTGCCTTAGACCGTGGGTAAATTGGTAGGATGCAGCCTAAAATCACACGGCTTCGACACGGGCGTGTCATCTGGCCGTGGTGTGCATGTCAATAGCTAGCATAAAAATACACGGCCTCGACATGGGCGTGCTTGGTGGCCGTGGTGGGGAAGTCAGTATATGGCCTAAAAGTACACGTTCATGGCACACGGGCGTGCCTAATGACCGTGTTGGAATAGTTAGTATAACAAGGATGGTTGCACGGGGGTGTCTAGAAGCCGTGGAGGGCACACGGTCTTCTCCCACGGGCGTGTCTCCCCTGTATTTTAGAAAAGTTTCAAATTTTCATGGAATTTCATATGTGTTTCAGTTTAGTCCCGACTCGACTTATATGTATGATTAAGGTCTCGAGGACCCGATTAAGGGACATTAGGTTTGAGAATGATTATTGAATGTATGATTTTATCTGTGAATGTATCCGATCCATTCTGTAATGCTCCTAACCTTAATCCGGCGACGGACTTGGGATAGGGGTGTTACATTTGATTGGTATCAAAGCTACGGTTTAGCCGATTCTCGTACTAACGTAGCGTGTCAGAGTCTAGCTATACATGCCATATTTCTGAACTGCGATAATGTGATGAATCCTGACGTGTAAAATGTGATTTCTCGTATAGTATGTATCCTGAAAGAGCCGTAGTTGACGACGTAGAAAGTAATGCGCCTGCTTCTGCGCAAGGGATAGTGCCCTTAGATCTGAGACCGGTTACGAGTGGTCAAGAGGGAAAAGCTAAACAAGCTTTCTTCGAGCTGATGAGTGAGTGGTTCACTCAATTTGTGAGAAATAACCCGACTATTTTGCAACCTCCGCCCCCGATTAACCTCCAACAGACATCTTCTATGCTTTCAATTACGAATCTGAATCTAATGAACAAGCCCCCAGGTGATGAAATTCGTAAGTATAAGGTCGGAGAGTTTAGGGCTACTAATGATGATAATACCGAGAAAGTGGATTATGAAGCTTATAATGAAAGAAAAAGATCGATGAGTAATTTTTCTCAACCTTCGACGAAGAAATATAGAGATACAAGCAATAGATTAGATGTTTCAATCGGACATACGGGTAGAGATCGTGTGAGACCAAATGTAAATCTGAGAACTCAAGCTCCAATTGAATCAAATGATGGAAGTACTAAAAGCAACAAACCTGAGTGTAGAAAGTGTGGAAGACGACATGTAGGAAAATGTTGGGGCAAGTATAACAATAGAGTTTGTTATAAATGTGGGTCACGAAATCACTTCATTCGAGATTGCCCAAAGATGGAGAGTATTGAAAATGTCAGATTCGAGTGACTCAAGTGTAAACGTTGTAGTAAAAGACATTCGGGGGATTGTAGATTGAATAATCAAGCTTGCTTCAGATGTGGATCGTTAGATCATTTTATTCGAGACTACCCAGAGCCTGTTGAACAAGAGACTACCCAGAATCTGAGATCAGATAACGTCCCAGAGAGAGATAGACCTTCCCGAAATGTAAGAAATATTAGTGGTAGTCAGAGAATTACGATAGATAATGTTGTCAGATTTGAAGCTAGGGCGCCAGCCAGAGCGTATGCTATCCGAGCTCAAGAAGAAGCTTCATCGCCAGATGTTATAACTGGTACTTTTACTCTTTAAGATACTTTTGTGATTGCTTTGATAGACCCTGGTTCTACACATTCATATATATGCATGAATTTAGTATTCAGTAAGACTTTGTCTGTAGAGTCTACTGAGTTTACTATAAAAGTATCGAACCCCTTAGGTAAAAGTGTCTTTGTAGACAAAGTATGCAAGAACTATCCGTTAATGTTTTGAGATATCTATTTCCTTGTTGATCTGATGCTCTTGTCATTTGATGGAATCAATATTATTCTGGGAATAAATTGGTTGTTTATACATGATGCTGTTGTGAACTGTAAAAGAAAGACTATAGATTTGAGATGTTCGAATGATGAGATTGTACGAGTTGGATCTAATGATTTGAATGGATTGCCTACTGTGATATCTGTTTTGAAAGCTCAGAGTTGTTTGAATAAGGGCTATAAGGCATATTTCGCTTATCTGATCGATACTAAAGTATCTGAAAAGAAAGTTGAATCAGTACCTATTGTCTGTGAATTTTCTGATGTGTTTCCCGAAGAGTTACCGGGTTTACCTCCGATTCGAGAAGTTGAGTTTGGTATTGATTTGTTGTCTGGTACTGCACCTATTTCGATAGCTCCGTATAGAAGGCACCATCAAAGTTGAAAGAGTTAAAGTCACAAATGCAAGAATTGACTGAGAGAGGGTTTGCTAGACCGAGCTTCTCGCCCTGAGATGCTCCGGTTTTGTTTGTGAAAATGAAGGATGGCACGATGAAGATGTGTATCGATTATCGTCAGTAGAATAAGGTGACAATAAAGAATAAATATTTGTTGCTCAGAATTAATGATTTCTTTGATCAGTTAAAAAGGAGCTATTGTAGTATAGTCTGAGGTAATATTGTTGGTAGTCTAGAATGAAATGAGATATACCTAACTTTGTGTTAAAATGTTTAGTCTGTCAACAAGTGAGAGTTGAACATCAAATTGGCATGCAGTTTGCTATAACCGGTTATGATTCTCGAATGGATATGAGATAAGAGTGACGATGGATTTTGTTTCTGGTTTGCCTTCAACTCTGAGAAAGAAAGATGCGATATGGGTCGTAGTTGATCGATTGATGAAATCTGCCTATTTTATTCTGGTAAGATCTGACTACTTACCTGAAAGATTAGTCGAGATGTATATTTCTGAGAATGTTAGATTGCAAGAGTGCCATTATCTATTGTATCCAATAGAGATCCGAGGTTTACGTCGAGATTTTGGAAGAAATTACAAGAAGCTTTGGGAACGAAATTACACTTCAGTACAGCTTACCATCCGCAAACTGATGGTCAGTCCGAACAGACTATTCAGATTCTGGAAGGCATGTTAAGATGCTGTGTACTAGAGTTTCATGGTTCGTGGGAACAGTAACTGCCACTGGTCGAATTTGCTAATAATAACAGTTTTCAGTCGAGTATCAAAATGGCACCTTATGAAGCTTTGTACGGACGTAAATGTCGTACACCTCTGTATTGGACTGAGCTCAGTGAAAATAAGCTACACGGGATTGATTTGATAAAAGATTCAGAGCAGAAAGTGAAATTGATCCAAGATTGTTTGAAAGCAGCATCTGATCGTCAGAAGTCTTATGCAGACTTGAAACGAAAAGATATAGAATTTGAAATTAGCGACAAAGTATTTTTGAAAGTGTCTCCGTGGAAGAAAGTATTTCGATTCGGACGTAAAGGTAAATTAAGTCTGAGATTCATTGGACCGTATGAGATCATTGAGCGTGTTGGACTTGTTGCATATAGATTAAAGTTGCCGTCTGAGCTAGAAAAGATACACAACGTATTTCATGTTTCAATGCTTCGTAGATACCGATCAGATTCGTCACATGTGATTGCCCCATCTGAAATTGAAATCCAATCAGATATGACATACGAAGAGGAATCGATCCGTATCCTAACTCGTGAAGTGAAAGAGTTGAGAAATAAGAAAATTCCATTAGTAAAAGTACTGTGGAATCGACATGGGATAGAAGAGGCTATGTGGGAGCCTGAAGATTTAGTGAGACAACAATATCCGACTTTGTTTAACGGTAAGATTTTCGGGGACGAAAATCCCTAAGGGGGGAGAATTATAACAGTCCGATTTATACCCTAGTCGGAATAGTTGTTTTGGGGACCATGAATCCGAGTTCGAATAATATTTTAATATTATTTCCTGTGCCGTTGATATGTGATTAAGCATATGATAAATTTTCGTGAATTAATTTGTATGTCTGTGTGTTTAATTTGACAAAAGGATTAAATTGCATTAAATGAAATATTTGCATGCTTTATGAGTAGATACCTATTTGATGTGGCTTTTAAGTGTGGAGGCCTTATGAGGCAATTTAACCATTTTTAAGATAGTGGTTGGTTGATGGACGATTTTGGACTTAAAACATATGGTTTTATAATTATATTAACTAAGGTTATTTTGGTGAGATGTATATTATATGATATTATAATAAAACAATATTGAAATGGCGGATATCCTAAGTGTTCATCCACCGAAAACATAAAAGAAAGATAATGGGAAGAGCTTGTTACATTCAGCTAACTTGAAGCATAAATTCAAGGTATGTTTTTGATCGATTTTTGATAATTTCTACGTTTTTTGTAATCGTTACTTCATCTACTATCAAACCCATGTTTCAATTTCGTGTATTGGTGATGTTTGTAAGTTATTCCATTGATGGTATGTTGAGCTTTGTGATGCTTTAAGGTGTTAAATGATAAGTTGGTGGTAGATGAACATATTTTGTTCTTGAAGTTTTGATGAATTTAGCTAAATAGGGTTAAATTGAGAAAATTGTAAATTAAGGGACTAAATTGTGAATTTGATAAATTATATGAATTTGTATGAAATGTATATGTATTTGGCTAAGCTTGTGTATAAGTAAATTTTGTGAATTTGATGTTTTGAGAAAAATAGACTAAATTGTTAAGTTGTGCAAATGTGAGGGCTAATTTGCAAATTGCCCTAAATGTGTGCCTTTGGATTGAATTGAATGAACTAGTGAATAAAAGGGTTAATTCTGAATATGTTTAAATCAAGAACCGAGCAAAACGGATTTAGATCGCGAGAAAGCGAAAGTTATCGAGTTGCCGTCTTCTATTCCGATAAACCGAATCCGAGGTAAGTCACTATGCAAATAATGTGCTTATATGAAATTATACCTGATCATTTGATTAATGTTGATAATGAATGCTTATGAGAAATTCGGTAATTGAATTCCGAGATAAGTTTGATATATTGACTGAGTTTGAGAAGCCTCGTATGAATCTAGGAATAGGTATCTGTTCTGTTTACGAGTAAGACCACGTCGGGGACGTAGGCATCATTATCTATTTATATATAATACCTCGTCTGGGACGTAGGCATCATTATCTGTTTATATATAAGACCTCATCTGGGACGTTGGCATCATTATCTGTTTATATATAAGACCTCGTCTGGGACGTTGGCATCATTATCTGTTTATATATAAGACCTCGTCTGGGACATAGACATCATTATCTGTTTATATATAAGACCTCGTCTGGGACGCTGGCATCATTATCTATTTATATATATAAGACCTCGTCTGGGACGTAGGCATTATTATCTGTTTATATATAAGACCTCGTCTGGGACGTAGGCATCATTATCTGTTTATATATAAGACCTCGTCTGGGACGTAGGCATCATTATCTGTTTATATATAAGACCTTGTCTGGGACGTTGGCATCATTATCTGTCATCATTATCTGTTTATATATAAGACCTCGTCTGGGACGTAGGTATCATTATCTGTTTATTTATAAGATCTCGTCTGAGACGTTGGCATCATTATCTGTTTATATATAAGACCGTGGAGGGCACATTGTCTTCTCCCACGGGCGTGTCTCCCCTGTATTTTAGAAAAGTTTCAAATTTTCATGAAATTTCATATGTGTTTCAGTTTAGTCCCGACTCGACTTATATGTATGATTAAGATCTCGAAGACCCGATTAAGGGACATTAGGTCTGAGAATGATGATTGAATGTATAATTTTATCTGTGAATGTTTCCGATCGTCTGGTAATGCTCCTAACCTTAATTTGGCGATGGACTCGGGATAGGGGTATACATGACCAGCCGTGTGGTACAAGTCAGTATACCCCCTAAATTACACACGGCCTAGAACACGGGCGTGTGACTTGGCCGTGTTGCATAAGTTAGTATACCCTACAATTTTGGCACGGCCTAGCACATAGGCGTGTGTGGCCATTTTGAAGGACACACGAGCTAGATACACAGGTGTGTGGTTGGCCGTGTGACCCAAGTCAGTATACTCTCCAATTTTCATATGCCCTGGCTCATGGGCATGTCTTCGACCGTGTGATGCAAGTCAGTATGTATGCCTTATTTCCACATGGCCTAAGACATGAGCTTGTCTATTAGTCGTGTGAGGCAAACGGCCTATTCACACGGGCGTGTGACACTTGAAATGTTGAAAATTTTCTAAGTTTCTGAAATTTTTTTATGTTATCGATTTAGTCCCGAACCGCTTCTAAAGCTTGTTTAAGGCCTTATAGGCCCTTATTAGGGACAATATGATTGAATTGATTGGTATTTGTATATGTAACAGCCCGAATTAGGGGCTAGTCAGAACAGTGTTCTCGAGACCACTAACTCGAGGTGGAAGAAAAATATTTTGATATTATTTTATGTGTTATAGCATGATTATAAGGGTGCATGAAATTTTTGGTGCTTTAATTTTAGCGATTTCATGCTTAATCGCGAAAAAGGACTAAATCGTATAAAGTGTGAAAGTTCTATTTTAATTGCTAGAGATACCAATTTGCTAAGGAATACTAATTGGAGGTCCCTAATGTGCAATTAGGCCTTGTTTTAAGAGGTGGCCGGCCATAGGGGGAACAAAGAATTGACTTTGTCATGTTGTTAGGTGAAAATTGGTGATAGAAATTTATTTTTATAATAAAATAAAGAAAAGAAAATATCACCTTTCTCTCCATCTTCTCTCCACTAAAAATGAGCAGCAAAAATGGGGGTTGAGAGCTCAAAAATTTCAGCAAACATCTCTCCTCACAAGTAAGTGATTTTGGTGACCTTTCTTGACAAAAGTTGTACTTTTGGAATCCCCAAAGCTTAAGCTAGCTAATGAGGGGACTAATTTGCAATATGGTTGAAAGTCTAGGGACTTTCCATGAGAGAGTTTATGTGGTTTACTGAGTTTTATGGAAGAAAATGAATGCTAGGGAGATGAGAATCAACTTTTGTGAAAGGTGTTGTTATGAAAGCACCTAATTGGAACTAAGATGCAAATATTGTAGTTTGTTCGTAAATGCATGAAATAGTTGGATTTGTGAGTAGTTGTAAGAGGATTAAATGCTCAGCTAGGCTTGTTTAATAAGAAAATATGATAAAAAAATGATTTACGAGCCTAGGGGTAAAATTGTAATTTTGCCAAAGTGTAAGGGCAAAATAGTCATTTTTGCTTAAGTATAGATTATGAAGTATTATGACTTATAAAGTGATTAAATGAGTAAATTTTATTGTTCTAGATCGAAGAAAGCGAGATTCAAACCTAAAACGGAAGAAAGGAGAAATATGGACAAATAGGCCCCTTTCTACTTTTTCGGCATCAAGGTAAGTTTGTATGAATTTAAGGCTACATATGTTTTATGTTTAAAATTACTTAATATAATGTATAATGTACATTACTTCCATGAATTTTATTATCAATGTCTAACAAGGAAATCAATGAGAACACGTAAGTGAAAAGAAAGTCCCGGTTAAAGTTTGGAAAACTAAGGATGCCTAATTCACAACATGAGACAAGGAAAGCCCGTATAAGACCATGTCAAGACATGGGATTGGCATTAAGGCAAGGAAATCATGTAAGTCCATGTCAAGACATGGCATTGGTAAGATATTATAAGGCAAAGATCCCATGTAAGTCCAAGTCGAGGCATGGCATTGGTGAGTTCCTAAGGTAAAGATATCATGTAAGTCCATGTCAAGACATGGCACTGACAAGTTTCATGAGGCAAGGATACCACGTAAGACCATGTCAAGACATGACAATGGAAAGTTTCCAAAGGAAACACACAAGGAAGGTCTCGTGTAAGACCATGTTTGGGATATGGCATCGACACCATACAAGGAAGTTCCCGTGTAAGACCATGTCTGGGACATGACTTCGGCACCAAAGGAAGACCTCGTGTAAGACCATGTCTTGGACATGGCATCGACATCAAGTTAAGGGATCCCATGTAAGACCATATTTGGGATATGTCATTGGCATCATGAGGCGATCCCATGTAAGACCATGTCTGGGACACGGCATTGGCATCGAGACCCATGTTTGATGAGATTGAGCATCCTCCGTTATTCTAACTAATTCATCGGGAAAGAGAGTAAAGCATAAAAAGGTACAAGAAAGTTAATCAAGTAATGATATTAGCAAGTTAAGTTACTCAAAGTTGATTAAGAGCATTATTCAAGTTAAGAAGAATGAGGATTAAGTTTATGTTTGCATTAGCAAAATGTACTAATGTACGTGATTAAGTTATATAGGTACCATGATTATAATATAAGTATGAAATTATTATGTAACATGTGATGAGTAAGAACAAGTATGAGTAAGTAAACCCAAGCATCTGAGACTTATATTGTTGTTGCCGTGTGAATTGAATGGGCCAATGAATGGCTTGTAAATATTTGATAATGACTAGCTATTGGCATGGATAACTATGGATATGCTTTAGTATTATAAGTGTGTAAATGAGAATTAATACAAAGAAAACATGATAGAGTAAAGTTAGCAACAAAACAGTTTGGACAGCAGCAGTTGTATAACTTTGAAAATTCACCAAAAATGGTGGAAAATGAATTAAAAGTTTAATAAGATATGAAATTAAAGCTTATTGAGTTTATTTTTTCCAAAAAAAAAATTAGAATAAGAAAAAGAATTTCATATGATGAGATATTTGGACTTTAATGAGACCGGGTTAAAATGATTTTGGAATCCCCTGTTCTGACTTGGGAAATTCATTAAAAATTTTACAAAAATAAGAAAGGGGTAAAATTTACATGCTTGAATTTCTTAATGAGTCTATTTTCAAGATAAATGGGAACATTATTCAAGTTCTGTACCACGAGAAAATTTATTTTTAGTGAAGACGGGTCAGAACTATTGGACAGCGAAACAGGGGAGACTTTAAAGAATAAATTGTACTAATTGGCTGAACAAAAAATTCTGGAAATTTTATGGTAAGAAGATATATGAGTCTAGTTTCAAGGAAAATTAGAGGATCTTAATTTTGAGTTTCATAGCTCCGGATAAAAATAATTTAGTGACAGTAGCTCAAGTAGATAGCTCAAGATGAAAATAAGTGAATTGAGAAAGATTGTGCAATAATGATGGCATTACCTTCAGAAATCAAAATAAGGATTTTTAAAAGCATGGTGATAAATTTTTTATAATTTACATACATACTTACTAAGCTTTATAGCTTACTACCCTTCCTTCCTCATATCATGTAGGGCTTTATACTAGCTCGGGTTGGAGATCGCCGGAGATGCTATCACACTATCAAGCTATCGTGTTAGGTATAGGTGAATGCAAAACCTTTTGAGTCTATGGCACGTATAGGTGTTTGGTCATTTTGGTCATGTCAAATTGTGAGCTAAAGGCCTGATTAGTAAGGTTATGCATTCTTTTGTATATGGCCATTAGAAATTGGTCAATGTTTGTTAAGTTATATACCTTTTTATAATGATAAGTTTATGCATTCAAGTTATTGCAATGGATGGAATAGTTTAAGAGTGTTTATGTTTCAAGGTGGCAATTGGCTTAGAAAATAGCCTTGTTCTTGTCCACATGGATAGGCACACGGGCGTATGTCTAGGCCGTGTGCCCAGGCCGTGTGAGGTTTGTACCTAGGATTTGGAATTTAAATCGTCATACGGTTATAGCACACGGGCGTGTGACCAGCCGTGTGGATTAATCAGAAGTGACCAAGGGCCAGCCACACAGGCGTGTGCTTTGGCCGTGTGCTTATTAAGTGTTGATGATGTCATAGTTAGAGAGCTCCACGGGTAGAAGACACGGGCGTGTCCATGCTGTGTGTTTTGGTCAGGATCGATCACGGGCGGAAGACACCGGCATGTCTTAGGGGCACATGGGCGTGTCCCTAGATCAACACGGGTGTGTGGCCCCTGTCTAGGGAAATTTTTTTTCAAGAAGCACAAAAGTTTCCGATTGAGTCCCGAAACCTTCCGGAAGTTAGCTCAAGCCTCGTAGGCCCACAAAATGTATGTTATTACTAAGAAAGAAAGATTTTAAGTTGTAACGAAATTTTATAGCTGACAATTCAAGTTCAAGTAACGTTAAGTATAGTAACGCCTCGTATTCGGTTCCGGCGTCGGACCTGGGTAAGGGGTGTTACAGTATATGAATGTATGAATGTATGAGTTTTTTTTGTTAAGTGATGTGTATTGATCAGTAACACCTCGTAACCCTATTCTGGTGACGGATACGGGTTAGAAGTGTTATAATGTTAATAATTAAAGATGAATTAAAACATCATCTTCATCATTTTGAACCCTAAAAACCATTCACCATTGTTAAGGAAGGGGGAGAGCTTCGGTCAAGAAAAATTTCCTTGCATGATATGTATTTAAGCTCCGTTTTTAATGATTTTTATGTTTTTGAGATCATTTTAGCTTAATCTAGCTAGCCCGGGGATCAATTTGTAAAACTGTTAAAGATTGAGGCTTATGCCATGAATGTTTTTGTATGATTCTTGATGTTAAATGGTAGATTATGGATGTTTTTTGATAAATAAACAAGTTTTGTAAAGTGATTTTTGATGAAATTTACATATTGGGATTAATTTGTAAAAATAGTAAAAATTCATGTTAAATTATGAAATGATGATTGGTATGAGTTGGCTTAAGTCCTTAGAGAAATCAGTTAGCTTGAGTTGGGGATTAAAATGCTTAGATTCCAATTTATGAGCTTAAGGACTAAATTGTAAAAATTTAAAATATTAGGGGCAAAATAGTAATTTTGCATAAATATGAATTATGGACTAAATTGAATACTAGAGGTATTGAATGGATTGAAATTGTCTATTTAGATCAAGATAGACCACGTACGGATCTAGATTAAGGAAAAGCTAAAGCCTTGGATTAGTTCGACTTCATTTCTATTCCCCTAGTCGTTGAGGTAAGTTCGTATGAACAGTTATCGAATTAATGTTCTTTAATTTGAATGTTTACTATGTTATTTTTAATGTAAATGGAATAATGTATAATTTTATCAATGTTATGATGAAATGACGGATGTTGAGTCTAGGTTGAACCTTAGGAATTTGTAGGATACAAATAACATGTCATTAGGGATTTCATGTTTTGGGTGCTAGTCTTGAATGTCCTTCCGATCGCTGAGGTATTACATTTGTTGCGGATACTCCACAGCTTGTGTGAGCAGCATCGTGTAGCTTACATCCCGATCCACAGCTCGTGTGAGCAGGCCCATTTCACAGCTCGTGTGAGTAACGATGTAAGGAAAGGTTTCAGTTATATGTTTAAGCACACTTTGTGTGAGCTTTCCTGTGTATTCGACGATATTCTAGATGGTTTAACGGGTATGAAAAGGAAAGGAGATGGTAAGTGTTCAAGTGGAATGTATCATGTACTTATAAAAAGGAAATGGTGACCTAAATGAGATGAACAAACGTGTAAGTTACTTGTTATGGATGCATTCATTTGAACCATGTATAAATTCACTATCTTGTGTATTTGGTGATGTAACAGTTCGGTTTGTACCTTAGTCGAAACAGTGGTTTCAGGACCACAAATCCGAGTCTGTATAATATTTTAATATTATTTTCTCTGTCCTTGATAAGTGATTAAGTATGTGGTAAAGTTTCCTATGCTAATTTATCTGTTTGTGTGTTTAATTTGACAAAAGGATTGAATTGCATTAAATGTGAAAGTTGTATGCTATATGTTAAAGTGCCTATGTGTTGTGGCTTATTAAGGTGGAGGCCTTATGTTGTTATTAAACTAATAGTTAGTTGGTGGATGGTTAAAGGACTAGTATGCCTTTAATGAATATAAGTTTCTTATGTTTAATAAAAGGTTAATTAGGTAATTAGATTAATATTATGTTTATAACAAAACAAAACATGAAATGGACATGAATGCATTCATCTTTCCACCGAAAACACAAAGAAAAGAAAGGGGTTTGAAGCTTTCTAATATTCGGCTCTTTGCCTTCTTGATTAAGATCAAGAATCAAAGAAAATAGAATTAGATCGCGGGAAAACGAAAGTAGTCGAACAACTGAGACAGAACGAATATCCGAATTTGAGGTAAGTCGATATATAAATAAATGTATTTGTATTGAATTACATATGTTTATATGACTATGGATAATGATGAATGCATATGAGATGTTGTGTATATAGGAATTCTAAGATAAGATTGACATAGTGTTAACATCCTAGAAGTTTCGTTCGAGCATAGAAATAGATAGGATTAACTATGTTATGACATAGGTGATGGATATTTGTTTACGTGTAAGACCCTGTCCAGGACTGTGGCATCGACATCTGATTACATGTAAGACCTGTCTGGGACAGTGGCATCGATATCTAATTACGTGTAAGACCCTAACCGGGACAGTGACAATGATATCTGATTACGTGTAAGACCCTGTCTGAGACAGTGGCATCGATATTTGATTATGTGTAAGACCCTGTCCGGGACAGTGGCATCGATATTTGATTACGTGTAAGACCCTGTCCGGGACAGTGGCATCGATATCTGATTACGTGTAAGACCCTGTCTAGGACAGATGCATCAAATCTAATTACATACAAGACCATGTTTGGGACGTTGGCATCGATATGAGCTTTACGTGTAAGACCATGTCTAGGACATTGGCATTGTATTAATTTGAGTAAGACCTTGTCGGGGACAGTGGCATTGACATCTGATTACATGTAAGACCACGTCTGGGACGCTGGCATTGTATGACTGTTCTGAGTATTCTGTATATCCTAATAGATCTCGAACAGTTTAACGGGCAATTCTGAGCTATGAATGATTACGTGAATGTTTATCCGGTTTGGGTATGTTTGGTAAGTACACAAGGTGTGTATGAAAGGTAAGTATCTATATGAACTTACTAATTTGAATATGAGCAATGAAATGGTCAGATGATATGTGAAATTAGGCTTAAATGAACTATGTGCATATAAGGTATATGAGTTAAGAATGTGGTAAGTTTTGGGCTAAGCAAATGAGCTATAGAAAGGATGAGATGAATTTGTTTTGAGAACCATTATGGTTATTACATCATTTTGGTTATGTGCAATTCATGTTAAGTTTATTTGTACTTTGGCTTACGAAGCTTTTAAAAGCTTACTCTGTGTACGTGTTTGTTCTGTTTTATAGATCGATAAAGCAACTGAAGGCTCGGGGATCATTGAGGACCGTCATCACACTACTCATCTTGTTTTGGTACATTTTGGAAATGTATATAACTAGATAAGGCATGTATAGGCTAGTTAATTGTATAAGAATGAGGTGTGAACTTAGCCATGTGATTTGGCTAGTTATATGTTGGTAATATGTTTTGATGAATGTGTTATATGATGTATGTTTTGGTATGAGTATAATTGGATTGGAATGTTGAGATTGGATGATTATTTTGATATGTTCATGGTTGACAAATGTGCATGAGAAGTATTGGTAATTTGCTTGTGGGTTTGACCCTTTTGAGGGTGGCATTTTGGCCTTGCAAATGGCCTATTTTACCACACGGTTATGGCATATGGGTGTGCCTATCAACCGTGGGACTAAGTCAGTAGCTAGCTAAGGAATCACGGCCTTGGCACACAGACGTGCCTGGTAGCCATGTGGCTTAGTCAAAATTGACCACGGCCAAGGTACACGGGCGTGCTTGGTGGCCATGGAGTTAAGTCAGTTTCGACCATGGGGAAGACACACGGATGTGTCTAGTAGACGTGGGAGGCACACGGCCTGCCCACACGGGCGTGTAACCCCTGAAACTTAGAAAAGTTTTAAATTTTTTCGAGAATTTCTGTATGTGTTCAGTCTAGTCCTGACCCTACTCTAAAGCCTGATTAAGGTCTCGTTGACCTACTGAGGGGACTTTATCATTGTAAATGATGGTTTAATTTATAAATTGTTTGATAAAGTTTTTGATCTGTCAGGTAATGCCCTTAACCCTAATTCGGTGACGGATACGGGATAGGGGTGTTACATTTGGTCGGTATCAAAGCTACAATTTAGTTGATTTTCGGACTAACGTAGCGTTCCAGAGTCTAGCTATACATGCCATATATTTGAATTGTGATAGTGTGATGAATCCTGATGTGAAAAATGTGAATTTTTATATAGTAATGGATCCCGAAAGAGCCGTGGCTGATGACGTAGAAAGTAATACACCTGCTCCAGTGTGCGGTCTGATTCGAGATCGGCTACGAGCGATCAAGACGGAGAAGCTAAACAAGCTTTCTTCCAGTTGATGAGTGAGTGGTTCACTCAATTTGTGAGAAATAACCCGACTGTTTCGCAACCTTCGCCCCCGGTTAACCTCCCTCAGACATCTGCTATGCTTTCGACTATGAATCTGAATCTGATGAACAAGCCTCCGGTTGACAAAATTCGTAAGGATGAGGCCGAAAAGTTTAGGGCTACTAATGATGATAATACTGAGAAAGTCGATTCTGAAGCTCGTAATGAAAGAAAAAGATCGATGAGTAATTTTTCTCAACCTTTGACGAAGAAATATAGAGATGCAAGTAATAGATTAAATGTTTCATTTGGACATAGAGTAGAGATCGTGTGAGACCAAATGTTAGTCTGAGAACTCAAGCTCCAATTGAATCAAATGATGGAAGTACTAAAAGAAACAAACCTAAGTGTAGGCAGTGTGGAAGATGACATGTGGGAAAATGTTGGGGAAAGTATAACAATAGAGTTTGTTATAAATGTGGATCACGAAATCACTTTATTCGAGATTGCCCAAAGATGGCGAGTGTTGAAAATGTCAGATCCGAGTGACTCAAGTGTAAGTGTTATGGTAAAAGACATCCGGGGAATTGTAGATTGAATAATCAAGCTTGCTTCAGATGTAGATCGTTTGATCATTTTGTTCGAGACTACCCAGAGTCTGCTGAATAATAGAATACTTAGAATCTGAGATTAGATAACGCCCCAGAGAGAAATAGACCTTTTTGAAATACAAGAAATGTCAGTAATAGTCAGAGGTATACGAGGGATACTGTTGCAAAATCTGAATTTAGAGAGCCAACTAGAGCGTATGCTACTCGAACTTGTGAAGAAGCTTCATCTTCAGATATTATTACGGGTACGTTTACTCTTTATGATACTTTTGTGATTGTATTGATAAACCCTGGTTCTACTCATTCGTATATATGCATGAATTTAGTATTCAGTAAGACTTTGCCTGTAGAGTCTACTGAGTTTGCTATAAAAGTATCGAACCCATTAGGTAAAAGTGTCCTGGTTGACAAAGTATGCAAGGACTGTCCGTTAATGTTTCGAGATATCAGTTTCCCTGCTGATCTGATGTTTTTGCCATTTGATGAGTTTGATATCATTCTGGGTATGGATTGGTTGACATTACATGATGCTATTGTAAACTGTAAAAGGAAGACTATTGATTTGAGATGTCCGAATGATAAAATTGTACAGGTTGAATCTAATGATTTGAATGGATTGCCTGCCATGATATCTGTGTTGAAAGTTCAGAGCTATGTGAAAATAGGATATGAGGCGTATTTTGCTTATGTGATTGATTCGAAAGTGTATGAAAAGAAAATTGAATCAGTGCCAGTCGTTTGTGAGTTTTCTGATGTATTCCCTGAAGAATTTCCGGGTTTGCCTCCAATACGTGATGTTGAATTTAGTATTGAGTTGTTGCTTGGTACTGCACCTATTTCGATAGCTCCATATAAAATGGAACCAACAGAGTTGAAAGAATTAAAGTCACAGCTGCAAGAATTGACTGATAGCGGGTTTCCTAGACCGAGTTTTTCGCCTTGGGGTGCTCCTGTCCTGTTTGTGAAAAAGAAAGATGGCACGATGAGAATGTGCATCGATTATCGTCAGTTGGATAAGGTACAATAAAGAACAAATATCCGTTGCCCAGAATTGATGACTTATTTGATTAGTTAAAAGGAGCTACTGTATTTTCTAAGATTGATCTGAGATCGGGATATTACCATTTAATTTTGAGTGAAGCACATAACAGTCATCTATTTGTTCATCTGGGAAGTACAAAGATGTATTATGATCTGAAGCAACATTATTGGTGGTCTGGAATGAAACGAGACATATCAGACTTTGTGTCAAAATGTTTAGTTTGTCAACAAGTGAAAGCTGAACATCAAATTCCATCTAGTTTGCTACAACCGATTATGATTCCTGAGTGGAAATGGGATAGAGTAACGATGGACTTTGTTTCTAGTTGCCCCTGACTCCGAGAAAGAAAGATACAATATGGGTCGTAGTTGATCGATTAATGAAATCTATCTATTTTATTCCGGTAAGATCTGATTATTCACTTGATAAATTAGTCGAGCTTTATATTTCTGAGATTGTGAGATTACACAAGGTCCCACTATCCATTGTGTCAGATAGAGATCCGAGATTTACATCGAGATTCTAGAAGAAATTGCAAGAAGCATTAGGCACGAAACTATATTTCAGTACAGCTTTTCATCCGCAAACAGATGGTCAATCCGAGCGGATCATTCAAATTCTTGAAGATATGTTAAGATGCTGTATACTTGAGTTTAACGGTATGTGGGAAAAATATCTATTATTGATTGAATTTGTGTACAATAATAGTTTTCAGTCAAGCATCAAAATGGCACCTTATGAAGCTTTGTACAGTTGTAAATGTCATACACCTCTGTATTGGACTTAGCTTAGTGAAAATAAGCTACACGGGGTCGATTTGATAAAAGATTCAGAATAAAAAGTGAAACTAATTCGAGATTGTTTGAAAGCAGCATCTGATCGTCAGAAGTTTTATGCGGACTTGAAACTAAAAGATATAGAATTTGAGATCGACGATAAATTATTTCTGAAAGTGTCTCCGTGGAAGAAAGTGCTTCGTTTCGGACATAAAGGCAAGTTAAGTCTGAGGTTCATCGTGCCGTATGAAATTATTGAATGTGCTAGGTTTGTTGCATATAGATTAAGGTTGCCCCCTGAGTTAGAAAATATCCATAATGTATTTCATGTTTCGATGCTCCGTAAATAACGATCTGATCCGTTACATATGATTGCTCCATCTAAAATTGAAATTCGATCTGATATGACATAAGTAGAGGAACCGATTCGTATATTCGCTCGTGAAGTGAAAGAGTTGAGAAATAAGAAAATACCGTTAGTGCAAGTATTGTGGAATCGACACGAAATAGAAGAGGCTACGTGGGCGCCTGAAAATTCAATGAGACAGTAATATTCGACTCTGTTTAACGGTAAGATTTTCGAGGACGAAAATCCTTAAGAGGGAGAATTGTAACAATTCGGTTTGTACCCTAGTCGGAATAGTGGTTTCGGGACCACAAATCTGAGTCCGTATAATATTTTAATATTATTTTCTCTATCCTTGATAAGTGATTATGTAACATCCTAGATTAGGGGTTATGTGTTTGTGCATAATTCATGAGTTAGTAGGTTTTGGCAGTGTTTGGAAGTGTATTAAGGGTTTTTAAAATTCTAGGATGGAAGAGAAAGCTTAGAAAAATTATTGGATTTTAAGTGAAAAGAGGAAACGAGGCAAAGAGGCCTTAAGGAAAATTTGTGTTGGACTCATTACATAAGGAAGGCATGTGGCAAAGTGGGCTCAGTGGGTATGTTGGAAGTGTTCTGAGGAGTTTAGGAACCCTAAGGTGTATGGAAATGTATGGAAATGTATGGAAATGTATGGAAAAGTATGGAAATGCTTTGGAAACGTTAAGTTTAAAAGAGGAAAGTGAACATTTTTGGAAACTAGGGAATGTAAGGAAATGATGTGGAAATGATTCAAAAGAGGAAAGTAAACATTTCTGGAAACTTGGAAATGTAAGGAAATGTCAAGTTTAAAGAGCCGAACGAAAATTTTTGGAAACTTAGAAATGACCTAGAAATGTCGAGTTTTAAAGTTTAAAAGAGGAAATTAAGGCAAGGTGGCCTTAAGAGAAAAAATATGTGAAATTTGACACACAAACAGGCTTGGAAAAGTGGCTTGGAGATGCCACTTAGGGCCTCAGGAAATGGCGCCACATACAAGGGTATTGGGCCTGAGTTCGAGTCACATGGGAAGCAAATAAAAGAAATTTTATTTTGCTTCCGTAAGAAAATGAGGTGGACGGCACATGGCTATAAATTAGGAGCTTTTATTCTTTTATTTTTAAGAGATAAAGGGTGGATAAATAAGGGATAAATAATGGATTTATTTTAGATTATTTTCAAGAGATAAACGAGGATTTATTCTTTATTTTCAAAAATAAAGAGATAAAGAGGATAATAAGGGAGAAGTGATGGCCAAGTAAGGGACTTTGAGTATAGTTGCTGAATTATCTTTTATTTTAAGTGATAATTAAAGAGTTAAAGTTATCAAAATAGAAGAGTGGTGGCCAAGTAAGGGACTCTAGCCTAGTAAATTTGGCTATAAAAGGAAAAGAGAGGCCATTCAGCATTATTTACTCTTCCTTGATAACCTCTGCCGAATTTTCTCTGCAACCCCTATTCTTTTCTTCTTCATTCTTCTCCTCTCAATATTCCAAAAGCCGAAAGCGTGCTAAGATCAAGGCCATAGCCGAATCTCTGAAGGTTGAAGTGAAGGTGCAATCGATTTCTTCAAATAAGGGTAAGATCCAAGTTTGGTTTCCATTCTTTTATATTTTAGACTTATCGAAATCTAGGGCTAATCCCATTAATGTTCATGGTTGCCGAAACTTTGAAGAGATCTTTCGGGATTTACTAAGTGTAGACTACAAGGAAGGAGAAGTTCTTTTCCCGAAGGTACACCATAGGCTACGTGTTCCCTAGTTATTCGGTGAATTTCTGGATTTAAAATCCACAAGATAAGTGTCTATAGCATTCGGCCAAGGCCTATTTTGATAGTTAGATCTAATTCTTGTTTGTTTAAAAAGCCGAAACTAACCCCTGATGAGATTTAGTACTTGGCCGAATACAAGGAGGAGCATAGCATATATTTCGGGATTTGATTAGTATTGAAATCGGCAACAAGGTAAGTTTTAAGTATACTAATCCTACTGGGATTTGGATTTATGGCCGAATGGCTCTTTGCTAAGTATTAAATTATTGATTAAATGTAGAAATCTAAGATCTAAGGCATTAAATCAAGCTTTTCGGGATTTGGATTGGAAACCTTAAGCGAATCAGGTGTGTACTCCACACTACTTTGTAATATGAATTATGGTTGCATGTATTGAAATATGTGTTAATAGAAATATGAGCATGGCTAAAGTACCATGTTATGGTACTAATTACTCAGGTACGTTTCCTACTTCTAGTAGAAATATGAAAAATGTTATTCGTAACATGAGAATATGATAAGAATGTGAACTCTGGTATATTATGCATATTTATATATATATATAGGGCATATGGTTGTATATTGAAAGGGGAAGTGAAAAGTGGTGACTTAAGACCACAGTAATCTAAAAAGTGGTGACTTACGACCACAGTAATCTGAAAAGTGGTGGTCTAAGACCACAGTAATCTAAAAAGTGGTGACCTAAGACCACAGATGCGGTGACTTAAGCCCGCAATTTGGTGTGTAGCGGAAGGAGGGTCGACTTAGTAGTCCCCACGGTGTGTTTGGCAGGTACGGGGGTGTGTAGCGGATGGACAATTAGGTTTGGGTTTGGGAATGCATCATAACTTGCATTTTATGTTTTGAATGTGTAACAATTGTATGCCTGATTCTATTATGATTTAGTGTCGTGTACACATTGAGTCTGTTTGACTCACCCAGTTGTGGGAACATTTTTCAGTGTGATGACCAAGAATGGACCTGGTCGTGAAGCTTAGGGGTGGCCATGCGAAACTCAGATTTTATTCTATTTCGAACTTTCTTTTATTTCTAAGTACTTGAATTTAATTTGGGTTTTATTCTGATGTAATAAGGCTATAGTTGAATTATTTTACATTTATTTTTATTTATTATGTCTACAAATTTTTATCAAGTAACGTTTAAGTAAAATTTCTTTTAAACTAAACCCTAAATGTTTTGTCACCTTAACTAAAAGGGTTTCCAATAAGAATTAAATTGGTTTCCAACTTGAGCCCAACCCAAAACCAATCTTTTTCACAAAACGCTCAAGTTTTTCCTAAGTAACAAAAAAAAAAACTTTGAACCAGTTTACTTGAGGAACATACCAGATCCGGTCAAGGCTCGTGGGCCGGGTTTGGGGTGTTTCAGATTAAGTATGTGGTGAAGTTTCATATGCTAATTTGTCTGTTTGTTTGTTTAATTTGACAAAAGGATTGAATTGCATTAAATGTGAAAGTTGTACGCTATATGTTAAAGTGCTTATGTGTTGTGGCTTATTAAGGTGGAGGCCTTATGTTGTTATTAAACCAATAGTTAGTTGGTGGATGGTTAAAGGACTAGTATGCCCTTAATGAATATAAGTTTCTTATGTTTAATAAAAGGTCAATTAGGTAATTAGATTAATATTATGTTTATAACAAAACAAAACATGAAATGGACATGAATGCATTCATCTTTCCACTGAAAAAACAAAGAAAAGAAAGGGGTTTGAAGCTTTCTAATATTCGGCTCTTTGCCTTCTTAATTAAGATAAGAATCGAAGAAAACAGAATTAGATCACGGGAAAACGAAAGTAGTCGAATAACTGAGACAGAACGAATATCCGAATTTGAGGTAAGTCGATATATAAATAAATGTATTTGTATTGAATTGCATATGTTTATATGACTATGGATAATGATGAATGCATATGAGATGTTGTGTATATATGAATTCTAAGATAAGATTGACATAGTGTTAACATCCGAGAAGTTCCGTTCAAACATAGAAATAGATAGGATTAACTATGTTATGACATAGGTGATGGATATCTGATTACGTGTAAGACCCTGTCCGGGACAGTGGCATCGATATCTAATTACATGTAAGACCCTGTCTGGGACAGTGGCATCGATATTTGATTACGTGTAAGACCCTGTCTAGGACAGTGGCATTGATATCTGATTACGTGTAAGACCCTGTCCGGGACAGTGGCATGGATATCTGATTACGTGTAAGACCTTGTCCAGGATAGTGGCATCGATATCTGATTACGTGTAAGACCCTGTCCGGGACAGTGGCATCGATATCTGATTATGTGTAAGACTCTGTTCGGGACAGTGGCATCGATATCTGATTACTTGTAAGACCCTATCCAGGATAGTGGCATCGATATCTGATTACATACAAGACTATGTCTGGGATGTTAGCATCGATTTAAGCTTTATGTGTAAGACCATGTTTAGGATATTGGCATCGTATTAATTTGAGTAACACCCTGTCGAGGACAGTGGCATCGACATCTGATTACATGTAAGACCACGTCTGGGACGCTGGCATTGTATGACTGTTCTGAGTATTCTGTATATCCTAATAGATTCCGAATGGTTCAATGGGCAATTTCGAGCTATGAATGATTACGTGAATGTTTATCCGATTCAGGTATGTTTGATAAGTACACAAGATGTGTATGAAAGGTAAGTATCTATATGAACTTACTAATTTGAATATGAGCAATGAAATGATGAGATGATATGTGAATTTAGGCTTAAATGAACTATATGCATATAAGGTATTTGAGTTAAGAATGTGGTAAGTTTTGGGCCAAGCAAATGAGCTATAGAAAGGATGAGATGAATTTGTTATGAGAACCATTATGGTTATTACATCATTTTGGTTATGTGCAATTCATGTTAAGTTTATTTGTACTTTGGCTTACTAAGCTTTTAAAAGCTTACTTTGTGTACGTGTTTGTTCTGTTTTATAGATCGTCAAAGCTACTGAAGGCTTGGGGATCGTCGAGGATCGTCATCACACTACTGATCTTGTTTTGGAACATTTTGGAAATCTATATAACTAGATAATGCAAGTATAGGCTAGTTAATTGTATAAGAATGAGGTGTGAACTTAGCCATGTGATTTGGCTTGTTATATGTTGGTAATATGTTTTGATGAGTGTGTTATATGATGTATGTTTTGGTATGAGTATAATTGGATTGGAATGTTGAGATTGGATGATTATTTTGATATGTTCATGGTTGACAAATGTGCATGAGAAGTATTGGTAATTTGCTCGTAGGTTTGACCCTTTTGAGGGTGGCATTTTGGCCTTGCAAATGGCCTATTTTGCACACGGTTATGGCACACGGGCATGCCTACCTGCCATGGGACTAAGTCAGTAGCTAGCTAAGGATACATGGCCTTGGCACACAGACGTGCCTGGTAGCCGTGTGGCTTAGTCAGAATTGATCACGGCCAAGGTACACGGGTGTGCTTGGTGGCCGTGGAGTTAAGTCAGTTACGATCATAGGGAAGACACACGGTTGTGCCTAGTAGGCGTGGGAGGCACACGGCCTGCACACACGGGCGTGTAACCTCTGAAACTTAGAAAAGTTTTAAATTTTTTCGAGAATTTTTGTATGTGTTCGATTTAGTCTCGACCCTACTCTAAAGCCTGATTAAGGTCTCGTTGACCTACTGAGGAGACTTTATGATTGTAAATGATGGCTTAATTTATGAATTGTTTGATAAAGTTTTCGATTTGCCAGGTAATGCCCTTAACCCTAATCCGGTGATGGATACGGGATAGGGATGTTACAAGTGATATTGTATAGGCATTGTGCCAAGCTTATGGTACTAATTGGTGTTATAATTATGCTATTTACATTATGTAAATAAAATGGTAAGATGTGTTTATGTTATTCGAACTTACTAAGCATTATGTGCTTACGTAGTTTCTTTCCTATATTTTATAGATTATTGGAAGCTCGATCAGTTTGGAAGCTCGTAGGAGATTTATCACACTATCCAACATAACTATTGGTAGTTTTTCAGTGTTTTGGCCGAGGTTATAATGGCTTGTATAGGCTGAATTGTAATGTCATTGTGATGAATGTTTAGTTGGTGGATTTGCTTGTATAAGTTGTGAATGTTATCTTGGTTTGGTACCTTTGATGTGTTGATGGTTTGTGCCATTGAGCTATCTCATGTTGCATGTTTTAAGTGGCTCAAATGGCATGTTTTGTGATGGAATAGTAATGGTCAAGTTGACGCATGTTTGGTAAGTTGTTGGAACTAGTAATTGATGAATGGTAAGTTGTAAAATATGCATGTTTAGGTAAGTCTTGATGATTGCATTTGAGGTGCCTCTGAATGGCATACTGGTTAGTTGAAATAGGAATTTGAAATGACATATATATATGTATGTTTAGGCATGGTTTGATGCTTTGTAGGTGTGCATATATGGCTCAAATGTTTATGCATGAATTGGTGTTGAAAATGACTTGTTTTTGGGTGAATTCGACCTGAGACATGGGCGTGTGACTCAGCCGTGTGTGATACATAGCCTGACTACATGTCCGTGTGTCTTCTGAAGGTTCCTTTGCATGTAATTCAGTGAGTTACACAGCCTAGCACACAGCCTAGTACACGGGCGCGTGGGGCAACTCAAAGAGTTACACGGCTTGACACATGGGCGTGTGGTAAGACCATGTGACCCTACTCAGAGAGTTACACGGGTAAGGGCACGGGCTAGGACACGACCGTATGTCCCTAGTTCGAAGGTTACACGGCTTGAGACACAGGCATGTGTTTCAACCATGTGAGGCACACCGCCTGACCACACTGCCGTGTGACCCTTGTATTCCAAAATTTGTAGCTTTTTCATAAACTTTCCAAATGATTTCAAATTGGTCTTGAATTATTTCTAAAGTGTTTTCATGGTCTTAAGGGCTCGATTTAGGGACAATATGTATGTGAATGATTTATTTATAATATTTTTATGATAATGTATGAAATGTATGTTTAAATGTTCTGTTTGTAAGGTAATTCTCGGTAACCCTAATCTGGCGACGGATACAGGTTAGGGGTGTTATAAAAGAACTCATCAGAGAGTGAGTTGAGATCCTTTGATTCTTCTATTGCTGCCACTTTAGCTTCCCAAGGCGTTGGGAGACTATTTAATATCTTCTT
Source organism: Gossypium bickii (assembly GCA_025503065.1). NCBI lineage: Eukaryota > Viridiplantae > Streptophyta > Magnoliopsida > Malvales > Malvaceae > Gossypium > Gossypium bickii. The sequence goes on from CP106715.1 coordinate 105,974,098, forward strand.
CACTATTTCTTGTCGGGATAGGTCTTCCTAAGGGCTTTGAGACCATTGATGATGTGGGTGAAACGAACGGACATCTCTTTGATTCCTTCTTTCGATTTTGCCTTAAACAACTCATAATCAAGGGTGAGAAGACTTATCTTGGACTCCTTAACTCTACTTGTCCCTTTATGGTTGACTTCAAGCTTGTCCTATATTTCTTTGGCATTGTTGCACAAGGAGACTCTATTGTACTCATTTGCACCAATAGCACAAAATAGAGTGCGCATAGCTTTTTCATTTAATTCTATCTTCTTCATATCATTGTTATCCCATTCACTCTCTTCCTTTGGGACAATAACACATTCGACTCTCTTCATTGGAATGAATGCCAATTTGTAATTATCCTCCAAACATCATAGTGGTTGGCTTGGATGAATAAATTCATTCTTGTTCTCCAATATAAGTAGTTAGAGCCATTGAATAGAGGAGACCTCATGGTGGAATGCCTTTCGGCCAATATGGTGGAATTTGGCTCAGATGTGGACGTCATTTTGTACAATGAGTTGATGGTCGTTTGTGTTTCTTCGAAAATCTTCTCTTGTTTGTTAAAAAGTCTTTAGAGACTAGCTCTGATACCAATTGTTGGCTTGAAAGGATCAACTCGAGATCAACGATAAGGAGGTTGAATCAGCCTTTGAGAAGTTGTGGTGGGAGCAACAAAAATTATGCAATAAAGAACACAATGATTTATAATTTTCAGCCCCAATTGCCTACTCCACTACCTTAGCTTTCCACAACTAAGGAGTTTCCCAAATTTACTAATTTGGCAACCTTTGAGGGCAAGATTTAACCTTACAATCTCTCTTAATACTTATACCCCAAAATCTTAAGATACAACTCCCTTAAGGTTTCTACCCAAACCTTAAGAATAAACCCTCTCTCAAAAGAGATACAAATAAGCAAATAAAGAAAACAATCTTTACAAGATCAGGATGTTTTCCAATTAAGATCAAATACAAAGAAGAACATTTGAGCTAAATGAATACAATGAAAGCTCACAAGTGCCTACAAGAAAAGGTATGAAAGAATTAAGCTCTAGGTTGTTTTAATTTATCTTTAAGCTTTTCACATTGCTTTTCAAGTTACTAGACCTTTGGAAGATGATATTTATACACTCTAATTGATTTCTGACCGTTGTGCTTGTTGTGGAAGTAAATATAGCTGTTATGGATGAAATACCAGTTCATTAACTACACCGGCAGTAATGAGTATCAGTACTTACTAAAAGGGTATTAATACTTTTTATAATTAATGTAGATTTTAGTGACTATTAGAGTAGGAATATTGACACCTTAAGAAAAGTATCGATACCGGATCGATACCTACTAGGGTTTGAAAGAAACAGAATATCAATTTGGTATCGATTATCAAAGGGGTATCAATATCTTGTAAAATATCGATACTTAGACAAAAAGTATTGATACTTTTTTGTCCTGGAACAATTCTAACTTGTTCGAAAATAGCTAAAACATATTTGAAAATGTTTGACTCAATTGAAACCATTTCAACTTGATTTTATCAAATGCCTCAATTTTACTTTTATCCAAAAACACTTTAAGTTTTTATATCAAAACGATATTATCCAATAAGGCTTAGTTTAATAGATTTCTCCAATCTATAATCCTTTATGTACGATCCTCGGAATACTTACCAATGTTTTATTGTAAACTTTACTATATTACAATTTGACCCGCATGCTTGCGGACACCGCCAAATTAATTTAATATATTTTTGGTGTGATATTTTACTATAAATGATAACACATTTATAGGCAGTCAAGTAGTTGGCGCTGTTTCCGGGGATTACGACGATGAAATTTTTATTAGATTGATTACTATAAAATAATATTAATCAAAAGATGAACGAGTTAGATAGTGTTCTAAGTTTTATTTATTTTAGTGTTCGAAAAAAATATTTCGAATTTTTGTAGTTAATGAATTTTTTTTTTGGATTTTTGTAGTTAAGTAAATAATTTTATTTTAATATTTTTTTATTTACCTTGTTAATTATTAGATTTAATTATGAATATTGATTTTTATAGGCCGATGTATGAACAATCCAAATTGAATTGGTTGTACAGAGATTCGACAACTCCTACCTAAGCCGAGCAAGTATACATCCGAGAAGGATGGAGATTCAACGAACCTTTGAGATGAAGATGAAGTATACGATAAGGGAGTATACGAACAATAGGAGCTGATGGAGAACCAAAGGTCACTTATGCTAGAGCTTTACCAACAAAGAAACGAAACAATAACTTCGTTGGTAGAGATATATAATCGACAATTAGGGACATCAGAGTACTTAAACAAAACTCCTTATGATTTGTATGACTATAGGTTAGAACAGGAAAGCTGTGAGTGAGAATTCAAAGCTAAATCAAAGAGAATTCAACAACAGCTCGATCAATTAGAGAAAATCTTCCAACAAAGAGCCCAAGCAAGTACTCCATTGGAAGAGGTTGTACATGATGTCTCAAATTCTGATTTGAAGGATCAATGTATTACCAAAAACTATTTTGAACTAAATCTTGAAAGTCAACAAGAGTTTGGAACCGGAGACAAGAACGAATTGAACAATGCCAAGTAAGTTTCTAATCCAATTAACATAGATGTAGAAGTCGAGATAGAATTAATAACTAACTTCGAGCTACAACTGATTCTAAATGAAAGTGTTGACAAGCTGATACATTTTTTAGCCATAACCAATGAGGTGCTAATAGAATAAACTGACGAGTTTGTCTTGTTCTCATTTGACTATGAAGGAAAAACTCGGGAAACCAAAGCTTCTTGCGACATGGAGGGAAGGAAGCTTAGGCCAATAATACACTGAAAGATAATATGGGTTTGACTCAAATTCTACACCTCGTGGATCATAATGTGGATGTTATGTCGGTCGAAGATAAGGCGATGTTGATAGAATCAATCGAGGATGTTGGTTTATATCTCTCAATGAAAGAACAAACGTCAGATCAAATTGTCAAGGACCAGCTAGAAGTTATTCTTTGGGGGCGACACGGATTGTCCTGAATTCGAAAAAGGACTTCGCTTTTATATATTTTTTTTGTTTTAAGTTTTATTTTTCATTGTTTATTTTTATTTTATCGTAAGTAGTTAATTGTGTATGTTATTTGTTTTTCATAGTAGTTGCTGTGTTCTTGTTGTGGATTAAACCAATTAAGCACAAATTGAGAAGTTTGACATGCTTAAAAAAGACAAAAATACAAGTTGGGAGATTTTCAAGCCGTGTTGCGCCACTCACCCTTTATAGTCCGACACGACACAATGAGCAAACCTAACGAGGGTAGAAACACCTCGTATTGTTCTGACGAAGGAGAACGTGTCATCCTGATGATCTCCCACGTCCTAACGAATATCATACGCATGTCACGATGAGCCGCAATGCATCCAATGTGAAAAGGCTAAGGCATAATCCGAAGACGTAACAAATCGAGATTCCAAGTCGTAACAAAAATGATCGAAGTCTTGACACTATTGCAGGGTGTCATAACATACCTTGACGAAATGACTTGAGGGAGCATAAAATTTATCGCAACATCATGATGGGGAGGGGATTCCATTACAACAATTCGACTACTATGCAACATTTCAGTTCCCTAACTGTCCAATCAACCCATGAGATTCTTGCCATTCTCCACTCCTCACAAATTCAGAAATTATAGTTTTGATTTATTTATTTATGTTTATATTTTATTCGTAAGCATTTTCCGTTCACTTAAAGCACACAAATCCCGAGAGTTCTAAGACAACAAGAATTCAACCTTTTCAAGGAAGTTTTCTTGTTTGCACTTGAATTCTTTTATATTGGGACAATGTTTGTTCTAAAGTGTGGAAGAAGTACATAAGATTGAATTTTTTTCAATTTGTGCGTTTTATTTATTTTATTTTATTTATCAAAAAAATTATGTTGTTTTTGTTTTCTTTGTAGGAACACCATATTTTTTAAGGCACTAGAATTTTAAGCCAAAACCGCGAGGAAGAGCCAGTCCCACCAATCGCGTTGGACCTTTAAAGCTACTTGAGTAACCTCTTTAGTTTATTTTTATTTCACATTAGGAACAATGTGCAAATAAATTTTGGGGGTGACATAGGAAATTTTTAAAATTTTTGTATTATTTTTATTTTTTAATAGTTTTTAAAATTTTATTTTGTTTGTTCTGTGTGTGCTTGCGCTTGTAGAAATATAAGTGATTAGTTAGGAGCATATACCTAGATTGTTTGTAACACCCCTAACCTGTATCCGTGTTAGATTAGAGTTACCGAGCATTACTGTACAATCAGACCATTTAACTTAAATTCATTTAATAAAATAAAATATCATAAACCAATCATTCACATACATATCATCCCTTAATCGAGCCTTCGAGGCCCTAGAAATAACTTAGAAACAATTCGGGACTCAATTGAAAACATTTGGAAAGTCTAAAAAAATTTCACAAAAATTTGGAAACAGAGGTCACACGACCGTGTGGCTAGGCCGTGTGAGGAACTAGGGACACACAGTTGTGTCCTAGCCCATGTAACTCTTTGAGTAGGGCCACACAGTCATGTCATTCGCCCGTGTGCCAGGCTGTGTAACTCTCTGAGTTGCCCTACACTCCCGTGTACCAGGCAGTGTGTTAGGTCGTGTAACTCACTGACTTGTGCCCTTTGAAAACCCCAGATGAGACACGGCTGTATCGCTAGGCCGTATGTGTCACACAGTTGAGTCACACGCCCATGTCTCAGACCATGTGAACCCAAAATGTACCTAAAATAAAACCATTATAATACCATTTCATGCATATACTCTCAACCTATTTAAGATCACAATCAAGGTACTTAAGCATCATTCAAATTTGCATCAAAATGTCATTTCAACAACCTAATTCAACTAACCAATGTGCCATTCAGAGACACCATAATTATATCAAAACATCAACTATCAAAACATATCAATCTTGTTTCATTTCGTGCATAGTAACCTAGTTCAAACATATACCAAATCATACTACAAATACTCATCTTCATACCATTCTAATTACACCAAAAAAGAACCTATTTACAAGTATGTTAAAGTACCTAATGACATAGTTTAATATAGTGTCAAAGTATATCAAACTAACACATCTAGCCACATATACATGCCACTACCCTAAGGGACACAAAAACTACCAACTTCGATGGATAGTGTGAGCTGATTAATTGATCCTTCCAAAATGTCAGCAATAGTTATCTGCAAAACAATCCACAAGAACCGGTAAGCTTACAGAGCTTAGTAAGGACATAATATAACAATTAATCTGAACACTCTTAAATACAGTTCATATAGTATTTTGTTCAAAGTTACAAGAGTTTAAACAGGACATGTATGTGCATTCAAGGGTACGAAGTACAAATAGGGGCACGTATGTGCATTTAGGGGTATCAAAGTCAAACAGGGGCACATATGTGCATTCATGGGTACCGAAGTACAAACAAGGGCATGTATGTGTGTTCAGGGGTACCAAAGTACAAACAGGGGCACACATGTGCATTCATCCAATAATTTTCTATAAACACATTATTTAAAGAATCATAGTATAATAATTCAAGTATAAATTTATTTACGTAGTGAAATACTATGAACTTACCAACTATTTAATGTCGATCAATACGTAGGGACTAATCTGCTATTTTCCCTTTTCCCCAGTCAATGTATTTTTTATCCAAGTTTTGATCATGCATGAAGAAAATCAAAACCAAATCTTCCCCCCGTTTAATGGTGATTTTGGCCAAGGAAGAAGAAAATGAAAAAGATGATAGTTTCTTTTCATCTTTTATTTAATTAACATTTAACTTAATTATCAAATGACTTAATTAACCTTTTTAAAATTATCATAATTACATTAAAATCTATCCATGTACATCCACTATCATCATATATGGTACAATTCCCATTCAAGTCCATTAACTTTCATTTCTAGAACCATTTGACCCTTTTAACTAATAGAACTCAACATTTACACTTTTTATGATTTAGTCCTTTTTACTTAATTAACTACTTAAACATCAAAATTTCTTAACAAAATTTTAATACGACGTTAATATATTCCCATAGACATTAAATAAATAATAAAATAATAATTTACTCATCAGAATTATGGTCCTGAAACCACTGTTCTAATATAACTGAAAACGGTTTGTTACATTGTTTGTTTAAATTGTAAATTTAGCCTAAAATTAAATAATTTAGGTTGTTTATATTTAGACTAATTAGTTCAATTTATTAAAATGTAAATAGGAAAAAGAGATTAAATATACCAAGTGATAAAGGTAGATACGAACAGGTAATTATATTTGTAAAAGTATTCAATGTTTGAATTAAAAAGAAAATACTCGGTAAAATCCATGATTATTAAAACGGTGCAGTATGACTATTATAACCCTTATAAAATGTGCCTGAGAAAAATCTCAATTGTATCGACACAAATAAAAAAAAAATAAGGGCTTATCAGGGAAATATTACTGCATTAGAGTTCAAAGCATGAGAAAAAATAAATTGAGTAGGAAAAATAATTCTAACTAACTATTCTATGCAAAAATAAATAGTATATTCGTATAGACATTTTGATGAAGCAATATATTTAATTTTCTTTAACTTGTTTACTTTGTAATTTATTGAACTAATCTGTTATGTGTAAATAACTGTAAATTGTTTAAAGTTCTAGCTAGAGTTATATATTTAAGCAAATTCTCCAAGTGTCGATGCTCCAATCTAATATCGTGTATCAAGTCAACACAAGTACATTGTTTAGCTATAGATTTGTAACATCTTGAAATTCGGCCTAGTAGGATTGGGCCCAATGGGCCTTGGGAGTAGGAGTGTTTAAGATTTTGAGAACAAAAGAATGGAATTATTGCAAATTGGACTTATTAGTTAAGTGAATTTGGAAGGTTACGAGGTTTCTATGAAGTTCCGGGTTCGAGTTGGGCCTTAGTAAAATTTTGTGATTAAGCCTATTAAGGAGAGCTTGTAAGTGGTATCAAGGCTTATGGAGATAGATGAGTAATTTGTTAGCATAATTGAGTAATTAGTAAAGAGGTTATGACATCAAGCGATGGACCTTGAGGGAAGAGGTTCGAATCACTTTGTGTGCATTTTGACTTTTATTTTTGCATACCTTCTTTAAGTGTCGGCCAAGGAGTAATTATGGCAAGGTTAGACTTCATTATTTTTGGTAAGGTGGCTATAAGAATAAGGCAAGGTTGAAGTTGGGGAAAGGAATCAAGAGAAATAGGAAAGAAAGGGGGACATGAGGCTTATTTCGTGGGTGATGTTTTGGAAAGTTTGGGTGGCCAAACTCTTATCCTAAGGGGGGGATGCATGTGGACGGTTTTGGGGTAGATAGGTGGCTGAAATTTTTATTTTGGCTTTTGGTAAAGTCTTAGCTTTGTTTTGGCCAAAAATCCCTTTGACAACTTTGTGTCATTTCTCCCAATTTTGCAACCCTTCTTGCCGAAACATATTAGCACAATAGTGTATTGCTTTCCTCTTTTGTTTGGTCACATACTCATTTTCTTTCCACCATCCTTGATAGCCGAATATCATTGTTCGATTCTCTCCATAGTCGAACCTATTACCACCCTACTTCTTCACCATTTCTTTTCCTTTCGTGTTGGACAATCTCTTCTTAATCAAATCGGTAAGTGATCGTATATTCCTCTTTTCATTTCTTTTTGTTTTTCTTCCAAGCCGTATATAGGTGAAGGGGGTGTATTGTGGTGATTCTTTCTCAAGCCGAATAAGGTGCGGCTAACATTGTTTTTGTGTTAATCACTTCTAAGGACTTGAAGTACTTTATTGGAGGGCCAATCAAACACCTATCCCTCGTAATAAAAGACTCAGATTGTTGGTAAGTGATAGATTGTTAATCAATCGCAATATTTGGTTGAAGTTGTAAATTGGGTTTTGGACTAATAGTTGACCGATTGTACCTTTAGGTGCCGCGGAGAGTATCGTGTTACGGATTCCTAATAAGGTGTGTAATCCCGTACCTTCCGTATATGGTGTGTAATCTCACACATCTCTGAAATTTTGTATGAAATATTTTGTAAATCGGTCGAAATACCGAAGAAAAACCGATCATGTTTTGTAATAAAACAGTTTCAGTCAGAAACAGTGTCGTGTAATTGAAAAATCACGAAAAATAGGGGAAAAGGAATTATAAAGTGACTAAGATATCAGATTAAAGCATACTGTGTCTATTTTAATATGGAAGAAATAGAGAAGGAAAAGGAGTTTTATAATCTAAGATATGTAAATTTTAGTGAGACTTGTTCTGAATGATTTTGGGGTATTCTGTTTTGTCTTGGAAAAATTGTATAAAATTGTAAAAAGTGAATTAAGAGTTATAATTGATATGTATGGATTCCTTAGTGAACCTATTTTCAATAGAAACAAGTGGGAGCAGTATATGAAAACCGTACAGTAAGATATTTGAGATTAAGATGAGAGAGGTCAGAATCATTAGACAGTGAAACAAGGGAAACTTCAAGGAATAAACTGTAAGAAATGGTTAAGCTAAAAATTTTGGAAACATTATAGGAGAAAGATATATAAGTTTAGTTTCGAGGAAAATTTACGGATTTAGATTTCGAGTTTTCTAACTCGAGTTATGGTCAATTTAGTCAGTATGACACAGTTGGACAGTTTTGATTTTATACCCCAAATTAGTAGTTAATCCTAGGTTACGAAATTACCATAATACCTTTAGAGGGTAAATTACCGAAATACCCCTGGGTTGCTAGATTACCGAATTACCCTTAGCGGGTACGATTGCCAAATAATGAAAATGCCCTTGTAGGCTGAATTATGGAAATGCCCTTATTGGGCCGATTTGCGAAGTATTAATGGGCCGAATTGTTATATTGCCACTAATGGGCTGAAATACGAAATTGCTTAATGGGCCAATCTAATGATTTGCTATATGGGCCAAAATGTGATATATGCTATATGGCCCGTTTGATAAATTGCTTAATGAGCCGAATTGACATATTACCTTATGGGCCGAATGGACTTATTGATTAATGGGCCAATTTGATGTTATGGCTAGATGGGCCAATGTGATATTTTGCTGAATGGGCCAAATATGATATTTTACTTGCTGGGCCTTTTTGATTAATTGTGATAATGGGCCATAATTTTGTGATAAATATCCAAATATGATATTTTACTGTTGTTATATTGTGCTTTGTTATGCATTACATACATGATTTGCATGGGATGGGATAATGATGAAGAGAAGTTCTAGTAGCTCTGCTACAAAATTCTGGTGGCTTGTCCACAAATTGATATATGGCTTAATGCCCAGTTTGATATATGGCTTAATGCCCAGTTTGGTGTGTTGGCGGGGTGGGTGACTAAAGCTCCCCACAGGTGTGTTGGTTGGTACGGGTGGTGTGTACCGGATGGAAAACTAGGTTTGGTTTGGGAATTGCATTTCATACACATGTTATATTTGATACATTATTGTTATTGTAAATGGGCTTAGGCCCAAAATATTGCTTATAGGGTTTCGACCCAATGGATAACGGTAAGGGGATTACATACTGAGTTCTTGTAACTCACCCCCGTTTTCTCTTAACCCTTATAGGTAATGCTTGATGGTATGGACTTGGGCCATGGATGACTCGGTGGAGACCATACTTCAGAAATGGTGCTATTAAATTTTAAATTTCTATTTCCGTTTAATTTATTATTTTGCTATTTTGGTTTAATTTGTAATAAGGCCTCTGGAGTATTTTATTATTTGCTTTATGGTTGATATACTTATAATTTTGCTTAAATTATTTTAATCGAGAACTTTTCTAAAAACTTAACTAAAGGTTTTCCAAAATCAAATAACAAATGATTTTTATAACAAACTTTTACAAATGATTTAACTTGGAAATTCTCTTTCAAATTATAGACGATATTTTTCAAAAGTTACAGTTTTAAAAGTTCACTACTTGATGGTTGACTCATCAATCAATTTCTCAAAAATACTTGTATTTTATCTACGTTTTCGCAATGTTTCAAAATGTTTTTGCAACTCTATTTCAAACGTCACATTTTCGTAAATCGTTTATTTCAAATATGCTTTCACAACCGAAAAGGTTTATTAAAGATAATTATGTTTTCACGTAGACACAATTGCTTTAGTTGTGGTGGGTTTTAACGAAGAGGCTGTAATTCTCAAACAAGTTTTTAATATTCGCAAAGAAGGTTTTGAAAAAACGCTTTCATGTGACACGCCAGATTCGGGTCTAACTTGTAGGCCGGGTTTGGGGTGTTACATTTTATGGTATCAGAGCTCAGTTTCAAAACTCGGCTGTGGTTTGGGCTCAAAAACGTTTCCAAAATTGTTTTGAATTTTAAATTATAAATGCATGTTCTGAAGGAAGTATGGCAGCACGAGTATCCGGCACCAAGTCAAGTAAGTATTTATTTTCATTTTATGATTATTGTGTTATTACTGTGGTACGAAAATTCTATGAAATTGAATACTCTGGAACTTTTAGTTTTAGATGTTGAAATTATAGAGATTGAGACTTTAGGACGCGTTTTGCGAAAACAACTTTACTTCTTGTACTCCATAAAACATTGTTTAATAAACACTGAAATAGCATAATGATTCATAAAACTCTTAATCAGATTAAATCGACTTAATGAACATGAACGCTAGAAGATGTGGACGCGGTAGACGTGGACGTGCTAGAGGCCGAGGTGCTAGGACTAAATCTTCAGCACCGAGGCATGTTTCCGAAAGGGAGACGTTGGCATCGCCAGTGGCTGAGACGGAATCTCATGGTCGAGCTAGAGTTAATGAGCTGACTTAGATAGTTAAAGAGGTATTGGAGGAGGTTAAAGAAATCGGTGAAGCGCTTCGAGTTGGGTCTGTGGACTGGATGAAGAAATTAGATCGTGGTTCTTTTGGGTCGCAGTCTCGTTCTGTAAAGCATGTCAAGGCACGACCAGCTTTTCAGCTTGCAATTATTGTAGAAGGCGTCATCCGGGAGAATGCTGGAGGAGGTCAAGAGCATGCTTGAGATGTGGGTCTAAGGAGCGTAAGGCTCGGGATTGTTTCACCACCATCAAGTCAGGTATGTTTGGTTGGAAGTGATGATTGAATGTAAGAAAATTTTTGGTATAAGTGGTAGATAACGGCATGCTTCTATGATTAGATGTTTGGTTGTGTGAAAGAAGATTCAAGATTATGTTAAAAGTACATTAGTGATACTAAGATCAGAGTGTGCAGCGAAAGCATAGTAGTGTGATTTGAGCGGTACGTTTAGTAGTTGGCTGGAAATTACAACGACAAAATTTCTTTCAGGAGGGTAGAATTGCAACATCCTGAAATTGGGCCTAGTAGGATTGGGCCCAATGGGCCTTGGGCGTAGGAGTGTTTAAGATTTTGAGAACAAAAGAATGGAATTATTGCAAATTGGACTTATTAGTTAAGTGAATTTGGAAGGTTACGAGGTTTCTATGAAGTTCCGGGTTCGAGTTGGGCTTTAGTAAAATTTTATGATTAAGCCTATTAAGGAGAGTTTGTAAGTGGCATCAAGGCTTATGGAAATAGATGAGTAATTTGTTAGCATAATTGAGTAATTAGTAAAGAGGTTATGGCATCAAGTGATGGACCTTGAGGGAAGAGGTTCGAATCACTTTGTGTGCATTCTGAATTTTATTTTTGCATACCTTCCTTAAGTGTCGGCCAAGGAGTAATTATGGCAAGGTTGGACTTCATTATTTTTGGTAAGGTGGCTATAAGAATAAGGCAAGGTTGAAGTTGGGGAAAGGAATCAAGAGAAATAGGAAAGAAAGGGGGACATGAGGCTTATTTCGTGGGTGATGTTTTGGAAAGCTTGGGTGGCCAAACTCTTATCCTAAGGGGGGATGCATGTGGACGGTTTTGGGGTAGATAGGTGGCTGAAATTTTTATTTTGGCTTTTGGCAAAGTCTTAGCTTTGTTTTGGCCAAAAATCCCTTTGACAACTTTGTGTCATTTCTCCCAATTTTGCAACCCTCCTTGCCGAAACATATTAGCATGATAGTGCATTGCTTTTCTCTTTTGTTTGGTCACATACTCATTTTCTTTCCACCATCCTTGATAGCCGAATATCATTGTTCGATTCTCTCCATAGCCGAACCTATTACAACCCTACTTCTTCACCATTTCTTTTTCTTTCGTGTTGGACAATCTCTTCTTAATCAAATCGGTAAGTGATCGTATATTCCTCTTTTCATTTCTTTTTGTTTTTCTTCCAAGCCGTATATAGGTGAAGGGGGTGTATTGTGGTGATTCTTTCTCAAGCCGAATAAGGTGCGGCTAATATTGTTTTTGTGTTAATCACTTTTAAGGACTCGAAGTACTTTATCGGAAGGCCAATCAAACACCTATCCCTCGTAATAAGAGACTCGGATTGTTGGTAAGTGATAGATTGTTAATCAATCGAAATATTTGGTTGAAGTTGTAAATTGGGTTTTGGACTAATAGTTGACCGATTGTACCTTTAGGTGCCGCAGAGAGTATCGTGTTATGGATTCCTAATAAGGTGTGTAATCCCGTACCTTCCGTATATGGTGTGTAATCTCACACTTCTCTGAAATTTTGTATGAAATATTCTTTGAATCGGTCGAAATACCGAAGAAAAACCGAAAATCGACATCCGTGATCACTCGGGCGTGCGTATGATCGTAGTGGTAATCATGTTTTGTAATAAAATAGTTTCAGTCAGAAATAATGTCATGTATTTGACAAATCACAGAAAATAGGAGAAAAGGAATTACAAAGTGAGCAAGATATCAGATTAAGTCTTACTGTGTCTATTTTAATATGGAAGAAACGAAGAAGGAAAAGGAATTTTATATTCTGTGATATGTAAATTTTAGTGAGACTGGTTCTGAATGATTTTGGGGTATTCTATTCTGTCTTGGAAAAATCGTATAAAATTGTACAAAGTGAATTAAGAGTTAAAATTGATATGTATAGATTCCTTAGTGAACCTATTTCCAATAGAAAGAAGTGGGAGCAGTATATGAAAACCGTACAGTAAGATATTTGAGATTAAGGTAAGAGAGGTCAGAATAATTGGACAGTGAAACAAGGGAAATTTCATGGAATAAAATGTACTAAATGGTTAAGCTAAAAATTTTGGAAAAATTATAAGAGAAAGATATATTAGTCTAGTTTCAAGGAAAATTTACGGATTTAGATTTCGAGTTTTCTAACTCAAGTTATGCTCAATTTAGTCAGTATGACGCAGTTGGAAAGTTTCGATTTTATGCCCCCAATTAGTAGTTAAGCCTAGGTTGCGAAATTACCATAATACCCTCAGAGGGTAAATTACTGAAATACCCCTGGGTTGCAAGATTATCGAATTACCCTTAGCGGGTACGATTGCCAAATTATGAAAATGCCCTTGTAGGCCGAATTATGGAAATGCCCTTATTGGGCCGATTTGCAAAGTGTTAATGGGCCGAATTGTTATATTGCCACTAATGGGCCGAAATACGAAATTGCTTAATGGGCTAATCTAATGATTTGCTATATGGGCCAAAATGTGATATATGCTATATGGGCCGTTTGATAATTTGCTTAATGGGCCGAATTGATATATTGCCTTATGGGCCGAATGGACATATTGATTAATAGGCCAATTTGATGTTATGGCTAGATGGGCCAATGCAATATTTTGCTAAATGGGCCAAATATGATATTTTGCTTGTTGGGCCTTTTTGATTAATTGTGATAATGGGCCATAATTTTGTGATAAATATCCAAATATGATATTACTTTTGTTATATTGTGATTTGTTATGCATTACATACATGATTTGCATGGGATGGGATAATGATAAAGAGAAGTTCTGGTAGCTCTGCTACAAAATTCTGGTGGCTTGTCCACAAATTGATATATGGCTTAATGCCCAGTTTGATATATGGCTTAATGCCCAGTTTGGTGTGTTGGAGGGATGGGTGACTAAAGCTCCCCACAGGTGTGTTGGTTGGTACGGGTGGTGTGGAGCGGATGGAAAACTAGGTTGGATTTGGGAATTGCATTTCATACACATGTTATATTTGATACATTATTGTTATTGTAAATGGGCTTAGGCCCAAAATATTGCTTATAGGGTTTCGGCCCAATGGATAACAGTAAGGGGATTACACACTGAGTTCTTGTAATTCACCCCCTTTTCTCTTAACCCTTGTAGGTAATGCTTGATGGTATGGACTTGGGCCATGGATGACTCGGTGGAGAACATACTTCAAAAATGGTGCTATTGAATTTTAAATTTCTATTTTCATTTATTTTATTATTCTGCTATTTTGGTTTAATTTGTAATAAGGCCTCGGAGTATTTTATTATTTTCTTTATGGTTGATATACTTATAATTTTGCTTAAATTGTTTTAATCAAGAATTTTTCTAAAAACTTAATTAAAGGTTTTCAAAAATCGAATAACAAATGATTTTCATAACAAACTTTTACAAATGATTTAACTCGGAAATTCTCTTTCAAATTATCGACGATATTTTTCAAAAGTCACGGTTTTAAAAGTTCACTACTTGATGGTTGACTCATCAATCAATTTCTCAAAAATACTTGTATTTTATCTATGTTTCCCTAATGTTTCAAAATGTTTTTGCAACTCTATTTCAAACGTCACATTTTCGTAAATCGTTTATTTCAAATATGCTTTCGCAACCGAAAAGGTTTATTAAAGATAATTATGTTTTCACGTAGACACAATTACTTTAGTTGTGGTGGGTTTTAGCAAAGAGGCTATAATTCTCAAACAAGATTTTAACAATTGCAAAGAAGGTTTTGAAAAACGCTTTCATGTGACACGCCAGATTCGAGTCTAACTTCTAGGCCGGGTTTGGGGTGTTACAGATTTTATCTATTTTTTTTTTGTTTGCTTGAGGACAAGAAAAGACTTAAGTGTGGGGGTTTTTGACTTGACGTCAAATATAGTAGTTATTCTAGGCCATTTTCATACGTAACGAGTTTATTTTCTAGGCATTTCATAATTAATTATTACATTTTTAGTATCAGTAGGTTAAGAATTGAAAGTTAATAAAATAAGTGTTTTTAGGCATTTTTTGCTATTTCGATGATCCGTAAGGCCAATTTAAGCCTTGTGAGTGAGTAATGAGCTAATCAAGTGAGTATGAAACACCCCTAACCCGGCCCACGAGCCTTGACCGGATCTGGTATGTTCCTTAAGTAAAACGGTTTGAAAGTTCGTGAATATTTTAGAAAAAAATTTGGATGGTTTTGAAAGAGATTTTATTCACGTTGGGCTCGAGTTTGAAAACAAGTTATTTTGAAATCTAGGTGTAACACCCCAAACCAGGTCTATGCGTTTAGACGAGATTTGGTTTGTCACACCAACCGAGTATTCATTTAATTCTCTAGCGATTAAAGTAAAACATTACTACAAAACCCTTTTTGGAAATAGAGTTTAATAAAAATTTAGTAAGATGATTTAAAATTTATGATTTAAGGAAATACTGGTTTGAAAATCTTATTTATATTTGTCAAAACCTTAAAGTAATTTCTAAAGAATTTGAAAGAGTAATATGGATGTTCAAAATGTTATGAAACACAATATTTTAAGAAAAACTTTTTAAAATTTATCATAAACCCATATTGAATGTCTTAAACGAAATTAAATCCATCCACGCAATAAAATCCATAAAACATAATTAGAGGCCTTATTACATCAACCCAAAATAGCAATCAAAATAAGTAACCAAATTAAAGTTTATAGTTTATAAAAACCCATGCTTGTAGTATGGCCTCCACCAAGTCATCTCCTACCCAAGTCCACATCAATTTCCATTACCCGAAAATGGATAATAAAACGGGTGAGTTACAAAGAACTCGATGTGTAACCCACTTACCATCTTTATTGGGCGGACCATCGAGGCATTAATTTGGGCTTGAGCCCAATTGCAGATTTTTAGTAATATAGCATAAGATAACATAAATATAATGCATGTAAAAATGAATTTCCCAACCAAGCCTAATTTCCACCCGCTAACATCCCCGTACCAACCAACACACCTGTGGGGATCAAGTCAACCCACCCCGCCAAACACACCAATCGTAGGCATTAAGCCTTTTTAATCAAATTGTAGTGCACTACCGAACTAGATTGTGACATTGTCACCGAACTAGAGGCATTAAGTCAAATTTGTGGCAGAGCCACCGAACTAGATTTTTGGCAACAGGCCATTCTTCTCTTCATCATATACCCCGCCCATGCAATCATGCGTGTATAACGAAATATAGCCATATAACAATTTATCAAATAATCCATAACATCAATTGATTCCATAATTAAACATTTCATTTGGGCCCATAAAACAATTTATTAACTAGCCCATTTAGCAATTTAGCGGACTTTGTTCCATATATCGAACTAGAGGGTTTTTGGCCCAATTTATCGAACTAGAGAGTTTTTGGCCCAATTTATCGAACTAGAGTATTTTGGCCCAATTTATCGAACTAGAGTATTTTGGCCCAATTTATCGAACTAGAGTATTTTATGGCTTAATTCATCGATCTAGCAAGTTTACGGCCCATTTTAGCAATCTAACAGTTTTTCGCATATTTCTCGATTTTAACCGTTTATATATATACACACGAAAATATTAATTACTACCAAATTTCCGTTTTTACCATTCTCACGATTTTATTACTGTAGTCACAGTTTGATATCTGACCCGAAAAAAATGAGTGTGAAGTTACACACCTAGTTATTGTGAGAACTAGACTTTCCCGCTCGTCAACACCTATACGTATCACGATAATTAGAACACTATAATCTAATAATAAAACCGATCTAAACATAACGATCTAGAATTTTACCCTCGGATTTTCGTAATACTTCTACTTGCGGTTTCTCCCCGATCGATGGTTCGCTAACCGATGAAAATCCACGAACAAATAGGGGTTCGGGAGTACGAACAACTTCAAACAATTGATCCTCCCCAGATGAACGTCCACAACCCGGTGGAAAATCTCGGATTCCAGAAATAGTCCTTTGCTTATACTTAGGAGGATTAACGGAACCTCCCCTCTTTTGAAGACTAAACACCGCCCTTTTCTTCCCTATTTTGAATGTCTTAAAAGACAAAAGATTATTAACCATTCTACTAATATATCGAAAATAATACTAAAGGTTTTAAGGATGTGATTTCCTTACCACAATAAATCAATTCCAACGTTTCTACGATACTTTCGAACACTTGAGTCCCGATCTTCCGTTACCGCACTAACGTATAATGAATAAAACGTTAATAGGGTGAACCATAATTTCGATCTAAAGAGATCCTTTTTACCACTTCAAGATTCGGCCAAATACTATTAACTAATCAAAAACGAAAAAGAACCCTTACCTATTGTCCACGATTGAAAAGAAACGATTGAGAAAGATATTTATGATTAAAGAAAGATTCGACTATGGGCACTCTAGCATTCGGCCATGAGAGAGTTTAATTGAGAAACTTTGAGTGAAAAGAAATAAAATATGAAAGAAGAGATGGTGATGATGTTGTTTCGATTTCAAGGAGAATGGAAGTGAAAAGAAAGAAAAAGATGAGTTTTGAGAGAGATGTATATTCGGCAATGGGGAGAAGAAAAGAGAAAAATGGCTTTTTGGTATAGATGATTTCGGCACTCAAAGAAAAGGCAAACAAAGAGTACCAAATGATGTGCAAAAATGACTAAATGGTCAAAATAATCAAGGCTTACCAATATTCAATTTCGGCCAAAGGGAAAAGTTGAGAAGAGAAATGCAAAATTTTGCACAAAGTTGCTAGGAATGACCAAAAAGAAATTTCAAATCCTAGCCACACTAGCACCAAAAATTCGGCTCCCCCCCTAGGCCATATTGCCGTCCCTATGCATGGTCAAATGGCCATGATTTTATTTCCATAACCTTTTCCTTGATAATTGCCCCATATCTTCATATCTTTCCTTAAGTTCTTGATTCCCTTCCATAAGTTAACAATTTCCTTAATCCTTTGATACACTAACCAAAAATAACAAGTCAACACTTACCATATATGCACTTGGCCGACACTTGCTATATATGTGCAGAAAATTAAAAATAAAAATTCATCTATATGCTAAACAAGGGATTCGAACCTCTCCCCTCATGCTAATATCCATGCGCCAACACCACCTTGCCATAACTCATCTTATGCTACACTTTGACACTTTAATTAACTTATGTGTCAATGCCACTTGCTCCACTTCAATAAATTTTCAAAACTAAAAATTATTCCATCCCAATTAATTCTAATTCTTCTTCAGAACTATACTAAATATGAAAATATAAGTAAGAAAATTTTCCTTCATAAACTAAACACCAAATCATGCTATATAACAACACTAAAATTTTTAGGGTGTTACAACTCTACCCTCCTTAAAGAAAATTTCGTCCTCGAAATTTACCTGGTTGAAAAAGGTGAGGGTATTGTTGCCGAATTGCATCCTCAGGCTCCCACGTAGCTTCCTCCACTCCGTGGTTACGCCACAGAACTTTGACCAACGACACGGTTTTCTTTCTTAGCACCTTAACATCTCGATCTAAGATTTCCACTGGTTCTTCCTCAAAAGACAAATCTGAGTTCAACTCCACTTCTTCTACCGGTACAATGTACGATGGATCTGATCTATAATGCCTCAGCATGGAGACATGAAAGACATTATGAATTTAGCTCAACTCCGGAGGTAATTCGATCTGATAGGCCGCTGGACCAACTCGCTTCATCACACGATATGGTCCAATGTATCTCGGACTCAATTTGCCCTTCTTCCCAAACCTGAAAATCTTCTTCCAAGGTGAGACCTTCAAGAAAACTTGATCCCCCACGGTATACTCGATATCCTTACGCTTCAGATCTGCATACGACTTCTGTCTATCCGAAGCTTCCTTTAACCGTGCTCAAATAGCCTTTACTTTCTCTTAGTTTGAAATCATCTCGGGACCCAACATCTCGCCGTTAAGCCTTCGACTCAACCAACAAATAGGAGAACGACACCTACGACCATACAACGCCTCATAGGGTGCCATCTGAATGCTAGACTGATAGCTGTTGTTGTAGGCAAATTCTGCCAGCGGTAGAAAATCCTCCCAACTACATTTGAAGTCGATTACACATCCCCTTAACATGTCTTCCAGAATCTGAATTACTCTTTCCGACTGACCATCTGACTGAGGATGAAAAGCCGTACTAAAGTTAAGCTTTGTACCCAAAGCGTCATGCAAAACTTTCCAAAACCGTGATGTAAACCTAGGATCCCTATCCGATATAATCGACACGGGTACCCCATGCAACCTCACGATTTCAGATACATACAGCTTCGCCAATTTCTGCAACGAGTAATCCGTACGAACTAGTAGAAAATGAGCAGTCTTCATCAAACGATCAACAATTACCCAAACAGAATTTTTCTTAGTAGGTATTACAGGTAACCCACTAACAAAATCCATTGTTATCCGCTCCCATTTCCAAAGAGGAATCTTTACTGGTTGTAATAAACCTGACGGCAATTGATGCTTCGCCGCTTGCGGCGGGTTAAACATTTTCCCACAAATTCGTAAATCTCACGCTTCAACCACAGCCACCAATATCATTTCACGAAGGTCCCGATACATCTTATTTCCTCCGGGATACATAGCATAAGGGCTACTATGCGCCTCCCGTAAAATCATCTGCCTCAGATCCGAGTCCTTAGGCATACAGACTCTTCCTCGAAAACACAACACACCTTCCGAATTTATACCAAAATCCTCTATTCCCCCATTTTCAACTTGTTGAATTAAAAGTCCCAACTTCTTTTCTGATATCTGTTTTTCCTTGATTTGTTCCAACCACAAAGGCTTCACCTGAAGTTCCGCTATCAGACTACCATCCTCATACAAACTCAAATGGGCAAACATTGCTCTCAAATCAGATACCACCTTACGACTTAATGCGTCTGCTACCACATTAGCTTTTCCAGGATGATAATAAATTGAGAAATCATAGTCCTTTAACAACTCCACCCATCTTCGTTGTCTCAAGTTTAATTCCTTCTGAGTAAGAAGATACTTAAGACTCTTGTGATCTGTATAGATGATAGACTTTTCACCGTAGAGGTAATGCCTCCAAATCTTTAGAGAAAACACTACCGCAGCTAACTCCAAATCATGAGTAGGGTAGTTTACCTCATGCGGTCTCAGCTGACGTGAAGCATAAGCCACCACTTTCCCACTTTGCATCAATACACAAGCTAGTCCCGTATGCGACGCATCACAGTAAACTATAAACTCCTTTCCACCTCCTACTGAATCAAGATCTTGGCGCTCAGTTAAAACCTTCTTTAATTTCTCGAAGCTTTCTTGCTGTTTGTCGGTCCATATAAATGGTACTCCCTTACGCAAAAGCTTAGTTAAGGGTGCAGCAATCAATGAAAACCCCTCAACAAAGCGTCTATAGTAACCAGCCAAACCCAAGAAACTCCGAATCTCAGCTACTGACTTTGGTGATTTCTAATCCAATACAGCATCAATCTTCCGAGGATCCACCCTTATTCCATCGGCTGATACCACATGACCCAAGAAAGTCACTTCTCTTAACCAAAATTCACATTTACTGAATTTGGCATACAGTCGATTATCTCGAAGCAACTGCAATACAATTCGCAAATGCGAGTCATGCTCCTCTTCATTCCTTGAATATACCAAAATGTCATCTATGAATACCACCACAAACCGGTCTAAATATGGTTGAAAGACCCGGTTCATCATATCCATAAATGCAGCTGGTGCATTGGTCAACCCAAACGGCATCACCAAAAACTCATAATGTCCGTAACGGGTTCGGAACGCCGTTTTGTGAATATCCGCTTCTTTTACCTTAAGCTGGTGATAACCCGACCTCAAATCAATTTTGGAGAAAACTGAAGCTCCCTTCAATTGATCAAATAGGTCATCAATTCTCGGTAGAGGGTACTTATTCTTGATCGTCAGCTTGTTCAACTGCCTGTAATCGATACACATATGCATCGACCCATCTTTCTTCTTAACAAACAAAATCGGTGCTCCCCACGGAGACACACTCGGTCGAATAAAACCCCGATCTAGCAACTCTTGAATTTGACCTTTAAGCTCCGACAACTCCTTCGGTGCCATTCTATAAGGAGCAATGGACACTGGGGCCGTTCCGGGCAAAAGCTCAATACCAAATTCCACTTCCCGATCTGGAGGTACACCGGGAAGTTCTTCAGGAAATACATCCGAAAATTCCTTCACTGTTCTCACATCTTCTACTGATAACTCCTTGGCATCTAAAGCACTAACAAATGCTAAAAATGCTCTATACCCTTTTCGCACCAACTTTTCCGCCTTGGTATGGATATCACATTTGCCAAGTAATTCCTTCGTTCGCTATCATAATTATCTCCTTATCCTCCACGGTTCTTATTAACATCCGCTTTTCAAAGACAATCCAATTACGCCCGATGTTTAACCAACCAATCCATGCCCAAAATGATATCGAATTCGCCAAAAGGCAATTCCATCAGATTGCGAAAATATTTCTCCTTGAGTTACTAAGGGCACGTCTCTAAACAGGTTTATTAACCAACACCGATCGTCCTAAAGGACTAATTACCCTCATCTCACTATCGAAATTTGATTCTAAATTCAAGTTTCCAGATATGGAGCTAGCAACATACGAATGGGTAGAACCAATATCTATCAAGGCAACAACAGGTACATCAGAGATGAAGAACGTACCAGTTATCACATCAAGTGCATTACCATCCTCACGGTGTCTGACTGCATACACCAATCCTGGCTGTCTTGCATCTCTATTGCCTCTAGGACCATTGCCTTGACCCGCTGCATCTTGACCACGTCCAGCCCCATTACCACCACGACCCGGTCCACGACCTCTCGGTGGCTGCTGAGCTCCTCTTGTCGGTGGTGCATCAGTAGTGCGAGCTTCTTGAGTTGTATCCATACGTTGAGGGCAATTCCTATATTGATGATCCGTTGATCCACATTTATAGCAAGCAACCGTTTTCCTCCAGCATTCTCCAGAATGCCATTTTCCACAAGCAGCACAGTCTCGACTCTGATTAACAGCTACCGGTGTTCTACCTTGAACTGGCTCATCATTCCTAGGCCTCTTCAGAAACCTTTTTGAAGAACCCGAATGCTTCAGATCTCTCTTGCTTCAAACTTGCTCCCGATTCTGACGTTTTGAGTTCTTAGCCTCTTCGGCTATCTTGGCCTTCTCCACAAGCGTGGCAAAAGTTCTAACTTGTTGTGGGGCTATCAGAACCCGCAACTCATCTTTCAAGCCATCCTCAAAGCGTACACAACGCTCATGATCCGTTGCCACAATAGTTCGAGCATAGCGACTCAAACGTAAAAACTTCGACCTCATAAGTCGCCACCGTCTTATTCCCTTGAACCAGATTCAAGAATTCCTTCCTTCGGGCATCCACATAGCTTGTTCCCACATATTTCCCTTGAACGGAAGCCTTGAAGAATTCCCAATTTACTAACGCAGCTTCAGTGCCTTCTCGGACAGTAAGCCACCATTGGTATGCTTCGACCCTTAACAAAGACACCGCTCCTCTTAGTTTTTGTTCCACAGTGCACTCAAAATCGTCCATAATTCGCTCCACTGCCTCAAGCCAATATTCAGTGATATTTGGAGCTACACTAGAAACACCTCTAAAAACCTCAGCTCCACTTGATTTCAATCTTTCCGATATTGACCCACGCCGCTGCCGCGATTCTAGCTCAAAGAACCTTTTTCAAGGACTCGCAGCATTGCTCGTGTCACAGCATTATCTTCATCCATATGGTCATGTGATCCCGTCTCACTTTCGAGTGACGCAGGTGCATCCATTTCCGGCATATGATCCGGCGCTACAGTTGCGCCCCTAACACCTCGTCCTCTACCACGGCCACGTCTACCGCGTCCACGACCACATCCTCTAGTGCTCATGACGACTAATTCGATTTAATTTGATTAAGAGTTTTATGAATCAGAATACTATTTCAGTGTTTATTAACGATGTTTTATGATATGAAAGAGATAGAGTTGTTTTCACAATCATATCCTATTGTCTCAATCTCTACGGTTTTCAACACCTAAAACTAGAAGTTCTAGAGTGTTTCCTTAAGATCATATCACAATGATAATAAACAATCGATATCTGAGATACTTCTTCGGACTTGGCGGGGATGCTCATGGTGCCATACTACCTTTAAATCAAAATCTAGAAATTTTGAATTGTTTTTAAAACAAATATCGTTGTTGAACCCAAACCACAGCCGAGTTTTGAAACTGGGCTCTGATACCATTAAATGTAACACCCCAAACCAGGTCTATGCGTTTAGACGAGATTTGGTTTGTCACACAAACCGAGTATTCATTTAATTCTCTAGCGATTAAAGTAAAACATTACTACAAAACCCTTTTTGGAAATAGAGTTTAATAAAAATTTAGTAAGATGATTTAAAATTTATGATTTAAGGAAATACTGGTTTGAAAATCTTATTTATATTTGTCAAAACCTTAAAGTAATTTCTAAAGAATTTGAAAGAGTAATATGGATGTTCAAAATGTTATGAAACACAATATTTTAAGAAAAACTTTTTAAAATTTATCACAAACCCATATTGAATGTCTTAAACGAAATTAAATCCATCCACGCAATAAAATCCATAAAACATAATTAGGGGCCTTATTACATCAACCCAAAATAGCAATTAAAATAAGTAACCAAATTAAAGTTTATAGTTTATAAAAACCCATGCTTGTAGTATGGCCTCCACCAAGTCATCTCAAATTTCAAGTCCACATCAATTTCCATTACAGAAATGGATAATAAAATGGGGTGAGTTACAAAGAACTCAGTGTGTAACCCACTTACCATCTTTATTGGGCCAGACCATCGAGGCATTAATTTTTAGTAATATAGCATAAGATAACATAAATATAATGCATGTAAAAATGAATTTCCCAACCAAGCCTAATTTCCATCCGCTAACACCCCCGTACCAACCAACACACACACGTGGGATCAAGTCAACCCACCCCGCCAAACACACACAATCGTAGGCATTAAGCCTTTTTAATAAAATTGTAGTGCACTACCGAACTAGATTGTGACATTGTCACCGAACTAGAGGCATTAAGCCAAATTTGTGGCAGAGCCACCGAGCTAGATTTTTGGCAAGAGGCCATTCTTCTCTTCATCATATACCCCGCCCATGCAATCATGCGTGTATAACGAAATATAGCCATATAACAATTTATCAAATAATCCATAACATCAATTGAGTCCATAATTAAACATTTCATTTGGGCCCATAAAACAATTTATTAACTAGCCCATTTAGCAATTTAGCGGACTTTGTTCCATATATCGAACTAGAGGGTTTTTGGCCCAATTTATCGAACTAGAGTGTTTTTGGCCCAATTTATCGAACTAGAGTATTTTGGCCCAATTTATCGAATTAGAGTATTTTGGCCCAATTTATCGAACTAGAGTATTTTATGGCTTAATTCATCGATCTAGCAAGTTTACGGCCCATTTTAGCAATCTAACAGTTTTTCGCATATTTTCTCGGTTTTAACCGTTTATATATATATAAACGAAAATATTAATTACTACCAAATTTTCGTTTTTACCATTCTCACGATTTTATTACTGTAGTCACAGTTTGATATCTGACCCGAAAAAAATGAGTGTGAAGTTACACAC
Source organism: Gossypium bickii (assembly GCA_025503065.1). NCBI lineage: Eukaryota > Viridiplantae > Streptophyta > Magnoliopsida > Malvales > Malvaceae > Gossypium > Gossypium bickii. The sequence goes on from CP106715.1 coordinate 105,998,950, forward strand.
CTGGTTATTGTGAGAACTAGACTTTCCCGCTCGTCAACACCTATACGTATCACGATAATTAGAACACTATAATCTAATAATAAAACCGATCTAAACATAACGATCTAGAATTTTACCCTCGGATTTTCGTAATACTTCTACTTGCGGTTTCTCCCCGATCGATGGTTCGCTAACCGATGAAAATCCACGAACAAATAGGGGTTCGGAGTACGCGAACAACTTCAAACAATTGATCCTCCCTGATGAACGTCCACAACCCGTGGAAAATCCGGATTCCCGAAATAGTCCTTTGCTTATACTTAGGAGGATTAACGGAACCTCCTCTTTCAAGACTAAACACATCCCTTTTCTTCCCTATTTTGAATGTCTTAAAAGACAAAAGATTATTAACCATTCTACTAATATATCGAAAATAATACTAAAGGTTTTAAGGATGTGATTTCCTTACCACAATAAATCGATTCCAACGTTTCTACGATACTTTCGAACACTTGAGTCCCGATCTTTCGTTACCGCACTAACGTATAATGAATAAAATGTTAATAGGGTGAACCATAATTTCGATCTAAAGAGATCCTTTTTACCACTTCAAGATTCGGCCAAATACTATTAACTAATCGAAAACGAAAAAGAACCCTTACCTATTGTCCACGATTGAAAAGAAACGATTGAGAAAGATATTTATGATTAAAGAAAGATTCGACTATGGGCACTCTAACATTCGGCCATGAGAGAGTTTAATGGAGAAACTTTGAGTGAAAAGAAATAAAATATGAAAGAAGAGATGGTGATGATGTTGTTTCGATTTGAGGAGAATGGAAGTGAAAAGAAAGAAAAGATGAGTTTTGAGAGAGATGTATATTCGGCAATGGGGAGAAGAAAAGAGAAAATGGCTTTTGGTATAGATGATTTGAACTCAAAGAAAAGGCAAACAAAGAGTACCAAATGATGTGCAAAAATGACTAAATGGTCAAAATAATCAAGGCTTACCAATATTCAATTTAATTAAAGGAAAAGTTGAGAAGAGAAATGCAAAATTTTGCACAAAGTTGCTAGGAATGACCAAAAAGAAATTTCAAATCCTAGCCACACTAGCACCAAAAATTTGGCTCCCCCCTAGACCATATTGCCGTCCCTATGCATGGTCAAATGGCCATGATTTTATTTCCATAACCTTTTCCTTGATAATTGCCCCATATCTTCATATCTTTCCTTAAGTTCTTGATTCCCTTCCATAAGTTAACAATTTCCTTAATCCTTTGATACACTAACCAAAAATAACAAGTCAACACTTACCATATATGCACTTGGCCGACACTTGCTATACATGTGCAGAAAATTAAAAATAAAAATTCATCTATATGCTAAACAAGGGATTCGAACCTCTCCCCTCATGCTAATATCCATGCGCCAACACCACCTTGCCATAACTCATCTTATGCTACACTTTGACACTTTAATTAACTTATGTGTCAATGCCACTTGCTCCACTTCAATAAATTTTCAAAACTAAAAATTATTCCATCCCAATTAATTCTAATTCTTCTTTAGGACTATACTAAATACGAAAATATAAGTAAGAAAATTTTCCTTCATAAACTAAACACCAAATCATGCTATATAACAACACTCAAATTTTTAGGGTGTTACACTAGGTATTTATAAACTTTATTTCTCCGTTTCAGAATTTATCTTAAATTGGAAATGATTCATACTTAGGTGTCAAAACATTTAATGTTTATTTAAAAAAAAACAATTTAGTCGACTTTGGATTTAATAATAATATCGTGATAAAAATAAATGAATGCAAGCATAAATCGGTTTCATACTATGGCTTTATTACATCAAAAAAATTTCCGAAATAAATCAAAATACTTAAATAAAGGAAAGTAAGTCCAAAGTCAAATAAAAATTCTGAGTTGAGCATGGCCACCACTAAGCTCCTGCCGACCCGGTCCATCACTGAGTGTCACCTGAAAGAAAATATTCCCCAAGGGGGTGAGCCAAACAGACTCAATGTGTAACCAACACTAAGTCCCAAATGATTTAGGCATAACATAACATATCATACATTTCATACATTCATAACAAATAGAGATTATGATGCAAACTGAACCCAAACCTAGGTACCATCCGCTACACATCACCCGTACCAACCTTGCACACCGTGGGGACTACTAAGTCAACCCTCCATCCGCTACACATCATCGAAGGCAGTCGCTGCAGACGACATGCTCATCGCCCTTATAAAATTATGGCATAGCCACCAGATAATATTTTGTGTCAAGAGACACCACATTAAGATAATGTGACCGAAGTCACCATATTCAGATACCGTGACATAAGTCATCACATTCACTTCCCCGTTCATAATTACCCATATGCCCCATGCCATACAAATATGCATTAACCATGTCATATTCCTTATTCATATTCTTATAGTTTCACATATGTGCCATGACAGATCACATTATAATCCTAGTAGGAGTAGGAAAACGTACCTGAGTACTTTGTACCATTGCATGGTACCTTAGCCATATTTTTCACATTCTTATTAACATATTTAAGGAAACGTAACCATAAATCTATCGAGAAATAGTGTGGGGTACACACCTGGTATACTTAGCGAGTTTATTGAAATCCTGAACAACCCGATCTAACACTTTAGATCTTCAATTCCTATATTCGGCCAACCCTAACATGTTAGTCCAAAGCTATTCGGCTAAAAAAAACCCATTTCGAAGATTGTCACACTTAAATCCTTACCTTGCTAGTTTTAACTCCCGAAATCCTTGTATCACTGTCGACTGCCCCTACATAACCATAGTCAGATTCGGCTAACATGTTTAACCAACCGAATATTACACCTCCTTACCTTGCGATTCCAAATCCCGAAACCTTGTAACTTGGCTTATGAAGTTGCCGAAATACCTTAGATCTGAAATCCCGAAGGATCTCCCTAGAAGTCGACTATAATGGGAATCCCGAAATTCACCTTCCATGTTTCGGCCAACAAGATTAGAAGGGATTAGATTAAACTTTCGGCTTAAAAGAGAGATTGACAAACAAAGAACAATCGATCTTACCCTTAATACTGTTGTTGATTGCACACTTGCTTGACACCACTGAGGAATTCGGCTATAGACTGAGTGTTGGTCACAGGTTTCGGCTTTTGATGAACATTTAGAAAGATTCGGTTTTAACAAAGAAAGAAAAGAAAAGTATAGGACTTAGAGAAATTCGGCAAGACTAGGGGATCCTATTTTCGGCTTTTGGAGAATTGAAAAGAAAAAGAGAATAGTTGCAGAGAGAATTCGGCAGAGGCTTCAAAGAGAAAAAGAAAAGAATGCAGAATGGCCTCACTTTTCCCCCTTTTGCCGAAGTTACTAAGCCTAGAGTCCCCTATTCGGCCAACACTATCATATCCCTTGTTTTCCTCTTTATCTCCTTATTTAAAATTTAATAAAAATAATCCCACATTTATCTCTTATCTTGGTTGAATTTTAGAGAGAATTAAACTCATCTTTTTAGTACCTTGGTGCCGTCCACTACTGCTCACTCTGCAGCAAAAATAAAAACTCTATTTGCTTCCCTTGTGACTCGAACCTTGACCCCTCCACACCTGCTTGTGGCGTCATTTCCAGAGGCCTTAAGTGGCGCCCCCAAGCCACTTTTCCAAGCCCATTTGTGTGTCATATTTCACCTACAATTTCTCTTAAGGCCATCCTGCTTAGCTTCATCTTTTAGATTTAAAATCTAATAATTTCTAAGGCACTCTCCTATTTTCTAAAGTCCACAAAATTCATACAACACATTCATAACACACAAAGGCTTGCTTTCACATATATTTAAGCACAAATGCATAAGCCCAAAATCCAGGATATTACAATGTAGTATGCCAATTTAGGTCCAACAATACAAGGAATGATGATCAAGTCATGAGACAAGGAGCCCAATTAGCCAACAAAGCTGCTAAGGCCATAACATATTCAACATTGTGACAAGGAGCTTTATCTCGTCACGATGATGTGATGATTAAGGGTGGCAATCCATGGTGGCAACATCATGACAAGGGGCCTTCCCACTACATGACGACACGACGATGAGAGGCCAAAATGAAGTTGATTTCCTTGGAAGACACTTTTAGGATATTTCTATATTTAGACCCTAGCTTTTAGCAGAATATTTTATTTATTGGGGTCCAAGTGTATCTAGGGTTGAGTGGTCACCAAGTAGGTCGCTGCTGCCTATTGTAACAACCTGTTTTTTAGAGTTATCAGAAATAGTGGTCTCGGGACCACAAATCTAACGAGCAAGTTCGTATAATTAGTATTTAAATTATAGAGTCAATAATAATTTTATATTTAATTTTTATTTGGTGAATTTTAATTAAATGAATTAATGGTTAGTATAGCGGTTGTCCCGAAAGTCAGGTGGTTTCAGAAAATAAGGTATCGGGACCCCATTTCTGTAAATAGGGCTCGTAAATATTTTGTTAAATATTTCCAGAGTCATATTATATGTGAATTGAAATTTGGTCAGATAATTTTGATAATTTATTTCTTAATTTCGGTAAAACGATTAAATTTTAAAGGAGGTAAAAGTTAATTGCTATAAATTTAAATTAGTAAATGGACCAAAATGGTGATTAAACCATGGTAAAAAAGTGTGTAACAGCCCATTTTCAGTGAAATCGAAATAGTAGTTTTGAGACCACAAATCCGATGAATTAATTATTATTTTTTATTATTTTAATGTCTATGGGTTGTTAGTAAGGTCGTATTAAAATTTTTTTAAGAAATTTTGACGTTTACATGCTTAATTAAGTGAAAAGGACTAAATCGTAAAATGTGCAAAAGTAGAGTTCTATTGGTGTAACACCCCAAACCCGGCCTGAACGTTACGACCAGATCTGGTATGTTACAGGGTGAAGTGAAAATGAAGTTTTGTTTAAGTTAGGAAAAATCGTACTTGTGAAAAACTTTTCGATTTAAAGCTGTGTCTTTGAAAACAGTGGTTTGGTAGTTTAGGAAAAATTTCAACTTTTAGTTAAACAGATATGCATTAAGCTTGATAACATTTGGAAGAATTCGTATATTGTGAGTTACTCGTAATTTTGAAAACCCCATTTTTAATTTCGTGATTAAATTTGCATAGTGTTAAAAATTTAAATTAAATAATAAATAAAATAAAATAAAACCCGAATACTAATTTAAGAAGGCCTTATTACACAAATAAAATCCCCAATTTAAATTTAAAGTAAAGCAAGAAAAGTTTACGAAAAATAAAGTCTTTATGGCCCCCACGAGTCCACCTCGGCTCCCATATCCACGATCTACTGATTAGCTGAAAGGTTAAACAAAGGGGTGAGTCACCGAGACTCAGTGTGTAAATCCCCTATAACACATAATCGGCTCGAGGCCCACAATCCCATATGGGCTTCAACCCACTCAGGATGACATAAAAGTAGATGAATGCATCATGACCCAGCCCAAACCTAGTTTTTCCATTCTCTACACACCATCTCGTACCAGCCAATCACACCGTGAGGATTTCTACACTCCATATGTGGCACCTAGCCACTAGCGACAGAGTCACAAAATATCATATGTGGGGCCAACGCACTTGTGGTACCAAACCACTAGTGACAATCCCTAATAATCATACATGTGGGGCCAACCCACTGTGGTACCCAACCACTGGGACAAGTCACGAAATCATATGTATGTGGTACCAAACCACTGGTGGTTCCAAACCACTGAGACTTAGTCATGGAATCAAGAAGGTGGGGCCAACCCACTTGTGGTACCAAACCACTAGTGACAGTCTTAAGCACTTCCCCTTCACAACATATCCAACCCATGCATAAAATATGTAAACCCAATGAAAGTATCATGTTATTTAAACGAACAGTATTATTATGGCATGCATACACATATACACTCATACATAACACAAGGTACTTACCTGGTATTTCAACCATACCCATATAGGCATAACGACTATCCATCTAGTCACTTCGGCTTTTCAGCCCCAAACGATTAGTATCACATATTAATATGAAAGTGTGAAGATTTACACACCTGATTACACGCAGCACTATGCTATCTCTGTCGACACTACCCTTAGCAGAAACTACCGCTATCTGCCTACGACTCTGCTCTGAAGCTGGCCCACAACCTGGTGGCCAATCTCGAACAGCTGACACCGTTCGCTTCTTGAACTTAGGGGCTGGGTTTACTGGTCCAACCCCCTCCTTTGCCTGATCGGTACTGGATTCTATCAAAAGATCTTATCAGATGCTACTATAATGAAATATGGTTGTTAAACCACAATATAGGGTTAAGGTAACGAATACGATAACGAACCTAAACCAAACCTTGAAATCCCAAAAAGAGAGATAGGGTTCAAAGATTAATGGTTTTTGGCTTAGGGATTTAGATGATTTGATTTCCTTCAATTCCCGAAATAGCACCCCAAAGAGAACACAAGAAACAATAAGAATCATAAATCCAATGATGGCCTTACCAAGCCAATTAGCCTGTAACATCCTAAAAAGGGCCTATGCATTTTCGGTTTAATTGTACGAAATGACATGTCTTAAGTTTTATGAATACATTTTTAACATTTTTGGAAACCTGGAAATGCATGGAAATGGGAATGGAAATGAACATTTTGGAAACCTAGAAATGCATGGAAATGAAAATGGAAATGAACATTTTTGGAAACCTGGAAATGTAAGGAAATGATTCAAAAATGGAAAGTAAACATTTCTGGAAACTTGGAAATGTAAGGAAATGTCAAGTTTACAGAGCCAATCGAAAATTTTTGGAAACTTAGAAATGAACTAGAAATGACGAGTTTTAAGGTTTAAAAGGGGAAATTAAGGCAAGGTGGCCTTAAAAGAAAAAGTTCGCGAAATTTGACACACAAACAGGCTTGGAAAAGTGGCCTGAAGATGTCACTTAGGGCCTATGGAAATGGCGCCATATGAAAGAGGAATGGGCCTGAGTTCGAGTCACTTGGGAAGCAAATAAAGGAGGTTTTATTTTTGCTTCCAGAAGACTGTGGTGGACGGTACATGCTTCTAGAAAGGAGGTGTTTTATTTTCATAAATATTCGATTAAAAAGGTGATAAATAAAGGATTTTTAAATTGGATTATTTTGAAGAGATAAATGTTGGATTAAACTATTTTATTTATGATAATTAAAGGATAAAGTTATCAGATAGAGGAGTGGTGGCCAAGTAAGGGACTCCTTAGATGATAACTTCGGCTATAAAAGGAAGGAAGGAGGGCTACTCATCAATTTTTGCTTCCTCCTCTCTCTGCCGAATTCTTAGTGCTCTCCTCTCTTCTTTTCTTTTCTTTTGTCAAGCCGAAATTAAGTAATTGTTAGAACCTAGCCGAATATTTTCCTCTCTATTAGAAGCCATAGCCGAATCTCCCTGTGAATCTAAGCAAGGAAGCAGTCGACTGAAGTATTAAGGGGATCTCTTGGTTTCTACAACTGCCGACTACAAGGAGGAATATTTCGGGATCTAAGGTAAGAAAATATAAGATCCAAAGGTCTTGTTTTAAGTTTTAATGTTAGATTAAACCTAACATGTGATTATAGGAATTTCGACATCCCTAGGAAAGCAAGGATACTTTTCGGGATTTGAGATCACAAAGGTATGTGTTTAAGACATTCGGCCAAGGCCTATTTTAAGTATTTGGATTTATTCCCAAAAGCCGAAACTAACCTATGATGTGTTTTAATGTTGGCCGAATGCAAGAAGGAATACAACAAAGTTTTGGGACTTGATTCTTAAGTCAATCGGCAACAAGGTAGGTTTTCAGTATACAAATCCTACTAGGATTTGGTTTTAAAGCCAAAAAGGTTTATTAATGTGTTTAAATGATTGGCCGAATATAGGAGTTAAGGATCTAAATCAGTAGATCGGTTCTTCAGGATTTCAAGGACTTCGTTAAGCGAATCAGTGTGTACCCCACACTAACTTTTAATATGATTATGGTAATATGTAATATGTGCATATGGATAAGGTACCGTGTTATGGTACAAAGTACTGTGCACGTTTCCTACTTCCACTAGGATTATGAAATATGTTATTTATAACATGTGAAACTTTATAAGAATGTGAATTTAAGTATGATATGCATGATATGGATAATATGGGTCATTCGGGATATATGAAAAGTGGAAGTGAATGTGATGACTACGGTCTCACTATCTCATGTGGTGACTTGGTCACATTATCCGAATGTGGTAACCGGTTACATTATCTCGAATCGGTGTCTCTTGACACAATTATATCTAGTGGCTATGCCACAAATTTTATATGGGCGATGAGCACGCGATCATTGCAATGATCGCCTTCGATGGTGTGTAGCGGATGGAGGGTCGACTTAGTAGTCCCCACGGTGTGCGGTGCAGTGTGCGGGGATGTGCGGCGGATGGCATCTAGGTTTGGGTTTGGGTTGCATCATTCTCGCTATCTGTTGTATGAATAAGTGTTTGATATGGACATGTATGCCCGATCTATTGAATTTTAGTGTTGGTTACACATTGAGTCTGTTGACTCACCCCGTTATGGGAAACATGTTTGGTGATGAATAAAGTGATGGACCGACGGTAGATCTTGTGGTGGCCATGCTCAACTTGAAGTTTTATTCAATATGGACACTTTAATTTTATTTAAGTACTTTGGAATTTTATTTTGGGATTTTACCTGTTGTAATAAGGCCATAGTTACATTTCTTTACTTTTATTTTTAATTACTATGTTACGAAGTATTTTCAATTAAAGTTAAGTTTAAAATTTATTTCTTTTAAAATAAAACCTAAATTGTTTTGTCACCTTATTTAATGGATTTTAATATAAGATGAATTGGTTTTCAACATAAACCCAACCCAAAACAATATTTTTCTTAAAATCGCACAAGTTTTTGCTATGGAACAAAAGAATTGGAAACCGATTTACTTAAGGAACATACCAGATTCGGTTCAGGCTCGTGGGCCGGGTTTGGGGTGTTTTAGTTTGGTATCAGAGCCCAGTTTTAAACTCTCAGCCTGTGGGCTAAGGCCCAAAACATTTTCAAGACGAGCCCAAATGATTTTCTTATGAAATAAGTAGGTTTTCTAGCATGGCACCTAAGTCTACGACCCGCAGTCCACCAGGTAAGTACCCCCTAACTATCTGTGTGATTATATGATTTATGGATTATGAAAGGGTAGAAAAGGCATGGAACGTAGAATAGCATGATAGGAACTTGAACCCTAGGACTAGTCTACTCAAACACAAACACATAAGACTTAAGGAACGTTAAACAAACCTATGGCTAAGTCACTGAGTTAGGGTGTGGTAACCCCTGTACGCATGTCTAGGATTGGATCTAGAAGAGCTTGGTATTTAAGCAGTCCTAGTGATTCACCTCCTCTTCGAAGGAATCCTACCTGGTGCGTAGCTTTGGTTCACCCTAACCCGCAGGGCTCGGTTGGTGTGGCAACCTCACATGCGCATGTCTAGGGAATGGTTTCGGTGGGGAGCTTGGTATTTAAGCGATCCGCGTGACTCACCTCCTCTCCACTTGAATCCTGCCTGGTGCGTAGCTTTGGTTCACCCTGACCAAGAGGGCTCGGTCGTAGGCTAAACACAAGGACTAAACCCTAAAAGGGAACTAGCCGTGTTTTTATAAAAAAACAAAACCCTAGTTTTAAAACTCTTAAAACTTTCTTTTAAGTTTGTGAAAACCATCTTTGCAAAATTTTCCAAAGAACTTTCGATTTATGAAAATTACAAAAATACCCTTGGTGGCAAAATTACCAAAATGCCCTTGGCTTATAAAATGTCCAACTACTCAACAGTTTTACCAAAATTTCATTATTTTATAAATGCTCAAAAACTCTAATTTGCAAACTATCAAAAATACCTTGATTTTCAAATTTTTGCAAACATCACCGTTTTGGAAAGTACAATTCTCAAAAAGAGAACCCTCAAAGTTTTGCAACTTTTGAAATATCCCTGATTTATTAAACTTTACAAATTTATCCCAATTGTGAAAAATTACCGAAATACCCCTGAGGTCTAAAATTACCGAAATACCCCCGAATTTCAAAATTTTTCCAAAATACCCCAAGAATTTGAAATTACTAAAATACTTTGTGAAAAAATCACCAAGGACCTTTTTCTTTTGGAAAAAATTACGAAAATACCCACAGTAGAAAAAATTAAAATACCCACTGGTAGTGGGAAAGCAACAACAATGAAAACTACAACGTTTCTCTGAATGAACGGAAGTTCATACTTGTTTGATGGATGAATGAATGAATGGAAAGACTGTGTGCATGTATGAATACGAAAGAATCACTTCTAAAACTCTGTCATAAAACTCTTTCACGGGTAAACAAGTGGAACAATGACTAATTCATAAAACTTCTTAATCAGATTCTGATGTTAGAAATGAGCTCTAGAGGACGTGGTCGTCGTGGATGAGGTAGAGGAAGGATGACTGTGTCAGAACCCGTTAGATCGGGTCAAGGTTCTGACAATGAGATACCACCACCACCACCCCCCCAGCTATTGGTGTTGAGCAACAAGCTCAGACGGGGGAAGATGTTGTGTCGCAGGCTGTGCTGCGAGTTTTGGAATTGGTGGCTGGTGCAGTTGGAAATTCGAGAACACGTGAGTCTGTGCCGGAACGGCTCCGAGCTAATGGAGCGGAAATGTTTCGAGGAGTATGCGAGTGGTACCCGATCTGGTGAGTCTTGGTTGGAAGCAACGGAGCGCATCATGGATGAGATTGATTTGACCCCTGAGGAAAAGTTGAAAGGATGGTGGCACCGCTACGCGATGAAGCGTATCGGTGGTGGTTAATCGTGTTCGATGATGGTGCCACCACCGAGGATTTGACACAGGAATATGTTAAGGAAGCATTTGGAAAGGAATATGTGGGAACCGGTATCTGAGATGAGCAAAGGAAGGCTTTTCAGGGCTAGTGCAAGGAGCAAGTCCATTGCGAATATGAAGTCAATTTCGAGGTTGAGCCGCTATGCTCGAGGAGTAGTGGCAAGTGAGCATGAGCGCTGTGTCCGTTTTGAGGACGGACTGAGGGACGATCTGAGATTGTTGATAGCACCGCATCAGGAGCGGGAGTTCTCTACTTTGGTAGAAAAGGCCAAGGTGGCCGAGGGAATTAAGGATTCTACCAAGCAGGCTGTGGATAGGAATAAGCCCAAAAGAGGTTTTGGACCATCTGGAAAGGTTCATAAGAGGTCTAGAATTAATGGGCCGCGAAATCAGCAAGTCGATACAGGATGGCGATGTCGATCCTTGTGAGTATTGTGGAAAGAAGCACTTAGGAGAGTGCTGGAAAAAGACGGGAGGATGTTTTCGGTGTGGGTCCAAGGACCATATGCTCAAGGATTGTCCTAAGAAACCAGATGAAAGTCGACCACCGCTCGTAATGTTAGTCGGTGGTAGAGAGGAGCAGCCGACCACAACGAGGTCGTGGTTCGAGTAATCGAGGTAACAGATCGGGTAGAGGACGTGGAGCACGAGCGCGAGGTGTCTTGCTAATCTTTGAGGCAAGGCAACCGGGTTTGGTTTATGCGGTTCGCGGAGGAAGATGGAGACGCAGCGGATGTTATAACCCGAGACGTTCTTTATTTTTGACAAGCCCTATTTTGCTCTAATTGATGTGGGCTCGACCCATTCATATGTTGCATATAGTGTAGTGGAAACACTAGACCTAGACTCTGAACTCTCTGATAGGCAGATGACTATAGTAAGCCCATTAGGCCAAACTGTAGTGGCAGATAAGATCTTTCGGAATGTACCCCTAGAGATTCAGGGAGTGAACTTTCGGGCTGACTTAATGGAGTTACCCTTCGGAGAGTTTGAACTTATACTCGGAATGGACTGGCTAGTAGAACACTGAGCCGTGTTGGATTGTGCGGCTAAACGAATGGAACTAAGGACCTCGGAGGATGAAGTAGTAGTAATGGTTGGAGAAAGGAGGAACTACTTATCTAACGTAGTTTCGGCGCTGAAGACGGAGAAAATGGTTAAGAAAGGGTGCAAGGCATTCCTAGCCTTCGTAAGTGCGTTGGGTGGAAAGGAAGAAGGTGTTAGCGGAGTTAGAACGGTCAAGGACTTTGAGGATGTATTTCTGAAGGAACTACTAGGAATACCCCTAGATAGGGAGGTGGAATTTGGAATAGATTTGCTACAGGAGCGACTCTGTGTCAATCCCTCCATACCGAATGGCGCCAAAGGAGTTAGTGGAGCTCAAGGCTCAAATCCAAGAGTTGTTGGATCATGGGTTCATCCGACCCAGTGTTTCTCCATGGGGAGCACCGGTCCTATTTGTGAAGAAGAAGGACGGAACTATGCGTATATGCATAGATTACAAGTCGATTGAATAAGTGACCATTAAGAACAAGTATCCTTTGCCAAGGATCGATGACTTGTTCGATCACCAAGAGGGTCGCATGATGTTTTCAAAGATCGACTTAAGGTCGGGATATCATCAGCTGAAGGTGAAGGAGGCTGATATCCATAAGACCGCTTTTAGGACAAGATACGGCCATTTTGAGTTTGTGGTGATGCCGTTTAGGTTGACGAACACTCCAGCCGCATTCATGGACATGATGAATCAGGTTTTCCAACCCTATTTGGATAGGTTCGTCGTTGTGTTCATCGATGATATCTTGGTGTACTCTAAGTCTGAAGAGGAGCACGATGAACATCTCCAAGTTGTCTTTGCAATCATAAGGAAAAAGAAGCTTTATGCCAAATTCAGCAAGTGTGAATTTTGGCTTAAGGAGGTGGCATTCTTAGGACATGTGGTATCCGCAGAGGAATAATAAGAGGACCCTAGGAAGATCGAGCAGTTGTTGGATTGGAAACCACCTAGGTCCGTGGATGAAATCCAAGTTTCTTAGGTTTGGCAAAGCTATTACTGAAGGTTTGTGGAAGGGTTCTCGCCTATAGCCGCGCTTTGACAAAGTTGCCAAGGAAGGAAGTACCCTTTGAATGGACTAATAAGCGCAGGGAGAGCTTTGAAAAGCTTAAAAAGGTGTTGACTAAGCTCCAGGTGTTAATTGACCGAGGCGGGAAAAGATTTTGTGGTGTACTGTGATGCTTTGCATACGGGGTTAGTCTGTGTGCTAATGCAAGATGAAAAAGTGGTCGCTTATGCGTCTCGGCGATTAAGGCCTCATGAGGTTAACTACCCAACTCATGACTTGGAACCGGCGTGATGGTTTTCGCCCTTAAGGTTTGGAGGCCTACCTTTATGGAGAAAGGTCAGTTATCTACACAGACCACAAAAGTCTTAAGTACTTGTTGACTCAGAAGGAGTTGAACTTGAGGTAACGAAGGTGGGTGGAATTGTTGAAAGACTACGATTGTTCGATAAAATATCATCCAGGCGAGGCGAATGTGGTAGTTGATGCCCTAAGTAGGAAGGTTGTGTCGGATCTAAGGGCTTTGTTTGCTCACTTAAGTCTGTATGATGATGGAAGCCTGTTGGCAGAGTTACAAGTCAAGGCCACATGGCTGAAGGAAGTGAAAGAGGGACAGTTGGCTGATAAGGACCTAAGTGCTAAGTTACAGCAAGTACAGAACAGAGAATTAAAGGATTATGGCGTCAATGATGAAGGAGTATTGTGCTACAAAGGAAAAGTCTATATGCTGAAGGACGAGGAGTTAAGACAAAGGATTCTTCGAGAGGCGCATGGTAGCCCTTATGCTATGCATCCCAGAGGCAGTAAGCTGTAGAGAGAGCTAAGGGAACAATTTTGGTGGTCTAATCTTAAACAAGAAGTTACTGAATTCGTGGGAAAATGTCTGACGTGTCAGCAAGTTAAGGCTGAACATCAAGTCCCATCGGGATTGCTTCAACCAATCGAAATTCCATAATGGAAGTGGGAGAGAATTACCATGGACTTCGTTAGTGGGCTTCCCCTTACGCCTACTAAGAAGGACTTGGTATGGGTGATAGCGGACCGTTTGACCAAATCCGCGCACTTTATTCCGGTGAGAGTCGACTATTCTCTTCAAAAGTTAGCCAAGTTATATGTGGCGGAGATCGTAAGGTTACATAGAGTACCAGTATCGATCATCTCCGATAGGGACCCAAGGTTTACGTCTCGGTTTTGGAAGGCACTTCATCAAGCTTTAGGCACTAAGTTGGACTTCACTACGGCTTTTCATCCACAATCAGACGGGCAGTTTAAACGAGTTATATAAGTGTTGGAGGATATGCTGAGAGGCTGTGTGATGGATTTCCGAGGAAGTTGGGAAGATTACTTGCCTCTAGCTGAGTTCGCCTACAACAACAGCTATCAGGCTAGCATTCGAATGGCACCATATGAAGCATTGTATGGTAGGAAGTGTAGAACACCTACTTGTTGGACTGAGTTAGGAGAATGTCAAGTTTTGGGTCCAGAGTTAGTGGCAGAAACTGAAGAGAACGTTGAGTTAATTTGGGAACGGTTGAAGGAAGCCTCTGATAGGCAGAAGTCGTACGCAGACCTCAAGTAGAAGGAAATAGAGTTTGAAGTTGGAGACCGAGTGTTCCTGAAAGTCTCGCCTTGGAAGAAGGTTATGAGGTTCGGTCGCAAAGGGAAGTTAAGCCCAAGGTTTATAGGACCCTATCGAGTACTGAAGCGAGTTGGGCCAGTGGCATACCAATTGGAGTTGCCACTAGAGTTGCAACAGATGCACGACGTATTCCATGTATCCATGCTACGTCGCTACGGATCGGATCCGTCTCATGTGGTACCTGTTGAAGAGTTGGAGCTAAGGCCAGACTTATCCTACGAGGAAGAGCCGATTCGGATCTTAGAACGTGATGTGAGAGTACTACGAAGGAAGTCAGTTCCTCTAGTCAAAGTGTTATGGCGCAATCATGGATCGGAAGAAGCTTCGTGGGAGTCAGAAGAGACAATGCGACAGTAATACCCTCAATTATTTTAGTTAGGAAATTTCGAGGACGAAATTATTTTAAGGGGGTAGAACTGTTACATCCTGGAAAGGGCCTATGCATTTTCGGTTTAATTGTACGAAATGACATGTTTTAAGTTTTATGAATACATTTTTAACATTTTTGAAACACGGAAATGCATGGAAATGGGAATGGAAATGAACATTTTTGAAACCTAGAAATGCATGGAAATGAAAATGGAAATGAACATTTTGGAAACACGAAATGTAAGGAAATGATTCAAAAATGGAAAGTAAACATTTCTGGAAACTTGGAAATGTAAGGAAATGTCAAGTTTACAGAGCCGATCGAAAATTTTTGGAAACATAGAAATGACCTAGAAATGACGAGTTTTAAGGTTTAAAAGGGGAAATTAAGGCAAGGTGGCCTTAAAAGAAAAGTTTTGCGAAATTTGACACACAAACAGGCTTGGAAAAGTGGCCTGAAGATGTCACTTAGGGCCTATGGAAATGACGCCATATGCAAGAGGAATGGCCCTGAGTTCGAGTCACTTGGGAAGCAAATAAAGGAGGTTTTATTTTTGCTTCTAGAAGACTAAGGTGGATGGCACATGCTTCTAGAAAGGAGGTGTTTTATTTTCATAAATATTCAATTAAAAAGGTGATAAATAAAGGATTTTTAAATTGGATTATTTTGAAGAGATAAATGTTGGATTAAACTATTTTATTTATGATAATTAAAGGATAAAGTTATCAGATAGAGGAGTGGTGGCCAAGTAAGGGACTCCTTAGATGATAACTTCGGCTATAAAAGGAAGGAAGGAGGGCTACTCATCAATTTTTCCTTCCGCCTCTCTATGCCAAATTCTTAGTGCTCTCCTCTCTTCTTTTTTTTTCTTTTGTTAAGCCGAAATTAAGTAATTGTTGGAACCTAGCCGAATATTTTCCTCTCCATTAGAAGCCATAGCCGAATCTCCCTGTGAATCTAAGCAAGGAAGCAGTCGACTGAAGTATTAAGGGGATCTCTCGGGTTTCTACAACTGTCGACTACAAGGAGGAATATTTCGGGATCTAAGGTAAGAAACTATAAGATCCAAAGATCTTGTTTTAAGTTTTAATGTTAGATTAAACCTAAAATGTGATTATAGGAATTTCGACATCCCTAGGAAAGCAAGGATACTTTTCGGGATTTGAGATCACAAAGGTATGTGTTTAAGACATTTGGCCAAGGCCTATTTTAAGTATTTGGATTTATTCCCAAAAGCCAAAACTAACCTATGATGTGTTTTAATGTTGGCCGAATGCAAGAAGGAATACAACAAAGTTTTGGGACTTGATTCTTAAGTCAATCGGCAACAAGGTAGGTTTTCAGTATACAAATCCTACTAGGATTTGGTTTTAAAGCCAAAAAAGGTTTATTAATGTGTTTAAATGGTTGGCCGAATATAGGAGTTAAGGATCTAAATCAGTAGATCGGTTCTTCGGGATTTCAAGGACTTCGTTAAACGAATCAGGTATGTACCCCACACTAACTTTTAATATGATTATGGTAATATGGAATATGTGCATATGGATAAGGTACCGTGTTATGGTACAA
Organism: Gossypium bickii; assembly: GCA_025503065.1. Classification (NCBI taxonomy): domain Eukaryota; kingdom Viridiplantae; phylum Streptophyta; class Magnoliopsida; order Malvales; family Malvaceae; genus Gossypium; species Gossypium bickii. Next base: position 106,015,496 of record CP106715.1, read on the forward strand.
AGTACTCAGGTACGTTTTCTACTTCCACTAGGATTATGAAATATGTTATTTATAACATGTGAAACTTTATAAGAATGTGAATTTAAGTATGATATGCATGATAAGGATAATATGGGTCATTCGGGATATATGAAAAAGGGAAGTGAATGTGATGACTACGGTCTCACTATCTCGAATGTGGTGACTTGAAATACATTATCTCGAATGTGGTAACCGGTTACATTATCTCGAATCTAGTGTCTCTTGACACAATTATATCTGGTTGCTATGCCACAAATTTTATATGGGCGATGAGCACGTCGATCGCAGATGGATCGCCTTGATGGTGTGTAGCGGATGGAGGGTCGACTTAGTAGTCCCCACGGTGTGTGCGCGGTGAGTGCGGGGATGTGCGCGGATGGCATCTAGGTTTGGGTTTGGGTTGCATCATTACTGCTATCTGTTGTATGAATAAGTGTTTGATATGGACATGTATGCCTGATCTATTGAATTTTAGTGTCGGTTACACATTGAGTCTATTGACTCACCCCGTTGTGGGAAACATGTTTCAGGAGATGAACAGTGATGGACCGGGACGGTAGATCTTGTGGTGGCCATGCTCAACTTGAAGTTTTATTCTATATGGACACTTTAATTTTATTTAAGTACTTTGGAATTTTATTTTGGGATTTTGCCTGTTGTAATAAGGCCATAGTTACATTTCTTTACTTTTATTTTAATTACTATGTTACGAATTATTTTCAATTAAAGTTAAGTTTAAAATTTATTTCCTTTAAAATAAACCCTAAATTGTTTTGTCACCTTATTTAATGGATTTCAATATAAGATGAATTGGTTTTCAACACAAGCCCAACCCAAAACAATATTTTTCTTAAAATCGCACAAGTTTTTCCTATGGAACAAAAGAATTTGAAACCGGTTTACTTAAGGAACATACCAGATTCGGTTCAGGCTCGTGGGCTGGGTTTGGGGTGTTTCATAGCCATTTAGCTTTGGCCTCCAAAAATCGAAAGAGAAAATAAAGAGTTAAAAGAAGTCGCCACTTACCTTAACACAGGAGATTCGGCTATCACTTAAGAGAAAAGTCGGCAATGACAGGGAAGAAGATGAAAGGGCCAAAGAAATAAAATAAAGAACTACAAATGTGATTTAAGGGTCTTCGGCTTTAGAAGAGATTAAAAGAAAAGATGAAAATGAAAAGGCTATGAAGATTCGGCTTGTAGACGAAATCAGAAAAGGGAACTATGGACAAGGGACATTCGGCTATAGCATAGAAAATGGAGATGAGAAGGTGGTTAGGGGTTTCGACTTTTGAGAAAAACAATTGAGAGAAGAAGAATAAGATGAAATGAAAAGAAGAGGTAGGAATGGTAAAGAAGAAGAAGAATTTTCGGCAAGACTTAGGTAGGTTCAGTTTTAGCAGAAAAAATAAAGAAGAGAATGAAAGAAACCTCAAATGCCGAAAATGGGAATAGAACTCTCACTTGACTATTCAAAATTTTGGCACTTACCAACCCAAAAGCCAAAATGCACTATTTTGAGAACAAAAAACCTATGTTTCTAAAGTAGAAATTCGGCACACCCTAGCCACACAAAAACCAATCCCCCCTCTACTATGAGTTTGAAATTCAGCCAACACTGAGCTTACAATGCCCATCCCTTCCTTTTCTCCTCAAATTCCTCCTGATCACCCATTTGAAATATTTTGAACACTTCAAGCTCCACTTTTTCCTCTCTGCCATTCATTCAAATTATTTGACTCACCCACCCCTAACTCAAAGTGTCCCACTCACTCTGCCTCTGCTCTCCCTGACGCCAAAAAGAACTTCCAAAATGAACTCCTTGTGACTTGAACCTGCTCCCTCTCCTACTCTCTGTGGTGTCACTTACTAGCATCTTAAGTGGCGCCTCCTTGCCACTCTGCCACTCCTTTTCTTGTGTCAACCAAACACCAACATAATCCCTTAAGTCCTATTTGAACAAGCTCCTCTACTAAAGTGTCTAAAAAGAAAATTTTAGCCAGGGCTCCAGCTTTTCCCCAGCCTTTCCTAGACTCCCACACACCCTAAACAAGCACATTACACAAAGCATACACACAAAACACATCAAATGCATAGCCCCTAGATCAGGATGTTACAATTGGTTAAAAGGGTCAAATGACTGCGAAATTTTAAATTAAAGTACTTAACTGGTAAATAAACCATTTAAGCAATTAGTGGACAAATACGGGCATGAGTTTAATGTGTTTAGTTATTAAGTAAGGTTAAAATAGTAATTTATTAAATAAATTAGTTGGTATCATCCATTCTAAAATTTTAGGGTTAGAAAATACCATTTTGAAGCTTTGAAGATTCAGCAATGTCTAGCTCTTGCATGTTGGTGTTTTGAGGTTAGATTTTAATGATTTTTATGTTTTCAGGATTGTTGTAGTTTAATCTAGCTAGCTCGTGGATTAATTTGTAAAACTGTTAAAAAATTAGGATTATACCATGAATGCTATTGCCTGATTCTTGATGTTTTATGAAATATTATGAGTCCTTATTAATAAATAAACAAGTTTTGTAAAGTGACTTTTTAATGAAAATGTCATTTAGGAACTTATTTGTAATAGTACTAAAGTCCATGGTAAATTTGTGAAATTATGATTTTAATGGATTGATATAGGTCCCTAGAGAAATCGGCTAGCTTGAGAAAAGGATGATAATGTTTAAATTTCAATTTATGAGCTTAAGAACTAAATTGTTAAAAGTTAAAATGTTAGGGGCAAAATAGTAATTTTGCAAAATATGAAATATAGACTGAATTGAAAAATAGTAATTTTTCTATTTAGATCAAGGTAAACCACGTACAGACTTAGATCGAGGAAAAGCTAAAGCCTCGAATTAATCGACTTTATTTTTTCGCCCTAATTGTCGAGGTAAGTTTGTATGAATAAATATCATTTTAATGCTATTTTCAATTATATGTTAATATGTTAGTTGTCATGTAATTGAATGATGAATATCCAACAATGCCCTGACGGTTATCGAGTCTTGGTTGAACCTTAGGAATTCTTAGGATACAAATGACATGTCATTAGGGATTTCATGTTTCGAGTGCTGTTCTTAAATATCCTACCGATGGTTAAGGTCCTGTATTTGTTGCGAATACTCCATAGCTCATGTGAGCATCATCGTGTAGCTTACATTCCAACCCACAGCTCGTTTGAGTAGGCCCATTTCATAGCTTGTGTGAGCAACGATGTAAAGGACATATTAGATTATATGTTTAAGCACACTTCGCGTGAGCTTTCTCCAGTATCTGATGATATTCTAAGTGGTTCAACGGGCATGAAAAGGAAAGGAATGGTACGTGTTCAAATAAACTATATTGTCTATTCATGGAAAGGAAATGATAAATGCAAATGAGGTATGTTCATGTACAAATGGCTTACCTTATGTTTAATTCAAGTGAATTATGTTTGAATGCACTAACTTGTGTTGGTGATGGTGCTTAGGCTTGGGCCAAACTTGTGGTTGGATTACATTATGCTTATACTTATGTCATGTAGATGAAATGGTAATTTTTGTTTCATGTTTTACGAATTTACAAAGCATTATGTGCTTACATAGTTTTCTTTACTATGTTTTATAGATAATTGGAAGCTTGATCAGTTTGGAAGCTCATCAGAGATCTATCACACTATCCAGCATATATATATCGGTAGTTTTTGATGTTTTGATCAAGGTTATAATGGCATGTATAGGTTGAAATTATAATGTCATGGTGATGAATGTTTAGTTGGTGAATTGGCTTGTAAAAGTTGTAAAAGTTATCTTGTTTTGGTACTTTGATGCCTTGATGACTTGTGTCATTGTGCTATTTCATGTTGCATGTTTGGAATGGCTTATATGGTATGTTTTGAGATAGTTTGAATATGGTAAGATTATGGTATATTTTGAAAGGCAGTGGCATTAGTAGTTCACGAATGAAAAGTGGTATAATATGCATGTTTAGTTAAGTTGTGGATGAATGCATTTGAGGTGCCTTGTATGACATATTGGTTGATTGATTTTGAAATTTTGAATTGGTCAATTCATGTAGGTGTTGGTCATGTTTTGATGCCTTGATTATGTGTACTAAAGGCTTTTAGGTATATGCTTGATCTGGTTATGGAAATGACTTGTTTTTGGGCAATTTCATGTCCACACGGCCTAAGACATGGGCGTGTGACTCAGCTGTCCTGTAGGTTCTATTGCATGTAAGTCAGGCTGTTACACGACCTAGAAAACGGCCTGACATTCCCAGTTTAGACCCTGGTTGGAACAGTGGTTTCGAGACCACAAATCTGAGGTCGTAAAAATGTTTTAATGATATGTTCTGTGTGAATAGTATGTGATATAGCCTGTGTGAAAATTCTGTGTGATAATTTTATCGACTGTGTGCTGATTTATTAAAAAAAGGACTTAATCGCGTAAAGTGTAAAATGCTGTGTGCTGATTGATAAGTGCTAAATTGTTGTTGTCTTTATAATTGGGAGGATTTATATTGCAATTTAGCCAAATGTGAGAGTGGTGGACGGCATGTTGTTTAATATAAGGCTTTTATTTATTATTTATAAAAGAAAAAAACATGATATTATATTATAAAGTTTTATTATAATTAAATGAAATGGAAAGTGGGGTTGTTCATTCATTTTTAGTGCTGAAAAAACAAAGAAAATAAAAAGAAGGAAGAACCCTAAACTTTCGGCTAGCTTGTGATTCATAATTCAAGGTATGTTTTGCTTCGGTTATTAATAAATTTTATGTTTTTGCAATCGTTGCTTTGTGCTCTTTAAAACCCATGCTTCAATTTTGTGAATTGGTGAAGATTTTTAGGTGTGCTATTAATGAACATGTGAGCTTTGTGTTGATAGTTGGTATAATATGAAAGCTTAGTGCTGGATTAACATATTTTGTATTTGAGTTTTTGGTGAAATTGAGTAAATTGAGCTAAATTGAGAAAAGTGTAATTTGAGGGACTAAATTGTGAAATAAATGAAATGTATGAGTTTGAATTAGCATGGAAAGAATTCGGCTAGCATATGTATTTTGAAATTTTGTGTATTTGATGATTTTGTGAAATAAGGACTAAAGTGTCGAAATGTAAAAATGTGAGGGCTATTGTGTAAAATGCCCTAAATATGTGTGTTTGGACTAAAATGAATGATCTGGTGATTGAATGGAGTTAATTTGAATGTGTATAGACCAAGAAAGAAGTTCGGATCGAGATCGAGGCAAAGATAAATTGCTCGATTAATCGACTGTATCGATAGTTGAACGCCCGAGGTAAGTTCGGGCATAATACGTATTATATTTAGCCATGTTTAATGTTTGGAATGAATGGTATGGAATTAATACATTAGGAATGCTATGTAAGAGCTCGATGTTACATGGCACTAAGTGTGCGTATTCGGAGATGGGACCGAGATAATTAGCACTATGTGTGCGAAATAATGTAAGTTTTGGCCTTGTGATGGGCACTGTGTGTGCGATACCAATATATGATCGGTGTGATGTAAAATGCACTAAGTGTGCGACATTACTAAGCTTCGTCTAATGATTTAGGCACTGAGTGTGCGAATGAACTGAAGAAATGACGAAAGTTGAAAGAAATGAAGTCAGTGAGTGATTAGTAGTATGTGATCGATAACTAAGTGTTGGCTAAGGTACGTTCGGAACCTATGTGGTTTATGAAATTATGATTGAGATCATGGAGTGTTAATTGAATATATGGTATGGTGAATATATGGTATGGTACATTGTGTTCATGAAATAATTTATGTGATGGTCGGTTTAGTATAATGTTTTATGTTACGAACTTACTAAGCTTTACAAAGCTTACTGTGTGATTTGTTTCTCTGCTTTGCAGTGTTAGTAAAGCTAGCTCAGATTCGGGAATTGTCAGCATCTCAATCACACTATCGGTATTCTATTTTGGTATTTTTGGGAAGATGTTCATAGTTGAAATATGGCATGTATAGGCTAGTTGTTTTGACTCCTATTGGAGATGTGTAAATAGCCATGTGATATGGCTAGTTAAATGTTGGTAAAGTGCATGAGTGAATATGGTTGTAACACCCTTAACCTGTATCCGTCATTGGATTAGAGTTACGGGCATTACTAAGAATATTATCTCAATGAAACTTACTTATAGGATTGAATACACCTAATTACAAACTTTATCCCATTTGGCCGAATTATACAAGGTCATATTTATAAAATTTTATAAACATTACAAACTTCTAAAATAACTTCATCTTAAAACCCAAACACTCAACCAGATCAGGTACTCACATATAAATAAATACATATATATAACGTAGATATGCTCATTTACCATATTCGAAAAAATAGGTCAAAATAGCTAATGTCTTAAACATGTGAATTACAAGTGCATTTTTACCTAGGTTAGCTGAACATATACATGCATTACATATCAAAATTTTTAATTCATGACATTGACAAAATTTTATATACGCAAACAAAATTTTCTAAACGTTACTTAAATAACACATTAAGTACTTTAACTGTATCATATCTATTCATAATGTTAAACAAATAAACATTCCAAAAATTATACAACTTATACATACTTCACAAGCATATAACCCAAAATCATAGTCATAACAACTTCTTGAAATTTGAATACCTAACATCTCCATAAATAAATAATCTTATAACATTTTCATGAGAACAACCTAATATAACCATTTTGTAATTGAAGGCATACCTAAGCATAGCAAGTCTTCATAATAATTAACCGAATTAAAGTGGCCACATTTTTGTTTATTAATCTATCGTATATACTTTACACATGATTAAGATTCAACCCTAAACTATCAAGTTGACCATCAAAGATCGAAATACATATACATATCATGACATATATCTATTAAACCATTTCATATAATTCCTAAACCACATCCAAACACAAATGATAATTCATGGCATGAGCAAATTATATCATCAAAACGCAAAGACAAGGTTTAACCAAAATAGATAGCCATTTTCGCATGGCTAATCATAATTACACGATTTCACATCATTGTTTATAAGCTTAGTCTAGCCTATACATGCCTTTTTGAATCTAAAACTAAGTTATTCAATACCAAAAGTAAGTCGATAGTGCGGTTGACTTCTTCAAAGATCCTTCGAGTCCGTAGCTTGGATCAAAAAGAAATCTATAAAACAGAGGTGGACAAGAACAGAGCACACACAGTAAGTTGCTATCTTAGTAAGTCTCAAGTAAATGTAATATATTGAATATACACTTAAACATGTTAATCTCCAAGTTTATAGTATAGAACTTAATACATCATTATGTAAAATATACATTGCCGAATTATGATAATACACTTAATATAATTTCTTCTCCACGACATCATGGACAAATACATTACCAACTCACATGATTAACACTTTATAAGATATAGAAATATATAGAATCACATGAACCAATCTAGGCATCAATCTCTATTTCTACTTACCATATATATATATACATAACACTTTCGATTCTTTCATCACCGATCCTTCCATTTTATAACCAAAATTTACACTGTAACATACATGTATATAACTCTAGTTCACCTATAAGTAATGTTCGTACATATAAACGACAAGCTCAACCTCATAATATAAAACACTTATTGAATTGTCCATTTCATCGCATCATGTTTAATTAAAACAATAAGAATTTATCTCATTTCATTCCTTACTAACATAGTAAGATAGTTCTTACCCGAGCTTCTCACATATCATTTAATATGCCATACCTCGTTTCCTTCTCAATTTCTTCGTTTATATCGTATCACCAGCATTAAGTCTACTAGACCAAAGGTCCGAAATATATAAAGCACCGACAATTAGCCTGCTAGGCTCAAAGCCCGAATTAACATTATAATGAATCATTCAATGCACATTTCTCAACATTAGCATCCCGAATAACCTATGTAATACTTATCACTTTCACAAAATAACCGAGCATACTTATTACACAGTACTTTCAACAATTAAAACTCAATCCAATATCACACCAATGCATTCGGCCATTTCACACATTTATGCCTCGAATATTCAAATTTCATCATTTGATATATTCATAAAAAAATTCTTTAACGTATATTTACTTAAGGACTTACCTCGACTGTCGGCGGACCGCGTAGACCGGCTATTCAATAACCTTTGTCTTTCCCCGATCCAAATCCGTTTTTCTTTGTTCTTGATCTAAACACATAAAAATTTAGATCATTCAAGTACGTTTCATTTCAATTTAGTCTCAAATCACATAAATGGGCAAATTACCCTTTTTACCCCTAAGGTTTCACATTTTTACACTTTGGTCCTAATTGCTCAAAACACAAAATACACATAATTTGCACATAATTGTTTAGGGCCGAATACTCCTAGGGACTATACAAGTCCATATTTTTCATTTATTTTGCAAATATGCCCCTCTAAAATTTTATTTTTTACAATTTAGCCCTAAATACTCAATTTCATCAAAACTTCCAATACAAAACATACTAATCTTTTACATATCTTTCATCTAAAATCATCAAATATCAAAAACCACATGAACACAACAATGGCTGAACATCAAGCATACTTAGATTTAAAAATTTTAACATGGGTCAGCTGCGGTTCGAAGCAACGATCTCAAAAACGTAAAAATTATCAAGAATCGAAATCAAACTAACCTTGAATTTGTGATTGAAGTTGTTGAAATTCAAAGGAAACCAAACCCCATTTCTTTTCTCAACATTCGGCCAAGCAAATAAAGGATGATAATGGCCATTTTTTTATGTTTTATTTAACATATATTTAACATTTATTCATTTACCTTTATAACCTTATTATAAATAATTATACAATATAAAAATTAAGGTTAAACATGTCATATGTCACCCACTAACTAAAAAAATGGGTTATTTACCCATTTAATGCTTCATATTAAGAAGCCATCATCATTCTAACACTTTACACTATAGCATGCAACTTTTACGCTTTACGCGATTTAGTCCTTTTTATCAAATTAAGCACTCAAACCATAAAATTTTTCTATGAAACTTTCACACACATTAATTCACATATAAATAACACAAAATATCATACATTAAAATTTATCAGACTCGGATTCGTGGTCCCGAAACCACTGTTCCGATTAGGGTCAAATTCAGACTGTTACAACTCTCCCCCCTTAAGGATTTTCATCCCCGAAAATCTTACCATTAAACAACGTCGGATATTGTTGCCTCATTAAATCCTCAGGCTCCCATGTAGCCTCTTCATCTCCGTGCCGATACCATATGTCATATCGGGTCAGATTTCAATCTCAGATGGAACAATCACATGTGACGGATCTGATCTATATCTATGAAGCATCGAAACGTGAAATACATCATGTATCCTTTCCAACTCAGAGGGTAACCACAATCTATAAGCAACAGGCCCAATACGTTCGATGATTTCATACGGTCCGATAAATCTCGGAATCAACTTGCCTTTCCGACCAAATCGGAGTACTTTCTTCCACGGAGAAACTTTTAAGAATACTCGATCTCCGACCTGAAATTCAATGTCTTTACGTTTCAAATCAGCATATGACTTTTGTCGGTCTGAGGCAACCTTCAAAGTATCTCTGATCACAGCTACTTTTTGTTCAGTTTCTTTGATCAAATCGACCCCGTGTATCTTGTTCTCACTAAGCTCAGTCCAATATAATGGTGTTCAACACTTGCGACCGTATAAAGCTTCATAGGGTGCCATTTTGATACTGGATTGAAAGCTATTATTGTAAGCAAATTCAATCAAAGGTAGGTATCGTTCCCACGTACCTTCAAACTCAAGAACGCAACATCTCAACATGTCCTCAAGTATCTGAATAGTTCACTCAGATTGACCATCTGTTTGCGGATGAAAAGCTGTACTAAAATGAAGTTTAGTACCTAAAGCATCTTGCAACTTCTTCCAAAATCGCGATGTGAATCTCGGGTCTCTGTCTGAAACAATGGAACTCGGTATACCATGCAATCTCACAGTCTGTGATACGTACAATTCAGCCAGTTTATCGAGTGAATAGTCTGAATGAACTGGCACAAAATGAGCTGATTTAGTCAGTCTATCAACTATAACCCAGACGGCATCTTTCTTACTCGGTGTTATAGGGAGACCGGATACAAAATCCATTGTAATTCTGTCCCATTTCCATTCAGGTATCATGATTGGCTGAAGTAGTCCGGATGGCACTTGATGCTCAGCTTTTACTTGCTGACAAACTAAGCATTTCGAAACAAATTTAGATATATCCCGTTTCATGCCCGGCCACCAATAGAACTATTCCAAATCATTATACATCTTTGTGCTACCCGGATGTATTGATAATCGACCACTATGAGCCTCACTCAGAATCATCTGAATCAAATCTGAGTACATTTGGCTTTTAAAATTCAAACAGTCATTTGCATCAATTTGAAACTCCGATTCCGCATCTTTCTCACACTGCATCCGTCTAGCAATCAAATCTTTGTCAACTTTCTGTGCATCACAAATTTGCTGAATAAACATCGGTCTTGTTTGTAACTCGGCTATGATCGAACCATCACCAGACATAACCATCTGTGCGTTCATTGCACGAAGAGCAAACAATGATTTTCGACTTAACGCATCTACAACAACGTTAGCTTTCTCTAGATGGTAGTCAATCACCAACTCATAGTCTTTCAACAATTCTAACCATCTGCGTTGTCTCAAGTTTAGATCTTTCTGAGTCATTAAATACTTTAGACTTTTATGATCCGAATAAACGTGACATTTTTCGCTGAATAAATAGTGACGCCAAATTTTCAATGCGAAAACAATGGCTGCTAATTCCAGATCGTGAGTCGGATAATTTCTTTCATGCGGCTTCAATTGTCTCGAAGCGTAGGCTATAACTTTACCTTCCTGCATCAAAACGCAACCCAACCTATTCAAAGAAGCATCACTAAAAACGACAAATTCTTTACCCGATTTAGGCTGAGCTAACACTGGAGCTTCGGTCAAAAGGGCTTTCAGCTGCTCGAAACTTTTCTGACACTTTTCTGACCACTGAAACTTGACATCTTTCTGTAGTAGCTTTGTCAAAGGTGTAGCTATCACAGAAAAACCTTTTACAAACCGTCTGTAATATCCCACAAGGCCTAGGAAGCTTCGAATCTCGAAAACATTCTTTGGTGGTTTCCAATCAAGTATAGCCGCTATTTTGCTTGGATCCACCGAATACTGATCTTTGAAACAAAGATGACCCAAGAAGTGACTTCATTCATCCGAACTCACACTTACTAAACTTTGCATACAGCTGTTGATCTCGCAAACTTTGTAGCACTAATCTCAAATGCTCGGCATGCTCGGTTTCATCTTTGGAGTAGATTAGTATATCATCAATAAACACTACTACAAGCCGATCCAAAAACTGTCTAAAGACTCGATTCATTAGATCCATAAAAATAGCAGGTGCATTAGTGAATCCAAGAGGCGTAACCAGAAACTCAAAATGTCTGTACCTCGTCCGGAATGCAGTCTTTGGCACATCAGTATCTTTGACTCGCAACTGATAATAACCTGATCTCAAATCTATCTTCGAAAATACTGAAGCCGCTTTCAACTAATCAAACAAATCATCAATCCGAGGTAGCGGATACTTATTCTTTATAGTTACCTTATTCAGTTGTCGATAATCAATACACATTCGCATCGTTCTATCTTTCTTCTTCACAAAAAAAACTGGTGCACCCCAAGGAGAGAAACTCGGTCGTGCAAAACCCCTATCTGTTAACTCTTGCAACTGTGCTTTCAACTCTTTTAACTCAGTAGGTGCCATCCGATATGGAGCTTGTAACACCCTAAAAATTTGAGTGTTGTTATATAGCATGATTTGGTGTTTAGTTTATGAAGGAAAATTTTCTTACTTATATTTTCGTATTTAGTATAGTCCTGAAGAAGAATTGGAATTAATTGGGATGGAATAATTTTTAGTTTTGAAAATTTATTGAAGTGGAGCAAGTGGCATTGACACATAAGTTAATTAAAGTGTCAAAGTGTAGCATAAGATGAGTTATGGTAAGGTGGTGTTGGCGCATGGATATTAGCATGAGGGGGAAGGTTCGAATCCCTTGTTTAGCAGCTAGATGAATTTTATTTTTTAATTTTTCTGCACATGTATAGCAAGTGTCGGCCAAGTGCTTATATGGCAAGTGTTGACCTTGTTAATTTTGGTTAGTATATCAAAGGATTAAGGAAATTGTTAACTTATGGAAGGGAATCAAGAAAATATGGAAAGATATGGGGACATGGGGCAATTATCAAGGAAAAGGTTATGGAAATAAAATCATGGCCTTTTGACCATGCATAGGGACGGCAATATGGTCTAGGGGGGAGCCGAATTTTTGGTGCTAGTGTGGCTAGGATTTGAAATTTCTTTTTGGTCATTCCTAGCAACTTTGTGCAAAATTTTGCATTTCTCTTCTCAACTTGTCCCTTTGGCCGAAATTGAATATTGGTAAACCTTGATTATTTTGACCATTTAGTCATTTTTGCACATCATTTGGTACTCTTTGTTTGCCTTTTCTTTGAGTGCCGAAATCATTTATACCAAAAAGCCATTTTTCTTTTTTCTTCTCCCCATTGCCGAATATATATCTCTCTCAAAACTCATCTTTTTCTTTCTTTTCACTTCCATTCTCCTTGAAATTGAAACAACATCATCACCATCTCTTCTTTCATATTTTATTTCTTTTCACTCAAAGTTTCTCCATTAAACTCTCTCATGGCCGAATGCTAGAGTGCTCATAGTCGAATCTTTCTTTAATCACAAATATCTTTCTCAATCGTTTCTTTTCAATCGTGGACAATAGGTAAGGGTTCTGTTTCATTTTCGATTAGTTAATAGTATTTGGCCGAATCTTGAAGTGGTAAAAAGGATCTCTTCAGATCGAAATTATGGTTCACCCTATTAACGTTTTATTCATTATACGTTAGTGCGGTAACGGAAGATCGGGACTCAAGTGTTCAAAAGTATCGTAGAAACGTTGGAATCGATTTATTGTGGTAAGGAAATCACATCCTTAAAACCTTTAATATTATTTTCGATATATTATTAGGATGGATTAATAACCTTTTGGTCTTTTAAGACATTCAAGATAGGGAAGAAGAGGGCGGTGTTTAGTCTTCGGAAGAGGGGATGTTCCGTTATTCCCCCTAAGTATAAGCAAAGGACTATTTCGGGAATCCGGGATTTTCCACCGGGTTGTGGACGTTCATCCGGGGAGGATCAATTGTTTGAAGTTGTTTGTACTCCCGAACCCCTATTTGTTCATGGATTTTCATCGGTTAGCGAACCATCAATCGGGGAGAAACCGCAAGTAGAAGTATTTCGAAAATTCGAGGGTAAAAACTTTAGATCGTTATGTTTAGATAGGTTTTATTATTAGATTATAGTGTTCTAATTATCGTGATACGATAGGTGTTGTTGACGGGAAAGTCTAGTTCTCACAATAACCAGTGTGTGTAACTTCACACTCATCTTTCTGTTAGATATCAAATCGTGAGTCTGTGTTTAAAATCGTGAAAACGGTAAAAATGAAAATTTGGTAGTAATCAATATTTTCTTGTAAATACATGAAAACGGTTAAAACCGAGAAATATGCGAAAAATGTTAAATTGATAAAATGGGCCAAAAATACTCTAGTTCGATAAATGGGCCAAAAATACTCTAGTTCGATAAATGGGCCAAAAATATTCTATTTCGATATATGGGCCAAAGTCCGCTAAATTGCTAAATGGACAAGTTAATAAATTGTTTTATGGGCCCAAATGAAATGTTTAATTATGGACTCAATTGATGTTATGGATTATTTGATAAATTGTTATATGGCTATATTTCGTTATACACGCATGATTGCATGGGCGGGGTATATGATGAAGAGAAGAATGGCCTGTTGCCAAAAATCTAGTTCGGTGGCTCTGCCATAAATTTGGCTAAATGCCTCTAGTTCGGTGGCTCTGCCACAAATTTAGCTATATGCCTCTAGTTCGGTGACAATGTCACAATCTAGTTCGATAGTGCACTACAATTTTATTAAAAAGGCTTAATGCCTACGATTGGTGTGTTTGGCGGGGTGGGTTGACTTGATCCCCACAGATGTGTTGGTTGGTACGGGGGTGTTAGCGGATGGAAATTAGGCTTGGTTGGGAAATTCATTTTTACATACATTATATTTATGTTATCTTATGCTATATTGCTAAAAATCTGCAATTGGGCTTAAGCCCAAATTAATGCCTCGATGGTCTGGCCCAACAAAGATGGTAAATGGGTTACACACTGAGTTCTTTGTAACTCACCCCGTTTTATTATCCATTTCAGGTAATGGAAATTGATGTGGACTTGGGCCGGAGATGACTTGGTGGAGGCCATACTACAAGCATGGTTTTTTTTTATAAACTATAAACTTTAATTTGGTTACTTATTTTAATTGCTATTTTGGGTTGATGTAATAATGCCTCTAATTATGTTTTATGGATTTTATTGCGTGGATGGATTTAATTTCGTTTAAGACATTCAATATGGGTTTATGATAAATTTTAAAAAGTTTTTCTTAAAATATTGTGTTTCATAACATTTTGAACATCCATACTACTCTTTCAAATTCTTTAGAAAATTACTTTAAGGTTTTGACAAATATAAATAAGATTTTCAAACCAGTATTTCCTTAAATCATAAATTTTAAATCATCTTACTAAATTTTTATTAAACTCTATTTCCAAAAAGGGTTTTGTAGTAATGTTTTACTTTAATCGCTAGAGAATTAAATGAATACTCGGTTGGTGTGACAAACAAAATCTCGTCTAAACGCATAGACCTGGTTTGGGGTGTTACATTTAATGGTATCAGAGCCAGTTTCAAAACTCGGCTGTGGTTTGGGTTCAACAATAAAATCTGTTTGAAAAACAATTTAAATTTTTAGACTTTTTGATTTAAAGGTAGTATGGCACCATGAGCATCCCACGCCAAGTCAAATAAGTATCTGTATACTGATTTTTTATTATCATTGTGATATGATCTTAAGGAAACACTCTAGAACTTCTAGTTTTAGGTGTTGAAAACCGTAGAGATTGAGACAATAGGATATGATTGCGAAAACAACTCTATCTCTTTCATATCATAAAACATCGTTAATAAACACTGAAATAGTATTCTGATTCATAAAACTCTTAATCAGATTAAATCGAATTAGTCGTCATGAGCACTAGAGGACGTGGTCTTGGACGCGGTAGACATGGTCGTGGTAGAGGACGAGGTGTTAGGGGCGCAACTGTAGCGCCGGATCATATGCCAAAAATGGATGCACCTGCGTCACTCGAAAGTGAGACGGGATTACATGACCATATGGATGAAGATAATCTTTGTGACACGAGTAATCTTTGTGAGTCCTTGAAAAGGTCGCCGAGCTAGAATCGGGCGGCGGCTCGTGGGTCAATATCAGAAAGATTGAAATCAAGTGGAGCTGAAGTTTTCAGAGGTGTTTCTGGTGTAGCTCCAAATGTCGCTGAATATTGGCTTGAGGCAGTGGAGCGAATTATGGACAATCTTGAGTGCACTGTGGAACAAAAACTAAGAGGAGCGGTGTCTTTGTTAAGGGACGAAGCATACCAATGGTGGCTTATCATCCGAGAAGGCAATCAAGGCTGCGTTAGTAAATTGGGAATTCTTCAAGGCTTCCTTTCAAGGGAAATATGTGGGAACAAGCTATGTGGATGCCCGAAGGAAGGAATTCTTGAATCTGGTTCAAGGGAATAAGACGGTGGCAGCTTATGAGGCTGAGTTTTTACGTTTGAGTTGCTATGCTCGAACTATTGTGGCAACAGATCATGAGCATTGTGTACGCTTTGAGGATGGCTTGAATGATGAGTTGCGGGTTCTAATAGCCCCACAACAAGTTAGAACTTTTGCCACGCTTGTGGAGAAGGCCAAGATAGCCGAAGAGGCTAAGAACTCGGAACGTCAGAATCGGGAGCAAGTTCGAAGCAAGAGAGATCTGAAGCCTTCAGGTTCTTCAAAAAGGTTTCCGAAGAGGCCTAGGAATGATGAGCCAGTTCAAGGTAGAACACCGGTAGCTGTTAATCAGAGTCGAGACTGTGCTGATTGTGGAAAATGACATTCTGGAGAATGCTGGAGGAAAACGGGTGCTTGCTATAAATATGGATCAACGGATCATCAATATAGGAATTGCCCTCGACGTATGGATACAACTCAAGAAGCTCGCACTACTGATGCACCACCGACAAGAGGAGCTCAGCAACCACCGAGAGGTCGCGGACCGGGTCGTGGTGGTAATGGGGCTGGACGAGGTCAAGGTGCAGTGGGTCGAGGCAATGGTCCTAGAGGCAATACAGATGCAAGACAGCTAGGATTGGTGTATGCAGTCAGACACCGTGAGGATGGTAATGCACCTGATGTGATAACTGGTACGTTCTTCATCTCTCGATGTACCGTTGTTGCTTTTTGATAGATATTGGTTCTACCCATTCAGATGTTGCTAGCTCCATATCTAGAAACTTGAATTTAGAATCAAATTTCGATAGTGAGTGAGGGTAATTAGTCCTTTAGGGCACTCGGTGTTAGTTAATAAACTGTTTTAGAGACGTGCCCTTAGTAACTCAAGGAGAAATATTTCTGGCAAATCTGATGGAATTACCTTTTGGCGAATTCGATATCATTTTGGGCATGGATTGGTTGGTTAAACACCGCGCGCAATTGGATTGTCTTTGGCGGATGTTAATAAGAACCGTGGAGGATAAGGAGATAATTATGATAGGCGAACGAAGGAATTACTTGGCAAATGTGATATCTACGCCAAGCGCGAAAAGTTGGTGCGAAAAGGGTATGGAGCATTTTTAGCATTTGTTAGTGCTTTAGATGCCAAGGAGTTATCAGTAGAAGATGTGAAAACAGTGAAGGAATTTTCGGATGTATTTCCTGAAGAACTTCCCGGTGTACCTCCAGATCGGGAAGTGGAATTCGGTATTGAGCTTTTGCCCAGAATGGCCTCAGTGTCCATTGCTCCTTATAGAATGGCACCGAAGGAGTTGTCGGAGCTTAAAGCTCAAATTCAAGAGTTGCTAGATCGGGGTTTTATTCGACCGAGTGTATCTCCATGGGGAGCACCGGTTTTGTTTGTTAAGAAGAAGGATGGGTCGATGCATATGTGTATCGATTACAGGCAGTTGAATAAGCTGACGATCAAGAATAAGTACCCTCTATCGAGAATTGATGACCTGTTTGATCAATTGAAGGGAGTTTCAGTTTTCTCCAAAATTGATTTGAGGTCGGGTTATCACCAGCTTAAGGTAAAAGAAGCGGATATTCACAAAACGGCGTTCTGAACCCATTACGGACATTATGAGTTTTTGGTGATGTCGTTTGGGTTGACCAATGCACCAGCTGCATTTATGGATATGATGAACCGGGTCTTTCAACCATATTTAGACCGGTTTGTGGTGGTATTCATAGATGACATTTTGGTATATTCAAGGAATGAAGAGGAGCATGACTCGCATTTGCGAATTGTATTGCAGTTGCTTCGAGATAATCGACTCTATGCCAAATTCAGTAAATGTGAATTTTGGTTAAGAGAAGTGACTTTCTTCGGTCATGTGGTATCAGCCGATGGAATAAGGGTGGATCCTCAGAAGATTGAGGCTGTATTTGATTGGAAATCACCAAAGTCAGTAGCTGAGATTCGGAGTTTCTTGGGTTTGGCTGGTTACTATAGACGCTTTGTTGAGGGGTTTTCATTGATTGCTGGACCCTTAACTAAGCTTTTGCGAAAGGAAGTACCGTTTATATGGACCGACAAACAGAAAGAAAGCTTCGAGAAATTAAAGAAGGTTTTAACTAAGCGCCAAGATCTTGATTCACCGAGGCTGGAAAGGAGTTTATAGTTTACTGTGATGCGTCGCATACGGGACTAGGTTGTGTATTGATGCAAAGTGGGAAAGTGGTGGCTTATGCTTCACGTCAGCTGAGACCGTACGAGGTAAACTACCCTACTCATGATTTGGAGTTTGCTGCGGTAGTGTTTGCTCTAAAGATTTGGAGGCATTACCTCTACGGTGAAAAGTCTATCATCTATACGGATCACAAGAGTCTTAAGTATCTTCTTACTCAGAAGGAATTAAACTTGGGACAACGAAGATGGGTGGAGCTGTTAAAGGACTATGATTTCTCAATCGAGTATCATCCTGGAAAAGCTAATGTGGTAGCAGACGCGTTAAGTCGTAAGGTGGTATCTAAATTGAGAGCAATGTTTGCCCATTTGAGTTTGTATGAGGATGGTAGTCTAATAGCGGAACTTCAGGTGAAGCCTTTATGGTTGGAACAAATCAAGGAAAAACAGATATCAGATAAGAAGTTGGGACTTTTATTTCAACAAGTTGAAAATGGGGAAATAGAGGATTTTGGTATAAATACGGAAGGTGTGTTGTGTTTTCGAGGAAGAGTTTGTATGCCTAAGGACTCGGATCTGAGGCAGATGATTTTATGGAAGGCGTATAGTAGCCCTTATGCTATGCATCCCAGAGGAAATAAGATGTATCGGGACCTTCGTGAAATGATATTGGTGGCGTGGTTGAAGCGTGAGATTTCGAATTTGTGGGAAAATGTTTAACTCCATCGCCAAGTGAAGGCGAGCATCAATTGCCATCGTTTATTATTACAACCAAGAAAGATTCCTCTTTAGAAATGGGAGCGGATAACAATGGATTTTGTTAGTGGGTTACCTGTACACCTACTAAGAAAAAATTCGCTTGGGTAATTGTTGATCGTTTGACGAAGATCGCTCATTTTCTACCGGTTAAATGCACGGACTACTCGTTGCGAAGTTGGCGAAGTTTGTATGTATCTCGAAATCGTGAGGTTGCATGGGGTACCCGTGTCGATTATATCGGATAGGGATCCTAGGTTTACATCACAGTTTTGGAAAGTTTTGCATGACGCTTTGGGTACAAAGCTTAACTTTAGTACGGCTTTTCATCCTCAGTCAGATGGTCAGTCGGAAAGAGTAATTCAGATTCTGGAAGATATGTTAAGGGGATGTGTAATCGACTTCAAAGGTAGTTGGGAGGATTTTCTACCGTTGGCAGAATTTGCTTACAACAACAGCTATCAGTCTAGCATTCAGATGGCACCCTATGAGGTGTTGTATGGTCGTAGGTTTCGTTCTCCTATTTGTTGGACTGAATTGGGCGAACGACAGATTTTAGGTCCTGAGATGATCTCTGAAACGGAAGAAAAAGTAAAGACTATTCGAGCACGGTTAAAGGAAGCTTCGGATAGACAGAAGTCGTATGCAGATCTGAAGCGTAAGGATATCGAGTATGCCATAGGGGATCAAGTTTTCTTGAAGGTCTCACCTTGGAAGAAGATTTTCAGGTTTGGGAAGAAGGGCAAATTGAGTCCGAGATACATTGGACCATATCGTGTGATGAAGTGAGTTGGTCTAGTGGCCTATCAGATTGAATTACCTCCGGAGTTGAGCCAAATTCATAATGTATTTCATGTCTCCATACTGAGGCGTTATAGATCAGATCCATCGCACATTATACCGGTAGAAGAAGTGGAGTTGAACTCAGATTTGTCTTTTGAGGAAGAACCAGTGGAAATCTTAGATCGAGATGTTAAGGTGCTAAGAAAGAAAACCGTGCCATTGGTCAAAGTTCTGTGGCGTAACCATGGAGTGGAGGAAGCTACGTGGGAGCCTGAGGATGCAATTCGGCAACAATACCCTCACCTCTTTCAACCAGGTAAATTTCGAGGACGAAATTTTCTTTAAGGAGGGTAGAGTTGTAACACCCTAAAAATTTGAGTGTTGTTATATAGCATGATTTGGTGTTTAGTTTATGAAGGAAAATTTTCTTACTTATATTTTCGTATTTAGTATAGTCCTGAAGAAGAATTAGAATTAATTGGGATGGAATAATTTTTAGTTTTGAAAATTTATTGAAGTGGAGCAAGTGGCATTGACACATAAGTTAATTAAAGTGTCAAAGTGTAGCATAAGATGAGTTATGGCAAGGTGGTGTTGGCGCATGGATATTAGCATGAGGGGGAAGGTTCAAATCCCTTGTTTAGCATCTAGATGAATTTTATTTTTTAATTTTTCTGCACATGTATAGCAAGTGTCGGCCAAGTGCTTATATGGCAAGTGTTGACCTTGTTATTTTTGGTTAGTATATCAAAGGATTAAGGAAATTGTTAACTTATGGAAGGGAATCAAGAAAATATGGAAAAATATGGGGACATGGGGCAATTATCAAGGAAAAGGTTATGGAAATAAAATCATGGCCTTTTGACCATGCATAGGGACGGCAATATGGTCTAGGGGGGGAGCTGAATTTTTGGTGCTAGTGTGGCTAGGATTTGAAATTTCTTTTTGGTCATTCCTAGCAACTTTGTGCAAAATTTTGCATTTCTCTTCTCAACTTTTCCCTTTGGCCGAAATTGAATATTGGTAAGCCTTGATTATTTTGACCATTTAGTTAGTTTTGCACATCATTTAGTACTCTTTGTTTGCCTTTTCTTTGAGTGCCGAAATCATTTATACCAAAAAGCCATTTTTCTCTTTTCTTCTCCCCATTGCCGAATATACATCTCTCTCAAAACTCATCTTTTTCTTTCTTTTCACTTCCATTCTCCTTGAAATCGAAACAACATCATCACCATCTCTTTTTCATATTTTATTTCTTTTCACTCAACGTTTCTCCATTAAACTCTCTCATGGCCGAATGCTAGAGTGCCCATAGTCAAATCTTTCTTTAATCACAAATATCTTTCTCAATCGTTTCTTTTCAATCGTGGACAATAGGTAAGGGTTCTTTTTCGTTTTCGATTAGTTAATAGTATTTGGCCGAATCTTGAAGTGGTAAAAAGGATCTCTTTAGATCGAAATTATGGTTCACCCTATTAACGTTTTATTCATTATACGTTAGTGCGGTAACGGAAGATCGAGACTCAAGTGTTCGAAAGTATCGTAGAAACGTTGGAATCGATTTATTGTGGTAAGGAAATCACATCCTTAAAACCTTTAGTATTATTTTCGATATATTATTAGGATGGATTAATAACCTTTTGGTCTTTTAAGACATTCAAGATAGGAAGAAGAGGGCGGTGTTTAGTCTTCTAAGAGGGAGGTTCCGTTATTCCCCTAAGTATAAGCAAAGGACTATTTCGGAATCCGGGATTTTCCACCGGGTTGTGGACGTTAATCCGGAGAGGATCAATTGTTTGAAGTTGTTTGTACTCCCGAACCCCTATTTGTTCGTGGATTTTCATCGGTTAGCGAACCATCAATCGGGGAGAAATCGCAAGTAGAAGTATTTCGAAAATTCGAGGGTAAAAACTTTAGATCGTTATGTTTAGATAGGTTTTATTATTAGATTATAGTGTTCTAATTATCGTGATACGTATAGGTGTTGACGAGCGGGAAAGTCTAGTTCTCACAATAACCAGGTGTGTAACTTCACACTCATCTTTCGGGTTAGATATCAAACTGTGAGTACTGTGTTAAAATCGTGAAAACGGTAAAAACATAAATTTGGTAGTAATCAATATTTTCTTGTAAATACATGAAAACGGTTAAAACCGAGAAATATGCGAAAAACTGTTAAATTGAAAAAATGGGCCAAAAATACTCTAGTTCGATAAATTGGGCCAAAATACTCTAGTTCGATAAAATGGGCCAAAAATACTCTAGTTCGATAAATGGGCCAAAAAGACTCTAGTTTGATAAATGGGCCAAAAATACTCTAGTTCGATAAATGGGCCAAAAATACTCTAGTTCGATAAATGGGCCAAAAATATTCTAGTTCGATATATGAACCAAAGTCCGCTAAATTGCTAAATGGACAAGTTAATAAATTGTTTTATGGGCCCAAATGAAATGTTTAATTATGGACTCAATTGATGTTATGGATTATTTGATAAATTGTTATATGGCTATATTTCGTTATACACGCATGATTGCATGGGCGGGGTATATGATGAAGAGAAGAATGGCCTGTTGCCAAAAATCTAGTTCGGTGGCTCTGCCACAAATTTGGCTAAATGCCTCTAGTTCGGTGGCTCTGCCACAAATTTGGCTATATGCCTCTAGTTCGGTGACAATGTCACAATCTAGTTCGGTAGTGCACTACAATTTTATTAAAAAGGCTTAATGCCTACGATTGGTGTGTTTGGCGGGGTGGGTTGACTTGATCCCCACAGGTGTGTTGGTTGGTACGGGGGTGTTAGCGGATGGAAATTAGGCTTGGTTGGGAAATTCATTTTTACATACATTATATTTATGTTATCTTATGCTATATTGCTAAAAATCGCAATTGGGCTCAAGCCCAAATTAATGCCTCGATGGTCCGCCCAACAAAGATGGTAAATGGGTTGCACACTCGAGTTCTTTGTAACTCACCCCGCTTTATTATCCATTTCGTAATGGAAATTGATGTGGACTTGGGCCTGAGATGACTTGGTGGAGGCCATACTACAAGCATGGTTTTTTTATAAACTATAAACTTTAATTTGGTTACTTATTTTAATTGCTATTTTGGGTTGATGTAATAAGGCCTCTAGTTATGTTTTATGGATTTTATTGCGTGGATGGATTTAATTTCGTTTAAGACATTCAATATGGGTTTATGATAAATTTTAAAAAGTTTTTCTTAAAATATTGTGTTTCATAACATTTTGAACATCCATACTACTCTTTCAAATTCTTTAGAAAATTACTTTAAGGTTTTGACAAATATAAATAAGATTTTCAAACCAGTATTTCCTTAAATCATAAATTTTAAATCATCTTACTAAATTTTTATTAAACTCTATTTCCAAAAAGGGTTTTGTAGTAATGTTTTACTTTAATCGCTAGAGAATTAAATGAATACTCGGTTGGTGTGACAAACCAAATCTCGTCTAAACGCATAGACCTGGTTTGGGGTGTTACAGAGCTATCGAGATCGGAGTCGTTCCCGGTACTAATTCAATGCCAAACTCAATCTCTCGTCTTCGTGGTAAACCCGTAGTTCTTCAGAAACACATCCGGTATTCACACACAACCGTGCATGCAGATTCAATATGCTTTTCGGACACTTTATTATCCAGTACATAGGCCAAATAAGCTTCGCACCCTTTTCTCACATACTTTCGGGCTAAAATTGAGGATATTACTATAGGAAACCCACTTAAATCACTGGATTCAATTTTGATGATCTCACCGTTCTGACATCTCAAATCAATAAGCTTTCTTTTGCAATTCACCATCAGTATCATGTGAAGTTAACTACCCATTCCCAAAATTATATCGAACTCATCGAAGGGCAACAACATTAAATCTACCGGGAAGCAAGAATCCCGAATCATCAACAGCAACCTCTACACACTTTATTAACAAGCACACATCTACCCAAAGGGTTGGACACACGAATCACGAACTCAGTAGACTCAACTGGCAGAGTCTTACCGAATACTAGAGTTTCTTACACATATGAATAAGTCGAACCAGGATCAATCAATGCAATCACACTAGTATCATAAAGGGTGAAAGTACCGGTAATGACATCGGGGGAGGAAGCATCCTCTCTGGCTCGTGTAGCATAAGCTCTAGCCGAGCTCTAGCCTCGGATCAAACCGTAGTGTTCTTCGCTTCTCTCGACTACCACCTACATTGCACCAATGTCCGGGTGGCCTACCTCGCCGACGTGTTGTTCGACTTAATGTTCCGAATCGTATTCTCGCTCAACTAACATCGGACATTCCCTAATAAAATGATCTGACGATCCACATTTAAAACAAGACCGATCATGGAATCTACAACTCCCGGAATGCCATTTCCCACAGTGCTTGCATTCAACTCGATTCTGTGGAGCGTTACCAACACTGGCCATCGAGGTAGCTCGGGAGCCCACTGGAGGTCGATCTCGTCTAGGTAAGTCTGAAGTAGCTTTATGTCGGCTGAAGTCATCTCTGAACTTCTTAGATGTGGAATGGAAAGTCTTACCCGACGATCTCTTACGAGTGTCTCTAGCTTCTGTCTCAGCCTTTCTTTTCTCCTTCCCGAGCTCTTCAGCTTTGCAAGCTCGCTCGACTAGAGTCATAAACCCTTTGATTTCAAGAATGCCAACAAACAACTTTATATCTTCATTCAGACCGTCTTCAAACCTTTTGCACATAATGGCTTCAGTAGAAACACACTCTCTAGCATATCTCACGAGCCCGACAAATTTCCGCTCATACTCTGTCACGGCCATTCGCCCGCCTTGCCAAGAAATTCTTTTCGTTTTTGATCGATAAATCTTTGACTGATATATTTCTTGCGGAATTCATTCTGGAAGAAATCCCACGTCACTTTTTCTTTCAGAACCACTGATACTAGTGTATTCCACCAATGATATGCAAAGTGTCCTCGGTAAAAGATATAGCACACTTCGTGCATTCGCCCGAGTACAAGATAGCTCATCAAGTATCTGAATAGTGTTATCAAGCCACATTTCGGCTCGCTCTGCGTCATCGTCATCATTAACCCTGAATTCTTCGGCCCCAAATTTCCTGATTTTATCAACTGGAGGCCTACTAGATCTCATCGGATCTATCATCGGGGGTGCTGAAGGTATCGGAGTTAGATTATTCGGGGGTGGAGGTTGGTGTACAGCCGGGTTAGTCTGAATAAACTGGGTAAACCACTCGTTCATCATCTGATAGAAGGCTTGTTTAGCCTCCCCCTCGTGGCTACCTGAAACTGGTCGAGAGTCTATCGGCACTGATCCGCGTGCACGGTCAGGCGCTACACTCTCTACATCATCTGCTACGGCTCTTTCAGGATCAGCTTCCATTTACTATATAAAACACAGTTCAGAATGTCAGAAGTCACCACACTATCAATATATAACAAAGGCATGTATAGCTAGACTCACACGCGCTACGGTAGTACTAAAATCGACTAAACCGTAGGCTCTGATACCAATAAAATGTAACACCCTTAACCTGTATCCGTCGCCGGATTAGAGTTACGGGCATTACTAAGAATATTATCTCAATGAAACTTACTTATAGGATTGAATACACCTAATTACAAACTTTATCCCATTTGGCCGAATTATACAAGGTCATATTTATAAAATTTTATAAACATTACAAACTTCTAAAATAACTTCATCTTAAAACCCAAACACTCAACCAGATCAGGTACTCACATATAAATAAATACATATATATAACGTAGATATGCTCATTTACCATATTTGAAAAAATAGGTCAAAATAGCTAATGTCTTAAACATGTGAATTACAAGTGCATTTTTACCTAGGTTAGCTGAACATATACATGCATTACATATCAAAATTTTTAATTCATGACATTGACAAAATTTTATATACGCAAACAAAATTTTCTAAACGTTACTTAAATAACACATTAAGTACTTTAACTGTATCATATCTATTCATAATGTTAAACAAATAAACATTCCAAAAATTATACAACTTATACATACTTCACAAGCATATAACCCAAAATCATAGTCATAACAACTTCTTGAAATTTGAATACCTAACATCTCCATAAATAAATAATCTTATAACATTTTCATGAGAACAACCTAATATAACCATTTTGTAATTGAAGGCATACCTAAGCATAGCAAGTATTCACAATAATTAACCGAGTTAAAGTAGCCACATTTTTGTTTATTAATCTATCGCATATACTTTACACATGATTAAGATTCAACCCTAAACTATCAAGTTGACCATCAAAGACTGAAATACATATACATATCATGACATATATCTATTAAACCATTTCATATAATTCCTAAACCACATCCAAACACAAATGATAATTCATGGCATGAGCAAATTATATCATCAAAACGCAAAGACAAGGTTTAACCAAAATAGATAGCCATTTTCGCATGGCTAATCATAATTACACGATTTCACATCATTATTTATAAGCTTAGTCTAGCCTATACATGCCTTTTTGAATCTAAAACTAAGTTATTCAAAACCAAAAGTAAGTCGATAGTGCGGTTGACTTCTTCAAAGATCCTTCGAGTCCGTAGCTTGGATCAAAAAGAAATCTATAAAACAGAGGTGGACAAGAACAGAGCACACACAGTAAGTTGCTATCTTAGTAAGTCTCAAGTAAATGTAATATATTGAATATACACTTAAACATGTTAATCTCCAAGTTTATAGTATAGAACTTAATACATCATTATGTAAAATATACATTGCCGAATTATGATAATACACTTAATATAATTTCTTCTCCACGACATCATGGACAAATACATTACCAACTCACATGATTAACACTTTATAAGATATAGAAATATATAGAATCACATGAACCAATCTAGGCATCAATCTCTATTTCTACTTACCATATATATATACATAACACTTTCGATTCTTTCATCACCGATCCTTCCATTTTATAACCAAAATTTACACTGTAACATACATGTATATAACTCTAGTTCACCTATAAGTAATGTTCGTACATATAAATGACAAGCTCAACCTCATAATATAAAACACTTATTGAATTGTCCATTTCATCACATCATGTTTAATTAAAACAATAAGAATTTATCTCATTTCATTCCTTACTAACATAGTAAGATAGTTCTTACCCGAGCTTCTCACATATCATTTAATATGCCATACCTCGTTTCCTTCTCAATTTCTTCGTTTATATCGTATCACCAGCATTAAGTCTACTAGACCAAAGGTCCGAAATATATAAAGCACCGGCAATTAGCCTGCTAGGCTATAAGCCCGAATTAAGTCACCGACACAAGGCTTGCTAGGCTCAAAGCCGGAATTAAGTCACCGGCACAAGGCCTGCTAGGCTCAAAGCCCGAATTAAGTCACCGGCACAAGGCCTGTTAGGCTCAAAGCCCGAATTAAGTCACCGGCACAAGGCCTGCTAGGCTCAAAGCCCGAATTAACATTATAATGAATCATTCAATGCACATTTCCCAACATTAGCATTCCGAATAACCTATGTAATACTTATCACTTTCACAAAATAATTAAGCATACTTATTACACAGTACTTTCAACAATTAAAACTCAATCCAATATCACACCAATACATTCGGCCATTTCACACATTTATGCCTCGAATATTCAAATTTCATCATTTGATATATTCATAAAAAAAATTCTTTAACGTATATTTACTTAAGGACTTACCTCGACTGTCGGCGGATCGCGTAGATCGGCTATTCAATAACCTTCGTCTTTCCCCGATCCAAATCCGTTTTTCTTTGTTCTTGACCTAAACACATAAAAATTTAGATCATTCAAGTACGTTTCATTTCAATTTAGTCTCAAATCACATAAATGGTCAAATTACCCTTTTTACCCCTAAGGTTTCACATTTTTACACTTTGGTCCTAATTGCACAAAACACAAAATACACATAATTTGCACATAATTCTTTTGGGCCGAATACTCCTAGGGACTATACAAGTCCATATTTTTCATTTATTTTGCAAATATGCCCCTCTAAAATTTTATTTTTTATAATTTAGCCCTAAATACTCAATTTCATCAAAACTTCCAATACAAAACATACTAATCTTTTACATATCTTTCATCTAAAATCATCAAATATCAAAAACCACATGAACACAACAATGGCCGAACATCAAGCATGCTTAGATTTAAAAATTTTAACATGGGTCACCATGGTTCAAGCAACGATCTCAAAAACGTAAAATTATCAAGAATCAAAATCAAACTAACCTTGAATTTGTGATTGAAGTTGCCGAAATTCAAAGGAAACCAAACCCCATTTCTTTTCTCAACATTCGGCCAAGCAAATAAAGGATGATAATGGCCATTTTTTTATGTTATATTTAACATATATTTAACATTTATTCATTTACCTTTATAACCTTATTATAAATAATTATACAATATAAAAATTAAGGTTAAACATGTCATATGTCACCCACTAACTAAAAAAATGGGTTATTTACCCATTTAATGCTTCATATTAAGAAGCCATCATCATTCTAACACTTTACACTATAGCATGCAACTTTTACGCTTTACGCGATTTAGTCATTTTTATCAAATTAAGCACTCAAACCATAAAATTTTTCTACGAAACTTTCATACACATTAATTCACATATAAATAACACAAAATATAATACATTAAAATTTATCAGACTCGGATTCGTGGTCCCGAAACCACTATTTCGATTAGGGTTAGATTCAGACTGTTACAATGGTATTTGGTACATATTTGGATATAGCATGATGGTAATGAATTAGCTTATAAATGGTGAGTTCAATGATGAATTAATGCCTTAGTGATTTAGTGAAGTTATGGATGATTTATACCTAGATTTACATGTAATTTGGTTTTATAAAATGGCATGCTTAGAAATGAGATTATATGTGATGATATGATGATTATTGGATATGAAATGGGTTGCCAAATTGTGTGTATAAGGATGCTTAGATGTACTTAAAGGATTGACCCATGTGGGTGACATTTTGGCCTTACAAATTGCCTATTTTTGCCACACGGTTGTGGCACACGGGCATGCCTAGTGACCGTGGGCGTAAGTCAGTATATGGCCTAAGAGCACACGGCCATGGAACACGGACGTGCCTGGTAGCCGTGTGGTTTTTGTCAGGATCGACCACAGCCAAAGTACACGGACGTGCTTATTGGTCGTGGAGCAAAGGTCAGTTTTGACCATGGGGAGGACGAACGGGTGTGTCTAATAGTCGTGGGAGGCACACGGCCTATCTCCATGGGCGTGTATCCCCTGAAACCTAGAAAAGTTTTAAATTTTCGAAAAGTTTCTGTATGTGCTTCGGTTTAGTCTCACTCCCTCTTTAACATATGTTTAAGGTCTTATACACCTTAATAGTGGACTAACCATTTATGTTTGATGTATTATGATGATGATTGACTTTGTGTCGTAAATGAGTTGTGAAATGATCCTATTATTTGGTAATGCCTCTTAACCCTAGTTCGACGATGGTTCCGGGTTAGGGGTGTTACAGTATGGGGCTATTTCGAGAGTTACACGGCCTGACACACGGGAGTGTGAATTGGCCGTGTGACCCTACTCAGAGAGTTACACGGGTGAGGACACGACCATGTGTCTCTATTTCGAATGTTACATGACTTGAGACATGGGCGTGTGTCTTAGCCCTGTGAGGCACATGGCCTAGCCACACTGCCGTGTGACCCCTGCAGTCAAATTTTTCTACCTTTTTCTTAAACTTTCCATTATTTCCAATTTAGTCCTGAATTGTTTCTAATGTATTTCTAGGGCCTCGAGGGCTCGATTTAGGGATGATATGTATGTGAATTAATGATTTATGTTATGTTTATGTATGTGAATTAACGATTTATGTTATGTTTATATTAAAGTATGAAATGTATGTTGTAATGTTTCATATGTACGGTAATACTCCGTAACCTTAATCCAACGATGGATATGGGTTAGGGCTGATACAAAGTCCAAGCAGTGATGACATGATTAAACCCACTAAATTTTGTGCTATTTGTTCATTTAGTCCTAATTAGTTCAGGGTTAAATTGAAATAAAGTTTATTTCATTGGAATTTAATAAAATTGAAGGACCAACACCCTCCCACGACCGCGTAGCCGTGCTCCAACCAACACCTCAACAGTGCCTCTTCCCTCCAAAAACTCCATCGGTCACCTCTCTTTTTCCTATTTTACTCCATTACACTGGATTTTTCACTAGAATTTTATTTAGTTTCTTTTTATTGCTTAATATTAGCCATATTCATTATTAGATTGATTTATCCATTTAGTCCTTGTTTAAGTAACAAAGATTAGTATTTATGCAATATATTTTGGCTGGAAATATTACTTGTATTATTGAATATCTGTTATTTTTTGAACCATAATGTCATCGTCTCGAGGTAAGAAAACTACCGTTCCTACACCGAAAAAATGGAAGGGACACGGTGCGACCTCTTCAAGTGCCTCTGCCGAAATAGGACACCCATTCCTACGTTTTCCTCTGGGGACTTAGGAGGATCTTTATCAAATATTACGCGCAAGACCTCTCAGCGTAGGAAGGTGTATCAATTGGACCTCCTTAGAGCAGGTCCAGCTAGCAGATGAGGTTCAGGCCTTATTATTAACAGACCTGTGGGGGCAATTTTTCGACATCATTGAACCCACATACCTAGAGCTCAATCTAGAACTCTGTTCTACTTTCCACCTCAGGCGATGACGACTAACTTCGACTACGTTGGCACTATCCAATTTTGCCTTAGAGGTCTAGTCCATGAGATGAGTGTCCCACAGTTCGGAGCATCTCTGGGACTCTATACCAACGAATTCCTGGAGGATAATGATCTCGCGAATCTCTATCGCCATATCCATAACACCCCCACGTGATGTTGGTACAATATAGCTCCCAACAACCCCACTTATGACCCTAGTCACTCCAAGGCGACGGCTCTCGCCCCGTCCTTGAGGTACATACACGCTATTTTAGCTCATACACTGACAGGTAGGTGAGAAAGGACCGGCGTAGTCAACACTTATGACGCCTACTTCTTATGGTGCATGGCAAACGGGCACGTTTTCGACCTAGCCTATTTCATAGCTCGTTCCATTCAACATCAGACAGAGCAACATAGGAGAAGGATCATATCTATGGGTCCATACATCACACGCTTGGATCGATATTTTGGGCTTCTCAACATCGCCGGTCAGATCTCCTTACTCACACTAATAGGTCAGATGTCCCCACAGGGCATCCAGACAATGCTACACATGAGGATGATCCAACATCGATGTGGGACCGATCCTCCCCAATATCGGCTAGCACCTACCATCGAAGAGGAGGATGCTGAGGACATTACTGACAATGTCCCACATCCACATGAGGAACCACAACCGAGCCATCGACCAGTTCATGCAGTTGCTTCACTTTCAAACATCTCTGCACGTCTCACTCTGTTTGAGCATTACTGTACTCAACAATTCAATGACACTGCTCGACGATTCGATGGCATTGAGGCGACTCTTCAGCAGGTTTGTCATCACTTTCACATATCGCCGCCTCCACCACCTCGCGATCCAACCAATGATGAAGACTTTTGAGTCCTTTTTATTTTTAGTTCTATCTTTAATATTAATATTATTTTTGTTTTTGCTCTTATTTGATTTTGATGTACCCTTTTATTATAATTTGCTAGTTCACACCTTTACTTTTTATTTTGTTCAAAACCTTTATTAGTACAATTCCAATTTCTTCTATCTCCGACTGTCTAATTTTGAGTAAATATCATAACAAAACCCCCTAAAAAAGTTACTGATGACTCTGTAGTTTCAAAAGGTTCAAGGTGCTACTAAGGAACTGGAATATTTTCACATCTGCTTAATTCATCATGCATTTCGTCTACTTCACACCTATAAGCTTTATTCTCAAGGAATCCGTCCAAATTCAGGAAGTTTCACCTCTTTCCCTATCTTATGACTTTATTACTATATTATTATATATATCTTTGTACATTGAGGGCAATGTACATCTTAAGTGTGGGGGGTGAATATTTATTTCGAGAAAGTGCCTAACTTTCTGCATTATTCTCAAATCCCTGAATTATACCTTAAATTATGCCTTGTTCTTTAAGTAATTTTCTCATGTCACTAATTAGAATGAAATTTCCTGCGATTCATGATGTGTATTGATATGTTTTGGATTAAGTCATTGATAATTGTGCAGCGATGATTTAAACTTTAGGGGATTAGAGAATCAAGCATGATAAGTCCATTTTCAAAAAAAAAGAAAAATTTAAAATTTTGTTAGGTTTTCTACCTGAATCTAATTATTACCTTGAAATTTAAAATTTACAAAGTTGATATCAAAACCCATAATTTTTGTGAGATTTTGAGCCTTTTAGAGCGTACATTCTTTCGTGCTCACTTTTTGATTATGAGTGTGTCAACATTGATTCGTTATTCTAGAACTTGCTTCGATTATACATGTCAAGACCACACTATTGATTTGATATACTGAGATGATAAAGGCAATTAGGATTTAACCCACTCACTCCACTAAAAAGATTACCTTCACAATTAACCCCTAGTGAACCCCTTTGATCCTAACAACCCTTTTTATTGACTCACCCACTAATATTAACCTAAAACCCGGTCTGTATTTGTTATCACAATTCCTCTTGACCACCCTTATATCGAGATTTGATTTGATTAGTTGCCTAACTATAATCTTTAAATCAGTAGTTAAATTCATCCTTTCTTATGATTTGTTCTTAAAAAAAATTTGAAGTATATTCATTATTAATTCCATAATTATGTGAGCTTACATGTTTAAATTCTACATCTTGAAGAAGATGCTCGTTTTATTAGTATTACAAGTTTTCATTGATATAATTATTCAGAAGTAATTCATTTCTCTAATTAGGTATATTGTCAATTCAATCTCGATTCTAACCCTCTAATTCAGCCATTATCCACACCTTTAACCTGAGCCCCATTACAACCCTTTTTAAAGACCTTTTGAATTGTGTATCATCTCATTTTATAGTAGCGGAGAGTTGATTTTCAGGCAAGCCTTTGGGATTAACTTTCCATGTTCGACTTTTGGAGTGTTTAATTTTGAACCTTAAACACTTTGAGTGATTTGAGTGAATCTTTAGTGAGGATGTCAACTCTTGTCGATTTGAATTAAGGGTAATTATTTAGATAAAGGGAAAACATCTATGTTTTCGTGCTACAAAAACCATGACTTTGATTGTTTGAATCTTTAAGACCCTTTACTTAAATTATCAATGTATGAATTATCTTTGAATTATGATGAAACACTGTTGAAGAATATTATGAATCAAGGAAGTTCATTTTAATTGTAAGTTGAGAATTTTGCTTGAGGACAAGCAAATGTTTAAGTGTGGAGGTATTTGATAAACCATAATATAAACATATTTTTATCCCATATTTAGCATACTTTTGGATAATTTAAGCTTTGAATTATGGAATTTGGTGCTCTTAATCCTTTGTTTTCATGTTTTATACTTAGGAGAGCACCAAAGGATGAAAAGAACGAGAAACGGGTCTAAAACAGAGTAAATGGGCCATATCACGAAATCATCACGGCCTGGGCCCAAGCCACACGACCGTGCCATCTTAACAGACCTGAACGCGGCCTGGCCACGCTTCGCACAGGCGTGTGCCATGGGCGTGCCCCTATCGTGACAAAGAAGAGTTTCATTTGGATTAGGGTACTTAGAGGTAAAGAAAGCCATTCCAAAAGCCTATATAAACACCCTAGAGGCCAACCTTCAGGGGGGTCCAGTTAGGTGTCCAGTTAGGCCGAAAAGCCGAGCCAATGAGGCTGGAATTGTGGAATTTACTCAAAGAAAGCCAGTTGATTCATCTCAAGAAGCTGAAGTTATACTCAAGATGGAAGATCTTCCCTTCAATACCTTCTGGGGGTTTTAAGGTTTTTCTTATGTTTTGTTTTATATTTTCTTTTGAGATGTATTCTTTTATCATTATGAACTAAACTCCTCAAATACCTGAGGGGGATGAAACCTAAGACGGATCTTGTTATTATTTTCTGAACTATATGATAAATACTTGATTCATTCTTAATTATGTGTTCTTAATTCTTGTTTTGATATTTCAGGATATTGATTCAAGTGTTGATGTGCTTAGGCAGTAGAGCAAGAGTCCTGTTTAAGAGTAGATCTAGCATAATTAAGCGGAGCTGATCGCAACCCTAGAAATAGAATGACAAAAATTTGTCAGATTAGGGTCAAACCTATTATGGGAGTCCATAGATCGAGTTAATGCAATTCTAAGGGTTTTAATTAGAAAGAGATTTCAATTTATCAACCTAAAGTTAGACGTTAGTAGCCTCGAAAGAGGTATTAATATAAATTAGGGAATCCTACAGATCAAGTCAAGTGAATAAATTGTCTAGTTTAACGTTAAATAACAAGTGAAGTCTAGGTGGATTCTTCCTCGGGTATTGTCTTAATCAATTGGTTTTTCCCACAAGTATTTTCCCCAATTCATTCTCTTTGTCTTTGCATCTTTAGCTTAATAGTTAGTTAATTTTAGAATAATTAATAAATCCTTTAATTTCTAGGCTAAATAATAAAAAGAAAGTTAGTATTAGTACTTTAGATTCCTTTGGGTTCGATAATTAAGTCTTGCCACTAACTATACTACTGTCCGATAAGTGCACTTGCCTCAATCGTTGTCATAGTTAGTTTCTAGGCTCGATCATTCTTTTTATAAATTTTTAAGACTCTGACACACGATCATAGTACTTTAGATATAAGTTACCTTGATTTGGCTTCGGGCCATGGTATAGGTACTTATCGAATGAGACTTCTGAGTATCCAATTTCTATTTCAAATGGTCCAACTGGTAAATGCATGATGTGGTTGAGAATGAGATTGGTACGAGGTGGTACAGGTATATGCATAAACCATATTAGCTTTGAATCAAAGAATGGTGAAGAAAGTATATAGTTTTGGAAATGAATAATTGAAAGGTTTGTTAGTTGATGTTAATTCATGTATCTATATTCAATTGTTAAATTATGTGGTTATGATTATATCGAGTTTATTTCATACGAGCTTACTAAGCTTTATAGCTTACATCATTTATTTTTCTATGTTTTATAGTGAATTCAAAGCTAGCTCAGATTCGGGGACCGTCGGAGATTTCTTCACACTATCCTACAATCGATTTAGTACTTTTAAACTTATGTTTTGAGTATATGGCATGTATAGGGACTTTGGTCATGTTGGTTATGTTTTGGTTATGATTTCGGCCATTTGAATTGGCTTGTAAATATTTATGGTTTGATTTCTATATTTAGCCTTGTAAGTTGGCTTAAATTGGTTGTTCTGGCTATGTATATATATGTGCATATATGGTTGTGTGATGCTTGATAGCTATAAATATTGGGAATGTCAAATGGTTTAGTTGTGGTTGATTTTTGGATATTGGTTTGTTTGTGAAACTAGGTTAAAAGATGCATATTTGTAAATGTATAGTAAATTGAATTGTATATGTGAATTAGATATAAAAATTAGATGGCATATCTTGGTAATTTTTTATTTGTATTGATGGATAATGAAATGGTATGGAATGTGCTTGATATAAGATGAATTTAATGCCTATTATGCCTTGTGTTGGTGCTTTTGAATTATGGTGTAGGTACATGTATTTAGGGTGGCAAGTTGGCTTGGTAAATAGCTTATTTTTTTGTCCACACGGGCGTGCTTCTCAGCCGTGTGTGACAGAAGATCATGTTGCACGGCTGTGTGTCCTTTGGTGTTGAATTTGAAGTTAAGACAGTATACCCCACACGGGTGTGTGACTTGGTCTTGTGGCATAAGTCAGTATACCCTACAGGATTGACATGGCCTGGCACACGAGTGTGTATGGCCATTTTTATGGCACACGGGGCTAGCCACACGAGCGTGTATGTTGGCCGTGTGACCCAAGTCAGAGAGTTACATGGGGTAAGACACAGACTGGGACACGACCATGTGCTTCCATTTCGAATATCCACACGGCCTGTGACACGGGTGTGTCTGTTGGACGTGTGAGAGACACGGCCGGGCCACATAGGCATGTATCCCTTATTTTTAGAAAAATTTTCAAGGTTTCGTGAGAGTTTTATAAGTTATCAGTTTAGTCCCGAACCATTCCCAAAGCATGTTTAGGTCTCGTAGGCTCGTGATAGGGACATTATACTTGCTTTGAATAATGTTAGCATGAAATGTGAAATTATATGTAAATTGAGTGCTTAAATGTTTTATAAGTTAGGTAATGCTCTGTAACCCTATTTCGGTGTTGAAAACAGGTGAGGGGTGTTACATGATGTAAAATAACAAAAAATATGGGCTGTGATGAAGTGATATACTATTCTGTTGAGTTTAATTTTATTTAAATTTAGTTAAATTGCAAGATTTGAGCTTAAGGACTAAATTGCATAAAAGTAAAATATTGGAGGCAATTTTGTAAAAATGTCTAAAGGGACTTAATTGCATAAAATGAGTACTATTGGAATTAGTTAATTGAATGAAAACTATTATTCTAGATCTAGAATAGGTTGAAAGTCGAGGCATATAGAAGTTGTAGAATAGTCCTTATACCTATGTCATCACTGCAGTTTAGTCAGGTAAGTTCGTTCGTTTTAATTTTAATACAATTTAAGTGTATGTTATATGAATTTAATTGTTGAATGTTGAATAATATATTGATGCATGTATTTGAAAATAGAAATAATAAATTGATATGGTATTGATCACTAATTGAGATATTCAGAGCCGATGAATGTTTGGTTATTGAACTAATGCTTGCTTATGGAATATGTTATAGTGAGATATTCACGTATTGTTCTGTGATAGAATGCTCTAAATCGATGAATGTAGGATAGAGTATGACTGGCATGGCAATAGGTTATATTGCGTGCGGTATGGGGTTGAGTTGAGCAGTGGAGATGATTTTGTATATTCTTTATTCACTGGATATGTCGAGGTGCTACATTTGTTGTGGACTTCTGTGATATATTACAGTATTATTTGGTGTGCTGGATGAATTTACTCATACGAGCATTTGGTGTCCTGGATAGACTGGCTCATACAAGCATCTAGTGTGCTGGCTGGTTAACCGTGTACTCATATCCACTTATCGTTCATCGGACTATGTTTATTGGTCTCTAAAAGTTATTAAAATATGGAAATTGATTTAGTCTATTGTATTGAACATTACTCACTTGTTGTGAGCTGTGATTGACAAGAATTCTGATAATAACCTTATGAAAGAAACTCTGTTCTTAATCTTGCTGTTTGAATTGTTATATTTATATTTATCATTTGATCGGCAAACTTACTAAGCTTTACATAATCTTACTCGTGTCTTGTCATTTTTCTTGTAGATTACATTTTGCGGAACAGGGAGATCAGATCAACTCAAAGAATCACACTATCCCGAGGAACTCATGGTAGAATTTGTAACAACTTGGCTTATATGGCATGTAACAGGGGCTATTGTCTGTGTTATTAATGTTTTATGACAATGTATATGATATTTGATAACGGTAATGTTGTGGATTGATAATTTCCTTAAGGTATGCTTGCAAACTCTAAGTTAAGCATGAGTGTTTAAGTATGAATGGTAAAGGTTGATCATTGTTTTGTCGAGTTTTAAAATTTATAAAGAGAATGATCAAACTTGAAAACTAACTCTGACAACAATTAAAGGCAAGTGTACCTATTGAACTGTAGTATAGCTTAGGCAAGACCAGATTATCAAACCCAAAGGAACTAAAAGTACTAATACTAACTTTCTTTTTATTATTTAGCCTAAAAATAAAGTGAAGTTGATTTAATCTAATCTAAATTAACTACTAAGCTAAGGACACAAAGACAAAAAGACTAAATTGGGGAAATAACTTTAGGAAAACTCAATTGATTAAGACGATACCCTCAGGAAGAATCCACCTAGACTTCACTTGTTATTTAACCCTGAACCATACAATTCATTCACTTAGTTTGATCCGTAAGACTCCCTAACATATATTAAACCTTCTCTTGAAGCGAATAACGTCTAACCTTAGGTTAATTAATGGAAATCTCTTTCTCTCTTAATAACCCCCTAGAATAGCAGTAAATCGATCTGTGGACTCCCATATTAGGTTTCACCCTAATCCAGTAAAATCTCGTAACCTTATCTCTAGGCGTGCGATCAACTCCGCTTAATTATGCTAGATCTACTCTTAGGCAGAGTCTATTCCTCCTCCACCTAAGCACATTAAATTTGGACTAAGCTCACATAATTAAGAACAGACTAAGTATTTATCATATAATTCATAAAAACAATAACAAGATCCATCATAGGTTTCATCCCCTTCAGGTATCTGAAAGATTTAGTTCATAACTATAAAAGAGAACACCTTAGAAGAAAAGATAAAACAAAACATAAGAAATCCCTAAAACCCCCTGAAGGAATTGAAGGCGAGATCTGCCGTCGTGAGTAGAATTCTGGCTTCTTGAGATGGATCAACTGGCTATCTTCGAGTGATTCCCACAAATCTAACCTTTTTGGCTTGGCTCCTTGGCCTAGCTAATCGCCCCCTTTCAGCTAATACTTAGGGGGTTTGTATAGGCTTTTGAAATAGGTTTCTTTGCCCCAAAGTATCCAAATCCGAATGAAATTGCTCTTTTCCACGATAGGGACACTGGCGTGTGCCACGCCCGTGTGGACGATCTCCAAGCTGTGTTCGGATTTCTTTAATGAGACACGGTCGGGTGAATCAGGATAAGGCCGTGTTCTAGATGATCGGTGAGGCACGACCGTGTGGGCTTAAGTTCAGGCCGTGTCAATTTCTTCCTTGGCCCAATTTGCTTCTTTTTAGGCCCGTTTCTAGTTCTTTTTGTCCTTGGGTGCTTTCCTGAGTATAAGACATGAAAAGAAAGGATTAAGAGCACCTTTTTACATAAATCGAGGGGTAAATCATCCAAAAGTATACTAAATGTGGGATTAAAATATGTTACTTTTACGGTTTGTCAAATACCCCCACACTTAAGCTTTTGCTTGTCCTCAAGCAAAATTCTCAACTTACAATTAAAACGAACTTTCCATGATTCATAACTCCTATCAACAATGTCTTGTCATAATTCATAGATAATTTATACATGGATAATTTAACTCAAAGAGTCCTAAAGATTCAAACATTGTAAGTCATACATTTGTAGCACGAAAACATAGGCATTTCCCTTCATCTAAATAGTTACCTTTAATTCAAAATTGACAAGGATTGACATCCTCACAAAAGATTCACGCAAATCACTCTAAGTGTTTAAGGTTCAAAATTAAGCACTCAATAAGTCGAACATGAAAAGTTAATCCCATAGGCTTGCCTGAAAATCAAATCTCCACCACTGTAGAATGAGATGACAAACAGATCAAAAGGTCTTTAACAGGGTTGTAACGGGGCTAGGTTAAGGGTATGGATATAGGCTGAATTAGAGGTTTAGAATCTAGATTGAATTGACAAGTTACCTATCTAAAAGAATAAACTGATATAAAATAATTACATCAATTAAAAATTTATAATACTAATAATATGAGCTTTTTCTTTTGATAATTGGACTTTAACTCTAAAAGTTCACTCTTCATAACACTAATACTGAATATACTTTGATTTTTTTAAAGAACAAACTAAGTAATAGAGGATAAATTCTACTACTGAAATAATATAGTTATGTAACTAATCAAATCAAATCTCGATATAAGGGTAGTCAAAAAGGAATGGTGATAACAAATACAAAGGGTTTTGGGTTAATATTAGTAGGTGAGTCAATAAAAAAGGTTGTTTGGATTAAACGGGGTTCACTAAGGGTTAATTATGAGTAGGCTTTTAGTGGAGTAAGTGGTTAAAACCTAGGTGCCTTTATCATCTCTGTAAATCAAATAATATTTGTGGTCTTGACATGTATAATCAAGGCAAGTCCTAGAATAACAGCTCATAGTTGACACACTCATAATCAATAAAGTGAGCATGGAAAAGAATGTATGCTCTATAAGGCTAAAATCTCACAAAAATTTATGGGTGTTTTTGACATCAACCTTATAGATTTCAAATTTCAAGTAATATTCAAATTTAGGTTAACAACCTAAAAAATTTTGAATTTTTGGAAAATAGACTTATCATGCTTGATTCTCTAGTATTCTTCAAATTTAATCATCAATGCACAATTATCAATGACTTACTCAGAAACATGTCAATAAAAACCATAAATCATTAGAATTTTCATCCTAATTAGTAATATGAGGAAATTATTTGGAACAAGATTAAATTCAGGGATTTGAGAATAATAAAAAAAGTTAGGCACTTTTATTCTCAGGAATTGAAAATAATGCAGAAAGTTAGGCATTTTCTCGAAATAACTATTCTCCCCTCCACACTTAAGATGTACATTGCCCTTAATGTACACAGATAGATAATAACAGTTAAGGGATAAATCAAAAGAGAAGGGGAAAGAACACTCCCTGAATTTTGGATGGATTCCTTGAGGTGGAAGTGAAAGGAGTATGGGGAGGTCGGTTTGGATGACGACCCTGCGCTAGATGAAGAAATTGGGTAGCACACTGAGAAGTAGCCAGGAACTATTAAGACCTAATTAAAATAAACTAAATATATAATTAAAGATAAGGAAGATAATGAAAGAGGAAACAAAAATGTAAACAAAATAAAAATTAAAGATAAATGGACCGAAGAGTCCTTATTGTTGGATGGATCGCGAGGTGGGTGTGACCTCTAAGGCTGGGGAGGTGCTGGCGGTGGCGGAAGTGGCAGGATTCCCTAGCAGCCTTTTGAACCTGATACTAAGAAAGTAAACTAAGTTAGACTAAATTAAGCATAAGATTGTCAAAGGGAAGGAAATTGAAGCAAAAGAGAAAAGAAAAGTAAAAACTAAATGGTCTCAAAGACCCTTGGCTTTTTGTTTGGATGAAGCTGCCGGCATGAGCTCATGTAAATCATTCCCCTTTGAGGAGATTGGCCTTTTACGCTTCCTTGGCATGGTTTCGGTGTGGCTCAAGGGTTAGTGAGACTTGTTATGGATAAATCTGAGAAGAGAGAAGAAGAGAAGGGGTGGAGAGTAGAGGGGGAGGATGGGGGAGGGTTTAAATAGAGTTCAATTCTGGTACACATACACGCTCGTGGTCCGAGAGCGTGTCGATTCACACGACCGCCTCGCACGGCCGTGTGTTTGGGCATGTTGGCTCTCCCACACCCATTTTGCAGATTGCCACGGCCATTAGTGATAAGTCAGTATGTTGGCACGGTTGGAGGGTACGGGCGTGTTTTGCCCATAGTTGGCAAGTCAGTAGCTACACACGGTCATGGGATACGGCCGTGTCACTTTGTTGGTGCTCGTGTTGAAGTAGTTGGGTCCGTGATCTTCAAAAAATTAGTTGCTCTGACTTGTGCCGCCCTGCCATGTTAGTACCAAGATTCTTGAGGTACACACGGCTTCGACCACGGCCGTGTGCAAGGCCGTGTGGTCTGGAAATCTGCACCCTTGGTTATTTTTAGAGTTTAAGTAAAAGAAAGAACAAAATAAAATGAAATAAAAAATAAAAGACATAGAAGTTAATGAGGTTAGTGCTCGGGTTGCCTTCTGAGAAGCGCTCGTTTATAGTCTTATGCTAGACTTTCCTCGTATAAAAAAAAATCAGGGAGGTTTAAAGGATTGAATATCTTCCCTCATGCATACGGTTTTATTTTCTTGATAAAGTTTAAGTCGAGAAGCGTTTACCTTAAAAGTGTCGAATGTTGGATTGCTTACCTTGACTGCTCCGTGTGGGAAGATATTTTGTACCTCGAGAGGAATTGCTTCTTTCTTGTTTAGGTCTGATGTGGTGATGTGATGATTTGATTTATCTAGCGGTACCTGGTCTCCTATTTTTAAGTGGTTTGATGTTCCTACGAGTTCTTCTGGGGGCTCCTTCGGTATTATTTCATGTGGTTCTGGTTCTTCTTTGATTTGAGTTTCCTGATCTTTTAGTTTGTCAACCTTAAGGCTTCATTCCTTATGTGAATTCGCGTGAGTGGGCTCAGATTTGTATCCTTGTGGTGTTTCCTGTGATAAGAGTTGCACAAATTGATTATCAACTGAATTGTCTTTCTTACCTTCATCGATTGTTGTCCTCGCCGAGTCAAGAGCTTGAAGACTGATTGATTCATCCCCTACACAAAGTATGAGTTCTCCTGTGGCAACATCAATTTTAGTTTTAGCAGTTGCTAGGAAGGGTCTTCCTAAGATTAAGGGGATTGAATTGTCCTCATCCATGTCTAAAACAACAAAATCTACTGGAAAAAAGAATTTATCGATTTTGGCACGAACATCTTCGATAATGTCCCTAGGAATTCTAACAGTTTTATCAGCTAATTAAATACTCATCCTAGTTTGTTTGGGTTTTCCTAGACCTAGTAATTTAAACAATGTATAAGGCATGACATTTATACTTGCCCCTAAATCAACTAATTCATTATCAACAGTTAAACTACCAATTAAACATGGAATTGTAAAACTTCCTGGATCTTTTTGCTTCCGTGGTAGTCTATTTTGTAAAATTGCTGAGCACGTTGTGTTCAATTCAACATGGTGATCTTTGTTTAATTTGTGTTTGTTTGTCAATAGCTGTCTTAAAAATTTCCTCGAGTCTGGCATCTGAAAAAGAGCTTCAAGAAGGGGTAAGTTAATATGTAACTTTTTTAAAAGTTTAAGAAACTTACCGAACTGTTCCTCTGAATCATCTCTTTTCATTGCTTCGGGATAAGGTATGCGAGGTTAGTACTCCTTGATTACCAGTTTTGACTTTTCTTGTGTTACCTCTACTTTGCCTTCATCTACCTTGTTTTCTTGTATTGGATTGGGTTCATCTAACCTTTTACTGTCATGAGCTGTGATGGCTTTAACTTTCCCCTTTGGATTAATCTCAGTGTTGCTTGGTAGACGCCCTTGTGGTCGTTCTGACATTAGCTTTGCGAGCTGTTCGACTGCATTAGTGACTTCATTGACTGACTTAGTAAGTTCCCCGACTCGGTTCTCAGTGCTTTTAAGTGTTTTCTCAGTAACTTGGAAGCGATTTTCTGTAGCTGCTATGAATTTTGTCAGCATCTCTTCGAGATTTGGCTTCTTTTCTTGCGGATAGGGCTGATTTTGGAAGTTTTGAGGAGGTTGTTGTCTTTGATTTCCTTGATTCCCTTGACCTCCCCACGAAACGTTTGGGTGGTTCCTCCAACCTGGATTATAAGTGTCACTATATGGGTTATTATTGGATCTAAAATTATTACCTATATAGTTCATCTGTTCGCTCTCTGCACTTGGTTGGTTGGATGGGTACTCAGGATTCGCCACAGTTCCACTTGTGTCGCACTGCATTACTGGGTGTACCTGCGAAGAACACAAACTATCAAGCTTTTTATTCATCATCTCCATCTGTGTTGATAGCATGCTTACTGTGTCTATTTTGAAAGCTCCGGCTGATTTCATCGGTTTCGTTCTTGTAACTTGCCACTGATAATTATTCAGTGACATCTCTTCAATGAACTCGTAGGCTGGTTCAGGAGTTCTATTATTCAAGGTTCCACCAGCGGCTGAGTCGATTAGTTGCCTCGTTGAGGGGTTTACACCATTATAAAAAATTTGGACGTGAAGCCACAAGGGTAAACGATGGTGTGGACACCTTCTCAAGAGATCCTTGTATCTCTCCAATGCGTCGTATAGTGTCTCTAAATCCACCTGCACAAAAGAAGAGATATCATTCCGTAATTTAGCCGTCTTGGCTGGTTGGAAATATTTTAAAATTTTTTTTTGGTCATTTGGTCCCAAGTAGTGATTGATCCTCGTGGTAACGAGTTTAACCACTGTTTGGCTTTATTCCTTAATGAAAAGGGAAATAACCGAAGACGTATGGCATCATCAGAAACACCATTTATTTTGAAGGTATCACAGAAATCTAAGAAGTTAGCAATATGTGTATTTGGGTCTTCGTCCTGCAAACCATCAAATTGAACAAATTGTTGAATCATTTGTATAGTGTTAGGCTTTAATTCAATATTATTAGTAGCTATAGCGGGCCTAACAATACTCAATTTTGCTCCTGTTAAATGTGGTTTAGCATAATCAAACATAGTACGTGGAACATTGTTTTCTCCCACATCATGTGGTGGTGGATTATTCTCATCCATCCCCTCAGTAGGTTTGGATCTGCCTTCTTGATTTTCCTCTGTGTAATTTAGGGCTCGCCTAATTTCTCTGTGATTCCTCTGAGCAGTAGCTTCAATATCACTGTTGTATACTAAAGGTCCTCTTGGGTTCCTTCTAGTCATAAACTAGAGGTAATTGTTAAGAAAAGAAAGAAAGAAAATTTCAGTAAAAATAAAAAAAAATAATAAAAATAAAAGTAAATTGCGAAAAATAAAAAATAATGGCTAAAGTAATAAAAATAGAGCTTTCTTAATATTTTAGTTCCCCAGCAACGACGCCAAAAACTTGATCGTTGTTTTGTCGAGTTTTAAAATTTATAAAGAGAATAATCGAACCTGAAAATTTACTTTGACAATAATTAAAGGCAAGTGTACCTATCGAACAGTAGAATAGCTTAGGCAAAACTAGATTATCGAACCCAAAGGAACTAAAAGTACTAATACTAACTTCTGTTTTATTATTTAGCCTAAAATAAAGTGAAGTTGATTTAATCTAATCTAAAGTAACTACTAAGCTAAAGACACAAAGACAAAAAGACTAAATTGGG
The DNA here is from genome assembly GCA_025503065.1 of Gossypium bickii. Classification (NCBI taxonomy): domain Eukaryota; kingdom Viridiplantae; phylum Streptophyta; class Magnoliopsida; order Malvales; family Malvaceae; genus Gossypium; species Gossypium bickii. Next base: position 106,059,934 of record CP106715.1, read on the forward strand.
GAAATAACTTTAGGAAAACTCAGTTGATTAAGACCATACCCTCAGGAAGAATCCACATAGACTTAACTTGTTATTTAACCCTGAACCATACGATTCATTTACTTAGTTTGATCCGTAAGACTCCCTAACGTATATTAAACCTTCTCTCGAAGCGAATAACGTCTAACCCTAGGTTAATTAATGGAAATCTCTTTCTCTCTTAATAACCCCTAGAATAGCAGTAAATCGATCTGTGGACTCCCATATTAGGTTTCACCCTAATCCAGCAAAATCTCGTCACCCTATCTCTAGGCGTGCGATCAACTCCACTTAATTATGCTAGATCTACTCTTAGGCAGAGTCTATTCCTCCTCCACCTAAGCACATTAAATTTGGACTAAGCTCACATAATTAAGAACAAACTAAGTATTTATCATATAATTCAGAAAAACAATAACAAGATCCATCATAGGTTTCATCCCCTTCAGGTATCTGAAAGATTTAGTTCATAACTATAAAAGAAAACATTTTAGAAGAAAAGATAAAACAAAACATAAGAAATCCCTAAAACTCCTTGAAGGAATTGAAGGAGAGATTCGCCGTCTTGAGTAGAATTCCGGCTTCTTGAGATGGATCAACTGGTTATCTTCGAGTGATTCCCACAAATTTGACCTTTTCGGCTTGGCTCATTGGCCTAGCTAATCGCCCCATTTTAGCTGATACTTAGGGGGTTTATATAGGCTTTTGAAATAGGTTTCTTTGCCCCAAAGTATCCAAATCCGAATGAAATTGCTCTTTGCCACGACAGGGACACGGGCATGGCACACGCCCGTGTGGACGATCTTCAAGCCGTGTTCGGATTTCTTTAATGAGACACGACCGTGTGAATCAGGGTAAGGCCATGCTATAGATGATCAGTGAGACACGGCCGTGTGGGCTTAAGTTCAGGCCGTGTCAATTTCTCTCTTGGCCCAATTTGCTTCATTTTAGGCCCGTTTCTCGTTCTTTTTGTCCTCGATTGCTTTCCTGAGTATAAGACATGTAAAGAAAGGATTAAGAGAACCTTTTTATATAAATCGAGGGATAAATCATCCAAAAGCATACTAAATGTGGGATTAAAATATGTTACTTTTACGGTTTATCAAAGGTCTTTTTTAAGTTATGGTATGATGTAATTGGGATAGATTAAATATTGTATATGCCATGTCTTGTGAATGGTAGCTAGTGTAATGAAAGGATAAATGTTTATGTTATGGTTTTGTGTATGACATTTTCGCGTGTGAATGTTTATTGAGAATGTGCAAGTATACACATCGAATCAAGTAATAAAGAGTTGAGTGAGTATCATGTCCACAGGGATTGGAATTGATTCAAATAATTAGTTATGCTATTACTATGAAATTGACTAAATAAACTGAGCGAAAGGAACAAATGAATAATTGAAAACGAGATGTGATGATGGATTAAGAAAATCAATTACGTGTAACATCCCCTTATCCGAGTCTGAAGCCGGGGCTGGGCTTGAGGAATTACCTAACTAATCTCACTTAATATGTCAAAACGGGCTATAAAATTTCAATTAAACTTAACACTTGCTCAATCTCGGCCCACGAGGCCCTATGCATACCTTTGAGAGGTTTCAGAATCAATTCGGGAACTTTTATGAGCGTGGAAATTCTTTTTCTCAAAACAAGGGCCACACGCCCATGTTGGTCTAGGGACACGCCCGTGTGCCCCTAAGACATGCTCGTGTCTTCTACCCGTGATCGATTTTGACCAAAACACACGGCCTAGACACGCCCGTGTCTTCTACCCGTGGTCATCTCTGATTAATCCACACGGCCGGTTGCACGCTCGTGTGCTACAACTGTGTAACGATTTAAATTCCAAATCCTAGGTGCAGACTTCACACGGCTTGGACACATGCCCATGGACTGACCGTATGTCACACACGGCCTAGACACACGCCCGTGTGCCTATCCATGTGGATAAGAACAAGGCTATTTACCAAGCTCTTTGCACTCCCCTAGTTCAAACCATATGAATCCATTCAACTTATCAATAAACAACTCATAACGCAGAGGCACATCTAAGAACTCATCAAGACATCCATACACAAGGGCATACACTTCATGAAAATCATCTTCATTAAGCAAAAGAATTTGCCTAACTTATAAGGCCATATACAAAGTGACTTTAGTAACATATATAACCAACACTTTGGCTAATAAATACAACTTAACAAAATACTCGAGTCCTATACATGCCATACTCAAAATAAGTCTATTTTGTTATACCAAAATGATGTCGATAGTGTGATTTCCGAAGTCCGACGATCTATGTTCCTCGAATTATCTTGGCAATAGTACAAGGAAAAAGGGCAATGAAATGGGTAAGCATAAAGCTTAGCAAGTTTGCATAGAAATAAACAGCAACAATAAGCTCATAATATAATCCATTTATGGCATTAACTAACCATACACAATTCATAGGCTCCTTGCCATACTTACTTACAATTGCCCTTATTTAGCACAAAGCGTGCCACACCTCGTAATCGTTTCTTCGTGACCCATTCATGAGTACCTATTTTCACTCAATCACATGACTTTAGTACAATTCTCATTTCTACTTCTATACTCATCTACTTATCTCCTTATTCACTAGAGATAGTCAAAGACGCATATTCATCGTCATTCATGTAGGTACGAAGCCAATGCCACATCCCCGAGGTGGTCTTACATGGAGTCACTTCTAAATGCTAATGCCATATCCCGGATATGGTCTTATATGGACTTTCAAATTAAATATCGATGTCATATCCGGGATATGGTCTTATATGATTTTCATATTCATTACCGAAGCCATATCCCGGATATGGTCATATACGGGATCTCAACTTGGTGCCAAGGCCATGTCCCGGACATGGTCTTATACGGGACCTTATCTATTTCATATCTCGATGATAGCATTATCATATTCAATATGGTCCACTAGGACTACAACATCTCATTCAACATTAATTTCTCAATTTAGTAAAGCATTATGCATCAATATAATGCCAAGCATTCCCAAACATATTAACATAATTGTTGAATCTATTACATACAAACTTACCTCAATTTCAAAATGAGCCAACTCGTCGGTCAAGTCCGAGACTTTGTTCTTTCCCCTATCGAGGCGGATTCTTGGTTCTTCTTGCTCTATAATAGCAATTTAGCTCATTTTAATCACCATATTAATAAAAGCATTTCAATAATCATGCTTAGGCAAAATTACTATTTTACGCCTAAACTTTGGCAAAATGACCATTTTGCCCCTAAGCTCGGAAATTAATTCTAATCACATTTCTACCTTCAACAAGCCTAAGTGAACCTTCAATACTCTTATAGCTATCATGAAAACTCAACATTTCACTTAATTACTACAAATTTGTAACTTATTAAGGTCCAATTAGATGTTTTCAAGACAACACCTTTCATAAAAGTTGTTCATCTAACAACTAAGACCCAATTTCTTCCATAAAAATGCAGCAAATAACAATGATAGCTCTCATGGAAAAACTCTAAATATTTCACCTTAATGCAAGATAATCCCCTCTTTAGAAAGCTTAAGCTCTAGGGGTTTCAAAAGTACAATTTTCTTCAAGAAAGACCATCAAAATCACTTACTAGAAAGGAGGAGAGCTTGCTAAAACTTTCGAGCTTTCAAACCTCTATTTTTCTTGCAATTTCGGTGGAGAAAGATGGAGAGAAATGTGATATCTTCTCTTTCTTTATTCAAATATTAAACTAGTCAATCAAGTCACCACCTATCAACTACTTTGACCAATTTTTTTGTCCATCTTTGTCCTCTATTGTAGTCTATGGCCGACCAATCAACTATTGGAGGTCTAATTGCCTTTTAAAGAGGTCTAATTGCCTTTTAAAGACCTCTAATTATCAATCTATGGCTATTTGGTACCTTTAGCCTATAGAATGGAACCTTCGCACTTTATGTGATTTAGTCCTTTTTTGCAATTAATCGAGAAATCGCTAAAATTAAAGCATCAAAAATTTTATGTACTGTTGTAATCATGCTCTGACTCATAAAATGACATAAATAAATTTCTCAAACCTCAGATTAGTGATCTCGAGATCACTGTTCCAGCTAGCCCCTAAATTGGGCTGTTACATTACGACTAAAAATATGCTATTGCAATTAAAATATGTAGCAATTCTCAAAGAGTAAGTGGGAAAGAGTTTGTACTGTTGAATTATAAAGGTTGGAATTACTTAGATTTATTTCTATAACATAATAATGCCATAGCAAAATCTTGACCATTTTACTTCTCAGGGAATCACTATTGCAGTTTGTTTCTTTCGAAAGACAGACTTTTAGATATCATTCTGAGTTTTTGTATGCCTACAGACTTAAGACTGATATCTAGATTTTTCTCCCTTCCCTGTATAGATTGCAACTTTTAAGTCTAGAGTGCTTCAATTATTCTTTCGAATACTTGCCTATATCAACTGATTATAATCCAATCTAATTATTCTTTTCAGAATTAAACCAGATCTAATGACATGCTACACCGTCACCTATGTCTGGAGCTTGCATGCATGCATTAAAAATAATCACAAATCGAATGAAACATTATTCAACTCAAAATCAAACCATGGGCATTAAAAGTTAATAAAAATTCACCCAGAAGAATTCTAGCCAAAAGAAAATTAGTTCATGGGTTGAGCATTAGAATTCATAACAGAACCGTTCATCATCATTGTTTAAATTCACGAATCACAAATTCAAACTAGAAAATAAAGGCAGCACTATAGGAAACTTTCGCTACTCCAACTGTCACTCTGATGATGATATTTGATGCAAAACCCAAGGGTAGATTTCTCTTTCCCTTCCTTGCGTCTGTAATTCTTCTACTCTGTAAGCTGCAACCCCTTTCACTTTTCCTTTGAGAATGCACGAGAATCTGATTTAGAGAGATAGAAACCATTATTCTCTCTTTTTCTAATTAAGTTGTTCTACTTTTAGGAATCAGTTTTCAAACCAGTATCCTAAGCTAAACATGCTTAATCAACTTTCACAATTTTCTAAATTAGTTGAAGAGTTATTATCCTAATCGAACATCACTGATAACAATATACATATCATATTTTATCAGTTATTTAGCATTTGTATGTAATGGCAAAATGAATGAAAAAATGCATGAATATTAAAGCATCTATCTATAGCATACTATGTGTACAACACAACACACCTTCAAACCTAAGGGTTGCATTGTCCTCAATGCATGAACAATGAAATATGGAAAAATGAAAAAACAATAACTATCAACTATAAGAAGGCCATGACACTAAATATGAATGCGTGAAACATATAGTATAAAATGGAAGAAAGAAAGAAAAGCTTGGATAGAATTGCAGTTACTCTATCTGGGTTGGGTGGATTTCTTGGCATCACATTTGTAGTGCTGCTGCCTTTCTATTTCACCAGCATCATCTTGAATGGATTTTCCAGCAATTTGCTTGTAGCACTTTCATTTGAGCTGGTTAATAGGCACCTCTTCTTCGTTTTCAGTATTTGACTTCATGAGATCATCAATCAGTTGATGATCTGCACGTTCTTTTTCAGTCATATGTGCAGTAGTTGGCGTAGTGGTGGTGCCTGCAGGTGTAGTAGTTTCAGTCACATCATCGTTTTCCATCTTAGATTCAACATAGAGAGATTCGATTTTCTCTGCTTTTCCTTCTTGTTCGGTGGTCTCCTTCTCCGTAATAGGTTCTTCACCATCATTATCATCCTCCTCAGTGCCTCCGCAGTAGGTTCTTCTGAAGAGATTTCTTCAGGGCCTTATCTTTTCATCGGATATACCCCCAAAACCTGTTGAGCACGGCCAAAATCATTGGCCAGCCTTTGTTGGTGTTTCTCTAGTATGCGGAATTGTTACAGCAACATCTCAAGTGTGTCAATAACTGTCTACTAAAAATTACTATGAGAAGTTGAAGGAGCAGTATCAGTAGGCAGAGGTGGTAATGATGTAGATGTGAAGCTCGAATGCCTTGGCATTTTTTCTCCAGAAAATCTTATAGTGAGTTGCTTTGTGATGGCTCCTTTGTTGGGGATGGTATATTCATTCGTTTGAATAGGAACCTTCACTCACTAACAAAGTGCTATAATGAGGGATGGAAAATTTAAAGCACTGGCATTCTTCGGAGAGCATCGGTGGACTTCTCAAAAAATAATGCTTCCAACATTGATGTTTATACCCATCATAATCGAGTACAATAATAACAAATGTTCTTTTGAAACAATTAAGTAATGAGTAGAAGGGATGAGATGGGTTGTAAGGAAATGATACCAAACTCAAAAGTGAGGCTGCAATGATACCCGGTTAATAGTATAACAATCATTTCTAGAAACCGTCCACTTAGTCCCCTCAACACATAAATCTATCAATACTTGTTAGATGCCTTCAGTGGTCATAGACTTGAAAATTATGCGTGTTCATCTGGGCCGTCAGATAACCCATATTGTGCATTAATGGAGTCTTCATCGAACATCACCGATACACCATGCACATATATAAAGGCATTATCCGAAGAGGTGAGATGAGCATAAAACTCGTTCATGACCCTGGTGAGAACATCATCAGGGTAGAGATAGAAGATTTGCCATCCATGCTTCTCTACTTCAAAAGAGATAGCTTCAGAGTAACCCATAAATGGAGCATCTTGAAAAAGGTACCCTTTTTTCAGAAAAAAGTGCCGCTTGGATATGTTCTAGGTATACTTTTCTTATGTGATTTTATTAAAAAATGTTCGTGGAGGTACTGGGGTGGAAAACGATAGTGCTTGGTGAGCCACTGTATCGACAATAGTCATTGGAAAAATGAAAAAAAGGTGAGACCTTTACAATTTGAATAGAGGAAAACAAGCGAAAGTTGAAGAAGATAAAATGGAAAAGAAGTTAGCAAAGATGTGAAATGATTAGGGTAAATGTGAGAGAAAATATACTGATGATGTGTTGGCTAAGATTTAACCTGAGAGTGTACCCTGTCATAGATAAAAGAACAATTAAGTAGGAAAAGAAAAATAGCAAAAAAATTAGGAAATTAAAATTAACTAATGTGACGAATGGGCTGATGACTATAATCGTGGGCCATAGTGTGCCTGTAAAAAAAATAGGTAAATAAACTTATTAAGGAAACGAAACACATAATTTAAAGGCAATGATTAGAATAGAATAAGAAAGAAATATTAAACAACTTGAAGATTGATGGAACTTTTATCATGAATTATAAGGGCTCCATAGTAGTGCTTTAATCGTTGGCCATTGACTTTTAAATTGGAACCATTCTTGTTGTCTTTAACATCTATAGCTTAATGAGGGTAAACATGTACTATCTTGAATGGACCAGACCAACGAGATTTCATTTTGCCCAGAAATAATTTAAGTCTAGAATTGAATAATAGGACCTGTTGTCCAAGTACAAATTGCCGTGGCAAAGTTTTGTTGTCATGCCATCGCTTAATCTTTACTTTGTACAACTTGTCATTCTCATAGGCTTGTTCTTGAAAATTTTTCATCTCGTTCAACTCCAAAAGGAAGTGGGTACCAATAGCATGCCAATCCATATTCAATTTTTTAATTGCCCAATATGTCTTATGTTTAAGCTCAACGGGCAAATGGTAGGGTTTCCCATAAACAAGCTTAAAGGGTGACATAGCCAACAGTGCCTTGAATGCAGTTTGTTATGCCCATATAGATTTATGAAATCTGGATGACCAACCTTTTCGGTTGGGAATGACTACCGTCTCCAAAAATTTTTTAATCTTTCTATTAGAGACTTCCGCCTGCCCATTTGTTTGGGGGTGGTATGTCGTGTCAATTTTATGTTTAACTTTATACCTGTTCAGAGAATTAACAACTAATTTGCAATCAAAGTGTGAACCTTCATCACTGATTAGAGCACGAGGAATACCAAACCTGGTAAAAATATTTTTATGGAGAAATTTCAGTATCAATTTGACATCATTTATTGGTAAAGCATCAACCTCAACCCACTGGGAGACATAATCAACATCTAAAAGTATGTATGCATTGCCCCAAGGAGGTGGGAATGGTCCAATAAAATCAACTCCCCAAATGTCAAATAGTTCCACTTCTAAAATAGTATGCAAGGGCATCTCATACCTTATCGATAGATTTCCAGTTCATTGACAGTGATCACAAGGTTGGAAAAATTCATGAGCATCTTTAAACATGGTTGGCCAATAAAAACCAGATTGGTGAACTGTTGCCACAGTTCTCATCCCAAAAGTTTCCTCTAGATGGTTTTAAATGACAATGAAATAAAATACTTTGAATCTCATCATCTAGAACACACCTCCGAATTATCTAGTCTGCACAATGTTTGAATAAAAACGACTCATCCCAGTAATACTGCTTCGCATCATGGAGAATTTTTTTTTCGTCTTTGATTTGTGAGGTCAGGTGGTAGCAGTCCACTAACTAGAAAATTACAATGTTAGCATACCATGGTAATGTCATGGCAACTAATAATTGTTCATTTGGAAAATCATCCTGAATGCGCAGAATATGACCGTCTTCATTTCCTTCTTTAAGTCGAGATAAGTGATCAGCTGTAGTGACCCGATAGTCGAATAACCGAAAAATATATTTTCAGTCTCCGTTTTCATAAAAATGAATCGTAAATAATTACTAAAAATATTTACGAAGCTAGTTGTGCGTCTAATTGGGTTTTATTTAGGTGAATTTGACTTAATTAGAAGCATTTGGTGAAAAAGGATTAGATTGTAATAGGTGTGAAAGTTTAATTATAGATTAAAAGAAATTATGAAGGACCAAAATGGCAATTATGCCATTTTTAAATGATTGAGGCGGCATAGTGTAAAAAAAAATCCTAAGATTTTTGTGTGATAAAATAAAATATTATTTTATGTTAATATAATATAATATATAATAAGGTTAAAAAAAAAAAAAAGAAAGAGAGAAAGAAAGAAACAGAGAAGCAAACGAAACAGAGAGCAGGGGAAAGAAAGAAAAAGAGAGAAAAGAAAGAAGAAAAGGGAAAATTTAGGGTTTGAAGCTTGGAAGTTTAATAGGTATGTTAATTTAGCCCTTTTCTTTTAATTTTGATGTTTAATAAGTTTTAGGATAAAGTTTTGATGAATTTAAATTGAAGTTTTTGGAGTTTTAAAGCTTCTAAACATAACATATGATGAAAAAAAAAAAGATGAATTAGTGGTTTAATTGAAAGAAATTGAAGTTAGAATTGAGTAAAGGATTTAATTGTAAAATAAGCTATAAGAAAACTGTTTTGGGACAGCAGCAGTAGGGTAACTTTGAAAAATCACCAAAAATCGTAGAAGAGGAATTAGAAGTCAGATGAGATATGAAATTAAAGCTTATTGAGTCTATTTTCATATGAAAGAAACAGAGAAAGCAAAGGAATTCTGTAATTTTAGATATTTATATTTTTGTAAGACTGGTTTAAAGGGATTTCAGGATCCCCTGTTCTGACTTTGAAAAATCATAAAAATTGGAGAAAAATAATTAGGGGCTTAAGTTTATATGTTTAGAATCCTGAATGAGTCTATTTTCAAATGAAATAAATAAGAAGGTCATATGAATTCTGTACAAAGAGTAATTTGATTCGTAGTGAAGAGAGGTCAGAATAGTCAGACAGTAAAACAGGGGAAACTTTAAGAATAATCTGGTATTGATTGGCCATACCAAAAATTCTGGAAAAATTATAGTAAAAAGATATATGAGTCTAGTTTCAAGGAAAATTTACGGTTCTTCATTTGGAGTTCTGTAGCTCTGGAAATAAATAATTTTGTGACTATGACACAAAAGGACAGCTTTGAATAAGTTTATAAGTAAAGGATTAAATTGAAATGTGAGCAAAAGTAAGAAAGCATGAAATTATCATAAAATACATGTTTATTTTATTAAATAGTACAGGAAATTATTTGATTATTTTTAACATATAAATGTTATGTATTTATATGAAATTGAAGAAAGAGAAAAGGAAGGAGAGGACCGAATCGAAGGAAAAGGAAAAGAGAAGATTAAGGAGTGAAGGAAAAAAAACTTATATCACCGCAACCTTTCATTGTAAGTACTACAAGAATTTTAAATTATTGTTATTTATCCTTTTTGAAATATTTATGTGAATTATTTAAATATATGAGATTCAGCTTTAATGCCCAAGTAGACGGAATTTAGAACTACTGGGATATTAGTGGCATGCCATTAAGGAACTTTAGCGCGCTCTCTGATATTAGCACGTTGGTGCTCTCTGATATTAGCACGTTGGTGCTCTCCGACTTTAGCACGTTGGTGCTCTCTGATATTAGCACATTGGTGCTCTCTGATAATTAGCACGTCAGTGCTCTCTGTTCATTTGTGCATCATAATGCACCTCTGTATATGTTCCGTATATCCGGTGTGTTCTAGGAAGTCTACTTTGGGCTAATATTGTGAATTGAGAATAAAATGAATTATCAAGTGTTAAGGCAAGTTTTATGCCGTCATGAGAAGATAAGTTAAATTTATTTAAAGCAATACTTATTTGAAGAGACTTACACGTGAGTAAATATCACGATAATTAATTGAGTTTAAAATATTCTGTTATGATTGTTTAATTAATTATTCTTGTAGTGCTTACTAAGCCTTCACCGCTTAACGCGTTTATTTTAACGCGTGAGTACAAAGAGTCTAGAAGAGAAGTTCAACTAGAAGATTTCTCATCTCATCACATCTTCAAGACTACGAAGTAGGTACTATATTTTGTGTTAAAATGGCATGTACATAGGTGATATTTTGGTCACTTAAAACTACTACATGACTTTTGTTGTAGAAAACGATATTTGGTATTTTAATGTTATAAGTAGAATCTAAATATGATTAAATATGAAATTGTATTAGTTAAATTGTTGGATTTTGGAATTGGTTGAATTGGTTATATCCGGAATGAATACGGTTTTTATTGCGGGGGTGATATGTGAAAATAAGCGTAAATGTCACAAATTTATATTAAACAAAATTTATATTTGCAAATTATCGATATGTCCGTGTAATGCCTCGTAACCTGTTCCTGATGGTTCGGGGTTAGGGTGTTACATTTATTGCATCGAGCCTAGGTTTTCTCGAATTCTTGGGTGAGTATGAGTCATTTGTACATGCCATTTTATAAATTGATGTGATGAGATGAGTTTTAGTTATTTAATTATGTAATTTATGGATATTGTAGAAACTTAAAGATGTCAAATAGATCTCGTGAAGAGTCGAAAAATGAAGTAGAGAGCGGTATGCCAAACCTTGATGGGGAAAGAGATCAACACGAGTCCAAGTTCAAGTGAATCGGTAAACTTGGGAGATGATAGAGAGCTTTGAATTGGAAGAAAGAACTCAATCAAAATCAGAACCAATACCGGCTAGAGAAGAAATTCGATTGCAACTTTGTTACGCATAATGAATCGCTTATTGCAGCAAAGTTGTGCGAACTAATAATGCTCCATCTGTTCCACCACTATCTTCTCCTATTATTGCTCCACATCCACAACCATTTATAACTTGATCCATCGATCTCCTTGGAGAAAATCGAAAATATGGAGTCAAGAGAGTTTAAAGGAAAGAAAGATGATGATCCAAATTGAGGTGAGCAATGGTTTGAGAACAGTCAAAGAATATTTGAAGAATTGCGATTATGCAGGGAAGAAAAGTTGAAATGTGCAATATCTTTATTAAAGGGTGAGGCTTATCAATGGTGGACCACTTTGTTATGAATATCCATCCCGCAGAGAAAATTAATTGGGATTTCTTTGTATCTCGAATTTAGAAAGAAATATGTGAGTCAACTTTATCTTGAGAAGAAGAAAAGAGAATTCTGGATTCAAGCGAGAACAACATGTCTCATTCTTTGAATATGAACGTGAATTTATCGATTGAGTAAGTATGCAAAGGAACTAATAGCAAATGAAGCGGATATGTGCGTAAGATTTGAGTGGGGATTGAATGAAGAGATTTATGTTCCTCTTATACCATTACATCTACAAGAATTTCCTATTTTGGTTGATAGAGCACAACGACTGGAAGAAGGGTTAGCTCGTTCAAAAGAAAAGAGTTTTGGGAAGAGATCGCCACTAGTTCAAGACCACCACCATTTTCAAAAAGAGTGAAGGATTTGAGAGATTCTAGATACACTTCTCCTCTTTGTTGGGCAAAGATCCGAGTCTGCACAAGACCAACTCAACAGATTTACCTCTATGGGTAGTACCGGGGTTCTAAAGAAAACCAACACCATCCTCATGTGAGCAACGTGGGAGATATCATTGGGGAGAATGTCGATTGATTTCTCGAGCTGTTTTTTGATGTGGGTTAAAAGATCACTTAATCGTAGATCGTCCAAGATGTCGAGAAAGTGTTACGAGAACAATCTGTGAGAGGTAGCTCGATTTCACAAAGAGGTAGACAACCTGGAATTTCATTGGCACTGGTAGTGGTACGAGATTGGTGAGGGAAACAACTGATAGATCTGAATCCCGAAGGCCTCGAACTTATGCTATCAGAAAACGAGAAGAGGGAGACGCTCCTGATGTGATTACTGGTACATTCTCTTTATTTGATTCTTCTGTAATTGCATTAATTGATCCTGGCTCTACACATTCATATATATGCATTGCATTAGTGAAAGAAAGAGAGTTACAAGTAGAACTTACGAGTCTCACGAAGTAGTAGTTACTAATCCTTTCGGGCAAAGTGAGAAAGTTAATAAAGTGTGTAGAAGATGTCCCTTAAAAATTCATGATTATGAGTTTCCAGCAGACCTTATGGCACTTACGTTTTATGAGTTCGATGTGATATTGGGTATGGACTGGTTGTCAGAACATGGGGTTATGGTTGATTGCAGAAGAAAAAGAATTTCCTTGAGAACTTCAGATGGAGACGAAGTGATTGTAACTGGTGAAAAATATAGTGCACTGACAAATGTGGTGTCTGCAATGAAGGCTTCTAAGATGATGAGAAGAGGATGTACTGCTTTTCTTGCTTATATTCTAGATACTCGTACAACGAATTCTGAGATTGAAAAGATACCAGTGGTTCGAGATTTTACTGATGTGTTTCCAGAGGAATTACCGGGTTTACCTCCAGAAAGAGAAGTAGAGTTTGGGATTGAGTTAATTCCGTGCACCGCACCGATATCTATAGCACCTTATCGGATGGCACCCAATCGAGTTGAAAGAATTGAAAATGCAAGATTCAGAGTTATTAGACAAGGGATTCGTGCGTCCTAGTGTGTCACCATGGGGGCACCGGTATTATTTGTAAAGAAGAAAGATGGGTCTTTGAGGCTTTGTATAGATTACCGTCGCTTGAATAAAGTGACTATAAAGAACAAGTATCCGTTGCCCGTGATTGATGATTTGTTTGATCGATTAAAAGGAGCTAGTGTATTTTCTAAGATTGATCTCGGATCGGGTATTATCGATTCTACGGTAAAAGAATCGATGTGTCGAAAAATCGCTTTAAACTCCGATGCGGTCATTATGAGTTCTTAGTTATGCCATTTGGATTGACTAATGCTCCTATTTTTTCATGGATCTTATGAACAGAATTTTTCACCATATTTAGATCGGTTTGTGGTTGTATTTATAGATGACATTCTAGTGTATTCAAAAGGTGAAGAAGAGCATGATAAACATCTCCGAATTGTGCTCTGATTTTGAGAGAAAAACAATTGTATGCTAAATTTAGTAAGTGTGAATTTTGGTTAAAAGAAGTCACTTTTCCTGGGACATATAGTATCGGCGAGATGGTATTCGGTAGATCCCAAGAAGGTAGAAGCTATACTTGAATGGAAACCACCAAAGAATGTGATGTATGAAGTAAAGAGTTTTCTCGGATTGGTGGATACTATAGAAGATTTGTTGAGGGATTCTCTATGATTGCATCTCCATTAACGAAATTGTTGCGAGAAAAATGTAAAATTTGAATGGACGAAAGGTGTCGAAGAAAGTTTTGAAAAATTAAAAGCGGCGATTAATGAAGCTCTGTGTTAATTCAACCGAATCTGGTAAGAGTACGTGATTTTCGGTGATGCTTCATACAATGGTTTGGGTCAGTGTGCTAATGCAAGGAGGAAAGGTAGTAGCATATGCTTCTAGACAATTGAAGCCACACGAAAAGAACTATCCGACGCATGATCTTGAATTGGCTTTGCGAGTGGTGTTTGCGCTAAAAATATGGAGACATTATTTATACGGGGAAAAATGTTATATCTACACTCGACCATAAGAGTTTGAAGTATTTGTTGACTCGTAAGGATTTGAATTTGAGATGCAGAGAAGATGGGTTGAACTGATAAAGGACTATGATTTGATTATTGATTACCATCCGGTAAGGCAAATGTTGTAGCTGATGCTTTGAGTCGAAAATCTCATTTACTTTACGAGCTATGAATACCCGGTTGTCACCGATCGATAATGGTTCAATCATGGCTGAATTGAGAGCTAAACCGACGCTTTTTACAGCGAGATATGTGAAGCTCGGAAGGATGATGAGAAGCTACAGATTAAATGGGCACAGTGTGAGTCGTGCATCGATTCTGAATTTCAGTTTGAGTTGATGGTTGTATGTTATTCAAAGGTAGAATATGTGTACCTCGTAATTCGAGAACTCATACGTAAGATTTTATACGAGGCTCACAACGGTACTATGTCCGTACATCCGGGAGTAATAAAATGTATAATGATCTCAAAAAAGATGTATTGGTGGCCGAATGAAACGGGATATCTCTCGAGTTTGTATCGAGATGTTTAATATGTCGCAAGTTAAAGTTTGAACATCAGTACCTTCGAGATTACTTCACCAATTACTATACCGGAATGGAAATGGGAAAGAATCACTATGGATTTTGTATCGGGATTACCGTTGTCTCCGAAGAAAAAGGATGCTATTTGGGTGATTGTTGACCGATTGACAAAATCAGCGCACTTTATTCCGGTACGTATGGATTATTCTTTAGATAAACGTCGTTGAATTGTACATATCCGAGATTGTCGGCTACATGGAGTGCTGTCTCCATTATATCGAGATAGAGATCCTCGATTTACGCCTCGTTTAGGGGATAAATTGCAAGAAGCTTTAGGTACTCAGTTGTATTTCAGTACTGCATTTCATCCTCAGACAGATGGCCAATCTGAGCGTGTAATTCAAGTATTGGAAGATATGCTCCGATGTTGTACACTAGAGTTTGAAGGTAATTGGGAGAAGTATCTGCCTTTGATTGAATTTGCTTACAATAACAAAGCTATCGATCCAAAGATTAAAATGGCTCCGTATGAAGCTTTGTATGGCGTAAAGTGTAGAACACCGTTATATTGGACAGAGCTTAGTGAAAAGAAGATATATGGGGTTGATTTGATCCAAGAAAGCGAAGAAAAAGTAAAAGTCATTCAAATAGTTTGAAAGCGACATTTGATCGTCAAAAATCTTATGCTGATCTTAAAAGAAAAGATATTGAATATAATGCGGGTGAAAAAGTATTTTTGAAAGTGTCGCCGTGGAAAAAATTCTCCGATTTGGGAAGAAAGGCAAGCTCACCAAGATTCATTGGGCGTATGAGATCTTAGAACGGGTTGGTCCAGCTTGCTTATCGGATAGCCTTACCACCGGAATTGGATAGAATTCACAATGTTTTTCATGTCTCAATGTTACGAAGATACCGGTCCGATCCATCTCATGTGATTACTCCCAAGTAATAGAAATTCAACCGGATTTAACTTATGAAGAGGAGCCAATTAAGATACTTGCTCGAGAGGTAAAGGAATTGAGAAACAAACGGGTTCCGTTGGTAAAAGTGTTGTGGAGACATCATAATTCGGAAGAAGCAACATGGGAAAGAGAGGAAACAATGAGACATCAATATCCGCAGATTGTTTTATGTCTGTAAATTTCGAGGACGAAATTTATTAAGTGGGGAGAATTGTAGTGACCCGATAGTCGAATAACCAAAAAATATATTTTCAGTCTCAGTTTTCATAAAA
Source organism: Gossypium bickii (assembly GCA_025503065.1). Lineage (NCBI taxonomy): Eukaryota > Viridiplantae > Streptophyta > Magnoliopsida > Malvales > Malvaceae > Gossypium > Gossypium bickii. The sequence continues at coordinate 106,075,980 of CP106715.1, forward strand.
ATGAATCGTAAATAATTACTAAAAATATTTACGAAGCTAGTTGTGCGTCTAATTGGGTTTTATTTAGGTGAATTTGACTTAATTAGAAGCATTTGGTGAAAAAGGATTAGATTGTAATAGGTGTGAAAGTTTAATTATAGATTAAAAGAAATTATGAAGGACCAAAATGGCAATTATGCCATTTTTAAATGATTGAGGCATAGTGTAAAAAAAAATCCTAAGATTTTTGTGTGATAAAATAAAATATTATTTTATGTTAATATAATATAATATATAATAAGGTTAAAAAAAAAAAAAAAAGAGAGAAAGAAAGAAACAGAGAAGCAAACGAAACAGAGAGCAGGGAAAGAAAGAAAAAGAGAGAAAAAGAAAGAAGAAAAGGGAAAATTTAGGGTTTGAAGCTTGGAAGTTTAATAGGTATGTTAATTTAGCCCTTTTCTTTTAATTTTGATGTTTAATAAGTTTTAGGATAAAGTTTTGATGAATTTAAATTGAAGTTTTTGAGTTTTAAAGCTTCTAAACATAACATATGATGAAAAAAAAAGATGAATTAGTGGTTTAATTGAAAGAAATTGAAGTTAGAATTGAGTAAAGGATTTAATTGTAAAATAAGCTATAAGAAAACTGTTTTGGGACAGCAGCAGTAGGGTAACTTTGAAAAATCACCAAAAATCGTAGAAGAGGTATTAGAAGTCAGATGAGATATGAAATTAAAGCTTATTGAGTCTATTTTCATATGAAAGAAACAGAGAAAGCAAAGGAATTCTGTAATTTTAGATATTTATATTTTTGTAAGACTGGTTTAAAGGGATTTCGGGATCCCCTGTTCTGACTTTGAAAAATCATAAAAAATTGGAGAAAAATAATTAGGGGCTTAAGTTTATATGTTTAGAATCCTGAATGAGTCTATTTTCAAATGAAATAAATAAGAAGGTCATATGAATTCTGTACAAAGAGTAATTTGATTCGTAGTGAAGAGAGGTCAGAATAGTCAGACAGTAAAACAGGGGAAACTTTAAGAATAATCTGGTATTGATTGGCCATACCAAAAATTCTGGAAAAATTATAGTAAAAAGATATATGAGTCTAGTTTCAAGGAAAATTTACGGTTCTTCATTTGGAGTTCTGTAGCTCTGGAAATAAATAATTTTGTGACTATGACACAAAAGGACAGCTTTGAATAAGTTTATAAGTAAAGGATTAAATTGAAATGTGAGCAAAAGTAAGAAAGCATGAAATTATCATAAAATACATGTTTATTTTATTAAATAGTACAGGAAATTATTTGATTATTTTTAACATATAAATGTTATGTATTTATATGAAATTGAAGAAAGAGAAAAGGAAGGAGAGGACCGAATCGAAGGAAAAGGAAAAGAGAAGATTAAGGAGTGAAGGAAAAAAAACTTATATCACCGCAACCTTTCATTGTAAGTACTACAAGAATTTTAAATTATTGTTATTTATCCTTTTTGAAATATTTATGTGAATTATTTAAATATATGAGATTCAGCTTTAATGCCCAAGTAGACGGAATTTAGAACTACTGGGATATTAGTGGCATGCCATTAAGGAACTTTAGCGCGCTCTCTGATATTAGCACGTTGGTGCTCTCCGACTTTAGCACGTTGGTGCTCTCTGATATTAGCACATTGGTGCTCTCTGATAATTAGCACGTCAGTGCTCTCTGTTCATTTGTGCATCATAATGCACCTCTGTATATGTTCCGTATATCCGGTGTGTTCTAGGAAGTCTACTTTGGGCTAATATTGTGAATTGAGAATAAAATGAATTATCAAGTGTTAAGGCAAGTTTTATGCCGTCATGAAGATAATAAGTTAAATTTATTTAAAGCAATACTTATTTGAAGAGACTTACACGTGAGTAAATATGCGATAATTAATTGAGTTTAAAATATTCTTATGATTGTTTAATTAATTATTCTTGTAGTGCTTACTAAGCCTTCACCGCTTAACGCGCGCTTATTTTAACGCCGTAGGTACAAAGAGTCTAGAAGAGAAGTTCAACTAGAAGATTTCTCATCTCATCACATCTTCAAGACTACGGAAGTAGGTACTATATTTTGTGTTAAAATGGCATGTACATAGGTGATATTTTGGTCACTTAAAACTACTACATGACTTTTGTTGTAGAAAACGATATTTGGTATTTTAATGTTATAAGTAGAATCTAAATATGATTAAATATGAAATTGTATTAGTTAAATTGTTGGATTTTGGAATTGGTTGAATTGGTTATATCTGGAATGAATACGGTTTTTATTGCAGGGGGTGATATGTGAAAATAAGCAGAAATGCTGCCGAAATTTATATTAAACAAAATTTATATTTGCAAATTATCAGATATGTCCGGTAATGCCTCGTAACCCTGTTCCGGTGATGGTTCGGGGTTAGGGGTGTTACATCAGCCACTTGATTTTTTGTGCCTTTCCTGTCTTTAATTTCTAGATCAAATTCCTACAATAACAATATCCATCGAATCAATCTAGGCTTGGCATCTTTGTTTGTCACCAAGTATTTAATGGTAGAGTGATCTATATAAACCATCACTTTGGCGCCTACTAAATAAGCCCTAAAGTTGTCAAACGCGAGTACTACATCTAACAGCTCATTCTCAGTGGTAGTATAATTTAACTGTGAATCAGTCAAGGTCTGGCTTGCATAGTAGATAACATGGAATACTTTGTTATTTCTTTGCCCACGCATTGTCCCTATGACAAAATCACTGGCATTGCACATAAGTTTGAAAGGTAAACTCAAATCTGGTGCTATGTGTAACATCCTGAATTAGGGGTTATTTGTGATTGTATTGTTGTGCATAAGATTGGATTGCTGTGATGCTATTTGTGGTGTAATAAGATTTAGCTATAGGCCTTGAGTAGGCTCGAGTGGTAGAAAAATTTCACATTAAGCTTTAAAAAGCAGGGAGCCAAAGTAAATAGGGGTTAGGAGTTTTAAAAAGGGAATATGAGACACAAATAAGGCCTAGGAAAGGTGGCAAGGAGGTGCCACTTAAGTTCTGGAATTGACGCCACCAAGGGGAGCAAGGGAGCCTAGGTTCGAGTAGCAGAATTCCCCTTTCTGCTTTTATTTTGACGGCAAGGGAGGGGAGAGTAGTGCTCAACTCAAATTCTTTCAGATAAGAGGGATTATAGTTGAACAATTTTAAATGGTTGGCCAAGAGTGATTTAGGGAGTTTGCCGAAATCCAGGACTCCTTGTTGAAGAGGAGTAAGTGAATTGGAGACTAAGGAAAGGGGCTAGATGACAATTTCGGCTAGCAAGAATCAAAAGCTGGGAATTCTTTTCTTTTGTTTAAGCACCTAGCCGAAATTCTTTAGACCTAAACCCATTATTTTATTGAACTTTATTCTCTTTTCTTTTTCTCAAGTGAATAGCCGATTCTTCCCTACTCTCTCATCTCCCATCTATTTTTCTTCTTCTTTTCTTCTTTATGCTCAAAACCGAAACCCTCTCTACCCTTCTCTTTGCCGAATCCCCTATCTCCCTTTCCATTATTTCCTTCTTATCCTCTAGCTGAATCTACTCCATTCTTTTGCCGAAATCTCCTTCCTCCTACTACATCTACTTTGGCCGAATATTAGATGGGCATAGATTCTTTTCGAGATTTCTTCTTCAATCGGTTTGTAAGGGGTAAGTGATTGCCGAAACCCCCTTCTCATATTTTCTTTTTCTCTGTCGACTTATATGAAGGGAAAAGCCGAAATCCGGCATTTGTTGATGGTTTGGCTAACTGCTTTTGAAACCGATTTCTCATAAGGTACTCTAGGATTTTGAAGCCGTCGATCTAAGCCTCCATTCTCTGCTAATCGATTTGGTAAGTCTATGGTAAGGAATTCTCTTTAGTCTACCCAATAGATACTTGGAAAAGCCGAAAGCTAATTGTTGTATGGATCTAAGGTTTGGCCGATTGCAAGGAATCCAGTGTGTGGCTTCGGGATTTGGTTGGAAACCAAATCGGTTCAAGGTAAGTGCCACAAATGAGCCTTCGGGATTTAGTTATTATAGCCGAATAGGCCTATGTCACTAACTTTGATGTTGGCCGAATATAGGGCCAAAGGATCTAGCGCAGTAGATCGGATCTTCGGGATCTAGGACTCGTGTTAGTAACAGGTGTGTACTTACACACTTCATAACTAATAAATTGTTAATAAACTGTATGTGTTATAACGAATATGTGTAGATCTGGATTGATACCGTAAGGGTATGAGCAAGGATTCGGGTAAGTCTGTTTCGATATGAGCTTGTTATATGATGCATGTTGATGCATGACACATTTGGTATATGTGGTATATGAAAATATGGCCTTTAATAAATTCAATGTGTTATTATTTAAGCATGATTGGCATGATTTCTTTTATATGCACATTGTATTATGGTGGGTGATATGAGTGGAGGGGGAAGTGATATCCGTGTCTTTGGACACCAGTGGTTTGGTACCACATTTCGTGACTTTGGGTCACCAGAGGTTTGGCACCTCATAGCGACTCGACCCAGTGGCTTAGCACCACAGTGGGTTGGCCCCACGGTTGATATTACGGGATTGTGGCCAGTGATTTGGTATCACACGTGGGTTGGCCCCACAAATTATTATTCGTGACTTTGGGTCACCAGTGGTTTGGCACCACAATATTGATGGATATCGTGACTTTGGGTCACCAGTGGTTTGGCACCACCAGTGGTTTGGTACCACACGGGGTAGAAAAAGGAGTTATGGATGGCTAGGTTGGGTGCATGCTATACTTAACTATGATTTGTGTAAGCTGTTGCATTAATCGGAAGAGGGGTTATACATTGAGTCTTGGTGACTCACCTTCTCCCTTAACTTTTTCAGGTGACTCGTAGATTGCGGATGAGGAGCCGGATGGACTCGAGGTGGCCATGCAATGGAAATTTGGGTTAAATAGACTTTGGTTTATTTTCATTTTATTCTTATTTTATTTGTTCGAGTTGTAATAAGGCCTCCTAAAATTACGCTTTGGTTGTTTTACATGCTTTGGATGTAATTTTTAAAACATGATTAAACTAAATTACTTAATGGCTTTAATACTTTAACCACATGTTTTCCTAAATACAAAGCGCGTTGTTTTTTTTCGTACCATCGGGTACATTGACAAAATTGGTAACAACATGACTTAATCGATTTCTAAATAACAAAGCAAAGTGTTGGTTTTCAAACATACACCTCTTTTCCTACTACCTCAACCCAAGCCACAAATTTTCTCAAAAGTTGAATCGGTAAACGGGTTTTTCTCCAAACGTTTTCCTCTGTGACATACCAGATTCGGTCGTAATGTTTGGGCTGAGTTTAGTGTGTTACAAAATTGATATCAGAGCCCAGTTCAAAACTCGACTGTGAGGCCCGGGGCCCAAAATGTTTTTGGTAGGCCTTTGTGAAATATTATGAAAATAGTTTTTGTTTTGAACAGCATGGCATCGAGTCTCCAGCACCAATCCGCCCAGGTAAGTATCTCTGACTGTTCTATGAATACTTGATAGGGGTAAATGGGTAACTTGGGAACGTAGACTAAAGGAGTAGGAACTATTGAACCCTAGGAATAGTATACCCCAATATAAGAATTGCATAAGACTTAATGCCTAATTAAACAAACCTGTGGCTAAGTCACCGAGTTAGGGTGTGGCAACCATGGTGCGCATGTCTAGGATTGGATCCGGAAGAGCCTGGTACTTAAGCAGTCCTAGTGACTCACCTCCTCTTCGCTGGAGTCCTACCTGGTGCGTAGCAAAAACCCGAAAGGGATTAGCCATGTTTTTATGAAAACCCTAGTTTTAAAAAATCACCAAATTACCCCTTTAAATAGTAGTAAAAATTTATTTTTGGAAAATTTTCAAAATATTTTTTATTTACAAAATTACCAAAATGCCCCTAGTGGCAAAATTTCAAAAAAATGCCCTTGGTTTCTAAAATTACCGTACTACCCCGTATTCAATAAAATTCTCTTACTTTACTAAGTATCCAGGAATCTTATTTTGCCAAATATTAAAATATCCGGATTTGGAAAATTTACGAAATTACCCCCGATTGACAAAATTACCAAAACAACCCTAGTTTCCAAAATTTCTGCCATACCTCTAATTTGAGGAAATTTTTGAAAATACCTTCCAGTTTTGGAAAATTTCAAAGTACCCTGATTTATTAAGATTTTCAAAATTTCCCTGATTTATTACAAAAATACCCCTATAGGAAAATGATGAAAATACCCCTGGGATAAGAATAAGACAGAAGGTGATAGAATAAGTGAATGTGTGTGGTAGGCGCTACTGAATGAATGTGCATCTTTGAATTAGGAAAGAAGACCTGAAACTTGATTGATCGAAAGAACTACTTCTAAACTCTTTCATAAAATTCCTTCGCGAATAATCAGTGAAACAAGGACTAAATTCATAAAACTTTTTAATCAGATCGCGAATAGAAATGAGCTCTAGAGGACGTGGCCGTCGTGGACGCCGTAGAGGCAGGATGACTGTGTCAGAACCCGTTAGGTCGGGTCAGGGGTCTGAGAATGAGGTACCACCGTCGCCACCACCCCCAACTTTTAGTGTTGAGCAACAGGATCAGACGGGGGGTGAGGCAGTATCGCAGGCTGTGCTGCAAGTTCTTGAGATGGTGGCTGGAGCAGGTGGAGGTATGGGAGCTCAGAAATCTATACCCGAGCGACTCCGAGCCAATGGAGCTGAGATGTTCGGGGGTGTATCGGGTGTGGCACCCAGTACGGCTGAGTATTGGTTGGAATCAACTGAGAGGATCATGGATGATCTAGATCTGACGGCTGAGGAGAAGGTGAAAGGAGTGGTGTCGCTTCTCAAGGATGAGTCATACCAGTGGTGGCTCATGGTTCGGGATGGTGCTGCGGCGGATGATCTTACTTGGGAGTACTTCAAAACAGCATACCAGAAGAAGTATGTGGGGACCAGCTACATTGATGCGCAGAGGAAAGCATTTTTGAGGTTGGTTCAAGGGAATAAGTCTGTGTCAGAGTATGAAGCAGAATTTTTAAGGCCGAGCCGTTATGCTCAGGGAATTATGTCAACGGAGCACGAACATTGTGTCCGTTTTGAGGACAGACTTAGGGATGATCTGAGGTTGCTGATTGCTCCACAGCAGGAGCGTGAGTTTTCCGTCCTAGTGGAAAAGGCTAAGGTAGCCGAAGGGATTAAGGAGTTCGTGAGACAGAACCACGAAAGGAACAAACAGAAGAGAGGCTTTGGATCGTCTGGATCGGGCAATAATGCGCAGAAGAGGGCTAGGCAGAGTGGGCCAAATCAGGCGGGGAGGCCCATAGCTACTAATCAGAGACCGGCCCAGTGTAATCGCTGTGGGAAATCACATTGGAGAGGATGTTGGACCGGTGAAAAAGGATGCTTCGAGTGTAGGTCGTTGGATCATCATGTGAGGGATTGTCCTCGGAAGTTAGCTAAGAATCAGCCAGAGGGTCAGAACCGTGCTCAGGCTTTAAACGAGGGACCACCACTACAGAGGGGTCGTGGTAATGGTAGAGGAGGCAATGGTTCTAGTCGAGGCTGCGGAACACCGGGCAGAGGTGCAAGCAACAAAGAGGCAAGGCAGCCTGGGTTAGTCTATGCAGCGAGGCGTCGAGAGGAGGGTAACGCACCGGACGTCATAACCGGTACGTTCCTAATTTTTGGATTTCCATATGTTGCATTGATTAATGTGGGTTCGACGCATTCGTATGTTGCTAGTAGCATAATAGAGACTATGAACCTAGACTTTAAGACTACTTCTAGGGAGATGACAGTAATTAGCCCTCTAGGTCACTCTGTAGAAGTAAATAAATTATATAGGGATGTACCCCTAGAACTTCAAGGGGTAGTGTTCTTAGTGGATTTGATGGAGCTACCGTTTGAGGAGTTCGATCTGATTCTCGAAATGGATTGGCTGGTGAAGTACCAAGCTAGTTTGGATTGCCCGGCTAAGCGCATGATGTTGAGGACAATGGAAGGCGAGGAGGTGGTAATGATAGGTATCAGGAGGGAATATCTATCAAATGTGGTCTCCATACTGAAGGCAGAGAAAATGGTCAGGAAGGGTTGTGAGGCGTTTCTGGTTCGAATATGTGCTATGGAGGCTAAGGAGTCAGCAGTGGAGAATGTCCGAACAGTGAGGAAATTCGCTGATGTATTCCCAGAAGGACTTCCGGGTCTGCCTCCGGATTGGGAAGTTGAATTTGGTATAGACTTGCTGCCCGGAACGGCGCCAGTGTCTATAGAACCATACCGAATGGCGCCGAAGGAATTGGTGGAGCTGAAGGCTCAAATCCAGGAGCTGTTGGACTGAGGGTTTATTCGACCAAGTATATCTCTGCGGGGAGCACACGTGCTATTTGTTAAGAAGAAGGACGGTACAATACGGATGTGTATAGACTACCGCCAACTAAACAAGTTAACGATCAAAAACAAGTATCCATTGCCTCGGATTGATGACTTGTTTGATCAACTTAAGGGTGCATCGATGTTCTCAAAGATAGATCTAAGGTCGGGATACCATCAACTTAAAGTGAAGGAGGTTGATGTTCACAAGACGGTATTCCGTACTCGGTATGGGCATTATGAGTTTTTGGTGATGCCGTTTGGGTTGACCAACGCACCGGCAGTATTCATGGACTTAATGAATAGGGTGTTTCAGCAGTACTTGGATCAGTTTGTCGTAGTGTTTATAGACGACATATTGGTGTACTCAAGGACGGAGGAGGACCATGACATGTATTTGTGAGTAGTTCTACGAGTACTGAGGGAGAAGCAGTTATTTTCCAAATTCAGTAAGTGCAAATTTTGGCTTAGGGAGGTGGCTTTCTTAGGTCACGTAGTGTCAGCTGAAGGGATTAGGGTGGACCCTCGTAAGATTGAAGCGGTGTTAGATTGGAAACCGCCTAGGTCGGTGGCGAAAATTCAGAGTTTTCTGGGTTTGGCAGGATACTATCGAAGATTTATGGAAGGATTTTCTTTGATCGCGGCACCGTTGACTAAGTTATTAAGGAAAGGGGTTCCATTTGTATGGTCAGAGAAGTAGCAGGAAAGTTTCGACAAGCTAAGAAAGATTCTGACAGAAGCTCCAGTTCTAGTACAGCCTGAGGCAGGGAAGTTATTCACGGTATACTGTGATGCATCCCATACTGGTTTGGGATGTGTGTGGATGCAAGAGGGGAAAGTAGTGGCTTATGCATCCCAACAGCTAAGACCCCATGAGGTTAACTATCCGACACACGACTTGGAATTAGCGGCAGTAATCTTCGCTTTGAAAATATGGAGGCACTACTTGTACGGAGAAAAGTCGATAGTCTACACGGATCACAAAAGTCTGAGGTATCTTTTGACCCAGAAGGATTTGAACTTGAGGCAGCGCCGATGGATTGAGCTGTTGAAGGACTATGACTATTCAATTGAGTATCATCCGGGCAAGGCTAATGTGGTGGCTGACGCATTGAGCCGTAAGGTCGTGTAGGACTTAAGGGCGATGTTTGCTCACCTTAGTCTGTATGACGATGGAAGTCTTTTGGCGAAATTGCAAGTTAAGCCGACTTGGATGAGGAGATTAAGGAGAAACAGTTAGTAGATGAAAGTTTGAATACTCGGAGATTGCAAGTTCAAGATGGTGGTTTAGAAAGTTATAGTTTGTCTAGAGACGGAGTACTATGCTTTCAAGGGCGAGCTTGTATGCCGAAGGATGTGGAATTGAGACAAAGAATTCTTCAGGATGCACATAGCAGCCCATACGCTATGCATCCTGGAGGTAGCAAAATGTACCAAGATTTGTGAAGATAATTTTGGTGGCCAGGGCTGAAGCGTGAGGTAACTGAGTTTGTGGGGAAGTGTCTGACGTGTCAGCAGGTCAAGGCTGGACATCAGTTGCCATCAGGGTTACTTCAACCGGTGAAGATCCCTTAGTGGAAATGGGAAAGAATCACCATGGACTTTGTCAGTGGGCTACCCCTTACGCCTAGTAAAAAGGACTTGGTCTGGGTGGTTGTGGATCGGCTGACCAAGTCAGCTCATTTCATACCGGTGAGGGTGGATTATTCGCTTCAGAAGCTAGCAAAGTTGTATGTGGCCGAGATAGTAAGGTTGCATGGTGTGCCAGTATCAATTATCTCGGATAGGGATCCGAGGTTCACGTCAAGGTTTTGGAGAGCTTTGCATCAGGCTTTGGGAACGAGGTTAGACTTCAGCACAACTTTTCACCCGCAAACTGACGAACAATCAGAAAGGGTGATTCAGGTCTTGGAGGATATGCTAAGAGGCTGTGTTCTGGATTTCAGTGGTAGTTGGGAGGAGTATTTACCGTTGGTGGAATTTGCTTATAACAATAGTTATCAAGCGAGTATCCAGATGGCACCATATGAGGCACTGTATGGACGGAAATGCCGTACTCCTACGTGTTGGATGGAATTAGGTGAACGACATATGTTGGGTCCGGAGTTGGTGACAGAAACTGAAGATAAAGTTAAGGTGATTCGGGCTCGTCTCAAGGAGGCGTCAGATAGGCAGAAGTCTTATGCTGATCTTAAGCGCAAGGATATGGAATATGCAGTGGGAGATAAAGTTTTTCTGAAGGTGTTACCATGGAAGAAGGTATTGAGATTTGGGCGAAAAGGGAAGCTAAGCCCTAGGTTTATCGGGCCATATACAGTGTTGAAGCGAGTGAGACCGGTAGCTTATCAGCTCGAGTTGCCAGCAGAGTTAAGACAGATTCATGACGTCTTTCATGTGTCAATGCTTAGGCGATATCAGTCAGATCCATCACACGTTGTGCCGGTGGCAGAGATTGAGGTAAACTCTGGCTTATCTTTCTTGGAGGAACCAGTCCGAATTTTGGATCGGGATGTCAAAGTGCTACGTAGGAAGTCAGTACCTTTGGTGAAAGTACTATGGCGAAACCATGGTACGGAGGAGGCCACGTGGAAACCCGAGGATGTGATGAGACAGCAATACCCCCAGCTCTTCTGATCAGGTAATTTCGAGGCTAAAATTTTTTTTTAGGGGGTGGAACTGTAACATCCTGAATTAGGGGTTATTTGTGATTGTATTGTTGTGCATATGATTGGATTGTTGTGATGCTATTTGTGGTGTAATAAGATTTAGCTATAGGCCTTGAGTAGGCTTAGAGAGCCAAAGTAAATAGGGGTTAGGAGTTTTAAAAAGGGAATATGAGACACAAATAAGGCCTAGGAAAAGTGGCAAGGAGGTGCCACTTAAGTTCTGGAATTGACGCCACCAAGGGGAGCAAGGGAGCGTAGGTTCGAGTAGCAGAATTCCCCTTTCTGCTTTTTATTTTGACGGCAAGGGAGGGGAGAGTAGTGCTCAACTCAAATTCTTTCAGATAAGAGGGATTATATTTGAACAATTTTAAACGGTTGGCCAAGAGTGATTTAGGGAGTTTGCCGAAATCCAGGACTCCTTGTTGAAGAGGAGTAAGTGAATTGGAGACTAAGGAAGGGGGCTAGATGACAATTTCGGCTAGCAAGAATCAAAAGCCGAGAATTCTTTTCTTTTATTTAAGCACCTAGCCGAAATTCTTTAGACCTAAACCCATTATTTTTTTGAACTTTATTCTCTTTTTTTTTTCAAGTGAATAGCCGATTCTTCCCTACTCTCTCATCTCCCATATATTTTTCTTCTTCTTTTCTTCTTTATGCTCAAAACCAAAACCCTCTCTACCCTTCTCTTTGCCGAATCCCCTATCTCCCTTTCCATTATTTCCTTCTTATCCTCTAGCTGAATCTACTCCATTCTTTTGCCGAAATCTCCTTCCTCCTACTACATCTACTTTGGCCGAATATTAGGTGGGCATAGATTCTTTTCGAGATTTTTTCTTCAATCGGTTTGTAAGGGGTAAGTGATTGCCGAAACCCCCCTCTCATATTTTGTTTTTCTCTGTCAACTTATATGAAGGGAAAAGCCGAAATCCGGCATTTGTTGATGGTTTGGCTAACTGTTTTTGAAACCGATTTCTCATAAGGTACTCCGGGATTTTGAAGCCGTCGATCTAAGCCTCCATTCTCTGCTAATCGATTTGGTAAGTCTATGGTAAGGAATTCTCTTTAGTCTACCCATTAGATACTTGAAAAAGCCGAAAGCTAATTGTTGTATGGATCTAAAGTTTGGCCGATTGCAAGGAATCCAGTGTGTGGCTTCAGGATTTGGTTGGAAACCAAATCGGTTCAAGGTAAGTGCCACAAATGAGCCTTCGAGATTTAGTTATTATAGCCGAATAGGCCTATGTCACTAACTTTGATGTTGGCCGAATATAGGGTCAAAGGATCTAGCGCAGTAGATCGGATCTTCGGGATCTAGGACTCGTGTTAGTAACAGGTGTGTACTTACACACTTCATAACTAATAAATTGTTAATAAACTGTATGTGTTATAACGGATATGTGTAGATCTGGATTGATACCGTAAAGGTATGGGCAAGGATTCGGGTAAGTCCGTTTCGATATGAGCTTTTTATATGATGCATGTTGATGCATGACACATTTGGTATATGTGGTATATGAAAATATGGCCTTTAATAAATTCAGTGTGTTATTATTTAAGCATGATTGGCATGATTTCTTTTATATGCACATTGTATTATGGTGGGTGATATGAGTGGAGGGGGAAGTGATATCCGTGTCTTTGGACACCAGTGGTTTGGTACCATATTTCGTGACTTTATTTTCATTTTATTCTTATTTTATTTGTTCGAGTTGTAATAAGGCCTCCTAAAATTACGCTTTGATTGTTTTACATGCTTTGGATGTAATTTTTAAAACAGGATTAAACTAAATTACTTAATGGCTTTAATACTTTAACCACAAGTTTTCCTAAATACAAAAGCGCGTTGTTTTTTTCAGACCATCGGGTACATTGACAAAATTGGTAACAATACGACTTAATTGATTTCTAAATAACAAAGCAAAGTGTTGGTTTTCAAACATACACCTCTTTTCCTACTACCTCAACCCAAGCCACAAATTTTCTCAAAAGTTGAATCGGTAAATGGGTTTTTGTCCAAATGTTTTCCTCTATGACATACCAGATTCGGTCGTAATGTTTGGGCCGGGTTTGGGGTGTTACACTATGACTATTGTTTCTATGACTGGCCCTTTTTTCAACTCCTCAAATGCTTGTAAGCATTGATCATCAAAATTGAAAGATCTATTGTGTTCTAATAGTTTACATAGGGGTTTTGATATTTTTGAGAAATCCTTAATTAATTGTCTGTAGAAACCCGCATGGCCCAGAGAACTATGAATACCTTTAATTGTGGAGGGTGATGGAAATTTCTCAATAACTTTGATTTTTTTGCCTTGTTGATGACAATTCCTTGCTGTGAAATTTTATGTCCCAGAATGATACATTCATGAACCATTACTGATTAGCACATAACTTAGTCAAATTCGTTACACAACAAAGAGCTTCCATATACTTTCCATATAAACATTCATACTATTATGAACATACTAGAAATCTTTAATCACTATCATCTCATACCTTTCTCATGCTTTCATGACATTATAAATCAAAGTATATACTGATCCTTCCCTTCTGTATACCCTTTGAACCACTAGAATAATATCAGATAATCGGGAATATCGCACACTATGTACTAACACGTGGTCGAAACCACTACTATCTCTTATATCATATAATTCCTCTCTCTCGAGCCATAAGTGGGTTTGCTCACACAAGTTGTTAAGTAACTACAACACATGCCGGAAACTCAGCCACCGGTAGGACGTACAAGACCAGCATTCGAAACACGGTAACCCCTAATGACATGTCATTTGTATCCTATATATTTCAAAGGTTCAAACGGGATTCAAAAGTTGCCAAAACTTCATTGGATATTTCTTAGAGTCGTAATACCATAATATAACATAAAAGTATTTAATTCGAACATAATTCAATGCTATTTAAATGTACGAACTTACCTCAAACACGAACGAATAAATACGATCGGTTAGTTCAACACTTTTTCTTTTTCTCGATCTAAATCCATATTTTTCTTGATCTAAATAATCAAATTTAACTCATTCAAATTTCATTCTATTCAATTTAATCCAAAAATCATATTTTGGAAAAATTACGCTTTTGCCCCTAAAATTTTGAATTCATTACAATTTAGTTACTAGCTCATAAAAATGGAAATTCATGCAATTTAGTACCAACCCGTTATATCCGAATATCACTTAGGCCTTTAGCAAACCCTACATTTCATTTATTTCACAATTTTACCATGAATAATTTTCTATTTTTCAATTTAATCCCTAATTTACAAATTCATCAAAATTTCCTTTGCAAAAGTTGTTCAACTATCATCAAACATTCATTTTCATCCATCAAGCATAAAAAGCAACTAACATACGTTCATGGTAAAACCCTAGACTTTTAACAATTTTTCAAATTAGTCACTGGGCTAGTTAGATTAACCTACAACAACTCCAAAAACATAAAAATCATTAAAAACGGGACCAAAAATGACTTACATACACAAGGATAAGCTTGCTAATTGCTCAAACCCTAGAAATGGTGTTGTTTTCCCTTTGAGATTTGGCTAGGTTAAGAATATGGACAAAAACCTTAATTTTGTTTTACTTATTTTAGTTTTATATTTATTAATTTACTTATATAACCTCTACTATTCACTTTAATGATGTCTATATTTGTCCATTACCTTTATTAATGGTCTAACTGTCATTTAAAGCCATTCACATTCCAAATTGATAATAATTTGACATCTTTTACTTATAAAACTCAAATTCTACACCTTATGCAATTTAGTCCTTTTTTATCAAATTAAGCATGCAAATGATAAAATTTCTTAATGAAATTTTTATACGAAAATACTAACATGCTATAGAGATTAAAATAATAAAAAAATAAATACTTTGATGTCAGATTTGTGGTCCCAAAACCACAATTTTGACTTCATTCAAAATAGGCTGTTACAACTTATGATTTTTGGTGCAGGATTGTCTACATAGTCCGGCACACGGTCTATGACACGACCATGTGGGGTTATTTCAAATACCCACATGGGCAGACACACGAGCTGGGACACGGTCATGTGTCCCATAGTTTGAATGTTACACGGTTGGATACACAACTATGTTTTAAGTTACACGGCCTAGGCTTTGTTACATGGCCGTGTGACCCCTATTTCCAAAATTTTTATTTTTTTTTGAAATTTTCTGTTTTGTTTCATATTAGTCCCTGAATGTTTCCAAACTATTCTTATGGCCCTGTAGGCTCAATTTAAGGCCTGTAAATGTATTTATGCTATGAATAAAACTTGATATTGAATATTAATATTTAATTTTGAATAATTGTTTCTATATGATGTGGAATGTTTCAATTTGTACTGTAATACTCCATAAACCTAATTCAGTGACAAAGACGGGTTAGGGGTGTTACAATAGTCATCCTTCCATACTGAAGTTAGTAGTGCAACCCTTTTTCACACTTATTGACACTATGGACCCACAATCTAGGACAAAAAGAAAGTCCGATGTCAATTTCCTTGAATGCTGACATATTTGGAAGTTGGAATTTGTATATCCAATAGGAGTAAGATCTCTTCTTGAATACACAAGCATATAACTCCCCGTTCTTCGTAAATACTTGGGTATATGTTTAACTGCCAGTGTCTTAGTCCTAAATTCGCCTGATATATACTTACAATCCTTACTACAAAACAAATATCTGGGCATGCGCATAACATAGAATACAAGAGACTTCATACTATCGAAGCATAAGGAACCTTTCTCTTATTCTCTCTTTCTTCTGTTGTTTTAGGACATTTCCCAGATATTGGAATTAACATAATGCATCGCTTCATCATACGTGAGTGAGTCATCATCTTCATATTCGATAGGCTCAATGTTAAAAACACTTTGTTAGATTGTAAGAACTCAGGTCTACAAGAGACGCTCCCACTGTGACAAAGCACCTTATGCTGCTAATAGTTTGTAGGTCTGCTATTAGGAGTTGGTTTTGGAATCCTTTATGTACGGTTTTGTATATTTCCTGATAATTCCTCGAGTACCTCCTTACTCCAAGGTTTGAAGTCATTCATTTAACTTTCTTCAAGCAAAGTAGCATGGGTTGACACTATTATAGTTTGCTCTTTCAGGTTATAAAATAAACCACCATTTGTTCACTTTAGATATCCTAAAAACATGCACAATCCTATCCATAAGTCCAACTTTCTTGCATCTTTATCCAATAAGTGGGTCAAGCATCCCCAAATTCTTAAATGATTAAGATTCGACTTCCTGCTATGCCATAATTCATATGGAGTTTGCGATGTTATCTTAGTTGGCACATCATTCAGAATATAGCAAGTCGAATGTACTACATATCCTAAAAAGGAGATTGGTAGCTTTGAATAACTCAAGATCGAACGTACCATGTCTAAAAACATTTGTAAAACCCAAACCCAGCCTAGACGTTATGGCTGAATCTGGAGATATCACACTAAAGTGTTTTTCGAAAACATCATTTCACTGGAAATCTCGTTCTATATGAAAAATCGTTTATGGTCATAACAGAAATTTAAGGGTATCTTGTTCATTGAAAACTCAAGTTGATCTTAGCAGTTTTTCAATCATATTAGTTTGTTACTATATTTAAAATGATGATTGAGGCGGAAGCTTTTATAGTAATTTACGAAAACGTGGTTTTTTTTGAAAAGCATTCATCTTTTGAAAATCCACGTCCTACTACTATTAGTAAGAATTTAAATAATTAAAATCCCAAATTAAAAAGTTAAAAATTTAAAGAGGCCTTATTACAAAAAAAACCCCCAAATTAAATTATTATAAATTAAAGTCTAATATAGAAGCAGGTGCGATTGTGTGTCCACCTCTAAGTCCCTCGCAGCACCGATTAGCCTAAGATTTGGGATTTCCTGTAAGATAAAAAGAGGGGTGAGTTTACGAAAACTCAATGTGTAACCCCATATAAGCAAATAACCAATCATGCAAGTGCAGTCTGCGCCTAAGCCCAAATCAATAACAATTTAGTTCAGTTTGGCCTTAGCCCATTACAGTATCAGTATCAGTGTGGGCCTGAACCTATTATAATATCAGTATCAGTGTGGGCCTTAGCCCAATAAAGTATCAGTAACAGTTCAAACATGCAATCAGAAATCCTACCCAACCAGCCTCTACACTCCACTTCGTCCATCCTAACACTCCATGTGGGGATAAAATCACCCACCCATCCCTACACTCCAAAATTAGCACCGGTTGCGGCACTAAACAGTATTTGCAGCAGAGCTGCTAGTACAATACACTTCCTCCAATCATAATAATCCAATCCCATGCAACATATCATGCATGTATGCAACATATATATCGTGGCATACTCATATACAATCATACATAACATAAACCATACAGTCATTTTATAACATAGGGGCATAACAGTCATTTTACCATATAGGGGCATAACAGTCATTTTATATCAGTTTGGGGGTCTAGGTATATTTACCGACCCATCAGTAGGTTCACAGCTGTCTCGGGCGACTTGCACAACCTTAACAGTCAAACAGTGAAAATGGGCCCAAGGCCCATAATGCAGGCCCATGTGGGCCCACATGCTCGTGTGGCCCACACAGCCCAGAATTGGTCTCAGTCATGAAAATTACACAGTTTGGGCTAATTTTTTCCACATGGTCGTGTGGTTTACCAGTGTGGGCCCCACAAGCCTGTTAAGCCCGTTAGGCCCATACGGCCCATTTCGGCCAAACGTGGCCCAAAACGGCCAAAGACCATGAAATCACTCATGGTGGCCCAAAATGTTTCATGCGTTTGGTTTACCACACGAGCGAGAGCACGCTTGTGTAGCGTCAATTTCTATATTTTTCGGCTTTTGCCGGTTTATGATTTGGGCAGTGTTTACACACCTTGTTTCTGTTTGTTGAGAAAACTGCCCACACCTTTGAAACCCACACTTGATCAACAATTCCCAATTAATCATTTAAACATTTACTTAATCGAATACACACAGGATCCCAATCATTAAACTCACACCACATTACCTTCGATCGAGTAAAGAGGGAAGTTTCACCTACCCAACTGTTGATTACAAACTTTCTACCCTTCGACAGGTTCCTAGGCACAAACTGAAAATGGGTAAGTACTTAATCGACCAGTAACAAGATAACATTGTACCATTACACTTACCAACAATGCGAGGATGAGAACCAACTACGCAGTGTAAGACTTAGCAGCAAATAGAATGCTTACCAGAAAACAGAGAAGGGCACACGGTCGGTCCCAAGAGAAATAAAAGGTTCGACAACTAGGAAATAAAAAGGAAAATATGAAAGAAAGGAGAGATTCAGCCAAGGGAAACCATGTGGAAAATGTTTGCTCACTATACAGAAAGAGTAGAAGAAATCAAACCAATAGTCAGTAATAAAAGAGGGAGAAGCGTTTGTTGTGAAAAAGGCAGAACAAAACTAAGTCGGCAAAAGAGAGAAAACAGAAAGGGAGCACTGAGTGTAATTTTGGCCAAAGAAAGGTTTTCAAAAATGTGAAACAGAAAAAATACCCAAAACCCCTACCACAATAGGCCCACAGTAAAAGAGGAGAAATAGATGCAAAGCAAAACCCGAAAATCAGGAGTATCCCCTCTCTGGCCGAATTCATGAGTGCCCACAGTCCAAATTCGGCACAACTTTCGCTCTCCCCTCACTTCCCTTGATTTTCTCCTAAAATCCCTACTCAAATCTCTCCACCTGATCACACCTCCCCTCAACCACTCAATTCGAATTTTCATCAATCACTTCAGTGTTTCAGTCAGACTCTAACTCCCCCCACGACACAACAGCAAAATAAATACCCCCTTGCCTCTACCAGGATTCAAACCTCAGTCAATTGGCATAGGTAACATGCCACTTACCCCCTAGACCAGTAGGCTTTTTATGTCATGCTTTACCAACAATAATTTATAAGCCCACTAACTATAGGCAAGGGTTTTATTACCTAAAAACAAAAATTTTGCACAAGCCCAGACTTGAACCCAAGACTTCTCAGACACTCCCAAACACACCCAAATCACTCAACCACAGAAGTAAACAGATATTTGTGTTAAAAACATGAAATAAATTCTTAGATTTTTGGGGCGTTACAACATTCAATTCCTTCTCTCTACCATGCCATTCTATTATGGAGTGCCAACGCAGTCAATTGTGATAGAATCACATTCTCTATGAGGTACCTTAATAATGCATCTGATAAATATTCCCCGCCTCAATCAGATTGAAGTATCTTTATGGGTAAACCTAGTTGTTTCTCCACTTTCGAATGAAAGTCTTTGAATTTAACAAAGGTTTCACTCTTTTGGTTAATAAGGTACACATACTCATATTTAGAATAATCATCAATAAAGGTCATGTAATATTCATAACCACTTTTTGCACTAACGCTCATGAGGCTACACACGTCAGTGTGCACAAGTTCTAGTGGTTTTCCGGCCCTTGTTTCTTTTGCATTAAAAGATCGTTTAGTCATCTTACCTTCTAAGCAAGAATCACATTATGGAACATCAACTTCTTTAAGTGAACTTAAGATGTTGTCTTTAATAAGTCTAGTGATTCTTTCTCAGTTAATATGACCAAGTCTCAAATGCCAAAGGTACACCTCATTAAAGTGAGAAGTTTTAAATCTTTTATTCGATATTTCAGTCTCAAGTAGTGTGTACATCTTTGGTTTGATAAAATAGAGATTATTTGACATCCATCCATTACAGATAAGATTGCGATCTCTAAATATTGTAATTCCATTATTAAAAGTCACGGTCAAGCTGTCTTTATATAAAATCGCAACAGAAATTAAGTTTCTTTTGAGACTTGGTACATAGAAAACGTCTCTTAAAATAATCTTCTTAAAATTATCAAAATAAAGTTTTACATCTCCCACAGCTTCAACTACCACACTTGTCTCATTCCCGGTCTGCAACGATAAACTCTTATCTCTAAGATATTTTATCTCCTCGAACCCCTGTAGAGAAACACAAACAGGATTAGTGGTGCCCAAATCAATGACAAGTGTTCTATAGAATCCTCTACTAAAGAAGCTTCTATAAAAATAGAACTTCATAATTTTGCCTTCGGTGGATAGGTATTCCTTCCGCTCTCTACAGTTTTCCTTGAATTTCCCTTTCTTACTGCAGAATAAGCATTTAGGCTTAGATAAGTCTTTAGGCTTTCTGGTTCTCTTTCTTTCCACTTGAGGTGGCCCAGAGACCTTAGCCTTGCCTTTCTTAGCGTGATTTCCCTTCATTTTTGAGGAAGAAAAAAACTATGTCTGCTCTTCGGATCGACTGACCGCCAATTCAACTTCAACTCATATGATTGTAACTCCTTTATGAGTTGTGTAAGCATCAGGTTTTTGTTGTCAATGTTATATGCGGCCCGAAAGCTAGCAAAATCCTTAGACAAGCTATTGTACACCATCTTATTTTGAGTTTTCTGGTCCAAATTGGCCTTATTACCTGCGACCTCGACAAAGTAGCCCATAAGAGTGATCATATGGTCTTTGACATGAGTTGCGAATTTTTTTTGGGTATTCATCAAGCTAGTTAGAGTAGACTTTCAAGCCAAGGTAGGTTGGCCTCTGAACATGTCTTCTAGCTTATCTAGGATCACTTTGGCAATCTTACAACTCTCTAGTTGCTTATACAAGTTGTTGGTTATGCTTGCTAGCATTTAATAACGAGCTATCTCAATAGACTCCACCAGCATTTTCTAGCCTCAGCTTGATTGGCCAAGCGACACTTATTTATAAGAACTATTTTAAGTTTCTCACAGCTCAGGACAATTATCAAGTTCCTTCTCCATTCCTTATAGTTATTTTTGTTCAGTTTGTTTCAGTGAGTATGTTCAATAAAGGAGTCAGTGCCATTTTTGAACTTAAATAAAATATTCATTTATTAATATCATTGTATAATCAAATGTTTGATTTTTTTTTTACAACATTAAGATGATGCATGCGTTTTACATTAAACCTTGAAAACATTTTTAAGCCGTTGCAACGATAATTCCTATACCCATTGAATCAAGCCACCTTGGGGTGATCCTAACCAACTAGTAAGAACATGGATTTCCATCCAATGAGTACATGAAACTAATTCCTTAGGTATTCATGCGTGCTAATAATCATGTAACATTTGACTATCATTCTAATTGAAGCATAGCTCATTGGGGAGTTACTTAACTAGATGATCTCGAGTGTATAACCATAAACTCAGCCCCCATTTTTCACTGAGTAGCATTGTAACAACCCATTTCTCAGAGAAATCAGAACAGTGGTTTCGGGACCACAAATCCAATCCAAAAATAAAGTTTATTTTTATTTTATTATATGGTCAGTGTTATGATAGACGTGTCGTGTGAAAAGTTTGATACGGAAATTTTATCTATTAAGTGTTTAATTATGAGAAAGACTAAATCACATAAAATGCGAAAGTTGAATTCTAGTAACTATAAGGATTAAATAGCTACGGAATTCAAAACTAGAGGTCCTTATATGGTAATTAGACCATTAAAGAAAAGTATGTAGATTTTTGGTGACTTACCCATGGAAAGTTTAGAAAAGAGTAGGGACAAAATTGGAAATAGAGATAATTAATTAATTAAAAAGATGATAAAAGATATCATCTTATTATTTTGTCATCTTCGACCCCAAAATTATGTGGAAACCCTAGGAGAGAGAGAAGAAACTTTCAAGGCTTAATTGGGTAAGTTTCATTGTCCCGTTTTTAGTAATTTTGATATATTTGAAACCGGAATAATCTAATCTATCTATTTGGGGGATTAATTTGAAAGGTTATGAAGGTATGAAATTTAGGTCATGGACGAATATGATGAAAATTTGAAATTTATGGTAGAAAATGAAAAGTTGTTGATAGATAAACAACTTTTACAAAGTGATTTTTGATGAAAACATGATTTAGGGACTAAAATGTAAAGTTATGAAATTTGATGAAAAATTCTGAATTTTTATGAGTACAGTGTTGTAAATTTTGTAATGGGATTTTGGTTAGGCTTGGAATAGGGAGTAAACTGCACAAGTTTCATTTTTTGAGCCTAGGGACGAAATTTGGAATTTATGGAAAAGTTAGGGGCAAAATGGTAATTTTGCCTAGGACATAAATTGAGTCCAAATGAATATGAAATATGAGAAATTGATTATTAAAGCTATTTATATAGATTCGGACAACACAAGCTCAAGGTTATATCGAGGAAAAGAAAAGGTTTCGAATTAGTATCTTACTTACGCGAACAAGTGTCGAGGTAAGTTTGTGTAACTTAATCGAGCATGTAAATATGTTAATTGAATGTTGTGTTTGTATGTAATGTGACTTATATTGATATGCATTGCTTAAATGCTATAATGGAAAATTTAATACATACTTGAAATGATGAAAAAAGGGGTTAAGTCCCGATTGAATATTGAATTCCGATGAATATATGCGCTTTCCCGAAACGAATGAGGTCCTGCATTTGTTGTGGGCTGGATTTAGCTCAGACTAATAATCCTATTGACCCTGTTATAGAAAGGATTTAGCCCGGATGGGTAATCCTGACATAATACCTCTCGAGTATATGTTACGATTAGGGTTTAGCTTGGACTAATCCTAATTAAGCTCTTTTAAGCATATGTTATATCAAGGATTTAGCCTAGATTGGTAATCCTATTATATGATAAGTGGCTTGAGAGTGTGTTTCTTGATTAAGTGCCCTAATGGGTACCCTCGAGTAAGAATTAACGGATTATTAAATCATACACCCCGAGTGTACTACTTGAGTATCCATCAAATTCAATAACTCAACGACATAAAAATCTTGACATGGAATGAGAATTACGAGATGAAATGATAATGTCTTGAAAGAGTATTGCATGATGAGCTCATCTATCCTTACTTGATATATATGTAAACCTTGTGACTAACATGTTTGATTGGATGCATGTGTTTATGCAATTTTGCCAAATGGATGGAAAACATGTTGTTGTATGCTTAGATTTAATAAACGGGATTGGTAAGTGTAGTTTTTGTTATACGAACTTACTAAGCATGTAATGCTTACTCTATTTTATTTTCCCCTATTTTATAGTGGTCGAAACCTTGTGGAGGTTGGAGATCATTGGAGCATCGTCACACTCTTACTAGCTTATTTTGGGTATACTTAATAAAATCATTTTGGTATAATGGCATGTATAGGACAACTTGACCATTAGTGGCTTGATAATGATGCATGTAATCTAGCCATTGGAATGGCTAGTAATGGTTGTTTTGATATACTTGTAACGTCATGCTACGGTAGCTAAATATATGTTAAGTAGTTGACCAATTAATGTCTAATATATGGAATAAACCTAGGTAAGAATGTATGCATGTAACAGTATGCCATGATGAATGATGGAATTTGTTTAATTTGAATGCTTAGAATGGTTGGTATTGGATGTTTGTTTCAAGTGCAGGTCATGGGTGTGATTTTGGGTAAGAAATGAAGCTAGAAATGACTTTATTTTTTCCACACGGGCAGACACACGGCAGGGCACATAGACATGTAGTTAGGCCATATGTCTCCTGGACCCTAAATTTTGAGAAAGAGAATGCTCAGAATTGAGCACACGGGTAGAGACACGGGCGTGTATCTCTGCCGTGTGTGCTACATGGCCTAGAACACGGGTGTGTGTCTTGGCCGTGTGAAACCTGCACCTAGCTTCGGATTGAATTAATTAACCACACGACATAGCACACGGGCGTGTGGCATGGCCGTGTGCACAAGTCAGAGAGTTACACGGGGTCGAACACGGCCTGTAGCACGGGTGTGTCCCAAGGTCACCCGAGCGTGTCCCTTGGAGCGCGTGTGAGCCCTACACCTTGGAAAATTTTTAAATTTTCTCCAAAAATTCTTAGAGCTCCCGATTAAGTCCCCAGACGATTCTAATGCTCGTATTGGGCCTTGAAGGTCCTATTAAGGGATGTTTTGAATTATCTTGGTTTATGAATAGTAATTTATATAAATTATTTGTAAAATGTTCTGAAAGTTCTGATAATGCTCTGAAACCCTATTTCGACGATGAATACGGGTTAGAGGTGGTACATTTAGTGGTTTTAGAGCTACAGTTTAGCCGATTCTCGGATTTGACGTAGCAAACACGAGTTTAGCTATACATTCCATTATATATTTTGTGATAGTATGATGACTTTGACCATTTTAAATGTGTTTTTTCATATAGTAATGTCATCCAACTGAGCTAGAGCTGAATCTGATGAAGCTGAGAGCAATGCTTTAGGTTCAGTTCAAAGAGTTTTGTCTGTGTCTGGTAGTGAAAGGCCCGTGTCTGAGGGCCAAGGTGATGACGCAAAACAAGCCTTATTTCAATTGATGAATAAGTGGTTTACTGAGTACTTAAGAACAAATCCCACTGTACAATGACCTCCCCCACCTGCTCCTTAACCGATTCCTGAGGTACCATAGGGTGCTGAACCTGTTAGAATTGGTAAGCCTCTGGTAGATAAAATCAGCAAGCATGGGGTGGAAGAATTTAGAGCTACTACAGATAATGATTCAGAAAGGGCTGAGTTTTGGCTAGAAAATACTATCTGGGTTTTTGATGAATTATCCTGTACACCTGCTGAATGTCTAAAACGTGAAGTATCTCTACTGAAAGATACAACTTTTCATTGGTGGAATACTATAACTTTAGTTGTACCGAGAGAGAATGTTACATGAGAATTCTTCTAGGCTGAATTCAGAAAGAAATATGTTAGTCAGAGATTCATGGATCAAAAAAAGGAAGAATTTTTAGAACTCAAATAGGGAAACATGACTGTATCCGAATATGAACGAGAATTTCTTCAATTGAGAAAATATGCCAGAAATGGATTCTAACCGAGGCTGAGATGTGTAAACACTTTGAAGAGGGTTTAGATAAAGATATCAAGTTATTGACTGGAATTTTAGAAATAATGGAATTTGCGATGTTAGCTGGTCGAGCACACAAAGCTGAGGAATTGAGTAAAGAAAAGAAACAAGCTGAAAGAGTGGCTCGGGTTTCTGGAAAAAGAACTATGAGTAAGTCACAATAGTTTGGTTCTAAGAAATTAAAGAAGTATTATGTTCGTGTGACCACCTCTACAAGATATTCTGAAAGAGAGTGGAGCTCTCAACATTCTAACCCGAGGTCTTCATATCCATCTGTGACCAGTGTGGGTAGTGTTGGTCATCCCAAACTGAAATGTAAACATTGTAATACATTTCATCATGGGGAATGTCGGTCTAGAAGTGGAGCTTATTTTGGATGTGGTTCACTTGACCATTTTCTCAGGGATTGTCCTGAAAGAGTTGAAAAAGAGACAGAACCAGTTCCAAAGCCTAGTAATCCTGCCTCGAGAGGCAGACCACCCCGTCATCCTGTCAATGTTGGTGGTACTCGAGGTACTATCAAGGATACAACAATTAGATCTGAGGCACGAGCACCTGCAAGGGCATTACTGTTCGTACTATAGAAGATGCCTCTGTGCCAGACGTCGTTACTAGTACATTTTCTCTACTTGATACAGATATTACTGCTTTGATTGATCTTGGTTCCACACATTCGTACATATGCACGAACTTAGTGCCTGCTAAAAATTTACCTGTTGAATTCACTGAAATTGTGGTTAAAGTTTCAAACCCCCTGGGCCAGTGTGTTATGGTGGATAAAGTTTGTAAAAACTGTCCATTGATGGTAAAAGGTTATTGCTTTTCGACTGATTTGATGTTACTGCCATTCGATGAATTTGATGTGATTTTGGGAATGGATTGGTTAACCCAATATGATGCAGTGGTGAATTGTAAGTAGAAATATATTGTATTGAAATGTGAGAATGGTGAATTACTTCATGTTGAATCTAATAAACTAGATGGATTACCTAATGTGATTTTAGCAATATCGGCACATAAATACGTCCGAAAGGGTTATGATGCTTACCTTGCATATGTGCTGGATACTTAAATATCTGAGTCAAAAATTCAATCAGTTTCGGTTGTATGTGAATTTGTTGATGTATGCATAGACGAATTACCTGATTTACCATCGGATAGAGAAGTGGAATTCTATATAGATGTTGTTCTGGGAACAACACCTATATCTATAGCACCTTACAGAGTGGCTCCTACTGAATTGAATGAGCTGAAAGTACAGTTGCAAGAGTCGATTGACAGAGGTTTTGCTCGACCTAGTTTCTCACCTTGGGGTGCTTCGGTTCTATTTTTAAAGAAGAAGGATGGATCGTTGAGGCTGTATATTGATTACAGACAGATCAACAAAGTTACAATAAAGAATAAGTATCCATTGCCTCGTATTGATGACTTGTTTGACCAGTTAAAATATACCACTGTATTTTCGAAGATCGATCTCTGTTCTGATTACTATCAACTACGGGTAAAAGATTCAGATGCGCCAAAGACAACTTTTAGAACCAGGTATGGACGCTATGAGTTTCTTGTGATGCCATTCAGTTTGACGAATGCATCTGCTATGTTTATGGATCTGATAAACAGAATTTTCAGCTCGTATTTGGACAGGTTTGTGATGGTATTTATAGATGATATTTTGGTTTACTCTCGAGATGAAAATGAACATGTTGAGTATTTGAGAATAGTATTGCAAACTCTGCGAGAGAAACAATTGTATGCCAAATTCAGTAAATGCGAATTTTGGCTACAAGAAGTTAGTTTTCTTGGGCACATAATATCTACTGAAGGTGTCAAGGGAGACCCGAATAAAATTTTAGCCATTGTTAATTAGAAGCCACCGAAGAATGCGTCAGAAGTTTGAAATTTTCTAGGACTAACAGGTTATTATCGGATGTTTGTAAAAAGTTTTTCGATGATAGCTTCTCCAATGACCCGTTTGTTGCAGAAGGATGGAAAGTTCGAGTGGACTGGTAAATGCCAGCGGAGTTTTGACATATTAAAGGCTTTATTGACAGAAACACCTGTGTTAGTCCGGCCTGAATCGGGTAAGGAATTTATAATTTATAGTGATGCATCATTAAATGGTTTAGGTTGTGTTTTGAGCAATAAGGTAAATTGGTAGCCTATGCTTCACGATAGCTAAAGCCACATGAAAAGAACTACCCGACACACGATCATGAATTGGCAGCCATAGTGTTTACATTAAAAATTTGGCGACATTACTTATTTGGTGAAAAATATCATATATTTACTGATCATAAAAGTTTGAAATATTTGATGTCACAGAAAGATTTGAATTTGAGACAGTGTAGATGGCTTGAATTACTAAAATATTATGATCTCGTTATTGATTATCATCCGGGAAAAGCCAATGTAGTGGCAGGTGCTTTGAGCAGAAAATCCATGTATACCTTGTGAGCAGTGAATACTCGATTGTAATTATCTAATGATGGTTCAATCATAGTTGAGTTAAAAGCTAGACCAATGTTTTGCAACAGATTTCTGAAGCTCAGAAAAATGATAGTAAGTTGCAAGCAAAACGGATACAAAATGAATCAACTTTTAACTCAAAATTTCAGATCGGGACCGATGGTTATTTGTTATTTAGAGGTAGAGTGTGTGTACCAAAAAGTTCAGAACTAGTACAGAAGATTCTGAATGAAGCTCCTAATGGTAACATGTTTATTGATCCTGGTAGTAATAAAATGTACAACAATCTGAAAAAGATGTACTGGTGGCCGGGAATGAAAAGGGATATTTCTGAGCTTATATCTCAATGTTTGATATGTCAGCAAGTAAAAACTGAACATCAGTTGCCTTCTGGACCACTACAGCCAGTTACGATACTGAAATAGAAATAGGAAAAAATTACTATAGACTTTGTATCGGGGTTACCCTTATCTCTAAGAAGGAAAGATGCGATTTGGGTGATTGTTGATCGGTTAACAAAGTCTACCCACTTTATTCCGATACGTATGGATTATTCCTTGGATAGATTGGCTGAATTATATGTTTTTGAGATTGTCAGATTGCATGGAGTGCCTGTCTCCATTCTTTCAGATAGAGACCCTCGGTTTACATCTCGA
Organism: Gossypium bickii; assembly: GCA_025503065.1. Taxonomy (NCBI): domain Eukaryota; kingdom Viridiplantae; phylum Streptophyta; class Magnoliopsida; order Malvales; family Malvaceae; genus Gossypium; species Gossypium bickii. Next base: position 106,104,108 of record CP106715.1, read on the forward strand.
ATCTGGAGCAACTTCCAAGAAGCTTTGGGTACTTAGTTACACTTTAGCCCTGCATTTCAGCCCCAAACAGATGGACAATTTGAACGGGTAATACAGATTTTGGAAGATATGCTTCGGTGTTGTATACTTGAGTTTGAATGTAACTGGGAAAGGTATTTGCCTTTGGTTGAAATTGCTTGTAATAACAGTTATCAGTCTAACATCAAAATGGCACCGTATGAAGATTTGTATGGTCGCAAATGTAGAACTCCATTGTATTGGACAGAACTCAATGAGAAAAAAGTTACACGGAGTTGACTTAGTCCGTGAAACCGAGGAAAAAGTGAAAGTGATTCGAGACAGTTTAAAAGCAACCTTTGATCGTCAAAAGTCCTATGCTGATCTCAAACAAAAAGAAATAGAATTTCAAGTCGGTGAAAAGGTATTCTTGAAAGTATTGCCTTGGAAGAAATTTCTCTGATTTGGTCGCAAGGGAAAACTAAGTCCACGGCTCATTGGACCATATGAGATTACAGAAAGAATTAGACCGGTTGCATATCGGTTAGCCTTACCACTAGAACTTGATCGAATTCATAATATTTTTCATGTGTCTATACTACGACTACACCGATCCGATCCTTCACATGTTATCTCTCCGAAAGAGGTAGAGATTCAGCCTGATATGACATATAATGAAGAACCAATCAAAATGTTAGCTCAGGAAACAAAAGAGTTAAGAATTAAGAAGGTAGCGTTAGTAAAAGTTCTTTGGCAACGACATGGTATAGAGGCGGCTACCTGGGAACCAGAGGATACTATAAGGAAGCGATATTCGAATGTGTAACAAGACATTTTTCAGTGAAATCGGAACAGTGGTTTCGGGACCACAAATCCAATCCGAAAATAAATTTTATTTTTATTTTATTATATGGTTCGTATTATGATAGACGCGTCGTGTGAAAATTTTGATACGAAAATTTTATCGATTAAGAGTTTAACTATGAGAAGGACTAAATCGCGTGAAATGTGAAAGTTGAATTCTAGTAGCTATAAGGATTAAATAGCTATGAAATTCAAAACTAGAGGCTATTAAATGGTAATTAGACCATTAACGAAAAGTATGTAGATTTTTGGTGACTCACCTATGGAAAAATTAGAAAAAAGTAGGGACTAAATTGGAAAATGAAATAATTAATTAATTAAAAAGATGATAAAAGATATCATCTTTAACCCCAAAATTATATGGAAACCCTAGGAGAGAGAGAAGAAACTTTCAAGGCTTAATTGGGTAAGTTTCCTTGCCCCATTTTTAGTAATTTTGATATTTTTAAAACCGGGATAGTCTAATCTATATATTTAGGGGATTAATTTGAAAAGTTCTCAAGGTATGAAATTTGGGTCAAGGATGAATATAATGAAAATTTGAAATTTATGGTAGAAAATGAAAGGTTGTTGATAGATAAACAACTTTTACAAAGTGATTTTTGATGAAAACATGATTTAGGGACTAAAATGTAAAGTTGTGAAAATTGATGAAATTTTTTGAATTTTTATGAGTACATGTGCTATAAATTTTGTAATGGGATTTTGATTAGGCTTGGAATAGGGAGTAAATTGCACAAATTTCATTTTCCGAGCCTAGGGACGAAATTAAAATTTTGGAAAAGTTAAGGGCAAAATGGTAATTTTGCCTAGGACGTAAATTGGGTCCAAATGAATACGAAATATGAGAAATTGATGATTAAAGCTATTTATATAGATCTGGACAACACAAATTCTAGGTTAGATCGAGGAAAAGAAAAGGTTTCGGATTAGTAGATTACTTACACGAACAAGTGTCGAGGTAAGTTCGTGTAACTTAATCAAGCATGTGAATACGTTAATTGAATGTTGTGTTTGTATGTAATGTAACTTACATTGATATGCATTGCTTGAATGCTATAACGGAAAATTTAATACATGTTTGAAATGATGAAAAAAGGGGTTAAGTCCCGATTTAATATTTAATTCCGATGAATATGTGCACTTTCCCGAAACGAATAAGGTCCTACATTTGTTGTGGACAGGATTTAGCTCAGATGAGTAATCCTATTGACCTTGTTATAGAAAGGATTTAGCCTGAATGGGTAATCCTGACATAATACCTCTCGAGTATATGTTACGATTAGGGTTTAGCCTAGACTGATAATCCTAATTGAGATCATTTGAGCATACGTTATATAAAGGATTTAGCCTGGACTGGTAATCCTGTTATACAATATGTAGCTCGAGAGTGTGTGTCTTGATTTGTGCCTTAATGGGTACCCTCGAATAAGAATTGACGGATTATTGAATCGTACACACCGAGTGTACTACTTGAGCATCCGTCGGAATTTCAACAATTCAACTGATAACGGCCCGTCTCGGGTTAGGAGGCGAATCGTTAATGTTGCCCGATCGTAAATTAGACAGTTTCTCGTTCAACTAACAAAAGGGATAATTTTATTGGAAATAATATCTTTGAAATGTAAAGATAGGTGATAGGTTGAAATGGGTACGTATTTGAAACAAGAAAGAACCTTTAATAAAAATTAAATACCGAATCTTATAAGTTTCAAATTGATGGAATGAGTTTGAAAAAAAAAACCGAGACCCACTATCTAGCAAGATAGGAACCAACGGTATAGGTAGATGAACGCCACACCTAAAGGATGATAAGTTCAAAATAAGGAAAAAAAACGACGCCACTAGAAAAACTAGATAAGTCAATTCAAACCTTGAGAATTAGGAGAGTGAATACTCACCAAAAGAAAATTTTCTTTCATTCAAATTCAAGTTGTTCTTACAAATGAAAATAAACGTCCTATTTATAGCTACTAGCTGAATGGTCAAAATACCAAGTCTGAAATTGTTTAATTCTTGTGGGTGCCTTCAATTTGTGTCCAAGATTTTGAAAAATTGATCCCAGAGAAGTGGCAGTGCCGTCCCACCATTACCTTCATGAAGTGGCCTTCCTTTATTATTTATTAGTGTTTGTTGTCCATGCATCCATTATATCCCGCTCAATTTTGATTTAAAAATTTCAAGGCAACATAAGATTCCTTGCCGTCCAAAACCATAATTCAACACCTCAATTATTTATTTAATTCAAGTCAACAAGCCATATTTATTTAATTCTTGTGCCGTTCAATTGATTGAGTGCTTGCAATCCATGGCTTTGTTTAATTATCAATTAATTCCCCCCAAGTTGCGGTCCATATGGTTTTTCATGCCATCACTTTGTTTATTCTAAGTTACTCACTTCCCTCCACCATGTATTAAGTTCAATTATTTATTCCATCATAAGCCTCCAATGTAATTTGATCCTGCAGCAAATTAATCAATCCATTAGCTTCTTAATTTAGCACAATAAAATATCACAATTATACTTAAAACTTAAACATACTAATAATCACTTCAACAAAGACTAATTAAAAACTTGTACTATCTAAACAAACAAATACGAAATAAGAAAATAAAGTTATTACTGAAAATAAAACATGCGTAATTTAAAGTGTTAAATAAACTAGCAGTCGGACTAGCTAGTATATTCAACTTCAAATAAGTTGTATGAGTTCAGCATGTTTTTGGGCTCTCTTTTATGGTCATTCCAAATTTGTGCCACCAATACCATTGTGGCATCTTTGAATTGCTTGGCTCGGGAACGTGTAATTGGCCCATTAGGTAGTCTTATCGGGTCATGATTGACGTCCGTCACAGGCATTGTAGGTGAGCTCGTATCATCCCCTCCCTCTTTAAGTTGATTCATCCTCGAATCATCACCTACATCGAAAGGGGAAAGATCAGAAACATTAAAACTCGCGCTCACATTATATTCACCTGGCAAGTCCAATTTGTACGAGTTGTCATTTATGCGTTCAATGACTTGAAATGGACCATCCCCCCTCGGGAGAAGTTTGGATCGCCTTTGTCTGGGAAACCTTTCTTTTCGCATATGAACCCAAACCTAGTCCCCTGGTTCAAAGAGAATGCGTCTACGACCTTTGTTAGCTCATTGGACGTATTGTTGGGTTCTTGCTTCAATATTCTCGCGCACCTTTCGATGCAGCTCCTTTATGTATTCTGCCTTTTTCCTAGCATCAGGATGCATAAATTTATCTGAAGGCATTGGCAATAAATCAAGAGGGGTGAGAGGGTTAAACCCATAAACAATCTCGAAAGGCGAAAATTTAGTTGCAGAATGAACAGTTCGATTGTAAGCAAATTCGATGTGGGGTAGACAATCTTCCCACGTTTTGAGATTTTTTTGCACCAAGGTTTGCAACAAGGTTGATAGGACTCGGTTTACTACTTCGGTCTGTCCATCCGTTTGAGGATGACATGTGGTCGAGAATAGTAGTTTCGTCCCTAATTTTCCCCACAGAGTTCGCCAAAAGTGACTTAAAAATTTTACGTCCCGATCAGATACGATCGTCTTCGGAACTCCATGCAATCGTATGATTTCCCTAAAAAATAAGTTTGCAATATGCACAGCATCGTCAGTCTTAGAACAAGGGATAAAATGGGACATTTTAGAGAAATGATCAACTACGACAAAAATTGAGTCCTTCCCGGTTTTTGATCTTGGTAATCCAAGGATGAAATCCATGGAAATGTCGACCCACGGAGTGTCTAGAATAGGAAGGGGCGTATATAAACCGTGAGGCTGGACCCGTGATTTGGCTTGTTTGCAAGCAATGCAACATTCACAAATTCGTTCAACATCCTTGCTCATTCCTGGCCAGAAAAAATGTTCTTGAAGATGGACAATGTTTTGTCTCGTCCAAAGTGACCCATAAGGCCACCACTATGTGCTTCTATCACAAGCATGTCTCGTATAGAACCTTACGGTATACAAATCTTGTTTTCCTTGAAAAAGAATCCTTCATACCTGTAAAACTTGTCAAAAGCACTACTCTCACAAGCATTATAGACATTGCCAAAATCAGCATCGTTAGCATACAATTCCTTAATATGATGGAAACCAAGTACCTTCGTGATAACGCATCCGCTACTACATTTTTCTTACCTTTCTTGTACTTAATTACGTACAGAAATGATTCTAAATACTCGATCCATTTTGCATGTCGTTTGTTAAGCTTGTGCTGACCTTTAATATACTTGAGTGCTTCATGATCTGAATGAATAACAAACTCTTTCGGCCTCAAGTAATGTTGCCACGTTTCAAGCGATCTTATTAGGCGTACATCTCTTTGTCATACACGGGTAATTGAGTGTAGCTCGTTCAATTTCTCACCAAGAAATGCATACCGGGTCTTCCATTACGAGTTAGAACAGACTCCGATCCCTACACGATGCATCACATTCAATTTCAAAAGTTTTATTAAAGTCAGGAAGGGATAACAATAGAGCTTTAACAAGAAATTCATTAATGGCATTAAAAGACCGTTCTTGCTCATCGGACCAATGGAAAGCTGAATTCTTCTTGATCACGCTCGTTAAAGGAGCGGCTATCGTGCTGAAGTTAGGCACGAATCGGCGGTAAAAACTAGCCAACCCATGGAAACTTCGTACTTGGCTAACCGTTGTAGGATGGGGCCATTCTTGGATTGCTCTAATCTTTTCTTGGTCCACCTCTAATCCATTTGCACTTACGACGTAGCCTAAGAAAATAACCTTGTCAGTACAAAAAGAACATTTCTCGAGATTGGCGTACAATACCTCTTTTCGCAGTGTTTCTAAGATCGCACGTAGATGTTGGAGATGATCTTCCAAAGATTTACTGTACACTAATATGTCATCAAAGTAAACAACACATGATTTGCCAATAAAAGCTCGTAAAACATGATTTATAAGTCGCGTAAAAGTACTCGGAGCGTTTGTAAGTCCGAATGGCATTACCAACCATTCATACAAACCTAACTTTGTTTTGAAAGCCGTTTTCCACTCATCGCCTTCTCACATCCTAATTTGGTGATATCCACTTTTGAGGTCAATCTTTGTAAAGATTCGAGCTCCACTTAACTCGTCGAGCATGTCATCAAGTCGGGGTATCGGGTGTCAGTATTTGACGGTAATCTTGTTGATGGCACGACAGTCGACACACATTCGCCCACGAACCATCTTTCTTTGGCACTAGTAGCACCATGATCGCGCATGGACTAAGGCTTTCTCGGATATATCCCTTTTCTAGCAATTCAGTGATTTGCTTTTGGAGCTCTTTTGTTTCTTCGGGATTGCTCCAGTACGCAGGTCGATTGGGCAGTGAAGCTCTCGGCACCAAGTCAATTTGGTGTTCTATGCCTCGAATGGGCGGTAAACCACTTGGTAACTCTTCTGGAAAGACGTCCTTGAATTCCTGAATCAGAGACAACACAGAAGAAGGAAGATTCTCGGGTAAGTCGTTAGTATTCAAAAACGATTCCTTGTATAGTAAGACATACATCGGTTGTCTCACACACAAAGCTTTTCGAATATCTCTTGCCTTTGCAAAAACACTTATTTTTCCATTTTCTTTTTCTTCCTTCGTTTCCTCTTCTTTTTGTTCACACTCTCTTATTTTATCACTTAGTTTCTTGTCCCTCTTTTTTTTTAAATTCTTTTCTTTCTCATTTTTCTTCTCTCTTTCTTTTGATTTTTCTATTGATGTCTTCATTTTCAACTGATCCTCATAAACTTGCTTGGGTGTTAGCGGAGCTAGCGTCACGTTTCGACCCAAGTACTTAAAAGTGTACCGATTAGTGTAGCCGTCATGGATTGCTCGCTTGTCAAATTGCCAAGGTCGTCCAAGCAGGAGATGTACCACTAGCATTGGAACCACATTGCACAAAACCTCATCTTGATACTTCCCTATTGCAAAGGAAACCAAAACTTGTTTTGTAACTTTAAGTTCTCCCGCGTCATTAAGCCATTGTAGCTTATACGGATGAGGATGTTTGGTGGTAGTCAATCCAAGTTTTTCCACCAATATGGTGCTAGCCACATTAGTACAGCTTCCACCGTCTATGATGACGCAACAAATCTTCCCTTGTATTTGGCAACGCGTATGGAAGATGTTTTCGCGTTGTTGCTCATTTTCAACACCTTGTAAGCTAAGGCTCCTTTTTACCACCAAGATCTCTCCACTTTCGGCTTGTTCTACCTCTTCCTCATCTTGGGATGTCTCACTGGCATCATCTTCCTCTTCACTTTCGGATTCAATCTCGCCATTATCTCGGACAAACATAGTGTTTCGGTTTGGACATTGACTTGCAATATGTCCTCGTCCCAAACATTTGAAACACTTAATGTCTCGGGATCGATTCGGAAGAGCTTCCATTTTACCTTTGCTCGTTTCACCGATCGGCTTGGTAAACTTGGTTGCGCCATTTGTTTCTTTGGCTCGATTTGGTATGTCCCGTTTATTGGTCGCTTGCCCCACTTCGATGTTGAAGCATGATTGGGGTTTGCTCTAGGCGTAGCTTTTCGTTTCAGCTGTTTTTCAACCTTTATAGCCATGTGAACCATTTCAATGATATCGATGTAATGATGTAATTCTACAATATTTGCGATATCTCGATTGAGGCCAGCGCTAAAATGTGCCATGGTGGCTTCTCGTTCTTCTTCCACATTGGCTCGGATCATGGCCACTTCCATCTCCTTGTAGTAATCTTCTACGCTTCGGTGACCCTGGGTTAGGCTTTGCAACTTTTGATGCAACTCGCGGTGATAGTAGGTTGGGATGAACCTTTTCCGCATTAGCGCCTTCATTTCCGCCCATGTGGATATTGGGCGTTCACCATCCCGTCTTCGACTCGTCGTTAATTGATCCCACCAAATGAGGGCGTAATCAGAAAATTCGATGGCAGCAAGTTTCACCTTCTTATTTTCTGAATAATTATGACAGTCGAAAATTAGTTCCACCTTCTTTTCCCACTCAAGGTAGGCTTCCGGATCGGACCGCCCTTGAAAAGTAGGAATCGCCATTTTAATGTTCTTTAAATCGTCATCGGCCCATTCTCGATCTCTTCGCTCACGGACTCGTGGACCTTCTGTTCGTTCATCTTGTTCAAAAGCTGGGTTGCTATCGGCTTCACTTGGTTCATAGACGTCGTTGTTACGTAACCAAAGGTTCTCGCGTCCCTTCTCGGATTGGAGGGTGTTTGCTTGAGGTCTTCGTTCATCTCTTGATCTAATCGTTCGATGATTGATCTGAACATACGTGTGATTTCTTGCAATACTGTTTGCACATCCTGATTTCTTCCTTCGGGATCATTCCTTCGGGGTTGTAATCTTCTTCCACCTCCAGCGGCGTCGGATGCTTCGTCACTTATTATTCGACGTTCGGGGCTTCTAGACATGTTTTAAACAAAATTAATGAATCCTCACTATAATCCTCACTTGTTCACTCACAAAGAAAATTATCAACACTCACACTCGTGTTTTTACTCAATTCTGGCTTTTTCCTTAATGTATTCACTCTTGCCTTTTACCGCTCAAATTCACTCTTCTAGATTCTAGGAGGTTGTCTTTGACTTACTAGCAACTCGTAGGTTTTTTCAAGCTAATTGAGCATGAAGCTGGGAAGCAGTTTAATGTAGAAAAGCCAAGAGATGACCAAGATATGTTGGAGGAGGTAACAATTGCGGGGAAGTCAACTATAGTTGATTCCCAACATCTTATAGAGCTAACTAATTATACAGACAAGGGCTCGTCTCAGTTAGTATACTTCGTAAAACACTGGGAATATAAGCAAGCAAATGTCGTTCGTCTTCTTAGAGAAGAACTTGACAATCTAAACAGGCTAAGGTAGGAAGAGGGTTCTTTTTTTTTTGAAACTTACTCGAAAAAAAAACTCAAAATGATCAAAACGTGCCTAATTTAGTTGGCTCTGATACCAGATGATAATGGCCCATCTCGGGTTAGGAGGCGAATCGTTAATGTTGCCCGATTGTAAATTAGACAGTTTCTCGTTCAACTAACAAAAGGGATAATTTTATTGGAAATGATATCTTTGAAATGTAAAGATAGGTGATAGGTTGAAATGGGTGTGTATTTGAAACAAGAAAGAACCTTTAATAAAAATTAAAGACTCGAATCTTATAAGTTTCAAATTGATGGAATGAGTTTCGAAATAAAACCGAGACCCACTATCTAGCAAGATAGGAACCAACGGTATAGGTAGATGAACGCCACACCCGAAAGGATGATAAGTCCAAAATAAGGAAAGAACGACGCCACTAGAAAAACTAGATAAGTCAATTCAAACCTTGAGAATTAGGAGAGTGAATACTCACCAAAAGAAAATTTTCTTTCATTCAAATTCAAGTTGTTCTTACAAATGAAAATAAACGTCCTATTTATAGCTACTAGCTGAATGGTCAAAATACCAAGTCTGAAATTGTTTAATTCTTGTGGGTGCCTTCAATTTGCGTCCAAGATTTTGAAAAATTGATCCCAGAGAAGTGGCAGTGCCATCCCACCATTACCTTCATGAAGTGGCCTTCCTTTATTGTTTATTAGTGTTTGTTGTCCATGCATCCATTATATCCCACTCAATTTTGATTTAAAAATTTCAAGGCAACATAAGATTCCTTGCCGTCCAAAACCATAATTCAACACCTCAATTATTTATTTAATTCAAGTCAACAAGCCATATTTATTTAATTCTTGTGCCATTCAATTGATTGAGTGCTTGCAATCCATGGCTTTGTTTAATTATCAATTAATTCCCCCCCCAAGTTGCCGTCCACATGGTTTTTCATGCCATCACTTTGTTTATTCTAAGTTACTCACTTCCCTCCACCATGTATTAAGTTCAATTATTTATTCCATCATAAGCCTCCAATGTAATTTGATCCTGCAGCAAATTAATCAATCCATTAGCTTCTTAATTTAGCACAATAAAATATCACAATTATACTTAAAACTTAAACATACTAATAATCACTTCAACAAAGACTAATTAAAAACTTGTACTATCTAAACAAACAAATACGAAATAAGAAAATAAAGTTATTACTGAAAATAAAACATGCGTAATTTAAAGTGTTAAATAAACTAGCAGTCGGACTAGCTAGTATATTCAACTTCAAATAAGTTGTATGAGTTCAGCATGTTTTTGGGCTCTCTTTTATGGTCATTCCAAATTTGCGCCACCGATACCATTGTGGCATCTTTGAATTGCTTGGCTCGGGAACGTGTAATTGGCCCATTAGGTAGTCTTATCGGGTCATGATTGACGTCCGTCACAGGCATTGTAGGTGAGCTCGTATCATCAACGGACTTAAAACTCTTGACATGTCATGAGAATTATGAGACGAAATGTTAATGGCTAGAAATGACTTTATTTTTTCAACAAGGGCAGACACACGGGCGTGTGTATAAACCATGTGTGACACACGGCCGGGTATGTCCCCTGCACCCTAAATTTTGAGAAACAAAATGCTCAGAATTGAGCACACGGGCAGAGACACAGACATGTGTCTCAGCTGTGTGTGCTACATGGACTAGAAAATAGGCATGTGTCTTGGCCGTGTGAAACCTGCACCTAACTTCGAATTGAATTAATTAACCACATGGGCTTGTGGCATGGCCGTGTGCACAAGTCAGAGAGTTACACGGGGTCGAACATGGCCTGTAGGACGGGCGTATCCCTTGAACCACACGGGTGTGTGAGCCCTGCACCTTGGAAATTTTTTAAAATTTCGTAAAAAATTCTTAGAGTTCCCGATTAAGTCCTGATTCGATTCTAATGTCGTATTGGGCCTCGAAGGTCCAATTAAGGTACGTTTTGAATGATCTCAGTTTATGAATAGTAATTTACATAAATTATTTGTAAAATGTTCTGAAAGTTTTGGTAATGCTCTGAAACCCTGTTTCAACGACGGATACGGGTTAGGGGTGTTACAAGCATGCTATGACTAGTCATCCTCTTTGAAAGATAAAATTTCTTGATGTATTTGGAAACACAAAAATATATTGACTTTTTCAGCCCCTTTTAGCCCTAATTTCTACAATTCCGTAGTTATTTGTGTCGAAATTCGTACTTTAATTATAAAATAATTAGTTTGCACTAAAATTATTGTAATATTTAATTTTAATTATTTTATAATAGATTTTACACAAATATGATTTATTTTTTTATAGTTTTGCACAAATGGTGAAAATCAGCTCGACATTCACCTTGAGACGCTTGAACCATTGGGGCAATTTTTACATCAAGTGAGACAAGAGTATGGCTAAACAATTTTCCATCGATGAACGGACCAAAAATATGTATTGAATATATTTTATAATTAATTTTGGTTCAACATAAATTGGGTTAAAAATTAATTATAAACTTGAAGAAGAAAATGGGCCCAAATTGTGTTCAGTAGAGGACTGATCCATCAAGGACTTGGCAGTTCAAACTATCGATATAGCTGACCCAATCAGCTTATTTATCTGATTTTATTAATTTCAAAACATTCCTTTAAGTTTCCCTTAATTCCATTCAAACCCCTCCTCATTTCCTGCCTTCTATTTTTGACCCCAAGCTAAAAATAGCAAGTTTGAATCAATCAAACTTGCACCAAGCATGGCCAGCCAATAGAGAAGGAGTGACTGATATTTCTTTGCTATTTTAAGCATTCATCTCCACCTATAAATACCCCTCTTCCTTTCCTTATTTCACATCTCACACATCTCACACATTTCTTCACTTCACTCTCATTTCTCTCTTCCATTTTTTTCTTGTTTTCCCATTTCCTTTGTCCTCCTTCCTTGTCAATTTCCCTTCTTGAAAAAGATCTTGCACTCCCTTTGGAGTAGCAACATTCAAGTGTTCATGAAGGCCTTGGACTAATAGGACGAGCAGAGAAGTAGAGGAGGGCATTAGTCTAGCTTTGGAGAAACACCGTAATTTTTTCCTAGTTCCTTTCTCTTTATTTTTACTCATTTATGTTGTGATCATGATTATGAATATTTGTTGTGTTGCTATTCTTGATTTAATTAAAGTGAATTAAATTTAATTCATGTTAGATTAACTGCATTCAGTTCGCTTAAATTATTAAAATTATTGTTATAGGCCTTGGTGAGTTGCTCTATTAAATAAAACCATGTTTATGTTAAACTTGCATTATAATTGTAAGGTAACGAATGAATTAATTATTAATTGGATTGAAATTCTAATTAATTGACACAATATTTAATTGTTGCAAGTTTAATCTTCTAAGGTAGCTGAGGGTTAAATTAATGACGGTATTAAACGATACTTTAGCCTTGCATAACTTGTAAGATTGTTGTGATTAAATTGTTTCAATATATGAATATGTTGTTACCTCACTTAATCTTATACTTGGTTATGAAATTTTATTAATTGACAGAGGAATATGTTCAAGAGATTAATTGATTTAGTAAGTATGTGCATTAGTTAACAAAATACCAAGTTGCCGTGAAAATATTCGTAACAACATGAACATGGGTTTTGTAATTCTAAGTTAAGGAGTGCAATTGATCTAACACATTTATGTCATATTGATTAAAACTCGTCCTTTTTGAAATCGTGCATTGGAATTTTTATTTTTTATTTTTATTAGTTTAATTACTTAGTTAATTTTTAGTTTTTAGATCACTTCTTCAAATCAACATCTTTTTTCCTTCACCAAATTGTTTAAAGTTGCATTTCATAAATATTTCTTTCACAGTCCCTGTGGGTACGATAACTCGACATTTACTTGTCACTTTATTACTTAATACAATTGTGTACACTTGAACATTTTCGTCGTTCCAAGTTTTTGGCACTATTACCGGGGACTGTTTTAAAAGACATTATTTCTAAAAATGTTAATTTTGCATTTTGGTTTTTTTTTCTGTTTAATTTCAATTTAATCATTTTTTCCCGTAATTGTTTCAGGTGTTTATGAGTATTGATCGAATTATCGACTTACTCCCTATAGATGTAACAGCCCGATTTTAGCTAAATCAGAACAGTGGTTTCAAAACTACAAATCCGATGTCAAAAAATTATTTTAATATTAATATTGGTGTTTAAATCATGATAGCATGTATGTGTGAAAATTTCGTGAGCTAATTTTATCGTTTAATTGCTCAATTTGAGAAAAATGACTAAATCGCGTAAAATGCAAAAGTTGCATTCTATTTGTTAAAGGTGTTTAATAGCCATGGTTTATTAAATTAAAGGACCTTATGATGATATTAGACCATTGATAGTGCCAATGGACATATATGGACATTTAATGAATGTTTTAAATGGTTTTTCATTAAGGTTATAATGGTAAATAGTATAATTATTATGTGTTAATGAAAACAAAGTCAATTTTTAAGCTTTATTCTCATCTTCTTGGCTGAATGTGAAGAGAAGAATAAGCCATTATTAGGGTTTAAAGTTTCGGCTAGTTCATTGCTCAATTATCAAGAAAGAAAGAATTCAGATTTAGATTGAGGGAAAAGCAAGGTTATCGAGTAGTCGATCTGATCCGTCAATTCTGAATACGAGGAAAGTTCGTAAGTGGAAATTTCATTATAAATATATGTTAAATGATTTGATATCGATACGAATAATGTTTGAACTGTGAATACGACTCTATGGATATGTTCGTCGATGAAATCGACAAGTGTAAATTCCCGGTTGAACCTTAGGAATAGTTTAGGATGCTAGTGACATGTCACTAGGTTATTGTGTTGGCTTCGGGCCACGATATCGGCACTACGGGTGTGAGTGATACCTTGATTTGGCTACAGGCCATGGTATAGGTATTTCAGAAAGGAGTTACTTGATTTTTCTCTGGGCCATGGTATAGGTACTCCGGGATAAGTTACCTTGATTTGGTTTCAGGCCGCAGTATAGGTACTTATCTATTGAGATCTTTCAGTATCTGATTTTTAGTCTGAATAGTTCAATAGGTAAATGAATTATGTGGTTGAGAAAGAGGTTAGTACGAGATGATACAGGTATGTACAGAACCTATTCGAGTATTAAATAGAGAAAGTTCGATGAGTTTATTTTGGATCATGTTTTGAGACATGAGAAAGGTTTGTAGTTGTTGTGTATATGATTTTGTCATGTGTAATTGGTTGAATTACATTTATTCAATTAATTGAGTTATTCACTTACAAGCTTATTAAGCTATGAAGCTTACTTTGTGTTATTTTTCTATGTTCTATAGTGAATCAAGGCTAGCTCAGATCTGAGAGTCGTTGGGAACGTCATAACACTATCAGATACCTATTTGGTACTTTTGAGTTGTGTATATATGGTATATGGCATGTACAGGTTAGGTGTGGTATTTTGGTTATGTTTAAAGCCATGAGAGTTGGCTTGTTAATGATGATAATAGTAATATGTGTTTAACTATTAGAAATGGCTTGTAAATGTATATGTTTGGGTTGTATATATATCTATGAGTGATGGCTTATTTGGCATGTTTGTCATGGATATGGTTAAATGACTTGTGAAGTATAAATGTTTCAGAAATGCTTTGATGAAGTATGATTTTAGAAGTTGAGTTGACAAAGTATTTGATTAGGTAAATGGCATTTAATTGAGTATTGAAATTGGTTGAAATGGATATGGTATTTGTGCATTTGGATGATGATTTTAGCTGCTTAGTTGTGTGATGAAATGGTGCTATTTGAGATTTTATAGATATGTGTATATTGGGTGGCAAATTGGCCTTACAAATGGCCTATTTTTGTCCACACGGGTAGAGACACGGGCGTGTGTCTCAGCCGTGTGCGACACATAGTCATGTTACACGGCCGTGTGTCCTTTGGTGCTGAAATTAAATGAAGTCAGTATGCTCTACACGGTCTCACACATGGGCGTGTGACCGGCCGTGTGGTACAAGTCAGTATACCCCTTTAAATGGCACCCGGACTAGTACACGGGCATGTGACTTGGCCGTGTTGCATAAGTCAGTATACCTGATAAACCGTAAAAGTAACATATTTTAATCCCACATTTAGTATGCTTTTGGATGATTTATCCCTCGATTTATGTAAAAAAGGTGCTCTTAATCCTTTCTTTTCATGTCTTATACTCAGGAAAGCACCTGAGGATGAAAAGAACGAGAAACGGGCTTAAAACGGACCAAATTGGGCCAAGAAGGAAATTGACACGGCTTAGACTTAAGCCCACACGGCCGTGCCACATCAATCTACTAGAACACGGTCTGATCTCGATTCACACGGTCGTGCCTCATTAAAGAAGTCCGAGCACGGACTGACCACGATTCACATGGGCTTGTGCCATGGCCGTGTCCCTTTCGCTGGAAAGAGAAGTTTCATTTGGGAAAGGATACTTGGAGGCAAAGAAACACATTCCAAAGCCTATTCAAACACCCTAGCAGAAATTCTACTTAAATTAGGATACTTAGGGGCCAAGTAAGGCATCACAAAGTCTATATAAACACCCAATGGCGCCGTTGTCGGGGAACTAAAATATTAAGAAAGCTCTATTTTTATTACTTTAGCCATTTATTATTATTATTACAATTTATTTTCATTATTATTTTTTATTTTTTATTACTATTTTTTACTTTGTTAATTTTTCCTCTATTTTGCTTTTGGCAGATAATTTTAGTCTATAGAGAAGATGGCACTGAATAATTATCAGTGGCAAGTCATGAGGACAATTCCTACTAAAGCAGCTAGTGCCTTCGACCTCGACGTGTTCACCAGGTTATCTACCCAGCTAGAGATGAGGAATAAAAAGATCGATGGTTTGTGTAATCTCTCGCAGGTACACCCAGTAGTGCAATATGACTTGAATCCAAGAGGCATGGCGAGTCCTAAGTACTCACTCTACGGATATGGCATGGAGAACGAACAAGTCCACTATATGGGTAACTACTCTAGACCTCAAAATAATTTTTATAATGCCACTTATAATACAGGTTGGAGGTACCATCCCAATTTCTCGTGGAACGATCAAAATAGCCAAAGACCAGAACTTTATCCAGATTTTTAACAACCACCTTACCAACAAGAAGAGGAGTCGAACATTGAAGAGATGCTGACAAAATTCATGGCAACCACAGATACCCGTCTCCAAGACACTAAGAAAACATTTAAAAGTCAACAAACACCGGTTGAAGAGAACAAGAACCGATTAGAGGAAGTTACTAAGTCAGTAAGGGAAGTCACTAAGGCAGTCGAACAACTTGCAAAGTTAATGTCCAAACGACCGCAAGGACGTCTACCAAGTAACACGGAGATTAACCCAAAGAAGCAAATCCAAGCCATCACAGCTCATGATAGTAAAAGGTTAGACGAACCCATCCCAAAATAAGAAAACGAGGAAGAAAAAGGTAAAATAGAGGTGACACAAGAAAAGCCAAAATCGGTAATCAAAAAATACCAACCTCGCATTCCTTACCCCGAAGCATTAAAGAGAGACAATACAGAGGAACAGTTTGGTAAGTTTCTTAAACTTTTAGAGAAATTACATACCAACTTACCTCTTCTTGAATCTCTTCTGCAGATGCCAGACTCTAGAAAATTTTTAGGGGAGCTGTTAATGAAAAAGCAAAGGATAGACGAGGAATCACATGTGGAACTCAATGCAAAGTGCTCGGCAATTCTACAAAATAGACTACCACAGAAATTAAAAGATTCAGGGAGTTTTACAATTCCATGCATAATTGGTAGTTTATCTAAGAAAATGCGTTAGCCGATTTAGGGGCAAGCATAAATGTTATGCCTTATAAACTGTTTAAACAACTAGGTCTAGGGAAACCCAAACAAACTAGGATGAGCGTACAATTAACTGATAAAACTATCAGAATTCCTACGGGTATGATAGAAAATGTTCTAATCAAAATTGATAAATTCGTATTCCCAGTAGGCTTTGTCGTTTTAGACATGGATGAGGACAATAATATTCGTTTAATTTTAGGAAGACCCTTTTTAGCAACTGTCAGAGCTAAAATTGATATCTATGCAGGTGAACGCATAATATTCGTCACTCTTCAAGCTCTTGACTCGGCCAGAAGATCAAGTGGTGAAGAATACCAACCTCGTGTGCCATATCCCAATGCAATAAAGAAAAACCACATAGAGGAAGAATTCAGTGAACTCACACTTCGTGTAGACGACGGAAAAATCACTCTTCAAGCTCTTGACCCAACTAGGACATCGAGTAATAAAGGTAAGAACGATAATTTTATTGATAACCATTTGGTTCAACCTTCTTAACAGGAATCATCATGAAATCACCTAGCTGAGCTAGATCTTAGACCTTGTGCCAACAAAGAAGAATTAGATGAGGAACGATGGCTTAGGGTCGACAAACTAAAAGAGCAGACAACACAATTTGAAAAAGAACCGGAACCACACGAAGTAAAATCGACGGAAACCCCAGATGAGCTGATAGGAACAACAAATCACATCAAAATAGATGATCAGGTATTGTTGAATAAGGAAGACCCTCGAATCACCAATTCAGACCTCAAGGCAAAGGACGAAATCACTTTTGAGGTACTTAATGTCTTCCTATACGGAACAGTCGAGGTAAACAATCCTAAAATTAGCACTTTAGAGGTAAACACTACTCGTCTAAAACTTTATATCAAAAATTGAGTTGAGCGCATGAGAAAGGATTTTCACCTCCTCAAACCACCTTGGCCATACAAATAACGTTTAAAGTCTAGCTCAAGACTTTAAACGAGCGCTTCTCGGGAGGCAACCCGAGCACTAACCCTACTAATCAGTTTAGTTTTTCTTTTCATATTCAGGTGCAGGTTTCCACATCCACACGGCCTTGCACACAGCCGTGGCTGTGGCCGTGTGAACACCACGGGTCGACACAAGGGCGTGGACCGTATCACTATTTAGTTTTATTTTTATTTTTATTTATTTATTTTTATTTTTATCTTTATTTATTTATTTTCATTTATTTATTTTTTATTTTCTTTATTATTTTCTTCTTATTTTTCGTACCATTTAGATCTAGCTTAGGATACAATAAAATCAGGACGGCTGCTTCGAGGATTCAATTTCAAACGGTTCAAGGCGCTTCCCCACGTTCACCTCCAATCCTATCCGGTTTCTTTTCAATGACTTCATCCAAAATTTAGGAAGTTTTACTTCTCTCCCCATCTTATGATTTTATGATTATATTACTATAATTTATCTTTGTAAATTGAGGACAATGTACATCTTAAGTGTGGGGGGTTAATTATAGTATTATCTGAAAATCCCTGAATTATGCCTTGATCTTAAAGTAAGTTTCTCATATTACGATTTGAATGAAATTTTCTTTGATTTATGATTTCTATTGATATGTTTTAGATTAAGTCATTGATGATTGTGCATTGATGATTAAATTTGAAGAATACTGGGGAATCAAGCATGAAAAGTCTATTTTTCAAAAAATTAAAAATTTTAGGTTGTTAACCTGAATTTGAATATTACTTGAAATTTGAAATCTATAAGGTTGATGCCAAAAATACCCATAATTTTTGTGAGATTTTGAGCCTTATAGAGCATACATTCTTTTTCATGCTCACTTTATTGATTATGAGTGTGTCAACATTGAACTGTTATTCTAGAACTTGCCTTGATTATACATGTCGAGACCACAGTTATGATTTGATAGACAGAGATGGTAAAGGCACTTAGGATTTAACCCATTAACACTACTAAAAAGCCTACCTTCATAATTAATCCCTAGTGAACCCCGTTGATCCTAACAACCCTTTTTATTGACTTACCTACAAATTTTAACCCAAAACCCTTTGTATTTGTTATCACCATTTCTTTTAATTAACATTTTTGTCAAGATTTGATTTTGAACAGTTTCCTAACTATGTTCTATATTTCAGTTGTAAAAGTTCTTTCTTACTATTGCAATGATAGTTTGTTCTTCAAAAAAAAAAGTATATTCATTATTAGTTCTATGATTAAGTGAGCTTGCATGTTCAAATTCCAATTCCCAAGGAAAAAGCTCGTATTATTAATTTTTAATTAATGTAGGATTAAGTTCATTTTTTCTAGTTAGGTAGCTTATCAAGTCAATCTCGATTCTAACCTTCTAATTCAGCCTTTATCCACTTCTTTAACCCTAGCCCCGTTACAACCCTAACAAAGACCTTTTGATCTATTTATCATATCATTTTACAGTGGTGGAGATTTGATTTTCAGGCAAGCCTATGGGATTAACTTTTCAGGTTCGACTTATGAGTGCTTAATTTTGGCCCTTAAACACTTTTTGAGTGATTTGAGTGAATCTTTTGTGAGGACGTCAATCCATGTAGATTTTGAATTAAAGGTAATTATTTAAATGAAGGGAAACACCTCTGTTTTCGTGCTGCAAATGGATGACTTATCTTGTTTGGATCTTTAGGACTCTTTGAATTGAATTATCCATGTATAAATTATCTATGAACTAGGATAAGGCATTGTTGATAGGAATTATGAACCATGCAAAGTTCGTTTTAATTGTAAGTTGAGAATTTTGCTTAAGGACAAGCAGACGCTTAAGTGTGGGGGTATTTGATAAACCGTAAAAGTAACATATTTTAATCCCACATTTAGTATGCTTTTGGATGATTTATCCCTCGATTTATGTAAAAAAGGTGCTCTTAATCCTTTCTTTTCATGTCTTATACTCAGGAAAGCACTCGAGGATGAAAAGAACGAGAAACGGGCCTAAAACGGACCAAATTGGGCTAAGGAGGAAATCGACACGGCCTGGACTTAACCCATACAGCCGTGCCACGTCAATCTACTAGAACACGGCCTGATCTCGATTCACACGACCGTGCCTCATTAAAGAAGTCCAAGCACGGCCTGACCACGATTCACACGGGCGTGTGCCAAGGTCGTGTCCCTGTCGCTGGAAAGAGCAATTTCATTCGGGAAAGGATACTTGGAGGCAAAGAAACACATTCCAAAGCTTATTCAAACACCCTAGCAGAAATTCTACTTAAATTAGGATACTTAGGGGCCAAGTAAGGCATCACAAAGTGTATATAAACACCCCAGGGAGCAACTTGAAAGGGAGTTTGGCAGAAGCCGAAACCGAGGTGAGCTAGGCCAAGGAGCCAAGTCGGAAAAGGTCAGAATTGTGGGAATCGCTCGAAGTTAGCCAGTTGATCCATCCCAAGAAGCCAAAATTATACTCAAGACGGCGGAATTCACCTTCAATTCCTTCAGGGAGTTTTAAGGATTTCTTATGTTTTGTTTTATCTTTTCACTTGAGATATTTTCTTTCTTAGTTATGAACTAAACCCTTCAGAAACCTGAAGGGGATGAAACCTAGATGAATCTTGTTATTTGATTTTTGAATTTTATGATAAATACTTAGTTTGTTCTTAATTATGCATGCTTAATCCAAATCTGATGTACTTAGGTGGAGGAGAAATAGACCCTGCTTAAGAGTAGATCTAGCGTAATTAAGCGGAGTTGATCAAACGCATAGAGATAGGGTTACGAGATTTTGCTGGATTTGGGTGAAACCTAATATGGGAATCCATAGATTGATTTACTGCTATTCTAAGGGTTTATTATAAGAGAACGAGAGTTCCACTAATTAACCTAAGGTTAGACATTATTCGCTTCTAGAGAGGGTTTAGCATAGGTTAGGGAGTCCTATGGATCAAGCTAAGTAAATAAATCATATGATTCAAGGTTAGATAACAAGTAAAGTCTAGGTGGATTCTTCCTGAGGGTATCGTTGTGATCAATTGAGTCTTTCTCCAAGTTATTTCCCAATTTGTTCTTTTTGTCTTTGTCCTTAGCTTAGTCGTTGTTAATTTAGATTAAAACAACTTCACTTTATTTTTAAGGCTAAATAATAAAAAGAAGGTTAGTATTAGTACTTTTAGTTCCTTTGGGTTCGACAATCTGGTCTTGCCTAAGCTATACTACTGTTCGATAGGTACATCTGGGTCTTTTCTGATTACGCCCGTCTGCCCCTGATGATTCAAAATTTCTCTTACTTCCACCCCTATCTCTATCCCAAATCAGTCTCTCTGTCCGCTTCACCTTCTCAGATATCTTAGCTTTCTCAAACAAAACCGCAAAGTCCCTCTCCCACTGCGGTGCTACTAATACCCTTAGCTCATCCCTTAGTCCATCCTCGAACCGTACGCAATGCTCATAGTCAATCGCTACAATCCCTCGAGCGTAACGGCTCAACCTCAGAAATTGCGCCTCATACTCAGACACAATTTTGCTGCATTGCACCAAATTCAGAAATGGCTCCCTCTACGCATCCAAATAGCTGGCCCCAATGTACTTTCCCTGAAATGATTTCTTAAAGAAATCCCAGTCAATCCGATCTGCGGCAGTACCCTCCTTTACCGTGAGCCACCACTGATAAGCCTCGTCTTGAAGAAGAGACACGACCCCCTTCAACTTCTCCTCTACAGTGAAGTCGAGGTCATCCATTATACGCTCACTTGCTTCTAACCAATACTCAGCTGTATTAGGGGCTACGCCTGAAACACCCCTAAACATCTCCACTCCATTGGCTCGGAGTCGTTCAGACACAGACTTCCGGGCTCTTGAACCCGTGCCTGCCCCAACCATTCTCTCAAGGACCTGCAACATCGCCTGAGATACCGCATCATCTCCAGCCGCCTGGTCCCGAAATTCTCCCTCCACAGCCGGCATATCTAGCATCTCATTTCCTGACCCGTCGCCAGAACCTACTGGCTCTGACACGATCATCCTACCCCTACCACTACCTCGCGGCGGACGTCCACGACCCCTTGTACTCATTCTACCGATTCGCATTTATTTGATTAGGAATTTTATGAATCATTCCACTGATTATCCACGAACAGTCTTATGAGTAGTAATTTTAAGAGTAGTTCTTTCGAATTCGCAATTATATCTACCATGCAATCTAGAGTTCACATCTCCTAGTTCTAGGGAGCACATACATTCAGTCATCAAGTATTAACATACAAGCAGCATCCACAAACTTACATTTAGCATGTAGGGGTATCTTCATCATTTCACTACCCAGGGGTATTTTTGTAATTTATCCTACAGGGGTATTTTCGTAATTTGCTAAAATAGGGTTCCCTGGGTGATTTTGTGAAATAAGGGTATTTTGGTAATTTTTGCAATCTAGGGGTATTTCGATAAATTTGAAATTCGGGGGTATTTCTATGATTTTAAAATTGAGGGGCATTTCGGTAATTTTGAAATTTGGGGGTATTTCGGTGATTTTGAAATTTAGGGGCATTTTGGTAATTTTGAAATTTGAGGGTATTTCGGTGATTTTGAAATTCGAGGGCATTTTGGTAATTTCTACAAATCAGGGGTACTTTGGTCATTTTACAAATCAGGGGTAATTTGAGAATTTTACAAATCAGGGATATTTTGGTCATTTTATAAATCAGGGGTAATTTGGGAATTTTACAAATCAGGGATATTTTGATCATTTTATAAATCAAGGGTAATTTGGGAATTTTGCAAAATAGGATGGCTAGTCCCTTTCGGGTTTTAATTATATATTTTGGCCCGTCAACAAATCCTCGTGGCTAGGGTGAACAGTCACTACGCACCAGGTAGGATTCCAACGAAGAGGAGGTGAGCACTAGGACTGCTTAAGTACCAGGCTCTTCCGGATCCAATCCTAGACATGCGCATACCTGTTGCCACACCCCAACCCAGCGACTTGTTCACGGGTTTGTTTAGTTGACTTAAGTCTTATGAGGTTTAAGAACTTGTTTAAGCTAAGCCTAGAGTTCATCAAATTCTAGTTAAGATATTCTACGTCCCTTAAAGCCCGTCAAGCCCACATACCTATATAACACACAGTGAGTTCAGAATACTTAACTGGCGGACTTGGGCCGGAGATGCAGGTGCCATGCCGAGGAAACCCTCCCGTGTTATTTATAAACATGCATGTTTTCAAAACCCATTTTTACAAAACGTTTTGAGCCCAAAATCCCAAAGCTGAGTTTTGAACCAGGCTCTGATATCAATTTGTAACACCCCAAACCCTGCCCAAACACCACGACCGGATCTAGCATGTCACTAAGAAGATTTAGTAAAACATGTCGCATTTTTGGAAAACAATCTTCGAGTGTAAACATGTATACCGGAAAGCTTAATAATTTGGATAGTTTGTAGAAGATATAAATTTTCATTTAAATGCCTTTATGAATTACAATCCGAAAGTTAGTACATGCCTTAACTTAATGAAAACGTAAAATCTAAATGTCTAGAAATAATAAAAGCCAAAAACAAATGCAAATATAAAGCTAGTGGCCCGAGGCCTTATTACAATGAAATTTAAAACCCACTAACTGAAAATATTAAAAATTAATAAACTGGTAAAGTCTTTTGCTGAATCAAAATAATCTCTCGCATGGCCACCTTGCGCTCCTCTTCAGCCTGGTCCGATGCACTAGGTGCTACCTGAAAGATGTTAAATAATGGGGTGAGTCGCGAAATGGATATGGTATTTGTGCATTTGGATGATGATTTTGGTTGCTTAGTTGTGTGATGAAATGGTGCTATTTGAGATTTGATAGGTATGTACATAATGGGTGGCAAATTGGCCTTGCAAATGGCCTATTTTTTTCCACACAGGCATAGACACGAACGCGTGTCTCAGCCGTTTGGGACACACAGTCATGTTACACGGCCGTGTGTCCCTTGGTGTTGAAATTAAATGAAGTCAGTATGGTCCACAAGGTCTCACACACGGGCGTGTGACCGGCCGTGTGGTACAAATCGGTATACCCCCTTATATGGCACACGGACTAGTACACGGGCATGTGACTTGGCTGTGTTGCATAAGCCAGTATACCCTACTGTTTTGGCACGGCCTAACACACGACTTGGCACACGGACATGTGTAGCCACTACGAAGTGTACACAGGTTAGACACATGGGCGTGTGGTCGGCAATGTGACCCAAGTCTATAACGCCCCTTACCCGTATTCTATGCTGGAGCCAAGTACGAGGCATTACCGTACTTGACTCACATGGTCAGTCAAATTTAAGTTATCAAAATTCATCCCAAATTAAAGCTTTTCCATTCTCATATATAACCTCCTTATAATGGGCCTACAAGGCCCTAAACATACTTCCGGAAGGTTTCGGAACCCAACCGGAAACTTTTGTTCACTTAATTTTTTTTGTCTATACAGGAGCCACATGCCCGTGTGGAATGTGACACGCCTGTGTGGTCACACACGCCCACGTCTCTCACCCGTGGTCGACACTGACTTATGTCATACAGCCGGACATACGCCCGTGTCCCTTACACGGCCTTGACACGCCCGTGTACCAAAACCTTGGCATTCTGTTTATGATGTCATCACCTCACTATGGTCACACGGCCAAGGCACGCGCCCGTGTCCTTAGATCGTGTGTCGAATTAAATTCCTAGATTCAGGTGCAGACTTCACACGGCCTGGGCACACACCCATGTCTTTGGCCATGCCTCCGACATGGCCGTGTCTCTGTCTGTGTGTTTACTACTGAGCTTTCTGACTTGCAATTATAACATGCAGGGGACACATGGCTTGGCCACATACCCATGGAACTGACCGTGTGTCTCACATGGCTTAGATACACGCCCGTGTGCCTACCCGTGTGGACATGAACAAGGCTATTTTCCAAGATCTGTTGTCACCCTAGCCCACATATGATGATCCCATACAACAAATCATCAAATAACTCAATTTGTGCAACAACACTTTCTTGAATAACCTCATATTTCATAAATTAATCGTACTGAGCCATCAACTATGGCAATGTACAAAAGAGTTCATCCTTAAGGGAGCCAATACATTCTTGGCCAAAATAACAAAACAATTCACCTAGTATAGCCCCTATACATGCCATACTTAAAATGCAAATTCTAGCTATACCGAGATGAGCTGGTAGTGCGGGTGGTCTTCCAATTGTCTTTGTACCCGACCCGACTCTTTGACACTATAAAACAAGGGAAAAAGAAAGGGAGTAAGCTTTACGCTTAGTAAGTTTACATGTAAACAATAAACATCATAGCATATGCTACTCAACAATTAGCATTACATACTAAGCAAGAACAATTCACATTTCATAGTCATGCTTACTCGTTTTATCTCTTACAACATTTCAACCATATCACGAGCATAATGCTCACATTCATTAACAATCATCCCTGCACTTATCATCACAAGGTCACATGATACAACACATAAAAATTCCATAATAAGCCATTCATAGTAATACCGAACACTCGTCGGTTTCAAACTTAGTCCACCATTACTCTTTAACAGGGTGGTATCGCACATAGCCCACCAACAAGAATATTTAAGGTGGTATCGCACATAGCCCACCAAATGATAATATAGACGATGGTATCACACACAGCCCATCGTAAATAAGTAATAGGGTGGTATCGCACAAAGTCCACCATCAAGAATAAATAATAAGGTGGTATCGCACACAGCCCACCATTATTTACTACGGACAATATTCCACATCTACATATCTATTTCAACATTCTTACGAAATTTATTCATTTTCTACCCAAAACAATCCATTTAAATCATAATTGCTCTCAAACATACAATGTACCAATAAGCAACAACAAGTGTATTTAAGATGCATCGCTTACACATAAACTTACCTCGGTGCAAAATGCGTTAATTTGCGGTTTAATCCGTAACCTTGCCTATTCACCAGTCAGGGTTAATTTCGCGCTCTTCTTGATCTATAACAACAAAATTTCATTCATTCAATCATTTTATGATCATAATACAACATAATCTCTTCTTAGGTAAAAATGACCATTTTGCCCTTGTACTATGGCAAAAATGACCATTTTGCCCTTGTACTATGGCAAAATTATGATTTTGCTCCTAAGCTCGTAAATAATTTTTCATCACATTTTCTCATTAAACAAGCCTAG